>OX155904.1:49289292-50652027 GCA_944588485.1 Phosphuga atrata
CAAGCGTTCGAACAGGATTTGCAGATGACCACGATGCTCCTCTTCGGACGATGATGCCACCAAGATGTCGTCTATGTAAGCGTAGCAGAAATCCAAACCGCGGAGGACTTGGTCGATGAACCGCTGGAACGTTTGCGCGGCGTTTCGCAACCCGAAGCTCATGGATGGAAACTCGAATAATCCAAATGGTGTGGTAATGGCCGTTTTAGGAACGTCTTCTTCCGCGACTGGAATTTGGTGATATGCCCTTACCAAATCGATCGAGGTGAAGATCTTCTTCCCATTGAGCGTCTGCGCGAAGTCTTCGATGTGGCGCACCGGGTAACGATCCGGGATGGTGCGTGCGTTGAGGGCCCGATAATCACCACAGGGACGCCATTCGTCGCCTTTCTTTGGCACCATGTGCAAAGGTGAAGCCCAACTGCTCTTAGATGGGCGGCAAATGCCCAACCGCAGCATGGACTCGAACTCCTTTCAGGCGTTCAACAGTCGGTCCGGGGCAAGTCGACGCGGTCTTGCGGCTTCAGGTGGTCCGGGCGTCGTGTGTATGTGGTGGACGGTGCTGTGTTTCACTGTTGGTGCCTTGCATGCTCCGT
Organism: Phosphuga atrata; assembly: GCA_944588485.1. NCBI lineage: Eukaryota > Metazoa > Arthropoda > Insecta > Coleoptera > Silphidae > Phosphuga > Phosphuga atrata. The sequence continues at coordinate 49,289,889 of OX155904.1, forward strand.
CGGGTCGCGTGATTTCTGGGTAGCGCTGCAAAAGCTCGTGATATTCAGAATTTCCGATGACGATTTTGACACTTGCGATGTTACCCGAACTCGGCCTATTTCCGGTCGTCTTGACTTGCGTCAGGCTATGTTTGTTTCGCATGTCTACCAGCAGGCCGTAGTGAGCCAGGAAATCGGCGCCAATAATCGCGCGTGTTACGTCCGCGATCACAAGGTTCCACGTGAAGTCGCGTCTCAATCCGAAATCCAATGTCATTGTCACTGAGCCGTACGTCGCAATCGGCGTGTTGTTTGCTGCGGAAAGTTCGTAGTTCGTCTTTGTCCGGCGACCACGCACAAGTTTACGAGGAAAAATACACAGATCCGAACCAGTGTCTATCAGAAATTTCGTGCCGCTAATGCGATCTGGCACGAACAAGCGGCGTACGTTTGGGCAGTCATCGCTTGCCGCCATAAGCGATGATCCGCTTAGTTTCCCGAACGCGCGGTGAAGACGGCGTTTAACTCGCACGGAGGCCTGCATTTGCGCGCACTGTCACCGAACGTGTAATGGTACCAGCACATTCCGTCGTACTGGACCGGAAGGCGAGAACCTGAGCGGTTGCGGTTCGACGGTGACCGATCCGAGCGGTCTCGACTGATTGAACGGCTGCGGCGCGCTTGCTGGAGCTCTGACCTAATGGCCGAGATTTCCCGTCGGTTGTCTATCTGCACCTCCGCCAATTGTCGTTGGAGGCCGGCCAATTGCTCTAAGATCTTCGACTCGAGGGAAGATGACACTGCGGATACCTGGTTTCGCGGCTGTAGGGTCCCGATCGAGTCCAAAACGTTGTCCGCGATCCTGGCCAACTCGTCGAGGGAGGTGTTTTCTTGCTGCGTCGCTAGGCAGGCCCGCACGACCGGGTTGAGGCGGTCCATCCAGAGGGCCTTGGTGATGTCCTGGGCCCCGTGTTCGCCGGCAAGTAGCTGCAGATGTCGCAAAAATTGTGACGGAGTTCGGTCGCCGATGTCCTCGCGCTCCAACAACTGCCGTGTCCGTTGTTGCTGTGTTTTTCCGAGTCTCCTGATAAGTTCGTCCTTCAGCTTCTGATACGGGTCGTCGGCTTCCTTTGGTGGGTCGCGGATCTCCTTAGCGTACCGCGGCTCGAGCGACGTACCGATGTATTCGAACTTCTCGGTACTGGTAGTGACACCAGCGTTTTTCAATGCCCAATCAGTTAGTTGGAACCAGAGGTCCGGGTCCTCTGGTAGAAATGCGGGCAGTCTCACTCGCGCCCCGTTGGAGTGGTTATTCTCCATAGCTTGTCGCGAGTGTCTTGGCGCACGTTGCTACCACCGTCACTTGTAAAATATGTAGATCACGTCGGGGTCACCACTTTGGTGACGGGGTAGTGTGTGGAGAAAAGGAAAATAACAAACCCGGAGACGATGTAACTTTGGATGAACAACTGGATGTTGTTTCGAAGTTGTCTTTCGAAGTTGTTTCTAAAAACTCCTTTTGTCACTCCCGTCCCGTCCTTTTATCCCTCGGTCAAACGCATCTTCTCTCTGGTAACTTTGGTGGGAGAGGTTTTCCGTTGTCCCGATTGGTTGTTCGTTCTTCCCTCCTATTGGTGCTGACGCCAAGTAAGAGGGAGGAAAAATCGGTATTGTTTGATCGGCTCCAGCCCGCTCATAAAAACGGTCTGGGCCATAAAACGATTAAGAAAAACCCGAACCTATCGGCTTTGTTTGATCAGCTCCAGCCCGCTTATAAAACGGTCTGGGCCATAAAACGGTTTAGGAAAAACCCGAACCTGTGCAACTCATCTTGTCAATAATGAGTCCCTACAGTGTTACTCTTAGTTTTTCTGCGGTTTTCTTCGTTAGAGTTAGGGTCTCTGAGCCAAAGGTATGGACCGGTAATACGCATTGGTTAAATGCCTTTCGTTTCAAGCGAATTGGGATATTTCCTTTAAGGATGTCCTTCATTTTTCCGTATGCCGAAAAATTTTAAAATGTCATACCGGCCGTGGTCAAAAAAGTTTGGGAAACGCTGACATAGTGGATTTTTCAATTCAGATTGTTAATTTATGTAAAGCGAACAATTATACTTTGAAAGATTATTAAATAAATTTGAATTTTAAATTTAGACAGATGACCCGAGTTAAAACCAATTAAAACATAAGTTAAACATAAATTAGTTTAAAAAAGTAGTTTCAATGTGAACGCGTTTCGTGAGTCACAAGAAGCAGTCCGACGCCTGTAACGTAGGTCTCGCTTGTTTCCCACAAGAGGCGACGCCGATTTTCCGAGTGAAATTTCAACATTTTCAAACGAACTTGCGAATTTAAAAAAAATCGTCACTAAGACCCATCCGAATATTTTTAATTCCTGTAAAGAAATAAATAAAGACGATTGTAGCGTTTGAGCGAGAATAAGATTTGCTTTTCAAAGATTAGCGAGAGTTTTTATCAGTTTGTTAGGAAAAAAATTAGAAGATTTTTGTGGAAAACGCATGCGCCGAAGATAACAAACAAGTCAAGCATTCCAGAGACACACACACCGAGCGTCCGTTCAGTTTCAGCATGGCCGTTTGCTGAAAAATAAATCGAAACCCGGAACGAATTAGTGCGTGTTAATTAGTGTTTTAATTTTTTTCGTAAACATAAAAAGCCGGTACATTCCGAAACGCAAACGTTTTGTTATCGCAAAGCCCACGTTTTTAAACAACTGTGCAGTGTCAACAACAAACAGGATTAACCAACAACAACCATGGGAAACATTCACACCGTCGGACCCAACGAAGCCCTCATTGTCTCAGGTAAAATTCTACAGCAAAAACATATAATTACTACGTAAATAGCTTGACCCAATTTCGTTAAAAGCTTCTTTAAACTTTTATGCATTTTTGGTTGGGTTTTTACTTATTATTACGTCAATCTGTTTGTATTGTTGATACGTGCCGTGTGTTTTGGTACGTCAAGGCTGAATGAATTATTGGAAAGGTTAGGTTTTCAAATTGTTTTGTTGTTTTTTTTGCTGTGTTCTTTTAATTCCCTAACCATCTATTTGTCTCTTTCGTCTGCCCGCTGGTTATGCAACGCGTGAGATGGTTGTGTTTTGATCTTGCATAATTTGCCGCGATTTGTTGTTGCCTTCTATTCGGGTTTCTACACAAAAATCTTATTGACACATAGATGTTAACTTTATGATAGTCAAGTTCGATTTTCGTAAGTGTACACAAGATTAGATACAACTAGATTAGTCTAGACAAAAACAAACAAGACACGATAAGACAAGAAGATGGTGAAATGGTTATGGATTATACATTATACAAGACTAGATAAAACTAGAATAAGCAAGATAAAACCTGACAAGAGTGGATAAGCTAGACATGCATAATCTAGACAAGATTATACAAGACAACATCAAGGAAGATTGGACAAGGTTACAGAAGACTACACGAAATTAAAGAATAGACTAGACTAGACCTGTCATAATAGCCAAATAACCAAGTCTATATAAGACTAGTCTAGACTAGGACTAGGTAGGTGTGTGGTGAAAATAACTGACGCACGAAGATTAGACTAGTCATTGTTCTGCAACTTGGGAGAACTCTGTTTTGTTCTTAATAATAATAATAATAATAATAATACTTTATTGTCCAACAGAGCGAACCCCAATGACAGAACAATAATAATAATAATATATATATATACATACATACACATACAAGACACACACATGCATACACATATACAAACACACGTACATAGATACACCTATATACATACATATACACATATAAATACATAAACAAATGGTGTAAACCCATACAAGTAATACAAGTAATAAATATCAATATACAAAACAGTAAAAATGATTACATAGAACAAGTAAATAAGTATATAAATATTAGTCTTAAAATATATCCTGAGATGCTTCGTTAGCAGCTTTACACATTACGAAGATAGGTGCTCTACGTAGTACGTTAGTCCTTGGAATCGGCAGACGAAAACTGGCGGTAGATCTAGACGATGATCTGGGAATATTGATTGGAATTTTGCCCAAGAGAAATGAACAGTCTATCTGACTATGCAAGAGCTTAGAGGTATACTGTGCACAGCAATGACTCCTTCTGTCTTCTAGAGAAACCATGTTATGTCTAATTAACAATTGTTCGAGACTAGTTCCTATCTCAGGATAAACTCCATCAAGTCTGTAGGACAGGTATTTCAAAAAACGTCTATGAATTCTGTCAAGTTTGAACGCGTGTGATGTATATAAAGGATACCACACGAGAATAGCGTACTCCAGTTTGCAGAGGACGTATGTACAAAAAAGTTGCTTCATTAGGTTAGTATCGGTGAAGTTGCGACTAACGCGCATTACAAATCCTAAGGACTTCGATGCAGAGGAGCACACGCTATCGAGGTGGTCGAGAAATGTTAGGCGAGAATCAAATATGACACCGAGATCTTTCATTATTTCCTTCTTGGCAATAGGGCTACCATCAATTGTATAGGTAGTTTGTATTGGAGAAAGAGTTTTTGAGTACGAAACATAACAACACTTGGTGGTATTAAGTAATAATTTGTGCTTAACACACCATCTCACAAATGAGTCCATGTTATTTTGTAAGTGTAACATATCCCCATGGCACTTAATCGATTTATATAATTTTATGTCATCAGCAAATGCTAATACGGGACACGATATCGTGGACAGTAGGTCATTAATGAAGATAATGAATAATAAGGGACCCAAGTTAGAGCCTTGGGGGACACCCGATGTTGCTAGAAATTCAGTTGATACGAACCCATTATAGTATACGTAACAAACTCTATTTTCTAAATAGGACTTAAGTAGTGCTAAAGCTTCACGGTTTAAGCCTAGGTTGTAAAGTTTTTGTAAAATTAGGTTGTGTTGAATCTTGTCGAAAGCTTTAGATAAATCAGTATATATCACATCAACATGTCCGCGGTTATCAATTTCTTCCGATACGTATTGTGCAAATGTTGCTAAATTAGTACATGTGGAACGACCATTCACAAATCCATGTTGTTTAGGAGAAATAAAACTTTTTACTTTATTATAAATAACACGGTAGAGGAAAATTTCAAAAACTTTGGCAAAGTTGGATAAAATGGATATCGGCCTATAGTTGGAGATACAAGACTTGTCGCCATTCTTGAAGATTGGTGAGATGCGAGCGCGTTTCCACCTATTCGGGAATGTGCAAGTTTTAATGGATAGATTAAAAAGAATCATTAAGGGTTGAGCGAAAACAAACCTACAATCACGTACTAAAAATGAAGGTATAGAATCATCACCAGCTGTAAATTTATTAGATAATTGGGACATAATTAGTAGAAGGTCCTTTTCATTAACTTCGGGAAAGTTAAAAGGAACAATGTTATTTAAATATTCAGTAGGAGCAGTAGCATCAATTGAAGAGAACGAACTTGAGAAAAAGTCAGCAAAAGCGTTAACTATGGTGTTAGGCTCAGAAAACTCGGAATCTTCATTATGAAGCGTACCAGGAATTCTTGAGTGACCACGCTTCTTATTTAAATATTTCCACACGTCAGTTGGATTTTTCTTAATATTGCTTTCCATCCTAAGGATATAAGTTTTATAGCAATTCGCAATTTTAGCTTTACTTTGTCTTCGTAGTTGACTGTATTTGTCATAAAATAGGCGATCACCAGTTCTTGACCATTGCTTCCTATATTTTTCTTTCAATCGTAAGAGAGACCTAATTTCGGGGGAATACCATATAGGATACTTTGCAACAGAGTAAGATTTCTTAGGCACAAACTCATCCAAGCATTGATATAATGTGGTATAAAAGGAATCAACAGCATCATTGATGTTATTATACTGTTCCAATGAAGATGACCAATCAATATCGCAAAGGGATTGATACAATAACATTAAATTAGATTTACGAAAATTATACGCCATTTGGCTATTAGACGGAAACGAACGAAAATGATGTGATTCGAGAATACATATATTAATGTCTAGCGCAGGATGATAATTATCTTCCTTAACTAGGGGAGATATGGAGTGTAAAACAGACAAATTGTGATTTATATTGGCTAGCACTAAATCTAACAAATTATTGCTTAAGTTACTGACGTTATTATATTGGGTAATGTCGAGAGCATTGTTAAATTGTTGCAAACAGTGAGCTTTATTCGAAGCTGGAGTACCAGCTCTTGAAACATCAGGAATGTTAAAATCGCCAACAATAATTAACTGACGATCAACAAGGAGTGTTTCCAAGGCGGACATGAAGGTTTCGAAGTCTTCATTTGGAATATCAGGGGGTATGCAAACTACACCAATAATAAGCTTCAGTGAGTCGATGAAGCACTTGCATAATACAATATCAACGAGGGGAACAATATTAATAAGCCTGGAAATATCCACTGGTATGATCTTGATTTTATCACTAAATGCTGCTAACACTCCTCCACCTCTAGTTCGACTAACTTGCTTAAATTTGCGGTCGCAGCGCACTATCTGATAATTAGACGGAAATAATTCAAAATCGAATACAGAATCATTAAGCCACGTTTCACTCAGCAGAATAATATCAAAATCAGAGCTACAGGAGTTACAATAAAAGTTATCAGTCTTAGAGTTCAAACCTCTTACATTTTGATAGTAAATTGAACACATCTCAGATTTTGATGCGCTGTTGGACACCTGTTGGTTTTGTTTTGAATGTTTCAAGAGATGGTTCTCAGCTTCCTTGATTATTTGAGTATCTGTTGGGGATTTTATATTTATTTGTTCTTCATACTAGTTGGTAAAATATGCACAATAGTAATTTTATTTTTGCTAGTTGCAAAGCTGTTAATTGCTAGCTGTTTTGATCTTGCATAACAGTTGCCAGAGTTTGTGCAAGAGGGTAGTTTTAAGCAGTTTTTGTGCTATTAGATTATGTAAGATTGACTAGTCAGAACTAGACCACAATAGATGAGACCAGACTAAACGAGAATAGGCGAGACCAGACTAAACTAGACTAGATCAGACTAAACCAGACTAGATCATACTAGACTAGACCAGCATACACCATACCAGACCAGACTACATCAGAATAACCCAGGCTACAGCAGACTAGACAGGAATTACCAGACTAGACAAGACTAGACCAGAATATACCAGACTAAATCATACTTTTTTTTTTTTTTTTGGGGCGGGACGTAACAAGAAGCACTTTCGTTAACTTGACAAGTGGTCCCCCTGGAATGCTCCCTGTATCCCTCGGCATCGCAAAAGCATTTCTTCAAGGGAGGGCTGTTCTAATATTTCGTTCTCAATAGTTGTTTATTCCTTCTTCTTTCTTCCTCTTCCTTTTTATCAATAATTTTCTTCATACCTTTTTTTACAACCTTCCAGTCTTCATCACTCTTCAGCATGATTGCCGTCATGTTCGTGTTGGTTAAGGTCTCTCCTATGCGTACCTCCATCTCAAGTCTTTCGCTTGTTCATCGGGGGCAGTAGAAAGCGGTATGTTCCACTGTGTCTGCCTCCCCACAGTAGGTGCAGTCTTCCGATTCCTGTAGATGGAACCGTTTGAGGTAGGCTGCAAAACAGCCATGGCCACCCAGAATTTGTGTGATGTGGTATCCCACCTCTCCATGTTTCCTGTTTGTCCACTTTATTATATCCGGGATCAGTTTTTTGGTCCACTCGCCCTTATCAAATCAAATCAAATCAAACTATTTATTTCATTATATAAGCTACAAAATATAACAAATACATTTAAAAAGAGAACATATATTGTGAACATTTGTAACTAAATGAAATTTGTCGGTTAGCTTTAACTTTAGTTGGCCCTTACTCCTATGTAGTATTCTTCTATGGAGTACGGCTCTATATCAATCAGTAAGTATTGAACCTGCTTCTTGAAAACGCTTAACGTTGCTACCAATTTTATTGCCTTTGGCAATCTATTAAATAAATCTATGTTACTGTATGGTGGTAACCTTTTTGACATGGTAAGTCTGTGAAAAGCAATATTGTAATTCAATTTGTTGGTTCTTGTATTCGTAGTGTTGTCAATACGATATTGATCAAACAGACTTTTATTTTTAAATAGAAATAATAGCGCTTCATATATATAAGTGCCGACAGTCGTTAATAATTTGGCACTTCTGAATTTACCTCTGCAAGACTCCGTGTAATTTAAATCGTAAATGGTTCTTATGGCGGCCTTTTGAATTTTAAAAATATCTGATACTAATGTTCCGTTGCCCCAGAACATTATGCCGAATCTGAGATGACTGTAAAAGTTGGAGAAATACACAATCTTTAAGATATCCCTATTTAGGTACCTTTTAAGTATTCTTAGAGCATATACTGCTCTGTTCAGATGTTTTGTTAAGTTCATTATGTGTGGAGTCCAGTCCAGGTTTTCGTCTATGTATAGTCCCAGTAGTCTAACGACTTGTTGAAGTTTTAATGTATTGTCCTCAAATGTAAATTCCTTATTGTAGGTTCTTGTGTCTCTTTTTGTTTTATAGTAAATGACGTTGGTTTTCTCTTTATTTAATACTAAGTTGTTAATATTAAACCATGTGGTCATAGTTGTCATCACAGACTTGAAATTTATTATAGAGTCCTCTATTGATCTGTTCGCTATTAAAATACTAGTATCATCGGCATAATTTATTAAAGTACTGTTTGCGTTTTTTAAACTTAATTCTGGTAGGTCATTTATGTACAGTGTGAAAAGAAGCGGTCCTAACGTGCTGCCTTGGGGAATCCCCATATTGATAGTCCTGGGTGTGGATGTGATATAACCTTCTGGTGTCCACATTTGTGTTATTTGTATCCGATTTTCGAGATATTGTGCAAGAAATTCTGATGTTATTCCCCTGATTCCATATCTTTGTAGTTTCGATATTAAGATAGAATGGTCGACTGTATCATATGCCTTTGATAAGTCCAGGAGTATACCGCATGAAATATCATGTGCTTCTAGCTGTTGCATAATTTCTTTGAAAAAATGGAAGCAGGCCGTGTCAATATTCTTGCCTTTAATGAACCCGTGTTGATGCTGGCTAATAAGTTGGTATTTATTTATGAAACATAATAATCTCTTACAGATCAATTTTTCCAAGATTTTTGCAAAAGGCGATAGTAGGCTGATTGGCCTGTAGTTGTTCATATCGGTTTTGTTACCTTTTTTAAAAATGGGAGTAATTTTCGAGACCTTCAGAACTTTTGGAAAAATTCCATGTTCAAATGCATTATTTATGATGTGAGTCAGTGGTTCCGTTACTTCAGTCGCAGCAAATTTTACTGACGCTGTTGAGATTTCATCAATTCCAGTACTATTCGAGTTTTTTAAGTCTTTTATGGTCTCGAGTATCTCTTCTTCAGACGTTGGTTCTAAAAACATTGTATGCGGATTGTTATGGATTTTATCTTCATACGGAAATTTGTTTAAGTGTTCAGTCATTTGTATGGGCCTATCAACATAAAAATTGTTTAAGTTCTCTGGGGAGATTTCCGGTCCGAGTTCGTTATTTAATGGTTTACGTTGAGTTTTGAGTTGGGTAATTTCTTTTACTGCTTCCCACGTAGCCTTTATTTTATTTTCAGATCCTTGGATTTTCCTTTGGTAGTACATCTTTTTATGCTGCTTTAAGACACTAATGTATTTCCTTCTCGTTCGATTATAGATGTGTTTAAGATCACAATTCGATCGTGATAAACAGATCCACTCTTTTCTGTATTTTCTCCACAGTTTCGTTCCAGAAGATTTTCCTTTTTAATTGTTTATTATTAGTTAATGAAAACGGGAAACATTCATTAAAATGCGATTTGACAGTTTCTATGAAATATTTACACTGTATGTCCACTTCAGTATTATTATACACTCCCACCCAAGTTTCTGCGGCAAGGTTTTCCCTAAATTTCATCATATTTTCACCATTAAAGTTTCTGCGACGTCTAAATGTAGTTTGTATAACATCAGATTTAAAAATTATGCGTAGCGCAAGATGGTCTGATATGTTGTAGTTTAAGGCCTCCGCTATATATCTCATGTCTGTATGCACAGCAATATTATCTACATGTATTAGAGCTTGGATGACTAGTTTCCTTAATCGTTAACGCAGTATTGAATGAGTCCAAAATAGATTTAAGTTGTCTACTGCCTTTTGAGTATTTTAAGGTATCAATGTTAAAATCACCCGTAATGATGAACTGTTTATCTTCTTGAATGATTTTACTTAAGAGGATAAGGAGTTTGTTTAGGAACTGCGTCTCATTTGTTAAAGGCGCTCTGTAAATGCCTATGATAATTGTAACTTTATTGTTAATTTTTGTTTCAATTGCAGCGCATTCGAACACTGATAGTTCAGAATGAGTATTAATATCAGTCCTGGCTTTGTAATTCAGTCGATGACAATATATTGCAACTCCACCGTGTTTTCCTTTTTCGCGACAAAAACAAGTAGCTAGATGGAAGTTATTTATTTGAATAATGTCTAATTGTTCAATACTCTTCCAGTGCTCGGTTAAAATTAGGTATTCGCAATGATAATTTTTTTCTAGCATATGCTCTATAAGGTTTACAGAGTTACCTAATGATCTAGTGTTCAGACTTATTATGCTTACTTCTGTCTCCTTTTTGTAGTTGCTAGAATTTTGCTCTTGAACGACCTCGATGAGACCCTGTTGCTTTACTTCCTTTGTTGTAAATTTTCCAGCCTTAAAAAAAATTTGTTAACGCAGGTATTCTTGGGCCAGGTTTCGGGTTTGTTGATTTCCTCCAGGTCTTCGATAGGCACAGAAACCTTAAACGAAGAGTACTCTTCCGGATGTTTCGCCTGTAGTTTTTTACATCTAACAATGTTAAATCTTTTATTTTGTAAATAATTTGTAATATCCGCTTCCGTTAGTGATGGCTCTAAGCGATAGACATGCACGTGTGCGAATCTTGTAACAGCCCTGATATGTGTCTTCTCTGAGTTAGTCCCTACTATAATATTGGAACGAATAAGTCTTTTCTGTTTGTTTTGAACTTCCCATGTCCCTTCATTTATAGAACCATTTTCGTTTTCATTTTCAAACACAGATTCCTGGGATTTGTTGATGTTTTTTGCGGGTACCGGCTGATATACTGCTTTATCGCGCCGAGGTGTTTTTTCAACGCTTTGGTTTTTTCTGGGTTCACTGGATACGTTTATATCTTTAATCACCGCATTCTTCAGCTCTAAGTTTTCTTCTTTTAATGCTATTATTTGGGCACTTAAATTTGTTATATTTTCACATAAACTAGTCATTTGAATATGTAGAGGCTCTACTTCCCTTTTAATAAGGTTACAAATGATGTCCTTTAGTTCAGCAGGCGTTATGTTTATGATTTCTTGATCACAGTTCTTATCGGTTTGGGCTCTCGATCTTAATTCGCGTTGCATTGTGAGTAATAATATTATATTTTTCAATAATTTTAATGATATTGGATTTAATATTCAATTAAACTTTGCTGCAGTTATCTTGCAGTATATCTTATCTTGCAGTTTATTCCATTTCTCCTGCCATTTCGTTTTAGTTTCTTCTTTTATTTGTGCCTTGGTTTGTCCATTTTGTTTTTTATGCATACGGCATCTTTCGTCCACCAGTAGTTCTATTGGCGGTACTCCGGCGATCACTTGAAGTGCTGCAGTTGACGTGGTGCGGTATGCGCTACATATTTTTATGAGTGTTTTCCTTTGAACACTTTCCATTATGTTTCTATATTTAGCTCATTTCATGGTTTCGCACCAGATTGGCGCCCCATACAGCGTTATCGAGTACACTACCGATGCAAGTATTTTCCTTTTACTGCTTCTTGCACCCCCCACGTTAGGCATTATCCTAGACAGTTTGGTCGATAACTCTTCCGCCTTTTTTGCGATATTTTCGACATGTTTGGTCATTCTCATATTGTGGTCAAAATAGATTCCTAGATACTTGAGAACTTTAATCGTGCTAATCATTATTTCGTCGATCTGTATGGTTATCTCCTTTAACTTCCTCCGACCCACTAGCAGTACGCATTCCGTTTTCTGGGGGGCTAACTGGAGCTTTTTCTTCTTCATTTCCTTTTGGATTTCAAGGATTGCGGCATTTATTTTACCTTCTAGTGATGTCCCTGTTCGCCCGCAGGCAACTACAGCTAGGTCATCCGCATATCCTACAAGGGTCACTCCCTGCGGCACTTCCACGTTTATTACGCTGTCGTAGTGAACGTTCCACAGCATTGGACCGAGTATGGACCCCTGTGGTACACAGCATGTCACCTCGGTTGAGTGTTTATGTCCTATCAGCATTGTTCTGTTGGTGAAGTAACTGCATATCAATTCTATTAGGTATGTGGAAAAGTTTCTTGCTTTAAGGTCATCTACGATACCCTTCCAAGACGCGCTATTGAAGGCGTTTTGTACGTCTAGCGTAGCCATTGCGCAAAAATCCTTTTTCGTCTCTCTTGCCTTGTTTTTAATTATTTGCATTGCATCAATGGTGGAGCGCCCCTTTCTAAATCCGAACTGCTTGCCGGCTAAACCTCCTGTTTGCTCGAGCTCTTCATTTAGTCTTCGGTAGATTAATTGTTCCAGCAGTTTGCCGGCAGTATTTAGCATGCTTAAGGGACGGTAGCTTTGCACCCCATTTTTTTAGGTTTTTCCAGCAGAACTAGTCTCGATTCCTTCCATATTTTTGGAAACTCTCTTTTGCTCAATAGTCTGTTATATACGTCCAGGCAGTATTGCGGTTGTCTGAGAGCTGTCAACTTGATTAGTTCCGCCGGGATGCAGTCCGGTCCGGGTGCTTTTCCCAATTTCAATTTGCTTGCTGCTACTTTTAGTTCATCTACGGTGAAATATGTGGGCTCAGCTTTCGGCAGACCAACCAGTTCCTTTTCCCATTGCAGTATGGGGTTTTTCGGGAATAGTTTGTTGGCTTCCTCCACCATCTGCTCTTCTGTAAGGAAGGTCTTTGGTGCCACATTCATTTTTTTGCATACTATTCTATAGCCCTCTCCCCATATATTGTGGTCTATCTCGTCGCAGACCTTCTTCCATGCTTTCTTCTTAGCATCTAGTATGGCCTGCTTAAGAGAGTTTCTGTGCTCATGGTATTCGCTTAGATATTTTTTCCTTTGTTCTATGGTTGCATTTGGATTTGCATTTGTTCTTGTGGTTTTCCTTCTTCTAGCTATACATTCCTTTCTTAGTTTTGCTATTTCAGTGTTCCACCAATACACTTGTTGTTTCTTTATATGCTGGCTTGACTTTTTTGGTAGTGTTCGGTCGCACGTAATTTTAATTTGTTTAATATATCCTTCTGGAGTTATGATTTCTTGTTTTCCCTTTTGGTCTTCAATATTTTGGTCTAGTTCTGTGCTAAAAAGTCCTAAGGCGTCAGGTTTAATTTTCCAGCCTAGTGGTTTATGTTGCTGTTTTATTTCCATATTTTTTCTTCCTATCTTTACTTCGTAACAAATATATTGATGGACGCTCAAGTTTTCAAGTTCCAGTACTCTCCAGTTCGTTATTTTCCCGCTTATGTTTGCAGTGCTGAAGTTAATGTCTATATAAGACGTGCTGTTTCCTCTTACGAAAGTGGGAGCGTCCCCTGTGTTCAGTAGCTGTAGGTCATCTGCGGCTAACCATTCGGATAATATTTTTCCCCTTCTGTCCTCTGTTCCAGATCCCCATAGCCTGGATTTTGCGTTAAAGTCGCCACCTACCAAAATTTTCTTGGTGATTCCATTTAGGAACATGCTTTCGCGTATTCCGTTAAGTATTGCTACATACTCGTCGTCACTTATGTTTGGTGAGCTATATCAACTGTATATTATGATGCCTAGAGTCTCTACCCAGACATATCCTTTTCCGCTTGCGCTTCTGGTGATCTTGGTGTCTCTGAATCCTCTTATTGCGGCACTTTTTTCATTGCTGTGGAACCAGGGTCCTTTATTGACATCCTTGATGTTAGGTTCCGATATTAGTACCAGATCCAGTTGTAGTGTCGTGGCGGTCTTATATAATAGGTCATGTGCCGGGCCACATCTATTCAGGTTGGTTTGCAGGATCTTAAGGGTCATTTTGGAGTGGTCGCATATCCTTCTGGTTTTCCGCATTTGACACCTTTTTTTTGGATCCTGTTCTCTCTTTTGGAGTTTGGTTTCCGAGTTTAATTACTTCATTTTTATATTTGCCGCATTCCATGGTGGCAGCTCGATGACCTTCTTCCTCGCATTCGTAGCAGTATGGAGCGTTCTCGCAGTTTACTGCCAGATGTCCTTTCTTACTACATTTATAGCACCGGTCTTTCATATCCTTTTTCTCCGCAGTGCAGTCCTTCATTTCGTGCCCTTGTCCTAAGCATTTGTAACATTTGATTGGGCCCACCCCTGGTCTAGACCAACATGAACCAGACTAGACCAGACAGGAGAAGACTTGACGAGACTGGACCAGACTAGACCAGACTGGATGAGACTCAACGAGACTCAACGACTCTGAACGAAGCTGGACTAGGCTGGTCTAGACGGGACTAGACCGGCTTAGACTGGACTAGACCGGACCAAATCAGACTAGACCGGACTAGACCAAATTACAGTGGACAAAAGTTGACTAGCTTGAATGAGATTGGATGAGACTCCACTAGACTTGACAAGATTTGACAAGATTGGACAAGTCTGGACTAGACCGGTTTACACTTGATTAGACTTGATGAGACCTGACTAAACTGGATGAGACGTGACTAGACTGGACGACAATAGATAAGATTGGACCGATTGGCAAGCATTTTTTCAAATTTGTTACTTCAATTCAGGAAATTTTGTTTTAATTAAAAATTTATATTCGTTACAGTTTCTTTCAAGAAACTTATGTTGTGATATCTATCTCACTTAGTTCCCTTATAAATGTTAATTTCAAATTATTTTTTGAAAAGTGATATTGACGAATAAATTTCAGAAAATTGTCACATCAGTGAATGCAAAAATCGATATTTCAATAATTCAATTATGCTATTCCATGTGCAAATCAAGTGCAAAACCACTCTAGTCAAATTTGCATTTGCACGCAGTCACTCGATTAAAACCCTTCTGACATTTCCCCTTCAACATCATCAACCAAACCCCTTTTCTATTACATACAACTTGCTCCACGTGACTCACATCGACTGGCACATTGCCTCCACTCGGGGCGCCCATCCCCTATTTAGTACAATGCACCCGTAACCTATATATCCGCACCCTCCTAGACCAAACCGCCGCACACACAGCAAATTGCAAGCCATTAATAAAACAAAAATCAATAACGAAATACAGAAAAAAGCTTTTAAGGAATCAGATAAACCATCTAACCAGATACTAAGATTCCTTCCTTTACAAGAAAACGATCTTTGAAAATTTATTTAAATTCAACGAAAAATATTTATCTATATGGCTAATAAATTAGTAAATACAGGTGCAATTAGGAGACTCTTAATCGATTTGTATTGATAATTTAATGGAAAAAGAAAACATAAGGTTTTTTAAATTTTAAATAATTGTATTTACACAATCTATGTAGATAATTTATCTAGGATGGTCTAGTTATGCCTCTTGTCTATTTAGTTTTGTCTGCCTAATGTTTTCTGTGTAGTCTTGCCTGCCTGATATTGTCTGTCCAATCTTGTCTATCCAGTCTTGTCTGTTCAGTCTTGTTTGTCCAGTCTTGTCTGTGCAATCTTGTCTGTCCAGTCATGTCTGTCCAGTCTTGTCTGTCCAGTCTTGTCTGTCCAGTCTTGTATGACCAGTCTTGTATGTCCAGTCGTGTCTGTCCACTCTTGTCTATCCAGTCTTGTTTGTCCAGTCTTGTCTCTCCAGTATTGTCTGTCCAGTCTTGTCTGTTCAGCATTTTCTGTCGAGCCTTGTCTCTCGAGCCTTGTTTGACCAGTCTTGTCTGACCAGTCTTGTCTGTCTGGTCTGGTATGTTCTGTCTTGTCTGTTTAATCTTGTCTGTTCAGTCGAGTCGATTCAGTCTTGTTTGTCCAGTCTTGTCTGTCCAGTCTTGTCTGTCCAGTCTTGTCTGTCTGGTCTGGTATGTTCAGTCTTGTCTGTTTAATCTTGTCTGTTCAGTCGAGTCGATTCAGTCTTGTTTGTCCAGTCTTGTCTGTCCAGTCTTGTCTGTCCAGTCTTGTCTGTCTAGTCTTGTCTGTCTAGTCTTGTCTGTCTAGTCTTGTCTGTCTAGTCTTGTCTGTCTAGTCTTGTCTGTCTAGTCTTGTCTGTCTAGTCTTGTCTGTCTAGTCTTGTCTGTCTAGTCTTGTCTGTCTAGTCTTGTCTGTCTAGTCTTGTCTGTCTAGTCTTGTCTGTCTAGTCTTGTCTGTCTAGTCTTGTCTGTCTAGTCTTGTCTGTCTAGTCTTGTCTGTCTAGTCTTGTCTGTCTAGTCTTGTCTGTCTAGTTATTATTATTATTATTATTATTATCTTTATTCAATAATACCTTGCGGTGTAGAACGTGTCAATATAAATATACAAATAAAATATGTTATAAAAGAAAAAAAAAATGTATAAAAAAAATGTATAAAATGTGTATATAAAAGTAACAAACCAAGAGGCAATATTACATTTAATTAAAATTTTCAAAATAATATTCATTTAATGAATAGTATGCCTTTTTAGTCAAAAACGTTTTTAAGGTGAGTTTAAATATTTTAACACACTTTATGTCTTTAATACAACTCGGAAGTTTATTGTAGATTTTTATTAGCTCACCAACAGCACTTTTTTGAACTAAAGTTGAACTTGTTTTTATAGGACGTAAAGTACATTTTTTGCGCGTATTGTATTCGTGCGTATATTCATGTTTTTCAAACATTTTATAATGCTCCTTTACATAACTGGCACTATTTAAAATATAGATGGAGGGTAACGTAAGTATTCTCTTCTCAAGGAATATTGGTTTACATGAGTCTGTCATTTTCATGTTGAACATACTTCTAATACTTCTTTTTTGAAGTAAAAATATTCGATGAGCATCGACCGAATTTCCCCAAAAAATTATTCCATACCGAATAACTGAATCAATGTATGCATAATATGCAGTTAAACTAGTACATTCGTCAACCGACTGAGATAGCATTCTCAATGCGTAACAGAAGCTACTAATTTTTGGAGATATATAGTTAACATGGGCCTTCCAGTTAAGTCCTTTATCAATTATAACACCCAAAAACTTTGTATCCGAGGACGACGTAAGTGTCTCTTCATTGAAGATGAATTCGATATTTTCCTCTCTATGAGCAGAGAATTTTATAATTTTGGTTTTGTTGACATTTAATTTAAGATTATTCTGTGAATAATATGACTTCATGACCGACATACCATTAATTATTTCTTGCTGCAAATCCACCAGATTTTTACCTTTAACAGACAGTGTGTTATCGTCAGCAAACATTACCACTTTATAAATAATATTATCTGGAAGGTCATTTATGTATAATAAAAAAAGTAAGGGACCTAATGTGCTTCCCTGTGGGACTTCTCTTTTTATATATTGGTACTGGGACATCTTGAAACCTCCATTGCACTCATCCTGTGCTCGAATACATTGTCTTCGATCTGTGAGGTATGATTTTAAGAGCCTGTAACTGGACCCTCTGAAACCATATTCCTCTAACTTTACAAGCATTTTTGAATGGTTTATACTATCGAATGCTTTGGAAAGGTCCAAGAATATCCCAGCAATATTTTGACCGGAATTCAAGGAGTTGATAATTTCCTCAACGAACTGAAATATAGCCCTTGTTGTAGATCTACCTTTCGTGAAACCGTTTTGTACGGTCGCTAATAGATTTTCTTGTTCCAGGAAAGTTGTGATTCTAATATAAATGATTTTTTCGAATATTTTCGATATATTTGAAAGTAGGGCGATAGGACGATAATTTTAAATTTTAGTCTTATTACCGTTTTTATGTATGGGTAATATAAAGGCGTCTTTCAGTGCGCTGGGGAAATTTCCTGTCAAAAAACATAGGTTTATTATAATGGATAGTGGTCCCGCTAAAACAGGAGCACAATATTTTAATAACATAACAGGGATATCATCTGGACCTACAGATTTTGTGTTTTTTAAATTCGATATGACCTTTATAACTTCGGCATCATTAGTCGGCCTAAGAAAAAGTGTGTTTTGTATGGATCTTAATTTAAAATTTTGATAGTTTTGGTTGTCGAACTTGAATGAATCACATACATTTATAAAAAAATTATTTAAATTATTAAGAATTTCTGAATCACTCCAATTGTTATTTACAGAAATATCCTTAAGTTTAAAATTTTTTTTGGTCACATTGGATTGCGTAACTTGCTTCACAACAGACCACACTGCCTTAGTTTTGTTTGTGGAATTAGAAATGTAATTAGAATTGCATGCCATTTTTTCTTCTTTAATCAACTTTTTTAGGTCTGAACAAAATGCACGGTAGATGTCCTTGTCCACTCCATTGTCATACATTTCTCTTTTGATTCTGCTCTTTTGTTTTATTTCATCTGAAATCCACGATTTTTTTTTATTTTTATCCTTTTGTTTATATTTTTTCTTTGGACAGAATAAATTAAATGTGTAGCTTAACTGGTTGAAGAATATCGTGTACGCTGTATTAACATCAGTGATATTTATTAACTTATTACATATGTCTGCTTGCATAAGAGCATCTTTTATGAGTTCCAACTTTTCTTTATTAGTTTTTCGATATTCTGTAAATTGAGTTTTATGTTCTTTATATGGATTTGGTGTGCAAAAAGACATTTGTTGTGCATAATGATCAGATATTGATAAGTTTATAATAGAGGCATTGAATTCTGAAATGTTGGTAAAAATATTATCTATTAAAGTGGCACTATTTACAGTCACGCGAGTTGGTTCTGTAATTGTAGGAATCAAATTGAACGATTTTAATATGTTTCTAAACTCGATAACATTGTTGTTGTCGGAATCTAGTAGATTAATGTTGAAATCCCCACAAAGAATAATTTTTTTCTTTTTTGATTTACATGACTGTAATATGTCTTCCAAAATTATGAAGAAATTTTGAATGTTGCTATTTGGTGCTCGATATACATTAATGATAATAACCGATTGGGTTGGTATTTCAATACTACTACACTCAAAATCAAAATTGACACTCTTTTGCTCTAAGTCAAGCCTAATTAAATAATCAATATAATTTTTAACAAGAATGCAAGATCCACCCCTAAGTTCACCGAAAAATGGCACTACGTGTAACCAGAACTTACAGAACAGTTTCAGGAGTGGCCGCGCAGGTTATTTCAGGTATCCCTCCAATAGACCTGATCGCAAACGAGAGGAAAAGAGTGTATGACTCAGAGGGCGACAAACAAAGTAAACGTTTGGCCAGACAAGAACTCCTCGAGAAGTGGCAAGAAAGGTGGCAGTTAAGCGAACGAGGAGAGTGGACGAGAATGTTAATCCCGGACATACTTCCCTGGATCACCAGAAAACACGGGGAAATTAGCTACCATCTAGCCCAGTTCCTCTCCGGCCACGGATGTTTCCAGGACTATCTGCATAACATCGGCAAGGCAGCTGACGACCTGTGTGTATACTGCGGGGAGAAGGACAGCGTGATCCACACGATATTCGATTGCTGGAGGTGGGAAACAGACAGAGAAAAAGTGGAAAAAAAACTGGGAGAATCAATCCATCCGAGAACTATAATCGAAAGTATGTTGAAAGATGAGTCACGGTGGAGGAACATCCAAGGGCTGATTCATAAAATAATGAGCGAGAAGGAGGCCGATGAGATCAAATCGAGGAACAACATAAAGTAGATTAAATTTAAGCCATCCGTCACTCTGAGGTTATGCGACAAGCGGGTCCAGAGTGTACGGATGCGTTCCAGGGGGGCCACTTGCCTGGTTAGGTTAAGTTACCGCCAGCTACGCCCCCCCCCAAAAAAAAAAAAAGTCTTGTCTGTCTAGTCTTGTCTGTCTAGTCTTGTCTGTCTAGTCTTGTCTGTCTAGTCTTGTCTGTCTAGTCTTGTCTGTCTAGTCTTGTCTGTCTAGTCTTGTCTGTCTAGTCTTGTCTGTCTAGTCTTGTCTGTCTAGTCTTGTCTGTCTAGTCTTGTCTGTCTAGTCTTGTCTGTCTAGTCTTGTCTGTCTAGTCTTGTCTGTCTAGTCTTGTCTGTCTAGTCTTGTCTGTCTAGTCTTGTCTGTCTAGTCTTGTCTGTCTAGTCTTGTCTGTCTAGTCTTGTCTGTCTAGTCTTGTCTGTCTAGTCTTGTCTGTCTAGTCTTGTCTGTCTAGTCTTGTCTGCCTAGTCTTGTCTGTCTAGTCTTGTCTGTCTAGTCTTGTCTGTCTAGTCTTGTCTGTCTAGTCTTGTCTGTCTAGTCTTGTCTGTCTAGTCTTGTCTGTCTAGTCTTGTCTGTCTAGTCTTGTCTGTCTAGTCTTGTCTGTCTAGTCTTGTCTGTCTAGTCTTGTCTGTCTAGTCTTGTCTGTCTAGTCTTGTCTGTCTAGTCTTGTCTGTCTAGTCTTGTCTGTCTAGTCTTGTCTGTCTAGTCTTGTCTGTCTAGTCTTGTCTGTCTAGTCTTGTCTGTCTAGTCTTGTCTGTCTAGTCTTGTCTGTCTAGTCTTGTCTGTCTAGTCTTGTCTGTCTAGTCTTGTCTGTCTAGTCTTGTCTGTCTAGTCTTGTCTGTCTAGTCTTGTCTGTCTAGTCTTGTCTGTCTAGTCTTGTCTGTCTAGTCTTGTCTGTCTAGTCTTGTCTGTCTAGTCTTGTCTGTCTAGTCTTGTCTGTCTAGTCTTGTCTGTCTAGTCTTGTCTGTCTAGTCTTGTCTGTCTAGTCGTGTCTGTCCACTCTTGTCTATCCAGTCTTGTTTGTCCAGTCTTGTCTCTCCAGTCTTGTCTGTCCAGTCTTGTCTGTCCTGCCTTGTGTCTGTCCTGCCTTGTCTGTTCAGCATTGTCTGTCGAGTGTTTTCTGTCGAGCCTTTCCTTTCCAGCTTTGTCCGTGCAGTAGTGTCTGTCCAGTCTTATGTGTTCAGCCTTGTCTGTCTGGTCTGACCAGTCTTGCCTGTACAGTCTTGTCTGTTCAGTCGTGTCTGTTCAGCAAGTACCCAGCCTTGTCTATTCTGTTGTGTCTGTTCAGCAAGTGCCCAGCCTTGTGTGTCCAGTCTTGTCTGTCCAGTCTTGTCACAGGAGGACACTCAGCAACAAACGTTTGTCAGATTACTTGCTGAAACTGGTCAAGGAGGGCAAGACGATATACCGTTCACTACGTCTGAGATTGAACGAGTTATACAAAGTATGAGCTCGAAGAAAGCCCCTGGGCTGGATGGCATTACCTCTGACATAGTATTGACTGCCTTCAACTCAGCACCAAACACATTTATTAATCTTTATAACAAATGTTTGAGCAAGTCCATATTCCCGTCCTGCTGAAAAGAACAACTAATCAAGATTATCCCTAAACCCAATAAACCAGCGCTATCCATAAAATACTTCAGACCAATAAGTTTGCTTCCAGTGGCCGGAAAGGTGTTGGATTGTCTTCTCATCTCGAGAATTGACCATCATTTTTATCTGAACAAGTTGGTGAATCAAAATCAGTTTGGCTTTAGAATAGGCACAGGAACTGTTCAGCCATCTCAAAGGCAGTCAGGTTTATAAGGGAGGCATTATGATCGAAGCTTTATTGTTCAGCCATAGCCTTGGATATAAGTGGGGCATTTGACAACACCTGGTGGCCGCTTATTATCTACTGATTGAAAAAGATTGTCCTGACAATCTAATCAAGTTAGCCAAGTCTTACTTTGTAGATCGCAGAGCAATAATCAGCGAACCTGGTTTATACTTAGAAAGGAGCATCGGCAAAGGTTGTCCACAAGGTTCAAAGTCAGGTCCAGGTTTCTGGAATATGTTATATGGCACCATTTTCGAAAGAGATCTGCCTGAAGATTGCGAGATTGTATGATATGCGGATGATACGTTTCTACTCTGCAAAAGCAAAACCATCACGGGCTTAAAGGAGAAAACTGATCGGTCTCTAGATAATCTTTGCCAGTGGGCAATTGAAACCCGACTTAATTTTAATGCCCAAAAGACCGAGGCCCTTTTTTTCGGCAGATCTTCGAAGCAAAGGAGTCCCGTATTCACTCTTGGGAATACAAAAATTAGATGCCAACAACACCTACGGTACTTAGGTGTCATAATTGACAGATTCCTGAACTTCAGAGAACACATGAAGCAGGCTTGTGGTAGGGTAAAGCGGTTCAGCACAAAGTTGGGTATCGCTGCGAGAAAGGATGGGGTCTGGGGAGTTCACAGCTGATTGATATATATACCGTGGCGCTATAGAACCCGCACTATTATACGCTGCTCCAATATGGCAGAGGTCGTGTGGCGTGAAGGGAGGCCTAAAGCTTTTGAGCGTACAGCGCCTCAGCACCATCCGTGCTGCAAAAGCGTATCGCACAGTCTCCTCTGAGGCAGCCTGTGTGATTACGGGTCTCCTTCCAGCCGACATCCGTCTCAAGCAGCTGGCCCTCCATAACTCACACCAGATCGCAGACGATACGATTATTAGAGATATAACGGGTTTACCGGTTGCACTGAGCGAGCTCTGACCGTAAATACCCAAGAACTAGTTCATCCTTCACAATTGTCGCTGGTTACGTACTATTTGACACTGAGTAATATATTTCAACTCCGGGTTTACACGGGCGGTTCGAGTTCGATCAGATGTACGGGCGCTGCATTCGTGGTCTACTTTCAAGACGAGGAAGTGTACCATAAGCTGATTAAATTAGAAAAGTATTGCTCAATTTTTCAAGCTGAACTTTTGGTTATGCTGCAAGCTTTGGAAAATAACAGCAACAGACCCTGTTGAATCATTTGTAATAGCCGATCTATTTTGGATGCTCTGAAGAATTTAAATTCACCCACTGAATTATTGTTGGAGACGTGAAAGACAGTTGCCAGAGTTTTAAGGAAGAGCAAGATCCGTTGGCATTGGGTTAAGGCACACGCTGGCTTTGAAGGCAATGAACGATGCTTGCCAAACAAGCAGCTAACAAGGAAGATCTGCCAATTTCCTTTAGTAAATTGCCCAAACAGGCTTTAAGATCGTGCTCCAAAGGGCATTTCGAGAAGCTCTGGCATGACAGATGGGATCTGGCTACAACAGGCTTGTGGACCAAGCAATTTATACCGTCCATTAAGACCTGGAGGGGTTTCAACATCAGTCTGTCCCACCACGCAATCCAGTTAATAACAGGCCACGGTAATTTCAAAGCGTACCTTCATAGATTTGGTAAAAGAGAAAGTCCCCTCTGTGAGTGTGGCCAAAATGACACCGCGGCACACGTGCTATTTTATTGCTCAGATACCGAAATATGGAGACGATCTTTGGAGACAGATATGCAGATGCATTAACTTACCTGGCCCAAGGATGAAGATGACATCTTAACAGTATCAAAATCGAGAGAGTGGTGGCTTATCTTTGATAAACATGCCAAACAATTATCTAGACTGGATCATGATGAACAGTTTAGAATTCAATAACTCCAGAGAGATGGTTCAGAGATCCCGGGAAAGTACATATGAATAGAAAAGTAAAACTGATAGCGTTATAACCAGCATAGTGTCCTTTGGACGGAATGCTGGCCTTCATGCGCTTGTCTGCACATGAAGGAAAATACAAATAGGTTGTCTAGTCTTGTCTGTCTAGTCTTATCTTTTTTTTACATGGGGACGTAGCAAGCACATTCAGTTAACTTGGCCCTGTTGGTCTGGACTGTCTAATCTTGTCTGTTCAGTCTGGTCTGTTCAGGCTTCGCTATCCAGTCTTGTCTGTCTATTCTTGACTATCTAGTCTTGTCTGTCCAGTCTTGTCTGTCCAGTCTAGTCTATCCAGTGTTGTCTCTCCAGTCTTGTATGTCCAACCTTGTCTGTCCAGTCTTGTATATCTAGTCTTGTCTGTCCAATCTTGTCTGTCCAATCTTGTCTGTCCAATCTTATCTGTCCAGTCTTGTCTGTCCAGTGTTGTCTGTTTAGTCTTCACTGTCCAGTCTTGTCTGTCTATCTTGTTTTGCCTTTTATGGGTGGGCGTATAAAAATTCTGTTTGTTTTACCATTACGTGTTGTCTATAAATAGATTTAGTCAATAGTTTGTGTGATTAAACGAAACATATTGCAGCACTCCAACAGGGTTCGGCCACGTGCTTGTTTTTCCTACGTCGATAAATCTATTTACAACCTAAGTTTGTGTTGCTGTATATAAACAAATATTACATAGATAAAAATAGAGAAACAATAATAGATAGACGAAGCCGTCCATTTTCTAGAGACCAGACTAGGCAGGCAAGACTTTTTGTATAGAGTGGTTCGGGCGAAGCTCTCACTAAACCCCCTAGTCCACCTTGACTTTAAGTATGCGCCCCCAGCTATCGCATATATTGCATTCATTCAGGGTGGGCAGCCCGGACGGTTTGAAAACCTCCCTAGTTGTCGTCTCCCCGACCAGGATGCGAAACTACACCACCGAGGAAGGCAGGGAAGACTAGGCAGAGTTTACTGGACAGTCAGGGCCAGACAGGTTTAGACTATTTAAGGATGATACTTAATTAGACATTTGTTTATTGTATAAAGTTTGTAAACTATGATTTGAATTTTTACATTTCCTTGTTTATTTGGACGCATATTAATTATAATCGTTGCTTTCTTTCCTATCACTCGGCGTGACACCGGTACTATTTATTCCTTTAACACTTACAACAGTCTCAGTTATTGTAACAGTATCCGTCGTACCATCTGTAGTATCACTATTTCTAGATGTATTATCATTTGTCGTTCCAGTACTGCCACTTGTTGTATCAGTATTATCATCTGTCGTTCTGGTCGTAACACTTGTTGGATCAGTATTCTCATTTGTCGTTTCAGTCGTACCACTTGTTATATCAGTATCATCATTTGCCGTTCTAGTCGTACCACTTGTATCTGTATTAACATTTGTTGTTCCGCTTGTTGCATCAGTATTATCATTATTTGATATATCTTGTCTGTTGCTACCACCACTTGTTGTATCATTGGTCGTTACAGTAGTGCCACTTGTATCAACCCAACTGCTCGTCGTGACAGTACTACCAGTTGCATCAGAACTTCGACTTGTCGGTACAGTAGTACCACTCGTATCATAACTATCACTTGTTGTAACAGTGATATCACTTGTATCAGAACTATCACTTGTTGTAACAGTGGTATCACTTGTATCAGTATTACCACTTGAGGACCAGTACATTTTCAACAAATCTGCAGCCACTTCCCCAATCATGGGACCAATAGCATTGTAAGTTCCAGACATGGAAAAGGGAACGACACTGGTGTCTGCGACCCTTAAGTTTTTAATGCCGAGGACTTGAAGCTTGTTGTTCACCACCGAACCCATAGCGCAGGTTCCGACCGGTTGTTCCAAAGAAACGGGCAAGGTTCTTATGGCGCACTCCCAATATTCGTCTCCCTTCATGTACTTGCAGTATGGAACACGAGTATGGTGGAATTTTAGGGTGAAGTTTAGGTGGGTACGCATCGCTTCTGCAAGTCTCAAGACGAATTTAATGCCGGCGATCAAGGTTTTTACGTCATGGTTGTCCGGATCGGTTAAGTAATTTCCGTAATAGCGCGGTTGATCTTTGGGATTATTGGAACGAAGTCTCAATTGGCCTTTAGATTTGGGACGGACAAGGACGGGGTAGATGGCGCACGAGGCTCTCTTTTCCATGGAACCCCAGAAACGCTTGTAGAAATTGTCTTCGACTCGAACCGTTTTCGCTAAAATTTTATCTGTACCTGTAAATTTTTGGAAAGAGTTTAATTTTTGGCGAAGATTAATTTAAAGTGCTACCTAAACT
Organism: Phosphuga atrata; assembly: GCA_944588485.1. NCBI lineage: Eukaryota > Metazoa > Arthropoda > Insecta > Coleoptera > Silphidae > Phosphuga > Phosphuga atrata. Next base: position 49,315,787 of record OX155904.1, read on the forward strand.
TGAGTCCGCCATTAACAGTTGGATATCTGGAACAGTTGGATCAGGATTTGTATCCACATCCGTTTTGATGTAGGCTGTTCCTCCAACACTCCCCAAGGAAGAAAGCGGCCCAGTGCCCCTAGTGATCCAGTTCATAATATTTTCATGATCTAAAAGATTGCGGATGGAAACTCCTACGTCTTCGCGCATCTCAAAAGTCAATCCTAAATATGAAATATGGTCTTGTAAATTTTGACCAACTGGTAAATCTTGGACAAGATTAACCTGAAAAGAGCAAAATTAATTAATGTTGGTTAATATTTTGATCAACTTACTCCAATTTCCTCTAAATGACCTATTGGTCCAATTCCGGATAACATTAGGGCGCTGCCTGAACGTCCCGCAGACAAAATAACTTCTTTCGTGGCCTTCACCACATGCAATATTCCATTTTTACGGTATTTTACTCCATACGCCGTTTTGTTCGAAGTCAACACTTCCGTAACTAATACGCCAGTGTGAATGTAGAGGTTAGACCGATCCTTAACCGGTTCCAGAAAGGCTCTGCCGGCGCTACATCTTCTGCCGCGTTTGAGAATGCCTTGAACCGGAGCGAAACCGATTTGCTGTTTGCCGTTGTAATCGATCAGATCGTAGCCCAAATCTATTCCACCTTGGATGCAAGCTTCCAGAATTGGAGACTGAAAGGAGTTTTCAACGCTCAAGAGACCCGAAGAATTGTGAAATTGCGGATCGGAAGCTCTTAGATTGTTGGATCGTTCAGTTCTTAGGATATATTAGAAGACTTCTTCGTAGCTCCAACCTGCATTTCCATCACTTTCCCATCTATAAATTGGAGATTTTGTTTGATTTTGAGGTTTTAAATGCAAATGAGGATTAACAGCAATATGGAGATTAGAGTCTGAAGCGCAAAAATTGCCAAAAAAAAGACAGCACTCAACGGAAGTCGTTTAGACTTATTAGTCTAACATCTTTTATGTTAAAGACAATGGAGAAGGTAATTGACACCTTCTTCATTTAAAGACAATGGAGAAGGTAATTTGACATTACCTTGGGACAACAGGGCTGGTAGGTGCACCACTAAACAACTGTCAGCATGCATTGCAGAGCAGGAAAATCCACAAAGATCGCCCTGTATCAGCTGAAAAATGAAATAGATGCAGCACTAGACACAAAGGAAGTAGCGATATGTTCCTTCTTGGACATAGAAGGAGCCTTTCATAACACCTCGCACGAGCTCAAAGCGGGTCTTGAAAGAAGGAATGTCAACAGCATTTCCTCAAAGTGGATGGGAGAAATGCTGAAAACTGGAACAGGGAGGCATAAGTGGGAAAAGACATCATCAAGATTGGGCTGACCACTATTCAGGGTGGGCAGCCCAGACGGTTAGTGAAAACCGCCCTAGTTGTCGTCTCCCCGACCAGGATTCGTAACTAAACCATCAAGGAAGGCAGGCAAGACTAGGCAGAGTATACTGGACAGTCAGGGCTAAACCGGTTGAGACTATTTAAGAATGATACTTTATTAGACATTTATTTATTGTATAAAGTTTATAAACTATGATTTGAATTTTTACATTTCCTTATTTCTTTGGACGCATATTAATTATAATCGTTGCTTTCTTTTGTATCACTCGGCGTGACACCGGTACTATTTATTCCGTTAACACTTACAACAGTCTCAGTTGTTGTAACAGTATCCGTCGTACCATCTGTAATATCACTAATTCTAGATGTATTATCATTTGTCGTTCCAGTCGTATCACTTGTTGTATCAGTATTATCATTTGCCGTTCTGGTCGTAACACTTGTTGGATCAGTATTCTCATTTGTCGTTTCAGTCGTACCACCTGTTATATCAGTATTTTCATTTGCCGTTCTAGTCGTACCACTTGTATCAGTATTATCATTTGTTGTTCCGCTTGTTGCATCAGCATTATCATCATTTGATATATCTTGTCTGTTGATACTACCACTTGTTGTATCATTGGTCGTTACAGTAGTGCCACTTGTATCAACCCAACTGCTCGTCGTGACAGTACTATCAGTCGTATCAGAACTTCGACTTGTCGGTTTAGTAGTACCACTAGTATCAGAACTATCACTTGTTGTAACAGTGGTATCACTTGTATCAGTATTACCACTTGAGGACCAGTACATTTTCAACAAATCTGCAGCCACTTCCCCAATCATGGGACCAATAGCATTGTAAGTTCCAGACATTGAAAAAGGCACGACACTGGTGTCTGCGACTCTTAAGTTTTTAATGCCGAGGACTTGAAGCTTGTTGTTCACCACCGAACCCATAGCGCAGGTTCCGACCGGTTGCTCCAAAGAAACGGGCAAGGTTCTTATGGCGCACTCCCAATATTCGTCTCCCTTCATGTACTTGCAGTATGGAACACGAGTATGGTGGAATTTTAGGGTGAAGTTTAGGTGGGTACGCATCGCTTCTGCAAGTCTCAAGACGAATTTAATGCCGGCGATCAAGGTTTTTACGTCGTGGTTGTCCGGATCGGATAAGTAATTTCCGTAGTAACGGGGTTGATCTTCGGGATTATTGGAACGAAGTCTCAATTGGCCTTTTGATTTGGGACGGACAAGGACGGGGTAGATGGCGCACGAAGCTCTCTTTTCCATGGAACCCCAGAAACGGTTGTAGAAATTGTCTTCGACTCGAACCGTTTTCGCTAAAATTTTATCTGTACCTGTAAATTTTTGGAAAGAGTTTAATTTTTGGCGAAGATTAGTTTAAAGTGCTACCTAAACTTGAGTCCGCCATTAACAGTTGGATATCTGGAACATTTGGATCAGGATTTGTATCCACATCCGTTTTGATGTAGGCTGTTCCTCCAACACTCCCCAAGGAAGAGAGGGGCCCAGTGCCCCTAGTGATCCAGTTCATAATATTTTCGGGATTTAAAAGACTTCGGATGGAAACTCCTACGTCTTCGCCCATCTCAAAAGTCAATCCTAAGTATGAAATATGGTCTTGTAAATTTTGACCAACTGGTAAATCTTGGACAAGATTAACCTAAAAAGAGCAAAATTAATTATTGATGGTTAATATTTTGATCAACTTACTCCAATTTCCTCTAAATGACTTCTTGGTCCAATTCCGGATAACATTAGAAGTTGGGCGCTGCCTGAAGGTCCCGCCGACAAAATAACTTCTTTCGTGGCCTTCACCACATGCAATATTCCATTTTTACGGTATTTTACTCCATACGCCGTTTTGTTCGAAATCAACACTTCCGTAACTAATACGCCAGTGTGAATGTGGAGGTTAGACCGATCCTTAACCGGTTCCAGAAAGGCTCTGCCGGCGCTACATCTTCTGCCGCGTTTGAGAATGCCTTGAACCGGAGCGAAACCGATTTGCTGTTTGCCGTTGTAATCGATCAGATCGTAGCCCAAATCTATTCCACCTTGGATGCAAGCTTCCAGAATTGGAGACTGAAAGGAGTTTTCAACGCTCAAGAGACCCGAAGAATTGTGAAATTGCGGATCGGAAGCTCTTAGATTGTTGGATCGTTCAGTTCTTAGGATATATTAGAAGACTTCTTCGTAGCTCCAACCTGCATTTCCATCACTGGCCCATCTATAAATTGGAGATTTTGTTTGATTTTGAGGTTTTAAATGCAAATGAGGATTAACAGCAATATGGAGATTAGAGTCTGAAGCGCAAAAATTGCCAAAAGAAAGACAGCACTCAACGGAAGTCGTTTAGACTTATTAGTCTAACATCTTTTATGTTAAAGACAATGGAGAAGGTAATTGACACCTTCTTCATTTAAAGACAATGGAGAAGGTAATTTGACATTACCTTGGGACAACAGGGCTGGTAGGTGTACCACTAAACAACTGTCAGCATGCATTGCAGAGCAGGAAAATCCACAAAGATCGCCCTGTATCAGCTGAAAAATGAAATAGAAGCAGCACTAGATACAAAGGAAGTAGCGATATGTTCCTTCTTGGACATAGAAGGAGCCTTTCATAACACCTCGCACGAGCTCAAAGCGGGTCTTGAAAGAAGGAATGTCAACAGCATTTCCTCAAAGTGGATGGGAGAAATGCTGAAAACTGGAACAGGGAGGCATAAGTGGGAAAAGACATTATCAAGATTGGGCTGACCACTATTCAGGGTGGGCAGCCCGGACGGTTAGTGAAAACCGCCCTAGTTGTCGTCTCCCCGACCAGGATTCGTAACTAAACCACCAAGGAAGGCAGGCAAGACTAGGCAGAGTATACTGGACAGTCAGGGCTAAACCGGTTGAGACTATTTAAGAATGATACTTTATTAGACATTTATTTATTGTATAAAGTTTATAAACTATGATTTGAATTTTTACATTTCCTTATTTCTTTGGACGCATATTAATTATAATCGTTGCTTTCTTTTGTATCACTCGGCGTGACACCGGTACTATTTATTCCGTTAACACTTACAACAGTATCAGTTGTTGTAACAGTATCCGTCGTACCATCTGTAATATCACTATTTCTAGATGTATTATCATTTGTCGTTCCAGTCGTATCACTTGTTGTATCAGTATTATCATTTGCCGTTCTGGTCGTAACACTTGTTGGATCAGTATTCTCATTTGTCGTTTCAGTCGTACCACTTGTTATATCAGTATTTTCATTTGCCGTTCTAGTCGTACCACTTGTATCAGTATTATCATTTGTTGTTCCGCTTGTTGCATCAGCATTATCATCATTTGATATATCTTGTCTGTTGATACTACCACTTGTTGTATCATTGGTCGTTACAGTAGTGCCACTTGTATCAACCCAACTGCTCGTCGTGACTGTACTATCAGTCGTATCAGAACTTCGACTTGTCGGTTTAGTAGTACCACTAGTATCAGAACTATCACTTGGTTTAGCAGTGGTATCACTTGTTGTATCAGTATTCCCACTTGAGGCCCAGTACATTTTCAACAAATCTGCAGCCACTTCCCCAATCATGGGACCAATAGCATTGTAAGTTCCAGACATGGAAAAGGGAACGACACTGGTGTCTGCGACCCTTAAGTTTTTAATGCCGATGACTTGAAGCTTGTTGTTCACCACCGAACCCATAGCGCAGGTTCCGACCGGTTGCTCCAAAGAAACGGGCAAGGTTCTTATGGCGCACTCCCAATATTCGTCTCCCTTCATGTACTTGCAGTATGGAACACGAGTATGGTGGAATTTTAGGGTGAAGTTTAGGTGGGTACGCATCGCTTCTGCAAGTCTCAAGACGAATTTAATGCCGGCGATCAAGGTTTTTACGTCGTGGTTGTCCGGATCGGTTAAGTAATTTCCGTAGTAACGGGGTTGATCTTCGGGATTATTGGAACGAAGTCTCAATTGGCCTTTTGATTTGGGACGGACAAGGACGGGGTAGATGGCGCACGAAGCTCTCTTTTCCATGGAACCCCAGAAACGGTTGTAGAAATTGTCTTCGACTCGAACCGTTTTCGCTAAAATTTTATCTGTACCTGTAAATTTTTGGAAAGAGTTTAATTTTTGGCGAAGATTAGTTTAAAGTGCTACCTAAACTTGAGTCCGCCATTAACAGTTGGATATCTGGAACATTTGGATCAGGATTTGTATCCACATCCGTTTTGATGTAGGCTGTTCCTCCAACACTCCCCAAGGAAGAGAGCGGCCCAGTGCCCCTAGTGATCCAGTTCATAATATTTTCAGGATTTAAAAGACTTCGGATGGAAACTCCTACGTCTTCGCCCTTCTCAAAAGTCAATCCTAAGTATGAAATATGGTCTTGTAAATTTTGACCAACTGGTAAATCTTGGACAAGATTAACCTAAAAAGAGCAAAATTAATTAATGATGGTTAATATTTTGATCAACTTACTCCAATTTCCTCTAAATGACTTCTTGGTCCAATTCCGGATAACATTAGAAGTTGGGCGTTGCCTGAAGGTCCCGCAGACAAAATAACTTCTTTCGTGGCCTTCACCACATGCAATATTCCATTTTTACGGTATTTTACTCCATACGCTGTTTTGTTCGAAATCAACACTTCCGTAACTAATACGCCAGTGTGAATGTGGAGGTTAGACCGATCCTTAACCGGTTCCAGAAAGGCTCTGCCGGCGCTACATCTTCTGCCGCGTTTCAGAATGCCTTGAACCGGAGCGAAACCGATTTGTCTTTTGCCGTTGTAATCGATCAGATCGTAGCCCAAATCTATTCCACCTTGGATGAAAGCTTCCAGAATTGGAGACTGGAAGGAGTTTTCAACGCTCAAGAGACCCGAAGAATTGTGAAATTGCGGATCGGAAGCTCTTAGATTGTTGGATCGTTCAGTTCTTAGGAAATATTAGAAGACTTCTTCGTAGCTCCAACCTGCATTTCCATCACTGGCCCATCTATAAATTGGAGATTTTGTTTGATTTTGAGGTTTTAAATGCAAATGAGGATTAACAGCAATATGGAGATTAGAGTCTGAAGCGCAAAAATTGCCAAAAGAAAGACAGCACTCAACGGAAGTCGTTTAGACTTATTAGTCTAACATCTTTTATGTTAAAGACAATGGAGAAGGTAATTGACACCTTCTTCATTTAAAGACAATGGAGAAGGTAATTTGACATTACCTTGGGACAACAGGGCTGGTAGGTGCACCACTAAACAACTGTCAGCATGCATTGCAGAGCAGGAAAATCCACAAAGATCGCCCTGTATCAGCTGAAAAATGAAATAGAAGCAGCACTAGATACAAAGGAAGTAGCGATATGTTCCTTCTTGGACATAGAAGGAGCCTTTCATAACACCTCGCACGAGCTCAAAGCGGGTCTTGAAAGAAGGAATGTCAACAGCATTTCCTCAAAGTGGATGGGAGAAATGCTGAAAACTGGAACAGGGAGGCATAAGTGGGAAAAGACATCATCAAGATTGGGCTGACCACTATTCAGGGTGGGCAGCCCGGACGGTTAGTGAAAACCGCCCTAGTTGTCGTCTCCCCGACCAGGATTCGTAACTAAACCACCAAGGAAGGCAGGCAAGACTAGGCAGAGTATACTGGACAGTCAGGGCTAAACCGGTTGAGACTATTTAAGAATGATACTTTATTAGACATTTATTTATTGTATAAAGTTTATAAACTATGATTTGAATTTTTACATTTCCTTATTTCTTTGGACGCATATTAATTATAATCGTTGCTTTCTTTTGTAACACTCGGCGTGACACCGGTACTATTTATTCCGTTAACACTTACAACAGTATCAGTTGTTGTAACAGTATCCGTCGTACCATCTGTAATATCACTAATTCTAGATGTATTATCATTTGTCGTTCCAGTCGTATCACTTGTTGTATCAGTATTATCATTTGCCGTTCTGGTCGTAACACTTGTTGGATCAGTATTCTCATTTGTCGTTTCAGTCGTACCACTTGTTATATCAGTATTTTCATTTGCCGTTCTAGTCGTACCACTTGTATCAGTATAATCATTTGTTGTTCCGCCTGTTGCATCAGCATTATCATCATTTGATATATCTTGTCTGTTGATACTTCCACTTGTTGTATCATTGGTCGTTACAGTAGTGCCACTTGTATCAACCCAACTGCTCGTCGTGACAGTACTATCAGTCGTATCAGAACTTCGACTTGTCGGTACAGTAGTACCACTCGTATCAGAGCTATCACTTGTTGTAACAGTGGTATCACTTGTGTCAGAACTATCACTTGTTGTAACAGTGGTATCACTTATATCAGTATTACCACTTGAGGACCAGTGCAATTTCAACAAATCTGCAGCCACTTCCCCGATCATGGGACCAATAGCATTGTAAGTTCCAGACATGGAAAAAGGCACGACACTGGTGTCTGCGACCCTTAAGTTTTTAATGCCGAGGACTTGAAGCTTGTTGTTCACCACCGAACCCATAGCGCAGGTTCCGACCGGTTGCTCCAAAGAAACGGGCAAGGTTCTTATGGCGCACTCCCAATATTCGTCTCCCTTCATGTACTTGCAGTATGGAACACGAGTATGGTGGAATTTTAGGGTGAAGTTTAGGTGGGTACGCATCGCTTCTGCAAGTCTCAAGACGAATTTAATGCCGGCGATCAAGGTTTTTACGTCGTGGTTGTCCGGATCGGTTAAGTAATTTCCGTAGTAGCGGGGTTGATCTTTGGGATTATTGGAACGAAGTCTCAATTGGCCTTTAGATTTGGGACGGACAAGGACGGGGTAGATGGCGCACGAGGCTCTCTTTTCCATGGAACCCCAGAAACGGTTGTAGAAATTGTCTTCGACTCGAACCGTTTTCGCTAAAATTTTATCTGTACCTGTAAATTTTTAGGAAGAGTTTAATTTTTGATGAAGATTAGTTTAAAGTTCTACCTAAACTCGAGTCCGCCATTAACAGTTGGATATCTGGAACAGTTGGATCAGGATTTGTATCCACATCCGTTTTGATGTAGGCTGTTCCTCCAACACTCCCCAAGGAAGAAAGCGGCCCAGTGCCCCTAGTGATCCAGTTCATAATATTTTCAGGATTTAAAAGACTTCGGATGGAAACTCCTACGTCTTCGCCCATCTCAAAAGTCAATCCTAAATATGAAATATGGTCTTGTAAATTTTGACCAACTGGTAAATCTTGGACAAGATTAACCTAAAAAGAGCAAAATTAATTAATGATGGTTAATATTTTGATCAACTTACTCCAATTTCCTCTAAATGACTTATTGGTCCAATTCCGGATAACATTAGAAGTTGGGCGCTGCCTGAAGGTCCCGCAGACAAAATAACTTCTTTCGTGGCCTTCACCACATGCAATATTCCATTTTTACGGTATTTTACTCCATACGCCGTTTTGTTCGAAATCAACACTTCCGTAACTAATACGCCAGTGTGAATGTGGAGGTTAGACCGATCCTTAACCGGTTCCAGAAAGGCTCTGCCGGCGCTACATCTTCTGCCGCGTTTGAGAATGCCTTGAACCGGAGCGAAACCGATTTGTCTTTCGCCGTTGTAATCGATCAGATCGTAGCCCAAATCTATTCCACCTTGGATGAAAGCTTCCAGAATTGGAGACTGGAAGGAGTTTTCAACGCTCAAGAGACCCGAAGAATTGTGAAATAGCGGCTCGGAGGCTCTTAGATTGTTGGATCGTTCAGTTTTTAGGAAATATGGGAGGACTTCTTCGTAGCTCCAACCTGCATTTCCATCACTTGCCCATCTATAAATTGGAGATTTTGTTAGATTTTGAGGTTTTAATAAGGATTAACAGCAATATGAAGATTAGAGTCTGAAGCGCCAAAATCGCCAAAATAAAGACAGCACTCAAGACAAGACTAGACAGACAAGACTAGACAGACAAGACTAGACAGACAAGACTAGACAGACAAGACTAGACAGACAAGACTAGACAGACAAGACTAGACAGACAAGACTAGACAGACAAGACTAGACAGACAAGACTAGACAGACAAGACTAGACAGACAAGACTAGACAGACAAGACTAGACAGACAAGACTAGACAGACAAGACTAGACAGACAAGACTAGACAGACAAGACTAGACAGACAAGACTAGACAGACAAGACTAGACAGACAAGACTAGACAGACAAGACTAGACAGACAAGACTAGACAGACAAGACTAGACAGACAAGACTAGACAGACAAGACTAGACAGACAAGACTAGACAGACAAGACTAGACAGACAAGACTAGACAGACAAGACTAGACAGACAAGACTAGACAGACAAGACTAGACAGACAAGACTAGACAGACAAGACTAGACAGACAAGACTAGACAGACAAGACTAGACAGACAAGACTAGACAGACAAGACTGGACAGACAAGACTAGACAGACAAGACTAGACAGACAAGACTAGACAGACAAGACTAGACAGACAAGACTAGACAGACAAGACTAGACAGACAAGACTAGACAGACAAGACTAGACAGACAAGACTAGACAGACAAGACTAGACAGACAAGACTAGACAGACAAGACTAGACAGACAAGATTAGACAGACAAGACTAGACAGACAAGACTAGACAGACAAGACTAGACAGACAAGACTAGACAGACAAGACTAGACAGACAAGATTAGACAGACAAGACTAGACAGACAAGACTAGACAGACAAGACTAGACAGACAAGACTAGACAGACAAGACTAGACAGACAAGACTAGACAGACAAGACTAGACAGACAAGACTAGACAGACAAGACTAGACAGACAAGATTAGACAGACAAGACTAGACAGACAAGACTAGACAGACAAGACTAGACAGACAAGACTAGACAGACAAGACTAGACAGACAAGACTAGACAGACAAGACTAGACAGACAAGACTAGACAGACAAGACTAGACAGACAAGACTAGACAGACAAGACTAGACAGACAAGATTAGACAGACAAGACTAGACAGACAAGACTAGACAGACAAGACTAGACAGACAAGACTAGACAGACAAGACTAGACAGACAAGACTAGACAGACAAGACTAGACAGACAAGACTAGACAGACAAGACTAGACAGACAAGACTAGACAGACAAGACTAGACAGACAAGACTAGACAGACAAGACTAGACAGACAAGACTAGACAGACAAGACTAGACAGACAAGAGTAGACAGACAAGAGTAGACAGACAAGACTGGACAGACAAGACTAGACAGACAAGACTAGACAGATAAGACTAGACAGACAAGACTAGACAGACAAGACTAGACAGACAAGACTAGACAGACAAGACTAGACAGACAAGACTAGACAGACAAGACTAGACAGACAAGACTAGACAGACAAGACTAGACAGACAAGACTAGACAGACAAGACTAGACAGACAAGACTAGACAGACAAGACTAGACAGACAAGACTAGACAGACAAGACTAGACAGACAAGACTAGACAGACAAGACTAGACAGACAAGACTAGACAGACAAGACTAGACAGACAAGACTAGACAGACAAGACTAGACAGACAAGACTAGACAGACAAGACTACACAGACAAGACTAGACAGACAAGACTAGACAGACAAGACTAGACAGACAAGGCTAGACAGACAAGACTAGACAGACAAGACTAGACAGACAAGACTAGACAGACAAGACTAGACAGACAAGACTAGACAGACAAGACTAGACAGACAAGACTAGACAGACAAGACTAGACAGACAAAACTAGACAGACAAGACTAGACAGACAAGACTAGACAGACAAGACTAGACAGACAAGACTAGACAGACAAGACTAGACAGACAAGGCTAGACAGACAAGACTAGACAGACAAGACTACACAGACAAGACTACACAGACAAGACTAGACAGACAAGACTAGACAGACAGGACCAGACAGACAAGACTATATAGACCAAACTACACAGACAAGACTACACATACAAAACTACACAGACAAGACTACCAAACAAGACTAGACAGACTAGACCAGACATTTAAGACCAGACAGACAAGAGCAAACAGACAAGAGCAGACAGACAAGACCAGACAGACAAGACCAGACAGACAAGACCAGACAGACAAGACCAGACAGACAAGACCAGACAGACAAGACCAGACAGACAAGACCAGACAGACAAGACCAGACAGACAAGACCAGACAGACAAGACCAGACAGACAAGACCAGACAGACAAGACCAGACAGACAAGATCAGACAGACAAGACTTGACAGACAAGACTAAATAATTAACATCTTGATGGAAAATTGCGAAGACTGCCTTAAGTTTGATCGTTTGTAACTTAGAAACAAAAGACGATACGAACTTCCGGTTTGCAAATTTGGATTCTTTGAAGTGTTTGCTATAAGAAACAGTTGAATATCTAGGTGGAAAATTAGTAGTTAGACAACGATGGATGAAACCTTGAAGGACTAACTTTGTTTGGGGAATTGTATAAAAAACAAGTTAAGTTAAGATTGTTAAGTTTAAACGACTGTACCTTGGAAACAAAAGATGTTAGGAACTTACGGTTTGCAAATTTGGATTCCTTGGAGTTTTTGCTAATGGGAACAGTTGAAAATCTAGGTGGAAATGTAGTAGTTAGACAGCGTTAGATGAAACCTTGTAGGTATATTTTTTCTTTGGCAAATTATGAAATTAACAACTTGACGGTAAAATGCGAAAACTATCTCAGGTTTGAACGGTTATAACTTGGAAACAAAAGACGATGCGAACTTCCGGTTTGCAAATTTGGATTCTTTGAAGTGTTTGCTATAAGAAACAGTTGAAAATCTAGGTGGAAAATCAGTAGTTAGACAGCGTTAGATGAAACCTTGCAGGATTATTTTTTCTTTGGCAAATTGTAAAATTAACAACTTGACGGAAAAATGCGAAAACTATCTCAAGTTTGAATGGTTATAACTTGGAAACAAAAGACGATACGAACTTCCGGTTTGCAGATATGGATTCTTTGAAGTGTTTGCTATAAGAAACAGTTGAAAATCTAGGTGGAAATTTAGTAGTTAGACAGCGTTAGATGAAACCTTGCAGAACTTTTTTTGGAAAATTATGAAATTTATAACTTGATGGAAAAATGCGAAAACTATCTCAAGTTTGAACGGTTGTGACTTGGAAACAAAAGACGATACGAACTTCCGGTTTGCAAATTTGGATTCTTTGAAGTTCTTGCTATAAGATACAATTGAAAATCTAGGTGGAAATTTAGTAGTTAGACAGCGATGGATGAAACCTTGAAGGACTAACTTTGTTTGGGGAATTGTAAAAAAAATGTTAAGAAAAATTTATAAAAGCTACGTCAAGTTTAAACGACTGTAGCTTGGAAACAGAGGACGGTGGAAACTTACGGTTTGCAAATTTGGATTCCTTGGAGTTTTTGCTATAAGGGACAGTTTAAAATCTAGGTGGAAATTTAGTAGTTTTTTAGTAGTTAGATAAAATCTTGCTGGACTTTTTATTGGAAATTCTGAAATTAACAACTTGAAGAAAAAAGCGCAAATTATCTCGAGTTTTAACGATTGCAAGTTGGAAACAAAAGACCATAGAGGGACAAGACAGACAAGAAAGACAAGACGGACAAGACAGACAATACGGTCAAGACGGACAAGACAGACAAAACTGGACAGACAAGACTAAGGTCCTAGGCCTAGAGGAAGATGGCAGATTCTGGGGCTCAGCAGAGGAAATCCCCATACATCTGCTCAAAGGCTGCGGAGCACTGCTCTGTAAGAGACAAATGTACCTTTGGGCCAGTCCTTGAAACTTTGCAGTCCTTGAAACCCACCCAAATCTTGAAATTCATAATGGATTCAGGACTAGAGGAGGGGCTCTAAATGGGTAAGCATACCAATGTTTAGTGGAAGAGGGAGGTACCAAGGTACCACCAAATCTACAATCTGCATCTGCGTCTAAATCAATGATGACGAACTAAATCAGGATTTAAGTTATTCTAAATAATTTCAATGAAATGTGCTGATGAAGAAATTACAGTTTTCCAAATTCTTACTTATCATATTCTGCAGGATTTCCCCTGCTGTAGACCATGTAGTTGATGACGGTTGATCCTCCAAGCGCTCTCCCTCTGTTCCAGGCGAGTAAATTTCGCTCGTGTCCCAATGCAAAGTTTTCTTGAAATTCCATAACGTGTTGCCAGTTGTACGGAGTCATTTGGTTGAGGCCGGTGAGCATTGGGATTTGGTTCAATTCGTTTTCTTCTGTTCCAATTTCCAGCAGCAAAATTTCGTGCTCTGTGTTTTCTGATAAACGGCTGGCCAGAATTGATCCGGCCGCACTGGAGCCCACAATAATGAAATCGTAATACTCTCCTGAAATAGAAGAAACAGAAAACTTGTTACTGAACTATTACTGAACTTTGAAGTAATTTGATTTGTTTTTTTCTACACATTTTCAGTTCCTTTCTTCCGATTTATGGCCTTTATACGAGTTGCTTCTTTCCAATTTTTTTGTATAAAAATTACCTATTGTTTCTTGGCTGGACCACTGGAACGGTAGCAAAGCTCTCTTGTAAATGGGAGGTCCATGCTTGAAAACGTCGGAAAACGTCTTCGGATCGATCACAAGCAACGGAACGAATTCGATTATTCTTTTGAAGATCTCGTTGAAGATCCCCGACGTTCCTTCGTACTCTTCAAACAATTCCTTTAGAACGTCGAATAACGTATCAAAATATTCACCCATTCCCAACGTACAACAAACCACTAAAATCAAAATTGTCGCGCGCTTCATCGTTTTCGGTTTCTTCGCTTCAAGCTTGATTTCGACGGCGTGGTCGCCTTAAATTGAGACCAGTTCGTGACTTAGTGCTTCGATAATTAAACACGTACGGCACGTTAACATTTTCACGCCTTATGTAGTCTGATTATTCGATTATTGATTGCGCTGTTTGTGCAATAAACATTTGTAAACATTATAAGAATAAACAAAATTAAATCATATTAGGCCATAGCAGACAATCGAATTGATTGGTTTAGAAGATTTGACTAGGCAAGACACTGGGTCAGAGAAGACAATACAATCAAGGACTAGAAATGAGACAACGATACAAGGCTAGATAAGACCAGATATTAATAGACAAGACCAGACAAGAGCATACAAAACCAGACATGATCTAAGAAGATCAGACAAGATCAGACAAGATCAGACAAGATCAAACAAGACCAGATAAGACCTGAGAAGACCATACCAGACCGAACAAGACTGGACAAGAAAAGAGCAGACAAGATCAGAGAAGACCAGACAAGTTCAGGTAAGACCAGATAAGATCAGACAAGATCAGAGAAGACCAGACAAGTTCATGCAAGACCAGATAAGATCAGACAAGAGCAGACAAGATAAGACAAGACCAGACAGGACCAGACAAGGTGAGACAAAATCAGACAAGAACGGACATGAACCGACAAAACCACAGAAGAAAAGTCCAGATTAGTACAGTCAGACTAGACAAGACCATGCAAAATCCGATGATGAAGATGAAGATGATCCGACTTGGACTGACTTGGGCTAGGCAGATAATCGAATTGATTGGTTTAGAAGATTAGACTAGACAAGATACTGTGCAAGGAAAGACAATACACTCGAGGACTAGAAAAGAGAACACGATACAAGGCTAGATAAAACTAGTCATTAATAGACAAGACCAGACATAATCAAACTAGACACGACCAGACAGAACCAGACAAGACCGTTCAAAACCAGACATGTTCAAACATGCCCAGACATGATCTGAAAAGACCAGACAAAATCGGATAAAGACCTGACAATACCAGACAAGACGAGACAAGACCAGAGAAGAGCAGACAAGACCAGATAAGACCTGACAAGATCAGAAGACCAGATAAGACTTGACAAAGTGATCGCTAATCGTGCTTAGTTCGTGGAAAGATATGCCGGTGCGTGTGCACCATTGCCCAGAGGACGCTCGAATGTACTAATCATGCATTCTTCGAGGAGGCTCTTTCCGTGTCCCCTAAGGTACTAAGCCTCACCCAACACCTTGAGGATGGCTTTGAAAGAAAGGAAAAGACGGGGACATTTTTTATAGATTTATCAGCGGCTTATGACACCATAAACCATAAAATATTTCTGGAGATTTTTTTTTAAATGACAGGATATTACCAGCTGACTAAAGTAATAAAAACAATGCTTTTTAACAGAAGCTTCTACGTAGAATTTCAAGGTGTAAGAAGAGGCTGGAGGAACCAGAAGAATGACCTCCCACAAGATAGCGTGTGGCACCTATACTCCTTAACGTGTATACCAACGATCAACCAACCGGCCCAATAACTAGGAGCTAAATTCATGCCGATGATGTAGCAATCACCTGCTAATAAAAAAACATTGAAGAGATAGAAGAGCACCTAGCAGAATCGCTCTCAGGGTTGAGCAATTATTTTGGATTAAACCAGCTCCGGCCCAACCCAGCAAAGACACAGACATGCTTGATAACCGACAGGTGAAAAGAGAACTGCAAATAGAGTGGAATTCTGTCAGACTGCAACTCTACACAAACGCAGTCTATTTGGAGGTGACATTAGACCGAACTTTGACCTACAGTATGCATTTTGATAAAACCAAGGCCTAAGTCAACACTAGGAATGGCATGACCAACACCCGTTGGGGAGCCAACCCTAACTTCCTGCGCTCCTCGGCCCTTGCGCTGTGATACTCCGCATCCGAGTATGCATCCTCCGTATGGGAGAGATCAACACACGCCTGTAGACTGGACCCTGTCCTGAACGACACGTGCAGATTAATAACAGGATGCTTAAAACCCACCAGCCTTGACCAACTGTACATGCTAGCCGGAATTGCACCACCTTAAATAAGGAGGGAAACCCAGGCCATCGTTCGAGCGAAGCAAATAACGCGACGACATCAGACAGCCATTGCACGGTCATGCCCCGCCTGTGGCCAGACTAAAATCAAGGCGAAGCTTTATGCAATCCACCCAGGCGCTCACACAACTTATCAGACAATGATATTCCTGGAATCCTAGAGGAAAACTCCCTGCAGGTTCGGGCCTAAACTGGGGTACCTGGAAAACCATGAACTGACTACGCTGCCAAATGAAAAGAAGCAAGAATAACCTCCTGAAGTGGGGATATGGGGATAAGAGGAAGCATGCGAATGCGGAGATTTCCAGAAAATGGAAGACCTTCTTGTGTGCCAATCTATAAGTTCCATGTACCTCTGGGACCTATGGTCGTGTAACGAAAATGCTGTGATGTGTGCTGAACATTGGAGTGCTATATGAGCATTTTATAAGAACATTTTCTTTGAACAGTTGACATTTCGTGACATGTGTGATACATATATTTTTCTATTTTGAGTAGCTCAGACACGATTAAATAAATAAGACTTGACAAGTTCAGATAACACCAGATTAGACCAGATAATACAAGACAAGAGCAGATAAGACAAGTTCAAACAGGATCAGACAAGACCAGACGTGAACCGACAAGACCACAGAAGACCAGAAAAGGCCAGATTAGTACAGACAGACTAGGCAAGGCCTCATAAAACCCCAGGTAAAACCAAACAATAACAGACAAGTCCATTCATCACAAGGCAGAACTAGTCAAGAACTGACTAGATTGAGCAAGATCAGACAAAACAAGACCAGGCTATGATCATAGAATACTGGGCAAGACCAAAATAGATCGCACAAGTTGAATCGATCTACAAGACACGTGCAAACAAGACTAGACAAGGTCTAGTTTTGCACGTTCAGACATGACTAGACAAGACTAAAGTCAAGACTGTAGAAGCCCAGAATAGACTGGACGAAAAAGGAATTTGGACGGGCTTATCAATAATTTTAGATTTTATGAAATTAGGCAGGTCTGTTCTTTTAATTAGTCTGTACTAATACATAGCTAGACTGGACTAGTCAACTCTAAGTACGATTAGACAGAGCTAGTCAGAACTAAACAGGTGTCGATAGAATGGCCTGAACTAGATAGAATTTGAGCGAACTAGTAAAGACCAAATTGAATTAAATCATGGAAGACAATTGTAGAAAGGACTACATAGAACTAGACATAACTGATCAGCAATAGAGAGAATTAGTTAGAACTAGATTAGACAAAACTAGGAAATGCTCTGGAATTTACAGTATTGGGCATGTTTAAAGATAACCAGATTGGACTAGAGTAAAGATCAGTTAGACCTAAACAGAACAGAACAACAAAGGCAAGCAATACGGAAATTGGCTAGAATACTCTGAGGTGCTTACCAACTACAACAAAGAGATCAGAAGGGCAAAAAGGGAAAACTTTAGGACCTTCTGTGAAAACATAGAATCCACGCCGGTGGCAGCTAGACTGCACAAAGCACTAGCGAAGGATAGAGTGGAAATGACAACCACTCTGAAGAAACCGGATGGGACCTTCACGGAGGATGAAGGGCAAAGAGCTCTCCTCCTACTAGAAACCCATTTTCCGGGATGTAGAGGATACAGGGAGACCGAGGGCTTGATCCAACCACGGAAACCAAGTCGGGCCGACTGGAAGAGGGCAGCGTCCATCTGCCTTCCTACAAAAGGGAGAGAGAGAACTAATGCCGTATCTTCTAAATATCTTTAGAAGTAGCTTAGCGCACCGATATATACCGGAGCTATGGAGAAGGGCTAAGGTGGTATTTATACCG
The DNA here is from genome assembly GCA_944588485.1 of Phosphuga atrata. Lineage (NCBI taxonomy): Eukaryota > Metazoa > Arthropoda > Insecta > Coleoptera > Silphidae > Phosphuga > Phosphuga atrata. Next base: position 49,333,918 of record OX155904.1, read on the forward strand.
AAGGTGGGGAAGAAAGACACCACTCAACCGAAGTCATTTAGACCCATTAGTCTAACATCTTTTATGTTAAAGACAATGGAGAAGGTGATTGATAATTACCTTAGGACTATAGTGCTGGTAGGTACACCACTACACAGGAGTCAGCATGCTTACAGAGCAGGGAAATCCACAGAAAGCGCCCTGTATCAGCTGACAAACGAAATAGAAGCAGCACTAGAGATAAAGGAAGTAGCGATATGTGCCTTCTTGGATATAGAGGGAGCTTTTGACAACACCTCACACGAGGCTGTCAGGGCGGCCCTCGAAAGAAGGAATATCGACAGCACTATCTCAAAGTGGATGGGAGAAATGCTGAGAACTAGAACGGCGGAGATACAAGTGGGAAAAGACACCATTAAGATCTCCACAACTCGAGGGTGCCCACAGGGAGGTGTACTATCACCGCTAATGTGGAGCCTGGTAGTTGATGAACTACTGGTTAGGCTAAACGACCTAGACATCAAATGTCAAGGTTACGCCGATGACATAGTCATAATGGCTAGAGGAAAATTTGAGGGAACGCTCTGTGAAATTGTTCAGAGAGGCCTCAAAGTAACTAGTAAATGGTGTCAAACAGTGGGATTGAGACTCAACCCGAGCAAAACCACGGTGATACCATTTACTAGAAGAAGAAAACTAAACTGCCTACATCCCATACTCATAGATGGGAAGGCAGTAGAATACCAACAGGAGATAAGGTATCTGGGTATCACACTAGATAGCAAACTTCTATGGAATAGACACGCTGAGGCAGTGGTAGGTAAAGCCAAACGCGCCCTAATGGTGTGTAGAAATCTGGCAGGAAAAACGTGGGGTTGTAACCCCACCATCCTGCGATGGATGTACACCATGATAGTGAGACCTGCAATCACTTATGGGGCGGTTGCGTGGGGAAGTAGAATCAAGCTGGCCTCTATGAGGAAACAGCTTGAGAAGATTCAAAGACTGGCGTGTGCCTGCATCAAGGGAGCGATGGGGTCGTGTCCGACAGCAGCATTGGAGCTGCTGCTGGATCTGACTCCGCTGCACCTTGTGGTGGAGAGCGCCGCCAGATCGGCGATCGTAAGGTTCAGCAAGGAAGGAATGGGCAGAGGTAAAATAATCGGGAGCAGAGACCGAAACAGCCTCGCTGCCAAGATCCCCTGGCTGGAAATACCAAAGGACGAAATGGTATGCAAATACCACTTCGAGAAAAACTACACAGCAATGTGTAGTAGTAAAGCCGATTGGATCGACGAATCCTCAGCCTACCACATAGAGCAAAATGCCATCAAGTGGTATACAGATGGTTCGAAGACAAAGGAAGGCACTGGTGCAGGAGTGTTTGGACCTCGTACCAGATACTCCGAATCCATGGGAACATCCCCAAGTATCTTCCATGCAGAGGTACACGCAATCGAAAGATGTGCACAGTTTAACCTCGACAGGAATTACCGCAAAAAACGAATTGCTATCCTGTCAGATAGCCAAGCAGCCATCAAGGCCATTAGCTCATACACCATCAGATCCAAACTGGTATGGGACTGTGTGGGGAAGCTGAACAAGCTTGGCAAGGATAATAAAGTAACGCTATACTGGGTACCAGGACACACTGGTATAGACGGAAACGAAGAAGCCGATCAGCTAGCAAACAAGGGATCCAGTAGCCCCTTTATAGGTCCGGAACCCTTTTGCGGTATGAGCGTGAACACCATCCGCAAAAGTTTAGATGAAGAAATAAGAGGAAAATGGATGAAAACCTGGGAAGAACTTCCAGGGCTAAGGCAATCCAAAGTGATGCTGGGATCTTTCAACCAGAAGAGAACTAAAGCTTGCCTGAAACTAAGCAGGAACAAGCTCAGAATTCTGACAGGAGCCCTGACGGGACACTGCAGACTTAGGAAACATCTCAAGGCCCTAGGCCTAGAGGAGGATGATGGATGCAGATTCTGTGGCTCAGCCGCAGAGGAACCGCCATACATCTGTTCAAAGACTGCGGAGCATTACTCCGCAAAAGACAGATGTACCTTGGGGCTCACTGCTTGAACACAGAGGAGCTGCAGGAATTGAATCCCGCCAAGATCCTGAGATTCATAAAGGAGTCAGGATTAGAGGAGGCGCTCTAAATGGGTAAGTACACCAACACTTGGAGGAGGAGGGTGGGGTACAATAGATCTATAAAGGTCGCAGTACAAGTCGTCACCACCATATCTACAATCTACATCTGCCATCCTTCTGTCTAGCATTATTACTTTTTAAACTTGATTTTATATTTTCTACATGCTAAGCCACATCTCTTGCTCATATTTTATAACCCCTGAGACAATAAGAGGGGTGTTATACGTTTGACGTGTCTGTATGTCAGTCTGTCCGTATATGTGGAATCGTAGCTCTTAAACGAATGGATCGATTTTGATGCGGTTTTTTTTATATCTATCTGATGTAATCGCGGAGGTTCTTAAGAGGAGGTATAATTTTTGAAGATCTGTTGATGCGTTTGATGACCATCAGCTCATTTCCTACTTGACAAAATTAATCTGCAAGCAATTTGACACAAATGTTTGTCTAGCTCCGTGTATCCAAACTTGTGTTATATAGCTGACGTGATCGAGAAGGTTCTTAGCTATAGTTTATGAAGATCTGTTCAGGCGTTTGATAATCATCAGCTCATTTCCTACTTGACGATGCAGCCTTATTTTTTACACAATCCCCCACCAATCTCGTATTTACGAACGAAATTTCAAACATTAATCACGTATTTACAAACAAATTATTAAAGGAAAGAAAGTTCGAATAATAAAATAAAATTTAAAATTTTAAGTAACCCCCTACACAAAAAAACCTCAATAATGTTATAACATAAAATTTATCTCTTGCCCTTTTAACTTCCTGAAAAGTATCTATTAATATTTTGAAGTTGAGCGTCGTCGCGTCGTTGGACTGTTTAGTAAATCAAATAATAAAACCAGAATACAAAGAAATAAAAAGAAGATTGATAATGATAAAGTGTGGATTATATAAGGATCTGTGTAAGCAACGTACGTAAGTAATAAAACAACAATATCCAATCGTTTAGTTTTCAGTTTTGATTTACTTACTCACAATCAGAGAAATTCGCAAAATAAGTCAACGACGTCTGCTCTCACGTGTCTGCCCGTTCTCTTTCCCGAATAGAAGTGGTATAAAATCGAAACTCTGCTAAGTTCCTAACTTAGTTGACCTTGTAAGATAGATTGATACATCTAAGTTCAATTTGAAACTAATTATACTTCTTCACACAGCGGTCCCCCGACGCGGCGACGTTCATCATCAACATATTAATAGGTACTTTTCATGAAGTTAAAAGGGCAAGAGAGAAATTTTTTTGTGTCGGGGATTACTTTTTATCTAGTATTAACTGTAGATTTGTCGGTCTAGTCTGTCTTGTTTTGTGCCGCATACCATATCAAATCTCTGCAGGATATAACTTGTTAGATATATAGATACATCTAAGTTCATCCGTACAATTTGAAACTATTAGGTATTTTGTATTCGTTATACAGGTGCAGGTATAACTAATTATTATATACTTCTTCACATAGCGATCCCCCGACGCGGCCACGCCCATCCTCAAAATATTAATAGGTACTTTTAATAAAGTCAAAATGGCAAGAGAGAAATTTTATTTTTTTACTCTTTAGAGGTTTTTTTGTATCGGGGGTTACTTAATATTTTAAATCTTATTGTATTGCCTGATTCAAACGTTTGGTTTTATAGCCACTGCTGTTAAAAGATCGGTTATTGGATTTTCTAAATAACACATGTTTAATACAAACTACACATTATAACAAACTGGGGCAAGTACTCGTACACATTAGATCACTCGTGATGATCTCATATACGTTTTCAGCTGTTGAAGGCTGAACGAGATTCTTTTTTTAGTTTGGAATTCAAATCGATTTTAACTTGCCCTAGCCCGCAGTTCAAATTTCATGCCAGAAATTATTACGGCTGCCCGTATTAGAAGCAAAGATTGAAGAAGAAGTACGACCGGGATCAGAAACGAGACTCTGGCGAGAACGAGACCACATGCGCTCTCGATCTGGCGAAAGCGAGACCACATATATTTTCGCTCTCGCGAGAGCGAGACCACATACGTTCTCGCTAGCGCGAGAGTGAGACCACATACGATCTAGTCTCGTTCTCGTCTCGCTTTTACGAGACGAGACGAGAGAAATATCCTTCTCGTGTGAAGCTTTACGGACAACACCAGACAACACCAGACAAGACTAGACTAGACAAGACTAAGCAAGATCAGACAAGACTAGGCAAAACTAGACAAGTATAGAGAGGACTAGACAAGAGTACACAAGACTAGACAAGACTATAAAGAAGACTAGAGTAGAAAAGACTAGACAAGATCAGACAAGACTAGACAAGACTAGACAAGACTAGACATGACCAGACAAGACCAGACAAGACCAGACAAGACCTGACAAGACCAGACAAGACCAGACAAGACCAGACAAGACCAGACAAGACCAGACAAGACCAGACAAGATCAGACAAGACCAGACAAGACCAGACAAGACCAGACAAGACCAGACAAGACCAGACAAGACCAGACAAGACCAGACAAGACCAGACAAGACCAGACAAGACCAGACAAGACCAGGCAAGACCAGACAAGACCAGACAAGACCAGACAAGACCAGACAAGACCAGACAAGACCAGACAAGACCAGACAAGACCAGGCAAGACCAGACATGACTAGACAAGACCAGACAATACCATACCAGATCAAACAAGAGCAGACAAGACCAGAAAAGTTTAGACAAAACTAGACCAGACTAGACAAGAAATCTAAACTAGTGAAGACGAGATTATATGAAATCATGTTAGACAATTGTAGACAGGGCTACATAGAACTAGACATAACTGAACAGCAATAGAGAAAATTAGTTAGAACTGGACTAGACAAAACGAGGAAATGTCGTGGAATTGAGAGGATTGGGTATTTTTAAAGATAACAAAAATATATAGGCAGTCAGGCACTGCCGTATGAAATGAAACCTTTGGAATGAGTGTGTTTTTTCAAATATTTTCAAATTTCAATTGTTTTTTAAACCACAGTCTATGGCAAATGTGACAAGCATGACCGAAAACATTTTCAAAAATATCTTTATTAATTTTTCGATGTGCACTGTAATTTTGTTGAAAAGAAGAATTATTTGTAAAGGAATTTTATGTTGAGAATGTATGTTTTGAGTATTATTTTGAAGATCACGTGGAAGAATATTCCGAGTCATCATCATAATCTGATTGTTAATCTGGAATGTATGATTCATTGTTTTCAATGTTTCAATTGTATTTCTTTGACATATAAAAAATATATGTTTATATGTCAAAGTGACATAAACGTATTTTTTGCTCTCCCTCCTTTTTCGACCTAATACACCGTCGTCTCCGCCGTCGTCTGGTCCCAAGCCCAGGGTGTGAAAGGAGGAGGGTGGTCGGCCTGCCGCGCCGACCAGAATCGGGAAACCGAAGGCAAGAAACCGCAAGAAACTAGGCAAGAAACCGCATGGATACACGACTTAACCACTTACGAATTAATGCTACCGCATCCGGGGCAGCCGATGCGCCAGCTTTGGGAACCAGGGATGCTGGTGAGAAGTGGACTACTGGCCAAAGACTCAGGTTAATCACACCGAAATCAGAAATACGAATCGCCGCATGGAATGTGCGAACGGGACATCACGTTGGTCAAAAGGAAATTATCGCCAAGGAATTATTGAAATGCAAAATATCAATCTGTGCATTATCAGAACTGCGGCTCACAGGATCTGGGACAATGAAGGTTGACCCACCATCAATCGACGAGACGATGACGCTATTCTATTCTGGTGGCGACAAACGAGAAGCGGGCGTTGGCTTTATGGTTGATCGACGGGCCTCTGCCAGTGTTATCGCATTCCAACCGATATCCGAGCGTCTGGCGGTTATCACTATTGATGGAACGATTAAGACCCATATCGTATCCGTCTACGCCCCAACTGAGACCAGCCCGGACACAAACAAGGATGAATTTTATGCCCAGTTTCAACACACACTGGATACAATACCCCAAACCGAATTAATCGTACTTATGGGCGACTTTAATGCACATACGGGTGCAGATCGAACCGGTTGGGAAGAAACGATGGGAAAATTCGGATACGGGGAAATAAATGACAACGGATTACGCCTCTTATCATTTGCAGCGTCAAACAACTTGATCATCGGCAACAGCATCTTTCGTCACCCCCTCAAACATCAACTCACGTGGCGAAATCCATCCGGCAACGATTCGGCGATGTTGGACTACATTTTGGTCAACACCAAATTCCGATCGACGCTCAAAGATGTACGTGCGATGCGTGGACCCGACTGTGGATCAGACTATTACCTTGTCCGAGTGAAACTACAATTGAAATTACAAAGAGCAAAGAAAAAGGCACCACCATCAGCCAAGAGGAACTGGGCCTGTCTGCGAGACCCTGAAACCAGCCGAAAATTTCAAATCGCATTATCCAACAAATTTGCAGCACTCACGATACCAGTCGATATCAACATAGAAGAAAAACAACTTTCTGAGTCTATTGTGGGGTGTGCAACGGAGCTGTGTCCGCCCATCCGTCGACGGACGCAGCAATGGATATCGGACGACTGTCTCAATCTAGTCGACCAGCGGAAGCAAATGAAACACGTCGATTTCAAACAATACCGACGATTGAACAAAGAAGTTCGACAGAAAATGAAATTGGAACGGGAAGCTTACTGGAATAACATCGCGGCTGACATGGAAGAAGCAGCGTCAAGGCATGAGTACCGGACGCTGTACCAGACAATCCGACGGTTAAGTGGCAAAACAACATCAACAAATGACAATATCAAAAAATTAGATGGAACTTTCCTCTGGAACTGACCTCTCCTCAGGAACGTCTACAGCGGTGGAGAGAATTCTTTCATCAGCTGTACAACCACAATCCGCCAGTAGGTCCAGCACCCGAACTGCCGATTATTGAGCTGCCGATAAATCAGTTTCCCGATACTGAACTAACAATCAATGAGGTGAAGACGGCAATAAAATCCCTGAAAAATGGTAAAGCGCCGGGAGGAGATCAAGTAACTGCCGAAATAATCAAAGCCGGGGGAGACGTCTTATTACATCAACTTCACGTTCTCACAGTGCATATATGGCATTCAGATTGTGTTCCATCCGTGTGGAAGAAAGCGATTGTTGTGCCTATTTTGAAGAAAGGCGACAGTCGGGAATGCAAGAATTACCGTGGTATTAGCCTCCTCTCGATCGTCGGCAAAGTATTTATGAAAATTATAGAATCAAGACTACAGAAACATCGAGAGCAAACAAGCCGGGAAGAACAAGCTGGATTTCGACCACATCGAGGATGCATCGATCAGATATTTGCTCTCCGTCAGCTAATGGAAGAAAGAATTCGATGTGGCAAACGAACTGTCATCGTCTTCATCGATTTCAAATCTGCTTTTGATTGCATCGTTTGGACAAGCTTGTGGGAAGCCCTGAAGATCGAACACGTGCCACTGAAAATCATTCAACTTCTTCAAGCATCGTACGACGGCTCAACCAGCAATGTTCGTATCCGAAACGACATGTCTGAGGAATTCCCGATACGGCAAGGAGACGTGGCCTCGCCGCTCCTTTTTAACATTGTGATCGACACGATTATGCGAAAAGCGTTTGATGGACGACGCGGAGTTCGATATGATGACAAAAACTTCCTAACCGATCTGATGTTCGCCGATGACAGTGCGGTTTTCGCCAACACAGATGCCGAAGCAACAGACACCTTGTATGACATTTCCCGCATTGCCCAGTCATACGGACTGAGAATCAATGCGGATAAGACCAAAGTGCTTACAACGGATGGATCTGAAGCCAGAGTTTACCTCGATGGAACCACAATCGAGCAGGTACCACAGTTCAAATATTTGGGATCACTGGTTGTGGAGAAGAAAGTAGCTTCGACAGCCGAAGTTCACAGCCGGATAGGCCAGGCAACAGCAACGTTTGCTTCACTCAAGTGGTGCATATGGAAGCGGACGAATATTACCATCAATACCAAAATACGCCTATACCGGACGCTGATCCTCCCAATTCTTCTTTATGGATCGGAAACATGGACATTACTCAAACCAGACCTTAACAAGCTCGAGGCCTTCCAAATGCGATGCCTGAGACAGATTCTCTGCGTCTCACTCCTCAACCACCTCCGAAATGAGACAATCAGAGAAAGGTGCGACCAACAGACACCGATTGTTGAGGAAATTCAAAAACGCCGATTACGATGGTTCGGCCACATCTGTAGGATGGGCGACAATCGAGTTTCGCACAAACTCCTATGGAAAAAACGACCTCCACAAAAACAAGCACCGAAGACCACATGGTTGAAACACGTAGAGAACGATTTAAAAAACCAGCGAATAACAACAGCTGAGGCAAGAACCGTTGCAACTGATCGATTAGCATGGAAGCGTATAGTGAATGGAGCACGGAATCTAGCGGCACCAACAGCAGCGTACTGGCTACGAGGTCGACCACCTCTCCATGCGCCGGCTATGGATTAAAGAAGAAGAATTCTATTTCAATGTATGGCACATTTCTTGTTGACGGGCCTGCAATTCGGGAGTTATGGATATTTTGAAATTTAGAAACATGTCTCACAACTGGTTTTAAAGATTTATCAGTATGTAAATTAATCAAATTTGTTACATAGTTTTTTAGTATTGGTTATCTTGTAATATTGTATTGGTATTGTAATATTGGTTATAATGTAATTCATGAACATAATTTAATTGTGAAGGCTGTTGTGAAGGCTTGTTTGTGACTGTTAATGAAGTTCGAGCGTAACTAATGAGTCGAAATAGTGCTTGTATTTTTATATATTTTCAATTATCCTAATTTGTATTTATTGAACCAGTTAGAAAATAAATATACATAGAAAATATACAATTTCCAGTATACTCTCACAGTGGTAAACACAGTTACCTGTTTGTGAGACTGGTTGCTTAATACTATAAAAATAATTATAAACTAAACTAAATTATTCTTAACTAAAAATAGACTTTGATATTAAAGTAGAGAATTAATATTTTAGTAAAAATATTTTTGAGTGCTCTCCTTTACTTTTTATATTTTATTCTGTTGATCATAATTCTTATTTGTTGTTATTATTATTATCCTTTTTTTTAATTATTGTTCATTCAAGTTATATTTCATAGAACATTAATATTTTCAATTATCCATTTTTTCAATTCTTTTTTTCTTTTCGTTTTGTTTACAAGTTAGTTTTATATTCATTAGGTAGGCTATTAAATATAAGAATAGCTTTGATATAACTCCTTTAACTGTTTTTGTTCTTTTTGGTAATTGAATATTCTTATATCTAGTAACACTGGTTGACTCTGAAAATATTTTAGAAAGGGTTTCATAATGGTATAATATTGATTCTAGAACAAATTGTTGCTCAATGTTACATGGAACTGTTTCATTTATAAATCTATTTTTACTAATTATTTTTAATAATTTATATTGCAGTCTTTGCAGTAAGATTAATTGTGTTGGGTAGGCACCTCCCCAAGCTATGATACCATAACTTAATATACTTTGGAATAGGTTAGGTTAGGTTTAAGTGACAGCTAATGCTCACATAGGCCTCAGATGGGCCCGTTGTGTTACCACGGTACTTGCAGTACAACCCTCCTCAGGGGATTTTGTCAAACCATTTCGAGCCGTGGATGAACCTCATGAGAGTCTGCGCATCTAGTGATGCGAGGTCAGAGAGATCATCCAAGAAAGGTCGGCCTAAGAAGAGCTAAGAAATCGTGTTGCGGCCAGAGAGGGGCATTGGCATAGGTTATGCTGAACACTCTCCTCTTCCTCCTCGTCCAGGCGGCCTCTGCAGTAGTCCCGCTTCGCTATGCCCAGTCTCTCAGCGTGCTTGCCAATGGAACAGTGTCCCGTGATGACTCCCACTGCCAGTCTGATATCGTTTCTTTTTAGAGAGACGATGTTGGTGCTTTTTTTCCTGTTTCGGTGAGGCCATATTTGCCTGGTTACCTCGCAGGTGTCTTCATCCCTCCACCTTCGCTCCGCTAGGTTCGAGGTTATTTCGGCTATGGTCTCCTTGCACGAGGAAAATGGAATACCAATATCCTGTAATACTTCGGTTGAGTGCAAGCTTGTGCCGTTCTTTGCAAGCTCATCCGCTTTTGCGTAACTGGGATACCGCTGTGGCTTGGTACCCACGTGAGTCTCACGTTTGTGTGTGCTGCGAGCTCATTCAGCTTTCTCCGATAGCCAGAGACCACTGCTGAGTTGGTGCACACGCTAGTAACCGCCCGGAGAGCAGCTTGGCTATCGGTGTAAATGTGAATCTGTTCACCAGGGTCCCCATTTACCATCAGCCACTCTGCTGCGCCTTTTATGGCGGTTACTTCCGCCTGTAGAACGCTGCAGTAGTCCGGCAGGCGTAAGCTAATTCTGAGGTTGAGGTCGTTGGAGAAAACTCCGCTGCCCACTTTGTCCTCCCTCCGTGAGCCGTCTGTAAAGACCTGCGTGTGTCCTGCTGGTACCTCTTTCTTTTCCATCCACTCCTCTTTAGAGGGTATGTGGTATGAGAAGTTGTTGCCGAAAGCAGGTGTTGCTAGACATCGGTCTATGTTTTTGGGCACCCCTTTAAATTCATTGATTATTCCGGCGTGTCCACGATAGTCCGATGTCAACATTCGCACTGATTTTAGTGTAAGTGCTGTGGTAATGGCAAGTTGCTTGCCCATTAAATCGACCGGGGCTACGTCCAGGATTGTCTCCAAGGCTTTCGTAGGCGTCGTTCTCATGGCTCCCGTTATCATGAGCGCCGCCATTCTCTGCACTTTTGTAAGCGCCATTTGATGGACTCTTTTATTAAGTGCCGGCCACCATATGAAAACGCCGTAGTAGAGTACTGGTGTAACTACGGCTCTGTATAGCCAGAAGGTAATCTTGGGGTTGAGGCCCCAAGACTTCCCCACCGCTCTCTTGCAAGAGTACAGCGCCACCGTTGCTTTCCGTACTCTTTCGTTTATGTTGAGCTTCCAAGATAACTTTCGGTCTAGTATGAGACCTAAGTACTTGGCGCTCTCCTTGATCGCCAGTTCAGTGCCCTTTAGCATTGGGGGCCTGAATTCTGGGATGTTGTGTTTCCTTGTGAAAACGACTAGCTCGGTTTTCGCCGGGTTGACATCTACGCCACACCTTTTGCACCATTGCGCTAGTTTCGATAGGGCCCCTTCAACAAGTTGCGACATTGTATTGAGGTGTTTCCCTGAGGCCGCTATTGCTACGTCATCCGCATAGGCGACGACCCTGTAGCCGGATTTCCTAAGTTGGAGGAGCAGCTCATTTAGCGTGATGTTCCAAAGCAATGGTGAGAGGACGCCTCCTTGTGGGGTTCCCCTACTCACCTTCCTTCTTATGTGGGATTTTCCCATTGTGGCCCTAATGTTCCTTTCACGGAGCATTTTTCCGATTAGGTGACATAGAGCGTTGTCCATAGCTAGTCCAGTTAAGGCTGATTCTATGGCTTCAGGCTTCACGTTGTTAAATGCCCCTTCTATATCGAGGAAGACAACCATCGTGAACTCCTTATGCCTCATCGAGCTCTCTATCTGGTTTACCAAGGCGTGGAGTGCTGTTTCCACGGATTTCTCCTTTGTGTATGCGTGCTGAGACATTGACAGCATTTCTGGGTGTAATGCCTCCTTCATGTGTAAGTCAATCAGTCTTTCAAGTGTCTTTAGCAGGAACGATGATAAGCTGATTGGTCTCAGGTCTTTGGGGGAGGTGTGTGAGGCCTTTCCTCCTTTTGGGATGAAGACCGCTTCGACCTCTCTCCATATTTTTGGGATTATGAGAGGTTTATACATGCCTTAAACATAGTCTCCAACCAAGGTGTAACTATATCTATGGCCTCTTGCAGCTCAACTGGACTGATCCCGTCAGGTCCAGGTGACTTAAAGGGTTTGAAGCTTTTGATGCTCCAGGTTTGCTTATCTCCACCTACAATTCTGTCAGCCAGATACCGAGGTGGAGCAGTTATGGTGTAGTCCACTACACTTATTCCATTGGTTGGAAAGTGTGTATCCATGAGTAGCTCCAGCGTTTCTGTATATGAGGTTGTCCAGTTTCCATCTTGCTTCTGTATGAAGCTATGGACTGCCGGATCCTTAGATAAAATTTTTCGCAGTCGGCTGGCTTCTGAGGTTTCCTCTATTTGCTCGCAGAGCCGAGCAAAGGATGACCTTTTGGCCTTCCTAACCTCCGTTTTGAAATTTCGCAGGCTGTTCTTATAGGCAGTCCACTCATTGGTGCTTTTTGCCTCGTTGAACAGCCTCCTGCTTTCCTTTCTTAGGGAGCTTATTAACGGCGTCCACCACCGTGGTTTGCTCTTACCTATCCTGCTCACGACTTTGCATGATGTGCGCATGGCCTTGTTACAGGCACCTGTGAACTGTTTTACAGTTCTGTCTAGCTCATCCCCTGTTTTTGGTGGTGGGGGCGGCTCTTCCGATAGAAGACCCGATAGGGTAGTTTTGTACTTACCCCGTCAGTCTTCCGTTTGTCTACAAACTTAGGTCTAGTTTGCATCTGTATGCCTACCTTAAATTCAATAAACCTATGATCAGAAAAGGAGTGTTCTTTTGACACTTCCAATTGCTTACAAGGTTAGGCGTTTTAGTGGAAACGAGTGTAATATCAAGTACCTCCTCTCTCACGGCTGTGGTGAAGGTGGGAGTGTTACCTATATTACATATTTCTAGATCGGAGTTTAGTATAAATTCTAGTAAAGACTCACCTCTGTTGTTCGTGTCCGAGCTGCCCCATATGGTGTGGTGGGCATTGGCATCGGCTCCAATGATCACGTCCGCCCCTACTCGGTTGGCTTCTGTGATTATACCATGGAAACCCTCTGGGGGACTTTCCTTCTCATGGGCGAAGTATCCTGAGATCATCCATAACCTATGATTAGAAAGTCCCATTGATACAGTGACAGTGTCGCAATCGCTGTGGTTAGGCATCATAAAAGCGTTGATGCTTTTATCCGCCAGGACGCACGAGCGTGGCTTACCTGCGTTTTTTACGTACAGTAACCTGTACTTGTCAGAGCCCAGTCCACAGATCTTGGTACCCACGACCCAGGGTTCTTGGATTAGGGCGATGTCGACTCCTCCCTTTGACAGTTGGAGGAGCAGAGCAGCCGAGGCTGCTTTGGAGTGGTGGAGGTTACATTGTATTACCCCCACCATCGCTAAGAGAGTTTTCTGGCACCGCGACGATCGTTACGTCGTTGTCGTCTTCGGTGACAGAGATTAGCGCCAGATTCTCCTCTGCTTCGCTAATCTCATCTAGATGGAGAGGTCCGAACGTATTAGTGACCCCCATATCTGACATCTCACTGCCTGAATGTGACCGAGGCTCCCCTTCCCTCGAGGGGATTGGGGTTCTCTGGTCACTCTTGTAAACATTCAGGGAAGTGGAGCCGAAGCCGTAGCTGATCACTCCCTTACTTTCTGCCAGTGGCGCTAGAGATTCTTCGTTTAAGATGACAATTACTTGCCTTCTCATACCCGCTGCCTCGCTAACTTTGATGACGCTCCAATCCTCAGTTGGAAGCGTGGGGTTACTGGTCTGAATTATCTTCAGAATTGTCCTAGGGTCAGAGGGTTCCGTCGGAATCCAGGCTCTCGATCTCGGTATCTTGCCCCTTGAGACAGCCTCGATTCGGGCGCCTGGCCAGACTTCCCCCACTTCCCCGATGGCTTGCTTGTACAGGTCCGCTGATCGTTGATCTGCACAAGCCACCAGCTTGATATGTCCTTGATGCCAACCTGCGTCTCTGCAGCAAGGAGCTGGGCCTTTATTCTTCTGGAGAATGTACAGGTATTTGCCCAAGAGAGCCGCTTCCACCAGTCCCCATTTGGCTGGCGCGATACTCCCATCCCGGTGACCTCTGTCAATGACCGCCCATACCAGATGATCTTTCATGATCTCACTGTATGAGCGCTTCGGGAGTCCCTTTTTGTTGGACTGTGGCGAAGGACCCAGTCGTGCCCTTTTTTTCCCTATGAGCGGGGATTCGTCCATCGATCTGTCCTTTCTTTTGGACGATCCCTGGGTTGCCGCCGACTCATGCTCTTTCGTAACTTTAAGGGCCCACTCGAGTTTCGCCTTGTCTTGATCAGACCGCTTTTCCTCCGGGATGCCCTTAAATTTATCGAGGAGTTTGTAAGCCGCCCTTCTATCCCTGTAGGCTCTGACGGACGGTTTCACCTCTTTTTTGCTAGATGTCGCTTTATTCAGCTCTGCATCATTACTAGTGCTAGGCCCGGGTTTCGTTAGCCTGCTACTTGTGTTGTCCTTAGAGGACGGGAGTCTCCCTTTACGGGTGGACTTTTTGGGGAACTTACGTTCCGGGAATGGATTGTTGCCCACACCAGATCCGATTGGGCGGCCTGCTTGCGCAGGGTGGGATTCCGAGCTGTTGCCCGTACCCACCTGGTGGTTGTTACCTCGGTTTGCACTATCCATTGAGGGGGGGTGCAATTTATACCTTTTGCCAGGTTTACTTTCGTTAGGGACCAGACTGACCTCCTTCTGGCCATGCATCCTCTTGGCACGGGTAAGGTCCACCACCGTAGGATTAGGAGTAATAGATTGAAGAAGAGAGAAGTTTAACTCCCTAGGCCTCGATACCTACTAGGATCAGGAGTTGAAAGGTGGTCATGAGTAGACCGAAGAGTTGACCAAGGGAGGTCGAAAGATCAATGAAGGAAAGATAAGAGGAAACTGGTAATCTCGTGCCGAAGCATGGTTACCGTGCAATGGTGTTGGTCCGCGTGTGCAATCCCCTATCTGCCACCCGGGGACGCGCCTGGTAGGGATTACACCTTCCCCCGCAAATAAGAGGTAACGGAGGCGCGGAAAAAAAATTCGGGGAGGCGTAGTAGCATAAAGTTTGGAAATCGCTGGTCTAAACACTGAACATTATTATTACATTATCTAAACACTGAACTTACTATTATACATTGAATATTATTTTTATATTGTTTAAACAACGAACATTATTATTATATTGTCTAAACATTGGACATTATTACTAAATTGTCTAAACACTAAACTTTTTTTGTTTTTTTTTCAGGTACGTCTTGGTTGGTTATATTTGTATAATCGTAAGTTATTATTTAAAATATATAATATAAGAATTTAAATGATAATCATAAATAACTAATAAATATTAATCATAAACAAGTAATACGTAATAATCATAAATATGTAATAAATAATAAATGTCAACGGTCTCGATGCTGTGCGGCTATTAACACATTAAAGGCGGGTGCGGGTATTAGTACCCGTTTCGCCGACTGCTGTCTATCAGCGGGCCGGGTATTGGTACCCGTTTAAAAGTACGTGCGTTAAAAGCGGGAGAAGATATTATTACCTGCTTAAAAAGGGCACATGGCCATAAAGGAGTAAGGAATTTAGTATTTATTTTCGAGATTATTGATTATTTAGCATATTTTTTCCGGATATCGCCCTGCAATCAAATATTACCACTCATTCTTTGTGTTCCATAAACATTTGTTAAATTATTTCATTTTACAACTTACACAGTATTTAAGGTTTATTGTTTGTCATATTTTGGGTCTTAAACCAATTTGTTATTCTCGCACCCTCCCCTACATTTATCTGTATATAAACGGCCTATAACGTCAAAATAAATCAGTTTGTAGTACCACTATTTCAATGCAACAATATTTCATTAAAAGTTTTAAAAAAGCACATATATATATATATATATATATATATATATATATATATATATATATATATATATATATATATATACGAACGGGTGAACAAGAACCATGCAAATTGGCTCAGTTCTGAGTTGATTATCCCAGGGATATATCCTCCTACAAAGGTAGTTCAACACAATCTACAATCCACTGTTTCTAATATGAGTCGAGGCAGTTTTTGAAGACAGTTCTGATCGCAGCAAACAGAGAAAAATTAAGCCTCTTGTTGCACGTCTAAGTTGTGAAAACCTATGTTCGGCTACAAAAACAAGTATGGTGAAATCGGACAAAAGACTTGCAATAACTGCAACTCCTAAAAGGTTGAGAAGGATGAAAAAGGCTCGCTATTCATCGCCATCTAAGCATGTAAAGCCATACAGTGCTGATGAAGTTTTAGGTCTAATAATCCTTCATCTAACAAAAAACGATTATTTGAGGATGCGGATAGGTGCCACAACTAGAGGAGCTGATATATATCCCTCATATCACGTGGTGATGGAAGAAAAAAAAAATGTTATCCATTACATATTAGTGTATCTGAAAACGAAGCTGTGGTGCTGTTACAGGATCTTTTAGATCGTACTGTGCGAAGACTTGCACACGTTATCCTAACAGTGATATCGTGTGGACATTACGTCAAAGAGAAAGAATTTAATAGAATGATAGAACTAAAAAAATGCTCGGATTGCTTCTACTAATGGGAAGAGTTCGTAAGAATACGAGGGATGAATACTGGTCGACAGATGAAACAATTAAAACTCCAATTTTTCCTCAAATAATGAGCAGGGATCGATTTAGGCAAATATGGTATTCATGGCATTTTTCCAATAACGATGACAAAGATGATAGAGATCGCCTTAAAAAAATCCGCCCCTTTTTTCATACATATTACCCAAATTTCAAGAAGTTTATAAACCACAGAGAGAATTGTCCTTAGATGAAAGCATCATGCCATGGAGAGGTCGTCTAGCATTCAAAGTCTACAATGTTTCAAAAATAACGAAATATGGTATTCTCATAAGAATGGTTTGTGAAGCGAAAACCGGCTACATATGTAATTTCCGAATATACTGTGGTGAAGGAAATCGACTGCAACACACAATTTTGAATCTTCTTCAGCCATATGTAAACTTATGGCTTCACATATATATGGACAATTATTACAATAGTGTGGACACTTGTGAAATACTTCTACACATACTTCTTGTGGCACTATTCGCATAAACAGAGGCCTTCCTCTCTGTTTAAAAAACGCGAAATTGAATAGGGGGAAATCTATGTTTCGTCGGCGACAAAACATTTTGTTACAATGTTGGCAATCAAAAAGGCCTGTGCGTATGATTTCGACTATTCAGCTGATATTGTAGAAAGCCATAACATTGATTGGGCGACAAAAGAAAAAATCTGGAAACCAATATGCGTAGTGGATTACAATAAATTTATGAAAGGTGTAGATCGCGCCGATCAATATTTATCATATTATTCGATAGTACGTCATACGAAGAAATGGACAAAGAGAGCTGTGATGTTTATTGTCAACTGTGCACTATTTAATGCTTTTAGAGTGTATATACAACATTAAATCCTCATTGTAATAAAAATACAAAATATTTTTGCATAATGTGGCAAAAGAGTGGATAAGCGAACCGACTACGGAAAATGTGAATGAAGAGCATCCTGTTCCTGGTACATCAGCTACACCCAGAAGGGATGACCCTCCAGAAAGGTTGTCAAAGGATACCAGAAAGCATAAATTAGTTAAACTAATTACAGGCGACATAAAACTTAAACACCAGAGACAGTGCCGCGTTTGTGCCGCGCATAAGAAGAAACGTTTGACATGTCATATGTGCCAATTTTGCGAAGTGCCTCTTCACAAGGGAGATTGTATTTTTAAATTCCACACTTTAGAAAAATATTAGTGACTGGTTTTATTACATAAGTTTAAAAACGACAAAACATTTTATTTGTGTTGTAAACAAATTTTTTGCCCTTCCGTCAACAGTCAACAACTTTACGTACACCTGCGCATCTACAATCAGGATCAGCGATCCTGACTCAACCTCCTAAAATTTGTGTTAAAAATTTTGAAAATATAGCCAGTTTTAGCTTCACAAACTTTGCTTTTCAAAAATTTGTATTGTAGCTTACAAAGAACCTAAATCATCCCCTATTTTACCCCCTTCAGGGATGATATTGCACAAAAAAACGATGAAATACGTATTTTTTTTAATTTCTTACCAAACGCCTAAATATTAATTTTCATCTCCCTAACTTGAAAAATTATCGGTTCCTCACACATCCCCTATTTCATCCCTTTCAGGTTTTTTTTTTAGAAAAAAGTAACTCAGGGTGCAATCGGAAGTTCTTTCTCAGGGTGCAATCTTTCAAATACCCAACTTTTGATAAAAAAAGGCCTCGAAAATTACACCCGCTACGCAGCACAGTTTCATATCTTAGGATACTAGCTCAAAATGAGTTAATTATATTATACTAATTGGAAATAAATAATTTAGTGATCTGATTCGAGTAAAATTTAATCGTTGCTTTTAATTTACTTTTTGAGGGCTGAATCGACTTCATTTTGAGATTTATCACATTGACAGTAAGGGAGCGTACCCATATTACGTGACCCGTTCAGGGGGGGGAGGGGGGTCTTCAAAATACCACGCTTGGTCACTGGGCCGGGGGGGGGGGGTCTTAGGTTTTGGTCACGTAGTAAATCTCCTCTAAGCCGTCCAGGGAAATGTCGAGCTATATTCATGTAACACTCGTTATTCCTATTCAGTCTTTATTTCTATTTTAGTTCTTTTACAACAGTGATTTATTTCTATTGCATCGGCTACGCACCGCTGATAATACATTCTTCCAGGTATTAATTATAAAAGATTCCAATTTCCTAATTTCGGTTGTTTTTGGACTTGCAACGAATAGTGTATTCGGCCACACGCCGAATACCGAATATTCTGCAGGCTTTCTAGCCGAATAGCCGAATATTGATTTTTTCAATTCAGTGTAAGTATAGATTACACGTAGTAACGGTCGCAACCATGTTATTCACCTAGCGTTTAAGGCCCGTTCAAAGACGCAGCGGCGTCGGTATGCTAGGGCCTTTCAAAGTCGTATCGGCGGCGGCAAGTTATTGCCTTTCAAAGAGACAAGCGGCATGGTAGGGCACTTTTAAAAATGCCGGCGAACTGTTATGGCGTTTTTTAAAATGTAACCCTCTTATTGCCCCACCTTGCTTCCTCTTATGGTGGGGTGAGCGTGTGGAGGTGAGAATAGAGATCAGAAGGAATTTAGAAATATAGCGTTTCTAAACATTTGTAAAAATCTAATAATAAATATTATTATAGTGTTGTTCGTGTCGATACAATAATGTCGTTGTATGATCGGCTATACAATGCATTTATTAAATGTCACAAGGATTCCTTGTCAATGCAGACAATACAAAAAAAGACAAATGAATTTTGGGTGCCTTTAAGGAATGAGCACAAAAAGAATCCAAAAGAGCTGGAACGTCTCACACTGTTAAAAATCGAGGAACTTTGTCAGCTTTGGACTAAGAAGCGCTCGTCCCAACTAGGAATTTCAGTTCGTTTTTTGTTAGGAACGAATGAGGCATGCCGAACTCAGTGTTCGTTCCGCATGAGGCAACCGCATTAGGCCGTCATGACATATGTAACGCACGTCCGCCTTCGTTTCTAATTAGGAAGCCTCATTCGGAACACATGCGGAAGCCACATTTGCACTTAAAAATACGAAATGTTTGATGCACTATAAAGTATTTGAAAGAATAGTTAGTAACTGAAGCTATATCTTAGTCAAGTATGGAAATAGTTTTTTGGAAGGAGTAAATGTGTGGACGCATGCGCTTAATGAAACTCAATGTTTCTGGAATTCCAAAGATATATCTAAGTTAGGCTATGCCACAGACTTTCCTAATAACAAACGAATATCGCTTGCCTAAGTTCGATAAAACTTTGGTTATCCATATAAGGTTCGAATAAGGCTTGCTACAATTCGGTAACAGTTCGGAAGGCCTCATTAGGTGGGAGTTAGGATTTCTAAATATTTGCCTAAGTTAGGCTTTCCTAATTAGGACGGCACAAGATTCGAATGAGGCTTGCCACAGTTTGGCAACAGTTCGGAAGGCCTCATTAGGCCCGAATAGATCTTTCGGCATGCCTCACTATTTTCCTAGTCGGGGTCTCCTTAATTTCTTCGTGAATATGAGTATTCTGAGCGTATTTTGTTGAATGCTTAAAATGGTTTTATATTATTTGCATATTTTTTAAGTATGGTCTTATTTGCATGTTTTTAAAGTATGGTTTCTGCTTTCGCATGTATGAACATTGGTAATGAAAATTGAACTATTTTTTGTATTTGGTGAATGTAGCTACCTGCACGACAACCTCCAGCCACACATGAAGCCGATCTCAAAGTGCTTCCCAACACCGAAGGTATCAGTGATAATAATAATAAATCTTCTGTATCTACAACAGCTCCGACACCAAAACAGGACGCTTTGAAACCTGAAATTTCAGTACTTGAAGCCGAATTAAATGCTACCGTAAAAAAGCGAGATGCTGGACTTGGAAAAGATGGAATTGAGAAGAAAATAAAAAAATTAAGGCATGATACTGATGTGAAGAATAAGGAGTTAAAGAACAAAATAGTCCGTGCAAAGAACATGCGAAAATTTAGAGCAAAACAAAAAGCTGAAATTTTGAGACTGAAATCCGCTCATCCCAACGTGCAATCCTCGTTTATAAGGACACAGCCTGGACGCCCTTCACTTAAAGAAAGTCAGTCAGGCCTTCTTCAAGTAATTTGCGATATAGCAACACATGGAAGTTCAGCTGCTGATCGACGCAGATCAGAAGTATTGAGAACTTGTAAGACTCTTAATGAATTGCATGCACGGCTTGTTGAAGATGGATATTTGTTCTCACGAACCTCTACATACCGTAGGCTGATGCCAAAGTATTCTAAATCCTTAGAGGGCAAGCGCCATGTCACAACTGTACCTGTGAGACTGTGTCGAGCCCAAACAGATAGACACCGAGATCACGTCGATCAACTTTTCTGTAAGGCTACTGTTAACGGCCTTGAGGAACTTTCATCTTTACTTGGACCTGAACAGGTAGTGTTTATTTCTCAAGATGATAAAGCAAAAGTACCAATTGGAAAAACGGCTGCAAAAGTACAGGCTCCTATTTTAATGCATCTGAATTATAAAGTGCGCCTCGATGGCCACGATTTTGCTGTTGGAGAACGCCATCAACTGATTCCTTCGGTATATGCTGGTATCATAATCAAAGAGAACTGCATGGGTAGGAAAGAAGCTGTTACATACCCTGGTCCAACCTATATCGCAATCCGCAGTGGAAAACATAGCAGTTCAACAGCAACAACTCACGCCAAAGACCTCATCAAACTGCTAACATTAGATGATTTTAAAAATCTGACCTTAGGAAAAGATGGAAAAGTCAAGCCTGTGATGATTTTATCCGTGGATGGAGGACCGGATGAAAATCCACGTTACAAAAAGGTGATATTTAACTGTATATCCCACTTTAAAAAGTTTGATTTGGATGGGCTGTTCGTGTTAACGAATGCACCCGGTCGATCGGCTTACAACCGAGTTGAGCGAAGAATGGCACCCTTGAGCCGTGAGCTAGCCACGGTAGTCCTTCCATATGAACACTATGGATCCCATCTCGATTCTCAAGGAAAAACCATCGATGGGGTAAAAAATGTAAAAAATGGGTCACGTAGTATGGGTACGGTCCCTAACGTGATATTATTGCACTGAAAATTTTGGATAAGTTTGTTGGAAAAGAGTACGTACTTGGTTGCCATTAAAATGCCCAATGTTAAATAATTAATGCTAAGTCGACTGCTAAATAAAAAAATAGTAAATTAATTTCAGGACAAATGTGCATATGTGAAAATAAATGTGAAAATTTGATTACAAATAACACGATAATGGGAAACTATATTATAGGCAATACAACATTACATTGAATGTACGGTTTTAAATAAATATTTAAGAAACTTGATAGCATTTACAATATTAATTATTACAACATTTACACACACTTTACGAATCCAAATTAGATTAGTTCGATAGATAGCCCTAGTTGTAACTATTTACAATTCATTACAATACATTATCTATTTACAATTTATTATAAATATTCAATATTTTACAAAATATTTCATTTAATATTCCAAATCTAGACAATTCCAAATTTCGTATCAACAGATTTACACGAGAAAAACCTCAGATCTCACAAACAATTTATTCAGTATCAATTACAACCGAAAGAGCTTTGGCCACCCTCCAAATGCCATGTCGACGCCTGGCGTCTAGTCGCCGTGGCGCCAACATCCCCATCAATAAAAATAATAATAAGAAAAACTACTCCCAAGCAGCCTTTATAATATCGGCCGCTTTCTCCCCTACCATTACAGAAGGAGCGCTAGTATGCGCCGTAATAGCTCTCGGAATTACGCTGGTATCAGCAACCCTCAAATTGTTCACTCCATACACTTGAAGATTACTGTTAACAACAGCTGATGGCCCAACCCCCATTTTGCAAGTCCCCACTTGATGGTGCAGGGTGATTGAGAGGGTTTCAAGGGCGCATTGCCAGTATCTGTCGGAGTCGTAGGGAAAGGTTTCACAGCCTGGCACTGGAAGGTCGTGCAACCTTGTGCCTAGTGCAAGGAAAGGTTTCGTTTTGGCGAGGTTTTGGATGAATCGTATCGCGGCCAACATGGTCTTGAGGTCTTTGTTCTCCGGGTCGGAGAAATAGTTTCCGTAGAACTTCGGCTGGTCTAGAATGTTGGTGGAACGGAGTTCCATGTGGCCGATGGACTTAGGATGGAGCAGCATGGGAAAAATTGTCCAGCAGGGTCTGAAAACGATCGGACCCCAATATTTTGCGTAAATGTCGTCGCGTATTCTCATCGTTTTCGCAGTTATACCAAAATCGGCATCTAAAACAATTTGGAAATGTCATTAGTGATGATTTTAAGAAATCAGATTAAGAAAAATTAGTTTATACGAAACAAGCTATTTTGTATTACTCATGCGGGATAAGTACTATCTTGGCGTCCGTTTTTTAGTGCGATAAATGGCTGTTTGTCAATTCAATTATTACCACATAACTTAAGCGCATTGGAAATATTCATTTGCGTGCGACAGAAATACTTGCATGCAAATGACTTGTGTCATGCAAATTATGTTTGGCGCACGCAAATAAAGTACAAATCAATAAAAATCGCTAGGTTGCATCAAAAAAAGGATGTGGCTATTTATACATACAGTATGTATACCCAATTATCTATTTATACATACAGTATGTATACGCAATTGGCTATTTATACATACAGTATGTATACGCAATTGGATATTTATACATACAGTATGTATACGCAATTGGTTATTTATACATACAGTATGAATACGCAATTGGCTATTTATACATACAGTATGTATACGCAATTGGCTATTTATACATACAGTATGTATACGCAATTGGCAATTTATACATACAGTATGTATACGCATTTGGATATTTATACATACGGTATGTATACGCAATTGGTTATTTATACATACAGTATGAAGACGCAATTGGCTATTTATACATACAGTCTACATTCAGTCTGTACCAGATATAGTGTTGAATTATTATAGAGGTGAAAATACAAAATGGACACTAATAAAAATGTTACTTCATCATAATCATATTGTATAATTGTACGATAAAGAAGAATATGGATATTATGGCAAAGAAAAAAATGAGTGAAAATGATTATGATACAGCTTTGTTACTACAACTTTGTTATTATCGAGCGCTAAAGATGGAATGTAAGTATTTTGAATAAGAAAAGTGGAAAAAGTATATACGAAAGGATATTCAAAATTAAAAAAAAAAAAAACTTTTTACCACAAGCACAGAAATAGATCAAAGTGATTTAATGAAATTTTTAGCAATAAATGAAGAAAATGGTGGAAATGGAGGAAAATGGTTTACGCTATAGAAAAGATGCGCAAGAAGAACTTTTTTTTTCCGTGAGGAGGGGTAAAATACATTTACGTACGGCCCCCAGTGCTCCAAATTGCTCTGGGGAGTGTGAGACTACTCGCCTCAGTGGCTTGACTATCCACTAAAAAACCCACTCCTCAATTCTGACCCCTTGCGGGACGGGACTGCCTTCTCAGCATTACTTCGCTCGGGGTTTGCCTTATGTTTATCTCTATTTTTGAGATCCGTTTCGTCCTTCTCTTTTGCTATTATGACAGATGCGGCTAGCTTCTCCACTGCGTCCCAGCATTCTCTGCTTTGTAGCATTGTCTCCTGTAGGTTTTCTGGCGTCAGCTTTCCTCCCACCGTTATTTCCATTTCCATCCGTTGTTTCGTCCATCTGGGGCAGTTGAAAAATGTATGGAGGCAATGATCCACCAGGTCCGGGCAGTACACACAATTTTCGGTCTCCCTCAGATGTCTGCGATAGAGGTATGCCATGAAGCTACCATGTCCGAGCAGCAGCTACGAGAGAAAGTAATTTACTTCTCCGTATCCTCGTGTCACCCATGGTTCTATGAGTGGGATGATTCGTTTTGTCCAGACCGCATATCCGGTTTCCTGGTTCCATCTTGTCTGCCATTCGTGCATAGTGTCTTCTCTAATCCGACCACTCCTCTCCTCCCATTCAAAGTACCTTCTTAGCCTTCCTTTTGCCATCAGGTCTATTGGCATCAGCCCGGCAACTACCGACAGCGCTTCCGCCGAGGCCGTCCTGTAGGAACTACATATCCGTATTGGCAGCTGTCTCTGTATTCTTTCATACATTCTTCTATATTTTTTAGTTCTTATCAACGATTCATACCGCGTAGGAGCACCGTACAGCATTTTTGACAGTGCCACTGTGCAGAGTGTGCGTCTGCGGCTCGCCCTTGGTCCCTTAACATTTGTCATTAGCCTTCTCAGCTGCTCTACCGTTTGGCTTACGTTTTTGCGCAAGAAGAACTGGAATCACTATTTATAGCCTCCTCAGAAATGGCTTTAAATTATAATAATTCTCAGTGCCCAGTTATAGAAATAGAAGTTCTAATGTTGGAATATGTGGTTCTAATCTTGGATATCGAAATAAGAAATATACTTGAAGGATGTTCTGAATACATCCAGGATATTTGAACAGTGTCTCCCATCTATCATCACATGGTCTATCTGGTTCAATACTCTACCACCTGGTGATTTCCATGTGGCTTTGTGAATATTTTTGTGTGGGAAATATGTGCTACTGAATACCATGTTGTTGGTCGTCGCAAAGTCTATCATCCTACTTCCGTTTTCATTAGTCTCAGCATGAAGACTAATGAAATACGTGCAGTCCGATTGTCGGTCGGTATATCTCCTCGCGTCCCACTTTAGCATTAAAATCACCAAGGATGATTTTGATATCTGCTTCTGGCGCATCACGATATGCTTTCTGCAGTTCCTTCGTTTGTGTTTGTGTTTGTCCTTAGTAAGAGAATCGCGACAAGGATCAAAGAAAGCAAACACGACGAGTGTTTGACCTTGTACAAAATGATCGCAACAAAGATTAGAGAACAAACAAACACAACAAAAAGTGTTTGTCCTTTAACAAGATGATCACAACAAGGACCAAAAAGCGAAAAAACGACAAGTCTTTGTCCTTTAACAATATGATCACAACAAGGACCAAAGAAAACAAACCGAATACCAAAGTGTTTTACCTTGTACAAAATGATCGCTATAAGGACCAAAGAGAACAAACACAACTACAAGTGTTTTACCTTGGACAAAATGATCGCAACAAAGATCAAAGAACAAACAACCACAACGACAAGGTGTTTGTCCTTGAACAAGATGATCACAACAAGGACCAAAAGCGAAACAACGACAAGTCTTTGTCCTTTAACAAGATGATCACAACAAGGACCAAAAAAGGCAAACACAACGACAAGTGTTTGACCTTGTACAAAATGATCGCTATAAGGACCAAAGAGAACAAACACAACTACAAGTGTTTTACCTTGGACAAAATGATCGCAACAAAGATCAAAGAACAAACAACCACAACGACAAGGTGTTTGTCCTTGGACAAGATGATCACGACAAGACCAAAGAGAACAAACGAACAATAATGGAATGCTATTAAATGCTAAATCCTTTCAAAACGGCATCATCCATCCACATCCGAAACAAAGCAAATAAAGAGGTCAGCAAGCGCGAACCCTAAAATATCGCAAGATGAAATCGAGACCCCTACTTAACTATTCGCCGTTTGTAAGGCGGTGAGTTATGGCGAAATATCACGACACAACCTATTTTTATTGCAGCAGACTAGGGACCGCGGGGTCAGAGGAAAGCTCAAGCGCTACACGTGACAAGGGGGGTGCAGTTATAGCCTACCGCTAACAATAACCCTGCAACACAAGACCTTCGAACATAATACTTGATAATACTTGACCTCTGACCTAAACAGATCTGAAACAAACGTAGACGAGGCATTTGGTAAATAGGTTACACATGACAAGGAGATGCAGTTATAGCCTACCGCTACCAATAACCCTGCAACATGAGACCTTGTAACATATGTCGATTCAGATCTAGGGGACCGCGGGTGCCAAGGAGGTACTCATCAACGACAAGGCACTTAAGCCAAGGAAATATTCGAAGAACTATTCTATCGACCAGCTCAAGCGAAGAAAGGCACTTATGCATGAAAATTCTGAAACAACCACACGAGGTGTAAAAAGTGTTATTATCGCCTAACTCCCAGCGTCTTATGCGATGCGCTGGCCATGGTTAGGGCAGGGTTGCGCCCCGCTCGGATACACAGTGATGCAATAAATCAACAACGTCGAAGACTGTGTTCCGACAATAATCGATTCAGATTGGGAGGGCACGAATACAAACGGAAATCTTCAGTAACATTGGATCTGCCGGTGCCAAACAATTACGCACACAATAAACAGAAGCAAGGATAGAACAAACAGAAGCCTACTTGCTGCAAACCAATGGAAAGGGAAACTGCCGATTGTGGTACCCTACCCCTCATAAAAACGGGTTGTAAGGCCGTTCTTATTTACTCCATGTCAAAACTCAATGGAGCCGAGGGTGATGATGGTGCACTAGCGAGCGCTGGAGGCGGTACCATCAGA
The DNA here is from genome assembly GCA_944588485.1 of Phosphuga atrata. Taxonomy (NCBI): domain Eukaryota; kingdom Metazoa; phylum Arthropoda; class Insecta; order Coleoptera; family Silphidae; genus Phosphuga; species Phosphuga atrata. The sequence goes on from OX155904.1 coordinate 49,361,043, forward strand.
TAGAACGAGTGATGGAAAGAGTCCTGGAACTGCCACAACATATATAAATAAGGTAAAAACGCACCGGGAATCTTCTGACGGAAACTATTACGGAAAGACACCGACAGAAGCTCGGCTGGAATCTGGAGTGGATACGCGATGAGCAATATGACAATACTAAGGAAAGAATGAAAAACGAAAATTGACAAAATAAGTCAAACAAAATCGAACATCCCAAAAGCTGAGTCAGACAATAATTGAATAAACAAACCAAAACGGAACATTCAAAGGAAAAACTGTAGACTCAAACAGAATCGGATATTCACAAGTCGAATGTTCACAAAAATTCAAACGAGAGCTGCACCCAGACAAAGTTCATATAATCAACGAAATTGAATAAGCTACGACAAATGAATAACCAGACAACAGCTGATTATTCCAACGAAATTGCAAAACCAGATGAAAATTAATAATTAACGAAATTGATTAACTAGAAAATCAATTAATTATTCCGACCAAACTGGATAACCAGATGAAAATTAATAATTAATGAAATTGATTAACTAGAAAATCAATTAATTATTCCGACAAAACTGGATAACCAGATGAAAATTAATAATTAATGAAATTGATTAACTAGAAAATCAATTAATTATTCCGACCAAACTGGATAACCAGATGAAAATTAATAATTAATGAAATTAATTAAATAGAAAATCAATTAATTATTCCGACAAAACTGGATAACCAGATGAAAATTAATAATTAATGAAATTGATTAACTAGAAAATCAATTAATTATTCCGACAAAACTGGATAACCAGATGAAAATTAATAATTAATGAAATTGATTAACTAGACAATCAATTAATTATTCCGACAAAACTGGATAACCAGATGAAAATTAATAATTAATGAAATTGATTAACTAGAAAATCAATTAATTATTCCGACAAAACTGGATAACCAGATGAAAATTAATAATTAATGAAATTGATTAACTAGAAAATCAATTAATTATTCCGACCAAACTGGATAACCAGATGAAAATTAATAATTAATGAAATTAATTAAATAGAAAATCAATTAATTATTCCGACAAAACTGGATAACCAGATGAAAATTAATAATTAATGAAATTGATTAACTAGAAAATCAATTAATTATTCCGACAAAACTGGATAACCAGATGAAAATTAATAATTAATGAAATTGATTAACTAGACAATCAATTAATTATTCCGACAAAACTGGATAACCAGATGAAAATTAATAATTAATGAAATTGATTAACTAGAAAATCAATTAATTATTCCGACAAAACTGGATAACCAGATGAAAATTAATAATTAATGAAATTGATTAACTAGAAAATCAATTAATTATTCCGACAAAACTGGATAACGAGATGAAAATTAATAATTAATGAAATTGATTAAATAGAAAATCAATTAATTATTCCGACAAAACTGGATAACCAGATGAAAATTAATAATTAATGAAATTGATTAACTAGACAATCAATTAATTATTCCGACAAAACTGGATAACCAGATGAAAATTAATAGTTAATGAAATTGATTAACTAGAAAATCAATTAATTATTCCGACAAAACTGGATAACTAGATGAAAATTAATAATTAATGAAATTGATTAACTAGACAATCAATTAATTATTCCGACAAACCTGGATAACCCAATAAAGGGAATAATCAACAACGAAATGATTAACTATATAATCAATTAATTATTACAACAAATCGGAATCCGCGCAAACTTAATAATCAACACGAAATAATTAACGATATAATCAATTAATTATTGCAACAAATCGGAATCCGCGCAAACTTAATAATCAACAACGAAATGATTAACGATATAATCAGTTAATTATTAGAACAAATGGAGTACACCCGGTAGGTTTCCGCCGGGACCGGAAACAAAATGGCGAATCCCACAGCGCCCGAGCACATGGACGTATTCAACTAACTGACCCCGATCCGGTCCGAAGGACCAATGTTCGGACCGTGTCTCTCCAAATTTCACAATTTCCAAACAACCAGCGTCTCCGCCACGTGGAATCGTCCTTCCGGCGCTTCGTCTAAGGGAGGAAATGGGAATAAAGGGGTAAAGGAATTCCCTAAAATCGGCGTCTTTGGGACGTCCGGCTCCGCTTCAGCCCTTGGGCTCGTGATCACCCCTGGTTAATTTGGATGGGAAATTCAAATTACGCACATGTGCCAGTTTGCGTGGATTTCACGTTTTTCGTTCGCACTCGCCGAGCGTGTTTACTCGACTGTACGCAGCTAACTGATTAATTTAATCAACTCGCGAAAAAGATCACTAAATCGCGCTACTTCGACACCGATCGATACACCTGTTTCCCCGTCTATTGATTGGAGCCGAAGTTAATCCAAATAAATGAATTGAAAATCTTGACGCGCCAAATTGGCGCGAACACCAGCCAAGAAGATACGTCAAGACAATCATTCGAGAAGGCCATCGCCGCAGTAAGTTACACCATTGCGTTTATATATTTGTAAATAAAATTCTCGTGTACGAATCGTGTTTGATAATTATCCTTAATCCTCCGTATCACCAACAAAAATAAAGCATAATTATTCATCAGATTATTTATAACATAAAAATATAACGAAAAATATATACCAATTTTTCGATATTTGAAAAAATCATGCATCAAGGACTAAAGTGAATGTTTTCCATTTGTACGATTGCGTACCTTTCCATAATTTAACCTTAACGTTTCCAAATGCTTACAACCAATAAAAAAGCCGACACACCCATTATTTTTGAGATTGTCAATAGTTTGATATTTTATGTTGTCTACTTACTCAAAGAACTGTCGACAAAAAGCAACTCCATGTCTGGATACGTCGGGTCAGGATTTGTGTCTTCTAAAGTTTTTATATAAGCGATGCCTCCAACTCCTCCAAGCGACGAAAGAGGTCCTGTTCCATTTATCAACCAACCTGAAATACTTTGAGGATTAAGACCGGTCCGGATTGAAACTCCAACATCTTGCTCGATCAAAAACGTTAAACCCACATAGGTTATGTGGTCGTGAAGATTTCGACCAACGGGAAGATCAGAAACGACAGGAATCTAAATTACTAAAGTTAGAAATTTCGGAAAAACTTTTTTACCCATTTTGACTTACACCTAAGTCTTTGAGATGTTTCCCTGGTCCAATACCAGAGAGCATAAGTAGTTGAGGCGAAGCCAAAGCTCCAGCAGACAAAATAACTTCTTTTTTTGCCCTAACTACAAACCTATTTCCCCTTTTAACGTATTCAACCCCATAAGCCGTCTTATTCTCTATCAAAACTTCAGTAACCAAAGTAGACGTCAAAATCGTGAGATTCGGACGATCCTTAAACGGTTGCAGAAACGCGGCGGCGACCGAATGTCGCCGCCCTCTCCTCGTGTTTGCTTGAATTGGCGAAAACCCAATCTGATCAGCACTTGCGTAATCGACTTCTTTATATCCCATTTCTTCTCCTCCTTTGATGAAAGCCTTCAAAATCGGAGATCTGAAAATACTTTCCACGCTCCAAAGACCATCGCTACTGTGATAATCTTCGTTTGCTCCCAAAAGATTTTCGGCCCTTTCAGATTTCGTGAAATACGGCAATACTTCTTGATAAGACCAGCCTGGATTACCATCAGCTGCCCAACTAAAAAATAATTATTTTAGATGTTGATCTTTATTATAAAGCTTGTAATTACTTATCGAAATCGACTGGATTTCCTCTTGTGTAAATCATGTAGTTGATGACGGTGGTTCCTCCTAGAGCTCTTCCTCTGGGCCAAGCTAATAGTCTATCGTCCATTCCTCTAGCAAAATTTTCCTGAAACTCCATCAAATACTCCCAGTTATACGAAGATAGTTGCAGACTGGGGGCTAGCACCGGAACCTGCGACAATTTATTCTCGCCTTTTCCAACCTCCAACAACAGAACTGTATGGCTGGGATTTTCGGAGAGCCTGTTGGCTATCACAGCCCCGGCAGAGCCAGACCCGACAACGATAAAATCGTACTCTCCAGCTGAAAATTAAATTAGATGTTGGTGTGTTTTGTAGATTTGTGATTTGTTGCTGGTGTTACCGTCGGTTGGGGAGGACCATTCGGTGGGATTGGTGTACAGTGTAATATTTTGTAACAAGTTTGGGAGGAGGGTGAAAATGTCGGCGATGGTGGCGCCTAACTTCGTAAATTGGCCGTAGGCATTTAGCATGAAAGTGACGGGAGTGGAATAGCTGTAGGCGGCTGAGGTTCCTGCACCCAGCAGGATTGTCAACAATATTAAACGCATTTCAAATCTGAAAAATTCGAAAACTCATTTTCGTTTTTCGAATAATCTACCAAGCTAATTATTAGTATAAAATGTAAATTAATCCTAATATGGCTTTACTTACCGAAAACTTATTAAAAACGTTTTACTGGACTGATAAACGCAAGGGAATGGAAAACGTGCCTGAAGGAACTTATAGGTGTTAATCTTATTGGTATTTCGAGAAAATTTCTTGATGCATTTAAATGATTTACTCACTTTTCGCAGAATTATTATTTCATTTGCAATGTAATTCGCTAATTAGGAAACTTTAAGCACAATTTAATTCGCCTGTGTCGATTCAATTAAAATTATTTAATCGTCTGTGATGGATAGAAATAACAAGAAAAACAAGGCTTGATAATATTAGACAAAATTGAACAAGTCGAGGAAAGACAGACAAGACTAGTCAAGAGTAGGCAAGAGTAGGCAAGAGTTGACAAGAGTTGACAAGACTGGACAAGCCTGGACAAGACTGGACAAGAGTAGACAAGAGTAGACAGGAGTAGACAGGAGTAGACAAGAGCAGACAGGAATAGACAAGAGTAGACAAGACTAAACAAGAGTAGACAAGAGTAGACTAGACGAGACTAGATGAGACTAGACTAGACGAGACTAGACGAGACTAAACAAGACTAGTCTTGTTGTCCAGTATTGTCTAGTTTTGTTTAGTCTTGTCTAGTCTTGTCTAGTCTTGTCTAGTCTTGTCTAGTCTTGTCTAGTCTTGTCTAGTCTTGTCTAGTCTTGTCTAGTCTTGTCTAGTCTTGTCTAGTCTTGTCTAGTCTTGTCTAGTCTTGTCTAGTCTTGTCTAGTCTTGTCTAGTCTTGTCTAGTCTTGTCTAGTCTTGTCTAGTCTTGTCTAGTCTTGTCTAGTCTTGTCTAGTCTTGTCTAGTCTTGTCTAGTCTTGTCTAGTCTTGTCTAGTCTTGTCTAGTCTTGTCTAGTCTTGTCTAGTCTTGTCTAGTCTTGTCTAGTCTTGTCTAGTCTTGTCTAGTCTTGTCTAGTCTTGTCTAGTCTTGTCTAGTCTTGTCTAGTCTTGTCTAGTCTTGTCTAGTCTTGTCTAGTCTTGTCTAGTCTTGTCTAGTCTTGTCTAGTCTTGTCTAGTCTTGTCTAGTCTTGTCTAGTCTTGTCTAGTCTTGTCTAGTCTTGTCTAGTCTTGTCTAGTCTTGTCTAGTCTTGTCTAGTCTTGTCTAGTCTTGTCTAGTCTTGTCTAGTCTTGTCTAGTCTTGTCTAGTCTTGTCTAGTCTTGTCTAGTCTTGTCTAGTCTTGTCTAGTCTAGTCTTGTCTAGTCTTGTCTAGTCTTGTCTAGTCTTGTCTAGTCTTGTCTAGTCTTGTCTAGTCTTGTCTAGTCTTGTCTAGTCTTGTCTAGTCTTGTCTAGTCTTGTCTAGTCTTGTCTAGTCTTGTCTAGTCTTGTCTAGTCTTGTCTAGTCTTGTCTAGTCTTGTCTAGTCTTGTCTAGTCTTGTCTAGTCTTGTCTAGTCTTGTCTAGTCTTGTCTAGTCTTGTCTAGTCTTGTCTAGTCTTGTCTAGTCTTGTCTAGTCTTGTCTAGTCTTGTCTAGTCTTGTCTAGTCTTGTCTAGTCTTGTCTAGTCTTGTCTAGTCTTGTCTAGTCTTGTCTAGTCTTGTCTAGTCTTGTCTAGTCTTGTCTAGTCTTGTCTAGTCTAGTCTTGTCTAGTCTTGTCTAGTCTTGTCTAGTCTTGTCTAGTCTTGTCTAGTCTTGTCTAGTCTTGTCTAGTCTTGTCTAGTCTTGTCTAGTCTTGTCTAGTCTTGTCTAGTCTTGTCTAGTCTTGTCTAGTCTTGTCTAGTCTTGTCTAGTCTTGTCTAGTCTTGTCTAGTCTTGTCTAGTCTTGTCTAGTCTTGTCTAGTCTTGTCTAGTCTTGTCTAGTCTTGTCTAGTCTTGTCTAGTCTTGTCTAGTCTTGTCTAGTCTAGTCTTGTCTAGTCTTGTCTAGTCTTGTCTAGTCTTGTCTAGTCTTGTCTAGTCTTGTCTAGTCTTGTCTAGTCTTGTCTAGTCTTGTCTAGTCTTGTCTAGTCTAGTCTTGTCTAGTCTTGTCTAGTCTTGTCTGGTCTTGTCTAGTCTTGTCTAGTCTTGTCTAGTCTTGTCTAGTCTTGTCTAGTCTTGTCTAGTCTTGTCTAGTCTTGTCTAGTCTTGTCTAGTCTTGTCTAGTCTTGTCTAGTCTTGTCTAGTCTTGTCTAGTCTTGTCTAGTCTTGTCTAGTCTTGTCTAGTCTTGTCTAGTCTTGTCTAGTCTTGTCTAGTCTTGTCTAGTCTTGTCTAGTCTTGTCTAGTCTTGTCTAGTCTTGTCTAGTCTTGTCTAGTCTTGTCTAGTCTTGTCTAGTCTTGTCTAGTCTTGTCTAGTCTTGTCTAGTCTTGTCTAGTCTTGTCTAGTCTTGTCTAGTCTTGTCTAGTCTTGTCTAGTCTTGTCTAGTCTTGTCTAGTCTTGTCTAGTCTTGTCTAGTCTTGTCTAGTCTTGTCTAGTCTTGTCTAGTCTTGTCTAGTCTTGTCTAGTCTTGTCTAGTCTTGTCTAGTCTTGTCTAGTCTTGTCTAGTCTTGTCTAGTCTTGTCTAGTCTTGTCTAGTCTTGTCTAGTCTTGTCTAGTCTTGTCTAGACTTGTCTAGTCTTGTCTAGTCTTGTCTAGTCTTGTCTAGTCATGTCTAGTCTTGTCTAGTCTTGTCTAGTCTTGTCTAGTCTTGTCTAGTCTTGTCTAGTCTTGTCTAGTCTTGTCTAGTCTTGTCTAGTCTTGTCTAGTCTTGTCCAGTCTTGTCTAGTCTTGTCTAGTCTTGTCTAGTCTTGTCTAGTCTTGTCTAGTCTTGTCTAGTCTTGTCTAGTCTTGTCTAGTCTTGTCTAGTCTTGTCTAGTCTTGTCTAGCCTAGTCTAGTCTTGTCTAGTCTTGTCTACTCTTGTCTACTCTTGTCTAGTCTTGTCTAGTCTTGTCTAGTCTTGTCTAGTGTTGTCTAGTCTTGTCTAGTCTTGTCTAGTCTTGCCTAGTGTTGTCTAGTCTTGTCTAGTCTTGTCTAGTCTTGTCTAGTCTTGTCTAGTCTTGTCTAGTCTTGTCTAGTCTTGTCTAGTCTTGTCTAGTCTTGTCTAGTCTTGTCTAGTCTTGTCTAGTCTTGTCTAGTCTTGCCTAGTGTTGTCTAGTCTTGTCTAGTCTTGTCTAGTCTTGTCTAGTCTTGTCTAGTCTTGTCTAGTCTTGTCTAGTCTTGTCTAGTCTTGTCTAGTCTTGTCTAGTCTTGTCTAGTCTTGTCTAGTCTTGTCTAGTCTTGTCTAGTCTTGTCTAGTCTTGTCTAGTCTTGTCTAGTCTTGTCTAGTCTTGTCTAGTCTTGTCTAGTCTTGTCTAGTCTTGTCTAGTCTTGTCTAGTCTTGTCTAGTTTTCTCTAGTTTTGTCTAGTCTTGTCTAGTCTTGTCTAGTCTTGTCTAGTCTTGTCTAGTCTTGTCTAGTCTTGTCTAGTCTTGTCTAGTCTTGTCTAGTCTTGTCTAGTCTTGTCTAGTCTTGTCTAGTCTTGTCTAGTCTTGTCTAGTCTTGTCTAGTCTTGTCTAGTCTTGTCTAGTCTTGTCTAGTCTTGTCTAGTCTTGTCTAGTCTTGTCTAGTTTTGTCTAGTCTTGTCTAGTCTTCTCTAGTCTTCTCTACTCTCGTCTAGTGTCGTCCAGTCTCGTCTCGTCTCGTCTAGTATCGTCTGGCCCTGTCTGGTCTTGTCAAGGCTAGCTTACGTGACCTCTCTAGCTTTGACGAGTTTTGTCCAGTCTTGACAGGTATCTTCCAGTTTTGGCCAGACTTGTCTAGTTTCGTATTGTCTAGTTTTGACCAATGTTATACAGTCTTGTAAAGTCTCTTCCAACCTTGCCCAGTTTTGTTCAGTTTTGTCTAGTCCTTATTTCGTCTGGGCTCGGTGTAGTCTTGTACTCCTGTCTAATCTTCTTTGGTCTAAATAAATGTTGTCGAATTTAATTATCTTTATAATAAGACTAGATAGTCTTTATAATAAGACTAGATAGATAATTAGCTTTATTGTCTAGTCTAGTTTGAATATGCTGTTAGACAAGGCACTAGTTGACGTCAGCGCCCATAGCGGATCGAATATATTATTTTAAAAATATTGTCTTAATGAGTTACTTAATTTCTAATACTCACTAATACTCTATTAAATACTAGTACTCACTGTAAGAGTTGTCCTTTTTTGGACTAATACTCACTTTTTTCCGAACATGTTTTACTGAGCTAATCTAGATTACAGTAAAATCTCGCTTTTATAGTAAGGCAAAAAATCTACTGGATGCTGTTTGAGTTATTTGTAAGGAGATGCAAACTTTCCTTAGTTGTTTAGCAGAATGAATAGATAGTGAAACATTTGAGAAAGCTATTCACTCCGAGTTTGGACGGGGATTGCGAACAACTGACCAAAACGCGAGCGAAGACATTTTTCTATGTATTTCATGGGGAATTTGAGGAATTTGAAAATGTTTCGCCGCTGGCGGAACAGCAGAAATAGTTTAAATTTGGAAATTTAAAACGTGTTTCAATATGAATTAAATTATTACTTATTTTTGATGTAAATCATATTTACTTTTGACAAGTATTTCAACTATATTGTTGAAAAATTTTAACGATAGTACATATTATATAATACACTAGTAATACATTATATAAGGAAAATTTACAAAAAACTAATGTTATATATAAAATAGTGTTTTTTTATGCTCTATTGCAGTGTTTTTAACGTAGGGGTAGCGACCCCCTGTGGGATCGCGACGGCTATTTAAAGGGATCGCAGTTATTTAAAAATTTAAAATAAAGAGCCCTCAAGGTAGTTCACTTTTGACAGTAGTAGACAAAAACATCGTCTTATATTGATCGTTATATTGAGTACCAAAGTTAGAGGTTTTCAATGCTTGAAATTATTATTCTTATAATAGACTGTAGACATGTAAACTTAAATCTAAACTTAAAAACTAAAATCATTCAAAATGTTATATTTATTAAGAAAAGAAACGATATTAATTAAAGGTTAGGTTATCACAAATTAGGTTAACACAAATCAACAAATACCTTCGAGTCACATGAATCATTTTTTTTTGACCCCAAATTTTTTTACAATTTGTCCCTGGGAACATTTGGCAAGTTGTTGTATTTTATTTACAGATAACTGTAATGTGAATACTACTCCCATTGGTGTAGCATCCTTACAATAATATGTTTTTTGATTTTTTGGCTATTAGGTTTGTGTAGGTGATGGTGTCGCAAGGTTCTGGGGTTGTGTTCTTTTTAGTCTTCTGGTAACCCTGTTGGTGTACAGTGCTTTGGCTAGCTGGTTGGGATAGTTTGTTATTCTGGATTTGTATCTGTTTGTTAGACGCTGGATTTCCTCTTTTACGGTGGGAATTTGTAAGTCCTTCCGTATCTCTTCATTTTTTAAGTACCATGGCGCGTCTACTATTGTCCGGAGTATGATTGACTGCATGGCTTCCATTTTGGAGATGTGGCAAAAATGTTTTTAGGTCGGTGTAAATAACAAGAATTTTTTAGTTTAAAACTTATGCAATGTTTTAACTTACCAAGACACCAAGTTTCTTGTTGTCCGGTAAGGTAACCCCAAACATTCTTCGTATTTTCTACAGTTTTGACCAAAGCTGGAGTGATCTTGGTCTCTTCGCCTCCAACTTCCAATAGCAAAACCTTGAATTCTGGCACTTCCGTCAGCCGTCTGGCCAAAACTGCACCATTGATTGATTGATTATATTTGAATTCCTTTCTAGGCGCTTTAGCTATAACAACTTTTTTACGAACATACATGTATGTAGAGTATTGTAGGGTCCATTTTGTGCTTCCTTAGTGTGAGCACTAATACAAAGGAAAAGCAAATTCTTGACATAAATTTTGACACGTTTATTTTAAAATTAAAACATTAAATATTAAACTTAGATTCGCATCATCATACATAGAACCAAAAGAACAAACAGAAAATAAATACAATAAATTGTTCCCAAAAGAAAGAACCTCCCCGGGAATAAGAAAACCGCTCGTTGTTGCTCATTTCCAATCGTGCTTGATATACTCGGCAGCCTTCTCGGCAATCATCACTGCAGCGGCCTGAGGGTGTCCACTAATACTAACTGGAATAACCGACGCATCAACTACTCTCAACTTATGCAACCCACGCACCCTCAATTCTTTATCGACAACTCCTTCTTTGCCCATGTGGCAAGAACCTGTGTAATGTCCTGCGGATTGACTTTCATGTCTTATAGCGCATTTCCAGTAATCATCCGAGTTAAATTCAATGTCTTTGCAATGTTCTGCAGGGTGTTCATTCAGTTTAATTTCGGCATGCTTGAAGTGAGTGGTGTCGCATAATTTTTGAGCTAATCTTACTCCAGCTAAGAGGCTTAAAAGATCATGATCGTCTTCATCTGATAAGTGGTTTAGTGTAATCTTGGGATGGTTTAGTGAGTCTTTGGATTTAAGGGTAAGGTGTCCGGAAGATTTTGGATGAATTAAAGTTACTTCAATATGGAAATTAGCTTCATGTTCTTCGTGCTCGTGTCCTGTCTTCTGATGTGGGACGAAGGTGAGGGAAACATCTGGGTAGTTGGAGGTGTCTTTAGAAGTTTCTGTTTTCAAGAATGCAATGGCTTCAATTCCTGGTACGGTCAAAGGTCCTTTACCATTGCGCAAATAATTGATCAAATCGTGTTCGTGGTCTTCATGGACCTCGTGGTCTTTGTAAACGTAGTTAAGACCTTTGAACGTTGGGTGATCCTTGAGGTGGAGACCAACGGGAAGGTCTTCAACACATTCAATTTCAACTTTTTCTAAAGCCGATTTTGGACCAATACCAGACAACAGTAATAGTTTTGGAGAATTCAAAGCTCCAGCCGTCAATAAAACTTCTTTATGCGCTTTAGCTACCACGAGTTCTTTTCCATGAACGTACTTAACACCTTGAGCTTCCTTAGTGTGAGTACTGATCAAAATCTCAATAACCTCACTGTGAGGAATCACAACTAAATTCTTCCTGTTGGCGAAATGTTTAATGTAAGCATGATATGTGCTATGCCTTTCACCATCTTTGGTGTTCAATTGAGGAACAGCGAAACCGATTTGCTCCTTGCCATTGTAATCGTTGATCTTGTATCCCAATTCTTCTCCGGCTGCGAGGAAACTGTGAGACAGATTGGTCGGGTATCTAGGTTCTTCTACGCTGAGAAGTCCTCCTTGGTTGTGGTATTTCCTGTCGAAGTGGTGGAGGTGTGCGTTTTCGGATTTCTTGAAGTATGGCAGGACATCGTCGTAACACCAGCCGTCGTTGCCCAAATCAGCCCAATGGTCAAAATCACGGGCGTTTCCTCTAGAGTAAATCATATCGTTTACGGAAGAACTTCCTCCTAGGATTCTACCGGCATGGAGCGGACATTTCTTATCGGCATGACTTAGAAGCTTTCTGATAAAATTGTTCAAAATATGGAACATTTTATGATCATGATCAAAACATAAGTAGAAGTTGAAGACCTCTGCATTAAAATATATAAGATGATATTAGTTTGATTATCTTAGGACCTAAGTCGAAATCAAAAATGTTTTTAGGTCGGTGTAGTTAACAAGAATTTTTTAGTTTAAAACTTATGCAATGTTTTAACTTACCAAGACACCAAGTTTCTTGTTGTCCGGTAAGGTAACCCCAAACATTCTTCGTATTTTCTACAGTTTTGTCCAAAGCTGGAGTGATCTTGGTCTCTTCGCCTCCAGCTTCCAATAGCAAAACTTTGAATTGTGGCACTTCCGTCAGCCGTCTGGCCAAAACTGCACCATTAATTGATTGATTATATTTGAACTCCTTTCTAGACGCTTTAGCTATAACAACTTTTTTACGAACATACTTGTATGTAGAGTATTGTAGGGTACATCTTGTGCTTCCTTAATGTGAGCACTAATATAAAGGAAAAGCAAACTCTTGAAATAGATTTTGAGACGTTTATTTTAAAATTAAAACTTATTAAATATTAAACCTAGATTCGCATCATCATACATAGAAGCAAAAGAACAAACAGAAAATAAATACAATAAATTGTTCCAAAAGAAAGAACCTCCCCGGGAATTAGAAAACCGCTCGTTGTTGCTCACTTCCAATCGTGCTTGATATACTCGGCAGCCTTCTCGGCAACCATCACTGCAGCGGCCTGAGGATGTCCGCTAATACTAACTGGAATAACCGACGCATCAACTACTCTCAACTTATGCAACCCACGCACCCTCAATTCTTTATCGACAACTCCTTCCTTGCCCATGTGGCAAGAACCTGTGTAATGTCCTGCGGATTGACTTTCATGTCTTATAGCGCATTTCCAGTAATCATCGGAGTCAAATTCAATGTCTTTGCAATGTTCTATAGGGTGTTCATTCAGTTTAATTTCGGCATGTTTGAAGTGAGTGGTGTCGCATAATTTTTGAGCTAATCTTACTCCAGCTAGGAGGCTTAAAAGATCATGATCGTCTTCATCTGATAAGTGGTTTAGTGTAATCTTGGGATGGTTTAGTGGGTCTTTGGATTTAAGGGTAAGGTGTCCGGAAGACTTTGGATGAATTAAAGTTACTTCAATATGGAAATTAGCTTCATGTTCTTCGTGTTCGTGTCCTGTCTTCTGATGTGGGACGAAGGTGAGAGAAACATCTGGGTAGTTGGAGGTGTCTTTAGAAGTTTCTGTTTTCAAGAATGCGATGGCTTCAATCCCCGGTACGGTCAAAGGTCCTTTACCATTGCGCAAATAATTGATCAAATCGTGTTCGTGGTCTTCATGGACCTCGTGGTCTTTGTAAACGTAGTTAAGACCTTTGAACGTTGGATGATCCTTGAGGTGGAGACCAACGGTAAGGTCTTCAACACATTCAATTTCAACTTTTTCTAAAGCCGCTTTGGGACCAATACCAGACAACAGCAATAGTTTTGGGGAATTCAAAGCTCCAGCTGTCAATAAAACTTCTTTATGCGCTTTAGCTACCACGAGTTATTTTCCATGAACGTACTTAACACCTTGAGCTTCTTTAGTGTGAGTACTGATCAAAATCTCAATAACCTCACTGTGAGGAATCGCAACTAAATTCTTTCTGTTGGCGAAATGTTTAATGTAAGCATGATATGTGCTCTGCCTTTCCCCATCTTTGGCGTTCAATTGAGGAACAGCGAAACCGATTTGCTCCTTGCCATTGTAATCGTTGATCTTGTATCCCAATTCTTCTTCGGCTGCGAGGAAACGGTGAGACAGATTGGTCTGGTATATAGGTTCTTCTACGCTGAGAAGTCCTCATTGGTTGTGGTATTTCCTATCGAAGTGGTGGAGGTGTGCGTTTTCGGATTTCTTGAAGGATGGCAGGACATCGTCGTAACACCAGCCGTCGTTGCCCAAATCTACCGAATGGTCAAAATCACGGGCGTTTCCTCTAGAGTAAATCATATCGTTTACGGAAGAACTTCCTCCTAGGATTCTACCAGCATGGAGCGGACATTTCTTATCGGCATGACTTAGAAGCTTTCTGATAAAATTGTTCAAAATATGGAACATTTTATGATCATGATCAAAACATAAGTAGAAGTTTGAAAACCTCTGCATTAAAATATATAAGATAATATTAGTTTGATTGTTTTATTGTCCGGAGTATGATTGACTGCATGGCTTCCATTTTGGAGATGTGGCAAAAATGTTTTTAGGTCGGTGTAGTTAACAAGAATTTTTTAGTTTAAAACTTATGCAATGTTTTAACTTACCAAGACACCAAGTTTCTTGTTGTCCGGTAAGGTAACCCCAAACATTCTTCGTATTTTCTACAGTTTTGACCAAAGCTGGAGTGATCTTGGTCTCTTCGCCTCCAACTTCCAATAGCAAAACCTTGAATTCTGGCACTTCCGTCAGCCGTCTGGCCAAAACTGCACCATTGATTGATTGATTATATTTGAATTCCTTTCTAGGCGCTTTAGCTATAACAACTTTTTTACGAACATACATGTATGTAGAGTATTGTAGGGTCCATTTTGTGCTTCCTTAGTGTGAGCACTAATACAAAGGAAAACGAAACTCTTGACATAAATTTAGACACGTTTATTTTAAAATTAAAACTTATTAAATATTAAACCTAGATTCGCATCATCATACATAGAACCAAAAGAACAAACAGAAAATAAATACAATAAATTGTTCCCAAAAGAAAGAACCTCCCCGGGTATAAGAAAACCGCTCGTTGTTGCTCATTTCCAATCGTGCTTGATATACTCGGCAGCCTTCTCGGCAACCATCACCGCAGCGGCCTGAGGATGTCCGCTAATACTATCTGGAATTACCGACGCATCAACTACTCTCAACTTATGCAACCCACGCACCCTCAATTCTTTATCGACAACTCCTTCCTTGCCCATGTGGCAAGAACCTGTGTAATGTCCTGCGGATTGACTTTCATGTCTTATAGCGCATTTCCAGTAATCATCGGAGTCAAATTCAATGTCTTTGCAATGTTCTACAGGGTGTTCATTCAGTTTAATTTCGGCATGCTTGAAGTGAGTGGTGTCGCATAATTTTTGAGCTAATATTACTCCAGCTAAGAGGCTTAAAAGATCATGATCGTCTTCATCTGATAAGTGGTTTAGTGTAATCTTGGGATGGTTTAGTGGATCTTTGGATTTAAGGGTAAGGTGTCCGGAAGACTTTGGATGAATTAAAGTTACTTCAATATGGAAATTAGCTTCCTGTTCTTCGTGCTCGTGTCCTGTCTTCTGATGTGGGACGAAGGTGAGGGAAACATCTGGGTAGTTGGAGGTGTCTTTAGAAGTTTCTGTTTTCAAGAATGCGATGGCTTCAATTCCCGGTACGGTCAAAGGTCCTTTACCATTGCGCAAATAATTGATCAAATCGTGTTCGTGGTCTTCATGGACCTCGTGGTCTTTGTAAACGTAGTTAAGACCTTTGAAAGTTGGATGATCCTTGAGGTGGAGACCAACGGTAAGGTCTTCAACACAATCAATTTCAACTTTTTCTAAAGCTGCTTTGGGACCAATACCCGACAACAGCAATAGTTTTGGGGAATTCAAAGCTCCAGCTGTCAATAAAACTTCTTTATGCGCTTTAGCTACCACGAGTTATTTTCCATGAACGTACTTAACACCTTGAGCTTCTTTAGTGTGAGTACTGATCAAAATCTCAATAACCTCACTGTGAGGAATCGCAACTAAATTCTTTCTGTTGGCGAAATGTTTAATGTAAGCATGATATGTGCTCTGCCTTTCCCCATCTTTGGCGTTCAATTGAGGAACAGCGAAACCGATTTGCTCCTTGCCATTGTAATCGTTGATCTTGTATCCCAATTCTTCTTCGGCTGCGAGGAAACGGTGAGACAGATTGGTCTGGTATATAGGTTCTTCTACGCTGAGAAGTCCTCATTGGTTGTGGTATTTCCTATCGAAGTGGTGGAGGTGTGCGTTTTCGGATTTCTTGAAGGATGGCAGGACATCGTCGTAACACCAGCCGTCGTTGCCCAAATCTACCGAATGGTCAAAATCACGGGCGTTTCCTCTAGAGTAAATCATATCGTTTACGGAAGAACTTCCTCCTAGGATTCTACCAGCATGGAGCGGACATTTCTTATCGGCATGACTTAGAAGCTTTCTGATAAAATTGTTCAAAATATGGAACATTTTATGATCATGATCAAAACATAAGTAGAAGTTTGAAAACCTCTGCATTAAAATATATAAGATAATATTAGTTTGATTATCTTAGGACCTAAGTCGAAATCAAAAATGTTTTTAGGTCAGTGTAGTTAACAAGAATTTTTTAGTTTAAAACTTATGCAATGTTTTAACTTACCAAGACACCAAGTTTCTTGTTGTCCGGTAAGGTAACCCCAAACATTCTTCGTATTTTCTACAGTTTTGACCAAAGCTGGAGTGATCTTGGTCTCTTGGCCTCCAGCTTCCAATAGCAAAACCTTGAATTCTGGCACTTCCGTCAGCCGTCTGGCCAAAACTGCACCATTGATTGATTGATTATATTTTATCTCCTTTCTAGGCGCTCTAGCTATAAACACTTTTTTACGAACATACTTGTATGTAGAGTATTGTAGGGTACATCTTGTGCTTCCTTAGTGTGAGCACTAATATAAAGGAAAAGCAAAATCTTGAAATAAATTTTGAGACGTTTATTTTAAAATTAAAACTTATTAAATATTAAACCTAGATTCGCATCATCATACATAGAACCAAAAGAACAAACAGAAAATAAATACAATAAATTGTTCCCAAAAGAAAGAACCTCCCCGGGAATAAGAAAACCGCTCGTTGTCCCTCATTTCCAATCCTGCTTGATATACTCGGCAGCCTTCTCGGCAACCATCACTGCAGCGGCCTGAGGATGTCCGCTAATACTAACTGGAATTACCGACGCATCAACTACTCTCAACTTATGCAACCCACGCACCCTCAATTCTTTATCGACAACTCCTTCCTTGCCCATGTGGCAAGAACCTGTGTAATGTCCTGCGGATTGACTTTCATGTCTTATAGCGCATTTCCAGTAATCATCGGAGTTAAATTCAATGTCTTTGCAATGTTCTGCAGGGTGTTCATTCAGTTTAATTTCGGCATGCTTGAAGTGAGTGGTGTCGCATAATTTTTGAGCCAATCTTATTCCACCTAAGAGACTTAAAAGATCATGATCGTCTTCATCTGATAAGTGGTTTAGTGTAATCTTGGGATGGTTTAGTGGATCTTTGGATTTAAGGGTAAGGTGCCCGGAAGACTTTGGATGAATTAAAGTTACTTCAATATGGAAATTAGCTTCATGTTCTTCGTGCTCGTGTCCTGTCTTCTGATGTGGGACGAAGGTGAGGGAAACATCTGGGTAATTGGAGGTGTCTTTGGAAGTTTCGGTTTTCAAGAATGCGATGGCTTCAATTCCCGGTACGGTCAAAGGTCCTTTACCATTGCGCAAATAATTGATCAAATCGTGTTCGTGGTCTTCATGGACCTCGTGGTCTTTGTAAACGTAGTTAAGGCCTTTGAACGTTGGGTGATCCTTGAGGTGGAGACCAACGGGAAGGTCTTCAACACATTCAATTTCAACTTTTTCTAAAGCCGCTTTGGGACCAATACCAGACAACAGCAATAGTTTTGGAGAATTCAAAGCTCCAGCCGTCAATAAAACTTCTTTATGCGCTTTAGCTACCACGAGTTCTTTTCCATGAACGTACTTAACACCTTGAGCCTCCTTGGTGTGAGTACTGATCAAAATCTCAATAACCTCACTGTGAGGAATCACAACTAAATTCTTTCTGTTAGCGAAATGTTTAATGTAAGCCTGATATGTGCTCTGCCTTTCACCATCTTTGGTGTTCAATTGAGGGACAGCGAAACCGATTTGCTCCTTGCCATTGTAATCGTTGATCTTGTATCCCAATTCTTCTCCGGCGGCGAGGAAACTGTGAGACAGATTGGTCTGGTATCTAGGTTCTTCTACGCTGAGAAGTCCTCCTTGGTTGTGGTATTTCCTATCGAAGTGGTGGAGGTGTGCGTTTTCGGATTTCTTGAAGTATGGCAGTACATCGTCGTAACACCAACCGTCGTTGCCCAAATCAGCCCAATGGTCAAAATCACGGGCGTTTCCTCTCGAGTAAATCATATCGTTTACGGAAGAACTTCCTCCTAGGATTCTACCAGCATGGAGCGGACATCTCTTATCGGCATGACCTACAAATTTAGAAGCTATCTGATAAAGTTCTTCAAGGTATGAAAGATTTTATTATCATGATCAAAAAATAGTTGAAGACGTCTGCGTTAAAGTATATAAGATGATATTAGTTTGATTATCTTAGGACCTAAGTTGAAGTCAAAAATGTTTTTAGGTCGGTGTAGTTAACAAAAAAAAATTAAATTTAAAGCTTATGCAATGTATGCAACTTACCAAGACACCAAGTTTCTTGTGGTTCGGTAAGGTAACCCCAAACATTCTTGGTATTTTGTACAGTTTTGGCCAAAGCTGGAATCTTGGTGATTTTGGTCTCTTCGCCTCCGGCTTCCAATAGCAAGACCTTGTATTCTGGCACTTCCGACAGCCGGCTGGCCAAAACGGCACCAGCGGTTCCTCCGCCCACGATAATGAAATCATACACGTTTGTATCTAAAAAAATTACAAATTATAAAATCACTATTTAGCTATCACCTGACTTTGTTTAAAACGTTTTAAAACGTTTTAAACAAAGTCAGGCTCAAGGCTCTCAAGCGCAGTTGTCTCGTTAATTTAAGTCATTGTTAGACGACCTTGCTTTGATACCGATAAACCTAAGTTGGGGTAAATATGTCTTTGTAAAGTACATGTCGTGGTAAAAATTTGACCAACATCATCATCATCAATCTATCAATTTCTAAAAATAGTTTATATCTATGCAGATAATTTTCTTTATAGATAATATTGTCTGGTACCGTGTTTAGGTTCAATTCCGGCGAATTCTTCGTAGAAACTGCGTTCGACCGGATGGTGTTCGAGTGCTTCTGCCTTAAGGGCGTTGATTCCCTCCTTGTAGGTCTCGATGTAGTGGTCGGTGATCTCGAAGGGAGAGGCGTTGGTCAACGCGATGACCAAAGCCAATACTAACAATTTCATCCTGAAACAAAATTTTTGAAAATAAATACATAATATATTGCAAATTTTAAATAATGGATTGACAAGACTAAACACACCAGATTAGATAAATTAAACGACACGGATCAGTCTAGGCAGACCAAAGTAGACAGATCAGATTATACCGTCCAGACTAGATTGACCAGAGTAAACAGAATAGTTTAAGCAGACTAATCCATATATACCAGACTAGCCTGGCAAGACTGGCTTGACTAGATAGACTAGGTTTGCCAGACAAATTTATTGGACTAGACAGACTGCACAAGACAAGTTTGTCTGGTTGACTAACCAGGTTAGGTTAGGTTACTTTAGATTAGATTCAGGTTGGTTAGAGTAGGTTAGGTTAAATTAAAGAAACTAGCCTAGACTAGACAAATTAGTCTAAACTAGATGGACTAGTCTAGATTAGACATATTAATCAAGATTAGGCGGACTAGTTTGGACTATACAGAGTAGTTTAGACTGATACTAACAAGACAGACAAGACAAGACTAGACAGACAAGGCTAGACAGACATAACTAGACAGACAAGACTAGACAGTGTTCCAGTTGTTTTCCGATTCTAATATGAAGGGTATAGTAGTTCTAGGTTCTAGGTCCTTTGGTAGGGTATTCCTCTCTGTTTTCCACCTACTACATATGTAGATGGTGTGCATCATGCTGTCCTTTTCTCCGCAGTATTCGCAGCATCTATCAACAGCTCTTCCTATCTTGTGGAATTAATCTCGAAAGCATCCGTGTCCACTGAGTACTTGTATTAGATGGTAGTTTAGTTCTCCGTGTTTCTGAGTTACCCATTTTCCGACATCCTTTATTAACAGCATTGTCCCTTATCGCTTGCTAACCTCTCTTTCTGCAATGCCCGTAGTAGTTCAGTCTGTGCCATTCTCTTGGCTTCTTTTTTATTAGCAATGGGTTTGAGTTGTTTAGCTGAGTAGATGCTAAGCCTCTTCTGCACTAGTAAATCAATTGGAGGAATACTTGCTATTACCAAGGACGCCTCGCTTTATATAGTTCTGCATGCGCTACTAGTTCTAATTGCTAGCATTCTCTAGACCGCTGCCATCTTGTGTTTGCTGGCTTTCACGCTCATAGCCCTTGCGGACATTGCGGAGTGGACCACCGAGCACAGCAGCTTCCTCTTACTAGTCCTGGGTCCTCGTACATTAGGTTAGGTTAGGCCTATCCAGTGCGGAAAAGTTTTGTAAACTTTGTCGGCAGTTTTTTTTGACATGGTCCCTAAATGACAAGGTTTTATCTATTACTACGCCTAAATACTTTATGGTCTCCTTTGGTGTGATAGACGCCTACTATCACACCAAAGGGGACCATAAAGTATATGGTTCTAAGTTTCTTCTTGTAAGTATATAGTATATAAGTATGTAAGTATCTCATCTAAGTTTAAAAGATACGTCGACAATTCTTCTGATGCCAGATAATAAGAGTGCCTCTGTTTTATCAGGTGCCAGCTTGAGCTGTTTACCTTCAATCCATTTGTCTATTAGTAGCAATGCTTTATTTGCCCTTCGCTTTGGCTCATCCTCGGTTCTGCTGCATACCACCTGGGCAAGATCTTCTGCGTCTCTGCTCCTTCTGGCATCTTGAGTCTGAGAACCCCATCGTACACTATATTCCATAAAGTTGGGCCCATGATTGATCCCTGTGAAACACCGCTATGAGTCTTCTTCGTGGAGTGGTAGCTATCTGATTCGATGACAAGTGTCCTTTGAGATAGGTAACTATCTATCATCGCTATCAAGTATGGCGGTAAGCTGAGTCGCGTGACTTCCTCTAAAATGACTTGCCAGCAGGCCGAGTTAAAAGCGTTGCGCACATCCAGCGTAATTAAAGCGCATATTTCTTCTGGTGCCCTTTTTAGCAGCGTCTGTAATGGCTACAGCTTTGTGGTGAGCGTCAATTGTAGATCGCCTTTCCCTAAAACCGTACTGGTTGTTAGCGAGATCTTTGTGGGTCTTCAGTTTTCTTTTATTTCTTTGCAGCAGCAGTTGCTTCAGTAGTTTACGTGCAGTGTCCACCAGGCATAGGGGCCTGAACGATGTTGCTTCGTTGGGCGGCTTGTTACTTTTCCTTAACAGTATCAGCCTAGTCTTTTTCCAGATCTGTGGGAAAACGCCTTCTTGTAGGGTCCTATTCATGACGCTTAGGATGTATTGGGGTACAACATTGCAAGCGGTTTTAATGATTTGGGAAGGAATCATCCGGCCCAGGAGCTCTGCCTTTGTTAAGTCGATCACTTGCCACTACGAGTTCTTCGGTTGTAAATTCCAAGACTTCACTGCACATCGGTTTCTCCCAAATCCGTGCTGTGTGGATTGCGAATACCGACAATTTCTTCTATCAAGTCAGGGTGCGGATACATGTTTGAGCGTCGGAGCTTTAGCTGTCTAGTTGCAATTTCGTAAACATCTCCCCAGAGGTTCTCATCGAATTTCGAGCAGAGGTTTGCCCAGCATCTCCTCTTCTCGCTATTTATCATTCTCCGCAGCGTTTTCCTGGACTCTGCGTACTTTTGCCTGAGCGCTTCTTTCCTTGCCTTAGTTTTCTACTTCGCTGGTAGGTACGCCTGGGCTGCCCACATATCTTTCTAGCAATGTTGATCTCTTCAGTCCACCAGTACACTTTTTTGCAGAGTTCTTCTTCGCCGGTAGACATTCCTTGCATATGTTGGTAAGGTTAGCGATCATCCGTGCTGGCGTGTCAGTTAGCCGGTTCTTTTTCTGTCGTGGAAGGGCTTCTCCAACTTTTTCCGAACTCATATTCTTTGACCCCTGTAGTATCTGCTTCCAGCTGGATTGCGTCCCGGTTTGTCATGGACTTCATAATAGACATAGTTGTAATCGCTGAGTGTTTCCCGTTCAAGGGTTTCCCACTTCTTGACTCTGCCTACTAAAGAGAGCAAGCGTAGCAAGCGTAAGATCAATTATCGAGCTCGACTCTCGCCTCTGAAACGTTGGTTGTTCGCTTTTGTTTATTACGCCCAAGTCTAGTTCCGAGATCCATTCCGCGACAATGTTTCAATAATTTTTTCCTGCTTCCCCAAGGCATTGATTTGGCATTGAAATCTCCTGCGATTATTATAGCCTTGCTGGTTTGTCCTCTTATGCTATTTCCCAGCTCGCATGGTGAGGCATCGAGCCGAGTGGGAGTATCATTGAGTGAGTAGTCGCAGCTGTATATTACCACTTCCTTCAGTGATACCCAGACAAAACCAGAGACAGTGTCACTGTTTATTACTATTTCTTTTGTTTGTTTGGTGTTTTAGCTAATATTTTAATGGCTGCGTTACAGGTTTGGTCTTTGTACCAGTCTCTTTCCGAAACTTTTTTCTTGTTCGGTTCGCTAATGATGGCGATGTCTATGGATTGTTCTGCAGCCGTAACTTCTATCATATCTTGAGCTGTTGTATTGCAACGTATTGTATTGACTTATTGGATTATTTAAGCTATTTAGGATTATTATTACTGGATTATTTTAGCTATTTCTGGTTCGTTGGGAACCAATAGTCTCCGAAAGCGCTTTCTTGAAAGCTGGGCACGCTTCAGCGTCAGCTCTATGCCCGAAGGTCTGGCAGATGAGGCAATATGCTTCCCCTGTGCATTCTCTTGTTAGGTGTCTTTACCACATCTGTAGCATGCTCCTTGCCTGTCTGGGCCGTTGCAGTTGCTGGCCGTGTGGCTAGTTAGCCAGCAGCTGTGGCACTTTATGATCTGGATTCTTTCAGTGCACGGACAGTACGTGAGTCCTACTCTGATCCTGCGGGCTGCAACTAGGTCGGCAGCTTCTTATTTTGAAACAATCACTGTCGCCATTTGGCTTTCCCCATACGCCGATCGAAGATTTGTGACATTTATCACAGCCTCTGGGTCGCCTAGTTCCTTCCTTATTGCATTAGCTAGTTCTATTTTAGTTGGTATTAGTTCCAGGTCTCTGATATGGAGTACAACATTAGTCGTCTTAACCCAGACTTTGGCTAGTGGGCATTTCTTTTCAAGTTCCTTCTGAAGTTTCTTGGCCATGCCGGGTTTGACTTCTAGGAGTAGTTCCCCTGTATTTGTCCTCACCTTTTTAATGGCGCTGGCTTTTTCCGTTGATAGGTCTGTCTCCGTTCTCGCCATCAGTAGTTCCGCATATGATTTGCCTTAAGGGTCCTTCAGACCTGCACGCGCCGAGCGTTTGCGTTTCGAAATTTCCACAGCGAAAAATTCGCTAACGGCGCGGCAGCGAAATGGCTATGCCCACATCAAAACGCGAATTTTAGGTGTATAGTAGTCATGATTTCCCCAGAGGAAGAAGCTCCTCTGAAATTTTTCAAAACAAAATTAACTTCGTTGTTTAGACAAAAAGATTAAATTTTCTACAAATATTGTCTAAGCCAGCGTTTCTCAACCTTTTTTGGCACACGGACCAGTAACATTAAAAAAAAAAATCGCGGACCATTGATATTTTTTTAACAACAAAATTTTACTAGGTATTAAAAAACTACTATATAAGTTAATTGTAACATTTTTATTATCATTTACTTACAATAATATTTAAATGTAAATATTGAATTATTAGAATATTAGAATTATTTTCCTTTTTTTACTTTAGTGCCGTACTAATCATAAATTACATAGAATTAAAATTAGTTTAACCCTTTCACTGCCATGTCAGTTATAAGTAATAACACACAACGCCAATATTTATGAAAATGCCGATAGTTATGCAACCCCTTTCACAAACATGAGTCACCTATTGATCAAAAGTCACTGAAAAAATAAAGGGGAAAAAAACATGATTTTTTGGAATTAAAAAAAAAAATTTATAAACTGTTTAACGACTCGAAATCTAATACAACTGATTTGCAAAAGATTCAAGTATTTTCTAAAAATAATTTCACCCATGTGCCGTCTCCGGGGGCGGCTGGGCGAATTTTTAAGCTTTTTTCACTTTTTCACCCACAACTCGGACAGTTTTCGTCGCACGGACGTGGTTCCGGTGTCGGTGTGTCCGGAACGTCGCCACACGTCCAACTGTCGCCTCACTTTTCGAAAATTTTGCTTCAAATTTTTGGGAAGTGCGAAAAACTCAACTTTTCTTGCAAAAAATTCGTCGTAACTTAATTTTGGTCTCCTAAACTACGCGATCCAGAAGTCTCATTGAAAATCGCCATACGTGGGTTCGTCCGTCTATTCTTTGGCTTCAAGAATTTAATGCACCGACTATTTCAGAGCCAGGGGGCCGCTCGAGGCGGTGTTTTAGTCGGAGGACCCGGATTCGCAGAAAAATGTGAATAACGTTGTCCACAAAAGTCGTGCAGCGACGAGAGTGGTGTTGGAGGACGCGTCTCGTAATTTTCTACCGGAATCCTTGCGTGAATTTGATTTTTCCTGGCCATTCCTTTCCTGACCATTTCGCCGTGACCTCTGTAAAAGTGGTAATTTTTGTAAAGCAAACTTTTGGGGTCCGTGTGGAGAAGTGTTCGGTCTGAATCACCAGATCACAAATTTCGATCAATTCTGAGACGACTGATATGTGGCGTTTCCCGGATTTCACCTGGGGTCCGCACGACGTGGGTTTTTGAAAAGGTAAAATTCGGCTTTTTTATGCCGTAGACAGAGGCAGATTTTCGGTGTTTTAACCACGTCTTCTATGCTTTAACTGCGAATGTCTGTCCGCACGTTGTGCATCCCCAGCTTTCGTCCTCCGTCTTGCCGCGCCCCTTCAGAGGGTCAAAACCCCCAAAAAATTGAGATTTTTGCGGAAACGGCCCGACGGAAGTGGCAACAGCAGTGCAAATGGGATTGTACATTTTTCTGGTGTACAACCGAGAGCCCCGTTGAGCGGTGCCATTTTCGCGACTCAACTCCGCCAGGTTTGGAAGCACCAGACCGAAACCTAAAATCACGATTTTTACCTTCGAGGCGCATTTTTCGTCGAATCCCAAAAATTCTTCCCGGATGCTTTGGCTGCCGCCGCTCCGCGATATGAGAGCCCTTGCTCGCCGTCCTGTGGCGCCCCATTCAACTGGTGCAAGAAAATGCAACTTTTTTTTCCGATTTTGCAATCACTTCCACTGACGCCCTACACTTATGTAAAGGGCTTCAGGCCGCCGATTGGTTTCGTTCTCCTCCGAATACTTGCCCGCAACTATTCCGGTAAGAATTTTTAAACTGCAACGACTTTTTGCGAATCTGCGGCAGTTTAAAGAGAGAAAATGCGCAAAAAGTGAAAAAAGAACACCAGAGGCGTTTTGAGGTGGTACCTAGAACGTCCGAATCAATTGGCGGATCGGAACGGGACCGGCACCGTTCGATCGGGCATAGAACTTATTAGTTTGTTTGGGAGTTTTTTCCAGATTCCGTTGAAGATCGCGTCGCGACGCCATAAAACGACGTATGTTTTGGATTTTTCAGTGGATTATAGAATGGTCCGTTGGCTTTTCTCACCAATAATTAAACGTCGACTCCCACTAATAACTGTTAATCGGCACAGAGAAAAACTTGAATGTTAATTTGGGGCGACCGTATCGGCTCCCGTTCGCCGGTCAGTCTAACCGCTGCAGTTTCGCCGTTTCGGGGCGCAGCGACTAAAATGCGCACGTTCGAATCGGAATGGATTCCCGCGCCACATTTGTATTTAAAAGTTAGCGATCCGAGCCGTCCCCGTCGAGCTGCCGACGTTGGAAAACATATAACCCTATTTTGCACGTTTTACCCCCCTCACCGCGTCCCCGAATCCGACTTTAGCTGCACGGAGCGATGCCGCAAATTATAATATATTGGTACCACTCTCGGCTTCTTGCGTCGCTCCGAGTGGCGCCAAGTTATGGACAAACAAAGACGTGGAGAGTTTTCGCCTTTTTATTCAATACGCCCGCAAATCACTAAGACGTGATTTATTCAGAAAACTAACACCTTCACCGTGTAGCGTGGTCTTTTTTCTATCCGGACTGCGAGTTTTCGTAGTCTGCGCTGGGAGATTTTTTCAAAAAACCTATAATGAAATTCGGGACTATAACAGTTTTCGACAATTTTTTTGACAAATTTCTTAAACTTTAAATAATCTCAGCGTTTTATTACTAGATGGCGCTGGTACAAGAAACCCCGGGCTACATAGCCCGGGACGGCGCTGTATAAATTCAGCGGTGAAAGGGTTAAGATATTTGTATTTCGTAATTTTATAAATTAAAATTTAGTTATTATTTTATCCGCGGACTAGTAAAATTTCTCCGCGGACCACTGGTGGTCCGCCGGACCAGCGGTTGAGAATAGCTGGTCTAAGCCACTTTCATTTCTTTTGCCTAATTTCTAAGTTAAAACCAATCAAACTCAATACTTAGTCCGATTTCACGATAGCATAACTTTTGAACGGCTTATCGCAGTCACTTCTAGTTTTTACTAATCGATTCAGCGTCGCAAAATTAGCCGGAAAATATATATCATATTCACAATTATTCACAATATTCACAAGAAGCTTTTAATTCAAACATACCATCGAGCCAGCCATCAATCCGCTCCATACAGTATAATCTTGATAATCCGACAAATATGGGACCAGACAACCGCCGGATTATAAGAAAGAGTGGTGGGAGGGGAGAGCGCGAGCGGTCTCTAGACCTACGGATTACTGGACGTGTCGTCCGATTAACCAACGGCCGAATTACCGAGATTGTACATTTTTTGATTTGGACCTTTATTTTTTGCTCTCCACTTCCAAAGTAGAAGTAAAATAAGATGGAAATTTTATTAAAGAGCCTTATAAGTGAGAACAAAAAAAGTAGTCTTTAGCCTCTCTCTTCTTTTCCAAGTGATGCCACTGGTCTAGTGACCCACGAGCTAGTACGCAAAATACAAAATTTAACCCACTACACAAAAAGATCCCTGATCTAGACAGTCTGGACAGTAGGCGATGGCCTTCTAGTCTTATTTGTGCTGCTATGTTCCACTAATATATAACATTTTGCTGGTCGATAGCCTTATAATCTCAAATATTTTGCAATATTTTTCTAATTTCTTGTTTTCTTTTGCTTACAGGTGAGTTGCGTCTCTGTGAAACTGACGAAATTATAACTAGACATGTAAGTAAATCAGTTTGAATTCTTGTCTTATTCTTAAAAAAACCTTTGCGTTTTTTTTTTGCAAATATTGAACGTAATGAAATCGTAAATTGTAATGAAAACGTAATTTGTAAACAAATTTCAAACTTTTCAATGTAGATTATGGATTCGCGAACCGTCGACAATAAACTGTGTTATTGACACTAATTCCGTGTTTTACGCTAAATCGATCGTGGCCTAAATTCTAGACGAAAAACAACCGACTATTTGATTGAGTTAAACAACCTTTGCAGCGAAACAAAACAGTTTGAATTTGACCGTTCGTTTGAAATCTCGAACGACCCTGGATCCAGATCCAATCCGTTTCTCTCTCAATGACAATGAAAGTAGAAACGTTTACCATTATGCAAATCGGAGATTTATTAATTTATGCCAATTTTTTTGCCTCTGTTCCTGCATACAACCGGCATTTCAATTGTCCCATTATTTACAAATCAACACGTGGGTTTCTTTCTTTCACTCCGCATTCTATTCAGATTTGTTGTCGCGAATGCACTAATAATTGCGCAACCGGAGTTTAATAGCAAACAGTTATCTACATTACGATTTGTTTTTTGTGATAATTAAAATGTTTTCAATTACTAATTAAGCTAGATGAATAACACATAACTGGATCTGCCTGATAAGACTAGACAAGATTAAACAGAAGGCTAGACAAAATTAGAAATGTAAAGCTAGAAAAAATTAGACAGGTAAGATAAGACAAATTTAGGCAGGTAAGACTAGATAAGATTAGACAGACAAAACTAGACAAGTCTAGACAGACAAGGATGGACTGACAAGTCTAAATATACAAGATTCGCTAGACAAAAATAGACTGGCAAGACTGGACAGTTAAGACTTGACTGGCAAGACTAGCTAGACAAGGTTGGACAAGGCAGAAAAGTCTGAAGAGACAAGACTGGACAGACAAGATTAGTCAGACATGTCTAAAGAGACAAGACTAGACCGACAAGTCTAAACAGACAAGACTAGATAGATAAGACTGGACCAGTGGTACTCAAACTTTTTTTCCGTGGCACCCTTGTCGAGTTGAAAAACTCTCGCGGCACACCCTTGGGTCGCTCATTAATCACGTGATGTTTTTTAGCAACTTTTTAAAGGTTGTCTTGTTCATCTTTCCAAAGCGAACCGTTTTTGGAGAATAAATTTATTCGCAAACTTCTTACAGCTTTCTCCATTTAAACCCATGTAAATTTAAAATCAAAATTCAGAGAAGGTTAACCTTAAATTTGTTTAGACAGTTCTGACAGTTCGCTTCGAATTGGATTTATTAAAGTCGCATTAGGGATTCTACAACCGAAATCAGTAGAAAAAATTGCATTTACTACTCGAGATGAAAGTGTTTTTTTTTGGTTCGGTGTGATTGCTAACTCGCTGGCGCTCGTGAGCAAACTCAAACCTCACCAAAAGAACGCCACTTTCATTTCGCTGAAAAATATACTATTTTCTTTTGTGACTAAATCGAACGATTTTACAAAATTCGCAAAGAATACTTATTTGTAGACACGGACAAACTACAAACGGAACGGGATCTCCGTAATTTTGTATTTTGAGGCGTTGGTGAGAAAAAAAAAGCAAAAAACCTTTGAAGCAAAAATAATTCGGCACGCTGCCTCCATTGGGGGAGGAGCTTTCAAATTCGATCAGCGGGTACTTTTGCTAGATACTCATATTCAGTAAAAGTTTCATTGAAATCTATGAAGGGTTAATAAATTTCTCGCTATTTTTGAACATTTTGATATTTTCGAGTTCGGTTTTGGTTGGAATTCCTGATTGTTAAAAAAACATATTTTATTAAGTTTCACACTACGTGGAACAATACAATTTTACACATTTGTAGAGAAAGGATCATTCTATCAAATCCCCTTGTGTATTTTGCAAAATAATTGATCGGACGGCAGCCGCCGCCCTCAAATTCAAAGCGGCCCAGACGGTAAGATGTTTAAATATCTATGAATAGGATGGTTGCGACAGTTACTACGTGGTAATCCATACTTACATTGAATTGAAAAATTCACTTTGTGAAAAAAAAAAAAACAAAGTGAATTTTTCAATTCAATGTTTAAATATCTATATTTTGAAAAATGCAACAGATACGTTAAACAAATTTTCAGTTTTATCTTCTAAATCTTTCACGTTTGTGTATTGAAATTGACACATTGACAAATTGACACGAGTTATGGAGGAGCAAAGGATTATAGAGAAGCGCTATTTTCCGCTTTTGATCAATGTGAAAGGGGTTGCATAACTACCGGAATTTTATTTTTTATGTTTTATTCCTTAAAATTGTCATGGCAGTGAAAGGGTTAAAAAATAATAATAAATAAAATAAACACAATCAAAACCTCAATATTAAAAAAGTGACCTGAAGGTGACTTGAAAGTTTTTTTTTTCATTACAAAATAAAAATAGAAAATAAAGAAAACATTTAAAAATGAGTGTAAATGGTGGTAGCGGAGACTGATGAGAGTTCTTATGACGAATCCACACCACCGGAGACAATTGAAAAAGCGAATAAAACGAAGACCATCGAGTGAATGACCTCTCAATTCGTTCGTGCGCCCAATTTTCGCCTAGTTGCGTAATATACTATTGTCACATTTTTTTTGCAAACTTCCAACCGCGTTCTCCAGTTGAACCCATATAAATTAAGAAACGAGATTCAAAGAAGGGGTATTTTTTACTTTTGTGTATAAACCGAAGGATCCAATTTAGGATAATATGGCAAGGGCCGTTGGTTTAACCCAGGTTAGATTAGGTTGCCCACCGCGAAGCCGCATATAAAACATGCCCACATACGCGCGACAGCGCGAACTCTCGATCCAATATAGAACAATGTGGCAAGGACCGTTGGTTTAACGCAGGTTAGATTAGGTTGCACACCGCGAAGCCGCAGTTAAATCATGACCACAAACGAGCGGCAGCGCGAACTCTCGATCCAATATGGGACAATGTGGCAAGGACCGTTGGTTTAACCCAGGTTAGATTAGGTTGCACACCGCGAAGCTACACATAAATCAAGATATCACATACGCGCGAACTCCAGACCCAAACTAAGGTCAATGTGGCAATATACATTTTTTATCTAAATATTACTCTACCACCTTTGTTCATTCGCAAACGGAATTGCGTGATATTAAAAAAAGAACGGAATTTGAATGTGATATTCTTTCAAAAACTCTATTGCTATGCAACGCTTTTTATAGCGATTTCTTTGGCATAATCTGCCAGCACATTTACAATTCACTATAGTCTACCACATGCGGCAGCAGGTGACGATGAAAGCGCCAATGGCGTGCATCTTAAAATTTTTGCTGGTATCAGCATCCTTAGATTGCCATAATACCATGTGGCTCTTTCAGCGTCACCAGTGGCGTGCATCACCTTTCCGTTACAAAGACCCAGATTTTAGCCAATTGTGCATAATTCTACAATAAAAGTAGGAACTCAAATTCGTTTACCTCCTCATGTATTTTTCTATTTACATTTTTTAACATATCTTGATTATTGCTGCGGCACCCCAGGCATACGCTCGCGGCACCCAATTTGAGAACCTCCGGACTAGACAGACACGACTAGATGGACAAGATTAGACAGACATGATTTAACAGACAAGACGGTGGAGACAAGACTAAACAGACAAATCAAGACATACTAGGCAGACAAGACTAGACATACAAGATTTTACAGACCAGACTAGATAGACAAGGCTAGACAAACAAGACTTAGGTGGCACCAAACGAAGGCTCTTGTGCTCACTTGTCGAATCTGCCATGCTGTACGCAGCGCCAATATGGAGGCGAGCAAATCTAAGGCAAAAACTGCAATCCATTCAACGAAAAATGGCGCTACGCGTGTCCAATGCGCATATAGAATCGTCTCAGGTGACTCTGTTCTCGTTATTGCGGTAATAGTTCCTATAAAATTTCTTGTTGAAGAGAGAAACACGCTTTATAAACAAAGGAGTAGTGAAAACGAAAAGGAACGAAAGGAAAGGCAGGACACAGGCAAGAGTACTGGGAAGCCTCAGAGAGGGGCGATTGGACGAGACTCTTGATTCCAAAATTGGACACATGGGTCACGAGAAGGCACGGAGAAGTTACTTACTACCTGACGCAGACACTGAGCGTCCACGGGTGCTTCATAGACTACCTGCACAGTACTGGCCGCGAAGCAGACAACCAATTCATTTTGGATTCTATTTTTTTGGGTGGCCCCTGAACCAAACTTGTAAGATACGTCGCCTCGAATGACTAATAAAAATATTATCTGCAACTCGTGCGGTATTGTCAATTGCCCTCTCGAGCAAATGAGCGCACTCACTTCGTTCCTGCGCCCAATTTCGCTCTCGTGACCAATTGACAACTTACCGCCCTTGTTGCACAATATACTACTTCCTCACACTAAAGTAAATAACTTCTATTATTACTATAAGTGCGTTTATTGTGATAAGACAGATAGTATGTATCACACAATCTTCCAATACCCCAGGTGGTCTTTAGAAAGGGACATATGGACTTCAAAAACAAAAGGAATTCTAGAAACTAGCACATTCACTGATACAATGCTTAGGAGTGAATAAGACTGGTTTGTTACAAAAATCATGAAAAGGGATAACTAAGCATGAAAGAGCAGGATGAACGGACGAACCAACATAGACAACGAAAATTGAAAACAACCTGAACACCTACCACCTTTCGTGGATGGGAGAGGTAAGGACATCAAGTAAAGTAAAAGCCAACGCCTTCTTAAAGATATGCGAAAAGCGGTTCCAAGATGCCCGTGAGTTTCAAGTGGGGGGGGGTCACTTGTCAAGTTAACTGAATTTGTTTGCTACGTTCCCATAAAAAAAGATACAAGACTAGATAGACAATACGAGAGAGACAAGACTGTACACACAAGTCTATACAGACAAGTCTAAACAGACAATCCCAACGCTCCACATCAGGAATTCTGGCCCAGTGGCCCTTAGTGGATAGACGCCACTGGTTTTGCCAGGCCTGGTACATTCGGGCCTTTGCTTGTGCGTTTTTGTCAGCCCGTGTGCCATCGCCTTTTGCTCCATTGTAGACTTCTACCCTCTCTTCTACCATAAGTTCTATGCCGCCTGACAGTAGGGCGGCATCCCTAGAGACAGTCTGGTAAGCACTGCAATCTCTTAGCCCTATTTTCTTTTAAACGGTTACCAGCTTTTGTCTAATCACCTGTTTTCTCAAGGCATTTGCCCTAATCGGGGCTGCATAGAGCATTGTGGAGTGAACCACCGAGCAAAGAAGTTTTCGCTTACTACTGCGGGGTCCTCCAACGATGGGCATTAGTTTATCTATCGCTGATACCCTTTTTAGTGCTTTGGCTTCCACTGTGGTGATATAGCGACTAAAGGATAGGCTCTTATCGATGGTTACACCTAGATATTTCAGCGCTTCCTTTGTGGTTATTCCTTCTCCTTTTATTTTGAATGTGATGGGTTTCGTTGTTCTTAGTCCAGTTAGCAATACTGCTTCTGTCTATTTTGGTGCGTGTTTTAGTTTTTTGTGTTCCATCCATTTGTCCGCCTGTTCAATGGCCCTGTTTGCTCTCGAATTAGTTTCCATTTCCGTCTTCCCCGACACTACCATAGTGCCAAATCTACACCTTCTACACCGTCCGGTAGCTTCCAGTCTGAGTACTCCGTCGTAAAGGACATTCCACAGTATCGGTCCCAAAACAGAGCCCGGTTGCACTTCTCTACAGACATCACGCTAGACTAATTTGTTGTTTTCTTGGAGAACAACTTTCCTGTTACGTAGGTAACTTTTTACCAGACGTAGCAGGTATGGTGAGATACCAGACAGACAAGACTAGATAGTCGAGACTTTTTTTTTCTTTTCTTTTATTTTTAGCCCTGAGCACCCCGGGACCGCTTATAGCATTTACATTCAGGGTCTCAGTTGTCATATATTTAAATACAATAAAATTAATTTACAATAAATTATGTTACATGTGTTTGTGTCTTTTATAGCAGTACATGGTAGCTGGGATTAGTGGCTGTTTAGGTTATTTTCCTCTTTTTCCAGATACGTTCATCAGCTTCTTTTTGGGATAGGATCTTGTTGGTCATGCCGTTTATACTGGGACAGTATAAACTAAAGACAGTTTTCTTGTGATTGTAGCATTTTTTTAA
Source organism: Phosphuga atrata (assembly GCA_944588485.1). Lineage (NCBI taxonomy): Eukaryota > Metazoa > Arthropoda > Insecta > Coleoptera > Silphidae > Phosphuga > Phosphuga atrata. The sequence continues at coordinate 49,394,306 of OX155904.1, forward strand.
CTGTATTCTTTGGATTAAGGTTGTCTATTGCTATATCCTTGCGTTCTTTGTCCCATCTCGGGCAATCGTGTAGCGTATGGATTACGTTGTCTAGTTGTCCTATATACAGTCTGGATCTGATGCCCTCCCGATGTTGTGGAGGAATTCCTTAAAGCACCCATGGCCCGTGAGGATTTGGGTTAGGTGGTAGTTTATTTCTCTATGTTTTCGTCCGTACCATGTCTCTATATTAGGGATGAGTATCCTTGTCCACTCGCCTTTTTGTGTCATATTCCACGCTTCCTGCCATTCCCTTAAGAGGTTATCGTTTGCCTTGTTTCTTGTTATGTCGTCTTTGGAAGCATAATGTAGGTATTTCCTTAGCCTGATTTGCAAGTCTATTGGCGGAATGCCTGAGATAACTAACGCCACATCTTTGGACACTGTCCGATAGGCACTACATACACGCAGAGCCAGTTTTCTCTGATAAGCTGCTAGTTTTTCGATATTGTTTCTATTAGTGGCTGCTTATATTAGTGGCTAACTGCCCTGAGCAACCTGCGTTTGCTGCTCCTAGGCCTTCCAACATTGGGCATAAGTTTTTCGAAGGCAGACGTGGTTTTTATTGCTAAAGTGCTCTTTAAAAGACAAACACTTGTCGATTATAATTCCTAGATATTTGATGTGTGCTTTAGGTTTGATTTCTGAATCCCGTACTTGGAAGGAGATGTGTGCAAGTTTTCTGTATCCCGTCAACAGAACTGCTTCGGTTTTTTCAGGAGCTATGTGCAGTGATTTTGACTCCATCCAGCAGCCAATTTGTTTGATTGTTTGATTGGCCCTTAGCATAATACCCTTTTCTGTTTTGCCGACGATTGTTAGTGCAAGATCATCAGCGAAGCCTGTTAGCTTAGTCCCTTCAGGTAGCTCCAGCCGAAGTACTCCATCGTAAAGTACGTTCCACAGTATCGGTCCTAATACAGAGCCCTGGGGTACACCTCTAGTGACGTTGTAGTGTAGCGTATCTTGTTCGGCTTGAAGTATGACACTGCGGCCCTCGAAGTAGCTGCGAACCATTCGCAGTAAGTACGGAGATATATTTCTTCTTGTTAGTTCTTCCAAGATGTCTTGCCAAACAGCAGTTGAAAGCGTTGCGAATATCAATCGTAACTAGGGCACATATTTTCCGAGTTCTATTAGTGCCTACTTTGGCCTTTTTGGCGATATCTATGACCTGTTTTATGGCGTCTATAGTTGATTTGCCTTCCCGGAAGCCGAACTGGTTCTTCGAGAGGTTTAATCCATTCTTCAATTCTTTTTTAAGCCGGCTTAAAAAACCTAGCTTACCAGCTACGTCTAGTACGCCTATTGGTTTGTTCCCTTGTTGTTGTTGTAAGGTTCGCCTATTGGCTTGTTCCCTTTTTTAATGAGAGCTAGCTTCGCTTGTTTCCATCTACTTGGAAACGTGCCAGTTAGTAGGTTTTCATTTAAGACATTCAGTACTAGTTCTGGGGAGGTTTTTACCAATAGTTTGACGGCTTCGGGGGACAGACCATCTGGACCAGACGCTCTTTTGTTTTTTAGGCGCTTGCTTGCCGCGATTAATTCTTCCTCGGTAAATTGCGGAATTTCTCTGACTTTCAGTTGCTCCCAGCTTGGTTTAGGGTGAGTAGGGAATAATTCCTTGGCTATCTCGAGGATGGTATTTATTGGTAGTTTTTGGTTTGTTTGCCGGATGCGCGAGGTTCCTCGTTGCTATTTTGTAAGCATCGCCCCAAGTGTCTTCATCGATGTTTTTGCAGAGCTTTTCCCAGTGTATTTTTTTGGAGAGGTTTACTTCCCTACGTAGTTCCTTTTTAGCTTTGTGGTATAGTTGTTTTATCTCCTCTAGGCTTTCAACGTGTCCTGTCTTCCGAGCACAGCGAAGATACCTTCTTCTTGTGGCTATGCAGGATTTCCTTTTGGTTGCGATGGTCTCATTTCACAAGTATACGCTTTTTCTCCTGTGGTTTTTGTTTCTTCCAGACGTGGGAGTTTCGTGCGTGCTATTAGTGTGTCGGCGGTGTGGGCTTGAGTCTTGTTTAATTCTATGGTTAAATTTCTGGAAACTTTTTCTTCGTTTTTATTTGTGATTGCCACTATCTTTGTCTTCTGTCGGTTATGCATCTTACTCTTGGGATGTTGTTCCATTTGGATTTCAATATACCTGTGATCGCTTAGAGATTCTATGTCGAGGACCTTCCATGTCGAGATAGACTGTGCGATATCGCTTGATGAAAAAGTAAGGTCAATAATGGAGAACGATTTCCCCCTTTCAAATGTTGCCCTATTTCCATTGTTTTGTAGGTAGAGATCGAGTTCTGCAGCCCATTCCATTATAACATCACCTCGGCGATCCATGTTTGGGTAACCCCAGTATGGCGATTTTGCATTAAAATCCCCCCCGATTATTTTCCCCTTTGCATTTGTTCGTATATGCCTGCTTAGTGCGTCAAGTGAGGTCGATAGGTTGTTAATTTCGTCGTTCGGTGAGAAGTAACAGCTGTACAAGTTACATTTTTGTAGTTCAACCCATGTATACCCAGGTCCACTACCTATGTCGACAATGTATAATTCTGGGTTGATGATTCTTATGGCTGAGTCCTTTTTTGCGTCGGTGTACCAGTTTGGATCACTTACTAGTTTTTTATTAGGTTCACTAATAAGTAATACATCTGTTTTTAGTTCTGTGGCTGTTGCATGCAAGATATCATGTGCTGCTCGTCATCTCATCAAATTAATTTGAAGGATTTTCAAGGCCATTTTGTAGAGTTCTTTACCATCTCGTTCGCTTCGCCTCCGCCAAAGCTTTCTTGAATTCCGGGCACATTCCGGAATCCGACCTGTGACCCTTCATAATGCATATTGGGCAATAAGGCTCATTCTTGCAGTCATTTGCCTTGTGGCCTTCTTGCCCACAATTAAAGCATAGATTTTGTCTGTCTTGTCCGTTACATGTGCTGCCGTAATGTCCTGCTTTCCAGCATCTATGGCATCTCTCCAGTTGGATTCTTTCCCTTACTCTGCATTGTACCCAGCCAATCTTTAACCGGCCTTTCTCTATTAGTTCTCTTGCTTGTTTCTGTGGAAGTGAAACAGTCGCTACTTGGGTCTCTCCATATGCTGGTCTAAGGTTTTTTATGATCACTTGGTCTTTGCCAATTTCAATGGTGTTTTGTAGTGCACTGAGTAATTCATCCTTGGTGGTTACTGAGTCTAGATCCCTCATGTTTATAGTTATGTTTGTGTTTTTTGTACGGATCTCAATATCGGGCAGTTTCTGTTTAATTGTTTCCTTGAGGTTTTCAGCCTCTCCTTCCTTCACTTCCAGAAGTAATTCTCCATTTCTGGTTTTTCTGACTCCTGATATGTTGTCATCTGAGTTTTCTGGATAAACCTGAGATAGTCAAGACTAGACAGACAAGACTAGACAGACAATTTAGTGATTAAAGTCACTCTATGTACTAGAAATGGCATGTTTCATACGTAGGCAAAAATGTCTTCTAAAACTAGCTAGAGACCAACAGAATTACTTCATAAGGGGGCATTTAAATCTATACTCTCCAAAGGTTAATCTCTCGGTCTCTAAAGGACCGTATCAATTGGGGCTAGAGATATAAAATAGGTTACCAAAAAGAATGTAAATACCAGTACTGCAAAAAACAATGAAAACAGCGTTTAATAGAACAAGTCATTGAATGAGTAAGATTCTGAAACTTTCTTTTCACATTTCCTAGAATTGTTATTTTTATTTTATTGATGAATAAAATTTTGATTTTTTTAGACAAAAACATGTTCTACAAAATAGGTCACCTTGAATTTTGTGTCTTATGTTAGGGATTTATTTGGGTTTATATTTACAATTGGGAGAGGTTTATCGTTATTTTATTCGAAAAAAATTCGATTTCATCAAAATTTTTGCTTTGGTAGCCATGTTTGAAACTTACATGGAAAACAAAATATCACTAGATGATACGATTTCTTATGGGAAATTTAATTTGCTACAAGTTATGTTTGAGTTTTTTTCCATTTCAAACGCTTTTCAAAATCTTAATCCTTAGTTTCCGTCTTATTTGCCAATTTAAATTTTGCGAAGAAAAATTTGAAACAAAAATGTTTTGACGTTGTTTAAAGCCGATTATAATCAACTTAAAATATGAGAAATCACCAAATACTAAGTAACTAAGTTAATAAATATGCCTTTTGGCCTCCTGAATTGTAAAGCTAGCTTTGACATCGTGTATACGTCAAGCGAAACTAGATTTTTATACACAATGTTGCAAAGTACGACTACTGTGAATTTTAAGCTACTATGCAAGCCACTTTACCGCATAGTAGCCGTACTTTGCAACATTGTGCCAAAAAAAATAATGTCCAATATTGTAAATAATCTAAATCTATTTGTTTATTAAATAATAATTGTCGGCCAAAAAAATTTTAGAAATTTCGTGCGTAAATTATTTTACAACGCTCCAGCTAAAATGAGCTGTCGTGTTATTACTCATGCGGGATAAGAGACCCGTCGAGATACTATCTTGAGACCCGTTTTTTAGTGCGACAAATGACTGTTTTTGTCAATTCAATTATTATCACATAACTTGGGTAACGCAGGCAAATATTCAATAAAAATCGGTAAGTTACATTGAGAAAATCAATTGAATAAATAAAATAAACACAATCAAAACCTCTATATTAAAAAAAGAGACGTGAAAGTGCCAGAATTTTTTTTTCGTTACAGAATAAAAATTAAAAAAAAGCGTTTTAAAATGAGTGTAAATGGTGATACCGGAGACTGTTGAGAGTTCTTATGACGAATCCACATCACCGGAGACAAATGAAGAAGCAAATTCTTCATTTTGGATTCTATTTTTTTGGCTCAATATTAAAAAAGTGACCTGAAGGTGACTTGAAAGATTTTTTTTCATTATAAAATAAAAATAGAAAAAAAAGAAAACATTTAAAAATGAGTGTAAATGGTGATAGCGGAGACTGATGAGAGTTCTTATGACGAATCCACACCACCGGAGACAATTGAAAAAGCGAATAAAACGAAGCGAAAATAAACTATCGAGCGAATGACCTCTCAATTCGTTCGTGCGCCCAATTTTCGCCTAGTTGCGTTATATACTATTGTCACAATTATTTTTGCAAACTTCCAACCGCGTTCTCCAGTTGAACCCATATAAATTAAGAAACGAAATTCAAAGAAGGAGTATTTTTAACTTTTGTGTATAAACCGAAGGATCCAAATTAGGATAATGTTGCAAGGGCCGTTGGTTTAACCCAGGTTAGATTAGGTTGCCCACCGCAAAGCCGCATATAAAACATGCCCACATACGCGAGACAGCGCGAACTCTCGATCCAATATAGAACAATGTGACAAGGACCGTTGGTTTAACGCAGGTTAGATTAGGTTGCACACCGCGAAGCCGCAGATAAATCATGACCACAAACGCGCGACAGCGAGAACTATCGATCCAATATGGGACAATGTGGCAAGGACCGTTGGTTTAACCCAGGGTAGATTAGGTTGCACACCGCGAAGCTACACATAAGTCAAGATATCACATACGCGCGAACTCCAGACCCAAAATAAGGTCAATGTGGCAATATACATTTTTTATCTAAATATTACTCTACCACCTTCGTTCATTCGCAAACGGAATTGCGTGATATTAAAGAAGAACGGGATTTGAATGTGATATTCTTTCAAAAACTCTATTGCTATGCAACACTTTCTATAGCGATTTCATTGGCATAATCTGGCAGCACATTTACAATTCATTATAGTCTACCACATGCGGCAGCAGGTGACGATGAAAGCGCCAATGGCGTGCATCTATAAATTTTTGCTGGTATCAGCATCCTTAGATTGTCATAATACCATGTGGCTCTTTCAGCGTCACCAGTGGCGTGCATCACATTTCCGTTACAAAGACCCAGATTTTAGCCAATTGTGCATAATCCTACAATAAAAGTAGGAACTCAAATTCGTTTACCTCCTCATGTATTATTCTATTTACATTTTTTAACATATCTTGATTATTGCTGCGGCACCCCAGGCATACGCTCGCGGCACCCAATTTGAGAACCTCCGGACTAGACAGACACGACTAGATGGACAAGATTAGACAGACATGATTTAACAGACAAGACGGTGGAGACAAGACTAAACAGACAAATCAAGACATACTAGGCAGACAAGACTAGACATACAAGATTTTACAGACCAGACTAGATAGACAAGGCTAGACAAACAAGACTTAGGTGGCCCTAAGAGCACCAAACGAAGGCTCTTGTGCTCACTTGTCGAATCTGCCATGCTCTACGCAGCGCCAATATGGAGGCGAGCAAATCTAAGGCAAAAACTGCAATCCATTCAACGAAAAATGGCGCTACGCGTGTCCGATGCATATAGAATCGTCTCAAGTGATTCTGTTCTCGTTATTGCGGTAATAGTTCCTATAAAATTTCTTGTTGAAGAGAGAGACACGCTTTATAAACAAAGGAGTAGTCAAAACGAAAAGGAACGAAAGGAAAGGCAGGACACAGGCAAGAGTACTGGGAAGCCTCAGAGAGGGGCGATTGGACGAGACTCTTGATTCCAAAATTGGACACATGGGTCACGAGAAGGCACGGAGAAGTTACTTACTACCTGACGCAGACACTGAGCGTTCACGGGTGCTTCATAGACTACCTGCACAGTACTGGCCGCGAAGCAGACAACCAATTCATTGGATTCTATTTTTTAGGGTGGCCCCTGAACTCCAAACTTGTAAGATACGTCCCCTCGAATGAGTAATAAAAATATTATCTGCAACTCGTGCGGTATTGTCAATTGCCCTCTCGAGCAAATGAGCGCACTCACTTCGTTCCTGCGCCCAATTTCGCTCTCGTGACCAATTGACAACTTACCGCCCTTGTTGCACAATATACTACTTCCTCACACTAAAGTAAATAACTTCTATTATTACTATAAGTGCGTTTATTGTGATTATTTGCCAATTTAAATTTTGCGAAGAAAAATTTGAAACAAAAATGTTTTGACGTTGTTTAAAGCCGATTATAATCAACTTAACATATGAGAAATCACCAAATACTAAGTAACTAAGTTAATAAATATGCCTTTTGGCCCCCTGAATTGTAAAGCTAGCTTTGACATCGTGTATACGTCAAGCGAAACTAGATTTTTATACACAATGTTGCAAAGTACGGCTACTATGCTACTATACAAATCACTTTACCGCATAGTAGCTATACTTTGCAACATTGTGCCAAAAAAATTAAATAATGTCCAATATTGTAAATAATCTAAATCTATTTGTTTATTAAATAATAATTGGGTGGTTGAAAAAAAAATCGATTTTTTTATGTATTTTAAAATCTTATTGTAAATAATTTGGATGTTCAATGCGTAAAAGTTGAATTTTTTTTAAATTTATTTTATAATTAATTGTAAACAATTTAAAAGTGATAAAATTATAAATTTCTATTAGTGAAACATCAGAACATATTAAATTTCTAAATGAAATGTTATTGCACTTGGTCAACAGTAAATTTGAAGTGAAAAAAATCAAATTTGAAGTGAATTGACAAAAAAATGCACGGGTAGAAATTGCCCTTGCTACGTCACACCGTGTTTTCGGCCAAACAAAAAATTATTTTGTTGTAAAGTTTATTATATACGATCTTTCGATTTATGACAAAAAAATAAAAAATTCAAATACCCAATTGTCGGTTACAAAAATGTATAGAAATTTCGTGCGTGAATGATTTTACAACGCTCCAGCTAATGATGCTCCAGCTAAAATGAGCTGTCGCGTTGTAAAAACAACTTTTTATTACTCATGCGGGATAAGTACTATCTTGAGACCCTTTTTTTTAGTGCGACAAATGACTGTTTCAATTCAATTATTATCACATAACTTTCTGAAACTCACGCAAATATTCAATAAACATCGTTAAGTTACATTGAGAACAACAATTGAATAAATAAAATGAACACAATCAAATTCTTATATTAAAAAAGAGACGTGAAAGTGATTTTTTTTTCGTTACAAAATAAAATTAAAGAAAACGTTTTAAAATGAGTGTAAAATGGTGATACCGGAGACTGTTGAAAGTTCTTATGACGAATCCACACCACCGGAGACAATTATAGAAGCAAATTCTTCATTTTGGATTCTATTTTTTGGGGTGGCCCCTGGACCCCAAACTTGTAGCATACGTACCCCCACAAGGGTAATAAAAAATATTATCTGCAACTCGTGCGGTATTGTCAATTGCCCTCTCGAGCGAATGAGCCTATTATTAGCCTATTATCGCCCTATTCTGCTCTCGTGAGAAATTGAAAACTTATCGCACTTGTTGCACAATATACTATTTCTTCACACTAATGTAAATAACTTCTATTATTACTATAAATATGTTCAAATAATTAAGTTTTTTCTAATTTGCCACAAGTTTTATTAGAAACATTTTTCAAAATTTCGTTTAGTTTTCGAGTTATTTTAACATTGTTTAGAAAATTTGACAAGAGAGATTAGATTATATTATAAGAGCGGATAAATACATTTTGATAAAAGTGATGAACGTTTCTAATTAATACTCGCTGTTGAGTAATCGATCTTAAGTGTGTTTCAAATAGTACTGAAATAATTTTTAGCTTTAAAACTAGGAATTGCTCAACTTACTATGGTATTTAGTAAAAGTCTAATTAGAAATTTGACTCTTAACTGAATTTAGTTGTTAGTATTGAGTTTACCTAATTAATTGAAATTGTAGATAATATTTTATCTGAATTGTAAATTATGATTTTATTTCTTCTCTTTTAAATTAAACCGTTAGTAATGAAAAAATCTCTGGTAAATTTGCATGTAAAAGTAAGTTTGCATTGGCATTGTGCAAGAAACAAGTGTGAGGTTGCACCAACAAGTCTGCGCAAACAAATCATGTTTACAATTCTTGAACAAGTCACAACTGCTTTTTTGTTGATTCAAATGTTACGTGGTACTTACGTAATAACTCCACCGCAGCTACAGATTTCAACAAAATTGATGGTTAGATTAGGTTATAATGGAGCAGATAAATCCAGACCACATATCGCGCGGTAGCGCGACCTCTCGATCCGAAATAGGAAAAAAAAATGGATAAAGGTTAGGCCTAGGCCGCACTAGGGCAAAACTACCGCGGTTTTTAATTGCGTGATTTTGTGACTCAAGTAAGCTAATACAAGCGGCCTCACTGGCGGTTTTTTCCCCGCGACTGATGTTTCCCATTTCACATTTCCGCGTACTGTGTGTTTCTCGAGCGGTTTCGCGGTTATAGCGGTTCCCGCTCGCGGGAAAAAACCGTAGTGTGGCCTCGGCCTTAGATAGGTTATATTAGAGCAGATAAATCCAGATCACATATCGCGCGACCTCTCGTTGCGGTGGCGTTAATACGTAAGTACCGGTTACGTAAGTTAATATATAGAATATACTAATTGTAATATTTGCGTAATTGATACAAATCGTCGGACAAATGGAACGTTTTGATAACAAGCTGTTTAATCCTGGTTTATATTACAACAATTTATTATATTGAATAATTGCATTTTTATTATTAATTAATTAAAAAATTATTACATTGATTACAACACTTTAAACAGGCAAACAACTTAACACGCCTTAAACGACAAAGAAATCATAAATTCACCGTTGTAAATTCCTATCTTTCTATCATCAGCTGATATACTAAACGATAACATTCATCCATCCATCCACTATATCCACGATAACACAAGAATGTTTATATGTATGACCTATTGTATGAGATGATGTTTCAAAGCTTTTTTATTGACTTGTAGACTCCCACAAGTTCTCTTACATGTGATCATGTCTGCCAGTTACTTTTTCAGTTTAAACTTGCATGAACAGTTGCATATTCACCGTTAAGCAGATGCCGTTGCAATTGAATGTTTATTCTTGTCTCTCGAGTCTTGTCAGTCCACTCTTATCTATTTAATCTTCTTCTTCTTATTTGCTGTCTGTCATTCTTGTCTGTCTACTCTGTCTACTCTTGGCTGTCTAGTTTTGTCACTTCAGTCTTGTATCTCTAGTCTTGTCATGACAATGCTACACAGTAAATACTAGACAGACAAGACTAGACAGACAAGACTAGACAGACTAGACTAGACAGACAAGACTAGACAGACAAGACTAAACAGACAAGACTAGACAGACAATACTAGATGGACAAGACTAGACAGACAAGACTAGACAGACAAGACTAGACACACAGGACTAGACAGACAAGACTAGACAGATAAGACTAGACAGACAAGACTAGACAGACAAGACTAAACAGACAAGACTAGACAGACAATACTAGATGGACAAGACTAGACAGACAAGACTAGACAGACAAGACTAGACAGATAAGACTAGACAGACAAGACTAGACAGACAAGACTAAACAGACAAGACTAGACAGACAATACTAGATGGACAAGACTAGACAGACAAGACTAGACAGACAAGACTAGACAGACAAGACTAGACAGACAAGACTAGACAGACAAGACTAGACAAACAAGACTAGACAGACAAGACTAGACAGACAATACTAGATAGACAAGACTAGACAGACAAGACTAGACAGAGAAGGCTAGACAGACATGACTGGAGACAACGCTGGACAGTTTTATGTTTAGACAGATAAGACTAAACGAACGAGACTACTCAGACTAGGAAGACTAGACATACAAGATTACATAGACAAGATGAGACAGACTGTTTAGTCTTCTATGTCTTGTCTTGTCTTTCTAGTCTTGTCTGTCTAGTCTAGTCTCTCTTGTCTCTCGTGTACAGTACCGTGTGTCCATTTCTATTTGTCTAGTCGTATCTGTCTAGTCCTGTCTGTCTGGTCCTGTCTGTCTTGTCCTATCTGTCTTGTCCTGTCTGTCTTGTCCTGTCTGTCTTGTCCTGTCTGTCTTGTCCTGTGTGTCTTGTACTGTCTGTCTTGTCCTGTCTGTCTTGTCCTGTCTGTCTTGTCCTGTCTGTCTTGTCCTGTCTGTCTTGTCCTGTCTGTCTTGTTCTGTCTGTCTTGTCCTGTATCTCTTGTCCTGTCTGTCTTGTCCCGTATGTGTTGTCCTGTCTGTATTGCCCTGTCTGTGTTGTCCTGTCTGTCTTGTCCTGTCTGTCTTGTTCTGTCTGTCTTATCCTGTCTTTCTAGTTCTGTCTGTCTAGTCCTGTCTATCTAGGCCTGTTTGTCTAGTTCTGTGTATCTAATCGTGTCTGTCTAGTCCTGTCTGTCTACTTCCGTCTGTCTAGTCCTCCCTGTCTATTCCTGTCTGTCTTGTGTATTTCTATATCCTGTCTATAATCCAATTTATCTACTCCTGTCTCTCTAGTCATGTCGGTCTAGTCCTATCTATCTAGTACTGTCTGTCTAGCCCTGCCTGCCTAGTCTTGTCTGTCCAGTTCTGTTTGCGTAGATTTGTCTGCCTATACTTCTCAACCTAGTCTTTTCTGCCTAGCCTTGTCTATCAAATCTTGTCTGCCTAGTCGTGACCATCTAGTCTTCTCTGTCCAATGTTGTCTGTCTAGTCATGTCTATCTAGTCTTGTCTGTCTAAACTTGTCTGCCTAGACATGTTTGCCTAGACTTACCTTGTTTTGCAAGTTTAGTCTGCCTAATCTATTTTAGTCCAATCTAGCCTATTTTATCGTATCTGTCTAGTCTTTAAGTTTAGTCTTGCTCAGTTATAATAGATATATGTGTGTATTTAATCCCTTATTGACATTAATTAGTTCAATAAATGTAATAGCTTACTTACATTTGTTTGTCTAATTAAACTCTCTTGTGCTAGCTGTGTCGACTGTGGCACTGAATACGAAGTTTGAACCTCCCGAAGGATATTTATATGTTCCTCTGGAGCGCCTAGACCAGTCCCCACCCGAGCCCGCGGATCATAACGAGATGCAACCTTGCTTTTATTACAATGCTCATTTCGTTGCTTTAATAATAGAAATATTATTGCTTTTTGCATCGGATACGCGTTTTTTTTTTAGCGGCTTGAGACCGCTCATTGTTTCCTGTATCGAGTTTTTGTATCCGCTTGGGTCGATGATTTCATTCTTCGCCTGGCGATGGATCCTTCGATTGGATAAATCGACTTCCCTGCAGGGATTCATGTAAGCGAGGCTTGTAGTGATAATTATTGTTAGATTTATTACGTTCTCAACAATGTAGATTTAGCTGATTGATTAGTCAGAAAGGGAGATAAATTAATTGGTCAAGGATTATGCAGAAGATATTAAATTAGACAGATGTATTCAAATGCTGGACAGAGAAGACTAGATAGATGAAACTAGACAGACAAGCTGGACAAGACTAGTCATACAAGACTAGAATGATGAGACTAGACAGACAATGCTACACAGTAAAGACTAGACAGACAGGGGTAGGCAGACAAGACAGACAACACGACAGACAACAAGACAGACAAGACAGACAACAAGACAGACAAGACAGAGAAGACAGACAATACAGACAAGACAGACAAGACAGACAAGACAGACAAGACAGACAAGACAGACAAGACAGACAAGACAGACAAGACAGACAAGACAGACAAGACAGACAAGACAGACAAGACAGACAAGACAGACAAGACAGACAAGACAGACAAGACAGACAAGACAGACAAGACAGACAAGACAGACAAGACAGACAAGACAGACAAGACAGACAAGACAGACAAGACAGACTAGACAGACAAGACAGACAAGACAGACAAGACAGACAAGACAGACAAGACAGACAAGACAGACAAGACAGACAAGACAGACAAGACAGACAAGACAGACAAGACAGACAAGACAGACAAGACAGACAAGACAGACAAGACAGACAAGACAGACAAGACAGACAAGACAGACAAGACAGACAAGACAGACAAGACAGACAAGACAGACAAGACAGACAAGACAGACAAGACAGACAAGACAGACAAGACAGACAAGACAGACAAGACAGACAAGACAGACAAGACAGACAAGACAGACAAGACAGACAAGACAGACAAGACAGACAAGACAGACAAGACAGACAAGACAGACAAGACAGACAAGACAGACAAGACAGACAAGACAGACAAGACAGACAAGACAGACAAGACAGACAAGACAGACAAGACAGACAAGACAGACAAGACAGACAAGACAGACAAGACAGACAAGACAGACAAGACAGACAAGACAGACAAGACAGACAAGACAGACAAGACAGACAAGACAGACAAGACAGACAAGACAGACAAGACAGGCAAGACAGACAAGACAGACAAGACAGACAAGACAGACAAGACAGACAAGACAGACAAGACAGACTAGACAGACAAGACAGACTAGACAGACAAGACAGACAAGACAGACATGACAGACAAGACAGACAAGACAGACAAGACAGACAAGACAGACAAGACAGACAAGACAGACAAGACAGACAAGACAGACAAGACAGACAAGACAGACAAGACAGACAAGACAGACAAGACAGACAAGACAGACAAGACAGACAAGACAGACAAGACAGACAAGACAGACAAGACAGACAAGACAGACAAGACAGACAAGACAGACAAGACAGACAAGACAGACAAGACAGACAAGACAGACAAGACAGACAAGACAGACAAGACAGACAAGACAGACAAGACAGACAAGACAGACAAGACAGACAAGACAGACAAGACAGACAAGACAGACAAGACAGACAAGACAGACAAGACAGACAAGACAGACAAGACAGACAAGACAGACAAGACAGACAACACAGACAAGACAGACAAGACAGACAAGACAGACAAGCCAGACAAGCCAGACAAGACAGACAAGCCAGACAAGCCAGACAAGACAGACAAGACAGACAAGACAGACAAGACAGACAAGACAGACAAGACAGACAAGACAGACAAGACAGACAAGACAGACAAGACAGACAAGATAGACAAGATAGACAAGACAGACAAGACAGACAAGACAGACAAGACAGACAAGACAGACAAGACAGACAAGACAGACAAGACAGACAAGACAGACAAGACAGACAAGACAGACAAGACAGACAAGACAGACAAGACAGACAAGACAGACAAGACAGACAAGACAGACAAGACAGACAAGACAGACAAGACAGACAAGACAGACAAGACAGACAAGACAGACAAGACAGACAAGACAGACAAGACAGACAAGACAGACAAGACAGACAAGACAGAAAAGACGGACAAGACGGACAAGACCGACAAGATGGACAAGACGGACAACAAGACAGACAAGACGGACAGGACAGGCAAGACAGACAAGACTGGACAGACGAATCTAGAGAGATAACACTGCACAGACAAGACTGTACAGAAAAGACTGAACAGACATGAGTAGACAGACAGGAGTAGATACAGGCGACCACTCAGACAAGACTAGACAAACAAGATCAAACAAACAAGACTACACAGACAAGATAAGACAAACGGGACCTAATAGACAAGACTGTGAATAGATAATACTAAAAAGAGAAGTCTAGACAGACAGGACTAGCCCGACAAAATTATGTTGACAAGACTAGACAGACAATACTAGTTAGACAAGACTAGACAGTCAAGACTAGACACGTATTAGACAGGCAAGAAGAGTAGACAGGCAGACTTGATAAACAAAGTTAAATAGACAACATTAGACATACAATACTACACGACAGGTACGTTACTGAGTGGTCATACAAGACTATGAAGATGAGAGTCTAGACTATTTTTTTATATTTATATGATCATTGATACGAGTCATTTATACAAGTCTGTTTTTGTCGACAGATCTATGTAAGTTCTCTCTAAGAAAAAAATCTACGATCTATGCACGTTTAGTCGAACGTAGTGTCGAGGTCGGTCGAATAATTTCCACTTCGCATCGATGTTTAGTTTTTGTCGCAATTAAAACTTTTTGCGAAAATTCCGTAGTTCTTGCTTATTCCCGCAGTGCTTGGGTATTGCCGGTCGACAGGTTTGAAACCGCAGGATGTAGATTAATACTTTTACTAAGCGGACGATACAAATAAACCACGCAAAGTTCTCGGTCAGTTGCTTTTATTTCTCATCTGTGGTCAGTTAACTGAACCTTTAGAACATGTTTTTTTGTTGTTGTCGTTGCTTAAGTTTATGATTCAGATGTGAAGTTTATTTTAAAGGGAATCCTGTTAATCTAGTTTTAACCGTTTATTGTTAGTTCTTATACAGGGTGTTACATAAACATGCGGCAAAATTCAAGAGGTTATTCATTGGCATATTTTAAGAATAATTTGTCCTATGATGATTTCTGAAAACCCCCTTGGATTCGAAGATACAGGGTGAACAAAATTTGCGACAACCAGATTCGATATTTGTTGAAATCATTAATGGTATCATCATTATCACGTTGAAATCATTATGGTATTATACAAATCATTACAAGTATGGCGGACGCCAATGAATTTATCATGTATAATAAAAAATTGTGACGATAACTTGGAACGGCTGTTTTATCTAACGTACAAGTGGATTTCATTTGAACACGTCTCGTCAGTGTCTATCACCTGTATAGGTCGCAGTTGTTTACATTGAGTGACGTTTGGCTGTTTGACCTGTCTTTAATAGTTAGTGAAGTCCTCTACCATGTATACGATTGCCGAAACTGACATGCATATCATGTATGGATTTGCTGATGGCAATTCATTACAAGCTAGACGATTGTACATTGAACGGTTTCCTAGCCGTAATATCTTCGAGCGAAAAATCTTCGAAAACATTCATCGCGTCTTCGCGAAACAGGTACATTGAAACGAAATGGAGGGCCAGGAAGATTAATGATAGCAAGAATGTTGTAACGTATAAAAATAATTCATTCGATCAATATTTAATTATCCATATTCTAGGAAGGTATTACTACCTGAATATAACAAATAAATTATATTCAGTGACTTTGCGAGTCCTAAAGCAGGTATAAAACGTAAATTTCTCTTTTCTGATCTGCACGTTTATGACCAGCACACACAAAAAATCACAAAATGTTTGAATTTCATTGTAGAAATGTTTTTCAGGCACTTTATAGACGTATAAACAGTGAATATAATGTTTTCAATACAATTAAGAATTTTCCTGAATCATTAAAGTTCTCGAAAATGATACCAGTTCATAAAAAAGGGGATAGAGATAAACTGGAAAATTTCCGACCAATTTGTATCCAATCATCCTTTTCGATAATATTAGAAAATTTACGGAATCATCGATTTTACAAATAAACACAATATAATAAACAACCACCAGCATGGATTCTTAAAAGGACGTAATACGGATACAGCATGTTTTGAATTTATTAAAGAAGCATTACAGCAATTTGAAGGCGACTATATACCGTGCGGGATACTCTTAGACTTATCTAAGGCCTATGATACCGTGGACCATCCAATCTTACTAACAAAATTAGAAAAACTCGGAATTAGAGGGACAGCATCAAATTGGATTTCCTCTTATCTGTACAATAGGAAACAGATAGTAGAAATATATACACCAAGCGGCAAGGAAAGAACATCTCCATCTCCAATACCACAGGGCAGCACCCTTGGACCCCTACTGTTCACACTATATATAAATGATCTATCAGATGTGCCCCTCATCATAGTCTCAGCGACCGTCGCAGCCGCAAGATGACCACCGCTACAACGACAAACCCCATCGAAGCAGCCGCAAAAATGTACATTGACCCAGCCTACCTGGACACCCTGGAGGACAGCATAATCGAAGAAATGCTAACCTACATCATGCAAAGGAGAAAGCCCACCGAAACCGCCGCCGAATACCCAACTGAAACCGCCGCCAAGAAGACCACCGTAACCGCCGCCGAAGATTCCACCGATGCCGCCGAAGATTTCACCGAAGCCGCCGAAGATTTCACCGAAGCCACCGAAACCGCCGAAGATACCACCGAAACCGCCGCCAAAGATTTCACCGAAGCCGCCGAAGATTTCACCGAAGCCGCCGAAGATTCCACCAAAGCCGCCGAAGATTCCACCGAAACCGCCGAAGATTCCACCGAAACCGCCGAAGATACCACCGAAACTGCCGCCGAATACCCCACTGAATCCGCCGCCAAGAAGACCACCGTAACCGCCACCGAAGATTCCACCGATGCCGCCCCCAAAAATTCAACCACCGACGCCGCCCCCAAAAATACGACCGAAGCCGCCGCCAAGAAAAGAACCGAAGCCCCCAAAAGAAACCGCCCGATGCGCAACCAGACCAAGAGGAAGAGAAAACAACCGACAATAAAATCAAGACAAAAAGACAAAGGACCAAGAATAAACTAAGGAAACAAGACCCACCCGCAGCCAAGCAGAACCTAACACAGACCACCGAAACAAGCCAAGGAGGAAACGAAATGAAAAACTAAAATTTAAAAAAAAAAAAAAAAAAACGGAAAGACAAACAAAAACCGACAACAACACACTAAATAACAAAACAACAACAGAAAAACAAAACTCACGACGGCGGAAGGACGGGCTCACGCCCAAAACCGCCTTTTGAACAAAGGATCCCATACTGTGCCCCTCAACAATATTACAAAAATGATCATTTATGCAGATGACACTAGCCTAATGTCAGTAAATATAACAGCAGAAGACATCGAACCCAACATTAAATCAATTTTTAGTTCATTAACAACTTGGTTCAACGAAAATAGATTACTACTAAACCAAAACAAGACAAACTTAATACTATTTAAAACAAACAGAGACAAGAAAAGATACACCTCCGAAATTGCACTAGAGGATAACACGTTAAATATTCAACATGAAGCAAGACTCCTAGAATTATATGTAGATGATACGCTCGACTGGACATCCCACATTTCCAACTTAACAAAACAACTAAGTAAGGTTGTATATGCCCCTAGAACCCTCAAACGATATTTAAATCGCAACATTTAAAAAATGGTTTATTTCGCAAATCTCCACAGCCACCTAAGATTTGGTATACTGTTTTGGGGCCGTGGCACAACAATAAATGTCGAGACGCACTGGTCTCACGTACTCAACGTATGCAACGCATTACGATATCTGGAGTCTGAAAAACTGTGCCATAGAAACACACTTATCGTATGCAACGCAATCATACGCCTCACACGCAACGTCGATCTGGGATGTCCAGATCGGCGTGGGAAGGTGGAGGGGATGTTCGTACGCTATTCACGCGTGTGATCACTGTATTTCTAGAACTCATGCGTAGCACGTCAGAAACAAATAGACCTTTGATGCAAGTGTTCTCCTCAAACTGCATTTTAGACATGCGAAAGTACATAAAGAAGCGTTCTTCATCAAATTCCAGTTTCTGCAATAATGTATGGTATTTTCTCGTTGTTTAACTTTTTCTCTGTGTTTATTTATCTTATGATTGCAATATCTTCTCTTCTTAACTTTAGTTTTTATTTTTGTGGCGTGGAAATATTCATTTAAAAATAGTAAACTCAATTAAACTCGCTATCAGAATCGGAAAACATGACTTATAGACGCACTAGAGCACCTTCTGAGAAATTACAACAGCGTCTGATGCAAAATGTACGTTGCGTACGCGGGACGAGTGTGCACACCAATTCTCCCACGTTGCATCGCATACGTTGCGTACGTGGGACCAGTGTGTCTCTACCTTTAACGGTGTGTTCAAGATTCAAAAAGCGGCAATACGCAGTATCTATAATCTAGAATATTCGGAATCATGTAGAGGAGTATTCAAATCCGCTAAAATATTAACGGTTACGGGCACGTATGTCTTCTTCTTCCAATGCGTATCCATTAACGGATGTTTGCGATAACATTTTCCATTGCTTCCTTATTCCTTGCGGTGTGTATCAACGACTGTATATGGCGTAGCCCTGTCCATTGTCTGATATTTCGCAGCCAGGACATTTTTTTCCTTCCGATCCTTCTCCGGCCTTCGATCTTGCCTTCGATCAATAGATGCAAGAATTGATATTTCGTGTTCCGCATTATATGCCCTAGATATGCCGTTTTTCTTTTCTTAATCAATTCAAACAGTTCACGTTGTCTGTTGACACGTCTTAGAACTTCTTCGTTTGTTAATCTAGCCGTCCAAGGTATCTTCAGGATTCTGCGATACAGCCACATCTCGAAAGCCTCTAATTTGTTAATTGCAGCCGTCTTTAATGTCCAATCTTTCATACCGTAAAGAAGCACCGACCAGACGTAGCATTTAATGAATCTGAGTCTTAGGTTGAGGTCAAAATCGGAACAGGTCAGCACTCTTCGAAACCTCAAGAATGCCTGTCGAGCTTGTTGAATGCGACATTTTATTTCCTTGTCTGATGTCCAGTCTTCGAAAAGCCAGATGCCCAAGTATTTAAATTTTTCTACTCTTTCTATGGGCCCTGCGTTAAATGTTATGGTGGAGTTTTCAAACATATTTAGGTTTCTAGAGATAATCATAAACTTTGTTTTTTTGATGTTGATATTTAAGCCCATTGATTTGCTCTGTTCTCCTACCTTGTTGACCAGTTGTTGTAGGTCGTGTATGTTATCCGCGATTAAGACCGTATCGTCAGCATAGCGGATATTGTTAATCCACACTCCATTAACTTTGACTCCCATTTCCACGTCTTCCAAAGCCTCTTGGAATATTGTTTCCGAATATAAGTTGAATAGGAGTGGAGACAGCACACATCCCTGTCGTACCCCCCTTCTAATCTGTATGGCTTTGGACATATTATTGCCTAATTTGATTTGCGCTGTTTGGTTCCAATATAGGTTTTCAATGCATCTAATGTCCTTTTGGTCTATATCAAGCCTATTGAGGAGCTGCATTAATTTGTGGTGTTGTACGCGATCAAATGCCTTTTCATAGTCTATGAAACATAGACACACATCCTTTCTCTGATCATAGCAGTTTTGGACAAGCACTTGTGTTGCAACTATCGCTTCTTGTGTACCTAAACCCTGTCTAAACCCAAACTGCGAGTCGCCTATGTCTCTTTCACATTTCTTGTAAATTCTCTGGTGTATGATTTTGAGGAATATTTTTAAAGTGTGGCTCATCAGGCCACCAGGAGAATGCACGTATGTCTACGAGTCAGTAATATTCTTATTTAAAAACAAACACCTGTTTGGAGAATACACATTTAAACACACGAGGGACACCCGAAGTAAAGGTTATAATTATAAAAAGCCGCTACACAAGTTAACCATGTCACAGAAGATGCCCCCATACAGCAATATTGACTTATTTAATGGTTTGCCCAAATATTTAAAACAAATTAAGGAAGTTAATGCTTTCAAGAAGAAGCTTCAACGTGTCCTCATACATCTAGAACCATACTCTATCCCAGAATCAAGGATAATACAGAATTGTATCCTCGACAAATTTCATTTAATATTGCAGAATGCCACTTCTTTGTTTCTTACTATATTAATATTGTGTCATACTGTTATGTTTAAATTATGAAATTAAATTTTTTTTTTGATTTTAAGAGAAAAAAAATATTAGTTACTTATTTATTATCAGCAGTACGATTTGCATCCATGCCCAGAAAGGCGCGGAAATGAAACTTGAAACTAATATCCAACACATTATTAATAAAAATGCATTATCTTTTGTTTAATTTCTTTGAAATTTGAATTAGTTACTACCTTGACTAATAGAACATTTCTGCCACATTGTCTTCCAAACATTTTTGCTACAAAAATTCCTACCCCTTCTTGGTTTTGCATTTTTCATATCACAGAGTGTATTATTATTATTATTATATGCAACGGAACCCGAATAGGATTACTTTGTTGTCCGTCTGTCTGTCTGTCTGTCTGTAAAGACCCTTTTTCTGAGGAACGCGTAGGGTTGTTGAAATTTATATTAAATACTCGTGGCTACGGTCTCTTTTATGCCTTGATCACACGTAACGAGTAGAGTAGCGAGACGCTAAACTCGGCCGAGTACTCGTTACGTGTAAACATGTCACCGAATACACGGCCGAGTGCTCGGCCCAGTAAAATGGCGAGACAGTCACTCGGACCCCTCTCTATTTACTGGGCCGAGTGCAGGCCGAGTGGCTACCCCCACTCCTACCGCTACTGACTCGCTGTCCTACTCGGCATGTCTGAACAAGTACTCTACTCGTTTTGTCAGTACGGTGACGGTGGCTGGTTTGTTTGTTTTATTTTTAAATATTACAATTGAAACTTTTGATGAAGTATTGCTTTATTAAATTATTAATTAATTTTGGTTTTACGTTTTTTAAAAAACGAAAAGAAAATCGTCGTTACACGTCGTTAAAATGGGATGATGAAAAATGAAAAAACAATTAAATTTATTCAAATATATAAAGTGAATCTATGTCTGTGGGACTTTAAAGATCGGGAAATCCTATAGAAAACCATGCAAATATCGGTAGTTGAGACCTGTTGCTAAAAAACTTAAAGCAACTTGAAGCTTTATCTTTGCCGGTATAGATTCCCTCATTATAGTTATTATAGTTTATTTTGTTTTTGAATTAGAGGACTTATATTTTTTAAAAATTCATTAAAATGTTCTACATCCATTCTCAGTAGCGCTTTAAATTCCCCTGGGTCTTATAATTCCAATTCCAGAAGTTGATTGTTACTTCGGGTCAAGTTCGGGTCTCCTCAACATCTAAGGCCTTGTCTAAACGCGCTTGTTCGTTTCGCAACAATTCGTTTAACTACTCAATTAAATGAGGTATAAGCATCTTAGTGCATTTTTGAATAACTATATTTAACTTTTAAAAACTTTTACTATCCATCATGATCACTGACTGACTCACCCGGCAAAAAAATTAAAGCGTTTGAACACATACTCGCCCACTCTACTCTCTCGGCCGAATGACTGTCTCGCCACTGTACTCGTTGCGTGTGATCAAGCCATTAGTTGTGAAAAAATCAAACTTGCAAGTCAACGCGATCAAATGATATGACCGTGTATATCGCGATTTTCGCATATTTTTCGATTTCACAGGAGTAACCTATAGGGTACTTCCCGTTGAACTAGAATTATGAAATTTGGCTTGATCAGCTGACAAATGAAATAGAAGCAGCACTACAAAGGAAGTAGCGATATGTGCCTTCTTGGATATAGAGGGAGCCTTTGACAACACCTCACAGGAGGCTGTCAAAGCGGCCCTCGAAAGAAGAAATATTGACAGCACTATGTCAAAGTGGATAGGAAAAATGCTGAGAACCAGAACGGCGGAGACACAAGTGGGAAGAGACACCATTAAGATCTCCACAGCTCGAAGGTGCCCACAGGGAGGTGTGCTATCACCACTAATGTGGAACCTGATAGTTGACGAACTACTGGCTAGGCTGAACGACCTAGACATCAAATGTCAAGGTTACGCCGATGACATAGTCATAATGGCCAGAGGGAAGTTTGAGGGAACGCTCTGTGAAATCGTTCAGAGAGACCTCAAAGTAACTAGTAGATGGTGTCAAACAGTGGGACTGAGACTCAACTAGAGCAAAACCACGGTGATACCATTTACTAGAAGGAGAAAACTGCCTACAGCCCATACTGTTAGATGGGAAGTCAGTAGAATACAAACAGGAGGTAAGGTATCTGGGTCTCAAACTAGATAGCAAACTCCTATGGAATAGACACGCTGAGGCAGCAGTAGGTAAAGCAAAACGCGCTCTAATGGTGTGCACAAATCTGGCAAACGTGGGGTTGTAACGCAACAATCCTGCGATGGATGTACACCATGATAGTAAGACCTGCGATCACTTATGGGTCAGTTGCGTGGGGAAATAGAACCAAGCTGGCCTCTATGGGGAAACAGCTTGAAAAGATTCAAAGACTAGCGTGTGTCTGCATTACGGGGGCGATGGGGTCGTGTCCGACAGCAGCAATGGAGCTGCTGCTGGATCTAACTCCGCTGCACCTTATGGCGGAAAGGGCCGCCAGATCAGCGATTGCAAGGTTCAGCAAGGATCATCGTCATAGGCAGAGGTAAAATAATCGGGAGCAGAGACCGAAACAGCCTCGATGCCAAGAGCCCCTGGCTGGAAGCACCAAAAGACGAAATGGTATGCAAATACTACTTCGAGAAAAACTACACAGCAATGTGTAGTAGTGGCCGATTGGCTCGATTTGACTCGATTGGCTCGAGTTGGCCGATTTTTCAGGTTCCGAAAGTTTAGGAAAGACCAAATTTATGATATTCAGCAGGCAACCGCACAATGGCACTACCCTAGAACTTAATGGAAGCCAAATTGAACGTGTCTCTAAGTTCAAATACCTTGGTAGTATTATAACAGAGGACTGCGAGATAAAGTGCCGAATAGAGATTGCTCGGGCAACTTTTAATAATAGGAGATCCTTTCTTTGCAATGACAACCTGAATCTGAAGCTAAGACAACGCATGGTTGAATGCTATGTATGGTCGGTATTGCTGTACGGAGTAGAGACGTGGACTCTGAAGGTCAGGACGATGAACCAACTGGAGGCATTCGAAATGTGGCTTCACAGAAGAATGCTTCGTATTCCGTGGACACATGTTACAAACGAGAATGTACTACGAAGAGCAAACATCGAAAGGCAACTTTTGACGACCGTAAAATGCCGAAAGACATCATATCTTGGACATATTTTGAGAGGTGATAAATATCGTCTATTACAGCTCATACTAAAGGGCAAGATTGAGGGGCGCCGTGGAGTTGGAAGAAGGCAACAGTCGTGGCTCAGAAATATACGGGACTGGACCGGCAAAAGAAGGGCTGGTGAACTCTTTCGCTTGGCGGAGGACCGTACAGCTTTTGCCATGGTGATCGCCAACGTCAGGGAGACCGGACAAGGCACATGAAAGAAGAAGAAGGCCGATTGGAGCGACGAATCCTCAGTATACCACATAGAGCAAAATGCTATCAAGTGGTATACAGATGGTTCTAAGACAAAGCAAGGTACTGCTGCAGGAGTGTTTGGACCTCGTACCAAATACTTCAAATCTATGGGAACATTCCCAAGTATCTTCCAAGCAGAGGTACACGCTATCGAAAGATATGCAAAGTTTAACCTCCACGGAAATTATCGCAAAAAACGAATTGCTATCCTGCCATGCAGCCAAGCAGCCATCAAGGCCATTAGCTCATGCACCATCAGATCCGAACTGGTATGGGACTGGTGTGGGAAAGCTAAACAAGCTTGGCAAAAAAATAAAGTAACGCTATACTGGGTACCAGGACACAGTGGTATAGACGGAAACGAAGAAGCCGATCATCTAGCAAACAAGGGATCCAGTTGTCCCTTTATAGGTCCGAAACCCTTTTGCGGCATGAGTGTGAATACCATCCACAGAAGTTTAGATGAAGAAACAAGAGAACAATGGATGAAAACCTGGAAAGAAGGGCTAGGGCAGTCCAAAGTGATGCTGGGATCTTTTAACCAGAAAAGAACAAAAGCTTGCCTGAAATTAAGCAGGAACAAGGTTAGAATTCTGACAGGAGTCTTAACGGGACAAAATTTCATTCTGCAACGCTCATCGAAAGTCCTCTATTTACCCTAATTGTTCCGCAAATTCTTGTATTCTTGCAATTGGACTGCATGGGGAATCGCACATATGGATTTAAAACTGATAAAACTGTATCTTCCCGTGTCTTTTAGTTTCGGTCGAAATTCCTCCTCCCGACACAGAAGTCGAAGAATCGTTGAAACGTTTCAGGCCAGGTAAAACTTGTAGGAACAAGAACTTGTAGGAACAGGAATGCTGTGGACACAGAGGGCACCACCGACAAACCCACAACCCCGTGACAAGTTTTTTTTTTGTCATACTAAAAGCGTAACGAGCCGCCACTGTACCAAAAAATGTGTTTTTTTTTTAAATGATATTAAAAATATTTATATGTTATTAAACGATTACATTTCTTTTGCAACAAGTTTGTAAAGGTTTCGAATATTTTTTTTAAATAATTGCATGGAGAAACCGCCTCCGAGGGCGGCACGACGATTTTTTAATTTTTTTTTCGCTTTTTCACCCATAACTCGGACGGTTTCCATCGTACCGACATGGTTCGAGTGCCGGTGCGTGCGGAACGTCACCACCCACCCGATTGTCACCTCACTATTCGAGATTTCTGCTTAAATTTTTTTGCAAGTATAATATAAACACATGTGTCAATTTTGGACGCTTATATCACACGAACCGGACGTGTGACGTGAAATCGCTACACGTTGGGTCATCCGCCCACCATTTGACTACGAGAATATGACGCGCGGGTGTCTTGAGACTGAGACCGCCGCCAGAGGCGGCGTTTTATTCGGACGACCTGGACTCGCCGTAAAGTGTGAATAACGTTGCAGACAAAAGTCGCAGAGCGACGAGTGCGGTGTCGGAGGACGAATTTTCTACAGGAATCGTTAAGAAAAATTTTACTTTTTCTGGGCATCTTCGCCGTGACCTCCGTAAAAGTCGTCATTTTTTGTTGCAAACTTTTGGGATCCGTGTGAGGAAGCGTGTGGCTGCAATCGCCAGGTAATGACGGGATCGGAAATTTCGGCCAATTCTGATTTCGGTCATTTCTTTTTCATTCCCAAATTTCACCTGGGGGCCCGCACCACGTGGCTCTTTGAAAAGTGTAAATTTGGCTTTTTTATACCGCCAGGGGCGGCAGTTCTTCGGCGTTTTAACCGCGCGTCTTCGATGCTTTAACTGCGAATGTCCGTCCAGACGTTACGCATCCTCAAATTTCGCGGATCTTCTCAGACAGAGACCGCCGCTGGAGGCGGCGTTGTGTTTAGGCATTTTTGTTTTGGCCCGACAACAGTCTCAAAGCGTGGTGTCGGAGGACTCGTCTCGAAATTTGCTACAGGAATCGTTAGTTTAGGGTCCCTGTGACCGAATACAGGGTGTTTCAAAAAGAATATACGTATTTCGCATGCACGTATTTATTAAACTAACAAATATATTTCTTTCTTCTTCTTTAATCCATAGCCGGCGCATGGAGAGGTGGTCGACCTCGTAGCCAGTACGCTGCTGTTGGTGCCGCTAGATTCCGTGCTCCATTCACTATACGCTTCCATGCTAATCGATCAGTTGCAACGGTTCTTGCCTCAGCTGTTGTTATTCGCTGGTTTTTTAAATCGTTCTCTACGTGTTTCAGCCATGTGGTCTTCGGTGCTTGTTTTTGTGTTCTCCAATCAAGAGGTCGTTTTTTCCATAGGAGTTTGTGCGGTACTCGATTGTCGCCCATCCTACAGATGTGGCCGAACCATCGTAATCGGCGTTTTTGAATTTCCTCAACAATCGGTGTCTGTTTCTTTCGCACCTTTCTCTGATTGTCTCATTTCGGAGGTGGTTGAGGAGTGAGACGCAGAGAATCTATCTCAGGCATCGCATTTGGAAGGCCTCGAGCTCGTTAAGGTCTGGTTTGAGTAATGTCCATGTTTCCGATCCATAAAGAAGAATTGGGAGGATCAGCGTCCGGTATAGGCGTATTTTGGTATTGATGGTAATATTCGTCCGCTTCCATATGCACCACTTGAGTGAAGCAAACGTTGCTGTTGCCTGGCCTATCCGGCTGTGAACTTCTGCTGTCGAAGCTACTTTCTTCTCCACAACCAGTGTTCCCAAATATTTGAACTGTGGTACCTGCTCGATTGTGGTTCCATCGAGGTAAACTCTGGCTTTAGATCCATCCGTTGTAAGCACTTTGGTCTTATCCGCATTGATTCTCAGTCCGTATGACTGGGCAATGCGGGAAATGTCATACAAGGTGTCTGTTGCTTCGGCATCTGTGTTGGCGAAAACCACACTGTCATCGGCGAACATCAGATCGGTTAGGAAGTTTTTGTCATCATATCGAACTCCGCGTCGCCCATCAAACGCTTTCCGCATAATCGTGTCGATCACAATGTTAAAAAGGAGCGGCGAGGCCACGTCTCCTTGCCGGACTCCGGTTCGAATCGGGAATTCCTCAGACATGTCGTTTCGGATACGAACATTGCTGGTTGAGCCGTCGTACGATGCTTGAAGAAGTTGAATGATTTTCAGTGGCACGTGTTCGATCTTCAGGGCTTCCCACAAGCTTGTCCAATCGATGCAATCAAAAGCAGATTTTAAATCGATGAAGACGATGACAGTTCGTTTGCCACATCGCATTCTTTCTTCCATTAGCTGACGGAGAGCAAATATCTGATCGATGCATCCTCGATGTGGTCGATATCCAGCTTGTTCTTCCCGGCTTGTTTGCTCTCGATGTTTCTGTAGTCTTGATTGTATGATTTTCATAAATACTTTGACGATCGAGAGGAGGCTAATATCACGGTAATTCTTGCATTCCCGACTGTCGCCTTTCTTCAAAATAGGCACAACAATCGCTTTCTTCCACACGGATGGAACACAATCTGAATGCCATATATGCACTGTGAGAACGTGAAGTTGATGTAATAAGACGTCTCCCCCGGCTTTGATCATTTCGGCAGTTACTTGATCTCCTCCCGGCGCTTTACCATTTTTCAGGGATTTTATTGCCGTCTTCACCTCATTGATTGTTGGTTCAGTATCGGGAAACTGATTTATCGGCTGCTCAATAATCGGCAGTTCGGGTGCTGGACCTACTGGCGGATTGTGGTTGTACAGCTGATGAAAGAATTCTCTCCACCGCTGTAGACGTTCCTGAGGAGAGGTCACGAAAGTTCCATCCAATTTTTTGATATTGTCATTTGTTGATGTTGTTTTGCCACTTAACCGTCGGATTGTCTGGTACAGCGTCCGGTACTCATGCCTTGACGCTGCTTCTTCCATGTCAGCCGCGATGTTATTCCAGTAAGCTTCCCGTTCCAATTTCATTTTCTGTCGAACTTCTTTGTTCAATCGTCGGTATTGTTTGAAATCGACGTGTTTCGTTTGCTTCCGCTGGTCGACTAGATTGAGACAGTCGTCCGAGATCCATTGCTGCGTCCGTCGACGGATGGGCGGACACAGCTCCGTTGCACACCCCACAATAGACTCAGAAAGTTGTTTTTCTTCTATGTTGATATCGACTGGTATCGTGAGTGCTGCAAATTTGTTGGATAATGCGATTTGAAATTTTCGGCTGGTTTCAGGGTCTCGCAGACAGGCCCAGTTCCTCTTGGCTGATGGTGGTGCCTTTTTCTTTGCTCTTTGTAATTTCAATTGTAGTTTCACTCGGACAAGATAATGGTCTGATCCACAGTCGGGTCCACGCATCGCACGTACATCTTTGAGCGTCGATCGGAATCTGGTGTTGACCAAAATGTAGTCCAACATCGCCGAATCGTTGCCGGATGGATTTCGCCACGTGAGTTGATGTTTGAGGGGGTGACGAAAGATGCTGTTGCCGATGATCAAGTTGTTTGACGCTGCAAATGATAAGAGGCGTAATCCGTTGTCATTTATTTCCCCGTATTCGAATTTTCCCATCGTTTCTTCCCAACCGGTTCGATCTGCACCCGTATGTGCATTAAAGTCGCCCATAAGTACGATTAATTCGGTTTGGGGTATTGTATCCAGTGTGTGTTGAAACTGGGCATAAAATTCATCCTTGTTTATGTCCGGGCTGGTCTCAGTTGGGGCGTAGACGGATACGATATGGGTCTTAATCGTTCCATCAATAGTGATAACCGCCAGACGCTCGGATATCGGTTGGAATGCGATAACACTGGCAGAGGCCCGTCGATCAACCATAAAGCCAACGCCCGCTTCTCGTTTGTCGCCACCAGAATAGAATAGCGCCATCGTCTCGTCGATTGATGGTGGGTCAACCTTCATTGTCCCAGATCCTGTGAGCCGCAGTTCTGATAATGCACAGATCGATATTTTGCATTTCAATAATTCCTTGGCGATAATTTCCTTTTGACCAACGTGATGTCCCGTTCGCACATTCCATGCGGCGATTCGTATTTCTGATTTCGGTGTGATTAACCTGAGTCTTTGGCCAGTAGTCCACTTCTTACCAGCATCCCTGGTTCCCAAAGCTGGCGCATCAGCTGCCCCGGATGCGGTAGCATTAATTCGTAAGTGGTTAAGTCGTGTATCCATGCGGTTTCTTGCCTAGTTTCTTCGGTTTCCCGATTCTGGTCGGCGCGGCAGGCCGACCACCCTCCTCCTTTCACACCCTGGGCTTGGGACCAGACGACGGCGGAGACGACGGTGTTTTAGGTCGAAAAAGGAGGGAGAGCAAAAAAATACGTTTATGTCACTTTGACATAAATATTATTGACATTATATATTTAACAAATATATAACAAATTTAATTTCGTTTTTTAGTAAATGTCAAGTTTTTTCACTTTTGTTATGCATAAAATCGTCGACTTGACACAGTGCAAATTTGCTATACCAATTTATTGCCGCTATTATGTTTTAATTATCTGCCTACAAAAGCAAACCTTTTCATGAAATATAATTTTCTTTCGGACGAATCCCGATGAGCCTATTGTAATTGCATACTTAACTCCAGGAACAAAATTCATATTGACTTGAGTGATTGTCTTGATAGTTTAATTGAAGAGATTTCCAGTGAATTAATTCCTTCTGATGTAATTAAGGAAATAATTTGTTGTTCTGTGAATGAATTTGTTGTCTAATTGGACGAGCAAACCCGCGGAGTACCTTGAACGGTAATTGATTTCTAACAAGTCCGTTTTTTTTTGTTGGTTTGTTGGGTGGAGGAAATGTGCGAACGGGCAAATCCCATCGGCGTAATAAGTTCTTGGAATTTGCATATTTGATGAAACCTTTTGTTTTCGTAATTTTTTTTTTCGCTGTTGTTGTCGCAGGCGGTCAAGCAGATCACGCAAAGTTTTAAAATATCAGTAATTAGTGGTTTTGCTATAAAATACATATAATTAGAGTAATGGACTATAATACAGCTAAAAACTTTATAAATGTTTATGTCCTCTATATACCGAGTGAGACAAAAAGAATCGATGAGAAAATCTACTTATTATGAATTAATATGCAGACGACACATATATTTCAAACCTATCATTGATTATCATTGATTATGTAATATTTGGACTATTTCATAGACAATGAAAAGGGATGTAGCAAATTTCAACAACTTTGTACTGGTATATCAATTAAGCCAAAAATTGTTTGGCTATAACCCATCCATACAATTTTCAACCGAAGAAGTCGCGAAGAAGTCACCGAAGAAGTCAACCGAAGAAGTCGCGATTATTTGACTCTCTTTTAAACACCCGCAAACCACCAAGACACGTTCTAGTGTAATTTTCTATAATGTTATTCGGATGACCACAGTTCAATCAGAACAATTAATAAAAGCAGGCCCATTGTAGAATCAAATAACAGAGGAATTTTCGGGCATGAGTGGATTGAGACAGGGAGATGGACTGTCGCCCCTTCTTTTTAACATAGTCCTAGATATTGCTATCAAGAAGACGAACATCACCACGGAAGTATTTACTAACCAGGGACCACAGATGATCCTGGCCTTCGCGGACGACATTGACTCGGTCGGAAGAAGTACTGTCGAAGTCAAGGAAAGCTGCCTGAAAATATAGAAGGAATGTAAGAAAATGGGCCTCAACATCAACGAGGTAAAAAACAAATACATGCACATTACCCGACAACCAACCAAGGACATAATCGGTCAGAATATAACGATGGACACCTATAACTTCGAATGTGTCAGACAGTTTAAGTACCTTGGAGCCACGATATGCTCAGACAATGACAGCAATGAAGAGATTAAAACACGAATACACAGTGGCAATAAGTGTTTCCATGCATTCCAAAACGGCGTCGAGAGTATCAAAGCTGAGGGTGTACGAGGCTCTAATCAAACCGATCATCTGTTATGGCTGTGAGACCTGGACCCTTACGAAACACAATGAGCTTCTACTAAATCGGACTGAAAAGGAGATCCTGAGAGGAATATTTGACCTCGTCAAGGATCCAAACACGGAGCAATATCGCATAAGGACGAATGCAGAACTCCAGGGCATATACCAAAAGCCGGATATAGTCAAATCAATAAAATGAGATGGGCTGGACATGTCCAAAGAGCACCTGACTGATCAAGATAGTATGGGAAGGAAACCCAGCAAGAAAGAGACCGCTGAGGCATCAGATGGAAGGACAATATTTTAAAAGATCTACAGACTATGCAGGTATATGACTGGAAGGAGGCCATGTTGAACCGGGACCGATGGAGGCAAATCGTTAACGCAGCCAAGACCCACCGAGGCTTGTAGTGCTACCCAGAAGAAGAAGAAGGTCCATTGTAGAGCAATTCCGGAAATTACTTATCAGAAGAAAGGCTTGCAATTAAAAAGGAGATAGAAAATTCCTCGGTGTTATTTTAGATGAGGATCTTAAATTTTCATCTCATGTATTGAAAACGGTCAACACCGCCTACCTCCTGTTAAAACTACAGTATTCTGCGAGTAGTTTCCATACGAAAGACCTTAGAAAATGGCTAGTGGAAAGTTACATCCTTTCACTTTTCACTTATGCAGACACAGTTTTTGCTAGTTATATTAGATTTGAAAATAAATGGTTCAAAATAAATTCATACGGTTTGTACATGGCCTGAAGTCCAGCAGAATACCAGCCGTAATAAAAACTTTATGGAAAAATATGGAGCAGGTCAGAAACTAACTACCATTGTTGCTTCAAGAGATCCTTAATTAACACCCAGCATACTTGTATAAAATAACATCCAGAACAGACGTGCATAATCTAAATGTCCGCAGCAAAGGCTTACTAATACCAGCACTTCATAAAAAACAGCTCTATCACGTATCAAATAACAAAAAGAGTCAACGGGCTAAACGACACTCTACGGCTAGCGGGCATTAAACCGTTTAAAAGGGTGCTAAAGAAAGTACGTGATCTGTTAGAAAAATATCCGACCTTTAGCCGGTAAAAAAAACTGGCATACCTGGAGCGTTGGAAACCTAATCGCCCTCAAAGTAGTCACACTTCTTCCAGCGGTGCCGCCATTGTTGGAAGCATTCCGAAAAAGCCTCTTTCGGAATCGACTTTAGTTCGGCTGTCGTTGCAGCCATAATGTCCTCTCTTGTCAGAAGTCGCGTTCCTTTCAATGCTCTCTTGACTTTGGGAATAGCTTGTAGTCGCAGGGGGGGTATATCAGGAGAGTAAGGAGCCTGTCGAACCAGAGGAGTCTTTTTTAAACACCCGCAAACCACCAAGACACGATCTAGTGCAGAGCTTTCCAAACTTTTCATGTTGGTGACACACTTTTTAGACAAACAAAATTTCGCGACACATTAATACAGTACAGTAGCAAACCAGAGTTTAAAGGCAAAACTAACCCCCTTATAAAGGATACAATAGTAAAAAAAAACATACAATATTAAAAAAATAGTAAACTCCTTATCATTTTAATGAAATACATGAGCTTGATTGGATGAACACAGCTTTTTAATATTCGGTGGAATATTAGACAAAGACACTCGCATTTCGTCATCAAGCATTTTTAAGCTTCCACGTTTCAATGTCTTTATGTTTGTCATTGTTGAAAAGGATACTTCACAAATGTATGTAGTGGAAAACTGTAGAAGAATTTTTAACGCTTTTTTACCTATGTTCGGATGCATTTTAGAAACGTAAATCCAAAAGTTGTCCAAGTTACCCTCTTTATACGTCATTAACATATTTCGATCATTTTTTTATTTCAGCTGATTCATCTTCTTCAATAAGCGAGAAGTTAATCGTTGCAGTTGAAATAAATGGATTTCTGATCCAATCATAGTCTTGGATTTCAATATTTGGGAACTAATGTTGAAATTTCTCAAAGAGTAATGTTAAATGGTCAAAAATTAACGCACTAATATCATATTTTCAGTTCAGTTCTTTCAGTTTTCAGTTTCTTTCAGTGATCAGTTTTGGAAAACATTTCAAAATTTCCTTCTTTCACATTCCTTTTCTAAATTGCTATCTTGTCTCTCATAGCACAAATTTTATCTACCGCTGTTAAGAGATTTTCTCCTTTTCCTTGTATACTGATGTTTAGTTTATTCAAATGGTAAAATATGTCAGCAAGATATGCTAATTTTGTGCACCACAGTTTGTTTTGAATTAGATCGCACAATTCATTTTGCTGATTTTCTTCAGAGTCTAAGCATCATTTCTCTCAATTCGTATACACGACAAAGCACTCGATCTCTTGAAAGCCAACGCACTTCTGTGTGTAGTAAAAGCTTTTTAAACTTTGCCCCCATTTGTTCACAAATGTGAGCAAATAATCTTGATTTAACAGGTCTACTTTTTATGTAATTCACCATTTGAACCACTTTGTCCATAATATTTTTCAATTCGCATTTCGCATTCAATGGTTTGCGCCACTAGTGCTTCGCGATGTAAAAAGCAATGAGGTAATATAATATTTTCATTGTCTTTCTTTGCCAAAGCTATAAAACCTTTTGTTGAACCAATCATTGAAGGAGCGCTTATGTATTCAAGCTATATTCCGCTTTAAAAAGTTGGCATGTTACATTGTTTTCATAACACTTTTTTTCCAAGAAACACCTATAATTATAACATGTTATGAACACTTTATATGACAATATATCATAATATATTAGAATGAATTCTAAAAGTCCAAGGAAAATTGGCATAAATTTTTGGAACAAAGAAAATTACAGCCAAGATAATTCGAGAAACCAAACGAACCTTCACACAAAACCAACTAACACAAATCGAAGAGAGCTTTGCTAACAATAAGAATAACTCCAGAGATTTCCTTGGAACCTTCAAACAGACACTCCGTCAAAATACGCTCCGCCAAGCCT
Source organism: Phosphuga atrata (assembly GCA_944588485.1). Classification (NCBI taxonomy): domain Eukaryota; kingdom Metazoa; phylum Arthropoda; class Insecta; order Coleoptera; family Silphidae; genus Phosphuga; species Phosphuga atrata. The sequence continues at coordinate 49,428,146 of OX155904.1, forward strand.
CCACTTCAGAGACTTGCAAGGCAAACTGGTTTACAACGACAAGGACAACTGTCACCTTTTGGCTCAGTACTTTAAAAACCTACTCAACTGTGACCCACCCAGCGATGACTTCGACTATAAACAAACCACACCAAAGCCGGACTCGCTGCCCCCTTCATTGGCAGAAGTTGGCCAGATCATTCAACTTCTTAAGAACAACAAGGCAGCTGGCGAAGACTCTATCGTTGCTGAACTGTGGAAAGGTGCTGGAAACAATGCCATGCGCAAGCTAACCGAGATCATCCAAGACATCTGCGAAACAGAGAAATTACCACCCGATTGGAAATCTGCTCTGATCCATCCGCTTCACAAATAGGGTGATTTTACTGATCTAAACAACTACCGTGGAATTTCTCTCGTCCCGGTAACATACAAGATTCTCTCGAAGGCGTTAAAAACACGGGCAGAAAATCAGCTGGATATGCAACTGGGAGAATACCAGGGGAGCTTCAGGAAGACCCGATCCTGTGTTGAACAGATTCTCAATCTTAAAACAGTACTTGCATATTCCAAGACGAGAAACCGCAAGGTGGTCGTTATCTTTGTTGATTTTAGGAAGGCCTACGATTCCATTGATAGAGAAAAGCTTAACAAAGTACTCCAGGAACTAGGGCTAGACAACAAAACCCGCAGACTTATCCTTGAAACTTTGACGTCCTTGAAATTTAGAGGCGAGATTTCAGAAAGCTGCGAAATAAAAACTGGAATCAGACAAGGAGATGGACTTTCCCCACTTCTCTTCAACTGTGTCCTTGAAAAGGTTATGAGAGAATGGCTGATCAATTTGTGTGCTCAGAATAGTATCTACCTGGGACATAAGAACGATGGACTGGTTGTAGATTGCCTGGTCTTTGCAGATGACATGGCACTGTTTGCTGATTCTCTTGAGATGGCAACAATGCAGGTAAAACAGGCTGCCATAGTGGGCCTTCAAGTGTCGCTGGAGAAAACAGAATTCTTCACCAACATCAGAGAAACAAACAGAGAGATGTTACTCACTTATGTTGAGAGAGAAATTTAAGTATCTCGGCGAGTGGATTGAACCCAACTTATCAGAAAGAACATCATTATCCAAGAGAGTCAACACGTTAGAATAAGCCTATCGACTGACTAAGAACACTTATAACAAGAAATGCCTGTCACGCAACCTGAAACTTAAGCAATACATATCAGTCTTGCGACCAGAAGCCCTATATGCCATGGAATGTCTTTCATTGAACCGAAGAGGTCTGGTAGAGAAATTTTAAATCAGAGAGAGAGGATAATCCTCAAGAAGATCCTAGGCCCGGTAAAGGAAGATGGGCAATTCCGAAGGCGGCATAACTCTGAGCTCTACGAACATATTGAGATGCTCTCTGACTTTGCAAGGAAAAGAATGGTAGCTTTCTATGGCCACCTTGCAAAACTGTCTCCAAACCGACTAACCAACCGTCTGTTCAACTTCTGGCAAAACAAGAATGTTTTTTTACCACTTGGTACCACTTGTTTGACAGAAACCGGGAAGGATATTAAAAAAAAACTGGGTATAACAGATCTCCAAAGCAGACAGTATGTGAATGCACCCTGAAGGAAGTCCGTGGATTTCAGGAAAAACCCCGAAGGAAAGGTACCCCCTGCTCAGAAGAGAGAAAGGAGTTACACCGGCAGAAGATGCGACAATACTGGGCAAAGATCAAAGCCCAACAAATTTGTTGAACAAGCGTGGTGTAAAGTAGGCCCGTTCAAAACAAGAAGAAGAATATACTAAAATTTGAATGATACACGGAAGATTAACGTGGCCCCCGCGCTAGAATGTGGTAATAATGTTTAATGCATTTTAACATTTGTTTTGACAATTTTTTTACACATTAGAACGATGAACGAAGAAAATTTCAGATTCCTCTTTACTGCACTCTACCGGCTCTATGAAATTATTGTGAGCACCAGTTGTTGGTTTCTTATACTCAATTGACAGTGATGTGTCGGAAGCCCTCATCTTCCAGGTAGCCATATGCCGTCCAACAATCCATATACATAATATAACATAATTATTAGAACATAAAATAACATACTTATAATAACATAATATATTGCAAATTGTAATAAATTTAGGAAAAACAAAGAAAAAGTGGAGGCCTTTTGGAATAAACTAGATGATATTATCCAGAAAATTCGGGATAAAATCATTATCATTATTCTTGGAGACTTTATGCACAGATTGTTAAAAAAAAAATTGTTGGAAATTAATAGAACTTTGCCAAGCACTCAGCTTTAAAAAAACTACCACGAAAACAAACGACATGGATATCCCCAAATCCCAGCCTAGAGGAATTTCAACTTGATCATGTGGCAATCAAGAAAATTTCTCACAACGAAATCATGTATGGTAGCGTACTCAGGGCAGCAAATTTGGATTCGGACTACCTTTCTAAAATTAAGTTCAAAGTCATTTCCAAACAGGAAACGCAACATGAAACAAATTGAGGGTCGCAAGTACAGCATGTAAAAAAATATTAAAACAGATTAATTCACAAAATCAACGGAAACGATTCAGACTCAAAGTTGGGAGGACATCAAGAAAAACGTCATTACTGTAGCACCTAACATAAAAAGTAAAAAACATGCCTGGTGGTCGCTAGAATGTGACGCCTCATTGCAACAAGATAGCAGGCATTGCAAAATTGGCTAAATCAGAAGAAAGCAGATTAAATTTCATTAGAGTTGTAAAACTGAAAAATGGCACATGAAAACAAAACTCTCGTCCAAATTGATGAAGAATTTGTTAAGAATAACACAAGAAGCTTTTACAGAACTTTCAAACAATGGTTATCGAAACACAGAGCACCAAGCCTCCAATTTGGAGATGTAAATGGGACCATCGGCCACAATAACAGGGAAAATTGCAAGATACTAGCAGGCTACTTAGAGAAGCTCTTGAACTGTGAATCCATCCTTGAAAAATTTAAATCCATCCGAAATAACTTTGAAAAACCGGATTCTTACCACCAACAACTGAAGAACTACTAAAGGGTATTTCAGAACTAAAACAACAAATCTGTACATATTCCTACACAATTTAACTAATTTAAATTATTTTCGTTCATGAAGTAATCTAATGTTTTAATTATATCTTTGCCCCTAGTTCTCAATGGAAGTTCTAAGCAACACAAGAATCGTTCAATAATTCTGTCAGTATGAATGAAACGTATAAAAACTAGTAATTGTGCCAACCCACTGACATCTGTAGATTCATCTAACTGTAATGCAAAGACCATATTATTATCTTGAAACATGTCTTGACATGAATACGTGAAATAGATGAATACGTCTTCCAATCGTGTTATCTGCCAAAGGGATTTTATTGACTTCTATCTCAAATTCTGGTCCAAACATTGTTTCTCAGCAAGATTCCTTTATAGTAGTTTCAGCTATAGTGTGTGACTCCTTATTTTTGGCAATTATTTGAACAATCAAGTAACTTGCCTCTTGAGCTGATTTGAGGTGAATGATACAGACTGCTTCTTTATAGATTTTGAAAATTAAATAAAGTATTCTACTGGCTTTTGTGATAAATCACTGTGTTTTGAGGTAAATTGGCGCTTTAATTTGTTTAGTACCATACTTTCATTTGCAAGTATCACCCCACAAATTAAACACTGGGGGCATGGGTTTTCTTCATTACCAGAAAATGTGAATCCTAGTTTCATATAATCATTATTGTATAAACGAGCCGTAGAATTTTTTCCTTTACAATTTTTACGTATTAATGCAGAACTTCAACGGTTGCAAACATTTACGCAAATTGTTAGCATTGAACGTGTCAGAGATAATAAAGTCCAAAAATTCGAATCTTTCATTATTCCTAATCCCATAGGTATTCCCATCTAACAAATAAGCTTTTTTTAAATTAATGTTATAGTCGCGATTATTCCCGCGACACACCATCATACTGCAGGCGACACACTAAAGTGTCGCGACACACAGTTTGGAAAGCACTGCTCTAGGCTGATAAACATAATACAAAATAAAACTTACCAGTTTTTAAGTATCTTGTATCAAAAGAATCCAGAAACGAAAAATTTAAAGTCCACTCACAAAAATTTGGAACACAAAAAAAACACCGTCTCATAAAGATTCACTGTGTCTTTCCTCCAATTGTGCTAATCAGCTAGTTCTTCCCGCCTGTAGCAACCCAAGACTCCCGCTTCAAACTCAACTCACTGTCTGGGCGGTAGAGCGCTCTCACAGTCACCCAAAAACAACAAACGGTCTTACCCCAAACAGGGTCTTACCCCACCGGACCTTATATTTTACTTGTCATCTGTTAAGTAGTTACTCATGATAACTGCTGAAATGGCGGCCATTGAAAATGAAACCTCTTGTTGGAACACCCCATATAAAGGGTCCGCCAATTAGCGCGCTCGATCTTTAACAGCTGATGGCGGCCATGTTGTTTGTGGTAGAGTTGTCAAACCTAGTTGTTATTATTCAGTGTATCTTCACAAATTGCCATGAACCAATTCAGCCGCGAGCAACATGTGCAAATCATTAAAATGTATTACGAAAATCATTCGTCGGTTCGGGCAACGTTCCGCGCGCTCCGTCAATTTTACGGTGCAATTGGTCGTCCTGCTGAGTCGACTATCCGTCGTTTGATAAACAAATTCGAGGCAACCGGTTCGGTGAACAATAAGCCAACACCGACGCGTCGTCGAAACGTCCGATCTGCCGCGAATGTCGCCGCTGTGCGCGATAGTGTGCGTGAAAATCCGCGACAGTCAATTTCACGTCGCGCACAGGAACTCAGCCTTTCGGAAACATCACTTCGCCGAATCTTGCATCTGGATTTGGGCATGCATCCGTACAAGATCCAGCTGACACAAGAGCTCAAAATAAACGACCATAGACAGCGCCGTATCTTCGCTGATTGGGCTTTAGAGCAGTTGGAAGTCGACCCCGAGTTTGGTCGCCAAATCATCTTCAGCGATGAGGTACATTTTTGGATAAATGGGAATGTCAACAAGCAGAATTGCCGTTATTGGGCCGAGAACAATCCACAGGAGGTCCACCAGGTCGCAATGCACCCAGCAAAGGTAACTGTTTGGTGTGGATTTTGGGCCGGAGGCATCATCGGGCCGTATTTCTTCGAGAACGACGATGGTGTGGCTATCACGGTAAACGGCGAACGATACAGATCCATGATAACGAACTTTTTCTGGCATGAAATCGACAATATGGATGTCGAGGATATGTGGTTTCAGCAGGACGGCGCTACGAGCCACACAGCGCGCGCCACAATGGATCTTCTGCACGAGCGCTTCGGAGGAATGGTTATCTCGCGCGGAGGCGACATCAACTGGCCACCGAGATCGTGCGATTTAACCCCACTAGACTATTTCTTGTGGGGTTTTCTTAAATCACAGGTTTACGCAAACCAACCACAAACACTGATCACCTCAAAGTCAACATACGCCACGCCATCGATGAAATACAGCCCGATTTGTGCGCCAGAGTCATTGGAAATTGGACTTCTCGTATGCGCGCCACCAAGCAAAGCCGAGGTGGCCATTTGAACGATATTATTTTCCATACATAATGCCTTCGAATACTCTTTCAAACAAAAAATAAATTTCATTTATACCTCTCACACAACTTGCTTTATTTTATTTTAAAGATCGAGCGCGCTTATTGGCGGACCCTTTATAAAATAAATGAAAAAACTTAAAAGGTGCTTCACTTACTATCTTTACGGCTTCATATTGTTTGTAAAAAATTGTTTAAACGTACCCAGGTATCCGGTCATCGAACGAAGGAGTTTGATAACTTTTATTGAATGAATGGATTAGAAATATTTTCACACAAAAATGGTAAATTTGTGTAAATGTAGCATCACGGGCTACATACAAAAGTTCACTGGAAAAGTTGATTGCACCTTGTGTTCGATAGCCCCTTGTATAATGTATAAAGTATACAATAAATATTAACTTTCTGTAACATCAGAATGATCTGGTAATTTTCCATCCTGTTGGTATGACCTTTTTTGTGAATTAGGACCACGTGAGCGTTTAGATCATAGTAGTGTTGTATCTTGTCATTTTTTGTCAGTATACGAATCGAAATAATTTATCCATAAGGACATACGTTGATTGCATTTTTAAAAGCTAAATAGGTTAATTAATTTGACCCAATCGGTCTGTTTCCTTGATGAAAAGGAATTAATACAGTTCATATTTGTTTTTTTTTTACAATATGTTTTTAGTGAAGGCTCCTAAATCTAGACCGTACATATAGCATGGAAAGGACGCCGACAATTCTCACTATTTTTTTATAGACTTTTTCTTAAAAATGAATTATTTATTCGTGACTAATACTAACGCTTTGCAGCAACCTTGTTCTTCACCTATCAAGATTTATTTTAAAATTTAATTTCATACATATTTAGTCTATCAAGATTTATTTTATTTAATTTCATACATATATAGTCTATTCCCAGAACTTTCTATTTCCAGAAACAGACTGTTTTATTTTTATCTATTTGCTTATTTAGAATTATTCCTATTTACCTCTCGAGAACCACATCAAATTACTATTCAAATTTAGAATGGACGCTGTTTGTATGACGTAAACACCGACTTACTTACTTACTCCTCGGCGCTACAGCCCATGAAGGGCCTTGGCCTCTCTGACGATCGTAGCCCAATCCTGACGATCTTCAGCTCGTTTCCTCCATCTTCTGACTCCCATCTTTCGTAAGTCATCCTCTACATCATCCATCCATCGTTTCCGTGGTCTCCCTTTGCACCTTCTGCCACCTGGGTTTCCTTTGTGTACCTTCTTGACAGACCTGTCATCTGGCATTCGCTCTACATAGCCCAACCATCTTAGTCTATTACTCTTTATTTCCAAAACTATGTCAGCATGACCGTATAGTTCCTCCAATTCCCTATTTTTCCGTATTCTCCATTGCCCTGCGTCAAAAATCTTTCTTAATATTTTCCTTTCCCATCTTCTCAGACATTCCTCTTCTGCCACCCTCATTGTCCATGTTTCTGAGCCATACATTACCACCGGCCTTATAACCGTTCGATAGACAGTTATCTTCGATTTTCTGCTCAGGCTACGTGACTTGAGTATCTTAATCAGGGCCCAGTATGCTCTGTTTCCCGCTGCAATCCTTGCTTTTATTTCTTCACACTAGCACTTAAACTTCTCACAACTCTCATAGTTGACTCCATTCAACTTTACGAGTTTGTCTTTCGCCGCTGTGTTTCTCCTGGAAGAGAAGATATACTGTGTTTTGGCGCCGTTCACTCGAAGCCCCAATTCTTCTGCCTCCTTTTCTAACCTACACAACCCATCTTCCAGCTCTTTAAATCTTCGAGACAGCATACACACATCATCCGCATACGCCAAATTCTGGTTCATGCGGTTAAACAGAGTACCACCTGGGTTGTTGGTCTCCACTTTTCTCATCACTCTCTCCAGTACTATGTTGAAAAGTAGTGTGGATAATAGATCGCCCTGTCTTAACCCTTGGTTGACTTCAAATTCCTTCGTAAGTTTTCCTTCCACTTTAACTTGGCATTTCGTTCTGTTGAGGGTCATTTGTATCAGACGTATTAGCTTATATGGACACTCCATATCCATCAGAGTCTGATACAGCTGTTTTCTTTTCACGCTATCATAAGCCTGTCTGAAGTCCACAAAGAGATGATGTATGTATATCCACATTATACTCGTAGCATTTCTCCATTATTTGCCTTATCGTGAAGATATGGTCGGTCGTTGATCTACCCTGTCGAAAACCACACTGATAATCTCCTAGAATCTCACCCGCAAAAGGAGTGAGTCTCATAGCAATGACTTTGGCTAAGACTTACACATGTACACAACACTGAGTAAAGCTATGCCACGGTAGTTTTCACATTTTGCTTTGTCCTTCTTGTTATGAATCGGGCAAATAATGGCCAAGTTCCACTCCTCCGGCATCACTTCTTTTTCCCATACTTCGACGATTAGCTGATGGACAAGACGTGTCAAATGTTCACCCCCACCCTTAATCATCTCTGCTGAAATGTTATCGCTTCCTGGGGCATTATTATTCTTCAAGATTTTGATTGCCAATCTGACTTCCTCTATTGTAGGTGTGGTTACAGGCATTTCGTCCTGGCTAACACTGTGCCACGGCTGGCCATTGTCGGTTTCCGTTTGTTCCGATGCTACAATCTCTATTGTTGTATTCAGCAGTTCGCTGAAATACTCAGCCCACCGGTCTAGAATCTGTTCTTCTCCTCCTATAAAATTTTCTTCTTTATCTCTGCAGAACACAGCACGTAGTTGGAAACCTTTCTTCAGCTCCTGAATTCTTTTATAGAATTACCTTACCTCCTGGGTGTTATGTTCTTCCTCTAGTTCAGTAATCCATTTCTTCTCTGATTCTCGTTTCTTTCTTCTACAGATTTTGTCTGCCTCCTTTCTTTTGTTCCTGAATTCTTCTGTATTATACCTAGTAGACCTGCTTAGCATTTTCTTCCTTGCCTCATTTCTCTCCGTCATTGCCTTTTTACATCTTCATCAAACCATCCGGAAATTTTAGTACAAGATTGAAAAAAAATTCATGGTCAGATTCAGATTGAGAAGACTATGTCGATCGCACTTCTTTTTCACACGTAAAGTTCTTTTTTTCGACCTTTAGTTTATGTAATTTAGCTAAATGTTTAATAAACAAAACATTTGTTGAAGAGCCTTTATAGGATAATATTGTTTGTAGTGCAAATTTGCTAATATAATTTTTAACGCGCTACTTAGTAATAATTTTTCGAGAATTTTGATGAATTCTGCGATCAATGTGAGTACCCGGGTACTAAAAATTTCATAAACCCGGGTATACCCGGATCTGGGTACCCCGAACACAAAAAAAACAATTGTATTTACATTCTCAGTTATGTGACCAGTCATACACGTCAGATATTTGGTTGAAGATACAAATTTTGTATTACAAAAAGTAAAAACAGAATCTGGTAGATATCCAAGACACAAATCTAATCTAACCGGGTTAAACTAACGATCCTTGCCACATTGTCCTATATTGGATCGAGAGTTCGCGCTCCCACGTGTATGTTGTCTTGATTTATCTGCCCGCTTCGCGGCGGGCAACCTAATCCAACCGGGGTTAAACCAACGGTCCTTGCCACATTGACCTATATTGGATCGAGAGTTCGCGCTCCCGCGTGTATGTTGTCTTGATTTATCTGTCCGCTTCGCTGCGGGCAACCTAATCAACTAGGTTCTAACCTAATCTAACTTGATAGCTCGCGCGGTAGCGCGACACAGTTTCAAGAGGCCGTTTTTGGGAACAAAGAACAAAGACAAGACAAGAAAAAGAGAGAACACAGAGTGGGAGAAAGTAGAAGAGATAACAAGAGAAGAATTAGAACAACAACTGAGAAAACTGAAAAGGAAAAAGGCACCGGGGAGGGACGGTATACAGAATGAATCGTGGATATATGGATGTGAAAGGAAAGCTGCCAGGTTGTTAGAGATAATGAATGGAGTGTGGAAGGGAGAGGGCGTCTTACAGGAGTGGATAATATGCCCCATATATAAGAAAGGAGAAAGGGATACAGCCTTTCAGCCTTTACAGTACCATTTCACGACCCACTGACCGTACCGTTCACGTCGTGACGCGTGTTTTCTACAAATTGACGATACACACTCAATTGCCCGATAGCCACCGTATACCACCACATATTGATGCCTAAGTACATGGCATCAACCCGTAATAAAAACCGGCCCGCCGACAACTCGCTATCCCCGTCGATGGACCGCACGGACTCCCGGCCAAGCTCCCCTCTGGCCTGCTCCTCACCGCCGTCATCTTGCAACTCCTGCACCTGCAGCCGCATCATCAGCCCTTCACCGGAGACCTCCACCGGATCTAGGACCCGTCCAGCGACCACACCGACACGTGCAGGTACCCCACAACCCCCTTCCAGCTCCCCCCAGCCCTTATGGCTCTCACCATTCCTCCTCCGCCACCTAATCCAGCCCCCACGCCTCGCAAACAACAAATCTACACCGCCACCGTCCACAAACTCCCCGCAGCCTACCTTAATTACAAATCCCTCTTTCGCCTAACCAACCAGATCCATTCCCTCCAATACATCACTGTCACCCTCAACGGTGACTCCGCCTCCTTCAAGTCTTATGACTCCCAGATTCCTGTCAAGCTCAAGAAAATTCGCGAACTTGTCGACGAACCTTTACCAATCTCCACTGGCCCCAAGGGCAAACCCCATTCTCCTCCATCCTCCAGATCAAAACCTGGTGGCCCCTCTATGTCCTGCGTGGTGTTCCCATGGACACCACTCCCGAGGAGGTCATGGACCACCTCCGGGACCTGCACCTCCCAGCTGTCAGGGCATGGAGGATTACCGCCAGGGCAACCAGCAGGCCCACCAACCTGGTCCGGGTGGTAACCTATTCCCAGTCCACCCTTGACCATCGCCTTGCGAACGGGCTCGTCATCTTCCGACACCGGCACATTGTCGAGCTGTCCAATCCCTCTCCTCCTCAACCCTTGCAGTGTGGACGCTGCCTCAAATTCCATGACTGCCGCTCCCCCTGGGCGGAACAGGGGGAGCGGGAGTCATGGAATTTGAGGCAGCGTCCACACTGCAAGGGTTGAGGAGGAGAGGGATTGGACAGCTCGACAATGTGCCGGTGTCCGAAGATGACGAGCCCGTTCGCAAGGTTCGCAAAAAAAACCTTACCTGCGCTGGACCCCACGCTTCGGCTCAATGCCCAAACCCAACCGCAGTCCGCTGTGCAAATTGCGACGGACCCCACCACTCAAGCTCGCCCCTTTGCCCCAACCGCCCCCCAGCTCCCCTTTCACCTGAAATAACAGCCCCTCTCAAATGCCTTGTCGCTATTCCCAACCCCCCTGCTGACGGTATTGACAACATCGTCAGGCTATTTACCACCACCCTCCTCAACTTGTTCCCTAATGACCGTAGCAAGGTCATTGAGACGGTAACACCCCTGGTCAGGAACCTGTTCGGACTCGGGTTGAAGTCGTCCGTGTTCAGGAACACGGTCCACTTCACCCTCATTCCGACAGCCCCCCCTGATCACATTGTCCCTGAGCCTCCCGAAGCAGACCCCCAGGTCTAATCCCCGCGTGAATTCCTCCCCCCTCCCCCCTGTCGCACCAAAAATGGCCTTCCTCGCTTCCCTCAACCTCTGTGGCTGGAAGAACAAGGCTCCCCTGGTCCAGCACCTTGTCTCCTCCGAAAACATCCTTATACTCGCCCTCCAAGAAACGTTTTTCACCCCTGCTTCCAATCCCAGGCTACGTGACTTCTCTTTTGTCAGAAAGGACTCCCCCAGTGGCCGCCGTGGTGTCGCCTGCTCTACCAATAATCCTGCCTCCAATCCTTGCCAACGAAGAGCTCGTTGGCATCACAGTCCACTCTGGCCAATCTCCCATCTACATCTTTTCCATTTACATTCCCCCGTCACAACCAATCTCTACTCTTCTATTCAACTATCTTATCTCTCCCCCAAACTTCATCCTCCTAGGCGACTTTAACGCCCGAGACACGTCCTTTGGCGACCGCGTTTCCAATGGAAATGGTCGCCTTCTCACCTCATTCCTAGACAGTTTACCTATTCTTCGCATCCCCTGCCATGACTACACCTTTTTCTCCCCTATTGGCAATTCCATCATTGACCATATCCTAATTTCAGACAACCTGACCGACCTTGTCTCTGACTCGGCGTTCATTGGCCCATCCGTCACTAGCGACCACCTTCCCCTTATCACCGAAACTCTCATCTGCTCCAGGCCCAGCCCGCGCAAATCTTCCAAGCCCATTAGGAGAAGGACTCGGATTCCTTCCAATCCTCAATCTCTCTCTCCCTTCCCGCTCCAAACATCAACTCTGACCTTGACCTATCCTCCGCCATAGACTCCCTCACCTACTCAATCCACTCAGCCGTAAATACAAGTGTCCCAACGAAAGTCATCCCTCTCAACCGTCCCCCAATTCCTAGCTTCATAGTCTCCCTTATCAAACAAAAACGCATCCTCTACCGCTCTTACAAAGTCACTCACGACCCCCTCACCAAAGCTTCCTGGAACCGCCTCAACGCCCTCATTATACTCAAGCTCCGTTCCTTCCGCGAATCCTCCTGGATCGCTGCCACCTACAACCTCAACCCCAAGGACGGCGGCAAATTCTGGAAAGCCCTAAACGCGCTTACTGGCCGCAACCGCCGTCCTAACCACAATCTCTTCGTGGAGAACAAGATCCTCACCTCTTCCCCCGACAAGGCCCAGGCCTTCGCGTCCCACCTCGAGCAGGTTCACCTTCTCTCTTCGCCCCTCTTTAATCAACCCTTCTTTGTCGAGACGACCAACGTCATCAAACTCTCTCCCCTTTCTCCTCTACCATGGTCTCCCCAAGTCATCCCAATGATAGACGCTGATGAACCCTGCACCACCCCCCTAACAACTGACGAAGTCATATGCGTCCTCGCCAACGCCAAAACAAACTCCGCCCCAGGCCCCGACGGCATCCCCAGGATTGCCCTCAAACACCACCCTGAGTCAGCCATCGAGTTCCTCTCATCGCTCTACAACGAATGCCTCTCCTCCGGCACTTTCCCTGCCCAATGGAAAAGTGCTCACACCATTATGATCCTCAAACCAGGCAAAAACCCCAAATCCCCGGACTCCTATCGACCAATTTCCCTCCTCTCTACCATTGGGAAGGCTTTCGAAAGAATCCTCTCCCAACGGCTCCGCACCTTCTGCGACTCCCACCACCTCATCAACAACCACCAGAGCGGCTTCATGTCCAACAGATCCACCCAAGACTCCATCCTCAACCTCACCTCCAGTCTAGCTATCTCCCACAACTCTGGTCAGGTCTCTGTCGCCCACTTCCTCGATATACACCGCGCCTTCGACACCGTCTGGCACGACGGCCTGATCAAAAAACTTATCCTCCTCCAATTCCCCTGGCCCCTAATTCGCCTCGTCCACAATTTCCTCAACTTTCGTTCCTGCCGGGTGAAGCACGGCGACTCACTCTCGCTGCCCTTCACTCCTGCCGCGGGTGTCCCCCAGGGCTCTGTCTTATCTTCCCTCCTTTTCAACCTCTTCTGCCACGACATTCCCACCCCAACCTTGCCCGACTGCCATCTCCAGCAATTCGCTGATGATACCGTGGTATGGGCCTCAAATCGCCTCCCTGAGGTCGCTGCTTCCCGCCTAAAAACCCTGGAGGCCTGGATGAGCCGCTGGCGCATCCAGATGAACCCTAAGAAATACCAACTCGTCTTCTTCCGCCACCCCTATCTAAGGCGCTTCCGTGCTCCCTTCCCCAACATTCGACTTCATGGCGAAATAATCAAGCCTCAACCCTCCGCCACCTATCTAGGCACCATCCTCCACAAATCTCTCCGTCAACCTACCAATACCTCCCGCTGCATCAACCTAATGCGCAAACGCTTTCGTCTTCTATACTGCCTCGGCGGCTGCTCCCCCAAAGTCTTCCTCTTCACCTACAAAACCTTCGTAAGACCAATCCTCGACTATCTGTCTGATCTCTGCGCTCTGAAGTCTGCGCTCTTTCCCTCAGCCATGAATCCCACCTTCACCGACTTCTGGCTTTCGAAAGATCCTGCCGCCGCCGCATATTCCGCCTGCTCCCCAATTTTCCATCCTCCCTCCTGCCCGAAATCTCCAACATGGTACCATTCGTCGTCCGCCTCTCCCGACTGCAAGGTCGCCTTTCCTCGAAATTTATATCCAATCAACCCCCAGTTCTCTCCATCTTCCAAAAACCCGCCGTCACGATTCCTCACAAAATCTCCAAACGCCAGATCCCCATCCCCTACCTCAAACTCCTATCTCATTGCACCACCGAACTCCCACCCGAGCTATCTTCCATCCTTAACTCTGCCCCCGCTGCCTTCAAATAAAGGAACATCCCAAACCAAAGCAATTAAAAATAATAATAATAAAATAAATAAATAAATTTAAAAAAAAACAAAAAAAGAACCGGCCCCAACCAACCAAGGGGGTAAAAAAAAAAGAAAAAAAAAACGAACCCCCCCCCAAACTTGCACGTCGCGCAACACTCCGCATCAACAACGCCACATCAACAACGCCACAACAGCAACACGCCACAACAACAATATCTGCAAGTCGTCCTGTCATCCACATCCACACCCAGGCTGAAAAGGGTCATCCCCTACAACAGCCCTCCCCCTTCTGGTGGAAAAACCATGATTATCGATCGGATACAGGCAGTAACTATAGACGGATCACTCTTCTCAATACGGCATATAAGGATGAAGGGAATGAAGGAGCGGGGTGTGTTACCAGACGGCCAGGCGGGATTTAGGAAACGTAGAGGGACCATGGACAATGTATATATCTTGAATCACATAGTAGGGAATGAGATAAAACAGAGGGGTGGCAAGATTTATGCATTTTTTGTGGAGCTGAATGCGGCTTTTGATAATGTGGAAAGAGATTCGCTGTGGGGATGCTTGAGAAAGAAAGGGATAAATGAGCATCTGGTAACAAAAATAGAAGATATATATGAAGAGACGATAAGTAGAGTGAGAGTTGATGGAATGGTGAGTGAATAATATTTTAACACTCATAAGGGAGTGAGACAAGGTTGCCCACTTAGCCTCGGCTTGTTTGCAGCGTTTATTGGATATATAGAGGAGATTTTCAGCAAAGCGCTGACTGGGGGTGGGGAGGCGGTCTTGAGGGTTGTGGTAGGCAAAGAAAGGAAGGTTAGGGTCCTTAGCCTACGCGGACGATTTGGTCCGAGAGACATTGCTAGCGATAGATAGGAAAGGTTTGAAACACATGATAAGAAGCATGCAGAAATATATGAGTAAAAGGCTGAAGGTGAATGTAGAGAAATCCAAGATGATGGTGTTTAGAAAAGGGGGTGGTAGGAGAAGAGTAAATGAGTGTAAATGGGAGAAGGAAAAAATTTAAGAAGTGAAAGAATCTAAGTACCTAGGATATGTGTTTTATGAAAGAAACACAGCAACAGCACCGGTGAAAGAGCTGGCCAAAAAAGCTAAATAATAGGAGCGGTATGGGGTATAGGAGAGAGAAAATTCAGACATGATTATAGAAGGAGAGTAATGATGTTTGATAGTCTGGTGAAAAGCGTGATGATGTATGGAGCGGAAATATGAGGATGGAGAGAGCAAGAAGGGATGGGAAGGGTGCAAGACAAATATTTGAAATGGGTGCTAGGAGTAGATAGAGAGACACCGGTGTATAGTGATGGAGGAAACAAAGAGATATGGAATAAGAATAGAAGCAGGAAAGAGAGCAATAGATTGTAGATATGGTGGTGATGACTCGTATTGCGACCTTTATAGATCTATTGTACCCCACCCTCCTCTTCCAAGCGTTGGTGTACTTAGAGCGCCTCCTCCAATCCTGATTCCTTTAGGAATTTTAGGATCTGGGTGAGATTCAAGGCCTGCGTGGGATTCAAGAGAGCAATAAGAGGAGAGAGTGATAGAATGAGGAGAGTGCAGAATTTTGCAAGGGTGTCTTAAAGAAAAAAGGAACGTGATGATGATTTTCTTGATTGGTGACAATTTTTGATTTTTTGCTTTTAAATCCGTCATATTTTCTCTTTAGTAAAACTAATACCTTTGAATGTTTTGAAATGTCGATGCCATGCTTTATATTAATTGTTGTCCGTACCATTGAATAAAGTGATGGTTTCATTGTTTGAGATAAATCATCAAAGTATGATAATTCAACATTTTCTGAAAACGATTTAACTTTGTTTCATTCTCCAGTCCATACATTTTCTATATGCATACTCGTATCGATCCCGAGATTTAATCGGTAGCAAATTATGGGCCGCTTGTTTCGCTTTTTCTATTTTCTTTTTCACTTTCACTGGACATTATTGTAATTGAAATTGTTTTAATTGAAAAAAAATATAGTGTTTATGTTAGATTAGTTTGACGTTTAATAATTGTTTGACAAATAACGGAATGCTTTGGGTTGCCTATATTAAACGATAGTAGCAGCTCTCAACCAATCAACGAATCGTAAACCAAACGCGCTAGTGTCATTAAATAACTTGAATAGTTATTTGAATGGTACTTGAATGGAACTTGAATAGTATAGCGCTAGTGTCATTAAATAATTGAATCATTAAATAACATTAATCGCGGGCTGTTACATACGTGTGTTGTATGATGTATTTACATAATCCACGAACGGTACAATAATGGGCATTTACAATAGTGGTCGTAGATAAAATATATTAAAAATATGTTTTTCATTATTATTCTACTTAATGTGTGTAATCCTTCCTGATCTCGGCCTTATTTTACATCGAAAATATTAAAAGACTTTCTAGGTCGGTCAAACACAACCCAACAAAAAATACCCTATGCTCTTTATTGAAATACGGAAAATGCAATAAATAAATACACTTAAACTTAAATCTAAATCTTAATACTATATCAACTTTATTTATAAAATAAACTGTGAATTTTTTTATACCGATCCGACTCACCGTCGAGGATCAAACTCCCTGGGATTAAACCCATTGATCATTCCCCACTCTTCCTTGATCAAATCGGCCGCTTTTTCTCCGACCATCATAGCTGGCACGTTCGTGTGAGCGGAAAGCGGCAACGGAATAATGCTGCAATCCGCCACCCGGAGTCCCTTAATCCCGTACACCTTCAACTTGTGGTCCACCACCGCCGTGGGATCGCTCGCCGGACCCATCTTGCACGTGCCCACCTGGTGATGTAGCGTTCCTGTTATATGGCGCAGGCCGCACGCCCAGTAAGCGTCCGTGTCGAATGTGTGCCGCTCGCAGCCTGGAATCTTGATGGTGGCCTGCTGGCAGTCGTATTTCTGGAAGCTCGGGCTGCGCGATATCTTCTGGACCTCGCGAATCGAAGCTAAAAGTTACAATTACAAATTGAATGATTGAGTAAGAAAGACCCGTTTTGAAAAATCAAAATTTATAACTTTAACAATTCTTTGTTAGAGCGTTGAAAGATTCAAACTTATTATATTCATCATTCTTTCGTACCTATGAACGTTCGAATATCCTCATTCTCCTTATCCGTGAAAAAGTTCCCGTAGAACTTCGGCCAGTGGTATGGATTCTTCGACTTGAGCTTCAAAAACCCTTTGCTCTTCGGATGAATCAGCATGGGCAGCACACTCCACGCCTGTTTCTTCTCGTACGGCTTCCAAAATGCCTTGTAAACGTCATCCCTGATGTTAAAAGTCTTACTGTAGACAAGGCCTGAATCCGTGTGAAGTCCTCCGCCGACAAAGATCAGTTCCATATCTGGGTAGTTGCCGGGCTCTTGGCTTACGTTAGTTTTGATGTAGGTTAAAGCTTCGACGCCGCCTAAATTGGTTAAAGGTCCAGTACCATCTCTGAGTAGGGACAAGAGTGACCTGGGGTCTTCTACTGAGGATTGTTGTATGGCTATTGTGTCGTTTACGGTAAAGAGAAGACCGAGGAAGGTGAGGTGGTCATATAAAGTTTCACCAACTGGTAAATCTTGCACTAGAGGGATACCTAGTTCTTTTAGATGGGCTTTTGGACCAATTCCACTTAACATTAAGATTTGTGGGGAATTGAAGGTTCCTGCTGATAATATAACTTCTTTTTTAGCTTTGGCGGTGTGGTATTTTCTACCCTTAACGTACTCAACCCCAACTACCCTAGTGCCTTCTAGTATTAGTTTAGTTGCTCTGCTTAACGTCGAAACTTTTAGATTCTTTCTTAACCTAGCAAGTCTTAAGTAAGCAGATTCCACACTACATCTCCTCCCTCTTTTCGTTGTGGCTTGGACGTACGAGACACCTAACTGTCTTTTCCCGTTGTAATCCACGTATTTGTGTCCGGCTTCTTGAGCGCTTTTGATGTATGCGTGCACTGCATCGGAGCGGTAAGAAACATCTTGGACGCTGACAGGTCCACCGCGGTTGTGGTACCCGCTATCTTGGTAAGCTACCGTGGAATCTTCCATTTTTTTAAAGTATGGTAGCACCTCTTTGAAGCTCCATCCAGGGTTCCCGGCTTCGGACCAGCGGTCGTAGTCTCCTCGGTTGCCGCGAACGTGGATCATGTAGTTTATTATGCTTGTTCCACCAAGGGCTTTACCCCTAGGCCATGCCATCCTCTGATCGACCATCCCTAAAAGAAAATAAATTGAGAGAGGTTTAATTTAATGCTGTTTACCATGGAGCTGTTAAACTCTTGTTCCAGAGATGGAGAAATTATATGATATAAACCGCTTTGCCAGATTGAATGTGTAAAGAGGTTCACAGTTGGACAAACATTATACGGTTCAGAAAAAATGTTAAGCTTAGTTTTTTACAGCTATGGCTGTAGTTAAGCGGCAGTCGTGATAGGGTGTCTGTACGTGGTCTGTTAGAAAAGTATCCTAGTAAACCTAAAAGTAGACCTAATTTTGTATTTTGAAAACCTGATGGATTTGAATCAGCGCTTGCATGAGCCGACCTTAAACCTTTGTGCGCTTGTGTGATTTTTTTCCCGCCTGTAGATAGCGTCAGTTGCTGTCGAACAGTGTTCAAGTGACGTAGTCTGTAGTGCTCTCGTCGGTTTTTGAATGCAAGTCAAATAACGGAACGACTATAGGGAGTACTATAGGGATGTCCTACGTCGCCTACGTGATGCGGTGCGGCGCAAGCGACTGGAGTTGTGGTCATCAGGAAATTGGCGACTCCATCACGACAATGCTCCAGCACATTCTTCGCACTTGGTTCACAATTTTTAGGCCAAATATCAGACTCCCCTATTTGGCTATTCCCCAAAGTCAAGAGGCCATTGATGAGAGGATGAGAGAGAGATGGCTGCAACGACAGCCGAGCTAAAGTCGATTCCGAAAGAGGCTTTTTCGGAATGCTTCTAACAATGGCGGCACCGCTGGGAGAAATTTGTGGAATCTCAAGGAGACTACTATGCGGATGATTAGCTTTCCCACGCTGCAGATATGCCAGTTGTTTTACCGGCGAAAGGTCGGATACTTTTCTAACAGACCACGTATAACACTCTTTTCGAATAAGTGTGGTTTTAACTTTATAGCTACTCTTGTTAGCTTACAAATTGAGTGTAAAGTTTGTAATTTTTGTAAAGTAGCCAAAAATAGGGTATTTTCAAATCGTTTTTGCAGAAAAGAGTCACCCAGAAACCGATTCTCATTCTGAAAAGTTGGATAGATGTTTCAACGCAGACATATAAGGCCTTAAAATCATTTACAAAGCAGGGCGATATTGTCACGCTGATGCCGAATTCTACGCACGCAATCTTTCATATCGTTAGTTGTTTTTATACTACCTGCAGGTACTGCATAAGTATCCATGTCTTATTGTCCTACCGATTTCATTACATTGGTGATTTTGTCAATTTTATCGGGTCTTATCTCGTGAACGAAATCGGCTAGCAAAATGCAATTTCAGTATGTACAGCCAGCAGGAAAACACTTTCAGACACACTTTTAAATTTTCCATTCACTAGATAAATAATGATTTTAAGGAAACTTTTGAAAGGCTTATCACAGAGACGTCTAGTTTCTACCGATCAATTCAGCATCCCAAAATTAGTCGTAAAACATACATGGTCTGTTAGAAAAGTATCCGACCTTTAGCCGGTAAAAAAAACTGGCATACCTGGAGCGTTGGAAACCTAATCACCCTCAAAGTGTCTCCTTGGGACTCCACACACTTCTCCCATCGGTGTCGCCATTGTTGGAAGCATTCCGAAAAAGCCTCTTTCGGAACCGCCTTTAGCTCGGCTGTCGTTGCAGCCATAATGTCCTCTCTTGTCTGAAATCGCATTCCTTTCAATGGTCTCTTGACTTTGGGGAATAGCCACAAGTCGCAGGGGGGCATATAAGGAGAGTAAGGAGCCTGTCGAACCCGAGGAGTCTTGTTTTTCGCCAGGAAATTTTGAACGTGAAATTGAAATTGAATTGAATTGAAATTGAATTGAAATTGAATTGAAATTGAATTGAAATTGAATTGAAATTGAATTGAAATTGAATTGAAATTGAATTGAAATTGAATTGAAATTGAATTGAAATTGAATTGAAATTGAATTGAAATTGAATTGAAATTGAATTGAAATTGAATTGAAATTGAATTGAAATTGAATTGAAATTGAATTGAAATTGAATTGAAATTGAATTGAAATTGAATTGAAATTGAATTGAAATTGAATTGAAATTGAATTGAAATTGAATTGAAATTGAATTGAAATTGAATTGAAATTGAATTGAAATTGAATTGAAATTGAATTGAAATTGAATTGAAATTGAATTGAAATTGAATTGAAATTGAATTGAAATTGAATTGAAATTGAATTGAAATTGAATTGAAATTGAATTGAAATTGAATTGAATTGAAATTGAATTGAAATTGAATTGAAATTGAATTGAAATTGAATTGAAATTGAATTGAAATTGAATTGAAATTGAATTGAAATTGAATTGAAATTGAATTGAAATTGAATTGAAATTGAATTGAAATTGAATTGAAATTGAATTGAAATTGAATTGAAATTGAATTGAAATTGAATTGAAATTGAATTGAAATTTGAAGTGCAATGAATGTACTGAAGCATTATCGTGATGGAGTCGCTAATTTCCTGATGACTACAACTCCAGTCGCAATTTCTAGGATAGTCACACGAAGGACTATAGCTGTGGTGATCCCGAGATCACCACAGCACAGCGTTCACTTTGGCAATGACATGATCATTTCGGAATGTTGATGGCCGACCAGAGCGTGTCTCGCTTTCCACCGATGTGCGACCGTCTTTAAACCGGTTGTACCACTCCTTAATCTGTGTGATGCCCATAGCATCTCCGAAGGCCGTCTGAATCTTCCACATGGTTTCCACCTGGTTGTCGCCCAGTTTCTGGCAAAATTTGATGCAGTAGCGCTGCTCCAGTCGTTCTGTCATTTTACTTGCGAAAAACCGACGAGAGCACTACACACTACGTCACTCGAACACTGCTCGACAGCAAGTGACGCTATCTACAGGCGGTAAAAAATTCACGCATGCGCACGAAAGTTCAATGTTCAAGGTCATGAAAGCGCGCTTGATTCAAATCCATCAGGTTTTCAATATACAAAATAAGGTCGGATACTTTTCTAACAGACCACGTATATCTTCCCTAGGAAGCTTTTAGTTAAAAAAAAATCGTTGGTCCAGTAATCCATCCGATGGAGGACTCTTCAACAGATTTCTTGTCAACAGGCAATTTTCAACAGATTTTCATAAATTTAGTCTGGCCTAAATAATTCTGTGGGAAAAAGTAGCAATAAATTAGTGAAAATTGCGAAAACATTGGGAAACCGCCGTTAATTTTTATATTATGAGTATTTGAACCAAATAAACTGGAAAATCGTCTTCAGCACTTTCAGTTCTTGCGGATAAAATGAAAACAGGCCTTCAAATTTTCCGAAAAAAATGGCCAAAAAAAATCCAAAAAACGACGTTTGCAGAGTTCCTAACATTGTATGCTCTTTGTTCCTTCTGTTACGTCATCTGGCCGACAAAACCAATGTGCAGAAGTAGCACTGAAGAACGTGGCTCGTAACTACAAACCTATGTAAAGGACTGTTGGTGGCTAAAATCAAACTAGAAATTCGGCTTGGAAACCGTATGATACCCAGTTTAGGCTTGAGAACCTTTTCATAGGGGGAGTGGAAATGCATTATTGCACACACATCTCTGAGTTGTTTGGGACTCTCTGTCCAAGTTCTTAGTGGCCAGGATACCCACTAAAACCCCTCCGCCTGGCTCCACTCAGTATCGTTTAACACATGCTTCAAGGACCCACTTCAAGGAAGGACCAACAAGGACTACAAAGACCTGCCTCATCCTACGCTTAAGTTACGTTTCCTTCCCTTAATTTCAATAGAGGCCGTTGGGTTGTTGCAACTTACTGCTGCCGTCCGGCTATTGCTTGATGTTTACGTTGCGTTTAGTTTCAGCTCAGCTTTCTGTCTCCTTCTCTCGTCTTCTCTTTGCAGCTGATAATGTCGTATATTTTTATTTTTTTCCGATTTTAACATGTACTCTATTGTGTTCCATGGCTCATATCGTTTGGGAAATGCTTTCTCATAGCGCCCCACCTGTTACAGTCGCACAGGGGTGGAAGAAGGGACAAAGGCGTAATAACTGGTACGATGAAGAATGGTGTGTGCCACGCTGTCCTCTTCACCGCAATATTCACACAAACTGTCGGGAGCTCGGCCAATCTTGTGCAGGTAATCTCGGAAAGAGCCATGTCCGCTGAGGACTTAAGTTCGCTGATAACTCAGCTCTCCGTACTTCCTCTCTACCCATTCTTCAACGTTCTTTATAAGCAACTTTGTCCATTGCCCCTTCTCACAGGTTTCCCATTCATTTTGCCACGCCCGGAATAATTCCGACCTTCCTGTCTTCTTCAATTCATCTTTGCTTTTCTGGGTTTCATTGTGGCTTGCTGTGTATATGTTTGATCTCTTGTGTACTAAAAGCTCTATTGGTGCTATGCCAGCTATGACTAGGGCCGCTTCTCTGGAGACAGTTCGATAGGCACTGCTTGTTTTGAGTGCCAGCATTCTTTGGATCGCTCCAAGCCTGCGTTTCTTACTAAAAACATTATTGGTGCTATGCCAGCTATGACTATGGCCGCTTCTCTGGAGACAGTTCTATAGGCAATGCTTGTTCTGTGTTTTTTATATTTACGCATCATACATCGTGTGGGAGAGGGCTATGACCTCGCCCATACAAGGGACGCGTAGAGCATTGCAGAGTGGGCCACTGAGCATAGCAGTTTTCTCTTGCTGCTTTGTGTTCCTCCTATATTAGGCATAAGCCGTTCCAGTGCCCACAGGGATTTTTGTCCTTTTCCAGCAGCTTTTATGACGTTCTTTCTAAATATTCTGATATTTTTGATTCTTATCAATCAGTTCGCCTGGATAATTAATTAAACTCTTTGGTTTAATGGTAGAGTCTCTGAGCTAGAATGGGCTTGGCAACTTAGGATAAGCGTCCAACCATCGGCTTGGGAACCAAAAAGATATGGACATAAGGTTTTGGAACCACGACAAAGAAACCAAATTGCAGGCTTAGGAAACTGGATGAAGATACCTACCCGGGCAGATCTTGCACAGCTATTGGGCGTGACCTCTATGGCGATAGTAGGGAAAGATAGTTCGTTCTGGAACCACCTCCACCTCGTTCCATTCATAAATGCTCGGCTGAGCGGGGGTGGGGGAAATTTCATTCATAAATTTGTGGTGAGAGACGCCGTGGAATATATATATCACTCACGCTTTGCAAAGGAATTTATTTACGTGGACGATATATATATATATATATATATATATATATATATATATATATAGGGTTATAGGGGATATATATATATATATATATATATATATATATATATATATATATATATATATATATAAATGTACAAGAGATACAAACACTGTTGAGGGAATGAGTGGAGCTGGACTCTCTGAACCGGGCTAGACTGGACTGGTTGACTGACTGCTGGTTAAGTCTGGTTGGACTGACTGCTGGCTGATTCTGGTTGACTGGACCCACTGGATGGTCCGGTGTGAATGAGTTCACTGGCTGGACTGAACTGAGTCCACTGGCTTGACTGACTAGGCTGACTGAGTCCACTGGCTGGACTGGTGTCTGAGTTCACTGGCTGTACTGAACTAGCCTAGTTGGTTGGTTGCGCCTGACTATTGAACTGGAGTCGACTTGCTGACTGTTTGCGCCTGACTGTCTGGACGGAACTGTGTGGATCGAACTGGAGTCGACTTGCTGACTGTTTGCGCTTCACTGTTTGGACGGAACTGGAGTCGACTTGCTGCCTGTTTGCGCCTGTCTGTCTGGACGGAACTAGAGACAACTTGCAGACTGTTGCCCCTGATCGTGTGGACCGTGACTGTTGACTGGTTGCGCCTGACTGTGTTGATTGAACTGTCTGGATCGAACTTTATTCGGGGGTCCAGGTATTTATATTATCTCCAAGTATACTGATCCCTCATCTGGTGGTGATTATTTTTCTATTTTTGGCTATTTGTCGCTTTGGCGGTTACCGATTCTCAGGAAAGACATCTCGTCGTAATTTCCCCGAGGATTGACCCTAATAAAATATTTTCCGAAATTCGTCCGAAAATACCTGGGTAATCCCCGTAATGCCTTCGTAAAACTAAAAATACAAATATTTCTTAATCTGGTCGTGGATTACATTACCGACCCTAATCAAATCTTTACGGAAATTGTCCGAAAATATTTAGGTAATTATTGTAATGCCCTCGTAAACTAAGAAATAAAAATGTAACGGCTCGTTGCCGCTACAAATTTGATCGCAGTAAAATTGACCTTGACCTCGTAGAAATTTGTAGCCTCAAAATAAACAGCTTTTAATCAGCTATAAGAGACTAGAAGAGTGTGAGGTATATGTTGTCCCAAGCTAAACAGGGTGTAAGGTCTATGTAAGCCCACGCTAAACAGGGTGAGGGGTCTATGTTGCTTCACGCTAAAGAGGGTGTGAGGTCTATTTTTAGTCAGCTTTTTTCAGCTTTTGATCAGATTTTAATCAGCTTTTTAAAACGCCAAAGTTTTAAAACGCCAAAAGAGCGTGAGGTCTATGTAGCTCCACGCTAAACAGGGTGTGAGGTCTATGTAAGCTCACGCCAAACAGGTTGTGATGTATATGTAACCCCACGCCAAACAGGGTGTGAGGTCTATATAACCCCACGCTAAACAGGATGTGAGGTCTATGTAACCCCATACGTGGGGCTGGATGACCGAAAGTGGGAGCGGGAGTGATGATTGGGATCGGAAATGGGGAACAGGAAGTGGTCAAGGTCAATTTGCCTACGAGGTCAAGGTCAATTTTACTGCGATCAAATTTATGAATGAAATTTCCCCCACCCCCGCTCAACCGAGCATTTATGATGAAATGAGGTGGAAGTGGTTCCAGAACGAAATATCTTTCCCTACTGGCGATCATCCAAGCGATGTTGCCGGTTCAAGCTTCTGAACTGGTAGTGACAAAGTCACCAACCCAATTTTTTTTGTAGCTGCGTTCTACCCACTGGCTATAAGCCTCCCGTTTCTCTTTCAATTTTTCACGGTTTTGTGCTGTTTTTAGCCCTGCGCGGAGTTTGATACCGTCACTCCATCTTGTTAATGGGCAGGACGGGACGCATTCCGTTCCATGGCCTCCATCGTACTATCTCCGCGCTCCATCTGTTTGTGCTTCTGTGAACCACATGTCCTGCCCAATTCCATTTCAGGTTGGCAATATGTTTGGTGATGTCTCGCACGTGTGTCTTCTCTTTAATCCACTTAGTGGTCTTAACGATATCCCATATTCTCCGTTCCATAACTCCTTGCTGCACACATAGCCTGATCAATATGGTGTTCTTGAGAGCTCATTAATACCTGGTCTGTTAGAAAAGTATCCGACCTTATTTTTTATTTTGAAAACCTGATGGTTTTGAATCAAGCGCGATTGCATGAGCCGACCTTGAACCTTCGTGCGCATGCGTGAATTTTTTCCCGCCTGTAGATAACGGCAGTTGCTGTCGAGCAGTGTTCAAGTGACGTAGTCTGTTGTGCTCTCATCGGTTTTTCAATGCAAGTAAAATGACGACAAGTGAAATGATGGATGTCCTACGTCGCCTACGTGATGCTGTGCGGCGCAAGCGACTGGAGTTGTGATCATCAGGAAATTGGCGACTCCATCACGATAATGCTCCAGCACATTCTTCACACTTGGTTCATAATTTTTTGGCGCAAAACCAGAATCCTCTGGTTCGACAGGCTCCTTACTCTTCTGATATGGCCCCCTGCGACTTCTGGCTATTCCCCAAAGTCAAGAGGCCATTGAAAGGAACGCGATTTCAGACAAGAGAGGACATTATGGCTCTAACAACAGCCGAGCTAAAATCGATTCCGCTTTTTCGTAATGATTCCAACAACGGCGGCACCGCTGGGAGAAGTGTGTGGAGTCCCAAGGAGACTACTTTGAGGGTGATTAGGTTTCCAACGCTGCAGGTATGCCAGTTTTTTTACCGGCTAAAGGTCGAATACTTTTCTAACAGAACACGTATATCTTTTTGGCGAAAGCAGCCCAAGTTAGTCGTATTCTCCCATTTACCTTAAGTATCTGATTGACTTTATCCACGGTTATTGTTTGGCCAGGAACTTATAGGTGTCCGCTTTCTCGACTTTATTGTAACCAATTGTTAAGTCTTCTGCAAGCTTCGCACTGTTCGTGCTATTCACTGTGTTTTTTGAAAATTTATTTCTAGACCAATCCGCTTGGTTGCGTTCTGGATGTATGAAATTAGTTCTTCTCTGTTACTTTGGTAAACTAAAGAGTTTAATTAATTATCTGGTCGGACTGATTGATAAGAATATGATATTTAGAAAGAACGTTATAAAAGCTGCTTGAAAAGCCCAAAAATCCCTGTCTGTACTGGAACGGCTTATGCAATATGTAATACAGGAGCCCACTCTGCAATGCTCTACGCGTCCCCCTTGCTATGAGCACGATGTCGTCTGAAAAATTGAGCTGATTTAGCCTTTCGCCGTTGATGTTAATGCCTCTGTCTTCTTCTTAAAGTGCCCTATTCGTTGCGGATGTTGGCTATTAGCATGGCAATCTTGGCTTTATCAACTGCTTGACGAAACAGCTGAATTGATGTAAGGCCGAACCACTGCCGTAAGTTCTTAAGCCAGGAGTTACGTCGTCTGCTTGGTCCTCTTCTTCCATCTACTCTTCCTTGCATGACGAATTGATGAATTGATGATGAATGTCATGATGTCATCAATGACTAATTGTAATATGCGATATTTGTCATTTCGCATTATATGCCCTAAGTATTGCAGCTTTCTGTTTTTGGCGATGTTGGACAGTTCTTTATTTTTACTGATTTGTTGGAGTATTTTTTCATTTGTGATGATGGATATGTGCAAGATGCGTCTATATATCCAAAACTCGAAAGCCTCGAGCCTATTTTGCGTCGGCTCTGTCAATGTCCAGGCCTCCACGCCATATAGGAGAACAGGCAAGATATAGCACCTTACCATTCGTATTTTAAGGGGAAGTGACAGATCGCTGGAGAAGATCGCAGCAGGGAGAGATGGAAGAATATTGTAACTCAAGCCAAGGCCCACCCAGGGCTGTAGAGCTATAGAAGAAGAAGAAGATTTCCACTCATTTATGAGGTAGACCAGTATCTCAGGTAGATATATTTCTCTACTCGCTCAACGCGTTCTTTGCCAAGTATCTTGGTGTGGGCCTTGGTGTAGGTCTTCGTTTAATATCATCATGTATTTTGTCTTTGAGGTGTTTAATCTGAGACCATACCGTTCGCTTGTGGTTTTGACCTTGTTCATTATACTCTGTAGGCTCTCCAAGGTGTTTGCTACTATGAGGTGTTTGTATCATCATCGTATCGTATGTTATTGATGTTTTCGCCATTCATCTTAATGCCTTCGTTTGCGTTCAATGCTTCTTGGCAAATTTTATCAGAGTATATGTTCAACTAAATTGGAGATGGTACACAAATTGCATCATGCCTTCTTGCAAGATGATGTTGTCCATTTTTATGGCAGCTGTCTGGTGTCTTATCTATGCCGGTTTCCTGTAACACCTGGATCAATGTATCATGTTGTATGGTGTCAAACGCTTTGGCGAAGTCAATGAAACAAGCGTTTACATCTCGTCCCATGTCTCTACACCTCTGTATGATGGACTGTGAAGATGCCTTCTGTCGTTCCGAGCGTATTCCGAAAGCCAAACTTCGTCTCCCCCACATGTTCCTGGCATATATGATCTTTAAAAACAACTTGACAATGTGTTCCATTAATCTCTATTCGTCGCATCTCTTCGAAGATGGCTCTTTGGGGATTGTAACAAACAATCAAAATTATTTGTTACAATTATTGTAACAGAAGTCAGTGATGTTCAGGAATACTGGGTGCGAGTTGCAACATAACTGAATCATTTCAGAGTGGATATTATGTGGGCTGACTGCTTTCGCATTCTTCATTGATGTCATGGCATTTTGAACATCGTCTTTTGTAATGGTCGGTCCGTCGTCAATAGCGGTAATATTGCGGTGGTCTGATCTGGTGTCATTGAAAAGTTCTTGTACATACGTGATCTGTTAGAAAAGTGTCCGACCTTATTTTTTATTTTAAAAACCTGATGGATTTGAATCAAGCGCGCTTGCATGAGCCGAGCTTGAACCTTCGTGCGCATGCGTGAATTTTTTCCCGCCTGTAGATAGCGTCAGTTGCTGTCGAGCAGTGTGCGAGTGACGTAGTGTGTAGTGCTCTCGTCCGTTTTTCAATGCAAGTAAAATGAAGGAACGCTACTGCATCAAATTTTGCCAGAAACTGGGCGACAACCAGGTGGAAGCCATTCGGAAGATTCAGACGGCTTTCGGTGACGATGCTATGGGCATAACACAGATTAAGGAGTGGCACAATCGGTTTAAAGACGGTCGCACATCACGCTCTGGTCGGCCATCAACATGCCGAAATGACCATGTCATTGCCAAAGTGAAATCTCTTTACATTTGGTGGTATTCCTCCAGATATAAAGAGATCCTTAAAATGGCTTACTTCTAGCCGATTGATATTATTTATGGCATCCTGTAAGACCAAGGTAAAAAATTTATGAAACATTGTGTCCCCTTGTCTTATTCCTCTCTTAATTTTTGTTTGGACCGTGTCTCACGAAAATCAAATTTTCCAGTTTTGAAACAGGGCTGGTCTAATCACTTACCTGTTAGGGCTGCTCGCGTCTCCGCCACGTGTGATCGTCCTTCTGGCGCCTTTTTTAAGGGAGGAGATGGGGATAGTAAGTGGAGGGATTCCCTTAAAATTGTTGTCTTCCAGACGTTGGATGCCGCTTCAGCACTTTGGCCTCGTGATTACACCCCTGGTTAACTTGAAACAATAAACTTAAAGATGCGTGCACGTGTCGGTCGAGCTTCGTTCGCGCTTCGATTCTTGTCTTTACGCTTCTCATACTCGAAGCATACTCTCCGAATAATATAAATTCGCGAAATAAATGAATTGCGCGATTTCGGCCCAGGTCGATACACCTTTCCCTTCTGTTAATCGGTGCCGAAATCGATTCAAATGTTGTATTAAAAATACAGATTTATTAAAATTGCCTGTGATTTCGTGTAGTCGGATCTATGCTGTTGCATTTTTGTAGATATTTGTTAACAGATTTGCATAGCTGGAGTCCATTCTTGCATTCTTCAACGCTCGCTGTAGAGCCCATATTTGGGCTTGGATTAACCGTGTCAGCTCTTTTAAAATCTACGAATGCTACCCATAAGAGCAACTTGTATTCGGTTTCCTTCTCTATCAGTACTCTCTTTGTTTGAAGGTGCTCTGTAATGTTGCACCCTTATCTAAATTCCACTTGATCTTTTGGTTGATAGTATCGAGCCTTGTACTGATGCGATTTGTAATCACTTTTAAGAACAGTTTGTAGGTTTGTGAGAGCAGACTGATTGGTCGGTAGTTTTCAAGGATTTCCGTGTCGCCTTTCTTGTGCAACAGTTCTCCAAGGGAGTTTGTCCACTTGTCCGGGATGTTTTTAGACTCGAGACATTTGTTAAATGGGATTGTTAGTCCGTTTTCTAGTCTAAAGCATTTCAGTCAGTATTCCGTCTATGTCAGCCGCTTTTCCGTTCTACATTTTTATAAGGGCAGCTTGTGTTTCGTAGTTTGTGATAGGTGGTATGTCTTCAGGGTGCACATTGAGAACTTTCCATTCCATTTTTTCGTGCGGTATTTTGCTTTCTGTTTCTACCGTTTCGATAATGTTGTTTCTATTAGTAGCCTTATCGCCGTTGGCGTTCATTATTGCTACCATTTCCTTTTTGAAGCTATTGGTTTTCCTTCCGAATACCTTAGGGCCCCTGTGTTGTTCTAATATTCTTTGAGAAATGTCCGTTTTGTACCTTCTTATATCTATCTTTGCCATTTTTGAACTGTTTTATTCATCTTCAGGAGCCTAATAAGTCCTTTACTGATATACGCAGCCTGTACTGATATACGCAAACCTGGACCCTAACCAAGGAGGAAGAAAGAATCTTGGGATGTTTCGAAAGAAAGATTCGAAGACACATATATAAAGGCGTACAGGAAAACGGAGAATGGAGACGGCGATACAACCATGAGCTGTACCACCTTTACGAACACACGGATGTCGTTCGTACTATAAAAATTGCTAGATTAAGATGGATAGGACATATCGAGCGAATGCAGGATTCAGAGTCAGCAAAACTTATTACACGACAAAGACCAGTAGGCAAAAGGACACGGGGCAGGAAAAAAACAAGATATCTGGAACAAGTGCAGGAGAATCTATTAGTAATGAAGGTGACCGGATGCACCTTCATTACTAATAGATTCTCCTGCACTTGTTCCAGATATCTTGTTTTTTTCCTGCCCCGTGTCCTTTTGCCTACTGGTCTTTGTCGTGTAATAAGTTTTGCTGACTCTGAATCCTGCATTCGCTCGATATGTCTTATCCATCTTAATCTAGCAAATTGAAAGCTAAGTCTTGGAATGGAAAAAAATTCTAGAGGAGGCCAAGACCCATAATGGGTTGTGGAGCCAAAGCTGATGATGATGATGATTTATTCAGCTCTGCAATATCTATCGCCTTCCGTCAGAAAGGGCTCTTGTTGGAATGCAAAGTTGTGCAAATTTGACCACATTTTTAATTGTTTACGTATCATCACTTAGTCTTACCTAAACACATGTTCTCCTGTTTTTCCATCCTGTATCCCCAATTGTAATCGGTGAGTTGAAAGGCCGGGGCGATGGCGGGGATTTCGGTGATGAACGACGGCTCCTTGCCGACTTCCAGCAGCAGCACTTTCCAGTTGGGGTTCTCCGACAGCCGGGCCGCGACAATCGCCCCCGCGGATCCCGACCCGACGACGACGAAATCGAATTCCTCCGCCGAGTTGTTGTAAGGCGGCTCAGGAATATCTAAAACCAATCATTTCATAACTTCTTGTTAAAAGTCGGTGAACATTTTACTTTGTCGCATGTTGTAATCGAGCAGAAGAAATTTGCCGTTCCTTTCTGCGGCTTCCTCGTACGCATCTGCGGCCCGGTTTAGCATTCTGGTGACGTCCTCGTCCGCACCGTTTTGGCACAGCGCCAAACATACCAACAACAATTCCAACAACAGAATTTTTATCGACGGCATTTCCATAATGATCAGAACTGAATCTAAAACACGCCGGTTGTATTAACAATAAGTATTATATAATGATAGACATTAGATTTAATTGAGCAAATGTAATTGTTTAAATTACACAATGGATGTTAATTTGGCTAGCAATGTAGTTTACTAATAGTATTGTCTATTCAAGCGGTTAATTTGTATATTTTGGTCGAGTCTGGATTAAATATATGCAAACAAATTGAGAAATTGGAGATTGTAGATGACTTAGATCAGTGATCGTCCAATTTTCAAAATTGTTTCATTAGATAGTGTAAAAATATATACAGGGTGGCCCATTTCAAAATTGAATATTTTTTTCATTTCTTAACAATTCACATTTGTTCTTTCATAACGATGGCTTATATGTAAAACGCTGTAATTCCCAAATTTCGTAAATTGAGTTTTTGGTGTCGCTGGATTCAACAGTCTGCCCCACCTTACAATCTAAATAGACGTAAAATGCAGAATTGTTAATAATTTATTTAAAAAAATAACACATATAGGGTCTTCCAATAAAAGGTTTCATTTTCATTAGCCCGCCAATTTAACAGTTCTCAAAAGTAAACCTATAACTACTTGACAGAGGATAAGTAAAAACTACACCAACAGTAAACGATATACGTTTCAGGAACGTATTGAAATTATTAAAATTCACTACAAAAATTGTGAAAATTTCGCGGTCACATTTCGCAAAATTAAAGCATTTTTGGGTCGTTGTGAAGCACCTTCTCGACCAGCAATTGCGGAACTGGTGGAAAAGTTTGAGCTGTTGGGACAAGTTAGTGATGTGAAGAACCGAACTCGTGCACGTCGCTCAAGAACAACTGAAGATATTGCTGTTGTAGCCCATAGTGTTGATGAAAACCCAGGTTTTTCAATTTCTCGTCGATCTTTGGAATTGGGCATTCCACAGCGACGTTACACCGTATTTTGCAGTATGGGATCCTTTGTTTAATGGCGGTTTTGGGCGTGAGCCCGTCCTTCCGCCGTCGTGGGTTTTGTTTTTCTGTTGTTGTTTTGTTATTTCGTCTGTTGTTGTCGTCTGTTTTTGTTTGTCTTTCGTTTTTTTTTTTTTTTCCATTTCGTTTCCTCCTTGGTTTGCTTCGGTGGGCTGTGTTAGGTTCTGCTTGGCTGGGTCTTGTTTTCTAGTTGATTCTCGGTCCTTTGTCTTTTTGTCTTGGTTTTATTTGTGTTGGTTGTTTTCTCTTGGTCTGGTTGCGCATCGGGCGGTTTCTTCTGGGGGCTTCGGTTCTTTTCTTGGCGGCGGTTGCGGTCGTATTTTTGGGGGCGGCATCGGTGGTTTTCTTTGGTGAGGCTTCGGTTAATTTCTTGGCGGCGGCTTCAGTTTTCTTTTCCAGGGCGGGGTCAGGCGTCTCTCCGGGGGCGGCTACGGTTGTCATTTCGGCGGCGGTTACGGTGGTCTTTTTGGCGGCGGTTTCAGTCGGGTATTTGGCGGCGGTTTCAGTGGAATCTTCGGCGGCGGTTTCGGTGTAATCTTTGGCGGCAGTTTCGGTTGAATCTTCGGCGGCGTTTTCGGTGTAATCTTCGGCGGCGTTTTCGGTGTGATCTTCGGCGGCGTTTTCGGTGTAATCTTCGGCGGCAATTTCGGTTGAATCTTCGGCGGCGTTTTTGGTGTATTCTTCGGCGGCGTTTTCGGTGTAATCTTCGGCGGCGTTTTCGGTGTAATCTTCGGCGGCGTTTTCGGTGTAATCTTCGGCGGCGTTTTCGGTGTAATCTACGGCGGCGTTTTCGGTGTAATCTTCGGCGGCGGTTTCGGTGAAATCTTCTGCGGCGGTTTCGGTGGGTTCTTCGGCGGCGGTTTCGGTTGGCTTTCTCCTTTGCATGATGTAGGTTAGCATTTCTTCGATTATGGGTGTCCAGGTAGGCTGGGTCAATGTACGTTTCTGCGGCTGCTTCGTTGGGGGTTGTCGTTATAAAGGTGTCGTTATAAATCTTGCGGCTGCGGCGGTCGCTGGACTATGATGATGTGTATTTTGCATAAGGATTTAAGGCTTTTAAAGTTCAGTTAACACGAGAACTCACGCATACCGACCATTAACAACGTCGTGTCTTCGAAGTGCATCCAACTGATCCGGAATTTCATCGAAAAATCATCTTGACTGATGAGGCCAATTTTCACCTCGAATGCTACGTAAACAAGCAGAATTGTCGCATTTGATGCTCGGAAAAACAAAAAATTATTTTTTAAAAGCCTCTACATTCTCAACGTGGGACTGGTGCAGGGTTTGGTCTGACGGGATCACTGGACCTTACTTTTCGAAAATGAGGCTGGAGCAACTATTACCGTCAATGGATTGAGCTATCGAACGATGATTAATGATTTTGTACAACCAGAATTGGTAGATATTGACGTGGACGACGTTTATTTTCAACAAGACGCCTCTACGTGCCATAAAAGTAACGATGCCATCGCTCTTGCGGGTGATACGCGGCAGAATAAATATATCACTCACGGTTTTCACAGGATTTTATTTACAATCATATAATATACAAAAGAAACCAAAACTCTATTAAGGGAATGGCGAAGGAAGAACAGGCCGCAAGAATGGGACAGAATCTGACTCTGGCCGAATATAACTTCGAAGTTGCAATCTTTCAAATATTTGCGATCGATTCTAACTGTCACCAACGATCTGGACGAAGAAATAAAAATTAGACTAAGAAATAAAAACTGGACAAGAAATCAGATTCTTCTACGCCTTCAAACACTTATTCCATAGCTCCCTCATAAACAGAAAAACAAAAATCCGCCTTTACAAAACGATTAAGCGGCCAATAACAACTTTTCGCACTGGAACATGGGTCTTAACAGGCGACAAGAGAACAACCTAAACGTTTTCGAAGGAAAAATACAGAAAACCATATGTTGGCCTATCCGCGAAGGGAATACCGGAAGAATTAGATGGAACTACGAGCCGAAGGAAGTATTCGGATCGGAAAAAATTGTGGGCCAAATCAGGGCAGCAAGACTAAGATGGGCCGACCATGTGATAACAAAAATGCGGAGCAAACATGCGGACGCCAGGATAACTAAAAAAATGCTTTGACCGAAACTAACACTACCCGAAAAAAACTAGCTCTTGGGAGCTAGAAATTGGAGAACGCTGGTCCTGGAGCGGCAGCAATGGCGGGCGGTTGATGATGGCGGTTGAATGACTCTACCAAAACCCACAACTAGGATTGAAACGGTTGTTCTTCTTCTTCTTATTGTGCCATATCCTCAGTGGACGTTGGCGATCAATATGGCCCATCGGATTCGATCCACAGCCGATCTGAACAAGTCAACCGATGTTCTTCCGGTCCATTGTCGCAGATTCTTCAACCAGGATATCCGTCGTCTTCCCTGTGACCTCTTCCCCTCGATTTTTCCCTGCATGATGAGTTGAAGTAGCCTATATCTGTTGCTGTTTCTCATGATATGGCCAAAGTATGACAGTTTTCTGTGTTTGACTGTTGTGAGCAGTTCTCTGTCCTTCTGCATGCGTAGGAGTATGGTTTCGTTGCTAACATGGTGGGTCCAGGAAACGCGAAGCATTCGACGATAGCACCATGCTTCGAAGGCCTCCAGTCGCTTACTAGTTGCCTCGGAGAGTGTCCATGCCTCCACTCCATACAAAAGCTTAGAGAAGACGTAGCATCTAAGTATGCGTGTTCGAAGATGGATGTTCAAGCGCATGTTACACAAAACATTCTTCATTTGGTTAAATGTAGAACGTGCCTTCTCTATGTTGATCTTTACTTCACTACTATGATCCCATTGGTCATTGAGGTTTACACCCAAGTACGATATTGATGGTACTCTCTGTAGTTGGGCCCATTTACCAGGAATTGGGCATTAGACGCATTTTTGCTGACGATTAGAATTTTTGTCTTTGCCACATTCAATCGCATATTAAGTGGTTCGCATGCCTCTACTACTTTATCAATCAGTCTCTGTAGTCCTTCGGCACTGTCGGCAATTAGTACAGAGTCGTCTGCATACCTTAAGTTATTAATTATTTCCCCGTTTATCTTTATCCCAATCTGTTCTTCTTCGAGTGCATTCTTAAAAAGGTTTTCTGCGTATCGGTTAAACAGTAGCGTGGATAGTACGCAGCCCTGTCTGACACCTTGTTCTACTGGAAATTCCTTTGACATTATATTTTCCACTCGAACACATGCTGTTTGTCATCTAACGGTTGTTAGATGATATATAACGAATTTTGGACCACCCTGTATTTAATAAGCATGCAAAATTGGTAAACTAATCACCGTCTGCAAAGACATTTGGGACTTATTAACTGTCATAGCTTTGTCAATTAGAGACTTAATTCAGACGGATATGATCAGATAAATTTAATAATTTGAATATAATTGTCTAAATTTAAAAAAATAATAAGCAGTTTGCGTATTCATCTATTATATGCAAATTCATATTATATTCTTTATAGCTAAGATTATGTAGAATGGATTGAATAGGTTGAATAGTATCAACTGTTCAAGATTAAATAGACAATATTAAATTAATTAAGCCTAATCGTAATCTAAAGTTTAATCGTAAGCTAAAGGGAGGAACTCAGGAATATTTTTTTATTACTCAGGCGTTAAAAGTTACTATCTTGGACCGTACGTTTTTTAGTGCGATAAATGTCTTTTTTTGCTGTATTATCACACAACTTGGAACTATTCAATGTCGCTAAGTTACATTAAAAAAACAATTAAATAAATAGAATATACACAATCAAAACCTCAATATTAAAAAGTGACGTAAAAGTGACAGAATTATTTTTTCATTTCAAAATAAAAATTAAAGAAAACGTTTTAAAATGAGTGTAAATGGTGATACCAGAAACCGATGAGAGTTCTTATTTCGAATCTACACCACCGGACACAATTAAAAAAGCAAATTCTTCATTTTTGACTCCATTTTTTTTGGAAGGCCCCTGGACCCCAAACTTGTAAAATACATCCTCGCATGAGTAATAAAAAATCTGCAACACGGGTGGTTATTGTTCGTTCGTGCGCCCAATTTCGCTCTCGTGGCCAATTGACAACTTATCGCACTAGTTACACAATATGCTATTCAAAAATATTGGAAATAGTTTATTAGAAAGATCATTCAAATGACTGCCTCTGCTGACTTAACAGTACCCCATTCGATCAACCCAATATTTTTTCGATTGTTTGGGCTCCAATTGTATGAACGACAACTTCGCTTTGTTATTTCAAGGCATCAATCGTCTCTGGATAGTTAGCGTAACGCTTATCCTTAAGGGTTCACAAAAAAATCCAACGGGGTCAAATCACAGCTCCTAGGCGGCCAATTGTTAACAGCATTTCGGCTGATTTCATACTCTTCCTTCATACTCTTCCTTTCGTACTCTTCAATTTTTGGAAACAAAAATTCGTTTAGAATGTGACAGTAACAGTTGGCTATTGGCTAGGTTCGCTATTGACGTTCGCCTAGGACAGGGATCCTTTTTGAGTAGTGGGTCAAATTTTGTTCATTATATTTTGCGTAATTACTAGGCTAGTGGTATCACTTGGAAAAGAAGAGACAGGTCAAAGACATTTTTTGTTCTCACTTATAAGGCTTTTACAAAATTTAAGTTTCCTTCTTGCTTTAGAACTTCTACTTTGGAAGTGGAGAGCAAAAAATAAAGGTCGAAATCAATAAATGCATACAGTATAATCTCGGTAATTCGGCCGTTGGTTAATCGGACTACAAGTTCAGTAATCCGGCGGTCTGGAGACCGCTCGCGCTCTTCCCTCCCACCACTCTTTCCTATAATCCGGCGGGCGTCTGGTCCCATATGTGTCGGATTATCGAGATTATACTGCATAAGAGTTCTCGAGCGGATCGATGGCAGGTTCGATGGTATTTTTGAACTAAAAGCTTCTTGTGAATATGATATATGTTTTCCGACTAATTTTGGGACGCTCAATCGATTAGTAAAAACTAGAAGTCACTGTGATAAGCCGTTCAAAAGTTTGACATCGTGAAATCGGACTAAGTTTTGAGTTTCATTGGTTGTAACTTAAAAATTAGGCAAAAGAAATGAAAGTGGCTTAGAGAATATTTGTAGAAAATTCCATTGTCTAAGCAAAGGAGCTAATTTTGGTTTTGAAAAATGTTGGTTTGGAAATTTTTTTAAATTCAGAGGGAATCAAATTTAGACAAGGTTTGGGTTTGATTCGTTGTAACTTGGAAGTTTAAAAATGTAACAAAATACTTGAAAATTTTTTAGACAAAAACTTAAAAATTTCATTGTCTATGAGAAAATTTGTTTGGTTTTATCACTTGTTTTGTGATTTTTGGAACGATTTGAAGAGAAGTCTAAATGGGAGAAATATGAGAAAAATCTACAAAATAGACAAAAGTGGTTTAAACAACATTAGTAGAGAATTGAATTGTCTATAACATATTAATGTTGCAATAATTTTTAACTGTTTTGAAAGTTTTCAGAAAAAATCGGAAATATAATTTAAGTAAAAGTTGAAAGTTTGGAAGACTATAACTGAAAAACTAAGAATTTTAAACAATTTTTTTAGATAAAAGTTGTAAAGAATTTAATTCTCTATAAAAGTTAACTTCAACATTTTTTTGTTATTTCTTGTTTTTATTCAGATAATTGCCAAAAACGGAATGGAGCTCTTTGGGTTGTCAAATTTAAGGGATGATATCTAATAAAAAAATAAAAAAATTTAAGCAACCCCCAACACATAAAACTTCTAAAAAGCAAAAAAATAAAATTTCTTTCGTGTCCATTTAACTCCATTAACAGTACCTAGGTATTAATATTGATGAGCGCCGCCGCGTCGGGGGACCGCTATGTGAAGAAGTATAATTAGTTATGCTACATAGGTATAACGAATAGAAAATACGTATGAACTTAGATGTACCAATCTATCTTAAAAGGTTCTGCAGAGTTTCAATAGGGTATGCGTTTATGGGTAGGGTATGGGTATTATTTATACCTACATAGGTATAACGAATAGAAAATACGTATGAACTTAGATATATAAATCTATCTTACAAGGTCTACTAAGTTCCTGCAAAGTTTCGTTATGGTATGCGTGACGTTGGCGTTAAAGAGAACGCGCAGACCGGTGA
The DNA here is from genome assembly GCA_944588485.1 of Phosphuga atrata. Classification (NCBI taxonomy): domain Eukaryota; kingdom Metazoa; phylum Arthropoda; class Insecta; order Coleoptera; family Silphidae; genus Phosphuga; species Phosphuga atrata. Next base: position 49,466,649 of record OX155904.1, read on the forward strand.
GAGCAGACGTCATTAACTGTTGTCTTTATTTTGCGAATTTTTCTGAGTAAATGAATCAAGACTGAAAACTAAACGATTGGATATTGTATTTGTTACTTACGTACGTTGCTCACTCAGAGTAAGTATAATCCACATTTTATCATTATCAATCTTCTTTTTATTTCTTTGTATTCTGGTTTTATTACTTGATTTACTTAGCACTTCCCCGACGCGGCGACGCTCATCATCAAAATATTAATAAGTTAAAAGGGATCATCAAATTCCTGAACAGATCTTCTCTAGCACGTCAGTTTTCAAACACAAGTTTGGATATACGGAATTAGACAAACACTTGAGTCAAATTGGTTGCAGATTAATTTTGTCAAGAAGGAAATGAGCGGGTGTTCATCATGCGCATGAACAGATTTTCAGAAATTATAGCTAAGAACCTCCTCGCTCACGACAGCTTTCAAATAAAAAAACCGCATCAAAATTGGTACATTTGTTTAGGAGCTACGATTCCACAAACATCCACATATAGGGACAAACTGACACACAAAAAAGTAAAAAATTAGAGAAACGTTTTAGGCAAAACTTATTGCAAATTTAAAGTTGTCTAAGAATCTCTTTAAAATTTGCAAAAATTTCGCATGGCGTTATAAGAAATTGATATTTACTTCACAGGTCACAGATCAGGTTTAATAGCAGGTTATTTTGAAAAAAAAGGTGAATGTTTGACATGTTATTACTCAGAACCTAGATGGAATATACAAAAGTATTTTAAATAAGAGTTATAGAAAATGTAATTCTCAATAAATGTTGTTTTAACCAATTTTCTGCAATTTTGTTTTTTTATGCAAAAAATTGCAAAAAATCGAGGGAATTTTCAATATGGACCAAGTCAACATTCAGGGATGATATCAAGAGAAGAATTGGAACATGGAACCTGCGAAGTATGTTCCAGGCAGGAAAAACGGAAAACGTCATAAAAGAACTAGAACGAATGAAGATCGACATACTCGGATGCAGTGAAACGAGGTGGCCGGGTACTGGAAGATCTGACGTAGATAACTATCACATCTACTACTCAGGCGACGATAAAACACAGAATAAGAACGGCGTTGCAATTATAGTCACGGAGGAGGTACATAAAGCAGTTCTAGGATTTGTACCAATATCAAACAGAGTGGCAATAATGAAACTAAATTCCAGCCCTTGCATAATTAATATAATACAGGTTTATACACCCACAAGCGAAGGAAGCGACGAGGACATCGAACAATTCTACGAAGATATAAGAACAGCACGAAAACAGACCAAAAGGACGGAAATTACAATACTAATGGGTGACTTCAATGCGAAAGTGGGTAAAGGAGAACAAGAAGATATAGTAGGAAGATATGGTTTGGGAACTAAAAACGAGAGAGGAGACCTGCTGATCCAGTTTTGCAAAGAAATTGAGCACTCAATAATGAACACCTTCTTTAAGTTACCTCCAAGAAGGTTATATACGTGGAAATCGCCGGCCGACCGCGAACAGTGTGTAATTAGAAACCAAATAGACTTTATTACAATAAATAAAAGGTTTAGAAACTCCATCACATCCACTAAAACTTACCCTGGAGCAGACGTATATACCGACCATAACCTACTGCTGTCAACACTTAAAGTACGCTTTAAGAGAACAGAGAAGAAGCCCCAATTGAAGAGACATGACATACAGAGACTGAAAGACCCCAACGTGATGCAACAAGTTAAAGACCAGATTAAAGAAGGTATGAACAAGATCAGAAGCCTTGCCAGCCGCAACATAGAACAACAAGTCGAAGCCATCACCAATGTAATGAAAACTGTTGCAGAAAACAACCTGTACGCAAACCATAGAAAAAAGAAAAGCAAGTGGATTACAGATGAGATCTTAGGTTTGATGGAAGAACGAAGAAAAACAAAGAGCAAAGACTTAAAGTCATATAAGCAAATCCACAACAACATTAAAAAAAAGATCAAAGAAGCCAAAGAAAACTGGTGGAAAGAACAATGCTCTGAAATAGAAGAACTAGACAGAAAACATGACGTTTTAAATACACATAAAAAAATAAAGGATGCAGCTGGAATAAACAAACCACGACAGAATAACATAATTACCGACAAAAACGGGACTGCACTACTGAACGTGAATGACAAAGTAGCAAGATGGCAACAATACATACAGACTCTTTATGCTGACGATAGCCGAACAGTTTCTAACACAAATAGCCCAGCACAAACAGGACCTTCTATAACTCATCAAGAAGTTCTTAAGGCAATTGGAAGACTCAAAAACAACAAGTCCCCGGGCCCAGATGAAGTTCTTGGCGATATGTTAAAGCTCATTGAGGAAGAATACCTAGACCTAATCACGGACTTATTTAACAACATATATGAATCGGGAGATATACCCGAGAAATGGCTAGTCTCTACGTTTATACCGATTCCTAAAAAAACCACAGCTAAACAATGCGAAGACTATAGAACTATCTGTCTCACAAGTCACTTCATGAAGGTCTTTCTTAAGATTATTTACGAACGAATATATCAAAAACTAGAAGAAGACATTAGCGAGACGCAATTTGGGTTTAGGAGTGGATTGGGGACTAGAGATGCCCTTTTTGGTCTGAGTGTTCTGATTCAGAGAGCAAGAGACGTGAATTGCGATGTTTTCACGAGTTTTATCGACTTCGAAAAGGCATTCGATAGGGTTAACCATGATTTGCTAACAGAAACCATAAAGCAATCAGGAATAGATGATAGAGATGCACGAATAATCAACAATCTGTACAGACAACAAACAGCATGTGTTCGTATGGAAAATATAATGTCAAAGGAATTTCCAGTAGAACAAGGTGTCAGACAGGGCTGCGTACTATCCACGCTACTGTTTAACCGATACGCAGAAAACCTTTTTAAGAATGCACTCGAAGAAGAACAGATTGGGATAAAGATAAACGGGGAAATAATTAATAACTTAAGGTATGCAGACGACTCTGTACTAATTGCCGACAGTGCGGAAGGACTACAGAGACTGATTGATAAAGTAGTAGAGGCATGCGAACCACTTAATATGCGATTGAATGTGGCAAAGACAAAAATTCTAATCGTCAGCAAAAATGCGTCTAATGCCCAATTCCTGGTAAATGGGGCCCAACTACAGAGAGTACCATCAATATCGTACTTGGGTGTAAACCTCAATGACCAATGGGATCATAGTCGTGAAGTAAAGATCAACATAGAGAAGGCACGTTCTACATTTAATCAAATGAAGAATGTTTTGTGTAACATGCGCTTGAACATCCATCTTCGAACACGCATACTTAGATGCTACGTCTTCTCTAAGCTTTTGTATGGAGTGGAGGCATGGACACTCTCCGAGGCAACTAGTAAGCGACTGGAGGCCTTCGAAGCATGGTGCTATCGTCGAATGCTTCGCGTTTCCTGGACCCACCATGTTAGCAACGAAACCATACTCCTACGCATGCAGAAGGACAGAGAACTGCTCACAACAGTCAAACACAGAAAACTGTCATACTTTGGCCATATCATGAGAAACAGCAACAGATATAGGCTACTTCAACTCATCATGCAGGGAAAAATCGAGGGGAAGAGGTCACAGGGAAGACGACGGATCTCCTGGTTGAAGAATCTGCGACAATGGACCGGAAGAACATCGGTTGACTTGTTCAGATCGGCTGTGGATCGAATCCGATGGGCCATATTGATCGCCAACGTCCACTGAGGATATGGCACAATAAGAAGAAGATCAAGAGAAGTAAACAAGTTACTCAAATATTCTTTAGATAAAACTCTAATGCTTTATAATAATTTACCTCCTTTGGTGTCGTATTAATGAACAACTCCATAAAAACTCCTGGTGTATTATACAATGAAATCCAACTAAAGGATGTGGAATATTCTGCTTAAGATATGGCATAGAACCAATGTTTCTTAGAACGTTGAGCGCTTGCGTGGCAAAAGTTTCTAACTAGTAAAAACGCTCAGTGACGGGAGTACTATTTGGTCGTTGTCGATGTAATCTAGGTAAACGTAGATTTAATCTGGATTAGATTAAGTTATGTTAGAGCCAGACAAATCCAGACTAAGGGGCCGGAACTTAAAATTAATTAAATTTTAATAGAGGTCAGAAAATGTTCACTACGTCTATGTTTTTTGTTGAGTGCCACGAAGGTGGACTGAAAGCTATAGAATAACTGACAAATTTCATAAGAGGTTTGTTTTTGGTAGTCCTAAAAAGACTCATTAGTATTATAGAGTTCCGGAAAGGTTGAGTATATTTATATATTCAAGCTTTGTTCCGTCTTTATTAAGTTTATCTGATTATCTATAATGTTGTATGGTTTTACCAATTCAAAATCTATGTTTTTTGTTTAGTGACGCGAGTTGTTGCCATAGTAACAACAAACAGAAAACATTTAATAATGAAACTCCATTTTATTTATATTAGACTTTTACGCACGATTTTTATACTTTTATACATGATTATAATAATGGTCATTCACATACAATAATTTACTTATTAATGTGTTCATTTTGGTGTGCGAGTAGATAAACATATTTAAAATACAATAACTGAAGAAGAAATGTATTTTTAATATATTTAATATCCATACATTTGTGGCTGAGAAACTTTGATAAGAAAATAATAAAAGTTAAAAAATCAATGCCTGGGTCACTTAAAGAGCCCGTGTGGGTCAGTGTCTGACCCGCGGGTCATAGGTTCGCCATCCCTGGCCTAGGAGCTGTGATTTGACCCCGTTGGATTTTTTTTGTGGGGCGCCTTTAAGGATAAGTCTTACGCCGAACATACAGAGACGATTGATATCTTGAAACACGAAATCGAAGTTGCCATGCATGCCACTGGAGTCGAAACAATCTAGAATATTCTGAAAAATTGGGCTGATCGGATTATAGCCCATTCAAATTTTAAAATATTAGATGGCTCACCCTTTACATTATATTTTTGAAATTAAGCAATATAGAGACCCTCAATAGCTTTGTCTAGTCTATAGTCCATTTTAAATTTAGAGGATTAATTAAATCGTAATGTATACTGTATAATATAGATTAAGAAATACTGTATAATATAGATTAAGGGTTTAAGATCCAGGGAAATGTTTAAAGAACTAAACCTCTTGTTGTAGTTAATAAAAGTTAGTAAATAAAAGTTAATACACAACAAAACAGTAGATAGCAAGATTAGGAAGTAAAACTAGACAGACAAGACTAAATATTCAAGTCTATTCAAGTCAATATTCAAGAAAGTGAAAAAACAGCAATGCATAATTATAGGCCAATAGTTTTAACGCTAATTCTGGCAAAAATTATCAAATATTGTATGCTAAAAAGAATGACTGGTTTTATCATCAACATAGTTTTTGCGAAGGCAATTAGAAGTATTATTATTAGAAATATTATATTAGTATTATTAGAAGAGGCGGATAAAGGACCACATATGAAACCACCACATATGAATTTTCTGTGACCTGACCAAAGCGTTCGACTGTGTCCCGCACAACACCTTGATGAACTAATTATCTGAAAGCTTAGAGATGGATTAGATACCTGACAAATAGGAAACAATACGGTGTCGAATGGAAACGAATTGGACCAATCTCATAAGGACACATATTGGGGATCCTCAAGGGAGCATTTTAGCACCTACATTATTTCTATTATACATCGCAGATTTGGCAAACTACGTGGAAATCAGCAAACTAAGTGCAATACGGCCCATTGCACCTTGTTTGCTGATAATACGAGTTTTATTTTGTCGCGGAATAATTTGGAAGAGAACACTGAACAGGCCCAGCTACTGTTAAAATCTCTGGATAAATGGTTTTCTGCGAATACTCTGCACCTCAACACTATAAAACATAATACATAATATTTAAAACTGTAAGAAGTTCACATATTTCAAACCATGACCTTGAAATACAAAATCAATAAATAAAGAGAACTAAGCTGGCAAAACTCCTAGGAGATTTATCTGGAGGGGCACCTTCGTTGGGTAACAACAAGGCAGAAAATATGTGCAACTTTATATAAAAAAGCCATTCAATCAAGACAACTGAGGATACTTTTAAACACAGACGATCTTCGAATCTGGTACAATCGAGGTACCAGGGGGTACAATCGTTACGGCATTATAATATGGCTAGCTTCGTCACAACAAGAAACAATACTAATCGCATAAAAAAGAATCATCAGAAACATGCAAGTAATAAAAGTTACAGAGTCATGCAGGTCCCATTTAAAAATGCTGGAGATTTTTACAGTCGCAAGTCTTTATATTCTCGAAACCTCTTCGTACATTCACAAACACCGAAGTAAGTTCGTAGATTACGAGAAGGCATTCGACACTGTTGAACACGATAAGTTAATAGCTATACTGAACGATATGGGCCTAGACGTACGAGACATTAGGATAATCGTCAACTTGTATTGGAATCTGACAGCTGACATTAGAATTAACGGCCAGACATCTGAAGAAGTGCCTATTATGAGACGAGTCCGACAAGGCTGTGTGCGACAAAAATTTTTCAGAGAAGCCGTCGAAGACAGAACAGAGGATATAATTGGAATGGTCTAATGGAATGGTTATCAACAATCTAAGATATGCGGACGACACGGTCTTACTGGCAACAGATAAAGATGATTTACAGGCACTCTTAGCAGCGGTTACAGATCATAGCCAACAAATGAGTCTACGATTAAATATAAGGAAGACCAAATGGATAGTTGTCAGCAAAAACAAAAATATGGCCGACAACTTAACAGATATCAGCATAAATGGAGAAATAGTGGAGAGAGTACAAACATATAAATATCTGGGCTGCTGGGCGAATGAAAAATGGGACTTGAATAATGTGGAGCAATTCATACTTCGGATTTCTCATTACGTGGGCAAAGTACTCCAGCTTTCTTCTTTTTATGATATTAAGTACCTCTCTTTGTTTATTCATACGCTGTAGAACCGCCTCATTCGTCACCCTGTCCATCCACGATATCCTCAGCATTCTTCGGTAAGTCCACATTTCGAAGGCCTCAATCCTTTTGCATATTGTGTCAGTGAGGGTCCATGCTTCCATCCCATAGAACAATCCCATAACTCAAGAAATCAAAAGCAGAATAGAACGGGCACGAACATCCTTCAGGAGCATGCAAAAACTGCTTACCAACAGAGCTCTAAAAATTCCCTTAAGAATACGCCTATTACGTTGCTATGTCTTTAGCATATTGTTCTATGGGATGGAAGCATGGACCCTCACTGACACAATATGCAAAAGGATTGAGGCCTTCGAAATGTGGACTTACCGAAGAATGCTGAGGATATCGTGGATGGACAGGGTGACGAATGAGGCGGTTCTACAGCGTATGAATAAAAAAAGAGAGGTACTTAATATCATAAAAAGAAGAAAGCTGGAGTACTTTGCCCACGTAATGAGAAATCCGAAGTATGAATTGCTCCACATTATTATTCAAGTAAAAATAGAGGGAAAGCATGGCCCTAGGCGCCGAAGAACATCTTGGCTCAAGAATCTCCGCCAATGGTATGGAGTAAACACCACGACACTCTTTAGATCGGCTGTGGACGAAGTGAGGATCAAGCGAATTATCGCCAATGTTCTGGGAGGACACGGCACTTGAAGAAGAAGAAGAAGTGAGTTCCAAAAAAAACGAAGACTAGCATAATTATAATACCAGAGGTAAACATCTTTTGGATACTAAGAGGAGACACTTAACCCTATGCAGTCATGGAGACGAAAACGAAAAGTTCCAACTAACCTGAAAAATGAAAAATCCTATAAGATATTTCGTTAGAAGTTGAAGGAGATACTACTCATTAATACAATATATCCACTCGGTGAATTTTTTTTCATATAAATTTAATTATTAATTTGTAAGATTTATGACATATCCTATAGATACTACCTGTCTCAATTGGGAAATAAATATTTTAATTTTTGACTAGGTTGATAAGGTAGATAAAACCAGCTAGGTAGATAATACTAGACGTACAAGACTAGACAAGAATAAACAAGACATAAGTAAACTAGACATTACAAGACAAGTCTAAGAAGAATTACACAAGACTTGACAAAAAATCGCAAGACTAGACAGATATAAAAATATCAACATGTAAAAGTAAGAGAAAATATATTATACAATTGTATTTCTGTTATACAATATAATATGTTGACCGTTACTCTTTTAGCGAACAATTTTTTATATTACTCAACACTAGCCAAAATCTAAATCTCAACCGGTTTTCCACTTTTTACACACACGTTAGAATATATTTCCACTAAATTACATACTTTAAGTTTCTTTTAGCTGCAGGTCAAGGATCTTTATAGTTAACATAACTGTATTTTATTTGGTCTTGTCTGGTCTTGTCTCCGCTCGTCTGGTCTAGTTTGGTGATATCTGGTCTTGTCTGGTCTTATCTAGTCTTATTTGGTCTTTGGTGTAGCCTTGTCTGGTCTTGTTTGGTTTCTCTGGTCCTGTCGAGTCTTCTCTGGTTCTCTCTGGTTTTGACTGGTTTTGTTTGGTCTTGTCTGGGCTGGTACTATTTAGTGCTGCCTTGTCTGATCTTCTGTGGTCTTATCTTGTCTAATCTGGCCTTGTCTGCTCTTGTCTGCTACCTTGTTTCGTCTTGTCTGCTTCCTTGTTTGGTCTTGTCTGCTCTCGTCTGGTCTTGTCTGATCCTGTCTAGTCTTGTCTGGTCTTATCTGGTCCTGTCTGGATATGTTTGGTCCTGTTTGGTCGCATCTGGTCTTGTATGGTCTTTTTTGATCTTGTCTGGTCTAGTATGGTCTTTTTTTATCTTGTCTGGTCTTGTATGGACTTTTTTTATCTTGTCTGGTTTTGTATGATCGTGTCTGTTCTAGTCTAGTCCGGTCCTGTTTGGCCATGTCTAGTCCTCTCTGGTCCTCTATGATCTTGTCTGGTCTTGTTTGATATTTTTCTGACTGGTCTTGTTTTGTCTGGTGTTGTTTAAACATTTTTTTCTAATTGTAGCAATCCCTTTGCATCGTTTAGCCAATACAAGTTTTGCATAATCTCAAATAACTGTTATCAATTTTTTTCTTAGCTATTCACTTTCTAACCTCGGTTATTTAAAACCGCCGTTCACGGCAATAATAAAATAAAATTCTGACTGCACATACGAGCCCAAGAACGACAAGAAAGTTTTCGTCCCGTTTTGTCTGCCTAGTCTTGTCTTTTCTGTCTAAACTAGCCAGTCTAGTTTTGCTTATCTAGAATGTTTTGTCATTAGTCTTGTCTGTGTAGACTTGTCTCTCTTATCTTGTCTGTCTAGTCTGTCTAATCTGTCTAGTCTTGTCTAGTCTTGTCTAGTCTTGTCTAGTCTTGTCTAATCTTGTCTAGTCTTGTCTAGTCTTGTCTAGTCTTGTCTAGTCTTGTCTAGTCTTGTCTAGTCTTGTCTAGTCTTGTCTAGTCTTGTCTAGTCTTGTCTAGTCTTGTCTAGTCTTGTCTAGTCTTGTCTAGTCTTGTCTAGTCTTGTCTAGTCTTGTCTAGTCTTGTCTAGTCTTGTCTAGTCTTGTCTAGTCTTGTCTAGTCTTGTCTAGTCTTGTCTAGTCTTGTCTAGTCTTGTCTAGTCTTGTCTAGTCTTGTCTAGTCTTGTCTAGTCTTGTCTAGTCTTGTCTAGTCTTGTCTAGTCTTGTCTAGTCTTGTCTAGTCTTGTCTAGTCTTGTCTAGTCTTGTCTAGTCTTGTCTAGTCTTGTCTAGTCTTGTCTAGTCTTGTCTAGTCTTGTCTAGTCTTGTCTAGTCTTGTCTAGTCTTGTCTAGTCTTGTCTAGTCTTGTCTAGTCTTGTCTAGTCTTGTCTAGTCTTGTCTAGTCTTGTCTAGTCTTGTCTAGTCTTGTCTAGTCTTGTCTAGTCTTGTCTAGTCTTGTCTAGTCTTGTCTAGTCTTGTCTAGTCTTGTCTAGTCTTGTCTAGTCTTGTCTAGTCTTGTCTAGTCTTGTCTAGTCTTGTCTAGTCTTGTCTAGTCTTGTCTAGTCTTGTCTAGTCTTGTCTAGTCTTGTCTAGTCTTGTCTAGTCTTGTCTAGTCTTGTCTAGTCTTGTCTAGTCTTGTCTAGTCTTGTCTAGTCTTGTCTAGTCTTGTCTAGTCTTGTCTAGTCTTGTCTAGTCTTGTCTAGTCTTGTCTAGTCTTGTCTAGTCTTGTCTAGTCTTGTCTAGTCTTGTCTAGTCTTGTCTAGTCTTGTCTAGTCTTGTCTAGTCTTGTCTAGTCTTGTCTAGTCTTGTCTAGTCTTGTCTAGTCTTGTCTAGTCTTGTCTAGTCTTGTCTAGTCTTGTCTAGTCTTGTCTAGTCTTGTCTAGTCTTGTCTAGTCTTGTCTAGTCTTGTCTAGTCTTGTCTAGTCTTGTCTAGTCTTGTCTAGTCTTGTCTAGTCTTGTCTAGTCTTGTCTAGTCTTGTCTAGTCTTGTCTAGTCTTGTCTAGTCTTGTCTAGTCTTGTCTAGTCTTGTCTAGTCTTGTCTAGTCTTGTCTAGTCTTGTCTAGTCTTGTCTAGTCTTGTCTAGTCTTGTCTAGTCTTGTCTAGTCTTGTCTAGTCTTGTCTAGTCTTGTCTAGTCTTGTCTAGTCTTGTCTAGTCTTGTCTAGTCTTGTCTAGTCTTGTCTAGTCTTGTCTAGTCTTGTCTAGTCTTGTCTAGTCTTGTCTAGTCTTGTCTAGTCTTGTCTAGTCTTGTCTAGTCTTGTCTAGTCTTGTCTAGTCTTGTCTAGTCTTGTCTAGTCTTGTCTAGTCTTGTCTAGTCTTGTCTAGTCTTGTCTAGTCTTGTCTAGTCTTGTCTAGTCTTGTCTAGTCTTGTCTAGTCTTTGTCTAGTCTTGTCTAGTCTTGTCTAGTCTTGTCTAGTCTTGTCTAGTCTTGTCTAGTCTTGTCTAGTCTTGTCTAGTCTTGTCTAGTCTTGTCTAGTCTTGTCTAGTCTTGTCTAGTCTTGTCTAGTCTTGTCTAGTCTTGTCTAGTCTTGTCTTGTCTAGTCTTGTCTAGTCTTGTCTAGTCTTGTCTAGTCTTGTCTAGTCTTGTCTAGTCTTGTCTAGTCTTGTCTAGTCTTGTCTAGTCTTGTCTAGTCTTGTCTAGTCTTGTCTAGTCTTGTCTAGTCTTGTCTAGTCTTGTCTAGTCTTGTCTAGTCTTGTCTAGTCTTGTCTAGTCTTGTCTAGTCTTGTCTAGTCTTGTCTAGTCTTGTCTAGTCTTGTCTAGTCTTGTCTAGTCTTGTCTAGTCTTGTCTAGTCTTGTCTAGTCTTGTCTAGTCTTGTCTAGTCTTGTCTAGTCTTGTCTAGTCTTGTCTAGTCTTGTCTAGTCTTGTCTAGTCTTGTCTAGTCTTGTCTAGTCTTGTCTAGTCTTGTCTAGTCTTGTCTAGTCTTGTCTAGTCTTGTCTAGTCTTGTCTAGTCTTGTCTAGTCTTGTCTAGTCTTGTCTAGTCTTGTCTAGTCTTGTCTAGTCTTGTCTAGTCTTGTCTAGTCTTGTCTAGTCTTGTCTAGTCTTGTCTAGTCTTGTCTAGTCTTGTCTAGTCTTGTCTAGTCTTGTCTAGTCTTGTCTAGTCTTGTCTAGTCTTGTCTAGTCTTGTCTAGTCTTGTCTAGTCTCGTCTAGTCTCGTCTAGTCTCGTCTAGTCTCGTCTAGTCTCGTCTAGTCTCGTCTAGTCTCGTCTAGTCTGTCTAGTCTTGTCTAGTCTTGTCTAGTCTTGTCTAGTCTTGTCTAGTCTTGTCTAGTCTTGTCTAGTCTTGTCTAGTCTTGTCTAGTCTTGTCTAGTCTTGTCTAGTCTTGTCTAGTCTTGTCTAGTCTTGTCTAGTCTTGTCTAGTCTTGTCTAGTCTTGTCTAGTCTTGTCTAGTCTTGTCTAGTCTTGTCTAGTCTTGTCTAGTCTTGTCTAGTCTTGTCTAGTCTTGTCTAGTCTTGTCTAGTCTTGTCTAGTCTTGTCTAGTCTTGTCTAGTCTTGTCTAGTCTTGTCTAGTCTTGTCTAGTCTTGTCTAGTCTTGTCTAGTCTTGTCTAGTCTTGTCTAGTCTTGTCTAGTCTTGTCTAGTCTTGTCTAGTCTTGTCTAGTCTTGTCTAGTCTTGTCTAGTCTTGTCTAGTCTTGTCTAGTCTTGTCTAGTCTTGTCTAGTCTTGTCTAGTCTTGTCTAGTCTTGTCTAGTCTTGTCTAGTCTTGTCTAGTCTTGTCTAGTCTTGTCTAGTCTTGTCTAGTCTTGTCTAGTCTTGTCTAGTCTTGTCTAGTCTTGTCTAGTCTTGTCTAGTCTTGTCTAGTCTTGTCTAGTCTTGTCTAGTCTTGTCTAGTCTTGTCTAGTCTTGTCTAGTCTTGTCTAGTCTTGTCTAGTCTTGTCTAGTCTTGTCTAGTCTTGTCTAGTCTTGTCTAGTCTTGTCTAGTCTTGTCTAGTCTTGTCTAGTCTTGTCTAGTCTTGTCTAGTCTTGTCTAGTCTTGTCTAGTCTTGTCTAGTCTTGTCTAGTCTTGTCTAGTCTTGTCTAGTCTTGTCTAGTCTTGTCTAGTCTTGTCTAGTCTTGTCTAGTCTTGTCTAGTCTTGTCTAGTCTTGTCTAGTCTTGTCTAGTCTTGTCTAGTCTTGTCTAGTCTTGTCTAGTCTTGTCTAGTCTTGTCTAGTCTTGTCTAGTCTTGTCTAGTCTTGTCTAGTCTTGTCTAGTCTTGTCTAGTCTTGTCTAGTCTTGTCTAGTCTTGTCTAGTCTTGTCTAGTCTTGTCTAGTCTTGTCTAGTCTTGTCTAGTCTTGTCTAGTCTTGTCTAGTCTTGTCTAGTCTTGTCTAGTCTTGTCTAGTCTTGTCTAGTCTTGTCTAGTCTTGTCTAGTCTTGTCTAGTCTTGTCTAGTCTTGTCTAGTCTTGTCTAGTCTTGTCTAGTCTTGTCTAGTCTTGTCTAGTCTTGTCTAGTCTTGTCTAGTCTTGTCTAGTCTTGTCTAGTCTTGTCTAGTCTTGTCTAGTCTTGTCTAGTCTTGTCTAGTCTTGTCTAGTCTTGTCTAGTCTTGTCTAGTCTTGTCTAGTCTTGTCTAGTCTTGTCTAGTCTTGTCTAGTCTTGTCTAGTCTTGTCTAGTCTTGTCTAGTCTTGTCTAGTCTTGTCTAGTCTTGTCTAGTCTTGTCTAGTCTTGTCTAGTCTTGTCTAGTCTTGTCTAGTCTTGTCTAGTCTTGTCTAGTCTTGTCTAGTCTTGTCTAGTCTTGTCTAGTCTTGTCTAGTCTTGTCTAGTCTTGTCTAGTCTTGTCTAGTCTTGTCTAGTCTTGTCTAGTCTTGTCTAGTCTTGTCTAGTCTTGTCTAGTCTTGTCTAGTCTTGTCTAGTCTTGTCTAGTCTTGTCTAGTCTTGTCTAGTCTTGTCTAGTCTTGTCTAGTCTTGTCTAGTCTTGTCTAGTCTTGTCTAGTCTTGTCTAGTCTTGTCTAGTCTTGTCTAGTCTTGTCTAGTCTTGTCTAGTCTTGTCTAGTCTTGTCTAGTCTTGTCTAGTCTTGTCTAGTCTTGTCTAGTCTTGTCTAGTCTTGTCTAGTCTTGTCTAGTCTTGTCTAGTCTTGTCTAGTCTTGTCTAGTCTTGTCTAGTCTTTTCTAGTCTTGTCTAGTCTTGTCTAGTCTTGTCTAGTCTTGTCTAGTCTTGTCTAGTCTTGTCTAGTCTTGTCTAGTCTTGTCTAGTCTTGTCTAGTCTTGTCTAGTCTTGTCTAGTCTTGTCTAGTCTTGTCTAGTCTTGTCTAGTCTTGTCTAGTCTTGTCTAGTCTTGTCTAGTCTTGTCTAGTCTTGTCTAGTCTTGTCTAGTCTTGTCTAGTCTTGTCTAGTCTTGTCTAGTCTTGTCCAGTCTTGTCCAGTCTTATACAGTCTTATCCAGTCTTGTACAGTCTTGTCCAGTCTAGTCCTGTCTAGACTTGTCTAGTCTTGGCTAGTCTTGTCTAGCCTTGTCTAGTTTTGTCTTGTCTAATCTTGTTTTGCCCTATCTATTCTTGTCTATCTTGTAATTTTAGACTTATTCTTCACTATCAAGTATAAGATGTCTGGTCTTGTCTGTCTATTCTTACTTGTCTTGTCTATTTAGTCTTCTCTATCTAGTCTTGTCTGACTACTCCTGTCTATCTATTGTCCTTTGTCTATCTCATTTGTATCTCATTTGTGTCTCCTTGTCTATCTCATTTGTAAGTAGTTGCACTATACTGGATATCGCGGGAAAATCGGTGGAAAAACAAATTAATATGTGTGGAGTGGTATAGAACTCAGACTTAAATAAAATAATTATTGTTGTTATATATAGACCACCTGCGGGAAGTATCTATACCTTTATGCTTAGCTTCGAAGAGTTGCTTGATTCCATATTTCACAAGTGCGAAAACATATTTGTTGTTGGCGACTTCAATATCAATTTTCTAGGAGACTCCAAAGAAAAAGATAATCTGATAAACATGTTGCATTCTTATGGCCTAGATCATAAAGTAAGGGTGCCCACTAGGGTAAAAAGAACTTCAAAAAGTTAATGATAATCTTTTTGCGAGGAGAAATCTTCCTACCACTGGCACGGTCGATGATACCATTCTATCGGATCATAAATTTATTTTGATTGCTATACCCCTATATGTTCTACAGCGTAAAAAATATAAACAAGACTATTTCTATATTAGAAACTTTTGTGCCTCCAACAAGCTGCAGCTGAAACAAGCTCTTCAGAGGGAATCAAAAGACGGTTGCATTCATTCAACTGCTGCAATATTATATATTTAAATTATGTTCAATTAAAAAAATTAAGATTAAACCATCATCGTGGATAACTAAAGAGGTTGAACAGTCAAGCAGGAACTTAAAAGACTTGTACAGCATGCAAAAGAAATATCCTAAGTTACGAGTTTTTTACACTGTGAAGAAGAAATGTCACCAAAATCCACTTACTACTAGGAAAAACTATTATAATAAGAAATTAGACAACTCCGCTATTAAACAAAAAACCTTATGGAAACTGTAGGTGAACTCTCTAATAAAACTCGGAGCAAACAAGACATTCACATTAAAGATAACGATATCATTATCAAAGATCCTAATGCAGTTGCCTCTATTCAACGACTTCTTAACCTGCATCAGAAAATATCACCCAAAATATCCGTCGATAAGTTTGGAAAACGAGCACCTGTTCCAAAACAACAATTCTATGTACCTGGAAGAATTTTCTCCCACGGAGATCATATTAATTTTAAAGAAATTAAAAAATAAATTGACGTATGGCCCGGACTATTTCCCTGCAAATATCATCAATGAATTACAATATGAACTGATCGAACCCATCACACACATTGTTAATTGTTCGTTCGCATCTGAAATGGTACCTGATATAATATCCACTGTTACTCCAGTATTTAAAAAAGGAGACCGGCTGGATAAAAATAACTACAGGCCGATATCGTTGGTGTCAGTAATGGCAAAGATATTGGAATACGCCATGGAATACCGACTAATGCCCTTCATTGCGAAACATGAGCTAATTCCAAACCAGCAACATGGCTTCTGTAAACATAAATCCACAGCTACAGCTATCAATGATTTCTATAACAAAATCTTAAAGGAAGTGGATGAAGGCAAACGTCCGGTGGAAATCTTCTGCGACCTCTCCAAGGCCTTGGACTGCGTCGCTCATGACAAACTCCTATCCAAATTATACTCCTATGGAATTAGAGGAAAGCCAGGGCGCTGGTATAAATCGTAATTGAGCAACAGGAAACAATTTGTCAAAATAAATTCAACAGAGAGGATAGGACAATCAAATACCACAGTCTTAGGCTTAGGTGTCACGCAAGGAAGTATCTTAGCCCCGATCCCGTTCTCCCTGTACACTGCTGATATGGTAAAATTTATCGGAAAAAATCATTGTACCCTCTATGCGGATGACTCCAGCATCATAGTTTTGGAACATTCCCTATAAGAAACGACTGCTAAACTAAATACTACCCTAGAAAAGCTCTACCAGTGGTTCTGTGCTAATAACCTACACTTAAATATTGGTAAAACTAGTTATGTAGTGTACCAGTGCAACCGAAGAAACCCCACTCCACTTGGAATCGGCAACTGCAAGTTAATTCATCAAAAACAAGTCAAATATTTAGGTATCTACCTGGAAGAACATCTGACATGGTCCTCAACTACTTCTGAAATGGTGCGAAAACTGAACTCCAAGTGCTATCTATTACGAAATGTTCGTCAAACTGTGGGGGTGAATGGTCTCCTAAGCGTATACCATGCCGAAATTCAGTCGATCATGGCTTATGGTATTCAAGTATTGGGAATTTCCTCACATTCTCAACGCGTATTTCTAGCGCAAAAGAGGGACATAAGAGCAATCTCGGGTATTGCAGCTACTAAATCTTGCAGATCATATTTCAGAAAGTTAAATATTTTAACTGTACCATGTTATATATATATATATATATATATATATATATATATATATATATATATATATATATATATATATATATATATATATATATATATATAGGTATGCGTCGAACGGTTGACCCGTACGGACGCATATATCTCTTGAGAATGGCGAATGTTAGTTCGCCGAAACGTCGAGAATCCGGTTCTTTTCAGAGCCAACCCTCAGCATCAACGCGGAATCCCCGAGAAAACAATACAACACAGGTATCTATCCGCGAAAACCTCAAATACAACATATATATATATATATATATATATATATATATATATATATATATATATATATATATATATATATATATATATATATATATATATATATATATATGGGAGCTAGCCTGTTATATCCATAAATATAGGCATTTAATTGGTGCCAGGGATGATCGATATGCAAACAATACACGAAATTGCCTTAATCTAAGACCTGTAAAAAGCAATCTTACCATCGGCAAAGGAGCACCTGATCGCATAGGTATACACATTTATAATCGTATTCCAATTTTTGTTAAAGAGCAAACTAATTATAGTATATTCAGAAGACGTCTTAAAACGTATTTAATAGCAAAGTGCTATTATAATATTAAGGAGTTTTTTGAATATGAACGTTAATGTGATTTTAGTGTTACTACTTTTCCTCTTTTATTGGCATGTCTGATATGTATGTATGTAAATCTGAAGATTAATAAATTTTGAATTTTAATTTGAATCTAGTTTTCTTAGTTTATTATGTATTCCGTGTGTCCAGTCTATTTCATTCAGTCTTGGCTGTCTACAGAATAATTAATAAGTAATTAAGACAAGAAACTTTGTGCAATATCATGCACTAACAGTCAACGGAATTTTCTTGAATCGGCCTTGCGGCTTGTGCAACCATTAAACACCAATAATTGTAATTATTGAATATGAATAAATCTTACAATCTAGACTTTGCACATTAATTGAATAATTAGACTAGAACTTGCGTACAGTGAGGCAAAAAAATATGTGCGCCCGTTCATTTCCACGCGTCAAGAACGAAAACGCGTAAAATTTGTGAAATCCATGAAAGTTTGATTTCCGAAGTAGTTTTTTTTGCCACATGGTGGATTATTTTTGTCAGGAATTATGGTCGGCAATCTTTGCGCGATTGTTTTTGCAATCATTTTGCAATGTTTATATTTACTGTTCTACATATTCCACACAGAAATTCCCTTGAAATATTTTCAAGAAAAGCTGATATATGCAGACTAGACTAGACAACGCTAGACTGCACTGGATGAGACTGAACAAGACTTGACAATCTGAATAAGACTAGAGGAGACAGGGCGAGGTTGGACAAGACTGGAGAAGACTGGAATAGATTGGACAGCACTGGACAAGAGTAAATAAACTGCGCCGAACAAGACTGGACAAGATTTTAGAAATGTCAATTGTTTTGCAATGTTTATATTGTTCTACATATTCGACAGAGACCCTTGAAATATTTCTGAAAGAAAGCTAATATAAACAAATTAGACTACATAAGACTGGGCTACACTGGATAAGACTTTAAAAGCTTGACAAAACTGGACAAGGCTAGAGAAGACTGGACCAAGCTGGGAAAGACTGGAGAAGGCAGGACTATTTTGGACAAAGTTGGACAAGATTGGATAAGACTGAATAAGACTGGACAACACTGCACTACCAGACTTGACAAAACTAGACTGGACCAGGATGGGAAAGACTGGACAAGACTGATGGAGGCTGGACAAGACTGGACAGGGTTGGAGAAAGATGGACCAGACTGAAATAGAGTGGAAAGGGCTGAACAAGAATTTAGGAACGCCAATTATTATGCAATATTTATATACGTGTGTCTGCTAGTCAGCGTCACTGAAATATTTCCAGATTTTTGAGCCAACACAGCGTCGGCAAAGCTGTCGAAAACTAACAGGATATCAACAAAAACTGGATCAATGACGACGAAGGACCGTGACCTAGAAGAGTCGAAATTTAAAGATAAACTAGAAAATAGACTCGTGATATACACAATCGTGATATAATACAAAAATCTTTAAAAAATAAGAAATTATGTTAATTTATTTAAACTGAATGAGAAACTTGTTAATTAAGGTTTAATGGACTAAACTTGACCTTTGAAACTCGTCGACCAAGATTAATGGATAAAACCGTCCGTTTTCAGCAAATTCAAGAAATCAATATTACTATTTATTGTTCTGCATATTCGATATAGCCCAATCATTTTAGCATTTCACTCCGGAATCTAACGTAAGAAGCTGAATTTTTGTATAGACCTTTATTTTAGCATTACAAATGTTGTCTCAAATGTCACATATGCCAACATGTGAGCGTCCTTAGATATTCAAGGTCAAAAGTCGCAAAAATCAGTTCTTTGAGAATATCTAGTTTTTTTCTGCCTTTTCTCGACAAATATCATCTGAGAACTTTTTTTGTTCGTCGAACTATTTTTGAGATCGACGACGCAGTGTGAAGCGGTAAGCCATACGTATAATACATTGGGATTTAGGATTTGCCTTGCGCTAAGGTATGTATGGCTGCTTATCAGCGCTCCAGACTCTGCGCCCTCTATCTCATAAACAGATCGACGTATCAAAAAAGGTTTCAGATGAAATTTGCAGACAATTTTATTCTTTACAACTTTTATAATAAATGCAAATACGATAGGAGGCAGAGAAAACGAGATATTCTAAAAATACTGATTTTTGCGACCTTTAACCTTGAATATCTAAGGACGCTCACATGTTGGCATGTGTGACTATTGAGACAGCATTTGTCAAGCTAGAATAAAGGACTATACAAAAATTCAGCTTCTTTCGTTAGATTCCGAGATTGACCCCTTTTTAGGGTTCCGTACCGAAAAAGTAACGCTTAAAGGATCACTTTGTTGTCCGTCTGTCTGTTTGTCTGTCTGTCCGTCTGTCCGTCCGTCTGTCTGTCTGTCAAGACCATTTTTCTCAGGAACGCGTAGAGGTAACAAGTTGAAATTTGTAGCAAATACTCGGGTCTGCGGTCTCTTTCAGTTGTGAAAAAATCAAACTTGTGAGTCAACGCGATCAAAAGATATGACCGTTATGTCGCATATTTTGCGATTTCACAAGGGAATCAAAACCTATAGCAGTGCTTTCCAAACTGTGTGTCGCGACACTTTAGTGTGTCGCCTGCAGTATGATGGTGTGTCGCGGGAATAATCGCGACTATAACATTAAATTAAAAAAAGCTTATTTGTTAGATGGGAATACCTATGGGATTAGGAATACTGAAAGATTCGAATTTTTGACTTTATTATCTTTGACACGTTCAATGCTAACAATTTGCGTAAATGTTTGCAACCGTTGAAGTTCTGCATTAATACGTAAAAATTGTAAAGGAAAAAATTCTACGTCTCGTTTATACAATAATGATTATATGAAACTAGGATTCACATTTTCTGGTAATGAAAAAAATCCTTGCCCCCAGTGTTTAATTTGCGGGGTGATATTTGCAAATGAAAGTATGGTACTAAACAAATTAAAGCGCCAATTTATCTCAAAACACAGTGATTTATCACAAAAGCCAGTAGAATACTTTATTTAACTTTCAAAATCTATAAAGAAGCAGTCTGTATCATTCACCTCAAATCAGCTCAAGAGGCAAGTTACTTGATTGTTCAAATAATTGCCAAAAATAAGGAGTCACACACTATAGCCGAAACTACTATAAAGGAATCTTGCTGTGCTATTGTTCGAACAATGTTTGGACCAGAATTTGAGATAGAAGTCAATAAAATTCCTTTGGCAGATAACACGATTGGAAGACGTATTCATGTATTTCACGTATTCATGTCAAGACATGTTTCAAGATAGTAATATGGTCTTTGCATTATAGTTAGATGAATCTACAGATGTCAGTGGGTTGGCACAATTACTAGTTTCTATACGTTTCATTCATACTGACAGAATTATTGAACAATTCTTGTGTTGCTTAGAACTTCCATTGAGAACTAGAGGCAAATATATAATTAAAACATTAGATTACTTCATGAACGAAAATAATTTAAATTAGTTAAATTGTGTAGGAATATGTACAGATTTGTTATTTTAGTTCTGAAATACCCTTTAGTAGTTCTTCAGTTGTTGGTGGTAAGAATACGGCTTTTCAAAGTTATTTGGGATGGATTTAAATTTTTCAAGGATGGATTCACAGTTCAAGAGCTTCTCTAAGTAGCCTGCTAGTATCTTGCAATTTTCCCTGTTATTGTGGCCGATGGTCCCATTTACATCTCCAAATTGGAGGCTTGGTGCTCTGTGTTTCGATAACCATTGTTTGAAAGTTCTGTAAAAGCTTCTTGTGTTATTCTTAACAAATTCTTCATCAATTTGGACGAGAGTTTTGTTTTCATGTGCCATTTTTCAGTTTTACAACTCTAATGAAATTTAATCTGCTTTCTTCTGTTTTAGCCAATTTTGCAATGCCTGCTATCTTGTTGCAATGAGGCGTCACATTCTAGCGACCACCAGGCATGTTTTTTACTTTTTATGTTAGGTGCTACAGTAATGACGTTTTTCTTGATGTCCTCTCAACTTTGAGTCTGAATCGTTTCCGTTGATTTTGTGAATTAATCTGTTTTAATATTTTTTTACATGCTGTACTTGCGACCCTCAATTTGTTTCATGTTGCGTTTCCTGTTTGGAAATGACTTGGAACTTATTTTTAGAAAGGTAGTCCGAATCCAAATTTGCTGCCCTGAGTACGGTACCATACATGATTTCGTTGTGAGAAATTTTCTTGATTGCCACATGATCAAGTTGAAATTCCTCTAGGCTGGGATTTAGGGATATCCATGTCGTTTGTTTTCGTGGTACTTTTTTTAAAGCTGAGTGCTTGGCAAAGTTCTATTAATTTCCAACAATTTTTTTTTTTACCAATCTGTGCATAAAGTCTCCAAGAATAATGATAATGATTTTATCCCGAATGTTCTGGATAATATCATCTAGTTGATTCCAAAAGGCCTCCACTTTTTCTTTGTTTTTCCTAAATTTATTACAATTTGCAATATATTATGTTATTGTTATTTTATGTTCTAATAATTATGTTATATTATGTATATGGATTGTTGGACGGCATATGGCTACCTGGAAGATGAGGGCTTCCAACACATCACTGTCAATTGAGTATAAGAAACCAACAACTGGTGCTCACAATAATTCCATAGAGCCGGTAGAGTGCAGTAAAGAGGAATCTGCAATTTTCTTCGTTCATCGTTCTGATGTGTAAAAAAATTGTCAAAACAAATGTTAAAATGCATTAAACATTAATACCACATTCTAGCGCGGGGGCCACGTTAATCTTCCGTGTATCATTCAAATTTTAGTATATTCTTCTTCTTGTTTTGAACGGGCCTACTTTACACCACGCTTGTTCAACAAATTTGTTGGGCTTTGATCTTTGCCCAGTATTGTCGCATCTTCTGCCGGTGTAACTCCTTTCTCTCTTCTGTCCAGGGGGTACCTTTCCTTCGGGGTTTTTCCTGAAATCCACGGAGTTCCTTCAGGGTGCATTCACATACTGTCTGCTTTGGAGATCTGTTATACCCAGTTTTTTTTTAATATCCTTCCCGGTTTCTGTCAAACAAGTGGTACCAAGTGGTAAAAAAACCTTCTTGTTTTGCCAGAAGTTGAACAGACGGTTGGTTAGTCGGTTTGGAGGCAGTTTTGCAAGGTGGCCATAGAAAGCTACCATTATTTTCCTTGCAAAGTCAGAGAGCATCTCAATATGTTCGTAGAGCTCAGAGTTATGCCGCCTTCGGAATTGCCCATCTTCCTTTACCGGGCCTAGGATCTTCCTGAGGATTATCCTCTCTCTCTAATTTCCAATTTCTCTACCAGAGCTCTTCGGTTCAAGGAAAGACACTCCATGGCATATAAGGCTTCTGGTCGCAAGACTGATATGTAGTGCTTAAGTATCAGGTTGCGTGACAGGCATTTCTTGTTATAAGTGTTCTTAGTCAGTCGATAGGCTTATTCTAACGTGTTGACTCTCTTGGATAATGATGTTCTTTCTGATAAGTTAGGTTCAATCCACTCGCCGAGATACTTAAATTTCTCTCTCAACATAAGTGAGTAATCTCTCTGTTTGTTTCTCTGATGTTGGTGAAGAATTCTGTTTTCTCCAGCGACACTTGAAGGCCCACTATGGCAGCCTGTTTTCTGAGGCAATTAACCTGCATTGTTGCCATCTCAAGAGAATCGGCAAACAGTGCCATGTCATCTGCAAAGACCAGGCAATCTACAACCAGTCCATCGTTCTTATGTCCCAGGTAGATACTACTCTGAGCACCCAAATTGATCAGTTCCTTGCGCCATTCTCTCATAACCTTTTCAAGGACACAGTTGAAGAGAAGTGGGGAAAGTCCATCTCCTTGTCTGATTCCAGTTTTTATTTCGCAGCTTTCTGAAATCTCGCCTCTAAATTTCAAGGAGGTCAAAGTTTCAAGGATAAGTCTGCGGGTTTTGTTGTCTAGCCCTAGTTCCTGGAGTACTTTGTTAAGCTTTTCTCTATCAATGGAATCGTAGGCCTTCCTAAAATCAACAAAGATGACGACCACCTTGCGGTTTCTCGTCTTGGAATATGCAAGTACTGTTTTAAGATTGAGAATCTGTTCAACACAGGATCGGGTCTTCCTGAAGCTCCCCTGGTATTCTCCCAGTTGCCTATCCAGCTGATTTTCTGCCCGTGTTTTTAACGCCTTCGAGAGAATCTTGTATGTTACCGGGACGAGAGAAATTCTACGGTAGTTGTTTAGATCAGTAAAATTACCCTATTTGTGAAGCAGATGGATCAGAGCAGATTTCCAATCGGGTGGTAATTTCTCTGTTTCCCAGATGTCTTGGATGATCTCGGTTAGCTTGCGCATGGCATTGTTTCCAACACCTTTCCACAGTTCAGCAACGATAGAGTCTTCGCCAGCTGCCTTGTTGTTCTTAAGAAGTTGAATGATCTGGCCAACTTCTTCCAATGAAGGGGGCAGCGAGTCCGGGTTTGGTGTCGTTTGTTTATAGTCGAAGTCATCGCTGGGTGGGTCACAGTTGAGTAGATTTTTAAAGTACTGAGCCAAATGGTGACAGTTGTCCTTGTCGTTGTAAACCAGTTTGCCTTGCAAGTCTCTGAAGTGGAGGCTTGGCGGAGCGTATTTTGGCGGAGTGTCTGTTTTTCTTTGTTCCAAAAATTTAAGCCAATTTTCCTTGGACTTTTAGAATTCATTTTAATATATTATGATATATTGTCATATAAAGTGTTCATAACATGTTATAATTATAGGTGTTTCTTGGAAAAAAAGGTGTTATGAAAACAATGTAACATGCCAACTTTTTAAAGCGGAATATAACTTGAATACATAAGCGCTCCTTCAATGATTGGTTCAACAAAAGGTTTTATAGCTTTGGCAAAGAAAGACAATGAAAATATTATATTACCTCATTGCTTTTTACATCGCGAAGCACTAGTGGCGCAAACCATTGAATGCGAATTGAAAAATATTATGGACAAAGTGGTTCAAATGGTGAATTACATAAAAAGTAGACCTGTTAAATCAAGATTATTTGCTCACATTTGTGAACAAATTAGGGCAAAGTTTAAAAAGCTTTTACTACACACAGAAGTGCGTTGGCTTTCAAGAGATCGAGTGCTTTGTCGTGTATACGAATTGAGAGAAATGATGCTTAGACTCTGAAGAAAATCAGCAAAATGAATTGTGCGATCTAATTCAAAACAAACTGTGGTGCACAAAATTAGCATATCTTGCTGACATATTTTAACATTTGAATAAACTAAACATCAGTATACAAGGAAAAGGAGAAAATCTCTTAACAGCGGTAGATAAAATTTGTGCTATGAGAGACAAGATAGCAATTTAGAAAAGGAATGTGAAAGAAGGAAATTTTGAAATGTTTTCCAAAACTGATCACTGAAAGAAACTGAAAACTGAAAGAACTGAACTGAAAATATGATATTAGTGCGTTAATTTTTGACCATTTAACATTACTCTTTGAGAAATTTCAACATTACTTGCCAAATATTGAAATCCAAGACTATGATTGGATCCGAAATCCATTTATTTCAACTGCAACGATTAACTTCTCGCTTATTGAAGAAGATGAATCAGCTGAAATAAAAAATGATCGAAATATGTTAATGACGTATAAAGAGGGTAACTTAGACAACTTTTGGATTTACGTTTCTAAAATGCATCCGAACATAGGTAAAAAAGCGTTAAAAATTCTTCTACAGTTTTCCACTACATACATTTGTGAAGTATCCTTTTCAACAATGACAAACATAAAGACATTGAAACGTGGAAGCTTAAAAATGCTTGATGACGAAATGCGAGTGTCTTTGTCTAATATTCCACCGAATATTAAAAAGCTGTGTTCATCCAATCAAGCTCATGTATTTCATTAAAATGATAAGGAGTTTACTATTTTTTTAATATTGTATGTTTTTTTTACTATTGTATCCTTTGTATGGGGGTTAGTTTCGCCTTTAAACTCTGGTTTGCTACTGTACTGTATTAATGTGTCGCGAAATTTTGTTTGTCTAAAAAGTGTGTCACCAACATGAAAAGTTTGGAAAGCTCTGACCTATAGGGTACTTCCCGTTGACCTAGAATCATGAAATTTGGCAAGAAACAGTGTCTTACAGCACAGAAAAATCTGAAAACCGTAAATATGTAGTTTATGAAAATACACTAATGTGTTACGTGGTATTGTCAGGCACCAGAAGCATATGGGTTGCATACACTTAGGTCCTCCTCGGTTATGTCCTCCTCGGATATGTCCTCCTCGGTTAAGTCCGAAGGTTAAAAGGTATGTGTCGGCACCAAGCTGTTTATTCTGAATTTTCTTTATTTATATTCGTTATGCATTTCATCACGTACGCTCTATATACATAATATATACAGGGTATATATTATGTCTAAATTTTGCTTGTTTATAACCGACATGCGACATACTCCAGTCCCGTAACATCCTGTATATATTATATTTCGTTTAATTTTTGTTTATAATTTACATATACTTAAATCACGTATTTTTTGGTAGTCAATTGCCCAAAAGCAGTCAATTGAACAACTGAATGTTAAGAGTATCGAAATAGATCTAGAAATAGTTGATATATTAGTTTATATTAGATCTAGAAATAGTTAGATCTTAATATAAGTTAGTGAATAAGTGTAATACTAAAATAAAGTTTTCTTTTTATAAATTTGAAAATGTTAGCGTTATTTAAAAAAAATACCCTGTATACCTTTATACAGGGTATATAGATATACAGGCAAAATTGAGCAGTAAAAACAAATAGTGAAGTTCCAGAACCCCTAAAAACTCATAATGAATGGGGGATGTATGGTAATAAAATATAGGGTAGAATTCTAATAGTACGACAGCGACATACAGTACGATGTTATTCACAACGGATGCAAGCACCATTCTCTTATTTTCTGACGCCCCTCCGATTCTCGGCAGGTTGTTCACTCGGCTGTGTGCTTTAGTACTTGCCTCCTCTACGTACCTCCCGAAGGTTAGCTTTTGTCGAAAACTATTCCCCGGTATTTTGAATACTTCTACGGGCGTGTCCTTCTTCCTCCCAGCACGAATTCTACAAGGGCACATTTTTCCTGACAATTAAAAGCACCGCTCCGGTGTTATTTCCAGGTGCTTTGCGCTCATCCAGTCTTATATCGTGTTTAGTGCCGCATTGGTTTTTTCTTCAACTCCTCCTCTCGCTTTGCTTTGACCACTAGGGCCAGATCGTCCGCATAGGCGATGGCATCCGCACCGTCCGGTAAGGCCACATTCAAGAATCTGTCGTACAGAAGGTTCCACAAAGCGGGAGACACCGACCGTTACATCTATATCGTCCTGCCCCTCCACCGACATCCGCCTGTCGCAGAAATAACTCATTGTCAGGCCGACCAGGTATTCGGGCATCTTCCTGCGTTCCAACTCCACGACTATAATCCTCCACTGTGCCGAATTAAATGCTACGTCACGTCTACCGTCAGGAGAGCGACAAGTTTCCTGTTTTTTCGAGATCTTCATCTTTCTTCCTCCGCCAGATTTAGAATGTGTTTTGAGGTCGTGACTGTGGACTTTCCCTTGAAGTGATCACCATAAGGGTAGTCTGCGCATATAGAACGGTTGGAACTGATGCGGTGCGGGTACTGGCAAGGCTGATCCCAATGGAGCTTCTGGCAGAAGAGAGCCAGAATTGCGGAGCGCACGCACGGCAAGGAGGGGAAACCGTGTTGTCTCGCAACCTAATCTAACCTGGGTTAAACCAACAGTCTTTGCAACAGTATCCTATTTTGGATCAAGAATTCGCGCTGCCGCGGATATTTAGTTTTGATTTATCTAGCGCTTCGCCGTGTGCAACCTAATTTAACCTGGGTTAAACCAACAGTGCTTGCAACAGTATCCAATTTTCGCAGTTCGCACTACCGCGCGTGTACGTTGACTTGCGGGCGCGCTGGCGAGCGCGGTCACGAAATATCAAACCTATGGCGTAATATTGAAGTGTTCACGTACTAAACGCTCGTGCGGTTTAACTAGCGGGTAAGCTAGCGACTGGCGCGCGCGGCGCGCTCGCAGCAATATCAAACGCGTGAGATGTTTGTGTGTGTTCACGTCGAACTAGTGGTGGAACGCGCGATTCACTCGCGACGTCTGTAAGTTCAACCAGTACGAACTTATCGCCAGAAACGATAGCATGTTTTCATCATGTCTTTCAATACAGAAGAGTTTATTAGTGCTGTTCAGCATAGTAAATTTACCAAAACTTAAACTTTGGTTAGTATACTAACCTAACCTGACAACAGGTCACACCCGCACAAACGCCTGGCGGCCAATGTGAACACGAATTCGCCACGTCTACCGCGCCCGCACCCGCCACCGCGTCCGCGCGTTTCAACGTGAACAAACACTTAGATTTATTTGCCTCTTCGCGGTGTGCAACCTAATCTAACCTGGGTTAAACCAACAGTCCTTGCAACAGTATCCTAATTTGGATCGAGAGTTCGCGCTGCCGCGCGTATGTCGTTTAGATTTACTACAACCTGATCTAACCTGGGTTAAACCAACGGTCCTTGCTACATTATCCTATTGCTTTCGAGATCAATTAAGAAATTGTGTTCGATCACAATTTCTCAATTTTACTGTAAGAAAAGTAAAAGTGGCAACGCCGAGATGTTTACATATGCGCACTTATTGTCACGTGACCAGAAATTTACGAGCCGTTGCATCAAATGTGTCAATTTTTAGGACAATTGAAACACGAATATTTATTGAACCAGACAGCATAAAAGCTTCATTTTTGCTTTCCGATCTTAGATAAGCACTGTCAAAGACAATTTACAACAATTACACCAGGTAGGAAGTTCGCAGCTCTAAGTTACAAAAAGACGTTATTCTGCACCTTACCCCAATTAAATTATGTTTACAGCGTTCTGTAAGAGAGTCAGATCCAAGAAACCATACTAGATTTTTTTATAGAGGAAGTAAATAATTTAAATAATTACTAATTAATAATTTAATTATTTAATTTAATTTAATTTAATAATTTAATTTAAATAAAACAAAACTGTTCCAATTATATTAACAAAATATATATTCAAACTCATCACCCTTCAAATATTTTTCATTTTCAAAAACCGAAAACCGCAGTTTTGAAAAAGTGCGGATATTCAGAAACCCTAACGAAAACACTCCCCCAAATCCAAAACCAATTTTTATAAACCAACTCGCCCTTCCTTCATCCTGACGTTAATCCTACAAAAACGATCTCTATTTTTCCCCCTAATTACCCCCCTTATTACCTACTAACAAAGAAATTTAATTAAAATTTTCGAAATCCAAAAACTTTAGTTTTTGTGAATTTTAATTCGTCTGAATTCACAAATATTTGTTATTGAAATTGTAACAAATTTGACAATTTTAAGAAACAAATTCAAAATAAAACCAAAATTAAATATCTAACTCTGTTTTCAATATTTCTTATCAAATTACAAACAATTTTCGATTACACAAAGCTTGATAAACTTGCAGAGACTTATTAGCTTCAATTCCATACGCAAATACATTTAGCAATTAGATTGCAACGTTTATTTTAAACTTTAGCCCAAAAACATTTAAATTAAATCCAACAATTATTTTCACTTTCACATTTAATTACAATTTTCCATTTTGAAAAAATTTCTCTTTTTTCGCAAAAAAAAAAAACTGGATGTAAATCTGAGAATTACACATATTCGCACATGTAATAATCATACTCACTTATTTATCTTATTTCATCGAGCACACTCACTACTACCTGCCAAGCCTCAAACCCGTAACTGGACTCCGCGTTCGATCTTCCTTACCTTTATTTCTCGGCACCACCCAGGTCAATGAAACATTAATATTTTCACTACCGACTTCAACATTCACTTATCATCCACTTGGACTAATTTACTTATCTTCAATAACTTCTTTGAGTTGTTACAGTTAGTTGACAATTAAAAAATTATTTAGATTAATGGCAATAGTTTTAGGAAGCTTGACCTATATTAATAGAATTATCCATAAAACATATACATAAATTCCATTAAGCTCTGTAATTATGTATAACCAAGATTCTAATAATAGACGCATCTAGTGACAGAATTTGGATAACATCTAAATCAACGGTTTTCAAATTGTATTACGTGACTTGCCTTCAAATAATATAACCGTTGATTGAATGTTATTGAAAAGTTATATTTTCTCACTTTTTTTACAATTTACATTGTGAATGGCAATCTTCCTTATATAGCCTATAAGTTTGGTGAATATGTAGATGGAACAGAACTTTTTTTTTAGTTCGGTGGTACACGTTTGTTCTACATTGAACCTCAATGGTACGCAAAAGAAATTTGAGAACAGCTGAGATCACTATGTGGTCACAATATAAATACAATACAATTGTATATACGGAATGACAACACAACATGTCCATTTGTGTATTTGTGTATTCAATGTTTTTATAAACTTCTTTTTTCTTCTACACTATGTAACTGAAATACACAATAATTGATTTAAATAAATAAATAAATTTAAATATACAACATAGATTACAATAATAAACAGAACAAGATTAGACAAGGGGAAACAAGACTACACAAAAACAGAAAATACAGGAGCCAGGTCCAGAAAAGACCAGACAACATCAGAAAAAAGACTAACAAGATCAGACAAGACAAGACAAGATCAGTCAAGACCAGACATGAGGAGATAAGACCAGACAAGACCAGACGAAACAAGACTAGACAAAACCTGACAAGACCAGACAAGATCAGACAAGGCCAGACCAGACAAGACAAGACTAGATCAGTCAAAATCAGACAGGACCTAAAAAGACCAGACAAGATCAGCCAAGACCAGACAAGACCATACTAGACCAGGCAAGATTAGACAAGACCAGACGAAACCTGAAAAGACCAGGCAATACTAGACAAGACCAGACAAAACTAGACAAGACCAGATCAGACCAGGCCAGACAAGACAAGATCCGTCAAGGCTAGACAAGACCAGACAAGATCATACAAGACCAGACAAGACCACACAAGCCCAGGCAAGACCAGACGAAACCAGACAAGACCAGGCAAGACTAGACAAGACCAGACAGGACCAGACAAGACAAGACAAAACTAGACAAGACCAGACCAGACAATACAAGATCAGTCAAGGCCAGAGAAGAGCAGACAAGATCTACAAGACCAGACAATACCAGACAAGAACAGACAAGACCAGGCAAGACTAGACAATACCAGACAAGATCTACAAGACCAGACAAGACCAGACAATACCAGACAAGACCAAACATGACCAGACAAGATCCGACAAGACCCGACAAGGCCAGACAAAACCTGACAGGACCAGACAAGATCAGAGGAGGCTAGAGCAGATAAAAGGTTAAGGGTAGGGTTGAACGGATGCAAAATACTAGAGAGGGTGGACGTCCCACGATGCTATAAGTGGACTGGAGCTATAGCCACCGGGCAGAAGAATGCCAGAATGAGGCAGATAGACTATAACATAACAAACATAACTCCAAGTAATGCGAGAACCAACCAGAATGCCCCCTTTTCGAGGAAACTGGCTACCGAGCAGAAGGATGCAGGTGCAAGAAATTTAGGGAAGCCCTCATAAACCAACAGAAAAGAAGTAACAAAACTGAGACCAGAGCATCAAACTAACAAACAAATGAATACGCAAAATACATATCGGAAGACGACACTGCGCAATGAGGACAGAAAATTGAGACAAAAAAATTCTAGAAATTAACTTAAACAGGAGCCAAGGTGCAATGGATCTAGCATTTAAAACAGCAGCTGAAAGAAAAGCAGACGTAATAATGGGTATCGAGCCAAATAAAAACGGGACAAAAGGTTGGTATACAGATGCAAACAAAGACGTAGGAATTAGGGTACTGGGCAAAATAAGAATAATTGACCTAGGTGCGGGCAAAGGATTTGTCTGGATCGAAACGGCATACGGTATACAATACAGCTGCTACATATCGCCTAACTGCCAGAAGTGCGAATTTGAAAATTTTGTAAGCGAATTAGGCGAGGACATTGGCAAACGTCAAAAACAGAAACGGATCCTGGTAGGCGGGGACGCAAAGGCCTATGCGTGGGGTTCGGATACACATAATGAGAGAGGAAATCTTCTATTGGACTTTCTGGCAAAAGACGATCTGATAATCTGCAATGCGGGAAAGGCCACCTTCGAACGCAGAAACCAAAGCTCAATTATCGATATAACGATGGCAGGGAAAGAAACATATGACAACATGATGGACTGGGCAGTACTAAAAGAAACAGAGACCCTGTCGGATCACAAATATATAGAGTTTACACTGACAAGTAGCACAAAACTCGGAAAAGAAAAACTGCAAGAGGAATGCACCTCAAGAAAATGGAAAATAAAAGCGGGTGATTTAGACAAGTTCAAAGAGACACTAAAAAGGCAATTAAATAATAATGCATGGCTCCCAGAAGTCGAAAACTTCCTGATAAATGCTGTAGAAAAAACCTGTAATGACGTACTTACCAAGTATAAGGATATAAGACGGGAAGTAAGCCAGCTGTTTACTGGTGGCACGAGGAGATAGCAGAGAGCAGACGACAGTGTATACGGGCAAGGTGCCTTGCCACAAGAGGTAGAAGCACATATGGAGAGAATGCAGACAAGCAGCTATGGGTAAACTATAGAAAGTGCCGGGATTCCCTAAAGAAGGTATTAAAAGGAGCCAAACAACGCAAGTGGAACAAGCTGATAAAGGAGCTGGAATGACGTTTGGGGACTAGCGTACCAGATCGTCATGAAGAAAACCAAAATGCTGAGAGACAATAATACACTAGAGGAAGAAAAACAACTGAAATGGGCGGATAAACTCTTCCTAAGCCACCGGCCATTAAGGTGCACCCCACAAAAGAGGAAAGAAACCGACGAGATAGTACAGGAAATATCAGCAAAGGAATTAAGGATTGCGGCTACTCAAATGAAAAATGCAAAAGCACCTGGGCCGGACGAGATAACTCCGGAAATATTTAGAATAGTGCTGGAAAATCACGAAGAGACATGTAGAGTATGCCAGATTAGACTTCTGAGAGAGGAGAGATTCCCTCAAATCTGGAAAACTGCTCGCTTAGTGCTTATAGAAAAACCGAAAAAAACACAAAGACTCGGAGAACAGCTATCGACCTCTATGCTTACTAAATGTACCAGGAAAATTATGGGAGAGCATCATAAGAAACAGACTGCAACGAGAGCTTGAAGAAAAAGGCGCCCTGTCAGAACAACAGTATGGCTTCCGCAAAGGCAGATCAACTGTCGATGCTGTCAGGAAAATACAAGAGCTAGCAAGGGTTGCTTCCGCCCCTTCCTACCGACATAAGAAATTAGCGATAATGGTGGCACTAGACATACGAAATGCTTTTAACAGTGCACGGTGATCTGAGATTTTGAATACGCTAGAAGAACAAAAGATATCGGCATACTTAGTACGTCTGATTGGAAACTATTTTATAGACGGAAAAATAGAAATAGGGAAAATCAAAAAAATCGACGAAAGTAGCGGGGTGCCACAAGGCTCTGTCTTGGGTCCCACATTATGGATTGCATAGTACGACAGGATACACAGGCTGGTCTTCCCGGAGGGAACTCACCTCGTGGCATACGCGGCCGATTTGGCAGTGGTGTTGATAGATGGCAACGCAGAATACCTCCAACGAAAAGTGGAATGGTCGCTTAATATCATAGACCAGCAGCTGGAAGAAATGGGTCTTGAAATTGCGCCAGAAAAATCCGAAGCGTTGGTACTGGTGGGGAGAAGGACCCTATCTGAGATGAGCATAGGTTTTCAAAAAACGACAATTAAAACAAAAAAAAAGTATAAAATATTTGGGCATACGACTGCATAAAGACCTAAAAATGTATACGCACTTGCAGGAAACCGCAGAAAACGTAAGCCAAACGGTAGAACAGCTGAGAACGCTAATAAAAAAAACTAAAGAAAGACAGCTGGCAATACAGATATGTAGTTCCTACAGGACGGCCTCGGCGGAAGCGCTGTCGGTAGTTGCCGGGCTGATGCCAATAGACCTGATGGCAAAAGAAAGGCAAGAAGGTACCTTGAAGGGGAGGAGAGCAGTAGTCGGATTAGAGAAGACACTATGCACGAAAGGCAGACAAGATGGAACCAGGAAACCGGATGTTCGGTGTGAACGAAACGAATCATCCCACTCATAGAACCATGGATGACACGAGGATACAGAGAAGTAAATTACATTCTCTCGCAGCTGCTACTCGGAGATGCTAGCTTCATGGCATACCTCTATCGCAAACATCTGAGGGAGACTGGAAAATTGTGTGTACTGCCCGGACCTGGTGGATGATTGCTTCCATACATTTTTCAACTGCCCCAGGTGGGCGAAACAACGTCTGGAAATGGAAATAACGGCGGGAGGAAAGCTGACGCCAGAAAACCCACAGGAGACAATGCTACAAAGCAGAGAATGCTGGTACGCAGTGGAGAAGCCAGCGATATCTGTCATAATAGCAAAAGAGAAGGACGAAACGGATCGCAAAAAAAGAGGAATAAGATAAACAGAAGGCAAACCCCGAGCGAAGTAATGCTGAAAGGGCAGTTCCGCAAAGGGGCAGAATTGAGGAGTGGGTTTTTTAGTGGGTAGTCAAGCCACTAAGGCGAGTAGTCCCACACTCCCCAGAGCAATTTGGAGCAGTGGGGAGCCGTACGTAAATGTATTTTACCCCTGCTCTCGAAAAAAAAGACCAGAAAATACAAGACTATATCAGTCAAATTCAAAAATTACTTTATTCCCATTAGGATACAAATTATTTATAAAGTTACATATAGACACTAAGCTTGTAGATGTTTTTTCTTTTCGAGTAAAAGTTGCTTCCCTTCTGAATTCCTGAATCCCTTTCTAACTTTTTATAGTGGCTTTCTGCCTTTAAATACGAAGGTAGCTGGTTGTATATCTTTATTCCCGTAGTATATGATCCTATGCAGAGGCTTAGGTTAGTTTTTCCTATACATAAAAGATCTCTTGTTCTTGTAGTGCAGTTGTATATCTTTGTTCTTGGAGAATTTGGGTTTATTTTTAAATATTAAGCAGGATATCTTTAATATATATGAACCTGGAAGCGTGAGAATCTCTAATTGTTTGAAGAGAGGTTTGCATGAGGTAGTCATATTGCTCTTGTCACTCTCTTTTGTGCAAGAAACAGGGTTTTTGCTAGAGGTGCTGGACCCCATACCGTTATACCGTACAGTAGTGTAGATTGTACCTCACTATAATATATATTCAGAAGTATCGCTTTTGATACCATATCGTGTACTCCGAATTAGGTATGCTTTCGTGTTTAATTTTTTATCATTATCTCGATGGCATTGTTCCATTTTAGAGTCTCTTGAAGGTGTATGCCAAAGAATTTCACCATCTTATCTCTGCGTATATCACACTAGTCGATTTTTAGTTTTAAATCCTCTATTGATCTAGCTGTAAATGCTGCAAATGCCAACATTTTTTACGAAACTATGCAAACTTTTCCTAAAGTACTTAATTCTTGTCGAATATTTTTGAAAAACTTATAGTCGAAAACTTCTTTAATAAAAGAGTTTTCCAGTTGAGAATTCTGCGTCTACTCGAAAAGCAATACAATGAGCAAAGCCACTATAAAGTGCAAGTAGAAAATTATCTATATTACTATCTATATTACTATGTTCTTAAGTATACTGGAGACATGAAACTATACAATCAAAATAAAAATATAAACATATATGATAGCAATGAACAAGAAATTGTAGGAAGTGTGGATATAAAACTATAAATACATTAGAAGCATATATTGCTTTAATTTAATAGATAGATAGATTTTGGTGGTGAAAACTCACCCAGATAGAGCGCCTCTACTAGTCCGGATTCCGTTAGGAACTTCAGAATCTCGGTGAGATTCAAGGATTTCAACTCCTCTTCGTTCAAGCAGTGGGCCCCTAGGCACAGTTTTCTCTTACGGAGCAATTCCCCGCAGTCTTTGGGCAGAGGTATGCGGTTTCCTCTGCTGAGCTACTAAATGTGCGACTGTCATCTGTCTTCAGCCCTTGGGTCTTGAGAGGTGGTAAAGAAAGTCTTTACCAGCAATATATATATATATATATATATATATATATATATATATATATACATATATATATACATATATATATATATATATATATATGTTATATTTGAGGTTTTCGCGGATAGATACCTGTGTTGTATTGTTTTCTCGGGGATTCCGCGTTGATGTTGAGGGTTGGTTCTGAAGAGAACCGGATTCTCGACGTTTCGGCGAACTAACATTCGCCATTCTCAAGAGATATTTGCGTCCGTGCGGGTCAACGGTTAGACGCATACTGAGAGCTCGTTCGTGCGGTGCGACTACTTATAGCTGTCTGGCTTCGGGTCATGCGCGTTGTGTGCGGTGCTTCGGTTCGGTTGTTTGTGTGTCTTGTTGGTCGTACATGAGTCTGGGGTGTCTGGGGTTGCATTTTGAGGGTGGATATGATCGGTCGCCATGCTGGGGGCAGTCTCAAGGAATCGTCTCTCGTGTTCATGCAGTAGTCTCGTTTTTCTATCTCTATGGCTTCTCTGTATACTCGTGACATTTCGTGACTAATCTGTGCAAGAGTCCTTGAATTTCTAAAGTCCATCCAGTGACCGGTGTTTGTGTGTTGGACAAGTGCCGATGAAACTTTGTCTCTGTGTCTGACTGAAACTACATGTTCTTGAATCCTAGCAGATATTTTTCTATTGGTACGTCCAATGTAGGTTCGTTCACATGTTCCGCAAGGTATTTCGTAAATTCCATGGGATTCTTGCGGACCTTGCGGAACATGTGAACGAACCTACATTGGACGTACCAATAGAAAAATATCTGCTAGGATTCAAGAACATGTAGTTTCAGTCAGACACAGAGACAAAGTTTCATCGGCACTTGTCCAACACACAAACACCGGTCACTGGATGGACTTTAGAAATTCAAGGACTCTTGCACAGATTAGTCACGAAATGTCACGAGTATACAGAGAAGCCATAGAGATAGAAAAACGAGACTACTGCATGAACACGAGAGACGATTCCTTGAGACTGCCCCCAGCATGGCGACCGATCATATCCACCCTCAAAATGCAACCCCAGACACCCCAGACTCATGTACGACCAACAAGACAAACAAACAACCGAACCGAAGCACCGCACACAACGCGCATGACCCGAAGCCAGACAGCTATAAGTAGTCGCATCGCACAAACGAGCTCTCAGTATGCGTCTAACGGTTGACCCGCACGGACGCATATATCTCTTGAGAATGGCGAATGTTTGTTCGCCGAAACGTCGAGAATCCGGTTCTTTTCAGAACCAACCCTCAACATCAACGCGGAATCCCCGAGAAAACAATACAACACATATATATATATATATATATATATATATATATATATATATATATATATATATATATATATATATATATATATATATAAATATATAAATATACATGTATATATATAAATATTGGATATCTTAAAATAGTGATTATATAAGTTATTCAAATGGCACAGCGTGGTTTGATCTTCGTTCTGGTTCATTCTTGACGAAATGTCAAGTGGATTATATAAGGTGTAATAAATTATGAACAATTTTATTATTCCATACTTTAATGTACAAGCTGCGTTCGCAAACAAATATTACTAATCTATAGAAAGTAAACCGAGAATGTATGCGGCGACAAGCGCGGCCAATTATAATCACTTCGATTTCAACAGCGATTATTTTGCTTGTTTTGTGGTCGGCAATCAAGCTAATAATTTTAATTGAACTTGTTATTACTATCGTTTTTTATTATTAAAAAATATTAATAACAGTAAATAGATTCATGGTTATAACACGACAGAAAATATGATACTGACAAAACTAAACGTGCAAGACTAGATAGACAAGCGACTATCAAGATTAAACAGACAATGCTAAGCGAAGAAGCTTTTGATGACGTGTCAAGAGAAGAACTATTGTACCAGTTACTTGCCCTTGGAATTCCTTAAAAACTTATAAGAATGGTAAACTTAACTCTAACCAATACACGTGCTCAAGTATTAGTAGCATCCAAACTCACGGACGAATTCGACATCAGGACAGGGGTCAGGCAAGGTGATGCGTTATCTGCTATGCTATTCAACTTTATACTTGAATCAGTTATTAGAAACCTGCACATAACAGGCCACATACACACAAAATCTCAGCAGCTATGTGCATATGCCGATGATATAATTATATCAGCACGAACAGCAGAAAGCCTAAAAGAGCTACTGCCTCCTTAGAACAGAAATCTAGCGTAGCCGGACTAGTAATAAACGTGAATAAAACCAAGTTCATGAGAAGTAACAGGGATCCAACACCCTGGCCAGAGCCACTACTAGTCATCGCATTTAATTTCGAAGAAATCAGAACCTTCTCTTACCTAGGGTCGAAAATAACTAACGACAACAGAATCAGCGAAGAAATCAGTGCGAGAATTGTAGCAAGAAAGAGAGCTTATTACGCGAATAAGAAGCTACTGGGAGAGATGCCTCTTAGTGTCAAATCATTAGACTTATTAGACCCGTCATAACATACGCGTGTGAAACATGGACCATATCTATGATCAAAGAAAACGCACTACGAGTCTGCGAAAGAAGCATATCACGCAGATTCTTTGGCCCCGTACAGGAAAACTGTGGTACATGGATATGCAGAATGAACCATGAACTGGACAGACTAATTGGAGGAGCGGACATCGTAAGGCATGTAAAGGCACTACGGTTACAATGGTTTGGACATGTTATGCGTATGGAAAGCACCCGAGGACCGAAAATACTGACGAACTGGAGTCCACATGAAAGAAGAGCTCGGGGTAGACCACGTCTATAGATGGCGAGATGACTGCATCGACGACCTAAAGATATTAGGTGTGAGGAACTGGCTGCAATTGGTTAACAGCAGGGAGAGATGGAAACATGTTGTAACTCAAGCCCAGGCCCACCCAGGGCTGTAGAGCTATAGAAGAAGAAGACTAAGCGGACAAGACTAGACAGTCTAGACATAACAAACAAGATTAAAGAGAGAAGATTAGATAGCCAGAACTAGACAGACATAAATTAAAAAAAAAATCAAAATCCATTTATTCACCCAATAACAAAATCGACAAAAAAAGTATGCGTATAAAGTATGGGCACTGTCACAAACAAAAAACAATAGATTAATAAAATTGTTCAATATCATAGCCTTTTCAACCAAGTATTGTCGTAATCTCGTTTTGAATATTTTGAGACTCCCTTCGGCCTTAAGATGATCTAGCAGTTTGTTGTAAATTCGTATATCTGACTGATACGGCCCCCTGCATATCGTGAGGTTGACTTTGGGGACATAAATCTTGGTTGTACCTTGTGTAATCGTTGTGGTTATCCCGATTCATTTTTAGTTTAAATTTTTCTTTGTGGATGACAGTTGCTATTTCCAGAATATACAGACAGCTTAATGTTAAAAGTCTCAGTTGTTTAAAATGAAGTTTACAGCTATCTCTTGGACTGCTCCTCATAATTTCCCTGATCACACGCTTTTGGGCCCTGAATAGTGCCGCCGCCTGTGGTGATTATCCCCAGACTATTATGCCATAGCGTAAGAGAGACTCTACTTCCGAAAAATTGATGTTTATTATGGCCTGTCTGCCCAATAAGTTGTTGATATTTTGAATAAGGTACGCTTTAGTATTGTTTTTTTTTTCACTATCGAATCAATATGAGTTTTCCACTGTAGTGTGTAAACCCCTAAAAATTTGATGCTGTTGGACCTTTTTATTTCCAGTTGGGTATTAATTTTTAGTTTTATATCGTCTACGGCTTTTCTTTTTCTGTGAAAGACCATAAAATTCGTTTTACCTATATTCAAAAATAAATTAATTCCCGAGAACCATTTCTTTAGTCATTCAATTAGCTTATTGGCCTAAATTTCAGTTTCTTTTGTCGAGTTGTGGGAAATAATGAAACTAGAATCAGCTGCATATAGCGTGCAGTGGGAATCCGTTATGTAGTTTGCAAGATCCGCCAGCTAAACAGAAAATAAAATCGGGGAAAGGACACTGCCTTGTGGCACCCCTGTCGTAATTGTAAGCGGGGATGATCTTCCAGTTTCTTTATCATTCGAAATGTATATCATTTGCTGCCTGTCCTTTAAAAATGATTCTATCCAGTTCGCTGTTTTTCCTCTTACGCCATATATTTGGAGTTTGTCTAGCAATTTTTTTATGCGAAACACAGTCGAATTCTTTTTTGAGATCACAAAATATTCCCACCGGGCATTTTCCGCAATCTACTTCTTCAAGGATTTTATTAACGAGCTGGACTATTGCCGTAGTAGTTGATTTTCCTTTCTGAAATCCGTGTTGGTGTGTTGGAATTATATTATATTTTCCGAGAAAAGATGTTAATCGGTTTAACAGACTGTATTCTAATATTTTAGAGAACACCGATACCAGAGAAATCGGCCTATAGTTTGATAATGTTTCCTTATCTCTCTTTTTATGGATCGGAATAATGATGGATGTCTTGAGAGCTTGAGGAAATTCCTCCATGGCGAAAGAATAATTAACAATGAGGGCAATCGGTGTAATAAATATAGGTAGGAGCCCCTTAATAATCATCTCGGTAGAGCGTCAGGTCCTGAAGTACTTTTGCTTTTGAGTTGTTGTAGCGTTGCTAGTAGTTCGTGTTCTGTGTATTCATCAAGGAACAGTGTGTGACAATTTCCTGTAATGTGTTGATTGGTGATCACTGTGGGTGTAATATTTTTCAGAACCTTATCTGGAGCGTTTTAAAAAAGATATTAAATGTATTGGCCAGTTGTTTTGGGTTTTCAATCACAGATTTTCATGTTCGTTTTACCATGAATTTTATTAGAAATATCCCATAGTTTCATTAATTTATTGGCCGCGTTTTCCAACATTTCTTCATAAAACTTTCTTTTTTCTTCCAGTATGAGCTTGTGGTGTTTTTTTCCTTGGTATTCTATAGCAATCCTGGAGTTCTGGGAATTGTTTTTGAAGTATACAGAGATCCTTGAGATTTTTGCTTCAGATTTTGATTTTATATGTCAGCCATGATTGTGATTTCCCTTTTTGCTTCATCCTAACTAGAGCAAAGCATGCAAAGAATTGGAATTGCATTGTCTGAATCAATTGTGTTTTTTTTTTATTGCAATTTGTTTCCATGTACATCTCCTGCCAATTTTGGTCAGTTATCGCTTTGGCAAATTTGCTTTCGAAAAGATCCTACCTAAGCGAAATTCTTCTTTAGTACTTTGACTTTTATCTGTATGTAGGACTAATTGTCGATGTTCTGAGAGAGTTGTATCGTGAACTGTCGTTTTTGTGCAATTTAAAAAAATTCTCTCTGGCCAAAATGATTGGTCGTATACTTTTTCTAGAAGTTCATAATCTATGCCTACTTTAAAACTAACATTGTCTCATTGTGGTTGTTTAAATTGTTTTTCAATTTTCTCGACTGAAAAATTGTTTTCAGTTTTAGCAGATTTTTTTATTATATGATTTAGGACCATTTCTACGGTTACGTGGTCCTTAGCTCTCGAGATGTGCAGCCAGATTTTTTTTTGCGGCATATCTCGACCCGCGAAGCAATTTTTGATTTCTTCTTCTGACACTCTGGCATTCCCCAGTGATATGCGCTTCTTTTTTCTAGTGACTACCTGAAATCCAGCGCCGTCAGTGAGTTTTTTTCATTTGCCTATCTCCTGTTTGCGACAAATCTGTTTGTTTGTGGTTTTTGTGCTGCTGCTGCGAGTTTGAAAGTAAAAGTGCTGGACGGGATCCGCGAAAGTCGACGGCGTAATCTTAACCGACTCACATGCTATGGGGGTTGCTTCCAATTGTTTTAATTTATCAGTTAGTTTATTGATCTTATTATAAAGGGTTTCTACATACTCCTTTATGCTGAACATTTCTTGTAGCATTTCCTTTAATTCTTCATTTTCCTTGATGATCAATCTCATTGTGGAATCTTCATTTTCCATAACCAATCTCTTCATTCTCGTTAATCTCCTGGATTTGGTGTTGGCACTGTCCTGTTTTGTATCTTGTTGCCTAAGACATGCATCCCAGATGAAAAGTATTGTTACATTTAACACATAAAACTGGATTTATTGCTTTTCTCTTACAGTAAAAACACTGCTTATCGCTAAGAAGCTTCAAATCCGCTATCTTTCGAAAAACTGGATTAGACAGACTAGACTAGATAACCAGGTTAACTTAGCAAGTGGACCCTCCGGAATAACACAAGCATCTTGGGACCGCTATTCGCATAACTTTCAAGATGTTACTGTATAGTGTTGCCCCTACA
The DNA here is from genome assembly GCA_944588485.1 of Phosphuga atrata. Classification (NCBI taxonomy): domain Eukaryota; kingdom Metazoa; phylum Arthropoda; class Insecta; order Coleoptera; family Silphidae; genus Phosphuga; species Phosphuga atrata. The sequence goes on from OX155904.1 coordinate 49,508,084, forward strand.
CCCCCCCTCCACTTACAGTGATTAGGGGTTCAGGTACTAACATTTTTTATCTTTTCGGCTTCTTTGCCTTTCCGCTCGTCTAGCATTTTTATTGTCATGATGTCTTGGATCATGCTTAATGTATCTGCCCATAAGTCCTCCGAAGAGATCATTTGTTCAACCATACTTGATGGGTCTAATGTTTGTCCAGTCTTATCCTTCCATTTATCCCTTTCAGGTATCCACCTGTCACACTCAGAAACGGTATGCGCCGCGCTGTCTGTGAGTTCACAGTAAATGCAGAGGCAATCTGTGGCCCTACCGATGCTATGGAGAAAGTTCCTGAAACAGCCATGTCCGCTCAAAACTTGGGTGACGTAAAAATTTGTTTCCCCGTGTTTTCTAGTTGCCCAACGCTCCACATCAGGGATTAGGATTCTGGTCCAGTATCCCTTAGTGGATAGACTCCACTGGTTTTGCCAGGCCTGGTACATTCGGGCCTTCGCTAGAGCCTTTTTGTCAGCCTGTGTGCCATCGCCGTTTAATCTGCCATTGTAGACTTCTACCCTCTCTTCTGCCATAAGTTCTATGGGTGGTATGCTGGCCAACACTAAGGCAGCATCCCTAGAGACAGTCCGGTAAACACAGCATACTCTCAGGGCCATTTTTCTTTGAACGGTTACCAAGTTTTGTCTAATCACATGTTTTCTCAAAGCCTTTGCCCAAATCGGGGCTGCGTAGAGCATTGTGGAGTGAACCACTGAGCACAGAAGTTTTCGCTCACTACTGCGGGGTCCTCCTACGTTGGGCATTAATTTATCTAACGCTGCTGCAGTTTTCAGTGCTTTGGCTGCCACTGTGGTGATATGGCGATTAAACCATAGACTCTTGTCAAAGGTTACACCTAGATATTTGAGCGATTGCTTTGGGGTTATTTTTTCTCCTGTTATTTTAAATGTGATGGGTTTCGTTTTTCGTAGTCCAGTTAGCAGTACAGCTTCTGTCTTTTCTGGTGCAAGCTTCAGATTCTTGATTTCCATCCATTTGTTCACCTTTTCAATGGCCCTGTTTGCTCTCAACATAGTTTTCAGTTCCGTCTTCCCCGCCACTACAAGTGCCAAATCATCAGCGAAACCCACGATGTCCACACCTTCCGGTAGCTTTAGTCTGAGTAATCCGTCGTAAAGGACATTCCATAGTGTCGGTCCCAAAACAGAGCCCTGTGGCACCCTACTACAGACATCACGCTCCACTAATTTGTTGTTTTCTTGGAGTACAACTTTCCTATTATGTAGGTAACTTCGTACCAGACGTAGCAGGTATGGTGAGATACCTCTTGCTGAGAGCTCCTCAAGAATGTTCTGCCAGGCAGCTGAGTTAAAAGCGTTGCTTACGTCAAGAGTGATAAGGGCACATACCTTTCTAGTTCTCTGTGTGCCCGCTTGCGATTTTTTTGCTACTTCAATGACTTTCGCTATAGCGTCTACTGTTGATTTTCCCTCTCGGAAGCCATATTGTTTTTCTGACTGTTGTTTACCTGACCTAAGTTCTAGTTTTAGTCTGCAAAGTATCAGGTGTTCCAAGAGTTTGCCTGAAACATCTAAGAGGCAGAGGGGCCTATATGAGGAAGGTTCCTGTGGTGCTTTATCACCTTTCTTAATTAGCACCAGCTTGGCTTTTTTCCAGTCGTCGGGAAAGATCCCATCGCTAACTATATGGTTCATTACGTTTAGGACATATGTTGGGAACTTATCCACTGCGGCTTTTAGAGCCTGAGGTGGTAGTCCGTCTAGTCCTGACGCTCTACCATTGCGAATACGTTGGCTGGCTCTTAGTAATTCATCTTCCGTAAATGGGACTGCCTCCATCACGTTGGGTTGCTCCCACCTCGGCTCTTCATGAGTGGGGAATAGTGCGTCTACCACCTCCAACATCTTTTCTATCGGAACCTGTAAAATTGGGTGCCTTATTTTCAGCCCTCGCATTGCGATTTTATACGCATCCCCCCAGGTATCTTCGTTATTTTTTTCGCACAGGTTTTGCCAGTGAAGACGTTTAGAAGCGTTTATTTTTTGTCTGAGAGACTTTTTGGCAGTTACATATTCTTGTCTGTATTTTTCCCTGAGAGCTAGGTTTGAATTCTTTCTTCCTTTGCGCAGATATATGCGTCTAGACGCAATGCAAGCTGCCCTTGAGGAAGCGATTTCATCGTTCCACCAATAGACACGCCTGGGTTTTACGAACCGCTTTTTTTGTGGGAATGTTGCCTCATATGCTTTGCTTAGAGTCATTATAAACGACTCTGCTGTACGGTCTTTTGACTTTTTGATTTGTTCCTCAAGATTAAGGCCGAAGTTTTGTAATATTGCGGGAGTTGTTCTGGTGGGCCATCTCCTATTTCCCATGTGCCTGGGGGAGATGCACGTTTGACAGTCTTTAATCGTGTAGAAGATATAATTGTGGTCACTTAAGGATTCCCTCTGTAGGACTCTCCAGTTTCCTATTTTGTTCGCTAAATTATTAGTTGTGAGTGTGAGGTCAATAATCGACTCGGACTCCCGGCACTGGAAAGTTGGTTCATTTCCTTCATTTTTTATATTCAGGTTCATGGTAGAGATCCAGTCCATTACAATATCTCCACGTGGATCCATTTTTGGTGAGCCCCAATATGGTGATTTCGCATTAAAATCGCCGGCTATAAGTTTTGGTTTTCATTTTTGCTCAGATCGTCCAATGCCTTTTGTAAGTGGTCCAGATTTTTGTTGGGCGAAAAGTAGCAGCTATAGAATATCATTTCTGCAGTCTCTATCCAAACGTGGCCCGTCCCACATCAACTGCCTAATATTGGAATGGTTTTGTTTATGGCTCTTATTGCGGTGTCTTTATTTTGGTCTGCATACCATTTTGTATTACTAATTATTTTTTTGTTTGGCTCACTTAGTATTATTATATCAATGTTTAGCTCAGACACTGTGGCAGCTCAGACACTGTGGCATGCAGCAGGTCATGCACCCCACGGGATCTCATTGCATTTAATTGGAGGACTTTCAACATTTTGAATTTTTTTGGTGTTGCCTTGCCTCGGCCAGCGCTTTTTGGAAACTTGGGCACATGCCAGAATTTGCCCGGTGTCCTTTACTTTTACAAAACGGACAGAATTCTTCGCCTTGGCACTGTTTGGCAATGTGGCCTTCTTGGCAGCATTTTAGACAGAGTTTTTGTCTGTCATGTCCATTGCACTCTCTTGCGGTATGTCCTATCTGCCAGCATCTGTGACACTTGGTAAGATTTATTTCGAGGCCATATTCTGCATTCAACAAGTCCAATTCTAATTCTGTTTCTTTCGTGTAGCTTTAGAGCTTGAACTTTTGGAAGTGCTACTGTTGCAATCTGGTTTTCCCCATAGCACGGTCTTAGATTTCTTACCTCCACATTTTTCTCATGTTCACCAATGTCGGGGTGTTCTCTTATAGCGTCTTCTACTTCGGCTGCTGTAGTAACAGCGCCCAGGTCCTTGACGTGCAGTCAGTCATGGCACGCACATTTGCTGTTGGGCAATTTTGTGCTATGCTTTTCCTCAGTTCCTGTCCTTGACCACCTTTTACTTCCAATAAAAGTTCTCCTGATTTGACTTGGCGCATCTTTGTGATCACTATTCCTGATGTTTTGGTGTCAATTTCATTTCGTATCATCTTGACCAGATCAGGATATGATCGCCCTTCCTCTTTTACAAAAACTGCATCAGTATTTTTTTTCCTCGGATCCTCTGTCCTTTTTTGCCTAGGCTTTTTTACAATCTCTGTCCAATTTGTGTCGTTTTTCGACGGCGTTGGCTCTATGTTTGTAGCAGTATGTACTTTATTGCTATAGATCCTCACTTCAATATTTGTACTGGCAAAGGTGAATTCAATTGCTTTTTTCACTGTTAACCAGTTTTTTACGGTAGGCTTATAAATAGCGATCTTATTTCTACCGCTGTGCTGTACGAGTTTTTTTAATGTTTGTAGACAGCTAAAAATGGTTTGTACCTCCACGGCTCCTCCTGAATTTTCCTCCATAACCATTTGATAAACATATCTGTCGTTTATTGTGGTGACGCCGTCATCGGACGGTGCTTCCATCGTGTGCTTCAAGTATGCCACTTTGCCTATTGTAATGTCTTGTTTAGGCATTTCTATGGGCCTGGAATACGCCTCGAGGAGTGCTTTGGGTACACCTGCGTCGGGATTTAGGTTTTCGGCAATGCACCAGGCAAAGTCCCATTCTGTCGATGTTAGCAGCGCGTTTCCTTGCCCTTCTTTCGCTGTACGAAAGGCTTTTTGGGGCCATATTTTTTGCTCTACCTCTATGAATTCATCAAGGGTGTTGCCGTTGTTTATTTCCTGTAGTAATGTTTCCAGAAACTCTTTTTCTTTGTCGTTTTCCGATTCTACTGTCTGCGTGCTAGTCTCTTTGGTAACAGGCCTTTTGTTTTATGACTAGATTCTTTCTCAGCATGTTGAGTCAATTGCCCACTTATCCATATTCTCTCGAGGGCATCTGCCAATGTACACATCTCATCGGTTGCTTTCTTAACTTCAGGTTTTGTATTTGATTTCGCCTTTACAAGCATCCTCAGTTCATTTGCTTTCGCTATTACTTCCTTAGCGATAGTTTCTAGCTCCTTTCCCATTCCTTCGCTAGGCTCGTGCCTGTTTATATTTTGCCGTTTCCTCTTGGTAGGCTGCTCTACTGGGGAAGATTGACCTGCAACTCTGTGGAGTGGTTCAATTTTTTTGTTGTCTCGTTTTTCCGTTAAGGAGAAGGATCTTTCTCTGATCTTTGTATTGGCGGGTGGTGACCGTTTTACTCCTTCTCTCCTCAAGAATGGGTTACTTCCATCAGGTTCTTCGTTTCCTTCCATTATGCTGCACCGTAAAGCGACAGTTACAGATAAATTAAGCTTGCCTTATAACAAAGACCCGGTATATACTCTGGTTTTAAATCAGAGGGAATAGCATACACATCCGTCAAAAAAGAGGCAAGGACGGAATAGTATTTGTTAAAAGACCGACTGCCAAGCGCGTGTATCGAAACCGGCTTGCCGGCGCAAGAGTTCGGTGCCTAGCGCTATTAGCTATTATAATTGTTCAAACTATTGTGCGCTCCACGTACGTTTTGTAAGATAAGATTTTTCGCGCGAAACAAAGAATACGCGGGATAATTTTCGCCATACAGTTACAAAAAAATTAAAAATAAACTAAAACAAGTTCTCTAATTGTAAGATCTTAATACTTATTAGCCAGGACTAGACAGACTTGACTAGGCAAGCGTGACTAGACAGGCACGACTATATTGACAATAATAGACAGAGAAGACTAGATAGACAAGACTAGATTGATAAGATTAGATAGACAAGACCAAACAGTTAAGACTGGATAGACAAGACAAGATAGTTAAGACTGAACATGCAAGGCTATATATGCTAGACTCGACAGACAAGACTTGACAAGCAAAATTAGTCTTTTAAGGCTGGGATAAGCTTTTTGAAAACCGTTTTAGAGGAGAATGATTTGTGTTTGAGTTACAGATTTTGATGAAAAAACTAAACAAATAAATCAAAGCCACTTATTGTTAGTCAAAATTAAACTACTAATAACACTGAGTAATTTTCGACGCTGAGTCCTGGAGAAATAAGTCTAGAGGAGTAAGTGAAAACGATTTGTTTAGGAACGGATTAAGAATGTGTTGAATGTTGGGATTGTTGATAAATCGTCCATGTTCTACCATAGATTATACTAAAGGAATAGAATATAGGCAAATAATATTATGTAAACTAGATTAGTTTTGACAGATAGACAAGCCTTAAAAGTCATAGACATCGGAGAAGACAAAGTTAGATCATTTATAGGAAGGTTTCGAAGAGGTTTTAGATTAGCAGAGTTGCTAATTATTAATTTCCTGATCTCATGAACATTCTTCAGCGTGGCTTGCCACAAAAAAAACAACGACAACCAAAACTAGAAATACAATAATTGTAATAATAATTATTATGTCTCGACAAATATTGTCTTTTGCGAATTTCAACTAATTTTCTTTCTCTTTCGCTTGCAGGTAAGAACACAACATGAACCGTCTGCTACTATTTCTGCATCCGACAAAACATATTCCGCCTGCTCAAGATTCACCTCGCCTCCAGGTATGAGCAAACAATACGCTATTTTCGGACGTCTTGTGATTATTTTGGCAAACGCTTGCAAATGAACGCTGCAAACTGGCTGGTCGTTACAGGTGCAATTAGGACCGGTTTCGCCAAATTCCGCACACCCACTCGCCAATTTCGGCGAGTACTGGCTCCAGCAACGTACGCGGAATTTTAATCGTTCATTATAAAATTTACTTTTAGACAAAGCAAAGGACGACTGGATTTAAATTCTTACACCGTATTAGTGTGAATATGGAAAACTAGATTATCATTATCATTAAGCACGTTGCAGTTGAGGATAACAAACACGAAACCCACAAAATTAAACTAGATAGATAAATATAGACAGGAGACTAGGCAGATTAGATTAATCAGACAATACTAGACAGACAAGACTTGCCAGATGATTAAGATTAGAGAGATAAGACTAAACAGACAAGGACATACATTGCTAAACATACAATACTAAACAGAGAACACTACACAGATAATAAGTCTATTATTTTGAAGGCATAGCTTTAGGTTGTACAGACAAGTGATCCCCCTGGAAACCAACTAGGCACTCCGGAAACGCTTGTCGCATGGCTTCTGACTGCTAGTTGTGTCTAACTAATTTAAATATATTTCTTTCACTATACCACGTTTAGCGTCTGTTTCTTTGGTCGATAGTGTTGTTTGTATAAATTTCTGTACCCTCTCCAAATTTTGTTTGTCCTCCAGCATATGTCCAATAATTGTTCGTGCATCAAAGGGAGTGTATATTCTCTTATCTAAAGGGAGTTGTATTTTTCACAACTTCGTCCCTTTCGTTCTCACATCTATAACAATCAAAAATTGTATGGTATACTGTGTCTGTTTCACCACAATATGCACACAGGCTACCTGCTACTCTTCCAATCAGGTGTAAAAAGTCCTTGAAGCAACCGCGACCGGTTTGGAATTGTATCAGGTGGTAACTGACTTCTCTGTGTTCTCGCTTAGTCCATGTATTTATGTCTGGAATTAATAGCCTAGTCCAATGTTCGTTCTCCGTATTTGTTTATCTTTCTTCCCATTGTTGTAGTAGGCTTGTTCTTGCTTTCTTTCTAGCATATAAGTTGTTTCCCTCTCCTCTCTATCGACAGCAAATCAATAGGTGCAATGCTCGCTATAACTATTGCTGCCTCTCCGGACACAGTACGATATGCACTGCACACCCACAATGCAATCTTCCGTTGGACGGATGCTATTTTATCCAGATTGGTCCTTGTTTCCAATTTATTTGCCCACAAGGTGCACCATATAGCATAGCTGACTTCGCTACAGTGCCCAGTAACTTGAGTTTCTGGCTCCTCCTACGTTTGGCAATATTTGTTACATTGCTGCGAGAGTTTTTAGACCTTTTCCCACAGCCTCAGTAAGGTGTGCAACTGATGTTAGCCCCTTATCAATTATAATACCCAGGTATTTAATATGTGGTTTGGGAACAATTTCTGTGCTTCCTACTTTAAATTTTATTGGTCTTAGTTTTCTTTACCCTATCAGTAGCACTGCCTCCGTTTTCTCGGGCACCAATTTTAGCTTCTTAGTCACAATCCACTGTGTTACCGTGTCTATTATACGATTTGCTGTACTCACTATTGCTTGTTCGTTTTTGGCAGTTACAACAAGCGCCAAGTCGTCTGCGAATCCAATTAATGTGGCGCCCTCTGTCAGTTTAGTTCTGAGGATGCCGTCGCTTAAGAGGTTCCACAGTGTAGGACCCAATATAGAGCCCTGAGGAATCCCACAACTTACTTCCATTTCGACTGTCTCATTTTGGGCTTGCAGCACTAATATCCTGTTGGTTAGGAAACTTTTTATCATCCGCAACAGATACGGATCTATACGTCTCTTTGTCAGTTCACCCATCATTATTTCCAAATTGGCTGTATTAAACGTATTACGCACATCAAAAGTTATTAAAGCGCATTTTTTTTGTGCCCGTTCTAGCTTTCTCTGCGATCTTTAAAACTGCATCGACTGCATCTATAGTTGACCAGCCTTTTCTAAAGCCGTACTGTCTGGCGAATAACCCCAGTCCGGCGTCCAGCTCCTTTTGTAGTCTCGTTAGTAGGAGTGTTTCCAGCAATTTTGCTTACACTTTTAGTATACATAGAGGCCTATATGACGATGATTCCCCAATTGGTTTCTCTCCCTTCTTAAGGGGTGACATCACAGTAGAGCGCGGTAAAGGAGGTACATTTTCGGGATTTTTTTTTCTCAATGAAAAGATCAATTGAAAAACGGTAAAGTAAATTTAATAGTATTATTAAAAAACTACAAATATATTTTTTTCAAATTTTTTTGACACAAAATGTCGGCTGTGTGGCACTTGTGCGGAGACGCCTATTTTTGGAAGGAGGTCCGTGGGTGGACATCTCGACTCCTTAATTTTTGACCTGGAACAAAAAATCTACGTTTTTTAGTTTCTATATATCAACGGCTATGGAGCCACGTAGGATTATTTCGATATTTTGATTTTTGGCAAAATGGTGCACGTTTTAAAAAAAAGTTGAAAAAGTCATTAAATTGTTCATAAAAAAAAAACAAGTAGTATAGAAAAAAATCCTACGTGGCTCGATAGAGATAGGTTTTTGGAATATCCTACCGAAATTTCAGATCGATCGGTGAAGATTTGCCCGAGCAATCCCCCAATTAAGAAAAAATGGTTTCGAGAAAAACACGTTTAAAGTTTGAAGTACTGTAAAATCATATTTTTTACCTCTCTAATCTGCAATGCCTGCATTATACAACTGCCCTTCTAAATCTCTTATCTCTTCCTCTTTTTTGCTATTCCGGATTGCTTTTAAATCGATACGGGCTTGTTTTACGCCGATACTCATTGATCTCTCCGCCTTCTGGAAGCGTTTCTCATTCAGGTCCATGCATAGTTTGTGACTTTTTTACCCAATTTTCATGTCCATGACCTGGATTATACGTAGAATCGATATTAACCCGTCATTAAAAACACACGAAGCTATGTTTGTAGCAATATCGAGGACTGCTTTGCCGGAATGCGTAGTTTTTGGAGCCAGCGCCCACACTGTCGAGTTGAAGCTTTCATTGCTGTTTTGTGTGAAACCCCCGATGCAGCGAGTGAGAAGATCATCCTTAGTTAGTTGCTGATAAACTGGCTGAATAGCTTCATAAACTTCATCACACATTGGTGCTTTGTGCGTATAAGCATCCAAAGTGTCCGCAGATTTCGCCCTTTGCCACGAGCACCATGAATTTTCTCCAATCGGACAATCGTCGTGTCTACGAATGACCATTCGAAGGTTATTCGTAGATATTTTGTGAAGCAATGTGGCCCTTATAGCTTTCTTCATTTGATCAACTGATTCACTATTTCTCCGAATAGCTAACCCGAAATATATTGACAATTCGTCGATCAGCTTGCCTGTCAGTTTCCCTCTTCCACCCAATCTTTTTGTGCGTTTCTTCAAATTTCTGAGGTGGGTGCCCATGCGCTTTTGTACGTGATCTACGCATTATTTGTTATTGTCACGTCTCCGTATGGTTTAGCATTTATGATACCTTTGAAGGTTTTCGAGTCTCCATCGGCAACATAACTCACATACTTCACATTGTGCAATTCTTCAGAGCGTTCAAACATTTCAATGGCTGCATCCACCACCATTTTTCCAGCTGATCCTTCGTGGTTTGCTTCGCATTCGTTCGCGTGATTTTCTTCCCATTTCCTGTATTCTTCGGTGTCTTTCCTCTTATTGATTTGCAATATTTTAATTTCACTAAGGCATCTATAATTTTACCAGTGTGCCAACCGATAAGTGAAACGAAACCGTACAGAGATGAAAAGCCGCGTTTTCGCCATGATCCATCGCCCGATTCCGTGATTCCGTTTGTTTCTCCGTTTCTCGACACAAATTCTCTTCTTCCACGGCATTTGATAAACTGTTCTTGGAAACGATTTCTGTTGCACTAGTAATGGTTTGGACGATCGTATCATAAACCGATTGGTAGACCGGGCGGGGCAATTCCATAAATGCACAAAATTTTCTTATGCCTCGCAAACCAACACCAAGTAATCGCATGGCAAGAATTATTCTGCGATTAATTTCGTAGGCATTCGTTATATATGGGCTACTTGGTATTTCTGTTTTAGTACAGTTCTCACAGGATATAACAATTTTGAATCCTAATCCACGTTTACTGCTTTCTGTAAAACTCACTTCAGAATGACATACTTTACATACGACGACATTAGAAATAGCGGCAAAAACTTCTACAAAATTTATAATATGATTGCCAAACGTAGGGTCTACCTCAACGTCGGTAATATCTTGTTCTTTCAATTTCTTGGCCGATGCGCTGACGTCTAAATCCTCTGGCTTTTATATTTCATGGCGATTCAATGGTCGTTTGTTTTTCATTTTCGGTCTTCCTTCATACGAATTATCACCTTTTGCGCCTTTTCTTTAACTATTCTGCTTTTTGTCACTCATGGTCTAGTCTTGTCTGTCTAGTCTTGTTTGTCTAGTCTTGTCTGTCTAGTCTTGTCTGTCTAGTCTTGTCTGTCTGCTCTTGTCTGTCTAGTCTTGTTTGTCTAGTCTTGTCTGTCTAGTCTTGTCTGTCTAGTCTTGTCTGTCTAGTCTTGTCTGTCTAGTCTTGTCGGTCTAGTCTTGTCTGTCTAGTCTTGTCTGTCTAGTCTTGTCCGTCTAGTCTTGTCTGTCTAGTCTTGTCTGTCTAGTCTTGTCTGTCTAGTCTTGTCTGTCTAGTCTTGTCTGTCTAGTCTTGTCTGTCTAGTCTTGTCTGTCTAGTCTTGTCTGTCTAGTCTTGTCTGTCTAGTCTTGTCTGTCTAGTCTTGTCTGTCTAGTCTTGTCTGTCTAGTCTTGTCTGTCTAGTCTTGTCTGTCTAGTCTTGTCTGTCTAGTCTTGTCTGTCTAGTCTTGTCTGTCTAGTCTTGTCTGTCTAGTCTTGTCTGTCTAGTCTTGTCTGTCTAGTCTTGTCTGTCTAGTCTTGTCTGTCTAGTCTTGTCTGTCTAGTCTTGTCTGTCTAGTCTTGTCTGTCTAGTCTTGTCTGTCTAGTCTTGTCTGTCTAGTCTTGTCTGTCTAGTCTTGTCTGTCTAGTCTTGTCTGTCTAGTCTTGTCTGTCTAGTCTTGTCTGTCTAGTCTTGTCTGTCTAGTCTTGTCTGTCTAGTCTTGTCTGTCTAGTCTTGTCTGTCTAGTCTTGTCTGTCTAGTCTTGTCTGTCTAGTCTTGTCTGTCTAGTCTTGTCTGTCTAGTCTTGTCTGTCTAGTCTTGTCTGTCTAGTCTTGTCTGTCTAGTCTTGTCTGTCTAGTCTTGTCTGTCTAGTCTTGTCTGTCTAGTCTTGTCTGTCTAGTCTTGTCTGTCTAGTCTTGTCTGTCTAGTCTTGTCTGTCTAGTCTTGTCTGTCTAGTCTTGTCTGTCTAGTCTTGTCTGTCTAGTCTTGTCTGTCTAGTCTTGTCTGTCTAGTCTTGTCTGTCTAGTCTTGTCTGTCTAGTCTTGTCTGTCTAGTCTTGTCTGTCTAGTCTTGTCTGTCTAGTCTTGTCTGTCTAGTCTTGTCTGTCTAGTCTTGTCTGTCTAGTCTTGTCTGTCTAGTCTTGTCTGTCTAGTCTTGTCTGTCTAGTCTTGTCTGTCTAGTCTTGTCTGTCTAGTCTTGTCTGTCTAGTCTTGTCTGTCTAGTCTTGTCTGTCTAGTCTTGTCTGTCTAGTCTTGTCTGTCTAGTCTTGTCTGTCTAGTCTTGTCTGTCTAGTCTTGTCTGTCTAGTCTTGTCTGTCTAGTCTTGTCTGTCTAGTCTTGTCTGTCTAGTCTTGTCTGTCTAGTCTTGTCTGTCTAGTCTTGTCTGTCTAGTCTTGTCTGTCTAGTCTTGTCTGTCTAGTCTTGTCTGTCTAGTCTTGTCTGTCTAGTCTTGTCTGTCTAGTCTTGTCTGTCTAGTCTTGTCTGTCTAGTCTTGTCTGTCTAGTCTTGTCTGTCTAGTCTTGTCTGTCTAGTCTTGTCTGTCTAGTCTTGTCTGTCTAGTCTTGTCTGTCTAGTCTTGTCTGTCTAGTCTTGTCTGTCTAGTCTTGTCTGTCTAGTCTTGTCTGTCTAGTCTTGTCTGTCTAGTCTTGTCTGTCTAGTCTTGTCTGTCTAGTCTTGTCTGTCTAGTCTTGTCTGTCTAGTCTTGTCTGTCTAGTCTTGTCTGTCTAGTCTTGTCTGTCTAGTCTTGTCTGTCTAGTCTTGTCTGTCTAGTCTTGTCTGTCTAGTCTTGTCTGTCTAGTCTTGTCTGTCTAGTCTTGTCTGTCTAGTCTTGTCTGTCTAGTCTTGTCTGTCTAGTCTTGTCTGTCTAGTCTTGTCTGTCTAGTCTTGTCTGTCTAGTCTTGTCTGTCTAGTCTTGTCTGTCTAGTCTTGTCTGTCTAGTCTTGTCTGTCTAGTCTTGTCTGTCTAGTCTTGTCTGTCTAGTCTTGTCTGTCTAGTCTTGTCTGTCTAGTCTTGTCTGTCTAGTCTTGTCTGTCTAGTCTTGTCTGTCTAGTCTTGTCTGTCTAGTCTTGTCTGTCTAGTCTTGTCTGTCTAGTCTTGTCTGTCTAGTCTTGTCTGTCTAGTCTTGTCTGTCTAGTCTTGTCTGTCTAGTCTTGTCTGTCTAGTCTTGTCTGTCTAGTCTTGTCTGTCTAGTCTTGTCTGTCTAGTCTTGTCTGTCTAGTCTTGTCTGTCTAGTCTTGTCTGTCTAGTCTTGTCTGTCTAGTCTTGTCTGTCTAGTCTTGTCTGTCTAGTCTTGTCTGTCTATTCTTGTCTGTTTTGTCTTGTCTATTTAGTGTTATCTGTATAGTCTTGTCTTTCTACTCTTGTCTGTCGTTCCTCTATTTACTTTTGTCTGTCTAGTCTGGTATTTCTAGGTTTGTCTGTCTAGTCTGGTTTTTCTAGTCTTATTTGTCTAGTCGTGTCTGTCTAGTCTTGTTGCTCTTATTTTATCTGTCTAGTCTTGTCTGTTTAGTCTAGTTTGTCTAGTCTTGTCTGTCTAGTCTAGTTTTTTCTAGTCCTGTGTGTCTAGTCTTTTTGGCTAGTCTTATAGGTCTAGTCTTGTTCGTCTAGTATTGTCGGTCTAGTCTTGTTCGTTTAGTCTTGATTGTATTGTCTTGTCTGTCTAGTCTTATCTCTCTTGTTTATCTAGTTTTGTATGCCTGGCGTTGTCTGTCTACATATTTTATGAAATTAAACTTTATTTATAAATTATTTATTAAATTACATTCTAAATTACAGTCTACATATTACTTTACATTCTCTTTTAATCTCCTCCTATACAATGAGTATTTGTTGACATTTTGGTCATCCCTTAAATCTTTCAATTCGTCTTCAGTTGGTTGTCTAACATTCGGAGTCCCAAAATCCCCTGAAAACTCGCCAAAAGTCGTCGAGATTTCTTCATATTTCGTTGTAGTTTCTTCTAAATTATTAGTTGTTTGATCTAGACTGGGTAAACCTTGGACAGGATTTGTATTTTCATTAAATTGCAAAGCTTTTCCTTTCAAAAATTGTGCAGCACTTTCTGGAGTTTTGAAACCTTCGTATCTCACAATCTCTTGTTTTTCATTTTGAAAACTTTCGGTTTTGGGATTCTGGACTTCGTTATAATTTTGGACTTGAATAGTTTGATCCAAAACCTCCCTACCTTCCTCATCAATCTCCAATGTTGCTCCAGATTTTTCCAATACGCCAGAAGCTGTTCTTTCCGCTTCTTCATTAACATATCCGTCTTTAATTCCAATTTCTTCATTCGCCTTCAATTTGTCAATATTTGGAAGAAGTTTTTGAGGACTCCTATAAGCAAGAAGTTTGGCTCTGAAAGGGCGCTGTTTCGTCAAATCCACTACACCAACTTGCACCGCTTCCTCAGGTTTGGTTCCATTTGAAGATTTAGTTTCCTCAGGTTTGGTTCCATTTAAAGATTTGGTTTCCAGATATTTGTTAGTGGAGTTTGGATTGGTGTTGATGGTTCGCCTAAGTGGTTTCCGGTAGATCAAAACTTTCCTGTTTGTTGTATTCGAGAGAAGATTTTTGCGGAATTTTTCGTCTACTTCAAAGCTTCGGTGGTTTAATAGCGGCGCTGCTGGGTTTACAGTTTCGCTAGCTTCAAAGTTTTCTTTATATTTTTGGGCAAAACTATCTTTAACTTTATCGAGGTTAACAGAATCTGTCTCACCTATTTTATACTTTTTCTCTTCCAATTCATTTTCCACGACGTTTTTTCTACCATCCAACCTCGTCCTCTTAATCAAAATCTCACTCAATCCCGCCCTTGTTCCAGCAATTTCCAAATTTCTCATAATTTCTCCAAAACCTATTTCTGCTTGTCCATCAGGTCCATCAACCTCTTCCTCACTTTGAAACTCTTCTAAAACCTCCCTACCCTCAATCCCCACCAAACTCTTCTTCCCAAACTCTCTCTCCCTCTCCCCCACATTCCCATCCAACACCTCCTCACTTTCCAACCCCCGTCCTTGTTTACCCCCAACGATCCTATACTTATTTGATTCTTTCAATTTGTGATCGCGGTGCTCGGCGGGTTGCAGAGATTCAGGGGTGTTTCGTCCAAATTTTATGCGGATTTTGACTAGACGTGGAACTGTTTGGCTAACTGGTGGTTTGTAGGGCTTGTACAAGGATTTTGGGCTTCCAGACCAAAGCGTCTTACTTTGAGATGGGCTGTTTGGCGAATTTAGATATTGCGAAGATAATTGTTGCTCTAGTATTGATCTAGAATCCCTAAAATGTAGATAATACCATATAGAATGATTAAAATGGATAGACTAGATTCGATGAGCGAGATATAGTCGATTAGGCGAGCGAGATATAAGCGATCCTAGCCTAATCAAACTTGATGTTCTAGTTTTGATTTGGCTCGGCGGAATACTCTACAAGCCTAAATGGATAATCTAATCTAAGACTAAATGTTCACTTACCTTTGTCGGTCGTTGATCTGCTGGAATATTTTTCTAATAGGATTTGTGTCAAATCCATCTTCTATTAAGTGTGTATTGACTTGTTGGAGGGTAAGACTGGTGGTGATGAGGAGGAACGTGTGTATCAACATGTCGACGGATTCGCGGAGACTAAACGTTTTTCGTGGCGTTTGTGACACTGTAATCGGAGGATTTCCTTCGTCGGCCGTCTAATTTGGCCCGTAATTGTGTTATAATTGGGATTTTTAATGGCCCGTTCTTAATCGATCGACAAATTGCGCAATAATTGGAAATAAATGTGCAGGACATTTCGACAAACAAGCAATCGATAATGGCAGACCGATGACACAACGATATCTTGACGGGCTTAATTAACATTTTCTTTAAATTACAAATTAATTTCAAGTACTGGTTTATAATCTCCTTTGATCTAGTCTTTTCCAGTCTGGTGTAGTCATGTTTTGTTTTGTCTAGTCTTGTCTTATCTTGCCGATTCTTGTCCAGTTTTGTGGAATCCTTTTAGTCTAGCCTTGTCTATATAGTGTTGTCTAATCTAATCTTCTCCAGACTTTCTTAGTCTTCTCTATTTAGCCTAGCTTGTTTGTAGATTGTAGATCTACAATCTAGTCTTTTTCTAGAAATAGTTGATCTAGAATCGCATCAATCTAGAATTAAAGTAATTTAATTTCACAAAAACTATTTTATTAATATTGTCTTAAACATCAATGCATTCACATTTTGTTGTTAGTTATGTACAGAATTTAAATTTAGTTGTTAGTCAAGTCTATTCGGTTTCTTCGGGACTTGTTTCGACTAGCCTAGTCAACTTTTCGTCCTCTGGGACCGATTGGACGGTGTACTTAACTTGAGTTCCGTGGGCGGCTGTGTCCACCGAAGCGCTTCCATTTAAGTCCACTTGTGGTCCTTCCAAAGGCTCAACATCCTCACTAAACAAATAAAATAAGATTAGAAAAGTTTAAATAAGACTATGCAAAACTAAGATAAGACCAGACAAGACCAGACCACTCCAAACAAAACCAAACAAGAACAGACACGGACACCAGACATGACCGGACAAGACCATACAAGGCCAGACAAGACCAGACAAGACCAGACAGGACCAGACAATACCAGACAAGACCAGACAAGACCAGACAAGACCAGACAAGACTAGACAAGACCAGACAAAACCAGACAAGGCCAGATTAGACCATACAAGGCCAGACAACTTAAAGACAATTTAAGTGACAATTTAAAGCTTGACAAAGAAAGTCAAAATTTGACAAACAAAAAATTTGACAACAAAGGTTTAAATACAAAATTTGATAAGAAATGTCAATTCTAAGTGTGACAGCAGAAGTCTAAACTCGCAATTTCCATTTGGACAACAAAATCAAAAGTTTGAGAAATAAACTTTAAATTTGAGTTTTAACAATAACATTCAATAAAATGTTTGATAGTAAAGTTTTTTCTAAACAATTTGTTAACAAAACAAATTTTGTTAACAAATTTCAAATTTTAAATGTCAGAATGTCAAATTTTGATAACAATTGTCGAATTTCAAATGTCATAATGTCAAAAATATTAAATATTGATAACATATGTCGAATTTTGAATAACAAAAATGCCAAATTTTGATAAAAAATATCGAATTTTAAATGTCAGAATGTTAAATTTTGATAAAAAAATCAAATTTTAATTGTTAGAATGTCAAATTTTGATAACAAATGTCGAATTTCAAATGTCAAAATTTCAAAAATATTAAATATTGATAACATATGTCGAATTTTAAATAACAAAAATGCCAAATTTTGCTAAAAAATATCGAATTTTAAATGTCAGAATGTTAAATTTTGATAAAAAATTCAAATTTTAAATGTCAGAATGTCAAATTTTGATAGCAAATATCGATTTTTTTTATTTTAACAAATGTCGAATTTTAAATGACAGATTCTCAAAAATGTCAAATTTTGATAAAAAAATATCGAATTTTAAATGTCAGAATGTTAAATTTTGATAAAAAAAATCAAATTTTAAATTTCAGAATGTCAAATTTTGATAACAAATGTCGAATTTCAAATGTCATAATGTCAAAAATATTAAATATTGATAACATATGTCGAATTTTAAATGACAAAAATGCCAAATTTTGCTAAGAAATATCGAATTTTAAATGTCAGAATGTTAAATTTTGATAAAAAAATTCAAATTTTAAATGTCAGAATGTCAAATTTTGATAGCAAATATCGATTTTTTATATTTTAACAAATGTAGAATTTTAAATGACAGATTCTCAAAAATATCAAATTTTGATAAAAAAATATCGAATTTTAAATGTCAGAATGTTAAATTTTGATAAAAAAATCAAATTTTAAATTTCAGAATGTCAAATTTTGATAGCAAATATCGATTTTTTTAATTTTGACAAATGTCGAATTTTAAATGACAGATTCTCAAAAATGCCAAATTTGTCATGTAAATAAATTTGTGTATTTATTTATATATTGTATTGAAATTATTAGAAAATTTATTAACTAACCTTCACAGCCAGGAATTGATTGTCTGGAGCTTCTCGAAGAAATTGATTAATTTGTTCAGCACTTAGTGTTTGAGCTTTTTTGCATGTATAACCTTTATTTTTTGTTTTAAAAAAGCAATTAAACTCGAATAATTACAAATATTAATTCTGTGCTTGATGTGAATCAAGCTTCGCAGCATCGAATAAGTTCCCCACAAACTTGACGGCTTATGAGTTTTGGCCAGTTCATTGAAGTATGATAAAACTATCGATTCAGAAAAACTTTTAATTTTTTTTATTGATCGCCATTTCATGAATTTTTCATACGCAGCTTCATATCTACTTCTGGATTTCGTTGGTGTTAATTTTTCAATCATTTCAGTCGCAATCTGTTTGAATTCAGGCGGTGTAGAATCATTTTCTGAATCTGAACTCTCTATTTGACAACTCATAATGACAATAAATTATACATCATAACCACAAATTTCTATTATTGTTATTTTTGATGCGTCATTTGATAAACATTTGAGATGTCATTTTGTTTCACACGGTTGTCGTTTCTACATGTGTTGACAAAAAGTATCCGGGTAATGTAATGACAACAGTGTTAAACTAACGAAATTATTGTATATGTATGATAATTATCGTATGATTGGCAACGCTGCATGTCACACATGTTCACAAATCTAGTGCGGAAAGTAAACTTTCCGCCCTAAATCTAGGGCGGAAAGTAAATTTTCCGCTCTAGATTTGCAAACAGTCATTTTCTGACCTAAAAAATGGCCTGTAAAATAGTACTTTCTGTGCATGAGTAATAAAAAGTCACTTTCCCGTATTGTAGCCGTACTTTCCCGCATTGTGCCAAATAAAATAATTTCCAATATTGAAAATAATCTAAATAGTTGGAAAAGATGGTTCGTTCTGAACCCTCCACCTCCACTTCCGGCCCCCCATCACGCCCCCACTTCCGGTTCCCTCCTCTACTTCCGGTTCCCACTCCCACTTCTGGTAACCACCCCCTTTCTCAGTTCACACCCCACTTCCGGTTCCAGATCCGGAAGTGGAAACAGGAAGTGGGAAAAATTTTGGAACCGGAAATAGGTTGGGAACTAGAAGCGGGGTAGGAACCGGAAGTCGGGTGGAAACCGGAAGTGGGGTGGGAACGGGAAATGGGACGGGAACAGGAAGTGGGGTGGGAACCGGACGTGGGGGCGGGAGTTGGCGACCGGAAGTGGGGGCGGAGGGTCTATTTGTTTCTTAAATAATAATTGTCGGCCAAAAAAATGTATTCAAATTTCGTGCGAAAATGATTTTCCAGCGCTCCAGCTAATGGGGACGAGAACCCAAACGAGCTGTCGCGTTGTAAAATCAAACTTTCCACACTCTAATGTAAATAACTATTCTTTCCTGATTAAAATGATGGATTTTTTTGGCGATTTTTTCAGAAAATTTCAGGGCCTTTTTTCATGAAAATATTTGTATCAAGTGAAATTTCAATGTCAAAAATGACAGGCAATATAAAAAATGACAGAAATTGTCAAAAATGACAGGAAAGGTAAAAATGACAGGAAATATAAAAAATAACAAGAAATGTCAGACATGGCAGGAAATAAAAAAAATTTCAAGGTGTTTTAACAAGGTGTAAGGTTGCAAATATACTAATTGTATTTTCTTAGCCGTTTCCGTTCGCAAGACATGACCTGACACAATTTGCAATTTTTTGTTGTTAAATGTTCTATATTTTATTAAATTCATTATTTTTTGTTTTTGCTTGTTCTTTTTATACAATATTATTGGAGACGAAGTTGTCTTTTTGGCCACGGGTGGCGCTAAAGGCGGTTACGCACGGAGCGAATAGTCTGTGTGCAATGAGTGGCATAAAAATGTCAAATTTGAACTTTTTAAAACCCTCGTGATGCGGTCCCCCAGGTGAAATTCGGGAAACGCCACACGTCAGTCGTCGCAGAATTTATCGAAATTAGCGATTCCGTCGTGACCTGGCGATTCAGGGCGAACGCTTCCCCACATGGACCCCAAAATTTTGCATTAAAAAAATTACCACTTTTACGGAGATCACGACGAAGATGCCCAGGGAAAATGGAATTCACGCAAGGATTCCTGTACAAAACTTTGAGACACGTCCTCAGACACCACTCCCGTCGCTGCGCGACTTTTATCGGCGACGTTATTCGCATCTTTTCAGTGAATCCGGGTCCCCCGACTAAAACGCCGCCTGCCTGGGGGCGCTGGCCGCCTGGGGGCGGCCGTACATCAGATTCTTGTAGCCAAAGAACAGACGAACGACCCCACGTACGGCGATTTTCGACTTTTATCGGCGACGTTATTCGCATTTTTCTGTGAATCCGGGTCCCCCGACTAAATCGTCACCTGCATCGGCGCCCGTCGCCCGGGGCCGGCCGTGCATCATATTCCTGTAGCTAAAGAACAGACGAACGACCCCACGAACGGCGATTTTTGATGAGACTTCCGGATCGCGTCATTTAGGCGAAAATTGACGAATTTTTTGCAAGAAAATATTACGTTCTGGCAAAAAAATTAAGTAAAAATGTCGAAAAGTGAGATGACTGTCGGACGTGTGGTGACATTCCGGACACGCCGCTACCGGAAGCAGGTCCGTGCGACGAAAACTGTCCGAGTTATTGGTGAAAATGTAAAAAAAACTTATAAAAATAGGTACAGCCGCCCCCGGAGACGGTGGATTGTTGAAATTATTTTTAGAATTTAATTTCATCTTTTGCAAATCGATTGTGCGAAATTTCGTAAGCATGCATCACTTGCAAATATTTTTAGCAAAGATTTAAATTAGTCACAAGCGAAGAGTGCAGATATTGCGGTCAGCGAGATACGCCGGAGCACACGGTCCTGTGGTGTTACAGGTGGCACACTGTGCGAAGAGAAGAAAGAGAAGAAGCCGTAGACAAAGTAGGGGAACAACTCACAAAGAACAACATAATAAAGTTAATGTTAGAAAGCCAGGATAAATGGGACGCAATAGAAGGAGCAACCAAGGAAATAATCCGAAAGAAGGAGGTGGAAGAAAGGCAAAGGTAAAAGATTTTTGGATTCAGCGTAGTCATGCTTTAAGGCAATTGCACTGATTTTCATGTAATTGAGGAGCGGTTTTTAATGGGTAAACCTATTGCGATCATATGGATGGGGAGTCCCACACTCCCAGACCAGACCAGACAGGATCAGACAAGAACTTAATCTCAATAACTAGAACACTTGTCTATAGAAATTAATTATTTAGTACCTGATAACTCTGTAGCCTTTGTCGTCGGCTTCATATTGAATGGTTCTGCGAAAATAGCCGTCGCTGTAGGAATACATTCCTTTCACGTTAACTCCATCCCGAACTTCTAGCCTTTGGTTGGACAGATCGTTAATTCCATCTTGAATATTAGACGAGAACTGGTAGCTACATAACAAGAAGAAGTTAGTTTAGCAGTTAGTTTAGTTATTTTTTTTTTCTCTAAACTTGTCTGTATTGTCGAGCCGGTTTAGTCTAGACTAATTTAGTCCGTCCACTCTTTTTGTCTTATCTGTCTTTGTCTAGTCTTTTTTGTTCAGTATTGTCTATCTAGGCTCGTTTGTTTTGGTATTGTCTTCTTTGTTTAGTATTGTTTGTCTAGTCTTGTCTTCCCAATGTTCTCTGACTAGTCTTATAAGTCCAGTTTTCTCGGTCTAGTCTTGTCTCTCGAGTCTTGTTTGTCTAATCTTGTAGTTCTAATATTATCTGTCTGGTCTTGTCTGGTTAATCTTGTCTGACTAATCTTAACTGACTAATCTTGTCGGTTTAGTCTTGTTTTTCTAGCCTTGTCTATCTAGTCCTGTTTAGTCCATCCTGTAAGTTTTGTCTTACTTGGCATTTTGGTTTTGGACAATTTCTTCTTTGGTTGGAAAATGTTCTTGCGGCACAGCTAACACTATTTTATCTTCTCTTTCCACTGGGCTTGCCATAGCCACAGCTACTAGCAGCATAGCAGAAAGTATCTAAAATTAAATGTAAAATTAAATTCAATCGATATAGGTCAACAGTTCCGAGAACAATTATGGTTCAACATTAAAATAAATATTAGAAATAAAACAGAGATTACAGAATTTCAGCAAAGGCAAACGACAATACTAGATAAACAAGACAAGACTAGACAGACAAGACTAGACAGACAAGACTAGACAGACAAGACTAGACAGACAAGACTAGACAGACAGGACTAGACAGACAAGACTAGACAGACAAGACTAGACAGACAAGACTAGACAGACAAGACTAGACAGACAAGACTAGACAGACAAGACTAGACAGACAAGACTAGACAGACAAGACTAGACAGACAAGACTAGACAGACAAGACTAGACAGACAAGACTAGACAGACAAGACTAGACAGACAAGACTAGACAGACAAGACTAGACAGACAAGACTAGACAGACAAGACTAGACAGACAAGACTAGACAGACAAGACTAGACAGACAAGACTAGACAGACAAGACTAGACAGACAAGACTAGACAGACAAGACTAGACAGACAAGACTAGACAGACAAGACTAGACAGACAAGACTAGACAGACAAGACTAGACAGACAAGACTAGACAGACAAGACTAGACAGACAAGACTAGACAGACAAGACTAGACAGACAAGACTAGACAGACAAGACTAGACAGACAAGACTAGACAGACAAGACTAGACAGACAAGACTAGACAGACAAGACTAGACAGACAAGACTAGACAGACAAGACTAGACAGACGAGACTAGACGGACAAGACTACGTGGACTACAAAAAACTACGTGGAAAATTATAAATCAAGAAACCAATAAAACCTCGCGACATGATATTACAGAAATTAGAGTGGATAATTGTACTCTACATTGTCCCGATAAAATTGCCAAAATATTTAATAGTTTTTTTGCAAAAGCTCCAGAAGAAATCATTAGCAACATTAAACCCACTGTTATTTGTAATAATCACATCCCGTTTATTGAAGAAACAATATACCTGGACGAATTGAACACTCAATCCGAACTAATAAATATGCTTTCAAATAAATTAAAAAATAAAAATTCGCACGGACCCGATGGACTGTCCTGTCGTCTAGTAAAGGAGAACTTGCAATATCTGGGCAAACCCCTACTAAATATTGTAAATAGTTCCTTCGAAACTGAAGAATTTCCAAAAATCTTAAAAGTTGCTCGAATAATACCAATTCACAAAAAGGGGAATACGACTACGCCAAATAATTATAGACCTATTGCTCTTGTATCCGTCTTTTCTAAAATTTTAGAATACTGTTTCTTGTACAGGCTATTACCTTTTTTTATAAAACATAGAATTATACCACAAGAACAACATGCCTTTCAAAATGGTAAATCTACAACTACGGCTGTTCTTCAGTTATACAGCAAAATACTAGCAGAAGTCGATAAAGGCAAATTCCCGATAGGCATCTTCTGTGATCTGAGCAAGGCTTTTGATTGTATAGATCATGGACAATTAATGAACAAAATATATAGATATGGCAAAAGGGGGAAGGCAGGAAACTGGTTACATTCCTTCCTAAAGGACAGAACCCAATTTGTTCAAATAACATCGCATTAAAACTAGCTCTTCTGCAGAATTGCCTATCAAAGCAGGTGTTCCCCAAGGAAGTGTGCTTTCGCCGACACTCTTTCTACTTTAACTTGCTGAATTAGTTCCGTACATCAATGGCAATTTTTGCACTCTATATGCGGATGACTCAAGTTTTCTTTTATCAGAATCCAACTTAATGGATAGCCAGCAAGAGTCAAATAACCTCCAACAAAATCTAGATTCTTGGTTCTCAGCCAATAGACTGTTCCTTAACTTGGAAAAAACAGAAGTTGTGATATTCCAAACACACAGAGCCAAGTATGTAGAGGATATATCGATAGGATTTAATAACTCACAATTAAAAAGAGTTAAATACACCAATTTCCTTGGTTTAACTGTTCATGAACATTTATCCTGGCACATTCATGTTGAGAATTTATGCAAATCGTTAAACAAAAAAGCATTCTGCCTTCGCTACCTGAGGAATTTCCTTGATATTCCAGAGCTCTTAAATTATTATTATGCAGAAATCCAATCCAAAATTAGTTATGGAATAATAGTGTGGGGAGCATCTCCAGAAGTGGTAAAGATCTTAAAAACACAAAAGAGAATAATCCGGATTCTTCTAAGACTGCCTACATACACTTCATGCAAACAGCATTTTGTGCAACTGAAGATCTAACGGTCCTGGGCCTATACATTCTGGAAGCCACCAGCCACATCCATAAAAAGAAAAGCAACCTACCTAAAAATTTGGACAAGCACAATTACCCTACTAGAGGACACCTAAAACTATGTACTCCAAAATATAGACTGACATTATGCAGCAAGGCACCAGACATTCACGGAATTTATCTCTACAACAAACTTCCAACTAGTCTTACCGAGGAAAAATCCAACAAGCAGTTTAGTAGAAAGCTCAAGGAAGTACTGGTTTCTACAAGTGTGTACGACTACCAGGATTTTGAAAATCTAATGCATTCTTTGTGACGTACCTATATGTATTTTGTATATATATACATCCTATGGTGAATAAATGAATTTGAATTTGACTAGACAGACAAGACTAGACAGACAAGACTAGACAGACAAGACTAGACAGACAAGACTAGACAGACAAGACTAGACAGACAAGACTAGACAGACAAGACTAGACAGACAAGACTAGACAGACAAGCCTAGACAGACAAGACTAGACAGACAAGACTAGACAGACAAGACTAGACAGACAAGACTAGACAGACAAGACTAGACAGACAAGACTAGACAGACAAGACTAGACAGACAAGACTAGACAGACAAGACTAGACAGACAAGACTAGACAGACAAGACTAGACAGACAAGACTAGACAGACAAGACTAGACAGACAAGACTAGACAGACAAGACTAGACAGACAAGACTAGACAGACAAGACTAGACAGACAAGACTAGACAGACAAGACTAGACAGACAAGACTAGACAGACAAGACTAGACAGACAAGACTAGACAGACAAGACTAGACAGACAAGACTAGACAGACAAGACTAGACAGACAAGACTAGACAGACAAGACTAGACAGACAAGACTAGACAGACAAGACTAGACAGACAAGACTAGACAGACAAGACTAGACAGACAAGACTAGACAGACAAGACTAGACAGACAAGACTAGACAGACAAGACTAGACAGACAAGACTAGACAGACAAGACTAGACAGACAAGACTAGACAGACAAGACTAGACAGACAAGACTAGACAGACAAGACTAGACAGACAAGACTAGACAGACAAGACTAGACAGACAAGACTAGACAGACAAGACTAGACAGACAAGACTAGACAGACAAGACTAGACAGACAAGACTAGACAGACAAGACTAGACAGACAAGACTAGACAGACAAGACTAGACAGACAAGACTAGACAGACAAGACTAGACAGACAAGACTAGACAGACAAGACTAGACAGACAAGACTAGACAGACAAGACTAGACAGACAAGACTAGACAGACAAGACTAGACAGACAAGACTAGACAGACAAGACTAGACAGACAAGACTAGACAGACAAGACTAGACAGACAAGACTAGACAGACAAGACTAGACAGACAAGACTAGACAGACAAGACTAGACAGACAAGACTAGACAGACAAGACTAGACAGACAAGACTAGACAGACAAGACTAGACAGACAAGACTAGACAGACAAGACTAGACAGACAAGACTAGACAGACAAGACTAGACAGACAAGACTAGACAGACAAGACTAGACAGACAAGACTAGACAGACAAGACTAGACAGACAAGACTAGACAGACAAGACTAGACAGACAAGACTAGACAGACAAGACTAGACAGACAAGACTAGACAGACAAGACTAGACAGACAAGACTAGACAGACAAGACTAGACAGACAAGACTAGACAGACAAGACTAGACAGACAAGACTAGACAGACAAGACTAGACAGACAAGACTAGACAGACAAGACTAGACAGACAAGACTAGACAGACAAGACTAGACAGACAAGACTAGACAGACAAGACTAGACAGACAAGACTAGACAGACAAGACTAGACAGACAAGACTAGACAGACAAGACTAGACAGACAAGACTAGACAGACAAGACTAGACAGACAAGACTAGACAGACAAGACTAGACAGACAAGACTAGACAGACAAGACTAGACAGACAAGACTAGACAGACAAGACTAGACAGACAAGACTAGACAGACAAGACTAGACAGACAAGACTAGACAGACAAGACTAGACAGACAAGACTAGACAGACAAGACTAGACAGACAAGACTAGACAGACAAGACTAGACAGACAAGACTAGACAGACAAGACTAGACAGACAAGACTAGACAGACAAGACTAGACAGACAAGACTAGACAGACAAGACTAGACAGACAAGACTAGACAGACAAGACTAGACAGACAAGACTAGACAGACAAGACTAGACAGACAAGACTAGACAGACAAGACTAGACAGACAAGACTAGACAGACAAGACTAGACAGACAAGACTAGACAGACAAGACTAGACAGACAAGACTAGACAGACAAGACTAGACAGACAAGACTAGACAGACAAGACTAGACAGACAAGACTAGACAGACAAGACTAGACAGACAAGACTAGACAGACAAGACTAGACAGACAAGACTAGACAGACAAGACTAGACAGACAAGACTAGACAGACAAGACTAGACAGACAAGACTAGACAGACAAGACTAGACAGACAAGACTAGACAGACAAGACTAGACAGACAAGACTAGACAGACAAGACTAGACAGACAAGACTAGACAGACAAGACTAGACAGACAAGACTAGACAGACAAGACTAGACAGACAAGACTAGACAGACAAGACTAGACAGACAAGACTAGACAGACAAGACTAGACAGACAAGACTAGACAGACAAGACTAGACAGACCAGACTATACAGACCAGACTATACAGACAAGACTAGACAGACAAGACTAGACAGACAAGACTAGACAGACAAGACTAGACAGACAAGACTAGACAGGCAAGATTAGACAGACAAGACTAGACAGACAAGACTAGACAGACAAGACTAGACAGACAAGACTAGACAGACAAGACTAGACAGACAAGACTAGACAGACAAGACTAGACAGACCAGACTATACAGACCAGACTATACAGACAAGACTAGACAGACAAGACTAGACAGACAAGACTAGACAGACAAGACTAGACAGGCAAGATTAGACAGACAAGACTAGACAGACAAGACTAGACAGACAAGACTAGACAGACAAGACTAGACAGACAAGACTAGACAGACAAGACTAGACAGACAAGACTAGACAGACAAGACTAGACAGACAAGACTAGACAGACAAGACTAGACAGACAAGACTAGACAGACAAGACTAGACAGACAAGACTAGACAGACAAGACTAGACAGACAAGACTAGACAGACAAGACTAGAGAGACAAGACTAGACAGACAAGACTAGACAGACAAGACTAGACAGACAAGACTAGACAGACAAGACTAGACAGACAAGACTAGAGAGACAAGACTAGACAGACAAGACTAGACAGACAAGACTAGACAGACAAGACTAGACAGACAAGACTAGACAGACAAGACTAGACAGACAAGACTAGACAGACAACACTAGACAGACAAGACTAGACAGACAAGACTAGACAAACAAGACTAGACAGACAAGACTAGACAGACAAGACTAGACAGACAAGACTAGACAGACAAGACTAGACAGACAAGACTAGACAGACAAGACTAGACAGACAAGACTAGACAGACAAGACTAGACAGACAAGACTAGACAGACAAGACTAGACAGACAAGACTAGACAGACAAGACTAGACAGACAAGACTAGACAGACAAGACTAAACAGACAAGACTAGACAGATAAGACTCTACAGATAAAACTAGAGAGACAAGACTAGACAGACCATCTAGACAGACAAGGCTAGACAGACAAGACTAGACTAACAAGACTAGACGGACAAGACTAGATAGAGAAGATTAGAGAGACAATACTAGACAGACAAGACAAGAGAAACAAGGCTATGGAGGCAACACTAGACAGCACGGGCGTAGCCAGGGTTTAGTTTCGGGTGGTGTTTACAAAATATTTCGGGGGGTGGTGGTTTGCAGAAATGCAACAATTTACTTTCTAAAACTGACACACAAGGGTTCCTAAACTCAACATCTAACATGCTCTCTTGAAGATAATCGTCTCTACTCGTCCCTCCTGATTTCAATATAGGAGTGATATTATGTTCTATTTTAGACTAGACAGACAAGACTAGACTGACAATACTAGATATACGAAACTAGACGGACAAGATTGTAGAGTCATTACTAAACAAACCAGACTAGACAGACAAGAAAATACTAGAGAGACAAAACTAAATACCCAAGACCACTCAGACAAGATTAGGCAGACAAGAATTGGCAGAGTAGACTATCTAGATAATATTTGTCAGCGAAGACAAATTTATTTATCCAAACTAGAAGGTTTTAAAAGAGATTTTAATAAAATCTAAATTTTGTTTTTTGGAATGTAATTAGTAATGGTAATTATTCTAACTGTATGGTGTAAACATCATTGTAATCAAACCGGAATTTTAATTTCCTTCGTAATTTGCGCTTTTAAGACGCGGTGTAGGCAACTCAGACGCTGGTCTTGTTTTGCTGGTTGTATATAACTGATGTATGAAGTCACTATTTTTGCAATTTCCCCTCTTATATTCTTCCCAATATATAAACTGTCATAGGTGGGCACAGTTAATCCAGAAGTTAACTTCGTTAACTCGTTAATAAAAAAGTTAAAACTTAAATTAAATAAAACGCAAATTAAAGTTAACCGTTAAAAGTTAAGCATCCTTTTGGGATACATTGGTAAATAAAACAAAAACAAGTAGATAGATTAATTGATTTACCTAATTATTACAAGCGACAGTAGTGACCCTATGCACTTACTATGGAAGACTAACTAATATGGAAGAAAAAGGCTTTTTATTGTATTATTCATCGTCTTGAATTGGTCCGAGTATTCTACGCAATACTTTCCGCTCAATGATACCTATTTTGTTGCCACTGGTGTGTGTCAAGTCCCAGGTTTTGCAACCATATTTGAGTATTAGTCTGACAATTGTTTTGTACATCCTTATTTCAGTGTTTCTGTGTAGGTGTAGGAAGATTTGTGCGAGAGCGAAGTATGCTCGGTTTTCCACTGTGGTTCTGGCTCTTATTTCTGCTTCTTCGCTTCCGTTGTTTTCTAGAGTCAACCCTAGATAGTGAAAGCTGCTGACTTGGTCTAAGTTGTCTTGTGTTGTTATCGCCATTGCCGTTGTTATTGATTGTGGTATGACCAGGGTTAGCACTTTAGTCTTTGTTACGTTAATTTTCAGCCATATATCTCCCTGGCTGCTTCCTTCAGGAGGGTGTTCGCTTTTTCTTCTGCGGCTTTGCGGCTAATGATGTTGATGTCATCGGCGTATGCCGCTAGCTGAACAGTTTTGTTAGCGAGTAAGTTGTTTCTGCCGATACCGGATTTTCTGACTACCTGTTCTAGCGCCAGGTCGAAGAGGATCGGTGCTAATCCATCTCCCTGCTTCAGTTCCTACGCGTATGTGAGTTCTTCAGTTAGTTCTCCTTGTATGCGCACTTTTGTCGTACACTTTTTCATGGTCATGCGTACAAGTCTTGCCAGTTTCCCTGGTATGACGAGTTCCTTAAGAGTCGTGTACAACTTTGTGGGATTGACTGAATCGTAAGCTTGTTTGAAGTCCACAAATATGTTGTACAAAGCATAGTGCATTTGTTTTACATAGTGCATTTGAACATTTGTATTACGGTGAATAGTTGGTCAGTTGTGGACCAGGGTGGACCTGGTCTGAACCCGAGTTGACGCTGCTTTTACTTTTTCTTCAAACTGTATATATTTGGATGCATGCGTCCTTTTCACATGTTGTTTAAGATTATTAAGACTAGACATGTGAGCCTTTATTGTACAAACTTTAGGCAAGTTTTTACGCAGTTTGCATTCATAAATCAACTTCTGTTCTCCAAGTTTTGATTGGAATATAAAGTAACCACTCAAGTGCGGCCAAGTATTCGATTCATTTTCACTTTCAGAGCTTTGCGTACTTTGTGGACGTAGTAGTGTTCATGATGTACACTTGTAAATGTTACACCATCAGTTATTTCCAGAAATAACCTACACAAACGAAAAAGATAAATAAATGAAGATTGGTAAAATATAAATGAAGTCGGCTAAAAATGATGCAAACGCTAAAAATGTCAGGTTATAATAACTTTATATTTTTCGGCTCTGTGGTTTCTCGGATTTTTCCTTTTTTGAGCAACAGCGTGGCGCGCAATTCAAACAAAAAATTGCAACATGTCAACAAACAACCAATGTAACGGACTAAAGTTAACGGAAGTTCAATTTAACGGAAGTTAACAAGAGCGTTAACATTTTCTTGAGTTAACTTTAAAGTTAATCAGTTAAGCATTTTGTTAACTTCGTTAATTGACGGTTAACGGATTAACGAGTTAATGCCCACCTATGTAAACTGTTATATGATGGATTCTATTTTCTTTGCTTATTTAGTCATGTAATCACGCCTAGTCCAGTCGATTCTTTGGATTTACAACTATATAGGGATATGTATTATTACAGCTTAATCTTGCGTTCTGCATATTCATTATTCATATTTTGATCTTCCTTTCTCTCACAGATATTTCTACTTATATCTACTCTTACCACTCATTACTAATGTTATCACAATATATATATATATATATATATATATATATATATATATATATATATATATATATATATATAGTACAATAAAATATTGTAAAATCTCGTTGTAAAATTAAAATGTCAATTTGAACACATATTAAGATAATTTCCAAAAATAGGACTAGTACAGTAATATAGTAATTGACTATCTATTTATATTCACTTTACTTACAATCAAATATAGATAAGCAATACTAGCCAGATACGGGCAGACACGTCTAAATAGACACATCTAGACGAACAGGACTAGACATACAAGACTAGATAGACAAGACTTAGCAGACAAGACAACAACACAACTAGATAGACAACGCAAGCGAGACAATACTGGATAAGCAAGGCTCTCACTAAACCTCCTAATCCACTTTGGCTTTTAGTATGTACCACCCCGGTATCGCATATTTTGCATTCATTCAGGGTGGGAAGCCCGGACGGTTAGTGAAAACCGCCCTAGTTGTTGACTACCCCGACCAGGATTCGAACCCGGGTTCGAAGCATTGGAAGGCGGGTAAGTTGTCAACTACACTACCGAGGAGGACGTGATAAACAAGGCTACACAGACGCGACTAGACAGAGAGGACTAGACACTTTGTTGACCACACCCGCCTGACAAGCGGGAGACCGGGATTCCCCGCCGAGGCAGAGGCATTTTCAATCAGGCGGCAGTAACTGTCCGCGATGCCCACCGTGAAGGAATTCATAATATGCGATGCCGGGTTGGCGAAAAGGGCGTTTAGCGAGAGATTCCCCAAACCACAATGAAAAAAACGACAAGACTAGACAGACTAGACTAGATAGATAATCTAGACTAGACTAGATAGACCAGACTAGGCAGACAAGTCTAGAGAGTACAGTAACTTATTACCTATTTTCATTAAAAAATTAATTCGATTATTACTTACGATTTTTGACATTATTTTGTGTTTTCTGTGAGTTGTCTTTGAGAACTGACTATAACTGTTTGAGCTTTTTTGCAACTTTGCTTCGCTTTTTATACTGTTTCTGTCTATTTTTTTTAAATAATTAGTTCTTAGGGAATTTTGCCTAAAGCGGTGAAATTCACTTTCTTTTCAACAAGGAAACCTAGAAATAACTCATAGAGCACAAAAGACCTTCAATATTCGTAATTGTGTAAATATGCTAGATTCCTAAAATGCAGTTTCAATTCTTCTCTAGTCTTGTTTAGTATTCTTCAGTTTTTTATAGATTTGTCCAGTCTTTTCTGCACTGCTCTAGTATTGTCTGGACTTGTATATTCTAGTCTTACCTAATCTTGCCTGGTTTTCTCTGAAGTTTTCTTGTCCTGTTTGGTCTTGTCAGGTCTTTTCTGGACTTCTCTGATCTTGTTTGGTCTGGGATCTGGGAAAGGAAAAGCCATAGCGAAGTTTATCCGGATTTAAAAAAAAAATCAAATAGTGCTCATTGAGGCCTATTGAAATTTGATTATCGAAAATGTGCTTCATGCAAACTTTTTGCGGCTGATAGCCACGACATGACGAGCGTTTAAAAATGCCTCATTTCCTTGGATTTGCATGAAATAATTTTAACACAGATATATAGAGCGAGCGCACTTTCTTTTAATAAACGCATTAAGTTCGATATAGTTTACATAAGTTTTAAATAGATTACATGTTTCTAATGAAATTGACATATTTGTGGTCGAATGCCTTGACACAGGATTTTTTTTAATAAAGAAATACTTGCAAATGTATGTTTTTGTCCAATTTTCCGGAGTCTAAGAAACATGCATTTAGCGCTATTTTATAGAACACATTTTCATCTAAAAGTTGTGCA
This sequence comes from Phosphuga atrata, assembly GCA_944588485.1. Taxonomy (NCBI): domain Eukaryota; kingdom Metazoa; phylum Arthropoda; class Insecta; order Coleoptera; family Silphidae; genus Phosphuga; species Phosphuga atrata. Next base: position 49,540,424 of record OX155904.1, read on the forward strand.
ATTTTCATTTTTCCACAGCGAAGCGTTTTGGCGGAAGAGTTCAATTAAACCCGTGTAAATTGAAAACCGAAATTCAGAGAAGGGGTACTGATAAATTTTGGGATTTTATATTTTTTACTTTTGCGAAGAAACCGAAGGTTCTTGCAAAATTTGCAAAGAATACTTTTTTGTAGACACCAACGTCTTACATAAGGATATTCTGGTTATAATATTCCATCTTGAGGCGTTGATGAGATATTTGCAAATAGGCTTTGTGGAAAAAATCATTACTTACAACGTCCCCATTGGAGTGGAAGCGCTCTAATTTTGTCAAATGATATGTCTGGTGGATACCCACATTCAGTAAAAGTTTCAATGAAATCCTTCAAGGATTTATATATTTTTTTGCAATTTTTTAATATTTTCAAATTTTCGTGTTCGGTTTTGATCGGAATTCGGGATTGACATGTCTGGATTTGTTTAAAAAAATATTTTACTAAATTTTACGCAACGTGGAACAATAAAATTTCACAAATTTGTTGGGAATTAGTCGGTCTATGATATCCTTCAGTTATTTTTGCAAAATATTTTATCTAGCGGCGGTCGCTGCCCCTCAAACTCAAACATAACTAAAATTAATAAATTCAAATAACTATAAAATGAAAACTGCAAGAGATATATTTAAGTTTCTTTCAGATCTATATAGATTATACATTTTTCTATTGAAATTTACGTTTTGGTATTTTCATGGTCGATAGCCTGGACACATATTAGTAGATAAGCTATGGGGGTTCTAGACCACTTCAACTTTTGTAAGTCCAAACTCTTGCGCCTTTTTGGCTCCGGGGGGCGACGGGGGCTTCGACGGGGGCTCCGACGGTGGCTTCGACGGGGGCTGGGGGGCGCCTTCAGACGGGGGCTCCGGGGGGCCTATGGCGGGGGCTTACAAGGGGTGGACAACCCCCCACAAACGCGGCTGCGCCCTTTTGGTAGACGGGGGGCTGGGTCTGATGATAGTCATTCTCCGGAATCAGGAATTAACGTGAATAAAAACGAATAATCACGAATAAACAAGAATAAACATGGATAAACAAGACGTTTTATTCTTGTTTATTCGTGTTTATTCACGTTAATTCTTGATTCCGGAGAATGACTATCATCAGACCCAGTCCCCGTCTACCAAAAGGGCGCAGCCGTGTTTGTGGGGGGTTGTCCACCCCTTGTAAGCCCCCCGTCATAGCCCCCCCGGAGGCCCCGTCTGAAGGCGCCCCCCAGCCCCCGTCGAAGCCCCCGTCGCCCCCGGAGCCAAAAAGGCGCAAGAGTTTGGACTTGAAAAAAGTTGAAGTGGTCTAGAACCCCCATAGCTTATCTACTCATATTTTTTTCTAATAAAGAAATACTTATTGAAAATTTACAAATATATACAGATCTCTTGTCTCGTCTGGTCTGGTCTTGTCTTGTCTTATCTGGTTTTGTCTGTTCTTGTCTGGTCTTTTCTGGTCTGGTCCTGACTAGTCTTGTCCATTCTCGTTTGGTCTGGTTCGGTCTTGTATGGTTTTACACGGCCTTGTCCCGTCTTATCCGGTCTTGTACGATCTTGTCCAGTATTGTCAGGTTTTGTCTGGTCTTGTCTCGTCTTGTGTGGTCTGGTCTGGCGTTGTCTGACTTGTCTTATTTTGTCAGTATTGCCTTGTTTATCTGATGTTCGCTGCTGCTGCTAGGTCTCGTCTGGTCTTTTATGGTCTCGTGTGGTCTTCCGTTTTTTAGTTTGTTTTTTCTTGTTTTTGTCTGGTCTTTTTTATTTATGCTTGGTCTTTTCAAGGCTCGTCTGGTCTTTTATGGTCTCGCCTGGTTTTCTGTGCTTTAGTTTGTATTTTTTTGGTTGTATCTGGTCTTGTTTTTTTTTAAATATGGTATTATTTGGTTTTGTCTGGTCTTTTCTGGTCTCGCCTGGCTTTTTCATGTGAGGTCCGGTCTTGTCGCAACACAGTGTATTTTCATAAGTTTTTAATAGTAAATTCGTAAAATTCGTAAAATTTTTCTTGTAATTAAACTACATATTTACGGTTTTCAGATTTTTCCCTTTACATGTGCTGTAAGACACCGCTTCTTGCCAAATTTCATGATTCTAGGTCAACGGGAACTACCCTATAGGTTTTGATTCCTTTGTGAAATCGCAAAATTTGCGTATTTTACATATCTTTTCATCGCGTTGACTTACAAGTTTGATTTTTTCACAGCTGAAAGAGACCGCAGACCCGAGTATTTGATACAAATTTCAACTTGTTACCTCTTCGGGTTCCTGAGAAAAATGGTCTTGACAGACAGACAGACGGACAGACAGACGGACAACAAAGTGATCCTATAAGGGTTCCGTTTTCGGTACGGAACCCTAATGTAATGTAAGCCAGAGAAAAAATAATTTTTTATTTAGTTGAATATTTATAAAATATGTTATGTTATATTATATTATTTCAGTTTTATATTTTGTTGAAATGAGATTTTTATTGCATTTTATTTGATTTTAATAAGCTTTTGTTTTATTTTCGTATTTTGTTAATTATGTTTGCCAGATTTGCACGTTGTTTTTCATTAAAAGCGTAATTTTAAAGTACTTATAAATATCGTGATCTTGAAATCGAAAAAAATTCGCCAGCGGCGGGCTTTTTTTGCTTGCTGCGCTTGCACTTGATATTTTTGGTAAATATATTAGGCGGAAATATAAATTAGCCTATAGGGGACAAATTTGTAAATCCGACACTCTAGAGTTCTAAACGCTGTAGACCAATTTTTCCCAACCTTTTTTGTGCCATGCTCCACCTAAGCCTTTCCAAACTTCTTATGCCCCCTATGTAACATATACATAATTTTATATAGTAATCCAAATAATTTTTATAAAGGCGTTTCTATATAAAATTATTATTTTAATTTAGTGAGATCCTTGCGTTTAGTGCTTGCTGCACAGAGATTTTATGTTAGATTCCAATTTGGTTAGCTTCAGTATCAAGTCTCCCCGTTGTGTTATATCCAGACGATTTCTTTTATTTTACCAGTAAATCATTTACAGCACTAAATCCACGCTCAGCTAAATATGAAGACGGAAACGATAACAATAGTTTTCTTGCACATTTGGTTGAGTTTAAAGCCATACCATCGATCCTTTTATATTAAAGAAAGTTTTAACTGACTCATCATTAGGCATTTCTGCGAGTTGTTTGTAAGATAAGATCTTTCTATTTAACCCAAGTGAATAGCCATCTGGGCTAGTACTAGACTACTACCGGTTTAGAACTAAATTATAACTAAACTAGTCCAAAACTAGACTAGAAGATGACTAGAACTAGACTAGGTCTAAACTAAACTGGAACTAGACTATGAATTGGTAAAACCATACAACATTATAGATAATCAGATAAACTTAATAAAGACGGAACAAAGCTTGAATATATAAATATACTCAATTTTTCCGGAGCTCTATAATACTAATGAGTCTTTTTAGTACTACCAAATACAAATCTCGTATGAAATTTGTCAGTTATTTTATATCTTTCAGTCCACCTTCGTGACACTCACCAAAAACCATAAAAATAACATTGTTTTTAAGATCATGTCTTTCCGATACCTTGAGTGGATAGCCATCTGTGGACGCGTAGTATTATTCAACGGAAAGGTTGAGTATATTTATATATTCAAGCTTTGTTCCGTCTTTATTAAGGAACTAGACTATATCCAAATTAGACTAGAACAAAACTAGAATTAGGCTAGTACTAGTATTTGACTGATCATGCCGTAGATTAGTTCTAGATTAATAAAGGGACAAGTTTAGCATGTAAAAGATTTGAATTACTGGATTAGTTAAGGTTGTAATAAATTTAATAAACTAGACATAATAAAGTCTATCGAAACAAATAATTAATTTAATAAACATGACTAAATCGTGTTAATCAATACAAACTAATAATTGAATTAAATAATCGTGTTGATTGATAAGTTTGATGAGTTGTGTTGAACAAATGTGGTGTGGAATTACGGCGACGATCTGAATTGATGTAGCGTGACAAGCTGGCGACACAAATCGTTGATTTGTGTCGATCTGTTTCCTGGAAATGAAACCGAATATATTTGCTAAATTTACCACCCGAAAATGTAAGTACCTACAACATTTTTGTGAATGTCATTGTTGATTAACTTGTTTTCGCAATTTACTTAATTACTCATAGGAAAATTCTAAATTACTTTCTCCTAAAAAAAAAATTAGCCTTGCCTTATTCAATTTACAATATTGCTGGATAGATATTACTATTTTTGTCTAGTCTGGTCTGGTTTTGTTTGGTCTTATCTGGTATTATCTTGGGGCTTGGTAAAGAATACGGGATATTTTTAAACGTTGTGTTGCGGACTTTTTACCTGGTGTAACTGTTGTTAATCATCTTTGGCACTATTTAAATAAGATCGGAAAGTAAAAATTAAGCTTCTACATTGCCTGGTTCAATATATATTCGTGTTTTTGTTGTCCTAAACTAAATGACATTTAAAAAAATTGATGCTGGAGGCGTACGCAAATGGGCCGACGTTGTCACGTATATTATTTGTTTTAAAGAAAAATATTATCCAATATTCATATTAAAATATCAATACTTTTTTAGGTTACCGGAATTTTAATTTCGCGCACTGCATATATAAACTTGAAGCTATTTTCAAAAATTGAAATTCTAAATTGTCTTAATGGTCAAGTTAATAACTAATTTCCGCTTTAATCATCAACAGATTTGCCTCGAAATAGAAAAAGGAAAACTTAGCGAGGAAAAAATATAAATAAATTAAGATTTTCTTCAAATTAAATTTAACAAAAATCGCCACGTCCTCCAACTGGAAAATACAAATAAATTTTTAAAATTTGATAAAAAAACGGATAAAACCACAGGTAATGTCCAGTCTTATATCATCAGATTTTCTTCAAAAAAGAAAAAACGAAATCTGAAAAATACAAATAAATTGGAATTTAGAAAACAAAAACAGAAAAAATCTTACAAGTAATGTCCTGTCTATTCATCATACGATTTCCACAAAATAAGAAAAAAGAAAAACGAAGTTGCCCGTCTGAAATTCGTGTGAAAAATACAAATAAATTCGAATTTTGTTAAAAATTAAAACAGAAAAAACCTCACTATAGCATTGTGCGATCTAGTAATCGGAGTCCTCGTCCGTATCACAATCATCACCCGGTCTTGGCTGGGGATGCACGGGATCGTACATCTTACCAGCCATACGGAAAAATTCCAGTGCGGGATCAACCTCAAGCTCTCTGCGCCGTTTCTGGAACATGTACCGAGTGAGGTTACTGGGTACGTGATTTTTGATACGCCCAGATGACGCCATGGAAGATTTAGAAGCCCTCCAAGTTGACTCTATGGCATTTGTATGTGCCCCGGTATCGGGATCTTTAAAGTTAATCGAATGATTAACAGTTAGGTGTTTGTAGCCAATGTCATTGAGGGCGCTATAAGCCTTCCAGCAGTCACTGATTATCATCGTACCCGATTCTATCCACGACTCGATCAGAGACACAAGAGTTTCAGAGTCGTATTTCTCGACGGCTACCATGAACAGCAGTGTCACGTTCGTAACCGCCGAAACCCCACTGCCCTTCCACTCGGTGACCCCGATGATATTTAAGCCTTCCGAGCTGAGAGTTATCAATCTCAACGACCTTATCAGGGCCGCCGAGTTTCTCAGGCTGAATAAAAAATGCATCAAAGACAACCTCCGGGCAAAAAGATGACCAGTCTGCCGATCAGCATCAACGATGCATTTTGAACCCAAAAAGAGACGAACCCAAGAATTTTCAATATCGGCAACTTGGACTTGGCGAAGAAAGTGCCCGAACGAAATTGTACCTTTTGACCGCACATCTTGGACTGTTTCTTATTTTCGGAAACAGGATTTCCGGAAATAGATTAATTCTTAAAGATCCAGCGAAACCCGTCAATCCTGAAATAAAACATTTAGGATAAATTCCAACATTGTTAAAGGTTTAAAAAAAACAACCAACCTTCTAACCAAGTATCCCGACACATTTTCAAGAGTCCGTTTTCGCACTTGGAGCGATTTATACGACCCCTCGGCCGGGATCAATCTCTACTCAGCCATTTTCATGACGGTTTCGTCTGGATCCTGCAGTATCTGGTGGATATCCAGGACACTTAAATAATTCATTGCAAACATTGCGGCTGTTTTTGGCGTGACTGCTTGTTGCAATATGAATGCAATTTTGAATACGACGCCAGCGTTGCCAACTCTACGTCTTTTGACGTAGATCTACGTACTTTTTTTCAGAATCTACGAATTTTCTATCAAATTCACAAATTTGCAAAATATCATCGCATTAGGCAAAAAATACGCGTCAGGTCGTTCATTTTAAAAGTGCTGGGGTTCTCTGCTAAGGTTCTTCTTTAATTCGCTCGTTGGAACGCGGTAGGGCGTTCGACTCGCGAGGAAAATAAATTTAAAAAGTATACGTGGCTAATAAGAATTTTAATTATTCCCGACTTCAGCTAAACCAATATCTCTTAAAGTATGGTATTTAAATGCAGAATTTTTTAATATCAAATTTCGAATTAAATCGAAATTCGTTTGCCTTTTATTAATTTTTAAGTAAACTCTTAAATATTTGTAAAATAATTGTAGCCGGACTTTGCAACATAGTGAGTAAAATTCTAGTTTCGCTTGATGTATACACGATGTCAAAGCTAGCTTTACAATTCAGGAGGCCAAAAAATAATTTGCAATGTTGTAAATAATCTAAATAGTTGGGAAAGATGGTTCGTTCTGGACCCTCCACTTCCGGCCCCCAACCTCGCTCCCACTTTCGATTCCCACACCACTTCCGGTTCTCACCCCCACTTCTGGTTCACACTCACACTTCCGGTTACCACTCAAACTTTCGGTTCCCACACCACTTCCGGTTCCGGAACCGGAAGTGGGGGGGGGGGGGGGGGGGCGGGAACCGGAGGGCGGGAACCGGAGCAGGGTGGGGACCGGAAGTTGAGGCGGAGGATCTATTTGTTTCTTAAATAATAATTGTCGGTCATAAAAATGATACAAATTTCGTGCGGAAACGATTTTACAGCGCTCCAGCAAATGCGGAACTCGCCCTTCGGGCTCGTTTCCCAAACGAGCTGTCGCGTTGTATAATCAAACTTTCCACACTCTAATGTAAATAACTATTTCAGTTACGCATTATGGCAAGTGATACATTGGAGTATAATAAACATCTTCTAACCGACATTTATTAATTGTTAATTGTAATTGTAAAAGTGCATCAATCAATTAACAATTAATCAATTGTAATTGCAAAATTTTACAATTAACAATTAATTAATTGTTAATTGTGATATAATGCAATTACAATTAATTATTTTGATTGTTAGTTGCAATTAAATCTCACAATTTAATTGTTAATTGTTTTCACAATTAATTTTTGCCCAACTATGGCAGGGAGGCACATGCAATAAATCAAAAATCATAAAAATCGGTACCGCTGGCCCATCGGTCTCATCGGTTGAGTTTTTAAAAGGCAAAATTCAAATCCAACTGTGTTTTAGCAACTCTGGATTTGTTTTTAGATTGCTGGATTTTATTGAAGAAAAAATGTCTCTTGGCATTAGTTATGTTTCTAGCGTGTTGATGTTTTTTTAGTTTTATATTGATCAATAAGGTGTAAATCATTTAATGTATAACACAACCAATAGAGCTTCATTAGATGTTCATAATTAGTGTTGTGGTGACCTTCATTAATTAGTGTTGTTGTTATCCATTTGTTAGTTTTTAGTACATATTTCCTAGATTCGATGGGGCAGATTTGGTCCAAAGAAAGCGTTAGGTTATTCAAAAAATTACTGAAAGCTACCTCAACATCCCCGCTCAAATTGTTGAGAAATCAATTTTACTGATGAGATGTTTAATTTTGTGTATGTCAACATCGGTAATATGTCTTCCCAGGCGATATGTCAACTTTTGGTTCGATGCACATGACAAGTTCGGGTTCAATTGAAAGGTCAAGCTGAGGTGGTCAGCGATGACTGGATCGACAATCTTGAACGAAAATGCCCTAGCATCGATGTTAGTGGCCATATAGTCAATCGATGACTGAGTAGTTGAACCGCGAAAGTCTGTAAATATCCTAGTGGCGCCTTGATTGATAACACGTAGTTGAAATGAGCTTAGTATTGTCTTTCAGTCGTATTTTTCATATAATCAATATTTAAATCGCCAACAAACAAAGTGGGTTTCAGATTTGCACAGGTGTAGTAACATCTTATTGAGCATATTATAAAATATTTGTAGGTTTCCTACCGGCGATCTGTATATACATATAATGTTAATCTTGGTTAGATGAAGGCCTAGTGTTAAGCCACAAACTTGAAAATCCTTTTCAACTGAATAACTCGATAGCATAAGATGAGATGTATTTATACAATTGCGATCATATATTCACCATGGATAGTGTTAGTCTCTTTAGTGTTCCTAGGAAACTCCACCATGGATAGTGTTAGTCCTAGAAAAATGCGAGACTAACTGGTAGTTATGGATTTTAATCACATCAATTTCATCTTTTGTACACAAATGTTCGCAAATGCATACCACGTCGATGTTTTCCCTTTTTAAATACAATTGCACTAAATCAAATTTGTTTCTAATTGAGTGTTAACTTAAGCAATTGTGATGGATTTAATATGAGGTTTTCTTAGAGTTTCTTGAGAAATAACCGCTATGCTTTGATGTTTACATCCAGTGCCTCTTCTAAAAAACTTTTATTAGGTGTTGGTGGATTGATAACCGCTCGTGCTCCACTGGAGTTTATTGTATTATTCTGCAAACCTTTCAGTACAAAGACGTAGTCCCTAATTGTTATTTGCGATGGCCCAGTTTTAGGAATTTTTTACAATCCTATTCCCATATCCTCACTTTGAAGGAGCAGTATCTAGCATTAGAAGTGCTAATTTTACATATAGTGTCCTCTATATTGATGTGTTGGTTAATGCACTTAAGTAGGTTGTCCTCAGTGGTTCCAGGAGCAACGTTATTCACACGGAACCATTTTCTCTTAACAGCAGCACGGATGATGTAAGAGGGCCCACTTCCTAAAACGAGAGGTTTGTGTGTTTGTACTCTTGGGTACAGACAACACCAGACACCAGACAAAACTGGACAGGAGAAGACTAGTTTAGAGAAAACAATACTAAACAAGACTAGCAATAATCAATTAAACTTACAATCACATTTTTCGTTTATTTTCTATAAACAAATATTAACAATTAATAGCCAAACAAAGATACAATTAGTCTTATTGTATTTCTAAAAAATCTATTCTATAATGGTGGAACCATCAACCACTTTGGAGACGGGACCATCAGCCGGCACAGACTGGACCGTGTATTTGAGCTCAGTACCATGAGCAGCTGTATTCACTGATGCGGTTCCACCCAAGTCAATCTTTGGCCCATCTAATGGAACAACTTCCTCCCTAAATAAAAAGAAACAGAAAATTGATTAATGTCTTCTCTTCTCTGTCTAGTCTTGTTTGTCTAGTCTTGTCTGTCTAGTCTTGTCTGTCTAGTCTTGTCTGTTTAGACTTGTCTGTCTAGTCTTGTCTGTCTAGTCTTGTCTGTCTAGTCTTGTCTGTCTAGTCTTGTCTGTCTAGTGTTGTCTGTCTAGTGTTGTCTGTCTGGTCTTGTCTGTCTAGTCTTGTCTGTCTAGTCTTGTCTGTCTAGTCTTGTCTGTCTAGTCTTGTCTGTCTAGTCTTGTCTGTCTAGTCTTGTCTATCTAGTCTTGTCTGTCTAGTCTTGTCTGTCTAGTCTTGTCTGTCTAGTCTTGTCTGTCTAGTCTTGTCTGTCTAGTCTTGTCTGTCTAGTCTTGTCTGTCTAGTCTTGTCTGTCTAGTCTTGTCTGTCTAGTCTTATCTGTCTAGTCTTGTCTGTCTAGTCTTGTCTGTCTAGTCTTGTCTGTCTAGTCTTGTCTGTCTAGTCTTGTCTGTCTAGTCTTGTCTGTCTAGTCTTGTCTGTCTAGTCTTGTCTGTCTAGTCTTGTCTGTCTAGTCTTGTCTGTCTAGTCTTGTCTGTCTAGTCTTGTCTGTCTAGTTTTGTCTGTCTAGTCTTGTCTGTCTAGTCTTGTCTGTCTAATCTTGTCTGTCTAGTCTTGTCTGTCTAGTCTTGTCTGTCTAGTCTTGTCTGTCTAGTCTTGTCTGTCTAGTCTTGTCTGTCTAGTCTTGTCTGTCTAGTCTTGTCTGTCTAGTCTTGTCTGTCTAGTCTTGTCTGTCTAGTCTTGTCTGTCTAGTCTTGTCTGTCTAGTCTTGTCTGTCTAGTCTTGTCTGTCTAGTCTTGTCTGTCTAGTCTTGTCTGTCTAGTCTTGTCTGTCTAGTCTTGTCTGTCTAGTCTTGTCTGTCTAGTCTTGTCTGTCTAGTCTTGTCTGTCTAGTCTTGTCTGTCTAGTCTTGTCTGTCTAGTCTTGTCTGTCTAGTCTTGTCTGTCTAGTCTTGTCTGTCTAGTCTTGTCTGTCTAGTCTTGTCTGTCTAGTCTTGTCTGTCTAGTCTTGTCTGTCTAGTCTTGTCTGTCTAGTCTTGTCTGTCTAGTCTTGTCTGTCTAGTCTTGTCTGTCTAGTCTTGTCTGTCTAGTCTTGTCTGTCTAGTCTTGTCTGTCTAGTCTTGTCTGTCTAGTCTTGTCTGTCTAGTCTTGTCTGTCTAGTCTTGTCTGTCTAGTCTTGTCTGTCTAGTCTTGTCTGTCTAGTCTTGTCTGTCTAGTCTTGTCTGTCTAGTCTTGTCTGTCTAGTCTTGTCTGTCTAGTCTTGTCTGTCTAGTCTTGTCTGTCTAGTCTTGTCTGTCTAGTCTTGTCTGTCTAGTCTTGTCTGTCTAGTCTTGTCTGTCTAGTCTTGTCTGTCTAGTCTTGTCTGTCTAGTCTTGTCTGTCTAGTCTTGTCTGTCTAGTCTTGTCTGTCTAGTCTTGTCTGTCTAGTCTTGTCTGTCTAGTCTTGTCTGTCTAGTCTTGTCTGTCTAGTCTTGTCTGTCTAGTCTTGTCTGTCTAGTCTTGTCTGTCTAGTCTTGTCTGTCTAGTCTTGTCTGTCTAGTCTTGTCTGTCTAGTCTTGTCTGTCTAGTCTTGTCTGTCTAGTCTTGTCTGTCTAGTCTTGTCTGTCTAGTCTTGTCTGTCTAGTCTTGTCTGTCTAGTCTTGTCTGTCTAGTCTTGTCTGTCTAGTCTTGTCTGTCTAGTCTTGTCTGTCTAGTCTTGTCTGTCTAGTCTTGTCTGTCTAGTCTTGTCTGTCTAGTCTTGTCTGTCTAGTCTTGTCTGTCTAGTCTTGTCTGTCTAGTCTTGTCTGTCTAGTCTTGTCTGTCTAGTCTTGTCTGTCTAGTCTTGTCTGTCTAGTCTTGTCTGTCTAGTCTTGTCTGTCTAGTCTTGTCTGTCTAGTCTTGTCTGTCTAGTCTTGTCTGTCTAGTCTTGTCTGTCTAGTCTTGTCTGTCTAGTCTTGTCTGTCTAGTCTTGTCTGTCTAGTCTTGTCTGTCTAGTCTTGTCTGTCTAGTCTTGTCTGTCTAGTCTTGTCTGTCTAGTATTGTCTGCCTAGTCTTGTCTGTTTAGTCTTGTCTGTCTACTCTTGTATGTGTAGTCTTGTCCGTCTAGTCTTGTCTGTCTAGTCAAATCAAATCAGTCTTGTCTGTCTAGTCAAATCAAATCAGTCTTGTCTAGTCGTGCTTGTCTAGTCTTGTCTGTCTAGTGTTGTCTGTCTAGTCTTGTCTATTTAGTCTTGTCGATCTTATCTTGTCTGCCTAGTCTAAAAATTATTCTTGACTTACCCGGTGACGCGATAGCCTTTATCATCAGCTTCGTAGTGGACGGTCCTCTTGAAGTATCCATCACTGTATGAGTATACTCCTTTCACATTTAGTCCGTCCCTGACTTCTTCCCTTTGCTGGGACAAGTCGTTGATGTGATCTTCAATATTAGCGGCGAATTGGTACCTAGGAATCGTTTTGTTTACAAATTGTTGAAGCCTTAATAGCCAAAGCAACAGTGTTATAGTAGCAATCAGTTGATAAATTCGTTGAAAAGCTTCAAAATTGAGTTTTTGGTTAATAAGTTTTCCAACAAAATGCGGACTATAAAACTTTAGTTTATTACATATAAACTATTACATAGATTTGTTTAAAATTAATAATTTTGATTACATAGAAAAGTTTGTCTTTTACGTATTAACTTGTAAGACCTTACAATGTTGTAGGATTTAGCATCTTTGAATAACTACACTTGAACGCAACTAGTTTGAGATTAGTCTAATACTTTTTAGCTTATCACGAATTTGTCTAATTTTTTGACGAAACTTTATAACCCTTCATATTAAGAAACCGTACTCTCTCCGAGAGCATAGGCAACCTCTCGCGCATACTTGTGGAACGTATCATCCACTAATATACGGGACCTAGCAGTTTATCGTCGGTTCCGAACGGCACTAGTTGATAGGTTTTTACTACGCAGAATTACTCGTGGTAGTTTGCCCTTGCTTTCCACAACGTGGCCACAGCATAGTTCCGTGAAAAAAAATGTGATTGAACCCGGGATCTCATGTATATCACCACTGTGACCACCCTTAAACCCTACAAAAGTATATTAATCCACGGAAAAAAGTACACTCTAAAAATTACAGTTTAAATAGTAGCATTGGCCTTACTAATTGTAAACTGTAAAAACTAACAATTGCTTTTTTTGAATTACAGTTTCCGGTATATATGTATTCGTAAGGCCGCTATTTCAACTGTAATATTTAGAGTGTACTTTTTTCCATGTACCAAATATTTCAACCTTTTACAATCCTCTTCCATTTCCTGCAAGATATTAAAACTTTCACAAAAACTGCTCAAAACTCACTGTGCGTTTTGATTTTGGGCCAGCTCCTCATCAGTTGGTGGTCTCTGTGGCACGGCGGCTACCAGCAACGGCACAGCGGCATGATGCTGCGGCTGCGGTTGCGGTATCGGCTGCTCCTCGGGCCGTTGTTCTTGCACCAAACGACCCTTAGGCCGCGCCGGTAAGGCACTGGCCAACGCCACAGCCACAGACAAAACCAAAATCTAAATAATTAGAAGAAGAAAAACAAAAGAAATGTAATAGAAATACCAACTAAATTGTTAGATATGATATTGAAATAGCTAACTTGAAGTGTTGTCTAATTAGTGGTAAAAATGCGATGTAAATAGTTATCTAGTTTAAAGAGATAACTAGAAATGCGGGCTAAATTGTTAACTATAAATGCGGTTTAAAGGTGCTCACAGACCGGCGCGAAAGTTTCGTTGCCGCGACCGCTGCGATATCGCGGCGGACAGATTGATACGGCGGCTTATGTACATGTTCAGATCAACGGCGCTTCTTGGTCTGAACATGTACATAAGCCGCCGTATCAATCGGTCCGCCGCGATATCGCAGCGGTCGCGGCAACGAAACTTTCGCGCCGGTCTGTGAGATCTGTGAAGGTACGCGAAGGTACTGAAGGTCTGTGAAGGTACGCGTCCACAGTTCCGCATCGTACGTATCGGACGCATCGCACCAAACGGATTATTTTTGTACAGCGCGTCCACAGTATCGGCAGCGATCGGATTTGCCGACGCAACTACTAGCAAATACCATATTCCGTATGACGTCATTGGCTCGCATCGGAAAAGGTGCCCCTCGGAGCAACGGCATCGGCATTGCCGACGGGTCGATTCGTGCGATCCGTACGATGCGGAACAGTGGACGCACTTGTATTACTTTCTATAGAAACAATACTACGATCCGTTTGATGCGACGCGTCCGATAAGTACGATGAGGAACTGTGGACCTAGCTTAAATAGTTCTAGTATCTAGATAGTAGTATCTAGATATGTCGTATCTAGAGTATATGTATCTAGATATGTCGCCTAAATAGTAAATTAGAAATGCGGTCTAAATATTTAAACAAATGTGGTCTAAATATTTATCTAGATATGCTATCTAAATAGTTAACTAGAAATGTGGTTTAAATAGTTTTAAACATTGCGGTCTAAATAGTTATCTAGATATACCATTTAAACAGTTAGCTAGAAATGCGGTCTAAGTTATTTAGTTATTTGTGTCTTCTAAATAGTTAACTAGAAATGTAGTCTAAATAGTTATCTAGATTTGCCGCCTGAATAGTTAACTAGAAATGCGATCTAAATAGTTATCGAGTTTAAATAGTTAACTATAAATGCGGTCTATATAACTATCTAGATATGCCGTCTAAATAGTTAACTAACTTGAAATGCCGTCTAAATAGTTTAAGTAATGCGGTCTAAATAGTTTAAGTAATGCGATCTAAATAGTTTAAGTAATGCGGTCTAAATAGTTTAAGTAATGCGCTCTAAATAGTTTAAGTAATGCGGTCTAAATAGTTTAAGTAATGCGGTCTAAATAGTTTAAGTAATGCGGTCTAAATAGTTTAAGTACTGCGGTCTAAATAGTTTAAGTAATGCGCTCTAAATAGTTTCAGTAATGCGGTCTAAATAGTTTAAGTAATGCGGTCTAAATAGTTTAGTAATGCGGTCTAAATAGTTTAAGTAATGCGGTCTAAATAGTTTAAGTAATGCGGTCTAAATAGTTTAAGTAATGCGCTCTAAATAGTTTAAGTAATGCGGTCTAAATAGTTTAAGTAATGCGGTCTAAATAGTTTAAGTAATGCGGTCTAAATAGTTTAAGTAATGCGGTCTAAATAGTTTAAGTAATGCGCTCTAAATAGTTTAAGTAATGCGGTCTAAATAGTTTAAGTAATGCGGTCTAAATAGTTTAAGTAATGCGGTCTAAATAGTTTAAGTAATGCGGTCTAAATAGTTTAAGTAATACGGTCTAAATAGTTTAAGTAATGCGGTCTAAATAGTTTAAGTAATGCGGTCTAAATAGTTTAAGTAATGCGGTCTAAATAGTTTAAGTAATGCGGTCTAAATAGTTTAAGTAATGCGGTCTAAATAGTTTAAGTAATGCGGTCTAAATAGTTTAAGTAATGCGGTCTAAATAGTTTAAGTAATGCGGTCTAAATAGTTTAAGTAATGCGGTCTAAATAGTTTAAGTAATGCGGTCTAAATAGTTTAAGTAATGCGGTCTAAATAGTTTAAGTAATGCGGTCTAAATAGTTTAAGTAATGCGGTCTAAATAGTTTAAGTAATGCGGTCTAAATAGTTTAAGTAATGCGGTCTAAATAGTTTAAGTAATGCGGTCTAAATAGTTTAAGTAATGCGCTCTAAATAGTTTAAGTAATGCGGTCTAAATAGTTTAAGTAATGCGGTCTAAATAGTTTAAGTAATGCGGTCTAAATAGTTTAAGTAATGCGGTCTAAATAGTTTAAGTAATGCGGTCTAAATAGTTTAAGTAATGCGGTCTAAATAGTTTAAGTAATGCGGTCTAAATAGTTTAAGTAATGCGCTCTAAATAGTTTAAGTAATGCGGTCTAAATAGTTTAAGTAATGCGGTCTAAATAGTTTAAGTAATGCGGTCTAAATAGTTTAAGTAATGCGGTCTAAATAGTTTAAGTAATGCGGTCTAAATAGTTTAAGTAATGCGCTCTAAATAGTTTAAGTAATGCGGTCTAAATAGTTTAAGTAATGCGGTCTAAATAGTTTAAGTAATGCGGTCTAAATAGTTTAAGTAATGCGGTCTAAATAGTTTAAGTAATGCGGTCTAAATAGTTTAAGTAATGCGGTCTAAATAGTTTAAGTAATGCGGTCTAAATAGTTTAAGTAATGCGGTCTAAATAGTTTAAGTAATGCGGTCTAAATAGTTTAAGTAATGCGGTCTAAATAGTTTAAGTAATGCGGTCTAAATAGTTTAAGTAATGCGGTCTAAATAGTTTAAGTAATGCGCTCTAAATAGTTTAAGTAATGCGATCTAAATAGTTTAAGTAATGCGGTCTAAATAGTTTAAGTAATGCGGTCTAAATAGTTTAAGTAATGCGGTCTAAATAGTTTAAGTAATGCGGTCTAAATAGTTTAAGTAATGCGGTCTAAATAGTTTAAGTAATGCGGTCTAAATAGTTTAAGTAATGCGGTCTAAATAGTTTAAATAATGCGGTCTAAATAGTTTAAGTAATGCGGTCTAAATAGTTTAAGTAATGCGGTCTAAATAGTTTAAGTAATGCGGTCTAAATAGTTTAAGTAATACGATCTAAATAGTTTAAGTAATGCGGTCTAGATAGTTTAAGTAATGCGGTCTAAATAGTTTAAGTAATGCGATCTAAATAGTTTAAGTAATGCGATCTAAATAGTTTAAGTAATGCGGTCTAAATAGTTTAAGTAATGCGGTCTAAATGGTTTAAGTAATGCGATCTAAATAGTTTAAGTAATGCGATCTAAATAGTTTAAGTAATGCGGTCTAAATAGTTTAAGTAATGCGGTCTAAATAGTTTAAGTAATGCGGTCTAAATAGTTTAAGTAATGCGGTCTAAATAGTTTAAGTAATGCGGTCTAAATAGTTTAAATAATGCGGTCTAAATAGTTTAAGTAATGCGATCTAAATAGTTTAAGTAATGCGGTCTAAATAGTTTAAGTAATGCGATCTAAATAGTTTAAGTAATGCGATCTAAATAGTTTAAGTAATGCGGTCTAAATAGTTTAAGTAATGCGGTCTAAATAGTTTAAGTAATGCGATCTAAATAGTTTAAGTAATGCGATCTAAATAGTTTAAGTAATGCGGTCTAAATAGTTTAAGTAATGCGGTCTAAATAGTTTAAGTAATGCGATCTAAATAGTTTAAGTAATGCGATCTAAATAGTTTAAGTAATGCGGTCTAAATAGTTTAAGTAATGCGGTCTAAATAGTTTAAGTAATGCGGTCTAAATAGTTTAAGTAATGCGGTCTAAATAGTTTAAGTAATGCGGTCTAAATAGTTTAAGTAATGCGGTCTAAATAGTTTAAGTAATGCGGTCTAAATAGTTTAAGTAATGCGGTCTAAATAGTTTAAGTAATGCGGTCTAAATAGTTTAAGTAATGCGGTCTAAATAGTTTAAGTAATGCGGTCTAAATAGTTTAAGTAATGCGGTCTAAATAGTTTAAGTAATGCGGTCTAAATAGTTTAAGTAATGCGGTCTAAATAGTTTAAGTAATGCGGTCTAAATAGTTTAAGTAATGCGGTCTAAATAGTTTAAGTAATGCGGTCTAAATAGTTTAAGTAATGCGGTCTAAATAGTTTAAGTAATGCGGTCTAAATAGTTTAAGTAATGCGATCTAAATAGTTTAAGTAATGCGGTCTAAATAGTTTAAGTAATGCGGTCTAAATAGTTTAAGTAATGCGGTCTAAATAGTTTAAGTAATGCGGTCTAAATAGTTTAAGTAATGCGGTCTAAATAGTTTAAGTAATGCGGTCTAAATAGTTTAAGTAATGCGGTCTAAATAGTTTAAATAATGCGGTCTAAATAGTTTAAGTAATGCGGTCTAAATAGTTTAAGTAATGCGGTCTAAATAGTTTAAGTAATGCGGTCTAAATAGTTTAAGTAATACGATCTAAATAGTTTAAGTAATGCGGTCTAGATAGTTTAAGTAATGCGGTCTAAATAGTTTAAGTAATGCGATCTAAATAGTTTAAGTAATGCGATCTAAATAGTTTAAGTAATGCGGTCTAAATAGTTTAAGTAATGCGGTCTAAATGGTTTAAGTAATGCGATCTAAATAGTTTAAGTAATGCGATCTAAATAGTTTAAGTAATGCGGTCTAAATAGTTTAAGTAATGCGGTCTAAATAGTTTAAGTAATGCGGTCTAAATAGTTTAAGTAATGCGGTCTAAATAGTTTAAGTAATGCGGTCTAAATAGTTTAAATAATGCGGTCTAAATAGTTTAAGTAATGCGATCTAAATAGTTTAAGTAATGCGGTCTAAATAGTTTAAGTAATGCGATCTAAATAGTTTAAGTAATGCGATCTAAATAGTTTAAGTAATGCGGTCTAAATAGTTTAAGTAATGCGGTCTAAATAGTTTAAGTAATGCGATCTAAATAGTTTAAGTAATGCGATCTAAATAGTTTAAGTAATGCGGTCTAAATAGTTTAAGTAATGCGGTCTAAATAGTTTAAGTAATGCGATCTAAATAGTTTAAGTAATGCGATCTAAATAGTTTAAGTAATGCGGTCTAAATAGTTTAAGTAATGCGGTCTAAATAGTTTAAGTAATGCGGTCTAAATAGTTTAAGTAATGCGGTCTAAATAGTTTAAGTAATGCGGTCTAAATAGTTTAAGTAATGCGGTCTAAATAGTTTAAGTAATGCGGTCTAAATAGTTTAAGTAATGCGGTCTAAATAGTTTAAGTAATGCGCTCTAAATAGTTTCAGTAATGCGGTCTAAATAGTTTGAGTAATGCGGTCTAAATAGTTTAAGTAATGCGGTCTAAATAGTTTAAGTAATGCGGTCTAAATAGTTTAAGTAATGCGGTCTAAATAGTTTAAGTAATGCGCTCTAAATAGTTTAAGTAATGCGGTCTAAATAGTTTAAGTAATGCGGTCTAAATAATTTAAGTAATGCGCTCTAAATAGTTTCAGTAATGCGGTCTAAATAGTTTAGGTAATGCGGTCTAAATAGTTTAAGTAATGCGGTCTAAATAGTTTAAGTAATGCGGTCTAAATAGTTTAAGTAATGCGGTCTAAATAGTTTAAGTAATGCGGTCTAAATAGCTTAAGTAGTGCGGTCTAAATAGTTATCTAGATATCCCTTCTAAATTCTTAACTAGAAATGTGGGCTAAATAGTTATCTAGATTTGCCGTATGAATTGTTAACTAGAAATGCGGTCTAGATATTTTGCTAGAAATGTGATTTAAACAACTAGCTTGATATGCCGTCTAAATAGTTAACTAATACTGTCTAAACTGTCTTTAAATGAAAATAGATTCAACTTTACTTACGATTTTCATGATTTCTTCTTGCGTTTTGAAGTCGTGTGTCCACACTAAGCGCAACAAATTTTCGGTTTAGTATTTATATTGGTTGTCGTTTTCGGTTTTCTTTTCGGAAATGCTAATTACGTTCCGAAAATACCATTCGTTTTCACGTTTCGATTGTTTTTTAATTGTTGCTCGTTTGTTTCAGGTATGTGTATAACCCGTTTGCTCGGAACGCCCTTCACCGCTTCGGCAAGTATATTGAATTCAATTTGTTATTAATGTGTTTAAACTTTCTTCTTAAAACTATACAGGCTAGATGGATTATAATACTCTATAAATAGAATATCAAACAGAACATGAATTCTCCTGACAAGCGGGTCGAATCAGTAAGGGAGAAGTTTAAAGTTAATACAATTTTTGTTTGGAAAGACGCCTTTAACAATTTTCTATTTCCGCTTATAATAAAAATTAGAAAATAAAATGATAGGGTAAATATAGGGTGAACTAACTTATTACAGATACAATCTACCAACTTATTACAGCGGAACACAGCTTGAATATATAAATATATTTGTCCTTTCCGTAGCTCTATAATATTCTTTTTAGTCTTTTTAGGACTATAAAGCAAATCTCATGTTGAAAGACAACAGATATTTGTGTTATTCACTAGGACTAGTCCATTTCAGTGACACTAAAACAAAACACTAGATAAATAACATTGTTTTTTAAGATCTTTCTCTTTAACCCAAAGTGAATAGCCATCTACAGACGCGTTTCGAGATCTATCTCTCATCAGTGCAGCTTTGCTCTTATGAATTATAAATTAGAAAACACTTACATTTGTTTGAAACCATGTGTTGGGCTGTCGAAAATAGGTTCTGTTTTGACTTGTGTGTGAAAGACATGAACTTAGTTTCAGTAATTGATTTTTATGAATTAAGTATAGGGTGAAGAAAACTTCAAGGCTTTCAACACACATGTCAAAACGTAACCTATTTTCGACAGCCCAACACATGGTTTCAAACTAATGTAAGTGTTTTTGCAATTTATAATTCATAAGAGCTAAGCTGCACTGATGAGAGATAGTTCTCGAAACATGTCTGCAGATTGATATTCACTTTGGATTAAAGAGAAAGATCTGATCTTAAAAACAATGTTATTTATCTAGTTTCTTTTTTAGTGTCTCGAGAGTGAACTGAGTCCTAGTGAATAAATAACGCAAATATCTTTTGTGTTTCACCACGAGATTTATTTTGTAGTCTTAAAAAGACTTAATAATATTATAGAGCTTCGGAAAGGTTGAATATATTTATATATTCAAGCTGTTTCGCTTTAATTAGTTGGTACGGTTATATCTATAAATAGTTTAGTTTCAACCGTATATTCAACTAAAATTATTACATTCTGTGCTCGTGGAGATGAAAATATCGAATTCATCTTCAATCAAGTGCTTCTTTACATACCTCGTCCTCGAATACAAAGATTTGTGTATTATAATTAATAACGGGCTTATATATCTCCAAAAATTAGTAGTAGCTTCTGTTACGAATACTGTCTCAGTCAGTTGAAAATGCTAGTTTAACTGCATATTATGCATACATTCAAGGTAATAAAACAGCCAACAAAAAAGGAAGAATCTTCTTGTTTCTCTTGCGACAATTGCCGAAATCTCATTTGTGCAGAGTGTTCTGAATTATTTAATTGTAAAAAATGCAGAAACAACCAATATGTTGAAAGTTTGCAATACATTATAAAAGATAAGGAAGAAATAATAAATAATAAGAATGATATTATAAAAATGCTATAAGATAAACTTAGCAACTATGCGTCAGAAAGTAATTATATAGCAGTGCCTATCTACTCTCAGGTTGTAAAACAGAGCTCAAACAAATTTTCTAATATAGGTCTTCAAAATACTCCTGATATAATCGAGACAAAATTTCAAATTGCAAACTAACTATATGTGGTGTCCACACTAAAGCTAGGTCCACACTGGGCAACAAATTGTTGGCAACATGTTGTCAACATGTTGCGGTAAACAAGCAACATGTTGATGGATACTCGTCAACATTTGGCGGCATACATCAAAGAAATGTTTGTTGCTTGTATTCGTGTATCCCGTTTTATACGGGTAACATCGCTCTTCTATGGGTAACATCGCTCAGTGTGGACAGTGTTGACAACATTTTGCGTGAATCCCAGTGGTTGAGGTTTCATTTGTGTAGGTTGGCTACCTACTTCGTTTTTGTTATAACAAAATTCATTAATTCTTAATTATAATTATAGTTTATAATTCAAAAAAGTGATGGAGAATAGTGGTGGTGAAGAAATTAAATAATTCTAGACCAAACAAAAAAGTACAGAACTGACAAGCAGCACAAAAACCAGCAGCTTTCACGTCCATTTTCAACATTTGACTGGTTGTGGTGTGGACGCACAACATCACAGACAACATGTATCCAGATACAATTGAAGCAACTTCATGTTGCTATGTCAAAGTGTTGGCAACATGTTGCCACCAATTTGTTGTCTAGTGTGGACATACCATTAAAAAAACTCATTTGTTTCCAAAATATTTCGAAAATATCAAATCTACTTTTATAAGCAAGCTAAAAACCTACCAGTACTTCCAGCCACTGTACAAATTAAACATCGAAATTTACAATAAAATCAACACAATAAAACTTATAGGTAATTTCATTTGGAATAAAAATGAATTTAAAATTTCCAAAAAACTTCATTTATTTTCAAAATATTTCGAAATGATAAAATCTACTTTAATAATCAAGCTAAAAAAAGAACTTCTAGCGCTGTGCAAACTAAACTTCGAAATTTACAAGAAAATTGACAGAATCAAAAGATAATTTAGTTTTGAATAAAAATATATTTAAAATTTAAAAAAAACTTTATTTGCTTTCAAAATATTTCGAAAATTTCGAATCTGTTTTTATAAGCAAACTGAGAAACTACCAGATTTTCCAGTCGTTGTACAAAGTAAACTTCGAATTTTACAAGAAAATCAAGTAAATAAAATTTCATTTGGAATAAAAATGAATTTAAAATTTCCAAAAAACTTCATTTATTTCCAAAATATTTCGTACATTAATCTACATTTATAAGCAAGGTAAAAAACTACTAGAACTTCCAGTCGCTTTACAAACTAAACTTCGAATTCTACAAGATTTATAATTATCAAAAAACTTCATATGTTTTCAAAATACTTCGAAAATATCAAATCTACTTTTATAAGCAAGCAAAAAAACTACAAGAACTTCCTGTCGCTGTACAAACTAAATTTCGCATTTTACAAGAAAATCGATGAAATCAAACTTAATTTTGGACAAAAATAAATTTAAAATTTTCAAAAAATATCTTTTGTTTTCAAAATATTTAGAAAATATCAAATCTACTTTTATAAGCAAGCCTAGAGAACCTACTAGAACTTTCAGTCGCTCTACAAAGTAAACTTCGAATTTTACAAAAAAATCGACAAAACCAAACTTCTTGATAATTTAATTTTGAACAGAAATCAATTTATAATTATCAAAAAACTTCATTTGTTTTCAAAATACATCAAAAATATTAAATCTACATTTATAAGCAAGCAAAAAAACTATAAGAACTTTCTGTCGCTGTACAAACTAAACTTCGAATTTTTCAAGAAAATCAACTAAATCAAACTTATAGATAATTTAGTTTTGAACAAACATCAATTTAAAATTTTCAAAAAGCTTCATTTGAGTTCAAAATATTTCGAAAATATCAAATCTACTTTTATAACCAAGCAAAAATCTACCAGAACTTCCAGTCGCTTTACAAACTGAACTTCTAATTTTTCAAGGATATCGCCGAAATTAAACTTCTTGTTAATTTAATTTTGAACAAAAATCAAATTATAATTTTCAAAAAACTTCATTTGTTTGCAAAATATTTCGAAAATATAAAATCTACTATTATAAGCAAACAAAAAATTACCAGAACTTCCTATCGCTGTACAAACTAAACTTCGAATTTTACAAGAAAATCACCCAAATGATACTTATGGATAATTTAATTTTGAACTAAAATCAATTTAAAATTATCCAAAAACTTCATTGGTTTTGAAAATATTTCTAAAACTTCAAATCTACTTTTATAAGCAAGCTGAAAACCTAAAAGAACTTCCAGCCGCTGTACAAACTAAACTTCGAACTTTATAAGAAAATCAACGAAATCAAACTTATAGATAATTCAATATTGAACAAAAATCAATTTAAAATTTTCAAAAAACTTCATTTGTTTCCATATATTTCGTAAATATCAAATCTACTATTATAAGGACGCTGAAAACCTACTAGAACTACCAGTCGCTGTACATACTAAACTTCGAACTTTACAGGAAAATCGACGAAATCAATCTTTTAGATAATTTAGTCTTGAACAGAAATCAATTTAAAATTTTCAAGAAACTTTATTTGTTTTCAAAATATTTCGAAAATAAAAAATATACTTTTATAAGCAAGCTGAAAACTTGCCAGAACTTCCAGTCGCTGTACAAACTAAAGTTCGAAATTTACAAGAAAATTATTCAAATCAAACTTATAGATAATTTAGTTTTGAACAGAAAACAGACAAAAAAAAAATTTAAAACTTTATTTGTTTTCAAAATATTTCGAAAATATCAAATATACTTTTGTAATCAAACTAAAAATCTCCCGAAACTTCTAGTTGCTGTAGAAACTAAACTTTCGAATTCTACAAGAAAATCGACGAAATCAAACTCATAGACAATTTAATTTTGAACAAAAATTAATTTAAAATTTTCAAAAAACTTTATTTGCTTTCAAAATATTTCGAAAATTTCAAATCTGTTTTTATAAGCAAGCTGAGAAACTACCAGATTTTCCAGTCGTTGTACAAACTAAACTTCGAATTTTACAAGAAAATCAAGGAAATGAAACTTATACCTAACTTAATTTTGAACAAAAATCATTTAAAATTTTGAAAAAACTTCATTTATATTCAAAATAATTCGAAAATATAAAATGTACTTTTATATGTAAGCTAAAAAACTACAAGAACTTCCAAGCGCTGTACAAACTAAACTTCGCAATTTACAAGAAAATCGACGAAATCAAACTAAACGATAATTTAGTTTTAAACAAAAATAAATTTAAAATTTTCAAAAAACTTCATTTATTTCCAAAATATTTCGAAAATATAAAATCTACTATTATAAGCTAGCTAAAAAACTACCCAGAACTTCCATGCGCTGAACAAATTAAACTTCGAAATTTACAAGAAAATCGACGAAATAAAACTTATAGATAATTTAATTTTGAACAAAAATCAATTTATACTTTTCAAAAAACTTCATTTGTTTTCAAAATATTTCGAAACTATCAAATCCTACTTTTATAAGCAAACAAAATACTACCAGAACTTCTTGTCGCTGTACAAACTAAACTTCGAATTTTACAAGAAAATCACCGAAATGAAACTTATGTATGTATAATTTAATTTTGAACTAAAATCAATTTAAAATTATCCACAAACTTCATTGGTTTTGAAAATATTTCTAAAACTTCAAATTTAATTTTATAAGCAAGCTGAAAACCTACAAGATCTTCCAGTCGCTGTACGAACTAAACTTTACAAGAAAATTTTACTGAATTTTTTAGAATTTTACAAGAAAATCAAGGAAATAAAACTTATAGGTAATTTAATTTTGAACAAAAATTAATGTAAAATTTCCAAAAAACTTCATTTATTTCCAAAATATTTCGTACATTAATCTACATTTATAAGCAAGGTAAAAAACTAAGTAGGGAAAGATGTCACGTTCTATATCCACCGCCACCACAATCATGCGCATGCGCGATGACCTGTAACCCCTAACCTAACCTTGACCCCTAACCTGACCCTGACCTTGGAACTTCCGGTTTCGACTTCCGGTTTCCAGTTTCAACTTCCGGTCGCTATTTTCAGAACTTCCGAATGCGCGGGAAAATTCAAAAAATAGACGCGAGGCGGGGAATTTCAAAATTAGACCCTGTTGAGATAAATGAGGTGTGAAGTTGGTTGCATACATCAACGGGACTAAATACATGAGACTAGACAGACGAGGCTAGAGCCATGGGACTAAATACATGAGACTAGATAGACGGGGCTAAATACATGAGACTAGATACATGAAACTAAATACATGGAGCCAGACAGACGAAGCTAAATACATGAGACTAGACAGACGGGGCTAGGTACATGAGACTAGATAGACGGGGCTAGATACATCAACGGGACTAGATACATCAACGGGACTAAATACATGAGACTAGACAGAGTAGACTAAACCATTTGATGAGAAAAATCAAATCTGGTGTCTGAACGGCTCTAGCATGTGCCTTAAGCGAGATACCGCCCGACCGCCTACCCCACAGTTGATGACGTCATCCGCCGCGGCAGATATTGCTAAACTAATTACCTCGATGCTGATTGGCTGATTAACGAATAAATAATTACAGTTGACCTTTTCCCTCAATTTATATGTAATGGACAAGACTGGACAGACAAGACTAGACAGACAAGACTAGACAGACGAGACTAGTTAGATGAAGCTAGACAGATGGGGGCTAAATACATAAGATTAGACAGACCAAGCTAAATACATGAAACTAGATTAGACTGAACTAAAATATGTAAGGGATTGTTTAATTTAAATAAAATATATTTTCGATTGTTTTTCTTATAATTGTTAATGTTTATATAATTACTTTCATTTTGTTATCTACGTTTTATTTTGATTTACGGCTTGTTGATAAGACGCAACCGGATGTTTGTCAGTCATAACACCAGGCAAGAATAGAGGGACTAGACTAGACAGACTAGATTAGACAGACAGACAAGCGGAGAAAATTCAAAATGAGTTGCGGATGGGTAGCGGACAATCCTGTATGCATACATAATTGATTGCAAACATATTGCGGATTCAAATGAGATTATTGGTTTTAGGCCGGACAAGATCTGACAATACCGAACAAGGTCGAACAAGAACGGACAAGACTATACAGACCTTATATTTATCCGATTAATTTCCTATGAGTAAGCGAAATTTCTTATACTTGTCTGTGAACCAGATCGTATCAATGTTTTTCATTTATATAAATACCAAAGATTTCAATTTTCTGGCATCCACTTTTCATCTACTTGCATCCACTTTTCATTTACTTGCATCCACTTTTCATCTACTTGTATCCACTTTTCATCACGCCAAACAGGGTGTGAGGTCTATGTGACCCCACGCCAAACAGGATGTGAGGTCTATGTGACCCCACGTTAAACAGGGTGTGAGGTCTATGTGACCCCACGCTAAACAGGGTGTGAGGTCTATGTAACCCCACGCTAAACAGCTTGTGAGATCTATGTAATCCCACGCTAAACAGGGTGTGAGGTCTATGTAACCCCACGCTAAACTCCGTCCACTTTCCGTCCACCCCATCCACTTTCCGTCCACTTTTCATTCTTTCAGCTTTAATCTCATTGGGTTAGTTGGGTTAGCATTCAGTTAGGTTAGCATTAGGTTAGGTTACGGGATGTTAGGAATGAAAAGTGGATACAAGTAGATGAAAAGTGGATGCAAGTAGATGAAAAGTGGATGCAAGTAAATGAAAAGTGGATGCCAGAAAATTGAACTGTTTGGTATTTATAAAAATGAAAAACATTAATACGATCTGGTTCACAGACAAGTTTAAGAAATTTCGCTTACTCATAGGAGATTATTCGGATAAATATAAGGTCTGTATAGTATTGTCCGTTCTTGTTCGACCTTGTTCGGTATTGTCCGATCTTGTCCTAAAACCAATAATCTCATTTGAATCAATCCGTAATATGTTTGCAATCAATTATGTATGCATACAGGATTGTCCGTTACCCACCCGCAACTCATTTTGAATTTTCTCCGCTTGTAAGTCTGTCTAATCTAGTAATTATATAAACATTATTAACAATTATAAGAAAAACAATCGAAAATATATTTTATTTAAATTAAACAATCCCTTATATATTTTAGTTCAGTCTAATCTAGTTTCATGTATTCAGCTTGGTCTGTCTAATCTCATGTATTTAGCCCCCATTTGTCTAGCTTCATCTAACTAGTCTCGGCTAGTCTTGTCTGTCTAGTCTTGTCTGTCCAGTCTTGTCCATTACATATAAATTGAGGGAAAAGGTCAACTGTAATTATTTATTCGTTAGCTCACGAATATCAGCCAATCAGCATCGAGGTAATTAGTTTAGCAATATCTGCCGCGGCGGATGACGTCATCAACTGTGGGGTAGGCGGTCGGGCGGTATCTCGCTGAAGGCACATGCTAGAGCCGTTCAGACACCAGATTTGATTTTTCTCATCAAATGGTTTAGTCTACTCTGTCTAGTCTCATGTATTTAGTCCCGCTGATGTATCTAGTCCCGTTGATGTATCTAGCCCCGTCTATCTAGTCTCATGTATCTAGCCCCGTCTGTCCAGTCTCATGTATTTAGCTTCGTCTGTCTGGCTCCATGTATCTAGTTTCATGTATCTAGTCTCATGTATCTAGCTCCGTGTATCTAGTCTCATGTATTTAGTCCCATGGCTCTAGCCTCGTCTGTCTAGTCTCATGTATTTAGTCCCGTTGATGTATGCAACCAACTTCACACCTCATTTGTCTCAACAGGGTCTAATTTTGAAATTCCCCGCCTCGCGTCTATTTTTTTAATTTTCCCGCGCATCCGGAAGTTCTGAAAATGGCGGCCGGAAGTCGAAACTGGAAACCGGAAGTCGAAACCGGAAGTTCCAAGGTCAAGGTCAGGTTAGGGGTCAAGGTTAGGTTAGGGGTTAAAGGTCATTGCGCGTGCGCATGATTGAGGTGGCGGTGGATTTAGAACGTGACATCTTTCCCTACTAAACTACTAGAACTTCCAGTCGCTTTACAAACTAAACTTTGAATTCTACAAGATTTATAATTATCAAAAAACTTCATATGTTTTCAAAATACTTCGAAAATATCAAATCTACTTTTATAAGCAAGCAAAAAAACTACAAGAACTTCCTGTCGCTGTACAAACTAAATTTCGCATTTTACAAGAAAATCGATGAAATCAAACTTAATTTTGGACAAAAATAAATTTAAAATTTTCAAAAAATATCTTTTGTTTTCAAAATATTTAGAAAATATCAAATCTACTTTTATAAGCAAGCCTAGAGAACCTACTAGAACTTTCAGTCGCTCTACAAAGTAAACTTCGAATTTTACAAGAAAATCGACGAAACCAAACTTCTTGATAATTTAATTTTGAACAGAAATCAATTTATAATTATCAAAAAACTTCATTTGTTTTCAAAATACATCAAAAATATCAAATCTACATTTATACGCAAGCAAAAAAACTACAAGAACTTTCTGTCGCTGTACAAACTAAACTTCGAATTTTACAAGAAAATCAACTAAATCAAACTTATAGATAATTTAGTTTTGAACAAAAATCAATTTAAAATTTTCAAAAAGCTTCATTTGAGTTCAAAATATTTCGAAAATATCAAATCTACTTTTATAACCAAGCAAAAATCTACCAGAACTTCCAGTCGCTTTACAAACTGAACTTCTAATTTTGCAAGGATATCGCCGAAATTAAACTTCTTGATAATTTAATTTTGAACAAAAATCAAATTATAATTTTAAAAAAACTTCATTTGTTTGCAAAATATTTCGAAAATATCAAATCTACTATTATAAGCAAACAAAAAATTTCCAGAACTTCCTATCGCTGTACAAACTAAACTTCGAATTTTACAAGAAAATCACCGAAATGAAACTTATGGACAATTTAATTTTGAACTAAAATCAATTTAAAATTATCCAAAAACTTCATTGGTTTTGAAAATATTTCTAAAACTTCAAATCTACTTTTATAAGCAAGCTGAAAACCTACAAGAACTTCCAGCCGCTGTACAAACTAAACTTCGAACTTTATAAGAAAATCAACGAAATCAAACTTATAGATAATTCAATATTGAACAAAAATCAATTTAAAATTTTCAAAAAACTTCATTTGTTTCCATATATTTCGTAAATATCAAATCTACTATTATAAGGACGCTGAAAACCTACTAGAACTACCAGTCGCTGTAAATACTAAACTTCGAACTTAACAGGAAAATCGACGAAATCAATCTTTTAGATAATTTAGTTTTGAACAGAAATCAATTTAAAATTTTCAAAAAACTTTATTTGTTTTCAAAATATTTCGAAAATAAAAAATATACTTTTATAAGCAAGCTGAAAACTTGCCAGAACTTCCAGTCGCTGTACAAACTAAAGTTCGAAATTTACTATAAAATTATTTAAATCAAACTTATTGATAATTTATTTTTGAACAGAAATAAAAAAAAAGAAAATTTTAAAACTTTATTTGTTTTCAAAATATTTCGAAAATATTAAATATACTTTTGTAATCAAGCTAAAAATCTACCGAAACTTCTAGTTGCTGTAGAAACTAAACTTAGAATTCTACAAGAAAATCGACGAAATCAAACTCATAGACAATTTAATTTTGAACAAAAATTAATTTAAAATTTAAAAAAAACTTTATTTGCTTTCAAAATATTTCGAAAATTTCAAATCTGTTTTTATAAGCAAACTGAGAAACTACCAGATTTTCCAGTCGTTGTACAAACTAAACTTCGAATTTTACAAGAAAATCAAGGAAATAAACCTTATACCTAACTTAATTTTGAACAAAAATCATTTAAAATTTTCAAAAAACTTCATTTATATTCAAAATAATTCGAAAATATAAAATGTACTTTTATGTGTAAGCTAAAAAAACTACAAGAACTTCCAAGCGCTGTACAAACTAAACTTCGCAATTTACAAGAAAATCGACGAAATCAAACTTAACGATAATTTAGTTTTAAACAAAAATAAATTTAAAATTTTCAAAAAACTTCATTTATTTCCAAAATATTTCGAAAATATAAAATCTACTATTATAAGCTAGCTAAAAAACTACCAGAACTTCCATGCGCTGAACAAATTAAACTTCGAAATTTACAAGAAAATCGACGAAATAAAACTTAACGATAATTTAATTTTGAACAAAAATCAATTTATACTTTTCAAAAAACTTCATTTGTTTTCAAAATATTTCGAAACTATCAAATCCTACTTTTATTAGCAAACAAAATACTACCAGAACTTCTTGTCGCTGTACAAACTAAACTTCGAATTTTACAAGAAAATCACCGAAATGAAACTTATGTATGTATAATTTAATTTTGAACTAAAATCAATTTAAAATTATCCACAAACTTCATTGGTTTTGAAAATATTTCTAAAACTTCAAATTTAATTTTATAAGCAAGCTGAAAACCTACAAGATCTTCCAGTCGCTGTACGAACTAAACTTTACAAGAAAATTTTACTGAATTTTTTAGAATTTTACAAGAAAATCAAGGAAATAAAACTTATAGGTAATTTAATTTTGAACAAAAATTAATGTAAAATTTCCAAAAAACTTCATTTATTTCCAAAATATTTCGTACATTAATCTACATTTATAAGCAAGGTAAAAAACTAAGTAGGGAAAGATGTCACGTTCTATATCCACCGCCACCACAATCATGCGCATGCGCGATGACCTGTAACCCCTAACCTAACCTTGACCCCTAACCTGACCCTGACCTTGGAACTTCCGGTTTCGACTTCCGGTTTCCAGTTTTAACTTCCGGTCGCTATTTTTAGAACTTCCGGATGCGCGGGAAAATTCAAAAAATAGACGCGAGGCGGGGAATTTCAAAATTAGACCCTGTTGAGATAAATGAGGTGTGAAGTTGGTTGCATACATCAACGGGACTAAATACATGAGACTAGACAGACGAGGCTAGAGCCATGGGACTAAATACATGAGACTAGATAGACGGGGCTAAATACATGAGACTAGATACATGAAACTAAATACATGGAGCCAGACAGACGAAGCTAAATACATGAGACTAGACAGACGGGGCTAGGTACATGAGACTAGATAGACGGGGCTAGATACATCAACGGGACTAGATACATCAACGGGACTAAATACATGAGACTAGACAAAGTAGACTAAACCATTTGATGAGAAAAATCAAATCTGGTGTCTGAACGGCTCTAGCATGTGCCTTAAGCGAGATACCGCCCGACCGCCTACCCCACAGTTGATGACGTCATCCGCCGCGGCAGATATTGCTAAACTAATTACCTCGATGCTGATTGGCTGATTAACGAATAAATAATTACAGTTGACCTTTTCCCTCAATTTATATGTAATGGACAAGACTGGACAGACAAGACTAGACAGACAAGACTAGACAGACGAGACTAGTTAGATGAAGCTAGACAGATGGGGGCTAAATACATGAGATTAGACAGACCAAGCTAAATACATGAAACTAGATTAGACTGAACTAAAATATATAAGGGATTGTTTAATTTAAATAAAATATATTTTCGATTGTTTTTCTTATAATTGTTAATGTTTATATAATTACTTTCATTTTGTTATCTACGTTTTATTTTGATTTACGGCTTGTTGATAAGACGCAACCGGATGTTTGTCAGTCATAACACGAGGCAAGAATAGAGGGACTAGACTAGACAGACTAGATTAGACAGACAGACAAGCGGAGAAAATTCAAAATGAGTTGCGGATGGGTAGCGGACAATCCTGGATGCATACATAATTGATTGCAAACATATTGCGGATGCAAATGAGATTATTGGTTTTAGGCCGGACAAGATCTGACAATACCGAACAAGGTCGAACAAGAACGGACAAGACTATACAAACCTTATATTTATCCGATTAATTTCCTATGAGTAAGCGAAATTTCTTATACTTGTCTGTGAACCAGATCGTATCAATGTTTTTCATTTATATAAATACCAAAGATTTCAATTTTCTGGCATCCACTTTTCATCTACTTGCATCCACTTTTCATTTACTTGCATCCACTTTTCATCTACTTGTATCCACTTTTCATCACGCCAAACAGGGTGTGAGGTCTATGTGACCCCACGCCAAACAGGATGTGAGGTCTATGTGACCCCACGCTAAACAGGGTGTGAGGTCTATGTGACCCCACGCTAAACAGGGTGTGAGGTCTATGTAACCCCACGCTAAACAGCTTGTGAGATCTATGTAATCCCACGCTAAACAGGGTGTGAGGTCTATGTAACCTCACGCTAAACTCCGTCCACTTTTCGTCCACCCCATCCACTTTCCGTCCACTTTTCATTCTTTCAGCTTTAATCTCATTGGGTTAGTTGGGTTAGCATTCAGTTAGGTTAGCATTAGGTTGGGTTACGGGATGTTAGGAATGAAAAGTGGATACAAGTAGATGAAAAGTGGATGCAAGTAAATGAAAAGTGGATGCAAGTAGATGAAAAGTGGATGCCAGAAAATTGAAATCTTTGGTATTTATATAAATGCAAAACATTAATACGATCTGGTTCACAGACAAGTATAAGAAATTTCGCTTACTCATAGGAAATTATTCGAATAAATATAAGGTCTGTATAGTATTGTCCGTTCTTGTTCGACCTTGTTCGGTATTGTCCGATCTTGTCCTAAAACCAATAATCTCATTTGAATCAATCCGTAATATGTTTGCAATCAATTATGTATGCATACAGGATTGTCCGTTACCCACCCGCAACTCATTTTGAATTTTCTCCGCTTGTAAGTCTGTCTAATCTAGTAATTATATAAACATTATTAACAATTATAAGAAAAACAATCGAAAATATATTTTATTTAAATTAAACAATCCCTTATGTATTTTAGTTCAGTCTAATCTAGTTTCATGTATTTAGCTTGGTCTGTCTAATCTCATGTATTTAGCCCCCATCTGTCTAGCTTCATCTAACTAGTCTCGGCTAGTCTTGTCTGTCTAGTCTTGTCTGTCCAGTCTTGTCCATTACATATAAATTGAGGGAAAAGGTCAACTGTAATTATTTATTCGTTAATCAGCCAATCAGCATCGAGGTAATTAGTTTAGCAATATCTGCCGCGGCGGATGACGTCATCAACTGTGGGGTAGGCGGTCGGGCGGTATCTCGCTTAAGGCACATGCTAGAGCCGTTCAGACGCCAGATTTGATTTTTCTCATCAAATGGTTTAGTCTACTCTGTCTAGTCTCATGTATTTAGTCCCGCTGATGTATCTAGTCCCGTTGATGTATCTAGCCCCGTCTATCTAGTCTCATGTATCTAGCCCCGTCTGTCTAGTCTCATGTATTTAGCTTCGTCTGTCTGGCTCCATGTATCTAGTTTCATGTATCTAGTCTCATGTATCTAGCTCCGTGTATCTAGTCTCATGTATTTAGTCCCATGGCTCTAGCCTCGTCTGTCTAGTCTCATGTATTTAGTCCCGTTGATGTATGCAACCAACTTCACACCTCATTTGTCTCAACAGGGTCTAATTTTGAAATTCCCCGCCTCGCGTCTATTTTTTTAATTTTCCCGCGCATCCGGAAGTTCTGAAAATGGCGGCCGGAAGTCGAAACTGGAAACCGGAAGTCGAAACCGGAAGTTCCAAGGTCAAGGTCAGGTTAGGGGTCAAGGTTAGGTTAGGGGTTAAAGGTCATCGCGCATGCGCATGATTGTGGTGGCGGTGGATTTAGAACGTGACATCTTTCCCTACTAAACTACTAGAACTTCCAGTCGCTTTACAAACTAAACTTTGAATTCTACAAGATTTATAATTATCAAAAAACTTCATATGTTTTCAAAATACTTCGAAAATATCAAATCTACTTTTATAAGCAAGCAAAAAAACTACAAGAACTTCCTGTCGCTGTACAAACTAAATATCGCATTTTACAAGAAAATCGATGAAATCAAACTTAATTTTGGACAAAAATAAATTTAAAATTTTCAAAAAATATCTTTTGTTTTCAAAATATTTAGAAAATATCAAATCTACTTTTATAAGCAAGCCTAGAGAACCTACTAGAACTTTCAGTCGCTCTACAAAGTAAACTTCGAATTTTACAAGAAAATCGACGAAACCAAACTTCTTGATAATTTAATTTTGAACAGAAATCAATTTATAATTATCAAAAAACTTCATTTGTTTTCAAAATACATCAAAAATATCAAATCTACATTTATAAGCAAGCAAAAAAACTATAAGAACTTTCTGTCGCTGTACAAACTAAACTTCGAATTTTACAAGAAAATCAACTAAATCAAACTTATAGATAATTTAGTTTTGAACAAAAATCAATTTAAAATTTTCAAAAAGCTTCATTTGAGTTCAAAATATTTCGAAAATATCAAATCTACTTTTATAACCAAGCAAAAATCTACCAGAACTTCCAGTCGCTTTACAAACTAAACTTCTAATTTTGCAAGGATATCGCCGAAATTAAACTTCTTGATAATTTAATTTTGAACAAAAATCAAATTACAATTTTCAAAAAACTTCATTTGTTTGCAAAATATATCGAAAATATCAAATCTACTATTATAAGCAAACAAAAAATTACCAGAACTTCCTATCGCTGTACAAACTAAACTTCGAATTTTACAAGAAATTCACCGAAATGAAACTTATGGATAATTTAATTTTGAACTAAAATCAATTTAAAATTATCCAAAAACTTCATTGGTTTTGAAAATATTTCGAAAACTTCAAATCTACTTTTATAAGCAAGCTGAAAACCTAAAAGAACTTCCAGCCGCTGTACAAACTAAACTTCGAACTTTATAAGAAAATCAACGAAATCAAACTTATAGATAATTCTATATTGAACAAAAATCAATTTAAAATTTTCAAAAAACTTCATTTGTTTCCAAATATTTCGTAAATATCAAATCTACTATTATTAAGGACGCTGAAAACCTACTAGAACTACCAGTCGCTGTAAATACTAAACTTCGAACTTAACAGGAAAATCGACGAAATCAATCTTATAGACAATTTAGTTTTGAACAGAAATCAATTTAAAATTTTCAAAAAACTTTATTTGTTTTCAAAATATTTCGAAAATAAAAAATATACTTTAATAAGCAAGCTGAAAACTTGCCAGAACTTCCAGTCGCTGTACAAACTAAAGTTCGAAATTTACTAGAAAATTATTCAAATCAAACTTATTGATAATTTAGTTTTGAACAGAAATAAAAAAAAGAAAATTTTAAAACTTTATTTGTTTTCAAAATATTTCGAAAATATTAAATATACTTTTGTAATCAAGCTAAAAATCTACCGAAACTTCTAGTTGCTGTAGAAACTAAACTTAGAATTCTACAAGAAAATCGACGAAATCAAACTCATAGACAATTTAATTTTGAACAAAAATTAATTTAAAATTTTCAAAAAACTTTATTTATTTCCAAAATATTTCGAAAATTTCAAATCTGTTTTTATAAGCAAACTGAGAAACTACCAGATTTTCCAGTCGTTGTACAAACTAAACTTCGAATTTTACAAGAAAATCAAGGAAATAAACCTTATACCTAACTTAAATTTGAACAAAAATCATTTAAAATTTTCAAAAAACTTCATTTATATTCAAAATAATTCGAAAATATAAAATGTACTTTTATATGTAAGCTAAAAAACTACAAGAACTTCCAAGCGCTGTACAAACTATACTTCGCAATTTACAAGAAAATCGACGAAATCAAACTTAACGATAATTTAGTTTTAAACAAAAATAAATTTAAAATTTTCAAAAAACTTCATTTATTTCCAAAATATTTCGAAAATATAAAATCTACTATTATAAGCTAGCTAAAAAACTACCAGAACTTCCATGCGCTGAACAAATTAAACTTCGAAATTTACAAGAAAATCGACGAAATAAAACTTTTAGATAATTTAATTTTGAACAAAAATCAATTTATACTTTTCAAAAAACTTCATTTGTTTTCAAAATATTTCGAAACTGTCAAATCCTACTTTTATAAGCAAACACGAATGGATATGTGAGTTTCACAGAACATCGTACAATAGGGCAAATACCCTGGTTTTAGGGGTCTGGATTTTGATAAAATTAATCTTAACAGACTCATTGAGAACTTCTGGAATGATTTTGGTGTCCGTTTAACAGCGAGAGCATGACGATGAAGACAGCAATGGCTGGCTTTGATGTCTGCAACTAGTTTCTTTAAACGTGCTATTACGCCTTTTATAATACCAACGATAGCTTTAGCTCCATCACTGCATATATGATGACATCAATTCAAAAAAATTGAATTCATTTTTAGGATTTTTCAAAGGACTTACTAGTCCACTTCGCAGAAATCATATCTTTAATTCGTCATGAAATCGTCGTATCGGACAATGGGATGAGGTCAATTTTGTTTGCATTTTTTTCACCGATCATGCATTTGATTAAATCTTTTGTACAAGCTTTAATTACTTCTTCGGCAATCGTATGAGCTTCACGCAAACTAACTAAATAAGATGCTTTTAGAACATTTTTGTTATCATCGCGAACATACCTTTAAAATGTCTTCTTTTTCTGCTGTAGTTCAAGACATTTTCTTTTGAAAGATTCGCTTTAACCGTTTAAAATCGGTTCTTTATTTTCCAAATGACGCATTAACTTTGCAGGATTTAAACTGCTGTTTTGACTACTCGCTCACATACCACACAAAACCCATATGGTTAATTTTTATCACAAATCCAAAATTCAAATAAACTTCATCAAACTTTCGTATTTTTCGGCTAGTAGATCCTGATTTATTTTCTTCTTCAATATTATCCATCAGCTCCAATGTTGGCGGAAAACTGGTGGAATTTTAAAGCGAGCAAGTAGCTTTTTCTTTGGATTTTGATTCCAATTTCCCAGTTTCAAGTCAATTCTGCATTATATTTCTAAAGGATTTTAGGATAAGTTAAAACAAACCTTTATATCTTTAATTCGTCATCTGGAATCCTGCCTGAGATTATTAAAATGGCAGTCCTCGATCAACTAAAATCTGTTCTACATGTAATGAATGCAGAACTAAGTGCCGGGAACTTTCCCAAGAATGGAAGTGCGCAAGGCTTGTCCTGCTCCGCAAGCATGACAAAGCGTTAGATGATCCATTATCGTATAGACCCTTGTGTATTCTCAACACGCCGAGGAAGCTGCTACAGCAGACAGACTTAAAAGAGGACTTGAGGCAGGCATCGGATTGTCCAGGAGATAATTTTGATTCGGAGAGGGCAGATCCACTATCAGCGCAATAGAAGCGGTCCTAAAACTTGCACTAGTAGCCAGAAGTGGCAGGAAATGACAAGAGAGATATGGGCACTAATTACATTTGACGTTAGATACGCTTTCAACAGTGCTAGTTGGAAAATAATAATGAAGGAACTAACGGAAAGAGGAATAGCGCCTCAAAATTTGTTCTAGATGTAATGAATGCAAAACTAAGTTCCGGGAACTTTCCCAAGAAATGGAAGTGCGCAAGGCTTGTCCTGCTCCGCAAGCGTGACAAAGCGTTAGATGATCCATTATCGTATAGACCCTTGTGTATTCTCAACACGCCGAGGAAGCTGCTAGAGCAGACAGACTTAAAAGAGGACTTGAGGCAGGCATCGTATTGTCCAGGAGATAATTTTGATTCGGAGAGGGCAGATCCACTATCAGCGCAATAGAAGCGGTTCTAAAACTTGTACTAGAAGCCAGAAGTGGCAGGAAAGGACAAGAGAGATATGGGCACTAATTACATTTGACGTTAGAAAAGCTTTCAACAGTGCTAGTTGGAAAATAATAATGAAGGAACTAACGGAAAGAGGAATAGCGCCTCAAAATTTGTTCTAGATGTAATGAATGCAAAACTAAGTTCCGGGAACTTTCCCAAGAAATGGAAGTGCGCAAGGCTTGTCCTGCTCCGCAAGCGTGACAACGCGTTAGATGATCCATTATCGTATAGAGTATAGACCCTTGTGTATTCTCAACACGCCGAGGAAGCTGCTAGAGCAGGCAGACTTAAAAGAGGACTTGAGGCAGGCATCGGATTGTCCAGGAGATAATTTTGATTCGTTGAGGGCAGATCCAGGAGATAATTTTGTCCTATTGAAACAAAATTATCTCCTGGAAGTGAATTACCTCCTGCGCATGGTAAGAAGCTACCACTATAATAGAACACTGCTTCTTCAGACACATGGAGTTTTGGTAGAGAGAGAACTGAGTAGCGGGTTTACTAGGTTTAATTTAGGCCCTACTTTATGGAACATCTTGTATGATGTCGTTCTAAGATTAAAACTTCCGGAGTGTGCCACACTCATAGGCTTCGCGGACGAGCTGGCGCTCGTGGTCTCAGCCAATACGGAATCCATGCTAATGCAAACAGCAAACCGCACAATTCGCCAAGTAACCCATTGGATGACATCAAACAACTTGAGCCTTGCTCCCGAAAAGTCTGAAGCAGTGAAGCAAGGAGACTTCACGCAATACAGTTTAAAGTGCAACATGCATAGATAAACCCAAAGAACGAAATCACATACCTCGGGGTAGTCATAGATAAAAGCCTGTCCTTTAGTCTAAACCTCACGAAGGCAGCAACTAAAAGCATGAAGGTAACGGTGCATTAGACAGAATTATGCCCAATGTAGGTTGGCCTAAAAGCTCCAAACGTAAGCTCCTTGGTACAATCATGCTATATGCTGCCCCAATATGGGCTCAAAATATTGCAGTAGAAAGCAATATTTGCAAACGTGCGAAAATTCAAAGAAAAACGGCAATCAGGTTCTGTAGCGCATACAAGACTGTATCGGGGGATGAAGTTCTGGTAATAGCTGGTATAGCCCCCATAGAACTCCTGGCAAAGTAGTTAGCCGAACTGCATGAGGCCGGATGTTATAGACAATTTAGAATTGCCGGTGGAAAAATATCCTAGCAGAATGGTGGTAACAAAAATGGCGGGGAAACCGAAAACGGGAAATGGACGAAGTTGATCAATGCAGATCTTACCACATGGAAGCACGGTAAGACGAGCTTTTACCTGACGCAGTTCCTCCCAGAGCATGGGTGCTTCCGCCACTATTCGAAACAAATACGCGCCGCCGCAGATGACTTGTGTGAATACTGTGGCGATGTGGACTCTGTAAGACACACAATATTTGACGGACGGAGATGGGAAGCAGAATGCGACGCGCTAACAGAGAAAATGAAGATACCGTTTAGCGCAAGATCGGTAATGGGATACATGCTGCAAAATAAAGAAAACTGGGATAGAATGGCCAGATTCGTTAAATTCATTATTTCCTCTAAGGAAAATGACGAGAAACTGAGACGCAATAGAAAGATCCACTAGTTAGCCCAAATAAGACGTATTAACAACCATCTTAACTACAACAACCATGCTGAAGATATGCTACCTGTGGTTCCGGCGTGATTGGAGATGTTTGTAGGGCCACCCTGTTTAGCTCTCAGCTGCCAGCTACGTCCGTAAAAAAAGACAATACCAGATAGACAAGACCAGACAAACAAGAGCAGACAGACAAGACCAGGCAGACAAGACCGTACCGACAAGACCATACAGACAAAACGAGACGGGTAGGAGCAGATAAAGAAGACTAGACAGACAAGACCATACAGACAAGACCAGACCGACATAACCATATAGATAAGACCAGACAGACAAGACTAGGCAGCTTAGATAAGACATACCAGATTGAGCAGACAATACTACAATGAAATAAGAATAGACATATTTTTCGGAAAATGCAGTTCAAGAACGACAATCTTTGTTGAAATATGAATAGGTTTCTCTAGGTCAGTATAGCCAAATGTATATTAATAGTTTGCAAATAACTGAACTGACCATTTCTGTCTGGATTGAAAGAATCTCGTTGATAAATCAGGTTCAAACAAGAGATCTAAGTTTAATAATAATAATAATCCTTATTGTCACTAGAAGGAAAACATGGCTATCGATCATAAGGTCTTTCTGCCGATCTTAGTTTATTTTATCAATTTTATTCAAAATAAAACTAATTATTCAATAAATATTGCAAAGAAAAATTATCTTTGTAGACTGTAGCACCAAATTGAATATTTATTAAACAGATTAGAAAATGTCCTTTATTGTGAGTGCAACATATGGAATCTCCCAGGAAACTTTTAGATTAGAACGACTAAAATAAGAAATTAACATCAGAAAATATTTATTTAAATATCTATTAATTCCTTGGCTATTAAAATTCCAGCTCAACTTAATTTATTATTTGTAGAAATCCCCAATCTTCTTTAATCATATCCGCCCCTTTCTCCGCTATCATATACACTGGTGCATTCGTATGTCCCGCTACGATTTCCGGCATGATCGACGCATCGATAACCCTCAAACCAATAATTCCATGAACCCTCAATCTCTCATCCACCACAGCCGTTTTGTCCCCAGCAGGCCCCATCTTACACGTTCCACACTGATGGTAGATAGTGTTAGTAGTTTCCCTGATAACGCACTCTAGAAACTTGTCGGATAAGTGTAAATGTTTGGCGCAAGCGGGAATTGGGTGGGTGTTGAACTGCGAGTTGATTTTCTTCATGGAGGGTTGTTGCGAGATGTTTATGGAGATTTTCATGGCTTGCATGAGGTATTGCAAATCTTGGGGGTGGGAGAAGTAGTTAAGGAATATTAGAGGTTTCGATTTGTAGTTGGAATCTTTTAGGTAGATGCGTCCTTTGCTTTTGGGGAGGAGCAGCACGGGAAAGACGGCATAGTTTGGGATTTCTTTTATGGGTTTCAAGACTTTTTCGTGAACGTTTTCGGTAATGCCTAAGAGTTTGTAGATTAAAGGATCTGAGGAAATAGAGTATCCAACGTAAAGAAGTTCTATTTGAGGTCGGGGATCGTGTTCGTCCAGATTGTGGAAGCTGATGATTTCGCAGCCACCTGGCAAGGTCAGTGGACCTTTTCGAAAATTAAAGTAATCAGCCATATTCGTTTCTTCAAATATAGTGTTAGTTGTTACTATTATGCGTGTGTGATTTATGGTGTAATATGAAGTGGTTATAGTTACGTGGTCCATAAGGTTATAGCCGACCTTCAAGTTCTTCAGAACCTCGATGTTTTTATTCCTTAAGTGATTTTTAGGTCCAATTCCCGATAGCATCAAAATTTGCGGAGAAGCCACTGCGCCAGCAGAAACTATAACTTCTTTGCTCGCACCAACTTGAAACACCCTTCCTTCTTTCACATATTCCACTCCAATAGCCCTCAAATCTCTTTTATCCATCAACACCTTTTTTACTAAAGATCCTTTGGAAATATCCAAATTATTCCTTCGTTTGATTGGATCAATATAAGCTCTATTTGCACTATGTCTCATCCCGTTTTTCATGGACGTTTGTAAATACGAAAAGCCCAGCATATTTTCTCCATTATAATCTAAATGTTCCAATCCAATTTCGCCGAGGGCTCGCATCATGATTTTAGAAAAGTTCGTCCTATAAGGCGCATACTCGATACTCAGCGGTCCATCTTTCGCGTGATATCTGTCATCTTGAAACTCGTCGATTTTGAAATTTTCAATCTTCTTGAAGTAAGGCAAAACTTCTTCGTAACTCCATCCTTTGTTGCCCATCTTTGCCCAATTGTCGTAGTCTAGCGGACTTCCTCTAGTATAGATCATATAGTTTATGGTACTGGAACCGCCCATAACTTTGCCTCGCGGAATATTGCATTGCGAATTTTTAAGGCTTTTGCAATATTTTTCGCTAGGCAGTGCCTTGTAGTCCCAGTTTTCCTTGGTCAGCTGAAGATAGTGGACCGCCAGTGGTATATCCATATAATCACGTTCTATTCCTCCTGAAAAGGTTAAATTGGTTAGAATGTGAGATAACCTAGGTCAGTGTTTCTCAAACTTATTTGTCTCATCGCCCACCTGTAATATGCTAAAGTTAATAACGCCCCCTAAATCACGAAATTTTTATTATAAAATTACGAAAATACTTAAATATTCACTAGAAATCTAGCAGAGTTGAAAGTAAAATTTATATATCAAAAATACACGCGCTAGTAACGACAAGCCGCAATTTCTTGTAACATCATCACTTAGAATCAATTAAAAAATATATAATGCAAAATGAATTGTAAGTTTAAATTAATAATAAATGAATTCTTAAATAATTAGCAACAATAATTCTGATAGTTTATGAAATATTTCAAATAAAAATTGACTTCCTTGTACAAAGAAAAATTCGTGAAAGGAAAGTGAAGGCATTATATTTTTTACAGAAATAAAATTATAATAATATTTTTTTTCAGAAACTTGAAAAGTTTGTAGATTTTTTTCCAAGGTACTAGATTTGGACCAGACACCAAAAGGTGGTAGATCTACCGAAAAGTTGGTAGAGTTATTAACGCTGGCTGTGTGTGTGTGCGTGCGATTATCGATACTGGACTAGGGTTTCTGGTTCGGATATATCCGAACCGCTAAACCGCGGTTTTCTGTTCCAAAACCGAAACCGCATAACCGTCATAAAAACCGCGGTTTTCGGTTTTATCCAAAGATTAATTTAAATTAACTACATTGAATTAATGCTCTTTCAAATATTGTAATCTTTTGTTTTAAAAATGGCAACCATCGATGGTATAGGTGTTCGAGCAATTTTCAAATCTGAATTTATTCGGAAAGCAATAGCTGCTCGGTTTCCCAAACAAATCTTTCCAAAATATTCTTGAGGTGTTATGACCTTAATTCAAAAGGAATACAAAAAAAGAAAGAAATGATTTTAAAGTTTTAAGAATTGAAAGCAAATGGACAAAAAATTAGTAGTACGTTAGAAGAGTGGACTACTTTGGACGCCGAAGATACTTAAACATTAATATTCATGGAGAAAACAATTTTTATTGCAATTTAGGCTTTCTGCGAATTTTTCAGGAACTTGTTCTGCAAATAACATCGTAATAGTGTTGAAAAAAAAATTGATTCATTTAGGATCGGTTTCAGAAATGATATTGTGGTTAGATTAGAAAGTTGAAGTTCGCGGTGACGTCGCGACGCCGTTGTCAAAAATTTCGCCACGCGGTTTTTTGTCGCACTATACCACAAGCTTTCCCTTCACCAAAACATCAAATATGTTTCGCTGTCTGCTAAATTGCGAGAACTACAGAGGAAAAACCACCGCGAGTTCCCGAAATTTGACCTAGATTAGCGACGCCGCTGTCAAAGACGCGGTTTTCACTACCGCTTCCTGACTAACTGTCTTGTTTTCTAGCTTGAAAATTACGAAAACTACGGCGGAAAAACCAGTAGTCGCATTAGGAAATTGAACTTTGCGGTGTCGTCGCGGCGCCGCTGTCAAAGTAACAAAACGTCGAATTTGTTGCGGGAGCTGCGAAATTTCGAAAAAAAAACAAATGCAACCAATCCTCGGTAGATCTAACTTTGACGGGCCATCGCGGCGTTAATAATCGAGCGATTTCAACGCGGTTTTCAATTTCTGGTCGAAAAAACCTCAAAGTTTGATTGAGTCTTATATGATATAAGTTTATGGCCGTTGGATTATTATTGAGTAAGATACTACACATGGCGATGGCCGGGTAATTAAAAAATGGTACAGATTGTCCTGCTGAATAACAAATTTGCATTAACCATACGATTCATTTCGCTGTGTGCGACACTTTTTACAATAAATCATCTCAAGTAGAAAACAGCTGCAGAAGTGAAGATTTATTTACTGAAGAATCGCACGAAGAAGATATGGATAATGAGTATTACGTCGAAGAAGATGCCGAAATTTAAAGTAATTTACCAATGGTAAGAAAACTTGTAAATTATTTTTGTTCATCTCCGATAAAATCAGTTTCCTACAACGATATGCAAAAGCTCTTTTTGAAAAGGAAATTGAATTAGCAATGGACATCAAGACAAGGAAGGTGGTCTTCTATTAAACCAAGATTAGATTAGATTAGATTCCCGACTTCCTCTAAGGGTTTGGCGCACGTCAACCTTAAGGCTTATTGTGCTGTCGGTTGATATCAAACTTGCAGTCCGACGTCTGTGTCACTGACTAGTTTCCTTAGTTTTCCTACAAGTTTGGGTTCCCATGTGGTTTGTTGGTTCCAGTCGAGCTGGTGTCGCATTCGTTCTAGGGCAGGGCATTCGAAGAGTACGTGGTTTGCTGTTTCATCTTCCTCTCCGCAGAGTCTACATAAAGGTTCGTCTCGGTAGATTTTTACTTTATGCATGAATTCTCTAAATCCGCCAGTGCCTGTTAGTAAACTAACTATCTGCTTCGTGTGAGCTTTGTTTAGTTTTAACAGGTCCTTTGCTATATTGGGATTAGGTGAGTCTATTAGCTTCCTGCAATGGGTTGCTTTATCATAGGAGTTCCATCTGAGTTTGTGTTTATTTTTCATCCAATCATTGATGGATGCTCTGGCGCAGGCTTTTTCTATACCTATGCTCGGTTCGGGACCAACTAGTTTCTTGCGGGCACCTTGTTTTGCTAGGTCGTCTGCATGTTCGTTTCCCTCTATACCACTATGCCCGCGAACCCAGATGATTTTTACTGTGTTCTGTTGGCCTAGTGTATGTAGTATTTCTTTGCATTCTTTTATGATTCTTGATTTTGTACTGCAGGCCTCTAGTGCTTTTAGCGCTGCTTGACTATCAGATATAAAATAAATGTTTCTGTTCCGATATTTTTGTCTGTGGCATTCAGTAGCACCCAATAGTAATGCGTGTACTTCTGCTTGGAATATCGTGCAGTGTTCGCCTAGGCTGGCTGATTCCCTAATTTTGGGATTTTTGCTGTACAGGCCCGATCCGGCCCTTCCTTCAAACATTGAACCATCCGTGTAAAAGATTATGTTCTTG
Source organism: Phosphuga atrata (assembly GCA_944588485.1). Lineage (NCBI taxonomy): Eukaryota > Metazoa > Arthropoda > Insecta > Coleoptera > Silphidae > Phosphuga > Phosphuga atrata. Next base: position 49,585,101 of record OX155904.1, read on the forward strand.
TTCGTAGGGGTGGGAAGCTGGTCCGGTTTCCAGCTTGGATCTATGTGTACGGTGAATGATTTTTCGAAATGGAATGACTTGTTGGTACTGTCGGTTCTCATTTCCATCAACGGTATTCTGACTGCCGTCATGATTTTCGTATGCCCGATCCTACTGGCTGCGATCCATTGACCCGCGCATTGTAGTCGGTATGCCGCCATTCTTGCTTCTCCTTTTAGAAAGATGTCTAATGGCGGTGTATCTAGTATCACGTCTAATGCTAATCCAGAGGTAGTTCTAAAGGCTCCTGTGGTGCATAGATTCGCTAGATGTTGTATCCTGCTTAATTTTGCAACAGCAGTTGATTGTTGTAGTTTAGGCCACCAGGTTACTATGCTGTAGGTTAGTATTGGTCGAACTATAGTTTTGTATAGCCAGTGAGTCAGTTCCGGTTTGAGACCCCATGTGCTACCTATTGCTCGTTTACTTATCATCAGCGTTTGTTTGCATCTGGAGATTGTCTTGTTCATGTGGGGATTCCATGTTAGTTTGGAATCTAGTGTAAGTCCTAGGTATTTGACTTCGTTGCTCCATTGAACAGGTTTCCCAAATATTGAGATATTGGTTTGGTTTGTGATTTTCTTCCTATTTGTGAAAGGGATCAGGGTGGCTTTCGCAGGGTTGATTCTTAGGTCTCCTGTCGAACACCAGGTCTCTGTAATATTCAAGGCTGCCTTCATGATTTCTTCAACCGTTCTTTGGTGTTTACCTTGAATCAGTATGACGATATCATCGGCATATCCTTGAGTGAAGAACCCTCTTTTGTTAAGGGTGATTAGTAGCTCGTCGACTGTTAGGCACCACAAAAGTGGTGACAGTACGCCGCCTTGGGGGCAACCTCTTGTTGTTGACATGGTTATCTCTTCTTCCAGTAGTTTAACTTTTACAGTTCTGCTGTTAAGCATCGACATGGTCCATCTGGTCGTAGTGTTATCTACGTGGTGATTGACCATTGCGTTTTCTATTGAGATGTAAGATGTGTTATCGAAGGCTCCTTCTATATCTAAGAAAGCACCTAGGGCAACTTCTTTGTTCTCCAAAGTTTTCTCAATTTTACTTACTAACTGGTGTAACGCTGTTTCGCATGACTTTCCTGTTTGGTAAGCGTGTTGGTATGTATGAAGCGGAGATCTAATCAGCGCTTCTTCTCTCCAATGTCTGTCTATCAGTCTTTCTAAGGTTTTTAGAAAGAATGATGTCAGGCTGATAGGATTTAGCTTCGGCATAGCTAGATTTGCCTGGTTTTGGGATAAATACCACTCTTGTCTCTCTCCAGGTTAATGGAACATGTCCTAGTGCTAGACTTGCTCTAAATAGGTCCTTAAGAGGGTGGAGTATAATATTCATGCCTTTCTGAAGCATTATTGGATATATGCTATCTGTTCCAGGAGATTTGTAGGGGCTGAAGAGTTTGATTGCCCATTTAATTCTCTCTGTTGTGATAATTCTTTTTGCCACATTCCAGTCCTCTCTGGTTGCCGTATGGCTTGAGTGGAAAGGAGTGTGGTTTTCAGCAGCCCCTGGTAAATGCGTGCCTACAAGATGTAGCAGTGTTTCACGTTCATTTGCTGTGAAGTTCCCGTCTGCTTTTTTGAGGGTGCCGACGGGATTCGAAGCTTGCTTTGAGAGAATTTTATGGAGCCTCGCTGTGGAATGCGTCGTCTCTATCTCTTGGCAATATTTTTTCCAAGCTTCTGTTTTGGCAGTCTTGATTTTGTTACTATAGTCTGTGAGGGCTCTATGATAGCTGTCCCAGACTTTGGTTCTTCTAGATCTGTTGAAAAGGCTTCTGACTTCTCGCCTGGTCTTTTCGAGATCCTTGTTCCACCATTGTGGTTGTTTTTTACCTCTTTGCTCACTTGGCTTTGATTGAGGACAGCAGCTTTTATAAGAGTCAACCATTGCCTCTTTTAGCTTGTGGGCATTTGTATCTAGATCTTTTACCTGAGAAGATTTGAATCGAACATGCTCTATCTTTTTATGTAGTTCTTGTTCGTATTTAGCCCAGTCCGTCTTTCTCGGGTTGTAATAGGGTTCAGGTATTACTTCCTTTTGAGACAGTTCAAAGCTAATGTATTTATGGTCGGAAAGCGATGGTTCGTTCAGGACTTGCCATCGTTTGACTGACCGCGATATTGCCATTGTCGTGGCAGTTATATCAATTACCTCTTTTCTTATAGCGTTTTCAAAGGTGGGAGAGTTACCTTCATTAACAACTATTAGATTGTTAGTAATAATGTATTCAAAAAGAGACCCACCTCTTGGATTGCAGTTGGTGCTTCCCCATGTGGTGTGGTGGGAGTTCGCATCGCAACAGAGGATCAGCTCTAGATTTTCCTGTTGAGCGGAACTTACTAGGTCTGCCGTTTCTTTGCTGGGCGGACGATCAATGGAGTCGTAGGGTAGGTAGACTGAGCTAAGAATTGCTCTGTTCTCTCTTTCCCTCGTGCTCCATTGTATTTTTACGGTTGTAATATCTCTAGAACAGAATTCCATTAGAGGAAGAAATTTCAAATTTTTCCTCACTAGAATGCAAGTTCTGTGATTGTGATCATTATGTATCAGCTTACCTTTAGCATCGCCTAAGCCACAGATTCGCCCCTTGACAATATAGGGCTCTTGGATCATTGCTAAATCGATGTCATCAGCTAGCAGCTTTCTGCAGAGGGCTGCAGTGGCCGCTTTGCTGTGATGTAGGTTAATTTGAACTACTTGAAGGTTCGTCTTTACTAAGCTTGGAGCGGATAGTAAACGTCACCTTGTTGAGCCCGATGTGCGCTACGCAGCCAATCTCTTGAAGAGCTTTCTTTGCTTCTTCATCGATCATGGCTGCGAACGTTCTACCTCCCCCTTCGTTGCTTTTGACGTGGAGGATGTGCCAGTACTCGGTTCTTAGGTCGACCTTTCTTTTGTTCTGCTTTTGCAGGAACTTTAGGATCGCCTCCGGCTTTTGTTTGTCGTACCACTGGGGTACGTTGAACACCACTCGTGCTGAGTTGACTACCTTAGTCCTCTCTTTCACTACTAGTTTTGCGTCTTCCCACGGGAGCAGCTTAGGAACGTGTTCTGTCAGCCAAAGCTGGGTGAACTCGTCCTTGCACGCTACCACGTAGGTTCCAGCTTCATAGTAGTGACTAGTAAAGTGGGGCAAGTTCTCGCTGTCTATATTAAATATAGTTTCTATGAGAGAATCTCTGACTAGGTCGCCTTGCTCTTTGGTCAGTTTTCCTACAGGGTAGTCAGGTAGGTAAATGGCCATTTTGACAGTGGCCGCAGTCTCTGCGAAATCGAGGTTTCTGGAGGTACTTGCCACTGCCTTCAATGACCTATCTGCCGTTCTTTGACGCTTGTTTTCAGTCGCCGGAGAAGGAGTAGCATCTGAGCGCTGTCTCTTCTTAGGTTGGCTTTGATGTGGGCCTACTGAGACTGTGGTTTTCTTAACCTGGTCAGAGTCGGCATGCTTTTTGGCTAAGTGCTTCTTTCTCTTGAAGTTTGGGTCATATTTGACTCCTTTAGCCTCGCAGAGCTTTTTGTTGTGCTCTCTGCGTTCTTTCGCATTCAGCTTTACTCTCTTCAGGGACACGTTGCCGATCTTCGTCGTCATGTCCTCTTCGGAGTATTTGCTGCTTCCTTGGCTTTCCTCGGCAGTAGACTGTCCTTGACTTGAAGTCTGGACTGTCAGCTGCTCGGACGTGCCAGGCGCTGGTTTTAGGGTCTCGGCCGTCTTCGTCTGAGCGTCAACGGTCGGTTGAGGGGAAGACTCCGTCATGGCAGTGTCTTCACCCTGTGATTTTGTTTTTGTTTTAGATTCCATACGATATTGGTTTTCTGTAAACAATAAAAGGGTTTGGCTAATTACTGCTGGAGGTCGCCTGGTATCCAGTAGGCTCCGTTATGACGCATTATTAGCTCCTGCGCCTACACCTGCTGGTGCACTGATAAGCACGGGTCGCTTAACACCTTCGTTTTGGGGACAGGTAGAAGTTGGAATAGATAGGATAGATTTTTGCTCTCTGACTCTCAATATCAAAGTATTGATAGCTTCGAGAGCTTGAAGGACCAAGAGTTAGCCAAGGTAGGCTGATAGTTCAAAGAGTGAAAGTGATTCTATTGAAGGGAGACTGTTCACTGCTAAAGGATGTGAAGAGTCCCAGAGCGATTAGCAATTGATCTTCGTCTCGCATCCCCTTGGCGCCCATCCATTGATTTTCAACGGATGGACACCCCTGGGAGTCTCATTGACTGTTGGCCAACTGGGCCCCCACACCACGTCAAGGTTCACTCCCGCGTAGGGGTATTAAACCAATTTAAGAAAAATTTATTTTTCTAAAAGTCGTAATATTACAGATTCTAACAGATTTAAATTCAGTGCATTTAATTGAAAATGTTTATTTTCGATTTATTATGAAACTTCTCCAGTAAGTGTAGCAGTAACAACATTAAGCAGCGATGATTCTAACATATTTATGGCACAAGGTATAATAGGATATAAGCAAAACTTCAATGACAAATATTATTGGACGTTTGAAGACCCGTGAAAATCTGGCATTAACAGATTTGGCTAGATGCTTACTAGATCCTTAGAAAGTTCCAACAAAGTCTGTTTTAATATTGGCGGAAAATCTTTTTGAACGACTTTATCCAGACAGCAAAATTTCAATTCAACTTCGTTGAAGTCGAAGGTGAATGTACGATAAATTCAGAAGAATTAGAAGAAGCGACCAAACTATTCCTTGCAAGACGAAGTACAAAAAGCTATTCAAGAACAATTAAACAAAAATACTTATATGCAAACAAATCGATGTCCTAATTCAAAGAAAAGGGAGTTAACGAGGCTAAATATTAAAGAACTTCTGAGAAAACAAAAAGAACCTACTCCGAAATATCATTTTCCCTAAGTGACCAAAAGATCTCGTTTAAATATACTACTACCTATATTCTACGGACACTACTACCAAAAGTTCCTAAAAACCGAACTCGAAACCGAAACCGCTGTTTTTAATTTTCAAAAACCGAAAACCGCGGTTTTAAAAAAGTGAGAATATTTAGAAACCCTATACTGGACCAACAGCGAATAGCAGACGAGCGTGGCTGCTTGTATAATACGGAACAATTTTGTCAAACGTATTTGTTTGTTTAAAATTAACAGAAATACATTGTATAGTTCGTGATAACTACCGCCCCCTATATCGCCCCCCTGGCTACCTACCGCCCCCTATATCGCCCAATGGCTTCCTAGCGATCCCGAAAATGACGTCATCGCCCACTGGGAGGCGATATCGCCCATTTTGAGAAACGCTGACCGAGGTCATTGGTTGCGAAGATTGTATTGTGACCGCGATTTATTAAAATTTTCGGATTTAGAAATGCGTATGGACTAGGTAACTTTTGACTTCACAACTGGAATGATTAAACAATATGGACTTTTTTACGGTTAGTTAAGCGCGTGCGTATCCGCCAAGTGTGAAAGGCGGGAATATGAAAGTTTTGGGCAAATAATAAGGTTATACGTCAAAAAGTTCGGGGAAAACATGGCGGAAATTGACACATGTGCACAAAAAAATTTCAACTAAAAACCGACGAGAGCACTACACAACACGTTACTCGAACACTGCTCGACAGCAACTGACGCTACCTACAGGCGGGAAAAAATTCACGCATGCTCACGAAGGTTCAAGGTCGGCTCATGCAAGCGCGCTTGATTCAAATCCATCAGGTTTTCAGAATAAAAAATAATGTCGGATTCTTTTCTAACAGACCACGTATGAAAAGGTCTATTGAAAGGCGTTAACCTTGTTAGATATAACTAAATTAATAAAATTGAGTTGCCCAAACCTTGAAAAACAAAACGAACAGTGCACAATTGAATTGCGCCTTTTTACTAATTAAATGGACAAAATTTAACCATTATTGATTCGACAGTTGTAGTTGAATTTTCAGTCAATTTAATTTATATCATTTTGACGTGTCAGGTTTTTTATCACTTGTTCAATCACTTATTTCAATCTTTCATAAAAAATCTTATTTCAACACAACAAACAAATCTTTCCAATATATTCCTGTACTTTTTAATTATATAAAATAATTAAATATTAATGGACCACTTATTTGAAAAAATATAATTTGATGTCATAAATTGATTATAACAAGAAAAATAATAATTTACATATTTTTTTTTATAAAACTAACGCGTTCTCCCGCGTACCAATCAAAGTTTTTTTCTTCGTGGCTGTGACACGTGTAGCTTAGGTGTGTCACCGCTGACCTAGGTGGATGGCAAAATTGATGAAATTTTCAGAATAGAATTGGTAAAACCATCACACAACTTGAATATATAAATATATTCAGCCTTTCCGTAGCTCTATAACAATTATTTGAGTCTTTTTAGGACTACCAAAACAAAACTCACATGAAATTTGTAAGTTATTTTACAGCTTTTAGTCCACCTTATTGTCACTCACCAAAAACCATAAAAATAACATTGTTTCTAAGATCACGTCTTTCCGATACCTTAAGTGGATAGCCATCTGTTGACGCGTTTCGAGATTTATCTCTCATTAGCACAGCTTTACTTCCATGAACAATAATTTCCCTTAGTTGCTTTTAACCCTTTAAGTTAACCCTTTAAACCCTTTAAGTTGAGTTTAACCCTTAGTTGCCCAGGTCTGTCCAAAGCTGACAGAACTGTACTTTCCGTTAACTTAAATGTACCGTCGGTCAACATAGGGTTAAGTGATAGTAAAGGATTTTGCAATAAGAACGGTATGTTTTCTATTTAATCTGAGTAATCGTTAAGTACTGGAAAATGTAAGCAATGTTGTGTTGAGAGTCTAGACCAGTGGTGCGCAAACCGTGGGTCGCAAACAGTGGCGCGCAAACCCCTCGAGGGGTCGCGAGAGAAATTTTTGGGGTCGCCTAATTCAAATACTTATATTTATTTACAAGTAAAATAGTGAAATTAAATTATGTTATTTATAAAATTAGAACTATATTTTGTACGAAAACAATTTCTGTTTTAATAACTAATCATAGCCGTAGCAATGCTTTTGGGAAATATTTAAAGTAGACATTTATAAATTAAATTTAAACATTTAACACGACTTGAATCTCGATGGGTTAAGATAATTTTTAAGTTCACACTTCTTGAAAATGACCTTCACCCGTCGAAACTCGAGTCGTATTAAATGTTTAAATTGAATAAGTTATATAATATTTTTATATATTAAGTGTGGTTAAAACACTATATCAATCCAGTGTAAACAAATTTTTGTTTATTGTATTTTGACTCAGGTGTTTGGTCAAATTTTTTTATTAAAATTATGCCAACGTTTCGACCTGTATTCGGTCTTTAGTGGTCAAATCCATTAGGTTTTCAAAATAAAAAAATAAGGTCGGATACTTTTCTAACAGACCACGTACATTATTTCACTTTAGTTTTGGTAGTTCTTGTTAATTATTATGGATTCTCCGGAAGTATGCGATGCTGATGATCCCCTTTTTGTCAATTAAAACAAAAAAGCGTCTTTCAAATGTTCATTTTGAATTTATTTACATGCAATTTCCCGTTTGAATTTTATGGATCAATGTGTGCATCCACCCGCTAATTGTTTTGAGCACTGTACATAAAAAATCGATGATTGAACAGCCTTTCTTTGAAATTGTCTTGTCAGTTAATAAAAAGTTTAGAAAAAATCCGTTTGTGGTTTTCACTAAATTTCTTGAAAATAAATTGAGAGAACTTCTTAAAAATTTACCTGTTATTTGTTCAAAATGTGGGTTATAAGATTCGGTAAAGAAAACAGGAAAATCTTTTGGATTTGAGAAATTGCCTTGGAATTTTTGTATCTAAAAGTCATCGCAATTCTAAAATTTTCAAATATTTCTTTTTACGTTTTCACTAAATATGCTGAGAACTATGGACAAATCTCATGTTAAAACAACTACTTCCTGGCTAATATCCCACGGGATGTTGAATTATACAACAGGGATTTGCATGTTATAACTAATCCCAGTCCATTTTCGTGGCACTAACCGAACTAGAGAAATAACATGAAATTCTTTCTATTCAAATTATGTGAATAGCCATCTGCAAACGCGTTTATCATCAGTGCAGCATTACATAATCAAAATTTGCATAATCAGAAATTAATGCTACTAATAATAGTGTTCGCGCCAATTTTAATAAATCGGTATTTTTAATTCAACATTTGAATCGATTTCGGCACCGATTAACAGAAGGGGAAAGGTGTATCGACCTGGGCCGAAATCGTGCGATTTACTTATCAATTTACTTTGCGATTTATATTATTCGGGGAGTATGCTTCGAGTGTGAGAAGCGTAAAAACGAGAATCGAAGCGCGAACCAAGCTCGACCGACACGTGCACGCATTATTAAGTTTAGCGTTTCAAGTCAAGTTAACCAGGGGTGTAATCAAGAGTCCAAAGCGCTGAAGCGGTATCCAACGTCTGGAAGTCACCGTTTTTAAGGGCCAAAAATTTGATTTTCGTGAGACCCGGTCCAAACAAATAGCTGCAGTTAATATAAAGAATATTCAAATATATTTGTTATTGATGACTAATTTATCTAGATCAGATAAAATCCATATTTTTTTCTTACCTGCTTCGATTAGTAAAATCTTCCAGTCGGGATTTTCCGAAAGTCTGTTTGCCAAGACGCAACCCGCCGTACCCGCGCCAATTATCACAAAATCGTATTCGGGTAGAATTTCGACATCGTCCTGAACATAGTCCTTTGAACTTTCTATGAAGAATTTGATGAGACCTTCGAGCAATCCTTGTTGGCGAGTCTTGGGCAAAAACAACGCCAAGAGAACGATCGATACAATTTGCATAATCTGAAAGTAAATGATTTTTTTTGTAGGATTTTGATAGACGATCAAAAATTTGATTTACTGCGGAAAAGTTGATTTCAGGATTTATAAATTTGATGTTATCAACCCATAATTGGATGATATAGACAATGGAAGAAATGTGGTACATCTCATAAAAGGGTGAAGATTAATGTATTTAGCAAGAGCGCCGGAAAAGAGTACCCTCCGACGCGTATGTTAACTGCCCAACCAAACTGCGCTGGCGTGACGGTGTAGACTAGGACGTCAAGAAAATGGGCGCAACAAATATGCGCAAATCAGCACAAAATAGGAATAAAAGGCGGACTAGACTAAGGGAGGTCGAGGCTCTCTCAAGGCTGTAGGAGCAATGACGATGATGGGCTTCATCATCATCGTTTATCATCATCATCATCGTCATCAATTACTGAGATGTGGTTTACGAGACCACAGCAGATATTGAAAACTAAATTTCTCGCGTATTAATTCCTGTTTTGGTTTGCACATATAGATATGTATGTAATGTTCCTAGAAACTCCTAGAAGTATACAACACGCTTCTCTAAGAAGGAAACTTCCCCATGGAAAACGGACCTACATTACTACCGTCTTCTGTGTCTATTAGGCACCTTTTGAAAGGTCTTCAAATAACTAGTATTGGAAAGATTGGATAGAAAATAATATTTGTTATGCATTTACTTTAGGACCTTCTGTGAAAACATAGAATCCACCCCGGTGGCAGCTAGACTGCACAAAGCAAACGATAGAGTGGAAATGACAACCACTCTCTCAAGAGACCGGATGGGAGCTTAACGGAGGACGAAGAGCAGAGAGCTCTCCTCCTACTAGAAACCCATTTTCCGCGATGTAGAAAATACAAGGAGACCGAGGGCATGATGCAACCTCGGAGACCAAGTCTGGAGGAGGACCGTGGGAGGAAGAGAACTAATGCCGTATCTTTGAAATATTTTTAGTAATAGTTCAGGACACATACCGGAGCTATGGAGAAGGGCTAGAGTGTTATTCATACCGTTATTACCGTGTTATTCAGACCAGGTGGGGAAGAAAGACAATACTCAACCGAAGTCATTTAGACCCATTAGTCTAATATCTTTTATGTTAAAGACAATGGAGAAGGTAATCGATAATTACCTTAGGACAAAAGTGCTAGTAGGTGCACCACTACACAAATGTCAGCATGCACACAGAGCAGGGAAATCCACAGAAACCGCCCTGTATCAACCGACAAATTAAATAGAAGCAGCACTAGAGACAAAGGAAGTAGCGATATGTGCCTTCTTGGATATAGAGGGAGCCTTTGACAACACCTCACACGAGGCTGTCAAAGCGGCCCTCGAAATAAGGAATATCGACAGCACTATCTCAATGTGGATGGGAGAATTGCTGAGAACCAAAACGGCGTAGACACAAGTGGGAAGAGACACCATTAAGATCTCCACAACTCGAGGGTGCCCACAGAGAGGTGTACTAACACCACTAATGTGGAGCCTGGTAGTTTATGAATTACTGGCTAGGCTGAACGACCTGGATCAGATGTCAAGGTTACACCGATGACATAATGATCGTAGGGAAGTTTGAGACAACGCTCTGTGAAATCGTTCAGAGAGGCCTCAAAGTAACTAGTAGAGGGTGTCAAACTGTGGGACTGAGACTCAACCCGAGCAAAACCACGGTGATGCCTACAGCCCATACTGTTAGATGGGAGAGCAGTAGAATACAAACGGGAGATAAGGTATATGTGTATTACACCAGATAGCAAACTCCTAATGAATAGACACGCTGAGGCAGCGGTAGGTAAAGCCAAACGCGCTCTAATGGTTGTGGGGTTGTAACCCCACAATCCTGCGATGGATGTACACCATGATATTGAGACCTGCGATCACTTATGGGGCAGTTGCGTGCGGAAGTAGAAACAAGCTGACCTCTTCGAGGAAATAGCTTGAGAAGATTCAAAGACTGGCGTGTGTCTGCATCACGGGGGCGATGGGGTCGTGTCCGACAGCAGCAATGGAGCTGCTGCTGGATCTGACTCCGCTGCACCTTGTGGTGTAAAGGGCCGCCAGATCGGCGATTGTTAGGTTCAGCAAGGAAAGAATAGGCAGAGGTAAAATAAGCTGGAGCAGAGACTGAAACAGTCTGGCTGCCAAGATCCCCTGGCTGGAAGCATCAAAAGACGAAATGGTATGCAAATACCACTTCGAGAAAAACTACGCAGCAATGTGTAGTAGTAAAGCCGATTGGAGCGACGAATCCTCAGCATACCACATAGAGCAAAATGTTATCAAGTGGTATACAGATGGTCCGAAGATAAAGGAAGGCACTGATGCAGGAGTGTTTGGACCTCGTACCAAGTTCTTCGAATTCATGGGAACATTCCCAAGTATCTTCCAAGCAGAGGTACATGCAATTGAAAGATGTGAACAGTTTAACCTCGACAGGAATTATCGCAAAAAACGAATTGCTATCCTATCAGACAGCCAAGCAGCCATCAAGTCCATTAGCTCATACACCTTCAGAGCCAAACTGGTATGGGACTATGTGGAAATGCTAAACAAGCTTGGCAGAGAAAATAAAGTAACGCTATCCTGGGTAGCAAGACACTCAGGTATAGACGGAAACGAAGATGCCGATCACCTAGCAAAAAAGTGATTCAGTAATCTTTTTATAGCTCCGGAACCCTTTTGCGGTATGATTGTGAACACCATCCACAAAAGTTTAGATGAAAAAATAAGAGAACAATGGATGAAAACCTGGAAAGGACTTCAGAGTTGAGGCATTCCAAAGTAATGCTGCGATCTGTTAACCAGGAAAGAACAAGAGCCTGAAGCTAAAGAGGAACAAGCTTAGAATTCTGAGAGGGGTCCTGACGGGACCTGACACAGAATCTGCATCTGTCATCTTCCTCTAGGCCTAGGGTCTTGAGGTGTTTTCTAAGTCTGTAGTCTAGACTTAGAAAACACCTCAAGACCCTAGGCCTAGAGGAAGATGACAGATGTAGATTCTGTGATTCAGCAGAGGAAAGATGTATGGGGGCATCTGCTCAAAGGCTGCGGTGCACTGCTCCGCAAGAGACAAATATATCTTGGGGCCCACTGCTTGAACGCAGAGGAATTGCAGTTCTTGAATCCCACCCACATCCTGAAATTGCTGAAGGAATCAGGACTAGAGGAGGGGCTCTAAATGGTTGATTATTCCAACGTTTAGAGGGTGAGGGTGGGGTACAATAGATTTACGAAGGTCGCAGTACAAGTTGTCACCACCAAAACTACAATCTACAAGGTAAAAAAGAAAAATTGAGTTCTCTGTTTCAAAACGTAATTGCACATAGGAAAAGTCATCTTTTATCATAAATTTGGGTTACGATAAGTGTGCAACGACGCCGCGCCGGCCCGTTTTGAATTCCTACCGCATCGCTTTCGCTTATAAATAAGCAGTCTCAACATCAACTGGCATAGGATATAAGGGAGAGTTAAACCGAAAAATTATTTATTTTAAATCTCTCGTTATGAAATTAGACATATACCTATAACGTATTATAAATTTATTTTGAGATAGAGATCTCTCGCAAAGCGAATAGTAAGCGCTACAGGGTGCTTGCCGATATATTGGCTCTGGCACTTTTCGGCACTAAAAGGGTTAAATTTTAATAAAAAATGCATGCTAAAAAGTGAGCGGTCTCTCACGCCGCTCTCTATATGATCAGTAGCTATGGAGTAAATTATAACGTTTCAGATTGTTTCGTTATATTTCGTTAAGGTTTTTTTAGTATAGAAGTTCGGTTTTCATAGAAAGTGGTGGAAAATTTGATTTGATTTCGCGATTTGTAAATTTTCGCGATTTGTAAAACATTAAGTTGTGACTATAAGGATTTACCGTTTAAACTGTATTGGGTTTTGCAACTATTTTTTAAATTTGGGCGGTCGCCTACTGAAAACTAATTATGCTTTTCCTATGGTTGTTTTCAATCATTTGCAACACAATAACATTTGTTATACAATTTAGACAACAAACATTGACAAACACACAAAAACAGCAAAGAATTTTTTTTTATTTGTGTTGAGACAATTTATTGCTATTGCATACAATTTGACTTGGACGTTTGGCTTTTCAAAATGAATTAGAAAGCTAATAATTTCTTAATGACGTATTTTACCACGTTTTTATTTAATGGCTTTCTTGTCCGTTCTCTTGTACGTTCGATTGTCTTTTCGGAGGGATCTTGGCTTTTGGCTATTTTAAACTAACTCTCCCATGAGCTACAGACTTCAAACTTTAAACGTAGTTCTGAACTGGAATACTAGATGACTGAATACTATGACACTAGTATTACTTTAATAAAGTATTCTATATTAAATGTAGTTAAGAAATGTAATTATATATGTCGGGGATTGTTTATGTGGGTGTATTGTTTATAGACATCCCGACTACGTAATACACAATTTAAAAAGAATGCGCGATAAGCAGAATCGTGGCTAGTTGCTCCTACAATGTTTAAAATCGATTGCAAAATGTCACACTCACAAGACTAAAAAGCAGAAAATAATAAATAACGTATATTTTTTAAAACCACGATTTTATTAAAATTCAAGGGAAAAGAAAGCACAGAAAATATTTGTTGGAAAGAGAATATTTTTTTCTGTGTTGACTATAAATAAGGGCTTGGATTGTCCACCAATAAAACATTTTATTTATATTCAACAAGGAAAAACTGTGGTTTAAAAAAATTTAAACAAATAGATCAAAACGAAATAAAGCTTCTCGAATTTAATATTTAGGAGATGTATGATACATTGTAGGGGATGCATCCAGGCCGCTTCATGCGTTAAAAAATTATATATTTATATCATTTGTTTTATTATTGAAATTTATGTTACTTACTCGTTAACTTCTTCTTAATTGATTAACTGAATTATACCAATTTTAAGTCTGATTTCAGGCTACAACTGAGTGGAATAAAATCAAAACGTGCGAATTAAATATGGTTATTATTTTAATTATCAAACTACCTTGAAACATTAGATTGATTACATTAAATTGATTTATTACATTAAAAAAAGGTTTTTTGTGTTGTTGTTTGACAAACAAGACTAGCCAGCTAAGACCAAACAGACAAGACTAGAGAGACAAGGCCAGACGGCCAAGACCAGGCAGACCAGATAGACCAGCAGATCAGACCAACCCGACAGTCCGGACAGACTGGACAAACGAGACAGACCACACAGACCAGACAAATCATACAGATCAGAGATTCTAGACAGACCATACAGACCAGATATACCAGACAGACCAGACAGACTAGACAAATCCGACAGACCAGACAGACCAGAGACCAGACAGACCAGACAGACCAGACAGACCAGACAGACCAGACAGACCAGACAGACCAGACAGACCGGACAGACCGGATAGACGGGACAGACCAGACAGACCAGACAGACTAGACAAACCATACAGACAAGACATACCGTACATACCAGATAAACCAGACAGACAAGAGCAGACAGACAAGGCGAAACAAACAAGATCAGATAAACAAATACCAGGCAGAAAAGACCAGGCAGACAAGACCAGGCAGACGAGACCAGACGGACAAAGCTAAACAGACAAGACCAAACAACAAGGCCAGGTAGTCGGGACCAAACAGCGCTGGATTTGCAATAGGGGCACTCGCTGCTGCTGCCCAGGGCGGTAAATTTTCAAGGGCGGCGAAATTCGGATTTAGTCATGAGATGAATTTCATGCTTCAATTCTAATGGAGAATATGGAAGAGTTGCATGAGAAGGGAATGTAATAAGTGATGATCCTGGAAAATGGGTTATAAGCGACTTTACCAGAGACTATGTAGATTCTCATGGAAGTAAACGACAGAAAGATTTATCTCTTTTAGTACAAAACGAGATTACAGTGATGTAACATCACGAAGGTTATACGAATCACTATTTGTCAGAAAACTTGTTAATGGTGAAAAGGTTCCGTGGCTCATTTACCACGGACGTGGAGCCACGGACGTGGAACCGTTTCACCATTAACAAGTATTCTCTACAGCTTGATTTCATTTCGATGCAGACTGTTCGTTTAATGGCAGGATTGGCAGGACCGGATTTTGTGTTACTGACCACAAAGCTCAAAGTTTAATAACCATTAAAGATGTATGTTAACTCTCTAATATGTATTGAGATGGTCAAGTTGGTGTCCAGTGGAGAGGTATATAAAGCAACTATATAGACTTAACAACGTATATATTAACAAGACTAAGACCTTGTACGAGTACGTCTGACACTACGATGGTTGAGAGCAGAGAGAGCGAAGTCTCGTCCGCGATCACCTGACTCGACTGTTATCGCTTAAAATACAATTCACTCTGGAAGACAAACGAACAAACGAACAGGATGAAAGGACAAACGAACAACAATTCAGATCACAGTACACTACACTCTCAAGAAAAGATCAGATACTAACAATAAAATAGATCATAAATTACTCGTTCAAATAGAGACAGAAATGTCGTATTGGAGAAACGTTTTATAGTGATGCGAGTAGTTGCTGCCACTAAAGGCTTAGCTTCACGAAGACTTCTATTTCGAGGAAGTAATGAGAAATTTGGCTCACCAAATAATGGCAATTTTCAACATGGCCGCTAAACCAGAAGAAGCAACTGCTACGGCAATTTCGGATCTCGCACCAACAGTGGCTAAAATCAATGACATGAGGAATGTCTTCCGGGCGTT
This sequence comes from Phosphuga atrata, assembly GCA_944588485.1. NCBI lineage: Eukaryota > Metazoa > Arthropoda > Insecta > Coleoptera > Silphidae > Phosphuga > Phosphuga atrata. The sequence goes on from OX155904.1 coordinate 49,600,737, forward strand.
CCTCGAGGAAAAATAAGCCACTATTTTCATCATCAATTGCCTTCATTAGCTTATCGTACACATCCTTCTGTTTGAAGTTCAACAGTGGAACATTCATTCGAACTGATACGTTCAATGCATCTCGGTCGTATTCAAGTTCACGTTCCATTTCTCGATTGAGCACGATTTGGCGTTGGCATTCCTAACTTTACTAACAAACTGCCACACATGAGGTAACACATGTCTTCTATCAAAAGCAAGGCATGGTTATGTATTTCCTCATTCATCTCGAGATCGGGATTCCCTGAAGTGACATGAATTCGATGTAAAATGTCTTCTGATATGTCATCCTTGTACCTGTTCCACAGTTCAATTGAAATGTGTCGAAATAATGATAACAAATAATGTGCGTATCTAATTTGCAGATGCAGAAAGAAGTAGTATAAATAAGTATGTAATAAGTAAGTATGTAATAAGTAAGTAGTATAAATTTAGTTTTCAATCAAATTGAGCTGTTGACATGAAGCACGAAATGTTGGGCGCACTGCACCATTGACATTTCGAGGTGATTCAAAGGATGTCGGCCCACGAACATTAGAGAGTAGAGTAACGTTCGTGCAAATGGATCGCTTTGGCAAATCGAAAACAAACTTCTCAATGTTGTCGCTGGAGGTGTTTCGGCACGTTTAGCAACATTTTATGCGTTGAAATAAACTCGTTGACCATTTTCTAGATGCACCGCCAAATGTAAAACACGTGAATGACGTTTATGAATGGGGAATGAAAAGCGCCATCTACTGGCATAACTTAAGTTATAGCTTAAGTAGCTTCGACTGTGCGAATATATGTGGCGTTCCATAAAAAAATGAGAAAATGAATTATCTTCATTATTATTACCGTTTTTCTTGAATTTTCCCAATATTTGAATAGCAACTATAATAGCAGGTGTGGAGGCAAATGCAATAAATCAAAAATCATAAAAATCGGTCCAGCCGTTCGTGAGTTTTTAAAAGCCAAAACCCAACCCGACTGTATTTTATATATTAATATTTACTTTGAATAGTTAAGTGAACTATTTGATTGTGATTTCTTCTTTGAACTCGTTAGTTTGTGTTGAAGGAATTAAATAAACTATAGGTTGTTTATTAATACTTTTTACAGATTTGCTTAAATTATTCAAACATTCTGCACACATCAAAGTAGTTTCTCATAGTAGTCATGTATTATGTACCTACTCATTTTGTGTCGTTTTCTCAAATTGTTAATGAAGATTTATGAACCAAAAACTGATTGAGGATTGGTAAGTTAAGTAAAGGTGTCCCATTTTAATCCGACAGTAGCGTAAATTCTGAACCCGTGCATTCAAGCAAAAAGTGTTCTGAACGGTTATGAGGGTGGCATCTGATGCCGTCGACCTTGCCCCTTCAGATCTCCTGAGGGGGGCGAGAACAGGAGGCAACTTTAAAATCTTAAATAGAAACCCCAATTTTTTATTGCAGATTTGGATAGAGCGTTAAAAAGTAGGTAAATTTTATCCGGGTTGTTTTCAAAAATTGTTGATTGATGGCGCGAACTCGATTGTTTTGTTTACATTCGCAAACAGATTTCTTAGATTTTTTTAATTTTCGTTTCTTTTTTAAATTTAGTTTTTTAAAATGAGTTCAGTCCGCAAACTCAAGTCGTTGAGTAATCATGGACTGCTCACCGAAGGAAATTGTGGACATCCTAAAATTATCGGAGAGTCGCTGAACAATTACACCAGAGTAGTAGAATGTATGCCCAAAGATTCCCGGATCGTCGGGTCCCGTCTCGCAGTTCAATGCGAGGGCTGGAAGAACGTTTGCGCCAGGGTCACCTACAACGACACCGACCTTGAGCGAATCTTGTGGATGACGACCCCAGGACCATCGCCATACTTGGAGCTATACACCTCAATCCCCGGATCAGTCTCCGGGAAATCCTGTCAGAAATCGGCATACCGAAATCGACGGTTCAACGGTTACTCCGCGCTACGCAGTTCCATCCGTACCACATCATGTGCGTTCTAAAACTAGATGGAAATGATTTCGTCAATCGCGTGGATTTCTGCAATTGAGCTTTGCAGAAGATCGAGCGTAACCGTTCATTATTCCTTCTCCGCCGAGTGCACTTTCCAGAAAACCGGGTTCGTCAACACCCAGCATGCCCATTATTGGAGTGCTGAAATTCCCCACTGGGTTCGACAAGTGAACGCACAGCAGCAATGGAGTGTCAACGTGTGGTGTGGACTTCTCGGCTCGCAGATAATTGGACCATTCTTCTTCGAAGGGGTGTTAAATGGCGTGATTTACTTGGAATTTCTCCAGAACGATCTTCCTGTGCTATTAGAAGAACTACGCTCAACACTACGACTAACAGTAGTAGACTAACACTACGCTCGTGTTGTTCGACAACATTTGGATGGACTGTTTCCAGCGCACTGGATTGGTCGCGGGGGACCTATTGCTTGGCCACCCCGGCGGTGCCAGATTTTTTCCTTTGGCGTTACCTAAAAGACGTCGTCTTCCGCGATGCTCAAACCACGCGCCAGATCATGATGGAGCGAATAACTGATGCCTGTCATGAAATTTCTCTAAACACGTTGCGGGCGTGCGTGGAGAATTTCTCTAAACGTGTACGATTGTGTCCATCACCGACCATCATGCACACAATTTTGAGCTATACATGTGAATTGCAATGGTGACGGACTCACACACACGCAACACGCACACTCACCTGCCCATGTAACACACGAACAATCATACAGACAAACACACAGTAAACACACAGACAAACATACAGATATTCTAGTACAGATTTTCAAGTTCTTATCATCTTTGTAGAAGAAGGAGGGGGGGGGGGGGTCTTTGACGCGGGTCGAGAGAGAAACAAACTTGTAATGTTGTGAGTGAGTCTTAAGTAATAATAACAATTAATTATGTGATAAATTTTGCTACTTGAACGACTCATTTATAACAGGATCAGTCCTCAAGTTTTCAATATCCTTCCAGTTGAACAGGCGGGTTTCAAACCGCATCCAAGTTGTGACGACCAAGTTTTGGCTCTGACAACCTACATCGAGTCAGGCTTCGAAAAACAGTTGAAGAGTGGAGCTGTGTTTGTAGACCTCTGCATACGATACGGTTTGGAGAGATGGAGTTGTATACAAGTTCCTTAAACTAACAGGATGTAAGTTACTGACACAGTTGTTAAACAAAATGCTATCCAATAGGACGCTACAAGTGCTAATGAATAATAAGTTTAGCAAATTGAAAGTTCTCAATAATGGGCTCCCTCAAGGATCTGTGCTTTCACCACTGTTGTTTAATTTGTACATCGCGGATATACCAGCTACGTCCTCCCGCCAGTTTGCATATGCCGATGATCTAGTACTTGCCATTCAGTATTCCTCTGTGGATGAGATAGAGAGAAATATAATCACTGATCTGAGCATTTTGAGTGCATATTTTAGAAAATGGTGTTTGACTCCAAGTTCGAGCAAAACAGAGACCTGTTTCTTTCATTAGAATAACAGGCAGTCAAAAACTACCCTAAATTTGTCACTCAATGGAACTCCTCTACCTTACAACTCTCATCTCAAGTACCTTGGAGTTACTCTATATAGAACTTTGTCTTTCCGCAAACATCTAACTGACCGTGCTGCTAAACTGAGAACGAGGAAGAAACTTCTTCACAAACTCGCTGGTTCTACTTGGGGAGCTTCTGCTTCCACGCTCCGCACTTCAGCTATTCTTCTTCTTCTTCATGTGCATATCCGATTTCGGATGTTTGCGATGAGCATGACTATTTTCACTTTATTGGTTGCTATTCTGAAGAGCTCGTTCGAAGTCTTCCCGTACCACACCCTGAGATTCTGCAACCATGAAATTCTCCTCCGTCCAGGTCTTCGTTTTCCGCGTATCTTGCCTTTAATGATGGCTTGTAATAGGGCGTATCTGTCCTCGTTCCGCATGATGTGTCCTAGAGCTGGCCTTCAGCTATTGGGCTGGTTTTTTCTGCAGCGGAATACTGTTCTGCGGTATGGATGAACAGTTCACATGTTCGGAAATTTGATGTTGTTCTGAATCAGACTATGTGAATTATTTCTGGCACAGTTAAATCCACTCCTGTCTTCTGGTTGCCTGTATTAAGCCACATCGAACCTCCAAGACTTGGAACATGGTCCGAGAGTTACTCAAAAAAACAGCGAACCAGTGTCTTCCTATGCATGGTGATGTAATTGGAGGATTTCATCGTTTGAAGTCTAGGTCTCCACCCATTCAAACAGCTCAAGCGCTCATTTTAAGTAACTTCAGTGCCACAAAAGAATGGGAAACTGAATGGTGCATCAAAGTTCCTCATGAGTGGTAGCCCTTATTTAATGCAAAGTATCCTCCTCCTGGCTTCGACCTACCAAGGAAAATTTGGATTGCTATCAACAAGGTTCGAACTGGCCATGGTCGATGTGCATCATTGCTTCATAAGTGGGGCTTAAAATCTTCCCTTAGTTGTGATTGTGGTAATGTGGAACAGACAATTCATCACATTGTTATGGAGTGTGAAGGAAGAGCGTTCTCCGGATCCATGGATGAGTTCATGAAGGCCTCAGTTCAGGCTGTGCAGTGGTTGAACAATCTGGACATTAATTTATGAAATAACTTATCTATATATTGTCGATTGTCATAGTGTCTTTTTATACTTGTTATTTTTTTGTGTATAATACCATAAGCTAATAATAAATCGTGTCGGCGATCTTTCTCTTGGGCGGCGGCCTTCGACTTCTACTATGCCTTCTAGTATGAGTCGTTCAATATTGTCGAACCTCCTTGCCACATGACCCAGGTGTCCCAAACACCGTTGGTTTATTGTCTGGTATAGTCTGGTCTTTATACCGAGTTGTTGCATAATAGAGTCGTTTGTCCGGTAGGCTGTCCAAGGTTGCACCACATTTCAAGCGCTTCTATTCCGCGTTGGTCTTAGGTCGGAATAGTCCACGTTTCGCAGACGTAAGTTGCAATGGAGAAGACCAGAGCCGAAATTTTGTAGTTTTGGTAATGGCTCCATCTTTCAAAATTTTCACCAGTTTTGCCAGTTTCACTAGTCCATATGAGCTACTATCTTCTATGAGTCTGGCCATTATAGCCTCCATTTTCGGCTTCCTCCGAAGCCAGAATCAGGGGCAGATGCAGGATTGTCATTTTGGGGGAGCTTGACTGCGCCGAGGGTAGGTAAAGTAAAGATTAGCAAAGAAAACACTAAAAGACATATTTTATTTTACTCAGCACATAATAAGTCTGCTCGGAAAACTTTTCGCAAATTCCTCAATGACTTCGTTAGGTTGTAGATTAGCAGAGATATCTCGGTGAATATACATGGAAGCTAAACCGGTTGAACCTGTCTTGGTTCATTGTCGTACGAAGGTACGATTTTATTAGTTTAAGCGAAGAGAAGCTGCGCTCCACACTACAAATGGTTGCTGGTAATGTAGCGAGAATTTGTAACAACATTTTTTCATTTGTCTCTTGATGCGCTTCAGCTGCTGTTTGTGGGAGATATTGTCTACCACTCCATAGCTCCTTCCAAAGAGACATTTCTCCCTATCGAGAGAGGATGAGGTGAATCGTCACTGTAAACGCATACAGCTGCTAGTATCGAGGGCAAGTTTTGTGTTGTTCTGTGTTTACGATGGCACTTGAGTAGGGAAAGATAGTTCGTTCTAAATCCACCTCCACCTACGACCGAAAGATAGTGCTTTTTCTGGAACCACCGCCACCGCATTTCATTCATAAATGCTAGGCAAATAAGCTTAAATAAGCTTTTGATTAACTTTGAAAGCTGATTAAAAGTTGATTAGCTTTTAATCAGCTTTAAAACTCTAAAAGACTGTGAGGTCTATGTAGTCCCACGCTAAACAGGGTGTGAGATTGCAGTTGCTGTGAAAGCGAAGCAGTGATTTGAAATTCTGCGGCGGTTACCGTTAAGATAAGACAAAGTCGAATCGAATAATAGCCAGAACACTTGCACGTTTCAATGACGCAGAAGTTCTGTCGATTTCTTCAAGGAACTGTACGATAGGGTCAAAGAACTCTTTGAAATGAAGGAGCGCACCATGCCTTTCTACCCAGTGTGTATCACTAAGACTTTGCAACTTGACTCTTTTCGTCTGTGGGTGTCTTTTAAGGATAGCTTGTTTGAAAAGACTCTCAAAACGTACAAAACTGGTAATATTATTTACTATTGCCATCGTATTGCGATCACTAGGCAAGCTGCATGCCTTCACGAAAGCTAGATTTAGTTTATGGGCGGCACAGTGCATGTAAGGCGTTAGCGGTTGGATCTCGGGACACATATTGTAATAATCCATCGTCCTCTTGTGCATGACTCTGGCAGTCATCACAGCAATGTGCCGAGAATACCTCCTTTAAATGTGGCTCGGCGCCCACGTTAAAAAAACGTAAGGGACTCCTTGTGTACTTTGTGGTGACCTAGACACCAAACACAACTATACTCTTAAGCTGTTCTTAAGCTGTTGCGCCAAAAAGAAGAAGATTATGAAAATATATTTTTCGATGAGTTCACTTTGATTTGGCACGGAAGAACTCAGATGTTTTTTGCAGGGGGGGGGCTTGAGCCCCTTAGCCGCCCGACCCCTAGCCCCAATTTTTTTAGTACAACTTTCGGTATTATACCGAACATACGTTTAACATTATTCAATAGAGCAGCCAGTTTATTTCTTATCGTGCGAAACTGTTTACGCGACGTTTCTTATTAATTATTTCTTAATAATAAACTTAAAAGTATTTCAGAAACACCTATAATTAATTTGAATTGTTTTACTTACAATTAGAGGGATTAGTTATGAGTCAGAACTCATTCGGATATTCGATTTGTTTTTACACATATAATCAGGTGGGATTAGTGACAAAGAAAGTTCCCATAATTATCTCTTTTAGTCTGGACTTGTCTGGCCTAGTCTGGTTTTAGCTAATCTAGTCCGATCTAGTCTGGTCTTATCTGATCTAGCCTGGTCTAGTCTTATCTGATCTAGCTCGGTCTAGTCTTATCTGATCTAGTCCGCCCAGATCTTATCTGTTCTAGTCCGGCCTAGTTTGGTCTTCTGCAACCAATTGCACAAGATACATTCTATCGCAATACCCGCTGATATATGCAACCAACTATATACGCAATATAAATAATATAATAATATACGCAATTTTACTACGATCAAATTTACGAATGAAACTCACAACAACCCCCCTAACCGCACATTATTGAATATATCCTGCGCCATCTACACATCCACGCTTGGCCGCGTCCAGAAATCCTGATAAATCGTGGCGCCATCTACACATACTCGCTCGGCCGTGTTCAGAACTACTAGTAAGATTTCAAGTTAAGGTCGGAGGAGGAGGTGGGCATAGAACAGTGGTCGGCAAACTTATTAGCCAAAGAACCAAATATGAACATTACAAAAAAATTTGAAAAAATTGGGAGACAAATCTGCTTGTTTAGTAAACTTTTATTACACTAAATAAGTAGTACACTAAATAAAACTAAATTTCATACTTAAGAAATATTTATTAATGCGAACAATATGTTTGCATCTCCTTGGAAAGTTTGAGTAAGTCTGGTTTGTATGTTATTGTTTTTAATTTTAAAACCTTCTCCTTCTCAAAGAAAAATGCTTTAAATTCCGGAAAAAGGGATACGAAACGTTTTAAAACGTTCCCTCTTGATAACCAACGTACCTTGTTATGAACCAGATACTCACTCTCCATTTCAAATAAAAATTCTTTGAATTGGCGATAATTAAGAGCCTTAGCTAAAATTGAGTTGATAATGGTAATCACTAATTCCATAACTTTACAAATTTCATACGGAAATGTTTGCGCACAAAGCGCTTCTTGGTGAATGATACAATGGTAAACAATTATCTCGTGATTAGTTGTTAGTTTCAAAATAGCAACAAACCCTTTTCTTACGCCGGTCATACTTTTGGCCCCATCTGTTGAAATCGACACAATTTTATCGAGGGGAATATGATGTTTATCCATGCATTCAATTACAGCATTTGCGATATCTTCTCCACGCGTCTGACCTTTGAATGGCAATAATACTAAAAGTTTTTCTTTAGGGCCTGAATGAGACATGAATCTTACAAAAAGTGAAACTTCGCTGTATCATTTATGTCACAATACTCGTCAACTGCAATTGATAAAGCCAAAACCAATTTCAGATCTAAGATATGCTGGGTAGTTATATTCGAACACATTTTAATTGTTCTATCATTAATGATTTTGGAAGACAATGGTAACTCTTTAATTCTTTTCAGAATATCTGCTTTGTTCTTAAAATCCCGAAATAGCTCTTCGGATGCTTTATAAAGCAATTTTTTATGTACGTGGTCTGTTAGAAAAGTATCCGACCTTTAGCCGGTAAAAAAACGCTAGCATACCTGAATCGTTGGAAACCTAATCACCCTCAAAGTAGTCTCAAAAAATGTGAACCAAGTGCGAAGAATGTGCTGGAGCATTGTCGTGATGGAGTCGCCAATTTCCTGATGACCTCAGCTCCAGTCGGTTGCGCTGCACAGCATCACGTTGGCGACGTAGGACATCCCTCATTTCACTTGTCCTCATTTTACTTGCATTGAAAAACCCACGAGAACACTACACACTACGTCACTCGAACACTGCTCGACAGCAACTGACGCTATCTACAGGTATGCTTTCACTTGGAATTCTCTGGCCTTTTACGTTTAAGATCTGCTCTCTTGTACCATTTCCCGAGACAAATCTTGATTGTTCGTCTGCAATCTGTGGCAGCAGGATGTATTTTAGTCTGGCATTAAGTATGTGTAGCATAATCTTGCTGCCATAGTTCTATATGTTACTTATACGCTATGGTTCTATAGTTAGCACAGTCTGCAGGGAACCTTTTTTGTATATGCGTATTAGCAGAGATTGTCCACTCTTTTGCCATTTCACGGATGTCCATATGCATGGGCTTTAATTGTTTCAGCATTTATGTTGTCTGATCCCATTCCAAGTTTCCTTATAGCTTTCTCTGCCTCGGTCTTAAGAAAGATTTACGGGGCAGTTAATAATAACAGTATTTGGATGAAGAAAGCACAAAATGAACTCTACCAAAAGATCCACACGATAACGGACGTAGTCAGAAAACGCCGAGCACAGTTTTATACTCACATTTACAGGATAGAAAACTTTAGAACGGCGAAGAAATTGTTCAACGGTATAACACAGAGTAAGTGTTGCACTGAGTAACTGAGAGAAGTTCAGAGGGACTTACAACAGGTCAACACACAAAATATCGAGTACCGTACTGAGTGCCGGAATAAAATCAAAAATGTTAAGTTTGAGGATAGACCATCACTACAGCCTGGAAGAAAATGGACAGCTGAGCGGAAGAAGGAACATTCTGAGAGGATGAATAGATTTTGAGAAGAGATGTGCGAAAACGCCAGGAGATTAAATCATGTATTGAAGTTCAATCGCTCCCCGAAAGTGGAAGAATCGATTAAATAAATAATAATCAATGTTAGTGACTCATCACCACAAAATTCATAATGGGTTAACAATACATTGCACAGTCTAACAATGTTGATAGCACCTAGATAAGAAACAGATACAACACTGTATTGAAATTCATTATGTTTTAATCACACTTAATATGTACAAATAACACTATCAAGTGACTTGAAAATTACCTTTTGAAGTCACCAAACCCCCAAAACTTGGTTGAACTCCCAAAACCCTCCCCCTGGCTACGCCCAGCAGTCGAAATATGGAATACCACGTAGTAACGATCGTAACAATCCTATTCACTAAACATTTACTTTTCGGAAATTTCCCTCCAATAAGAAAAATCTATAAACCCTCCTTGTTTTCTAACCCTTACCGTACGAAAACAAGTTGTTTTTTTTATAAACCTTGCCAATCTTCTTTTATCATATCCGCTGCCTTCTCAGCAATCATAAACACTGGCGCATTCGTATGTCCCGCTACGATTTCTGGCATGATCGATGCATCCACCACCCTCAAGCTCTTAACGCCATGAACACTCAACCTCTCATCCACTACCGCCGTTTTGTCTCCTTTAGGTCCCATCTTACACGTTCCACTCGGATGATAAATGGTGGCCGTGGTTTCCCTGATCATACACTCAAAAAACTCGTCGGATAAGTAACGATGTTTCGCGCAAGCGGGAAGTATGTTAGTGTTGAGTTTAGCGTTGATTTTCTTCATGGATGGTTGTTGGGTGATGTTTAGGGCAATTTTAATGGCTTGGATTAGGTGTTTTAGGTCTTGAGGGTGGGAGAAGTAGTTTGGGAAGATTAAGGGTTTTGATTTGTAGTTGGAGTCTTGGAGGAAGATTCGTCCTTTGCTTTTAGGGAGAAGCAGTAGGGGAAAAACGGTGTAGTGCGGGGTATTTTCTAAGGGTTTTATGATTTTGGCGTGAATTTCTTTGGGAATGCCGAAAAGTGTGTAAATTAGGGGATCTGAGGCAAATTGGCCTCCGATGTAGAGTAGTTCAACTTGAGGTCGGGGATCTTCTGCGTCTAAATTGTGGAAGCTGAGCATCTCGGATGCACCTGGTAATGTCATTAGACCTTTCCCAGAATTAAAGTAATCGGCCATATGTGTTCCTTCAAACAAGTTGCTGGTAGCAGTTGTATAGGTTTGATTTATGGTGAAATACAAAGTGCTTAAAGTTACGTGATCCATAAGGTTGTAACCGACTTTTAAGTTCTTCAAAACCTCGATATATTTGCTCTCCAAGTGTTTCTTAGATCCAATTCCCGATAACATCAAAACTTGCGGGGAATTCACAGCGCCGGCAGAAACAATTACTTCCTTCCTAACACCAACCTTATACACCCTTCCCTTCTTCTCAAACTCCACTCCAATAGCCTTTATCTTCTCTTTATCCATCAATAATTTCCTCACTAAAGATCCCTTACTAACCACCAAGTTATTCCTTCCTCTGATTGGATCAATATAAGCTCTATTCGAGCTATGCCTCATCCCGTTCTTCATGGAGGTTTGCAGGTAAGAGAAACCCAGCATGTTTTCTCCGTTGTAATCCAAGTATTCTAATCCCATTTCTTCGAACGCTTGCTTCAAAACCTTAGAAAATTTCGTCCTGTAGGGCACATACTCAACACTCAACGGTCCATCTTTCCCGTGGTATTTTTCATCTTGAAACTCGTCGATTTTAAAATTCTCAATCTTCTTAAAGTAAGGCAAAACCTCTTCGAAGCTCCAACCTTTGTTGCCTAACTTTGCCCAGTTGTCGTAGTCCAGCGGACTTGCTCTAGTATAAATCATGTAGTTTATGGTACTGGAACCACCCATGACTTTACCTCGTGGCCAATTGCATTGCGAATTCTTCAAGCTTTTGCAATATTTCTCGCTGGGCAATGACTTGTAGTCCCAAATTATGTTCGTCAGTTGGAGGTAATTTGCCATCACTGGTATGTCCATGTAATCTTGTTCTTGATTTCCTAAAAAAAATAAAAATAAATAAATAAGCTGGTGAAGACATGTAACATCAGGAAAGGGACCGGCAGAAGATAAGAAGGCATAGTCGTTGAATGAGGAGGTCCAAAAAAAAAAGTAAAAGTGAAGAAATATGCTAAGAAACCAAGGCATTTAACAGGAAGAACGGGAAGTCTATAAGATTGCAAAGATGAAGACGAAACGAGCTGTGGCAAAAGCGCAGACTGAGGCAGCGGAGGAGGCATATGAAGATCTGGAGAGAAACCAGGATGACAGACAACTCATGAGAATTCAAAAAGCCAGAGATAAAGCGTCCAAGAGCATAACATCAATGAAGCACATGAAGGATGAGTCGGGTGTAGCTACACGATCAAGAGAAAATACTGGAAAGGTGGCTGGAGTACTTTGAAAGACTATTGAATGAAGAAAATCTGAGAGAAAAGTACGAGGATGAAGTAAACGAAAGAGTGACCCAAGCATTAAGTAGGGAAGAAGTAGAATATGCGCTAAAGGAAATTAGGTCCAGACCTAACAGCAACAGAAACCTGGAGAAGCCTGGGAGACCGGTGTATTGATATCCTCTGGGATTTAATGAAGAAGATTTGGAACCAAGGAACAATGCCACATACGTGTAGAAGTAGTATTCTTGTCCCCATATACAAAAGAAAAGGTGATAGCCAAAATTGTGGCAATTATAGAGGTATAAAGCTGATGTCCCACGCAATGAAGACATGGGAAAGGATCATTGAGACGAGGTTGCGTCGGGAAACTGAAGTAGAGGAAGAACAGGATTTATACCAGGAAGACGAACAACTGACGCAATATTTGCACTAAGGCAACTGATTGAGAGACTCTGGGAGGTGCAGGTTGATTTACATATGGCCTTCATTGATCTGGAGAAGGCGTATGATAGATTGCCCAGGCAAGAGATATGGAGATGTATGAGAAGTAATGGTGTAGCAGAAATGTATGTGAGACTGGTGAAAGAAATGTACGAAGGTGTGATGGGACAAGTTAAGAGCAGTGTGGGTACATTTACGATTTCCCAGTTAGAGTAGGGCTAGATCAGGGATATACTCTCAGCCCATATCTCTTTGCCCTGGTAATTTATGTGCTAGTCAATGATGTCAGGAAAGCAGCGCCATGGAGCATGATGTTCGGCGACGACGTTGTACTCTGAGAAGTCGTACGATAATCTTAACCTCAGCGCTTCCCGTTTGCGGAGGAAGCCCGGTGTCGATCCCCCAACCACCAGCTTGTAAAAGCTCAAAGTTTCCAATCTCCTCACCGTCTCGATCTCGCCGGTTTGGGGATCGATCTTGAAGCTTTGGTCGAAGTTTCCTCCGATGATTGAGTAGCTGAATTGGTTGTTCTGCGGCCTAACATCTTTGTCCACGGCCTTTCACCATTAAGATCTTCGTCCCAACTTCCGCGGCTTCACTGACCAAAGCCTCGTAGAATTCCTGCAGGAACTCCGGGGATCGTTACCGTCTTGAATGCTTATCAGGACTTGGGCTTCATCGGTGTCGTTGCCGCGGATCTTGGCGAGGACTGTTTAGACGACGCCGCTTTGAGTCTCCCGGTCCAAGTCTCTTGAAACCTTGATGACTGCCATCTCGGTGTTAATCGAGAAACCTTTATCGTTGGCGCTGCCCACAAACAAATAAAAGACTTTATCATCCTCGCCGTTATCTTGATCTGTGGTTTGGACAGCGCCGATCTTCGTCCCAATCTCCGTGGACTCGCTAACTTCGAAATGGAACACGGACTGGAGGAACTTAGGGTACTACTCGTTGACTCCGGTTATGTGGATCAAGACTTGAGCTAAAGACACCGTGCTGGAATCGGGGTTCGAAGCCTGGACTTTCAAGTCGTAGAATTGCTCCTCTTCGTAATCGAAGCTTATCTTGCTGGTGATTTTACCATCAATTGTAAAAACATCCTTCCCACTCCCCTCTATTATCCTATATAAACCACGGCGTTTTTTGGGCTGTCGATGTCCTCAGCCTCAACTTTAAACTTTCCTCCAGCTAGTTTTCTTTGGTGAAACCTTCGTAGAAATCTTTGCTGAAGATCGCGGTGTTATCGTTTAAGTCGGTTAAGGTGATGGTGAGCATCGCTGTGGTCTTCTTGGGTTGGAAGGCCAGATCTCTAGCGGTTATGTTGAGATGATAATCTTGGACGGTGTCGAAGTCGAGGCTCTGCAAGATTTGAACCGATCCGGTGATGACATCGACGAAAAACTCCTTCCGCTCGTTCCCGGCGGAAATATCGTAACGTATCATGCCGTTCGGTTCCTCGTCTTTGTCTTGAGCGCTGAACTGACCCGAGAGAAGCTTCAAGAGAGGCTCGAAGAGTGGAGGAAAGCTCTAGAAGAAAGGGGAATGAGGATCAGCAGGGTGAAAACTGAATATATGTGTAAAAAGGCTGCTCAAGATCTATGTATTAGCCTGCAGGAAGAAGAACTGCCAACGACCAAGAAGTTTAAATACCTTGAGTCATATCTTCAAAGTGATGGAAGGCTGGAGTCTGAAATACAACACAGAAATCAGCTCTCAGCCCATATCTCTTTGCCCTGGTAATGGATGTGCTAGTTAATGATGTCAAGAAAGCAGCGCCATGGAGCATGATGTTCGGCGACGACGTTGTACTCTGAGAAGTCGTACGATAATCTTAACCTCAGCGCTTCCCGTCTGCGGAGGAAGCCCGGCGTCGATCCCCCCAACCACCAAGTAGTAAGAGCTCGATCCAATCTCAATCTTGCCGGTTTGGGCATTGATCTTGAAGCTTTGGTCGAAGTTTCCTCCGATGATTGAGTACCTGAATTGGTAGTTCTGCGGCCAGACATCTTTGTCCACAGCCTGCACCGTTAAGATCTTCATCCCAACTTCCGCGGCTTCACTGACCAAAGAGATTAGAAATTAAAATTCCTGCTGGAACTCCAAGGGATTGTTACCGTCTCGAATGTTGATCACGACTTGGGCTTCAGCGGTGTCGTTGCCGCGGATTTCTCCCGAGTTCTTGGCGAGGACTATTAAGACGACGCGGCTTTGAGTCTCCCGGTCCAAGTCTCTTGAAACCTTGATGACTCCGGTCTCGGTGTTAATCGAGAAACCTTTATCGTTGGAGCTGCCCACAAACAAATAAAAGACTGTACCGCCCTCGCCGTTATCTTGATCTGTGGCTTGGACAGCGCCGACCTTCGTCCCAATCTCCGTAGACTCGCTAACTTCGAAATGGAACACGGACTGGAGGAACAGTAGTCGTTGACTCCGGTTATGTGGATCAAGACTTGAGCTGAAGACACTATTCTGGAATCGGGGTTCAAAGCCTGAACTTTCAAGTCGTAGGCTTGCTCCTCTTCGTAATCGAAGATTATCTTGCTGGCGATTTCCCCGGTTTTACCATCAATTGTAAAAACATCCTTCCCACTCCCTGCGATTATCCTATAAAAAACCACGGCGTTCTTTGGGCTGTCGATGTCCACAGCCTCAACTTTAAGCACCAAACTTTCCTCCGGCAAGTTTTCTTTGATTAAGCCTTCGTAGAAATTTTTGCTGAAGATCGGGACGTTATCGTTGATGTCGGTTAAGGTGATGGTGAGCATCGCAGTGGTCTTCTTGGGTTGGAAGGTCAGATCTCTAGCGGTTATATTGAGATGGCCTTCACCGTTAAGATCTTCGTCCCAACTTCCGCGGCTTCACTGACCAAAGCCTCGTAGAATTCCTGCAGAAACTCCGAGGGATCGTTACCGTCTTGAATGCTGATCACGACTTGGGCTTCGTCGGTGTCGATGCAGCGGATTCCTCCCGAGTTCTTGGCGAGGACTGTTAAGACGACGACGCTTTGAGTCTCCCGGTCCAAGTCTCTTGAAACCTTGATGACTCCGAAACCTTTATCGTTGGAGCTGCCCACAAACAAATAAAAGACTTTACCGTCCTCGCCGTTATCTTGATCTGTGGCTTGGACAGCGCCGAACTTCGTCCCAATCTCCGTGGACTCGCTAACTTCGAAATGAAACACGGATTGGAGGAACAGTACTCGTTGACTCCGGTTATGTGAATCAAGACTTGAGCTGAAGACACCATGCAGGAATCGGGGTTTGAAGCCTGGACTTTCAAGTCGTAGGATTGATCCTTTTCGTAATCGAAGCTTATCTTGCTGGTGATTTCCCCGGTTTTACCATCAATTGTAAAAACATCCTTCCCACTCCCCGCGATTATCCTATATAAAGCCACGGCGTTCTTCGGGCTGTCGATGTCCACAGCCTCAACTTTAAGCACCAAACTTTCCTCCGGCAAGTTTTCTTTGATGAAACCTTCTTGGAAATGATCTGAAGATCGGGGTGAGAATGATATTTGCTGAAGATAAGGGTGTTATCGTTGATGTCGGTTAAGGTGATGGTGTGCATCGCTGTGGTCTTCTTGGGTTAGAAGGCCAAAGCGGTTATATTGAGATGATATTCTTTGACGCTGTCGAAGTCGAGGCTCTGCAAGATTTGAACCGATCCGGTGATGGATTCGACGAAGAACTCCTTCCGCTCGTTCCCGGCGGAAATATCGTAACGTATCATGCCGTTCGGTCCCTCGTCTTTGTCTTGAGCGCTGAACTGACCCGAGAGAAACTTCAAGAGAGGCTCGTAGAGTGGAGGAAAGCTCTAGAAGAAAGGGGAATGGGAATCAGCAGGGTGAACACTGAATATATATGTGTATGAAAGAAGCTCAAGAACTGTGTATTAGCCTGCAGGAAGAAGAACTGCCACCGACCAAGACGTTTAAATACCTGGGGTCATATATATATTCAAAGTTATGGCGGGCTGGAGTCTGAAATACAACACAGGGTAAATAGTGAATGGATGAACTGGAAGAAATTGAATGGAATACTGTGTGACAAGAAGAGCAGCTGCAGAAGGTAAGGAAAGCTCTAGAAATCTGTGGTGAGGTTAAAAACCTTGGCCGATTAAAAAAGTACAGGAAAGAAAGATGGAAGTGGCAAAAATGAGAATATTGAGGTGGTAAACCAAACAATGAGCAGGGTAACAAGAGAGGATAGAATAAGGAATGATCACATCAGAGGAACAGTGAAAGCGGGACCCATAGGAAGAAGGTTCAAGAAAGCAGGCTAAGGTGGTTTGGACATGTGCAGAGAAGAGAGAAGGACTACGTGGGAAAAAGAGTTGAAAAGCTGGAAATAGGAGGGTCAAGGTAGAGAGCAAGACCAAAAATGAGATGGAATGACAAGGTAGCAGGGGATTTGAGAGACAAAGGTTGGAAGAGTGAAGACTATTGGATAGACATCTATGGAGGAGAATCCAACAAAGCAAAGCCGACTATAACGCAGAGAAAAAGAAAAAGATAAGAATGAAGAGATAATTCTAGCTTAGAATTCTGACAGGAGTCCTGACGGGACACTGCAGACTTAGAAAACAACTCAAGACCCTAGGCCTAGAGGAAGATGACAGATGCATTCATCTCTTCAAAGACTGCGGTGCACTGCTCCGCAAGAGACAAATGTACTTTCGAGCACTTTGCAGTCCTTCAATCCCAACCAAATCCTGAAATTCCAAACGAAATCAGGACTAGAGGAAGGGCTCTAAATGAGTAGGTAAGTAAAGGGTAGATCCTATTGTATTAGATTATTTGTGTAAAACAGATAAAATGAGTTATTTGTGCTTACCGGCTTCAATTAGCAAAATTTTCCAATTTGGATTTTCTGATAGTCTGTTTGCCAAGACGCAACCGGCTGTGCCCGCGCCAACTATCACAAAATCATATTCCGGCAGAATTTCGACATCGTCTTGGATTTGGTTCGCTGAACTTTGTATGAAGAATTTGACCAAACCTTCGAGGAGACCTTGTTGGCGAGCTGCTGGCAAGAATAGTGCCAGAAGCGCTATCGGTAGAATTTGCATAATCTGAAATTGAATAGAAATTTTAAATGATCAAAATTTGTTTTACTGAAAAAATTTGGGAAACATCGAATAGCATGGTTGTGACCGAATATACTGACACTCAATTGGTGGAAATTTTAATCACAATTAAGGTCGATTCCCATATCCGCGACACACAGCAACGCGACTTCGTGCGACATCGCCTGTCAAATAACGATTATTTTACATGGGCATGTCGCGTAGCCATAGTGAGAACGTGTCCAATTAAAACAATATAACGATTATTTGACAGGCGATGTCGCGTGACGTCGCGTAGCTAAGTGTCGCGTATGTGACAATCGGTCTTAAATATGTAAAAATGTAATTATACAGGGTGATTCGGGAGGAAATGGGAATATTTTAAAGTCTCAAAAATTAGCAAAATAAGCTCACATGTTCAAGTTTGATTTTTTCATATCTTTGTTTCCTTCGTTGCACTTAGGTTAGCTCACCTTCGTTGTCCTTAGGTTAGCTCACCTTCGTTGCCCTTAGGTTAGTTCACCTTCGTTGTCCTTGGGTTAGCTCATCTTCGTTGCCTTTAGGTTAGCTCATCTTCGTTCAATAACCTTAGCTTCATCTTCGTTGAATGGCACGCTCAAACAGGGTGTCTTCCCAAAAATATGGAAAAAGCCCAAACTAATACTCTTGCGAAAAGGCGACAAACCGGCCAATGAGGCAACTTCCTACAGACCTCAGGGTAAACTGCTTCCTACATACCTCAGGGTAAACTCTACAGGTAAACTGCTTGAGCAGCTACTTCTCGAAAGGATGAAAGAGGAACTAAACAGCGCTGAAGACCTCTCAAGAAACCAATACGGCTTCAGGGAAGGCCGATCAACAATTGACGCCTTAAAAAAAGTGGTGGCCATCGCCGACGAGGCCAGAAAAGGAACCAGTAGTACTCGCAAAATATGCTCCCTTATCACACTGGATGTGCGCAACGCCTTCAACTCGGCCTGCTGGCAAAACATCTTCGATGAGACGACACGGCGTAGATTGACGTTTTCAAGATGACAGCTACTATCTGTCATCTTGAAAATGTCAAACAATTATTTTGCGAATATGCGACGTTTTTTTTTTTAAGAAAAATATTATCAAAATATCAATACTTTATTTCGAACACAAAAACACAAACAAAGGGTCTCCAATGACCATAGAACACGAAACCAAATAGACCATGTGCTGGTCAATGCTAGGTATGCAAAAAATGTCATGGATGTGAGAAGCCGAAGAGGTGCAGACGCGGACTCCGACCATTTCCTAGTACAGACTAAAATGCGCCTGGGAATCAAGACCATAAAAACAAAAGAACAGCAAGTCACAAATACAGCAAGATGGGAAGTAAGCACACTTGTTTACGCTGAAATACGAACCAAATACCAAACTGAAATGGAAAACCAACTACAACAAAATTCACCTGAAATAGAAGACATAGAAACAGCCTGGGGCTCCCTCAAATCAACTATAGTGGCGGTCACGAAGAAAACACTGAGAAAGAAAACCACGACAAAGAAGAAAGAATTGTATGACGCGGAATGCGAACAAATCCAAAACACAAAAAATAAAGCCAGATTACACATGTTACAAGACAATAATAACGCCAACATAGAGAAATTTATAACATGCAGAAAGGAGGCAAGGAAACTTATAAAGAACAAGAAAAGAGCGGCCCAGAATAAAGTACTACAGCAACTAGAGGAGGATGCCAAAAGCAACAATAGTAGGAGATTCTTTCAAGAAATATTGCGGATGAAGAAAGGAAATAAACCTATAACAAGCAGTATCCTAAAAAACGATGGGGACGAACTAATAACCGGTTATACTTAAAACATGGAAAGAGTATTTCAACAACCTTCTTAATGCAGATAACGGCATAACAGCAGAGACCACAACATACCAGACAGCGGAAATAGACATAGTGTAGCCAAGCTTCCAAGAGATAATAGTGGCAATCAACAAACTCAAAAATAACAAAACCCCTGGTTGCGACACAATACCAGCAGAATGCCTAAAATATGGAGGAACACAAGTCCACAAGGATCTACATAAACTAGTACTAGCCATATGGAAATGGGAAGCCTTGCCAGATGAATAGAACGAGCTACTAGCATCCCCAACCATAAGAAGGGCGACCGCGTGAAATGTATCAACTACAGGGGAATACCGCTGCTGAACGCAGCATACAAGATACTCTCCAATGTGCTATTCAGACGCATATTACCGTATGCGGAAGAACAAATTGACGACTATCAGTGTGGATTCAGACCAAAGAGGTCAACAGTGGACCAGATACTCACAATCCGACAACTAGTGGAGAAACACTGGGTATTCAATTAAGACGTGCACCAGCTGTTCATTGACTTCAGACAAGCTTACGACAGGCGACAGTATCTGGATAGCAATGGCAAATAGAGGTATACCACAGAAAATCATCACTCTCACGAGGTTATGTATAAACAATACCAGATGCCGCGTTAAAGTAGGAAAGCATATAACAGAGGAATTTTCGGTCATGAGTGGATTGAGACAGGGAGATGAACTGTCGCCCCTATTCTTTAACATAGTCCTAGATATGGCTATCAAGAAGACGAAAATCACCACGGAAGTATTTACTAACCAGTGGCCACAGATGATCCTGGCCTTCGCAGACGACATTGACGCGGTCGGAAGAAGTACTGTCGAAGTCAAGGAAAGCTTTCTGAAAATAGAGAAGGAATGTAAGAAAATGGGCCTCAGCGTCAACGTGGAAAAAACCAAATACATGCACATTACCCGACAACCAACCAGGGACATAATCGGTCAGAATATAACGATGGACACCTATAACTTCGAATGTGTCAGACAGTTTATGTACCTTGGAGCCACGATATGCTCAGGCAACGACAGCAACGAAGAGATTAAAACACGAATACACAGTGGCAATAGGTGTTTCTTTGTCATGCAAACCCTCATGCAATCCAAAACCGTGTCTAGAGTATCAAAGCTGAGGGTGAACCAGGCCGTAATCAAACCGATCATCTGTTATGGCTGTGAGACCTGGACCCTTACGAAACACAATGTGCTTCTAATAAAGCGGGCTGAAAGGGAGATCCTGACAAGAATATTTGGCCTCGTCAAGGATACAAACACGGAGCAACATCGCATAAGGACGAATGCAGAGCTCCAGGATCTATACCAAAAGCCGGATATAGTCAAATCAATAAAATCCCAGCGTCTGAGATGGGCTGGACATGTTCAAAGAGCACCTAGCGACCGACTGGTCAAAATAGTATGGGAAGGAAACCCAGCAAGAAAGATACCGCTGGGGCGGCCGAGAATCAGATGGTAGGACAACATTTTAAAAGATCTACAGACTATGCAGGTATATGACTGGAAGGAGGCCTTCCGGAATCTTAGTTAAAGAGTGCCAAAGATGATTAAAAACAGTTACGCCAAGTAAAAAGTTCGCTACACTAAGTTTCAAACAATTCCGTATTCTTACGTTTCTCTAACCTAAGCCCATATGAGCTTATTTTGCTAATTTTTGCCTCCTGGAAAAGGAACATAAATAATTAAAAAATATATATATATATATATATATATATATATATATATATATATATATATATATCTATATATATATATATATACATATATATATATATATATATATATATATATATATATATATATATATATATATATATATATATATATATATATATATATATATATGTGCCCATAATTATGAAAGTGGTCTAAGTGGTCATATATTTCTCGTTTCGAGATATTTATTGAATTGCATTTGGATAAATAAATAAATAATTTTACATTATGCCACATTTTAATATATAATTTTATTAGTCTTGAATAATTGAAATTTATTATGAATATGATTGGTGTGAATTTCATACGAAAATGTTATTTTTAAAGTTTGAATTGACTTAGATCATTTTCAAAATTAACTGAATGTCGTATAAATGACTTAAAGCAATAAAGAACTAAAGAGCTTTGTTGGTAGGTTGAGAAACGTTGAGAACATCAACAACGGCTGGGAAAAATTACGTAATAATATTAAAGCAGCGGCAAACGAAGCACTTGGAACTAGAAAACAAAAACAAAAACAACTAACACCAAGCAAGACCCCATGGTTCTGCAAGGAAATAAAGGAACAATGCCAAAGGAAAAAAGAAGCTTACCTAAACTACCTCTCGACACAAACCGCAAGATCATACAATAAATACAAAAACATCCGAAATGACACTAACTCACTGGTCAGAAAAATAAAAAGCGATTATTGGGAAACATTCTCGAAAAGACTGGAAAGCGATTTCTATGGCCTCCAAAAACAAACATGGCGATTCATCAGGACCCAGAAGAAAGAAACAAGAGAACTCATACCAGTCAGCCAAATAAGCAAAAATACATGGGTAAAATACTTAAAAGCTCTTTACCAAAAAAACGAACCTAACCAGCCTAAAGATACCCCAGGAATCAGCATAAATAACAAAACAATGATAAACACCGAAGATGTCCAACTAGGACTTAAAAAGCTAAGAAACCGAAAAAGCGCAGGACAAGACGGCATTACTAACGAACTCCTAAAATATGGCGGAAAACATCTAGTCGAACAGCTAAAAATTCTAATTAACAACATACTCACGCAAGAGTTGATCCCCGATGAATGGCGAACTAGCATTTCAATCCTGTTATTTAAAAAAGGAGACCGAAAGATGCCATCAAACTACAGAGGAATAAACCTACTATCGACTACCTTAAAATTAACAACGAAGATTATAACAAACAAAATAAATGAACTAACCACAGTATCGGACGAACAACAAGGATTCCGATCAGGGAGGTCATGTACAGACGCCACATTTGTAATAAGACAAATAGAAGAGAAGTCCATCGAATACAATAAGCCCGCATTCCTCTGTTTTATAGATCTGGAGAAAGCCTTCGATAGAATCCGTCTTGAAGACATCATATATCTGCTGCATGACAGACAAATACCACACAACATAATTAAAACCATTAAGAACATATACACAAATAACCACATACAAGCCAAAATCGACAACGAATTCACGGAACCAATACCTGTGCAGAATGGTATCCGCCAAGGGGACTCCTTGAGCCCATTCCTTTTCAACATAGTAATGGATGTAATCATAAAAGACGTTCGAAAACTAAAAGGCTATAAAATGGGAAAACAACAAGTAAAGATATTATGTTATGCCGATGACGCGGTTCTGGTGGCGGAAAATGAAGATGATCTTCAGAGATTACTATTTCAATTTAACATCACGGCAAAAAAGCTAGGAATGACAATAGCAACATCAAAAACAAAATGCATGACTACATCAAAAACACCAATCAGATGTAAGTTAGCGGTAGACGATGAAATCATCCAGCAAGTAATGCAATTTAAGTACTTGGGCATAGAAATATCAAGCTTTGGAGACATTGAAAACGAAGTCAGAAACCAGGCGTCAAAAGCAGCAAGAACAGCGGCCCAACTGAATGACACGATATGGACAAACAAACACCTACAAACAGTAACCAAAACCCGCATCTATAAGGCAGCTATAAGACCTATATTAACATATACAGCAGAAACAAGACCTGAAACGTGTAAAACTAAGCAGATCTTAGAAACAACAGAGATGAAAGTAATTCGCAAAATAACCGGCAAAACATTGAGAGACCGGGAGAGAAGTGAAAACATTAGACGAATATGCAATATTAACAATGTCAACGATTGGGTGTTGGGAAGAAAAACCGAGTGGAACGAACACATTAGCAGAATGTCAGATGACCGAATTGTAAAAATCTCAAGAGACAAATCGCCGTCAGGGAAAAGGAGTACCGGGAGACCACGAAAACGGTGGAACGACAACCTCAACGTACAATAAAAAAAAGGACCGGGCAAAATCGACTAAGAACAGGCGATTCGCCTATTTAGAAGAAGGAAGAAGAAGAGCTTTGTTTGAAGAAATAACTTTAATGAAATAATTCATTAACATTTTTTAATTGTTTTTAAAAAGTAATCCCTTTTTACCATTTCGAGTTTTTAAGATTCTTAAAATGTTCTTGAAAAACTGGAAGGATATATGATAGTAAACACATAATATCTTTATGTTTTTCTTTCGTTACTGGTTTAGTGGTGGTGTATAATGAAAGTAATTTAATATTTCCGTATATTTTTTATCTTTCTATGAAAAGTGAAGTGAACGATCCAGAAATTGGAATTTAGAACCATCTAATGAAGTTTTATAGAGCATTTAATAAGACAGTTGTCTAATTACATCATGACTTTTTTCTTAGAGAAGTTTACATTTTAATTTAATTTCTATTACTCATTATTGCATGCCCCGATTTTTCCAATGAGTAAATCGCATTTTTGGCATGTGTCTTTTTGAGGAGCATGGAAATGTAAGTTAAATTCAGTATTAAATATTTTCCTGTAGATCCATTCCTAACAAAGGATTGGTTATTTTCCTCACATTTATTTACAGGCATACATTTTACGAATACCTAAATCAGCCACGCGCCATTTACAATTTCTTGTTTATATAATTTCTTTAAATTTTTGACTTGGACCACACTTTCATAATTAACACTAAATGAATTCCATATAATGTGGAAATTACAACTACGATTTAATGGTCCATTTTTGACGATATCATAAAAAATACATTGAATAAATTTAGTTTAAAATAATGTGGTGTGAAATAACTGATAAACTTTTTTTTTAATTTTCACTTATACCTTGCATAATTATGGGCACATAATTTTCACATTCTCAACACTGAATTGATAAATTCACTATGTTTTTTACCACACTTAATATATATATATATATATATATATATATATATATATATATATATATATATATATATATATATATATGTATGTATATATATATATATATATGTTGTATTTGAGGTTTTCGCGGATAGTTACCTGTGTTGTATTGTTTTCTCGGGGATTCCGCGTTGATGCTGAGGGTTGGCTCTGAAAAGAACCGGATTCTCGACGTTTCAGCGAACTAACATTCGCCATTCTCAAGAGATATATGCGTCCGTGCGGGTCAACCGTTAGACGCATACTGAGAGCTCGTTCGTGCAATGCGACTACTTATAGCTGTCTGGCTTCGGGTCATGCGCGTTGTGTGCGGTGCTTCGGGTCATGCGCGTTGTGTGCGGTGCTTCGGGTTATGCGCGTTGTGTGCGGTGCTTCTGTTCGGTTGTTTGTTTGTCTTGTTGGTGGTACATGAGTCTGGGGTGTCTGGGATTGCATTTTAATATATATATATATATATATATATATATATATATGTATATATATATATATATATATATATATATATACATATATATATATATACATATATATATATATATATATATATATATATATATATATATATATATATATATATATATACATATATATATATATATATATAAATATATATATATTAAGTGTGGTTAAAATATAGTGAATTTATAAATTCAGTGTTGAGAAATGTCAATTGATTTGTTTAAAATATTCAAGATTTATAAGATTAATGTTCTTAAATAGAATTTGTTATCTAAACTTACCAACTTATCGAATAACGAATTTGTTACTTAATAACAACTACGCTTTGCGAGGCTATTTAAAGGATTTTCGCCATTTATTGGTAATTACTATGTTAAAATCAGACGATAAACATTGAAATATACACAAAAAACTACTACTAGATAAATTGCTTGTTTAAGTAAAGATTTATTGGCTTTATATACATACAGGCACATGTCACAAACCTGATATTTATACTTTGAACGTAGCTCTAAAAGCTAAGTAAATAGTACGGATTTTATCCAAATTTTCACCTATTTAATTTTAGGATTAATGTTGACTTGCTTATAACACTTTAGTGATTTATTAGTTAAATTGACTTACTGTAAATGTTTACCTCGATTGAACGAACCACACAGCATTGAGATAATTTTATTTTTATTTTCTGTTTGGAGGTGAAATGATTAAAATCAAGTTTTTTAATTGATTTCCAAAATATATAAAATAGACAGAAGCATTTTTCGCGTGTTTAGTAATAGACCTTGAATTAATTAGGTTCTAAAAATTTGTCCGAGTTTTGTTTATTAATCGTGTTGCCATATTCGGAGGAAACTGAAGCGGAATGTTGCCTTACGTGATTTTATTCGAGTTCGTAAATCCCAAAAAGCCAAAATTAAAAATGAAATAAGTTTCTCATATGGTATATATAGGGTCTTTCATGAAGGCCTTAGGCCACCCTAGAGGCTGAAAAAATATGTTTTTTCGGGATTTTTTTTCAGAAAAACTACAAAATAAATCGAGATAACAGAAACGTGATTTTATAATCTATATCAGTTACTGCTTACAATAATTTTTTTGAAGCGATTTATTACAAAATGGCGGCTGTGCAGCGTTTTTGCGACGACGTCTTTTTTTTTTCGGGGTCCACGGCCGGACTAACAGCTCCTGTAATTTTTAAAATAATAATGAGCTAATGAATTTCCCGATTATATATAGTAATTGCTATAGAAGTACGTAGGATTTTTGCGATATATTGATTTTTGGCCAAATGGCGCCCTTCTAAAGTGAAAAGTGAAAAACTTGCCCGAAAAATTGTCAGATAATTGTTAATAACAAATGAACTACGCAATATAAAAAAAAAATCCTACGTACTTCCATAGACAATGTATATTTCTAGATATTTTCAAAATTTCAAGTTAATCGGTTGAAAATTGCTTGAGTTACGAGTCCGGCCAACTTGAAAAATACAGTATAGAGACAAACGCGTTTAAAGTTTTGA
The DNA here is from genome assembly GCA_944588485.1 of Phosphuga atrata. Classification (NCBI taxonomy): domain Eukaryota; kingdom Metazoa; phylum Arthropoda; class Insecta; order Coleoptera; family Silphidae; genus Phosphuga; species Phosphuga atrata. The sequence continues at coordinate 49,627,012 of OX155904.1, forward strand.
GTAGTAGAAAATCATGAATAATTTCACAATACCTTTAATCTGCGATGCCTGCACCATACAATTGGTCTTCCAGATTATCTTCCTGCTCTTGCATTTCTTTTCTGCTTGATATTGAAGCGATTCTTGCCTCTTTTACCCGGTCGGACAGCGATCTTTCTGCAAGCTTTATGCGCTGTTTGTCGATCTCCAGGCACATTTCGTAGCTGTTCGGGCCGATTTCCAAGTTCATTGCTTTGATTATGTGCAAAATTGAAACAAACCCGTCATTGAACACACAAACTGCTATATCCGTGGCTACATCCAAGATTGTTTTACCACTCGAAATGGATTTCGGGGCCAATGCCCACACAGTGGAACTGAAGCTTTCATTATTGTTTTGTGTGTAACCACCGATGCACCGAGTTAGAAGATCTTCACTGGTCAGTTCTTCATACATTGGTTTGTTAGCTTCATAGACTTCAATTGCAAGAGCTAGGTACTCAGCCAAAGTATTTGTAGCTTTAGCGCGTTGTCATGAGCACCATGAATCCTCTCCAATAGGACATTTGTCGTGCTGCGGTTTATCATCAGTAGATAATTTGTGATCCAGTGTAGCACATATACTGCTTCTCATGTTCTTAACTGAATCACTATTTCTACGAATCGCTAATCCATAATAAATAGATAGCTCGTCTATAAGTTTCCCAGTCAATTTGCCCGTTCCACCGAGACCTTTTGTCTTCTTTTTCAAATTACGTAGTCGGGTGCCCATTCGCTTTTGCACGTGATCTATGCACTCTTTCTTGAGTACTGTGAAATCCTCATACGGCTTAGCATCTGTAATGCCTTTGAAAGTCTTAGAATCACCGTCACCATTGTAGTGTAATACTGAATCGACTTCCATTTTTCCTGCCGATCCATCGTGATTCACAGCGCATTCTTCTGCATGATTTTCTGCCCACTGCACATATTCTTCGGTATCTTTTTTTTAGCCCAATATTCACACGCCTTACAGTTTTTTGATTTCACTACACAATCAACGATTTTTCCACCGTTATAGCCAATAAGAGTCGTTATCCCATACAAAGACGTAAATCCACGTTTTCTCCACGAGCCATCGCCTGATACTACAATTCTATTTTCTCCATTTTTAATAGATACGGTTTTCTCTTCTTCCGCAGCTCTCATCATACTGTACTTGCAAACTAGATTGGTTGCAGAGCTCATTTTTTTGACAATCTTATCGTAGAATGAGTGAAAGGTAGGCCGAGGTAATTCCATTAATGCACAGCATTTTCTTATTCCGTGCCAACCAACTCCAAGCAATCGCATGGCAATTATGATTCTACGGTTGATTTCGTAGCCTTTCTCAACAAGTGGACAACTCGGTATCTCAGTCTTTTCACAATTCTCACAGGACACTACTAATTTGAATCCCAAACTACGCTTACTGCTTTCAGTAAATTTCACTTCCGATTGGCATATCTTACAAACGACAGCGTTCGAAATAGCTGAAAATACTGCGATAAAGTTAATTATACGATATTCAAACGCTGGATCCACTTCAATATCATATAAATATTCCGATTGCTTTAGTTTTTTTGCCGATGTTCTGGCATTCAAGTCGTCTGGTGCTTCTAGCTCATGTCTTCTTCGAGATATTTTTGGTCTCTTTCTATTGCAAAACGACGTTTTTATTCCTTGCTTCGCACTGTACACTACTTTATCACTCATTGTAAAAACTCAATAATTATACAGGGAAAAAGAAATGGAAGTGCACAGAAATATCGAGGAAAACAAGTGTTCGTCGACTAGCGTCCTTCTCAAATGCTTGGCTGTGCCCAACCAACTAAAAGAGACGTTCGACAAGGATAAACTCGTCTAAACTAGTCAGGAAATAAATATTTTCAATAACATCTGCCGTATACCTGCTCTAGTCCCCTAACGTACCTTCCCCCTAGCGCTCACAAAAGGTGCTCGCTGCGGACCAGATGGCCTTGTACTAAAATTCGAAAACCAAGTACCTAAAGGTTTTTCCCGGCCATAATCTTCTGGGACATCATTTTTGAGGTCCATTTGGAATTAAAAAAAAATTAAAAAAATTTCGAAAATTCTAGGGTGGCCTAAGGCCTTAAGCGCTTCCTAACTTTATATTTAAATAAAACAAAGTGTGTGTGAGATATCATCGCAATTTTTTATTTGTTGAAAGACCTATCGATGCCATTATGTATGAAATATAACTTCCTGCAAATGTCCGTCGCGGCTTCGCAGGGTGGCGTGCATCTGAAATGTACAATTTTCCATGACTCTGGCGCATAAATCAGGCTGAATTTGACCGAGTTATGTTGGCTTCGAGGGCCGCTGTGGCTTATTCGCATAGACATGCGACTTAAGAAAACCCCACAAGAAAAAATCTAACTGAGTCAAATCGCACGATCTCGGTGCCCCGATTCTAATCACCTCCACGTGAGATCTCAAGTCACTCGCGCAGAATGTCCAATGTGGCAAGAGCTGTGTGGCACGTAGCTCCGTCCTGTTGAAACCACATGTCCTTGTTATCCATTTTATCCAATTCAGGCCCAAAGAAGTTGGTAATTATCGACCTCCACCGCTCGCCGTTGACGGTGAGTGCCTGGCCAACGTCGTTCTCAAAGAAATACGTGGTATGTTAGAAAAGTATCCGACCTTTAGCCGGTAAAAAAAACCTGCATACCTGGAGCGTTGGAGACCTAATAACCCTCAAAGTTAGTAAAGAGTCCTTGGGACTCCACACACTGCTCCCAGCGGTGCCGCCATTGTTGGAAGCATTCCGAAAGAGCCTCTTTCGGAATCGATTTTAGCTCGGCTGTCGTTGCAGCCATAGTGTCCTCTCTTGTCTGAAATCGCGTTCCTTTCAATAGCCTCTTGACCGCAGTATAAAGACAACATCCTATTAAACAACAAATCGTTATTCTTAATGCCGGTCTGTCAGGATGAGCTTGCTGATGTTATCTTAAACCTCAAAAATACTAAAAATGCGGGTATGGACGAAATTCCTTCCATAGCTTTGAAAAATGTGCTCTCTGCAATTTTAAATCCTTTAGAAACATTATAATCAATGCTTTAGAGGTGGGCAAATTTCCAGGAATTCTAAAAAGGCGATTATCACCCCTATACATAAAACAGGGGAACAAGTCTTTGATTGAAAATTACAGGCCTATAAGTATTTTATCGGTTTTCTCTAAAATCCTTGAGAGGATTATATGGTCCAGGATTGTTACGTTTTGTGATAAGCATAACGTAATTAGCCCTCACCAATATGGCTTCGTAAAAGGGAAATCCATTGAAACGGCATGCTTCCAGTTCATAAAGGATATTATGGACAAACTTGAGTCGCGGAAAATTCCAGTTGGAATGCTGATGGACCTCTCGTTGGCTTACGATTTAGTTGACCATAATCTACTAGTAGAAAAACTCTAAAAATATGGTATAAGAAGAGTCGCGCTGGAGTTGATCACATCATTCTTAACTAATCTATACAAATTACCAGGATCCGCACTCCACACGGTTTTGTACATTCTCCCCCGAGTACTATCAAGACGGGTATTCCACAAGTTGCACAATGGGGCCTCTACTTTTCGCTCTATTTATAAATGACCTGCATGCAACCCCCATTAACTTACCTCACATTAAGATCAATTATGCGGACGATACATCCCTATTGTTGTTAAATAGTACAATCAACGATATCACCACCAACGCAAAAAGGGCTGCTGAGTCGTTAAAAATGTGGTTTGATGCTAATAGACTTAAACTAAACAGAGAAAATACTCAAACGATAATCTTCAAAACGAAGCGGAATACGTCGCTATACCCTGAAGAAATAGCAATTGAGAGCGCGTATGTGCCAGTAAGTGATTCAGTAAGGCTGCTCGGACTTCATATAGATCAATCCCTGGACGGGGCTACACATACCAAAGTTGTGACAAAGAAACTGAACAAGGCAGTATTCGCAATGAGATCCCTTCAACGTTATGTTGAGACCGACGTCCTAAGGATGATGTATTTTGCCATCTTCCACAGCCTCCTTAGATTTGGGATTATTTTCTGGGGAAATGGTACATACTACAAGTGTGTCTTACAAAAACAAGCACTGCGAATACTCTTAAATTTGAACTACCGCGAATCCTGCAGAGGTAATTTTCGTAAAGCGAACATTTTGAACAACTACAGCTACATTTATCTATGAGAACATTGTGTTCCTCAAGCAACACAAGCATCTTTTCATAGATTTTGGTAAACCCACGGAACGGTTAACAAGATACAACAAAGAGAAGTATCAGCTACCCAGGCATGTTCTTACGATGACTAAAAGAAATCCCCCCCATTTTAGCATGAAACTATTCAATGCTCTGCCTCTAGAAATCTAACAAATTAATAATACAAAAAGTTTCAAGAAACAGCTATTCCAACTCCTAAATAACATTGAACCATACGAAGTAGAAAAGTTCTTCTTGAAGGTGTAATACAAATTGAGTTATATTTCCTATTCCTAGAATGTACTGTAATGTACTTAATTTACTTACTATACTTGCTTAGATAATAAAATAAATATTTTTGAATTTGACTTTGGGGAATAGCCAGAAGTCGCAGGGGCCATATCAGGAGAGTAGGGAGCCTGTCGAACCAGACGAGTCTGGTTTTTCGCCAAAAAATTGTGAACCAAGTGCGAAGAATGTGCTGGAGCATTGTCGTGATGGAGTCGGTAATTTCCTGATGACCACAACTCCAGTAGCTTGCACAGCACAGCATCACGTGGGCGACGTAGGGCATCCCTATAGTACTCTTTGGAGATTTTACTTGAATTGAAAAACCGACGAGTGCACTACACATTACGTCACTCGAACACTGCTCGACAGCAACTGACGCTATCTACAGGCGGGAAAAATTTCACGCATGCGCACGATGGTTCAAGATCGGCTCATGTAAGCGCGCTTGATTCAAATCCGTCAGGTTTTCAAAATAAAAAATAAGGTCGGATACTTTTCTAACAGACCAAGTATGGATCAATGACGCCGGCTGCCGCCAAAATCTACACCAAACAGTGACTTTTTCGGGGATGCATTGGACGCTCTTGGATCTGATGTGGATTGGTATCGTCCCAAATTCGACAATTTTGTTTATTGACGAATTCGTTCATCCAGAAATGGGTCTCCACACTGAAGATGATTTTTTTTATGAAAATTAGGGTCACTTTCGAAATGCTCCAGGGCCCATTCAGCGAACACATGTAATTCTCTATGGTCGTTTACCTTCAGATCCTGAGTCAGTTGAATTTTGTGAGGGTGCAGGCCCAAGTTACTACGCAAAATTTGCCAAGTTGTGGTCTGCGAAAGGCCGAGGTCTTGTGAGCGACGCGAAATCTACTGCGTCGTATTCTCCTGTACACTCTCACGGACAACGGCGATGTTTTCGCCAGATCTTGCGTTTCGGCCTCGTTCCTGTTCTTGGTTTATTATTTACGGAGCCAATGGACTCAATTTTATCCACCACTCTGCGAATAGTCACTCATTAATAACAGAACACTCATTTTGATACAACAATTTATCATTTCCACGTGTTGTTGAACGCTATATCCGTCCATCGTGATTTGGCAAAACTGACTGACAGCCAATTCGACAGGTGAAGCTACAACATTAGGGGCGTTACCAACTGTCAAAGTTGGGAAGTCCCTATTGGAAGACCTTTTATAACCGAAACTCTTGGAATCCACGCTTGCCACGAATTTGAAGAGGCAGGTCATTTCTTAATTCACACAAATAAAATTAAACATTTAATAAAATAAAATTAACAATTTCAAGCATTTTTGTGAAGTTAAATATTAACAACTGGACCCAAAAACAAGTAGAAGGAAGAAAGACACGCAGACTACCCACGCAAACTGGAATAAGACAAGGCCATAGCCTAAGTCCCATCCTCTTCAACTTGATTATGGACGAACTTTCAACGGAAGTAAAAGAGGTTGGAAAGGGATACTCACTAGGGGACAAAGAACTAAAAGTAATTTGCTACGCTTACGATTCCATGCTGGTCTCAGAAGATGAAGACAACCTACAGAGAATGCTCTATCTGTTCGAGAAGACAGCTGCAAATACAACACGGAGATATCGGTAGCAAAATCAAAAGCGTTAACCATCTCAAAAGAGCCCAGAAAATATAAATTGGCTATATACAATAAACCAGCAGAACAGGTTATGAGTTTCAAATATCTCGGCGTCAACATCACGAGCAGCAGAGACCTCCAAGAAGAAGTAATGGCTCCAACAACCAAAGCAACTTTAATATCAGGATTCCTTAGAGATATAATATGGCGAAACAAGCACATGTCCATTGAAAGCAAAGCATATATAAGACCTGTGTGACACCCGATATGACCTACGCTGTAGAAACAAGAGCCGAAAACTCCACAACAAAAAGGATTACCCGTACAGCAGAGATGAGGTATCTAAGATCAATAGCAGGCTACACACTAGGGGATCACAAAAGAAACGAAGACATCCGAGAACTTTGCGATATCCAAGACATAGTGAGATGATCCCGAAACAGACGTCGCGAATGGAGAAATCATGTTGAACGGATGGACGACAACAGATTGCCGAAAATTGCAAGGGATGGTCTCCCAAGATCCAGGAGACCATAAGCACGTCCACCAATACGTTGGAATGAAAGCTGGAATTCATCATCCCAAATACAACTCTAAGAAATTAGAGAACAAGGCAGATGCCTTACAAAAAGGAAGAAGAAGAAAATTAAACAAATTATCATGTCATTTTTAACCCTAGAGAGATACACCCTGAAACAAGGTTTCAGGTCACATAAATTCCTAAATCCATAAATTTTATGATTTCAGCGTTGAAAGTTAAATGCTGTTTCGTTCTTCTTACAAAAACATAGTGCATAGTTAGTGAATATAAGTTGTATTGTAACGGCTTAAGAAAAAATAACACAACTTTTGAGTCATTTGAAGAACCTTCAAAGTAGGTTTTCCGCACGAAATGAGCACCGATCACAAGAATTTGTTGTCAGGGTTTTTTTTTTTGATGGGCAGATTTGACAAGTGGTTCTTTTTGAAGGTTTTTGAACAGATCTTTCCTCCACAGCTTGCCTTGGCAATATTCTTGGCAATATCTTCAATAGCAGACTTGAGTGAACGCCCAAAGTAGGCATATCTAAGTCGATTTCAATATTGTTTTAGGTTGCAATTCTTTTCTCTTTGAGGTCTTTGCGTTTTGAGGTTATGTTGAAACGTGAAAATTATCGACAACTGAGTGAATTCGACAGAGGTCGCATTATTGGTTTACGTCAATGTGGATTTTCTTTCAGGTGTGGTGTGAGACGCCGTGGTATATGTATCATTCACGGTTTGCAGAGTAATTTATTTACATTGGCGATATATACAAATATACAAGATATACAAACACGGTTGATGGAATGTCGGAGCTGCAACGTCTTCGTGTAACTTAGATATAACTTGAGGAAACCCACACTGGACCTGACCGAGTGGAGCTGGATTCTCTGAACTGGACTCGACTGGTCTGGTTGACTGACTGCTGGCTGAGTCTGGTTGAACTGGCTGCTGGGTGAGTCTAGTTGAACTGGCTGAGTCTAGTTGAACTGGCTGTGCTCCTCTGACTTGGTCCACTGGCTGGACTGAACTGAACTAGTGTCACTTCGCTGACTGTCCCCTTTATTCGGGGGTCCAGATATTTATATTATGTCCAGGTATACTAGTCCCTCATCTGGGGGTGATTATTTTTCTATATTCGGCTATTTGTCGCTTTGGTGATTACCGATTCTCGGGATATTTTTCTCTCAGAAAAATATCCTGTCGTAATCTTCCCGAGGATTACACTATTGGCCCTTATAACATTTTTTCGGAAATTCGTCCGAAAAAACATGGGTAATTACTGTAATGCCCTCGTAAAACTAAAAATACAAATTTTTCTTGATCTCCTCGAGGATTACATTATCGAACCTAATAAAATATTTTCGGAAATTGTCCGATAATTATTGTAATGCCCTCGTAAAACTAAAAATATAAATGGAACGGCTCGTTGCCGCTACACAGAAAAATTTCTAATCGTTTTAAGCGTAACCAATCCTCTGTAGTACGGCGTTATCAACCATGGTCTACAAGGTCAAGAGGGACGTAGAAGAGAAAGTCGACGAGCAAGAGAGACAAATGTAGTCCAGGACCGCCATTTCCGAGTAATGGCACTAAGAGACCCATTCTCGAGTACAAGATCAATAGCCAATCGATGGTTTGGAAACGAAGGACGTCCTGTAACCCTTGGAATACTTTACTGACGCATTAGATCTTTTGGCTTGCAGTCCTATCGACCACATCTGGTGCCTCCGCTGACGGCTCTTCATCGACAGCGTTTGGAGTGGTGGAGTGAAGTGTAATGGCATAGGGTGGTCTGCAGTGACGAATCCCGATTCTGCTTGGGAATGCATGATGATAGCACGAGGGTCAGGTATAGACGTGGAGAACATCGTCATGTGCAGTTTTCTGTTAAACGGCATGTCATCGTCGTCGGGATTTGCTCGTTGCCGAAGATCCTTCCCTCATTTCCATCGCCGCCTCTGCTCATGGGCCTGTTGGTGGCCGTAGAGACCGATGTGAGATCGGATGATACGTTGGAATTGAGAACATACAAATCTTTCGATGCCGCCTAATCTAGTTTGTTGGTGAAGAAGGGGGATGGTTCATGGTTAATGAGGGTGACTATGCACAGAGTAACAGGGAGGCTTGCACGTAATAATTAACCTGCTGCTACAGGTACAGGCTCCGATCCTAGTGGCACAGATAGCTAAGACAACTAGTGAGAGTGAGTACCCTTAAGTAGCAAAGACAGTAGCCCCAATTTTCAGGGCTGAGAAACGCCGCCGTATTTTTGAAAGCATGTCTCATTCCGCCGCCGTCCATAGAGTAGGTAAATAAACAATAACACCCTATACCCAGAACAATAACACACCATGCCAGAACCCACACTGTGTGGTGTACATGCCGCTCTGGGGGTCTTAGGTGTGATGCGCAATATATGGTCACCAGCGGCCACCAGCGGCATTATCCTATCGGGTCCTCCAGCTCCTGGAGAAATGCAATGATATGGGATTCTACCACTTCATCAACATACCGGTGCGTATTCATATTGCCTCGGATGAATACCAACCTGGACCTGCTTCCATAAACAACAACACCCCATGCCATAACCCACACTCTGTGGTATAGATGCCGCTCTGGGGGTCTTAGGTGTAATGCGCAATATATGGTCACCAGCTGCCACATAGCCTCTCCGCCCCAACTCCACACTGGCCTACACGCGGTGCCCCTGTTACGATGAGCAACCTGGTAGAAGGTTTGGGTAATAAATCCCAGTTGGAAAGCGTGAATTTTATTGTCGCTACCCAGTCTAGGAGGACATTCTCCAGCTACGCCAGTTACTAACCCTACTTAGACCCCACAACACTCTTCAGCTTGCTGACCTGGTTTCCTACTGGAATTGGTTACCCAAACCTTCTAGCAGGTTGCTCAGCGTAACAGGAGCACCACGTGTAGGCCAGGGTGGAGTTGGGGCTGAGAGGCTATGTGGCCGCTGGTGACCATATATTGCGCATTACACCTAAGACCCCCAGAGCGGCATGTACACCACACAGTGTGGGTTATGGCGTGGGGTGTTATTGTTTATAGAAGCAGGTCTCAGTTGGTATTCATTCGAGGCAATCTGAATCACCGCACCGATATATTGATGAAGTGGGAGAATACGATATCCTTCCATTCCTCCAGGAGCCAGTGAACCCGATAATGCCCGTCTCAAGATTGAAATGCATTCTATGAAGCGATTCGAAGAGGCTAACGTCAGTATCTTACCGTGACCACCCAGATCTCCCGACCTTTCGCCCATCGAACATGTGTGAGACATGATGGGCAGAAGACTCAAGTAATTAGCCCATCCTCCACAGGCACTATAAACTCTCTGGCATGAACTATAGATTGTATGAGATACAATACATGGGATGCAATAGACAACCGGTGGAATCCATGCCCAGAATGGTGCGGGAGTGTAAACCAACACATAAGTAGGGAAAGATATCATGTTCTAGGCCACCTGCTCCTGCCACGTAATTTCTCATGAGCAGGCAAGGGCCTGCTTTTCAGTCTCCTGCTTGCTGGCATACAGAGTTTGTTTCTAATCCGCGCGGACGCACATATCTCTTGAAAATGGCCAATGTTAGTTCGCCAAAACGTCGAGAATCCGGTTCTTCTCTGAAGCAACCCTCAACATCAACGCGGAATCCCAGAGAAAAGAAACCAACATACCTTCCAGATTTCCCAGTTTTCACCGCCTCCTGGTGCCAGTTCTTCATTCGGTTTCATCCAATGCTGGTTTGTGGTCTTTCCCCAAAGGTCCACTCTGGTTTTAGGTTCCTCGTAATCTTCTGTCGATCTCAGGAGGCTTCGCCTTCATTTTAGTCGTTGGTGAGCCGGTTGGCGGACGTAGAGGGGGTGGCGTTCAGATACTGCTGCTTTGGATCGTTCTTTGAGTGCTGCTGCTTCTCTACGGATGGCAGGGAGAGCGATGCCAGCTAGGTGGTGGATTTTGTTCAGGGGTGTTGGCTTTAAGCATCCGGTGATGATTATGCTGGTCTCGTTGAGGGCGACATCAACTTGTTTTGCATGCGCTGAGCTAAACCAAAGCGGGCATGCATACTCACCGGCGGAGTGACCTAGGGCGAGTGCTGAGGTTTTGAGAACCCTGGGGTGGGCTCCCCAATTAGAGCTTGTCAGCTTGCGGACTATATTATTCCTTCCGCTAACTTTCAGTTTGCTGTTAAGGCAGTGACGCTTGAATGTTAAGGCTCTGTGCAGTGTTACGCCCAAGTATTTAGGGTTGGTACAGTGCTCCCATGGTACTTCCTTCCATTCGATCTGTTTTGATAGTTTTCTGCCGGCCTGCTTGTTCTTGAGATGGAAGGCACATACCTGCGTTTTTGTTGGGGTTGGCTTCAGCTGGTTATTTCTATAGTACGAATCTAACTTCACTTGGACCGCACTCAGACGTTGTTTCACCTCTTCGAATGTTTTCCCTTGTGATGTGGTTGCCCTGTCGTCTGCCTAAATATATATATATATATATATATATATATATATATATATATATATATATATATATATATATATATATATATATATATGGTTGTATGATACATATGTCGCCGTAAAGTCGATGAAAATCGCACCCGTTATATATCCCCCTTGGAAGCCGTCTTCGATGTGCTGAGTTAGATTGAGCACTTGTGCCGTACAGCCTTTTTCGGGGTGAAATCCAGCCTGTTGTAGTATGAGGATTGGATTCACATGTTAGGAAGGATTCGCCAGATGTTAGGAAGCTTGCACTGTTGTAGGCAGGGATTGTTCATGTGCAATAGCCACCGTTTTGATTTCGCCCCGAAATACTTGATCTGCTCAGTCAGGATGTTGTCGAGTCCAGCGGCCTTCCGTGGTTTGCATTTCTTTATGTGTTTGCGGTGTTCAGATCTTCCATGGTAAAGGGGATGTACAGTTCGGTCGTTTCGTCACCCTCTATTCGGTTAATATTGGTTGCTTTCTTGGGGGGCATTTGATCTGGTTTGCTATTTTCCACGAGCTGAGTGGCTATTCGATTTGCTGTTACGTTGGCATGGGCTCTTGAGTGGGATGGGTCGTTGTTTAAGCGCTTTAATAGTCTCCACGCTTTATGACTACTAATGCTCATATCAATCTTCTCCATCAGTTTAATCCAGTTCTCCCTCTTGGTCTAGCCTAGACAGACAAGACTAGGCAGACAAGATTAGACAGACAACATTAGACAGATAAGCGGAAAAATGAGTTGCGGGGTGAGTAGCGGGTATTTATGCAAAATTGATTGCAGACATATTACGGTTCGATCCAAATGAGATTATGGGATTTACAGTTTAGTATTTTAACTTGCAGATTTTAAATGTATGTCAAGGGAATAACTACCGCAATAAGAAACGCCGCGTAATGAATTTCGTGTTTGAACTTGTAAACGCGCGCCTGTATGTATTGTCTGAATTGTGAAATAGTTGATAAGAACCGCCGAATCAGTATTTTCGTGTTTCACCTTGTTTAATTTTATCATTATGCATCCGACACGTGGGTAGTATATAAGCTTGAGCTCTAAATTCGCCGTCATGGCATCTGTCTCTCTAATTCTGTCCGTCTAGTTTTACCATTCTATGACACTCCTTTGAATTTTGTCTTCGTTTCGGCAAACAGCCTTTAGCCACTCACATGGAATCTTATGTTCTCCTCATAGCCCACCCCCATTGATGGGCTAACTACTGTTAACCCATTAATGTGAGGGCTAGTCTGTGCACAAGTCTTCGATATTAACCAACTTTTAATCAGCTTTAATGCACTAAATGAGGGTGAGGTCTATGTAGCCCCACGGTAAATAGGCTATGAGGTCTATGTAACCCCACGCTTAATAGGGTGTGACGTCTAAACAGGTTTTTAGGTTCCCTTCGCGTAGGGTTACATAGACCTCACATTATGTTTAGCGTGGTTACATAGACCTCACACCCTGTTTAGCGTGGGACTCTCTACACCTCACACTAACCCAGTGCATTAAATCTGATTAAAGGCTGATTAAAGCTGATTAAAGCTGATTAAAGCTGATTAACGTGTACACAGGCTAGCCCTCACCTTAATGAGTTAATGGCAGTTAGCCCATCAATTGGGTGTCTGTCTAATCTTGTCTGTCTAGTCTTGTCTGTCTAGTCTTTTCTGTCAAGTTTTGTCTATCTGATCTAGTCTATCTAGTTTTTTTGTTTAGTTTTGTCAATCTGCACTATGTAGTATACCTCTAAAGTCTTTTGAATTATTTGTAAATACTTCATTTTGTTTTTTTTTTGTTCTTTAAGCTGTCTAAAATTGGCTAAGCTCCTATTATTTGTTAACTGCAGTGGCTTGCAATGAGGGTTAGGGTCTCAAGTCGACCTTCGCCGTCTTCTTGTCCCGTACGCACAATGAGTATTACTGTGAAGTATCATTTTCGTTTCGGACTTAAGAAATCTTCGCTGAAATTCGACACGAGTCTCGGCAATTCCTGCAATACATTGCGAAACTCATATATGTGACTTTAATTCACAACTAATTTATTCAAAGAAAACGGACAAGAAATGATCAACAGTAAACGGACAAGACTATACAGAGAAAAGTAGGCAGATAGGACTAGGCAGTCGAAACTAGACAGACAAGACTAGACATACACTCAAGTCAAGATATTGTTTCATTAACATCGGATCCCAAACATAGAAGGCTAAATCTACAAAACTAGACAGGCTAGAATTGACAGAAAGGCTAGACAAGATCTAGATTTAAAATGCTTGAAAACTAACTCGATTCACGGTTACTATGCATTTACAGTTAATATAATAATTGATTTGTCTTGTTGCAGGTATGTCATCAAGTTGTCTAACTATCTAGCTGTATAGAGTGAGTATAAACTCATGTTTTAAGTAACTTCGAGAAGAAATTAAATCTAAAGGAATTGCATGTAATCAATTATAAATTTAGTAACAAATACGAGGTTCTAACTTCATGCGAGTGATTGCGAAGTTCAAATTTGCCGTATCCATCTTCAATTTCGTACTTCAATGTTGCCTCCGTCGATTTCATTTACGACCGTAACTCGATTCAAACTATAAAACTATTTGAGCTGCGTGAAGATAGCCTCCCAAAATTGAAAAAGTAAAAACGTATCCCATTTTATTTTTTTCAATTTTGTGGGGCTCTCTTCACGCAGCTCTATAAACGTTCTTAATGCGTGCCATCGCTCAACTCCAATTACCGCACGGAAAAAAGTACACTTTAAAAATTACAGTTTCAAATAGTAGCAACGGCTTTACGAATTTGAAACTGTAACAACTAAAAACTGCTTTTTGTTAAAATTACGGTGTCCGAAATTATTAGTAAATAAATTTAATAAAATACAGTATGAGACTGCAATCTTTACAAATTTATATTCGTAAGGCCGCTGCTACTATTTGAAACGGTAATTTTTAAAGTGTACATTTTCCAATATGTCTATGGGAATGTTACGAGAATTTTTCCATGGTTGAGTGATTTCCCAACGAAGGCCTTCTCCTTGGTCTCTGGTTTGTCGGCTTTGGATTATTTCCTATGGAGCCATGTTAAATCTAATGTTTATCTGTACCTACTTGAAACCCTGGAAGACTTCGAAACATTCGACGAGCTATTGGTGACATTTCTCCAGAAATGTGCTAGCGAGCAAAGCGTTCATTGTTAATATAGGATTAAGCATTTAGCTTGTTATTAAACTTTAGATTTTACACTACAATGTCAACAAAAACATTTTGGTGCATTGAAAAAGGGTTTTTTTGGTCATTGCAATTTAAAATCAGGACACTCTTAATTTGTCACTCTTTATAATACCCATGAAATTCTATATTCAATCGATGAAAAAGTTTTACTTCAAAAAGTAATATTCATGAAATAGTATATTTTACAGCAAAAGATGAAAGTGGCGTTTTTTTGGTGAGGTGGGAGTTTGCTCACGAGCGCCAGCGAGTTAGCAATCACACCGAACCTAAGTTCGGTCCTTCATGAAAACTAAGAAATCAAATCCCGAATTCCGAGCCACTTGTTAGGTGGGTTGCAGTCTAGTCAACTTTGGAACCACTGGATTTGAAGGTAGTTGCAGAAGGTAGTTGAATAAAAATCAGGCTTGGTAAACGTAATAAGCATGTCATGGACATGCTTTCGGGATTTTTTCTAGATTTGTTTATTGTAGATTTGACACGATTACGAAACTAATGAAATTTTTATTTTAAAGCAACTTCATTTTTATTGTTTATATTATACATAGATATAATTTAAAATATATATTTTAGAGTGAATTATAAAATGCTTCGTGGACCGCATAAAACGTCGACAAGAGCCGCTATTTGCCAAGATTTGCTCTATAACAAAATGCGAGCGCCGTTACATATTTTTTATTACACATGCGTGCGAAGTACTTCTTGACGCATGTTTTTTAATACGAGAAATGCCACTTCGTATTGTCTTTCCACATAACCTGGGTAACGCACGCAAATATTCAATATCGCTAGGTTACATTAAAAAACAAATAAATAAAAATAAAATAAAAACATTCAGGAACTCGATATTACAACAGTGACGTGAAGTGTCAGAAATTCTAATACTTAACAAAATATTACAATTACAATTATTACAAAATATTAATAAAAAATAATCAAAACGTTTTAAAATGAGTGTAAACTCTATGGTGATACAGGAGACTGAGGAGAGTTCTTATGACGAATGCACACCACCGGAGACAATTGGAAAAGAAAATTCTTCATTTATTATTCAATTTATTTTTTGATGGCCCTTGGATCCCAAATTAGTAATACATCCCCAATACATCCCCTCGTATGAGTAATAAAAAATATTGTTTGTAACACGGGCGGTATTGTCAATTGCCCTCTCGAGTGCGAATGTGCGCACTTTGTTCGTGCGCCCAATTTCTCTCTCGCGTGAAATTGACAACTTTCCGCCCTAGTTACAAAATATACTATTATGGTGGTTTATGTGAGTTGATATTTACGCGAATTTTGGTTACCAATAAAAATGAAAATGCATGAAATACCTAATGAAACCATTTTCAGTCCATACATCAAATACACACTAATTTCTTCTCGCATGGATTAAATTTGACCATTTTTCTAATTCTTCAATGAACGATTTCTTCAAATATTAAACAAAAAAATGGGATAATTTGTCGTCCCGAAGCTGCGGTTGCGGACAACGGTGCAGATTATTTGAACCTTGGCGTATAGTTACATTCAACATAATCTAATACAACTAATAGAAGAACTTGTCCAAATCACATCCCACAAACCAACATCAAAATCTTCTTTGTCCTTTAGTTTCTCTAATTCAAAACCCTCTCACGTTTAACAACTTTTTTTAAATAATTATTTCCAATCTTCTTTTATCATATCCGCTCCCTTCTCAGCAATCATATACACTGGTCCATTCGTATGTCCTGCTACGATTTCCGGCATAATCGACGCATCAATCACCCTCAAGCCCTTAACGCCATGAACCCTCAATCTTTCATCCACTACGGCCGTTTTATCTCCAGCAGGTCCCATCTTACACGTCCCACTCTGATGGTAAATGGTAGCCGTGGTTTCCCTGATTATACACTCCAAGTACTCGTCGGATAAGTAACGATGTTTTGCGCAAGCAGGAATTGGGTTGGGGTTGAGCTGAGCGTTGATTTTCTTCATGGAGGGTTGTTGAGTGATATTTAGGGAAATTTTTACACCTTGTATTAGGTGCTTTAGATCTTGTGGGTGTGAGAAGTAGTTTGGGAAGATTAAGGGTTTTGATTTGTAGTTGGAGTCTTTTAGGAAGATTCGTCCTCTGCTTTTGGGGAGAAGTAGTAAAGGAAAAACTGAGTAACTCGTGCTTTTTTCTAAGGGTTTTAAGACCTTTTCACGAAGTTCTTTGGTAAATCCTAATGTTGAAGAAGCTATAGGGTCTGACGAAATGGAGACTCCAATGTAAATTAGTTCAATTTGAGGTCGAGGATCGTTTTCGTCTAAATTGTGGAAGCTGATAATCTCGCATCCACTTGGTAACGTTAGTAGGCCGTTCCGAAAATTTAGGTAATCAGCCAAACCTCTTCCTTCAAATACATTGTTGCTATTAACTGTATAGGTTTCATTTATGGTGAAAAATAAAGTGCTTATACCTGGGTGGTCCATAAGGTTGTAACCAACATTCAAGTTCTTCAAAACCTCGATGTTTTTACTCTTCAGGTGTTTCTTAGGACCAATTCCCGACAACATCAAAATTTGCGGAGAATTAATTGCACCTGCAGCAACTATAACTTCCTTTCTAACACCAATCCGGTACACCTTTCCTTCCTTCTCAAACTCAACTCCAACAGCCTTCAACTCCCCTTTATCCATCAACACCTTGCTTACCAACGATCTTTTGCTAACCACCAAGTTACTCCTTCCCCTGATTGGGTCAATATAAGCTCTGTTCGAGCTGTGCCTCGTCCCGTTTCTCATAAAGCTTTGCAAATAAGAGAAACCCAGCACGTTTTGTCCATTATAATCCAAATATTCTAATCCCATTTCTAAATTCGCTTGCTTCAAAATATTAGAAAATTTCGTTCTGTAAGGTACATACTCGATACTCAACGGTCCATCTTTTCCATGGTACTTTTCATCTTGATACTCGTCGATTTTGAAATTTTCAATCTTCTTGAAGTAAGGCAAAACTTCCTCGAAGCTCCAACCTTTGTTGCCCAATTTTGCCCAATTATCGTAGTCAAACGGACTTCCTCTAGAATAAATCATGTAGTTTATGGTACTGGAACCACCCATGACTTTACCTCGTGGAAAGTTGCATTGCGAATGTTCCAGACTGCTGCAATATTTTTCACTGGGCAGTGTTTTGTAGTGCCAATTTACGTTCGTTACCTGAAGGTAATTGGCTACGAACGGTATGTCCATATATTCGCGTTCTTCGCCTCCTAAAAGGATTAAAATCGATTTTAATAAGAAATTAAATAAACGAGATGGTTTTTTCTTGACTAAATCTAATACTATATGCCAAAATTGTCATATATAGCAAGACTAGATAGTTCTATATAATACAATATAAGATTAGAAAATTGTAAATATACCGGGTGTCCCATTTTAATACGCCAGTAGCGATAATTCTGAACCAGTGCATTAAAGCAAAAAGTGTTCTGAATAAAAAATTTAACGGTTATGAAGGGGGGGCATCTGATGTCGTCGACTTTGCCCTTCCAGCCCCCCCAGGGGGGGGGGGTGGTGGGTGGAGCAGGAGGCAAGTTTAAAATTTTAAATGGAAGCCCCTATTTTTTTATTGCAGATTCGGATAGAGCGTTAAAAAGTAGGCAAATTTTATTCGGATTGTTTTCCAAAATTGTTGATAGATGAACCTTCAAACGTGCAAAACGCGTGTTTTTATCAATTAAATAGCAAAATTCATCACATAATTAATTGTTATTATTACTTAAGACTTAGTCATTTGTTTGTTTTTCTCTCGACCCGCTCCAAAGACCCCCCCCCCCCCCCCCTTTCTACAAATATGATAAGTACTTGATATTCTGTACTTCAATATCTGTGTGTCTATCTGCGTATTTGTCTGTGTGTCTGCTGTGTGTTTGGCTGTATGGTTGTCGTGTGTTACATGTGCATGTGAGTTTGCGTGTTGCGTGTGTGTGAGTCCGTCGTCATTGCAATTCACACGTACTGCTCAAAATTGTGTCCATAATGGTCTCGACACAATCGTACACGTTTAAAAATATTCTCCACGCACGCCCGCAACGTGTTTGGAGTAATTTCATGACAGGCATTAGATATTCGCTCCATCATGTTCTGGCTCGTGGTTAGAGGATCGCGGAAGAAGACGTTTTTCAGGTAACCCCAAAGGAAAAAATCTGGCGATGTCAAGTCCGGAGATCGGGGTGGCCAAACAATAGGTCCCCCGCGACCTATTGAGTGCGCTGGAAACAATGTTCAAAAACCCAATCCCATCCAAATGTTGTCGAACAACACGAACGTAATGTGGTGGAGCACCTTCCTGCTGGAACCACATCACATCGTCAAATTTCATGACAGGCATTAGATATTCGCTCCATCATGTTCTGGCTCGTAGTTAGAGGATCGCGGAAGACTTTTTCAGGTAACCCCAAAGGAAAAAATCTGGCGATGTCAAGTCCGGAGATCGGGGTGGCCAAACAATAGATCCCCCGCGACCTATTGAGTGCGCTGAAAACAATGTTCAAAAACCCAATCCCATCCAAATGTTGTCGAACAACACGAACGTAATGTGGTGGAGCACCGTCCTGCTGGAACCACATCACATCGTCCTCTGGATACGCATATCGACTTCTTCTGATAGTACAGGAAGTTCGTTCTGGAGAAATTACCTCGCGCTATTTAACACCCCCTCGATGAAGAATGGTCCGATTATCTGCGAGCGGAGAAGTCCACACCACACGTTGGCACCATCCATCGCTGCTTTGCGTTCACTTCTCGAATCCAGTGGGGATTTTCAGCACTCCAATAATAAGCATTGTGGGTGTTGACGAACCCGGTATTTTGGAAAGTGCGCTCGTCGGAGAACAGGACTCGGTGGAAGTTACTTTTTCAGGTAACCCCAAAGGAAAAAATCTGGCGATGTCAAGTCCGGAGATCGGGGTGGCCAAACAATAGATCCCCCGCGACCTATTGAGTGCGCTGAAAACAATGTTCAAAAACCCAATCCCATCCAAATGTTGTCGAACAACACGAACGTAATGTGGTGGAGCACCGTCCTGCTGGAACCACATCACATCGTCCTCTGGATACGCATATCGACTTCTTCTGATAGTACAGGAAGTTCGTTCTGGAGAAATTACCTCGCGCTATTTAACACCCCCTCGATGAAGAATGGTCCGATTATCTGCGAGCGGAGAAGTCCACACCACACGTTGGCACTCCATCGCTGCTTTGCGTTCACTTATCGAATCCAGTGGGGATTTTCAGCACTCCAATAATAAGCATTGTGGGTGTTGACGAACCCGGTATTTTGGAAAGTGCGCTCGTCGGAGAACAGGACTCGGTGGAAGAATAAACGGTCACGGTCGATCTTCTGCCTAAGCAAATCGATCATTTCCATGCAGTTCTTGAACGCGCATGATGTGGTACGGATGGAACTTCGCCGCGCGGAGTAACCGTTGAGCCGTCGATTTCGGTATGCCGATTTCTGCCTGGATTTCCCGGATACTGATGCGGGGATTGAGGTGTACAGCTCCAAGTATGGCGATGGTCCGGGGGTCGTGATCCACAAGATCCGCTCGAGGTCAGTGTCCTTGTAGGTGACCTTGGCGCAAACGTTCTTCCAGCCCTGGCATTGTACTGCTAGACGGGCACCGACGATCCGGGAATCTTTGGTCATACAGTTCTACTGCTATGGTGTAATTGTTTGCAACGACTCTCCAATAACTTTTAGGATGTCCACAATTTCCATCGGTGATTTCCACACACTTTCACCTTTGAGATCCTGGGATTTTTCGCCACGTAGAATCTGCTTATTGGCATCGAACGCTGCCCAAGCCTGCGCTTCCTTCCGCCTTTCCACTTCCGCTACCTGGTTCTCAAAGCCCCCCAAATATAAACTCGGTTACTTTCTCCACTGGAAGCTGGCAGTCTGTGATTTCGGGAATGTTGGTCATAATCTTGGTTCTCCCCTTGTTCATTTGAAGACCCGTCTTCTCGGATTCCACTCTCAAATCCTCCAGCATCGTCATCATCTCCCCAATGCTCTCTGAGACCAGAACCAGCTCATCAGCAAACCTCAGATTGGTCATTCTCTCTCCATCGATCATCAGCCCCTTCCCTACCCATTGCATCTCTTGGAATATACATTCTAGTGTTAGGGTAAACAGCTTCGGTGATATTGTGTTCCCTTGACTGACACCTCTCTCTAGATGAAATTTCTTGGTTTTCTTGTGCATGGAGACACAGGCAGTTGCGTTCTGATGCAGGTGGTTTAAGATCTGTATGTACCTTTCATCGATACGGCATTGCTCTCTGACCCACCACTCTATAGAGTCGAACGCTTTCTCGTAGTCGATGAAGGCTAGGATAAGTGGTTTCCTGTACTCATTGCATTTCTCCACGACTGTTTTGAGAATTTGAAGGTGGTCAATGGTACTGAAGCCTGAGCTAAATCTTGCCTGTTCTCTAGGTTGAAAGAATTCTAGGTTCCTATCAAGTCTGTTAACTAAAACCCGAGAGAAGAGCTTGTAGACATGCGACAGTAGACTGATAGGTCTGTAGTTTTCCAGCCTCTTGATGTCCTTTTTTCGTGGATTGGGGTGATTACTGCGTTATACCATAATGCTGGTACTTTACCTTCCAAGATGCACTTTGTAAATAGGATTGCCAGCACTTCTCTAAGTACCTTGTCGTTGCTTTTAATCATCTCTGGAAATATGTCAACTTCCCCAGAGGCTCTTATATTCTTAAGTTGATGTATAGCGAGCATTATTTCCTCTGGAATGATATCCAGAATTTCTTCGGATCCGACGTTTTCGACAGATGATCGTGTTTACCCTCGAGGTTTCAGTGGCTGACTCGGTGATACTTTGCTTTCGTTGAGTGTTTCATAGAAGCCCTGTACTATTGCAAGCAGCTGCTCCTTGTTTGAAACTACTTCTCCATTCCCGTTGAGAAATTTGAAGATGTGCTTCTTGCCCTCACTCAGCTTCAGCCTTAGAAGCTTCACTCAGCTTCAGCCTTAGAAGCTTCACTCAGCTTCAGCCTCTTCGACTGCTTTTCTTTTCTAAAGCCTCTTGTATGAGACGGGTGTTATGGTACAACAGATCGCTTCTCGTCTTCCTGCGGATTTGCTTTTGCAAGTCTCTGTGTTCTTGACTACCCACTATTCCCTCACTGCGCAATGGTCGTCTTAGTTCCGTCATCTTTATAGTCACTGGTGTTAATTTCGTCGGTTTGTTTGGCAGGACAATTGGGGTGATTTCGTCAAGGCTGAGAGTTAATGCTGCAGTTATCCTGTCGCTAATCTCATCCACAGTCATGTTGACTAGGTACTCACAGTTGAGTTTTGTCCCAACAGCATTCTTGTACAGATCCTCGTTCGCTCGTAGTATTTTGAGTTTGGTATCAGCTGGTAGGTGTTTCCTTAGAACAAGATTTTTCCGCGCTGTTTTAAGCCTCATGTATAAAGCCGCTCTAACCAGGCGATGGTCACTGCCCGTAGTGAACCTATTTAGCACATTGACGTCCTCGACCATAAGTTTAGTGTCTGTGATGATATAGTCTTGTGTACGCCATCAGGGTGCCTCCAGGTCCTTACATTGCATTTCTCCACGACTGTTTTGAGAGTTTGAAGGTGGTCATTGGTACTGAAGCCTCAGCGAAATCCTGCCTCTTCTCTAGGTTGAAAGAATTCTTGGTTCCTATCAAGTCTGTTAACTGAAACCCGAGAGAAGAGCTTGTAGACATGCGACAGTAGACTGATAGGTCTGTAGTTTTCCAGCCTCTTGATGTCCTTTTTTCGTGGATTGGGGTGATTACTGCGTTATACCATAATGCTGGTACTTTACCTTCCAGGATGCACTTTGTAAATAGGATTGCCAGCACTTCACTAAGTACGTTGTCGTTGCTTTTAATCATCTCTGGTAATATGCCATCTTTCCCAGAGGCTCTTATATTCTTAAGTTGATGTATAGCGAGCATTATTTCCTTTGGAATGATATCCGGAATTTCTTCGGATCCGACGTTTTCGATAGGTGATCGTGTTTACCCTCGAGGTTTCAGTGGCTGACTCGGTGATACTTTGATTTCGTAGAATGTTTCACACCACATTGACGTCCTCGACCATAAGTTTAGTGTCTGTGATGATATAGTCTTGTGTACGCCATCAGGGTGCCTCCAGGTCCTTACGTTGCTCTTGTTTTTTTTAGGTGTTATAGCATACAGTGAATTTGCTTGTAAGAAGTTGAGCAACATCTCTCCTCCGGCATTTCGTACTTCGAGTCCGAAATTTCTTATGCTAGTTTCGCCGCTGTTCTCCTTTCTACCAACTGGAAGTCGTTCATTATTACGGTACACTTGGTCTTTACTTTATCGCTCAGGGATCTTACGATTTCGTAGAACTCTTCTACAGTTTCATTCGGATGATCTGATTTTGGGGTATAAGCCTGGATCACTTTAAGTTTGTACATTTTGCTGAGTCTTAGTACAATGTAAGCAAGACGATCCGAAACGTTGTTTACTTCAATCACACACTCTTTTATGGTTTTGTTTACCATACAGCCGATTCTTCCCACACCAGGCCTTGGGCCTTCGCGGTAGTAGAGCATATGGCCCGAGCTCAGAGTCAGCAATTCTTCTCCATTGCCCCGAATTTCACTGAGTCCCAGAATGTACCATTTAGTGTTGTCAAGTTCGGTCTCTAGTTCCACCAGTCTATCATCTGACGACAGCGACTGTATGTTGTAAGTTTCAATTTGTATCAGTTAGTCATCTCCCAGGGACTTCCAGTCGCAGCCCTGCCCCGTTTTGCCTGGCCACTGCTCCGACCAGGGATTGACGAAGCGCTGGGAACTCTAGGTCGATATTTAGTTTTCTGTCTGTCACGGTTTTGAAGGGAAGGAAAGTTAGCCATAATCACCACGTCAGCCACGACGGGTTTGTGATCGCAGTACTGAAACCGGTTCTGATGTTACGCATCGTCGCAAGGTCGTTGAGCTCCCCACGTACTCTGTCCTTGCTAGTTACTGGCAGGCTGCTGCCCTCTGCCAGAGCAACACTTATTTGATGGCGGTGTTTGCTCGCCATGTCATAGGGTAGTCGTCGGGACTTCTGTGTCTTTTCTGGGGAGCACCCACGCCACTGAATGCACCAACACTCCCTGGTGTGATCCTACCGCCTCGGTCCGGGACTGCTTATTTGGTAAACCTTACTCCCAGATATCCTGCGTACTACAGGACTGTTTCACTATCCGCACCTGTGAGCCGGTAGGTAGCTGATGCTCGCCCCTACTTAGGAAACTACACACATAGGAAACACATAATAGTACTGATGCGACTCGAGTAGGTCAAATTGTGGACGAGTGCATTTTCAAATTGCCCCACTTAACTATCAAATTGCCCTAAGTTGAGAAACACTGACCTAAATCATTATTTAAAATTAATGTTCTTTGGAACTGGTATCTAGATAACTAGATAATGAGAGATTACGAAAATTGGCACAAGCATAGATTAAGGAACAGGGAAGACTGTTTTGGAAACTAGAAGTCTCCACCTAGTCGAGAAGACAAGTCACAGACATACAAACAGACGGAAGCTTAACGTCTCGAGTTTTTCCTTTGGGTAGACTTTCAAGTTTTGGTCAATATCTTAAAGACTAGATAAGGCGAGATTTCCAAAATTGGTGCAAACATAGATTAAGCAACAGGGAAGATTAGATTGGAAACTAGAAGTTATCATCTAGTCAAGAAGCCGAGTTACAAAGTGATAGAAGCTTAACGACTTGATTTTTCGTCTAGACTTTCAAGTTTCGGTGTGTATCTAGATAACTAGATAATGAGATATTTCGAAAATTTTCACAAACATAGATTAAGGAACAGGAAAGACTCTCTTGAAAACTACAAGTCTCTATCTAGTCGAGAAGTGTAGTTACAGACATACAAACATACGGAAGCTTTAATAATAATAATAATAATAATAATAAAATTTTATTCACTTTGCTGCTTACAATTATATAGAAATTATAAAAAATAAAAATAATATACATATATAATTTGCAGATGTGATTGTCAACATTCGAAAAAAAGAAAATTGTAAAATAAATTGCGAAAAAAACAAATACACAAGCAATATATAAAAAAGACAATAAATACAAAACAATTACATACATTTGAATACATTCAAAATTTTAAATCTCAACATATCTACTTGTAGGAATTTTTCACTCGTTGAATGATATCGTTTAATCAATTTGGTGTTCTAAGTATTCATCAATTCCATAAAATGTACCAGCTATTAATTTTTCTTTTATTGATTTTTTAAACTTATTGTATGATTGAGTGCTTATTTCTGACGATATATTATTGAATAATTTAACCCCAATACAGAAAAAAGAATTTGCATATAAGGTAGTGTGATGTTTTTCAGTTTGTAATAATTTGCCATTCCTTGTGTTGTATGTGTGCATGTTAGAGGATATAGAGTAATTCTGAGTATTTTTTTTGATATAACACAGACATTTATAAATGAAAATAGAAGGTACGGTTAACAATTTGTTATTTCTAAAACAATTTCTGCAGCTCTGTCGACGCTTTAAATTAAATATTAGTCTTAAAATTCTTTTCTGCATAACGAAACATTTGTGGCTATGGCTTGAATTACCCCATAATAAAATATTAAAAGATATATGTGAATAGACAATAGCATAGTACAGGCTTAACAAGGTACTTGTATGCATAGACTTTTTCAATTGAGATATTGCAAAATAAGCTCTTGCTAATTTTTTGCAAACTAACTCTGTGTGGTTCGACCACGTAAGTTTCGAATCAACTAATACCCCAAGAAATCTTGCAGAGTTGGATATTTTATAGCGTTGGTTGTCTACAACAATCTGAAAATAGGTTGGTAAAGTTCTTCTTTTGCCCATGTATAAACACAGAGTTTTTTCGCTATTCAAGATTAGTTTGTTTTTTGTACACCAATTATTAAATTGTACGATTGTTTCCACTACCTTTGCATGTAATTCTTCCAAACTATTTGCACATACCACAATTGTGGTGTCATCCGCAAACAAGATGGTTTTAGCGTCTATGTACCCTGGAAGATCATTTATAAATAAAAGAAACAGAAGAGGGCCAAGAACAGATCCCTGTGGTATACCTATTGTTACGCTCTTTTTATTCGAAAGTGTGGAGTTAATTTTGACAATTAAATGTCGGTCGCTTAGAAAGGATCCTAAAAGATCCAAAAAAATTCCACGAAATCCATAGAATTCTAATTTTTCCATTAGATAGCCTATATTAACGGTATCGAATGCTTTAGACAAATCAAAAAACAGTCCCATGACGTGTTCTCCTTTATCCAGTTTCTCTGATGTATATTTCGCAAAGCTGGCGGAAGCAGTTTCCACCGATCTTTTTGATCTAAAACCATGTTGACATTCAGATAATAAGTCATTTTTAAGGAGATATGCCATCATTCTACTGTATATTAATCGCTCAAATATCTTTGAGAAAATAGATACTAGAGATATAGGTCTATAGTTGTCCAAAATCTGAGGGTCAGATTTTTTATGTAGTGGCACTACCAATGCCACTTTTAACGCCGATGGATATACTCCTTCTTCAATGGCTTTATTGAATAGCTGCGTTAGTGGAAGAGCCAAAGTTTTAATATTGTGTTTCAAAATTTTGATTGAAATACCATCGGTTCCTGTGGAGTTTTTTGAGGCTATACTGGAGACAGCGTGTTGTAGATCAGTATTATCGATAGGTGACATGTAGAAAGACATGCATGTCTAGTTTTTGGCAGAGTACATTGAAGCAAAGAGGGTGATGGGAAAAAAGCATTTAATGTTTTTAAAGCAATGGTCGAAAAATAGTTAGCAAATTCATTAGCAACCTGACTTGAATTTGAAATCAATATTCCATTTACTTTTAAAGAAATATGGTTAGGTTTTTTATAATTATTCATAGAGTTGTTAATTATTCTCCATGCTTCTCTACTTTTATTACTAGCATTATTAATGCGGTTAGTGTAATACATTCTTTTAGCTTTCGATATATTAATAGAATGTTGCTTTTTCATAGTTTTATATGTGTTGTAGAGATGTGAGCTTCCTGCCTTACATAATGTCCAATACATATTCCGTAATGACTTACCTTCATTTATGATGGCATTCGATATCCAAGTGTTGATAGGTTTGGAAACTATTTTCCTGAGTTCTAAAGGAAGAAATCGGTCCAAACTATTTGTTAAGATATTAAGGAATTCTTTAAAGCCTAGCTCCACATCGCTCGCAGATATAAATGAAAAGTCTGTTTTTAAGAGATAGTGATGCAATTTTAGGATGTTGTCTTCAGAGTATGTCCTACTTAGTTTATACATCATCCTATTGTTTTTTGATTTGGAATATGATGAATCTAGATGGAATATTTGACTTGGATGGTCTGCTAGAATTGGTTCCACCAAACTGCTCTTAAATGCATTTCTGTCTAAGTTCGTCACTAAGTAATCGATGGCTGTTTTAGAATGTGTCCCATCTGGTCTTCTACCTATTCTTGTTGGTCCCATGTTAATAGTGGATAGATTGAATTGAAGAAAAGTATTAAGCAACATACTTCTCTCTTTGGAGTCTTTTAAATTGTCTATGTTTAGATCACCGCACAATAATACTGGGTTTTGAGATTTAAGAACTTCAACTAACATATCATTTAGCCCATCAAAGAACGAATTAAAATTTCCTAAAGTAGACCTATAAATACATATCAATGCAATACAAAAATTTTCAAATAACAGGTTTGTACCACAAACTTCAAAATCAACTTCTTTAGAAAAGTTTTCAAGATTTAGTTTAGAAGTATGTATATCGTCACGTACAAATATGGCCACGCCACCATGCTTGTATGTACCTCTACAATAATTCGAAACTACAGTGAAGTTGTTAATAGAAACAATGTCTAGCTCAGGTTGGGTGCACCAATGTTCACCAATACACAATATTTTAATATTTTGTCTTTTAATGAACAGTTCAACTAGTTCCAGCTTATTTTTTACAGACTGAACATTCACATGTGCTATATTAAAACACTTCGTTTGTTTCGGATATTTTTCGGTTGATACTGTTGTTATGTTTTCACTGTTATTCTTTCGAGTCTTAACAAAAAACGGTTTACGCAGGCGTTTCTCGGCCAAGTTTCTGGTTTCGATATATTTTCCAGATCCTCAACGGGCACCGAAACTTTGAATGATGAGTACTCATCTGGATGTTTGGACTGAATTTTCGTACATATAACCTGATTGAATTTTTTATTCTTTAGATATTGCTGTAAATCATCTGCTGAAAGTTTTGGATCAAGTTTAAATGCATGAACATGTGCGTAACGTGTGGCAGCTTTTATTTGATTAGATTCGTCGTTAGTACCAAGGATAATATTTGATTTCCTAGTTTTTCTTGATTTTCGCCTTTGGGTTTCCCATTTTTCGTTATTTACACTTTCAGTATGTTGGACGACTGTATTTTGTGAATCGGTTTGAATATTTACGTTTGGAATCGGTTGGACCACTATGTTTTCTAATTCGATTGTTTTGGTTGTGTTTTTTGCACCAGCTCGCAAATCTGTGCGGGACTTACTTTTCTGTGCGGGATTAACTTTTTCATTCTTATCTTCCAAGTTTTTCGGTACACTATCGCTGACTTTGCTTGTCCCTGCGCGTTCTTCTTGAGAATTTTGTGAAGTTGTAGGTTTTACCAGCACATTAGAAATTACGGAATTTGACAACTTCACGTTCACTTCGGACAAATATGTTACTTTATTAGATAGGTCGGTGATCAAAACTAGTAACGGATCCACATGTTTTTTAATTATATTTGTCATAAACATTTCAAAATCCGAACTTTGTAAAAACGTTTGTAATATATCAAATTGTTTTTCGGAAGGAACATTGGACCTTAATTCCATCGGCATTATTATATAAATAATGTTTCACAGTATATATAACATAAACTTTACTTTTCACAATTTTAATTTTTATTGAATTTAACATTAAATACTCTCGCACGTCCACTCTCGTTGAACGCAAACTCACGAATTTACCCCTCGAGTTTTTCTTTTGGGTAGACTTTCAAGTTTTGGTCAATATTTTAAAGTCTAGATAAGGTGAGATTGCAAAAATTGGCACAAACATAGATCAAGGAACAGGGAAGATTAATTTGGAAAGTAGAAGTTATCATCTAGTCAAGAAGCCGAGTTACAAAGTGATGGAAGCTTAACGACTCGATTTTTCGTCTAAACTTTCAAGTTTCGGTCTGTATCTAGATAACTAGATAATGCGAGATTACGAAAATTGGCACAAACATAGATTAAGGAAGAGGGGAGACTGTCTTGAAAGCTAGAAGTCTCCAGCTAGTCGAGAAGTCTAGTCATAGGCTTACAAACATACGGAAGCTTAACGTCTCGAGTTTTTCTTTTGGGTAGACTTTCAAGTTTTGGTCAATATCTTAAAGACTAGGTAAGGTGAGATTGCGAAAATTGGCACACACATAGATTAAGCAACAGGGAAGATTAATTTGGAAAGTAGAAGTTATCGTCTAGTCAAGAAGCCGAGTTACAAAGTGATGGAAGCTTAACGACTCGATTTTTCAAGTTTCGGTCTGTATCTAGATAACTAGATAATGCGAGATTACGAGAATTGGAACAAACATAGATTAATGAACTGGAAAGACTGTCTTGAAAACTAGAAGTCTCCATCTGGTCGAGAAGTTTAGTCACAGGCATACAAACATACGGAAACTTAACGTCTCGAGTTTTTCTTTTGGGTAGACTTTCAAGTTTTGGTCAATATCTTAAAGACTAGATAAGGTGAGATTGCGAAAATTGGCACACACATAGATTAAGCAACAGGGAAGATTAATTTGGAAAGTAGAAGTTATTATCTAGTCAAGAAGCCGAGTTACAAAGTGATGCAAGCTTAACGACTTGATTTTTCGTCTAGACTTTCAAGTTTGGGTCTGTATCTAGATAACTAGATAGTGCGAGATTACGAAAATTGGCACAAACATAGACTAAGGAACAGGGAAGTCTGTTTTGAAAACTAGAAGTCTCCATCTAGTCCAGAAGACAAGTCACAGAGATACCAACAGACAGAAGCTTAACGCCTGGAGTTTTTCTTTTGGGTAGATTTTCAAGTTTTGGTCAATATCTCAAAGTCTAGATAAGGTAAGATCGCGAAAATTGGCACAAACATAGATCAAGGAACAGGGAACATTAGTTTGGAAAGTAGAAGTTATCATCGAGTCAAGAAGCCGAGTTACAAAGTGATGGTCTTCATTTTTCGTCTAGACTTTCAAGTTTCGGTCTGTATCTAGATAACTAGATAATGCGAGATTATGAAAATTGGCACACACATAGATTAAGGAACAGGGAAGAGTTCCTCCAGTTCTTCTTACCTGCTTCGATTAATAAAATGTTCCAGTTTGGATTTTCTGATAGTCTGTTTGCCAAGACGCAACCGGCCGTGCCGGCGCCGATTATTACAAAATCGTATTCGGGTTGAATTTCGCCATCATCTTGGATTTCTTCAGTTGAACTTTCTATGAAGAATTTGATCAGTCCTTCCAGCAGACCTTGTGGGCGAGCCGTAGGCAAGACCAACGCCAGAAGAGCGACGGATAGAATGTGCATAATCTGAAAGTAAATGAGAAATATAAGATGTTTTGCTTTTATTTCATTTTCATTAACGGCCTAGGTGCTAGTCAACATTTGCTTTACCGGAGAAATTGAGAACTCTTTAACTGAAGATATTCTAGTTGGAGATTATTTCAGAGTTATTTCAATAGAATTTATTGCCTAAACTTTTTTACAGATATTTGTAAACTATAAATGCTTCTTATCTTCTATTCTGGTTGTTGTGGCGGTTTTATGAGTTAGTAAAAGTATATAATCAACAAGTCTATAAATTTTATGTTGGTAATGTCATTTCTATATATTGTAGCTGTTCATATCAGGCCTTGTGGGTGAGCCACAGGCAAGAGCAACGCCAGAAGAGTGACGGATAGAATTTGCATAATCTGAAAGTAAATGAGATATATAAGATGTTTTGCTTTTATTTCATTTTCATTGACGGCCTAGGTGCTAGTCAAAATTTGCTTTACCGGAGAAATTGCGAATTCTTTCACTTAAATGTGATAAATTACATATTTAGAATCAATAATTTAGTCTGATCTTGTCTGGTCTTGCCGTGTATGGTCTTTTCTGCAGATACCCTAATAAGAGTCTTGCCGAAAAGGCTGTCATTCGATCTACTCTTCAAAACACAACCACCTTGGGCATGTTTTGTATACAGACGGCTCCGAAAAGGACAGTGGAACTGGCTCAGGAATCTATGGATCTATGGCTAACAAAAACATTGTTAAATCAATAGAGTGGTTTAAAGACGCTAATAACGATACGGCGATCAAAATACTCCATAAAAGCATCGTAGTGTTGAACAGCGGAAGTGGTCGAGGCTTCGTATGGGTGGAATTAAAGGGAGCAATAATATACAGCTGCTACTTCTCTTCTTACGAGCATCTCCAAACCTTCGAGTCCTCCCTGGAAGGACTAGAAGTCAGCATTAGAGCACACAGTAAATCTATGATATTTTGCCATGTCTGTTCTGGTCTATTTTGCTATTGTCTGCTCTTCTATGATCTTTTCTAGTCTTGCTTGGTTTTGTCTCACCTCTAACCTCGTCTGGCCTTTTCTAATCTTGTACTGTTCTTGTCTGGTTTTGTCTGGTCTTGTTCACTTTAGTCTGATCTTGATTAGTTTAGTCTGGGCTTCTCTGATTTTATCTGATCCTGTCAAATCGTTCTTGCTCTATTCTGGTATTGTCGGGTCTTGTCCAGTCTTATGTCGTCTTGTCTAGTGTTGTCTGTTCTTCTCGGAGCTGGTGCGGTCTTGTCTAATCTTATACTGCTCTTGTCCGGTCGTGTCTAGTCTTGTTTTGTCTTATTTGGTCTTGTCTGATCTTACCGGTCTAGTCTGGTCTGGTCTTCTTTGGGCTTGACTGGTCTCGACTAGTGTTGTCTGGTCTTTTCTAATCTTGTCAGTTCTCGTCTGGTCTACGTTCATGTCAGGTCTTGTCTTGTCTTTTCCTGTCTTGTCTAGTCTTAGCTAGTATTGCTTGGTCTGCTCTTTCTTGTCTTATCTGGTCGTGCGTGATATTTTGTCGCCTTGTCTCCTCTAGAATTGTTTGTTCTGGTCTTGTTTGGCAATTTCTGGCCATGTCAGGTTTTTGTGTGGTCTTTTCTGGTCTTTTCTTGTTTTGTTTTGTCTGGTTTTGTCTAGTCTTGTCTAGTCTTCTCTGGTCCTGTTTCGTCCTTTCTTGTCTTATCAATTCAATTCAATTCAATTAGTTTCAATATATAAGCTTACATAAGGGGAAATAATTACATAAATGTAATTATTTCCCCTTAATATATAATTATTAATTAATTTATTAATAATATTCTTAATATTCTAAATGTATGCTAAAAGAAATGTGTCAAAATCCGAATTTGAAACTTGAAACTTCAATAGTTTTTTATTGCAACGTAGTACTCCTGCACCGAGTAGGGCTCAATATTAATTAGGATATGGTGAAGCATTTTCTTATAATCCCTAAATTTTGTTTGTTCTTTAATTGACCGTGGCAGGGCAGTGAGTAATTTAATATTTACATATGGAGGACATTTTTCAGACATGGTCAGTTTATGTTTGGGAACGTTGTAGTTTAGATATGCAAACCTTGTGGTCTTCTCGTTGTTAATTTTGTTCTCGTTGTTAAACCTGTTGTAGTAAGTATGTTTGCGGCGCTAAACTTTCCTCTACATGATTCCCTGAACTTTAGGTTAAGTAGGACTCTTAGTGCTTCTTTGTGTATAGTGGTGATGTCCTTTATGTTTGTGCCGCCACCCCAGAACAGTATACCAAAACGAATATGGCTATGAAAGTTAGCATCGTATACCGTACGTAATATCTCTGGGTTTAGGTAGTGTTTAAGAATACGTAAAGCATATAAAGTTTTGTTAAGTTTATTTGAAACATATGATATATGGGAAGTCCAATCCACAGTGTCGTCTATATGGATTCCTAGCAGTTTTACATTTTTCCTAAGTTCCGCTTGAACGTTTTGAACTAACAAGGGGACCGTATGATAAGGAAATCACCGATTCGATTCATTTTTAGTACGCACGTAGGTGATGACCAGTAGTATAACAGGTGCAAGTAGTAAGACACAATACTCATCCGTTTCCGAGAAATTAATTAATTGGGAAATTAATTATTTTTAGTGCGTTCGTCTGTATCATACGTTAACAAAAATTCAAGACACGACTGGCGCAACGGTTACAGTCGCGCTTCGAAAACGTGAGGTCGCCGGTTCGAACCCGCCAGCGGGCTTGCGTTTTTTTTCTTCAAATATTTTAAATTAATTGTAATAACTGTTTTTTTAGCGGAAAAATAAATTTTGAAAAAATCATGCAGGAAATTTTCAATTTCTTTTTTTTAATCTCTTAATTTCTACGTTATCTGCATTGCAAATAAAGTATTATACAAATCTTTTGTGTCGTGCAATTAGGAACTTTTAATTGTCTTCATAGAATTTTTTTTTACCAAGCCGGATTACGCACCCTTTCCAGGTACAGGATTGTACAAAAAATACCCACGTTTCTTGTAAAACATATCAAGATAACGTAATGTATATTTCACAAACCTAATCCCTTACAATTAGTATAAAAATGAATTCGTAGATCGTACCTGGGAAGGGAATATAAATTGTAACAAATTCGCCAAGAAGATCATAGTCTCAGCGACCGTCACAGCCGCAAGATGACCACCTTTATAACGACAAACCCCAACGTAGCAGCCGCAGAAATGTACATTGACCCAGCCTACCTGGACACCCTGGAGGACAGCATAATCGAAGAAATGCTAACCTACATCATGCAAAGGAGAAAGCCCACCGATACCGCCGCCGAAGAACCCACCGAAACAGCCGCCGAAGAACCCACCGAAACCGCCGCCGAAGAACCCACCGAAACCGCCGCAGAAGAACCCACTGAAACCGCCGAAGAAGATTTCACCGAAACCGCCGCCGAAGATTACACCGAAAACGCCGCCGAAGATTCAACCAAAACTGCCGCCGAAGATTCAACCGAAAACGCCGCCGAAGATTACACCGAAAACGCCTCCGAAGATTCAACCGAAACTGCCGCCAAAGATTCAACCGAAACTGCCGCCGTAGATTACACCGAAACCGCCGCCAAATACCCGACTGAAACCGCCGCCAAAAAGACCACCGTAACCGCCGCCGAAATGACAACCGTAGCCGCCTCCGGAGAGACACCTGACCCCGCCCTGGAAAAGAAAACTGAAGCCGCCGCCAAGAAATTAACAGAAGCCTCACCAAAGAAAACCACCGATGCCGCCCCCAAAAATACGACCGCAACCGCCGCCAAGAAAAGAACCGAAGCCCCCAGAAGAAACCGCCCGATGCGCAACCAGACCAAGAGAAAACTACCAACACAAATAAAACCAAGACAAAAAGACAAAGGACCGATAATCAACTAGAAAACAAGACCCAGCCAAGCAGAACCTAACACAGCCCACCGAAGCAAACCAAGGAGGAAACGAAATGAAAAGACAAACAAAAAACAGACGACAACAACAGACGAAATAACAAAACAACAACAGAAAAACAAAACCCACGACGGCGGAAGGACGGGCTCACGCCCAAAACCGCCATTAAACAAAGGATCCCATACGTACGCCAAGAAGATCAGTTATTAGTTTACAGTAATCAGTGACTCTTCAAGCATCTTTCAACATCGACCACGATACGTCATTGGTCATCAAGTTTATAGTTTTTATCTTTCGGTCATTAATAATTGTGAGATGTCTGGTTTTACACGTGGCAGTGATATGGTGGGGCCCTCGATGGCCGAAGAAAGTGAACCTGATTCCAATTTCCAGACTAGCGAAGAGTGGAAAATACTCTTAAAAACGGCGCTAGTGTGTGAACAGCTCCTTCTCGAAAATAATAAAATCGCGAGGGAACCCTCTGCTGTGATTAAAGAAGAACATATGGAAATCGGGAAAAAATTGTATAGTGCAATAATGAAAAATCTGGCGGAACATATAAAGTTGTAAGAGACGATCTTATTATGTTTGAAGAACTCGAAGAAGAAGGTCTGTTTGAAGAAGCCGAAGAATGTGTTCCGATACAATCATCACACTATTAAAACCTGGTCAAGACAAAACCGTTACCAAAAGTTTTAGACCAATCACCTACTCCCTGTTCTGGGTAAAAACTTTGAGCAAATCCTCAAAAGCCGCTTATGACTTCTTTGAAGAATCAGATTCCTTGCTTCCAATTTGGCTTTAAACCTTCCCATTCCAGTTAAATCCACTTTTCATCCTCACAAACAACATTGAAACCTGCATAATCAACACTCCGCTACTCTTTTCCTCGACATAAACAAAGCTTTTGACACAGTCTGGCACGACGAACTGCTTTTCAAATTACACAAATTAAACGTAGCATCATATCTGCTTTTCATGGTAAAAGGCTTGCTACTTGACAGAAAGTTATGTATTAAGGTCAAAGATGTACACTCTAACTTTTTACCCCTCTTCAAGGTGTTCCCCAAGGTTCGCCATTATCACCACTATTTTACTATGTGTACAATCAGACGACGAATCTGCATTGGAATCAGACGACGAATACCATCCAGATAAAAGAAGGTCGAAAATCGAAAGGGATAATATTCCGCTTGATTATAAAATAAAGGTGGTTAATTTGGCGAAAGAGCACCCAAAATGGAGCTTGAAAAGTCTGCAAAGAAACGTACCGTACCGTATGTACCCGTCTTAAGAAAAAAATTCTGGGAAGAAAATTAAAAGTTCCTAATTGCACGACACAAAAGATTTGTATAATACTTTATTTGCAATGCAAATAACTTAGAAATTAAGAGAGTAAAAAAACGAAATTAAAAATTTCCTGCATGATTTTTTCAAGATTCCTTTTCCCGCTAAAAAAAAAACAGTTATTACAATTAATTCCAAAATAATCAATATTCAAGACACATGCATTTGTGAAAAATGTGAAATATTTGCAGAAAAAACGCAAGCCCGCTGGCGGGTTCGAACCGGCGACCTCACGCTTTCGAAGCGCGCCTGTAACCGTTGCGCCTCTCGTGTGTTGAATTTTTTGAATTAACTTATGATACAGACGAACGCACTAAAAATAATTAATTTCTCGGAAACGGATGAGTATTGTGTCTTACTACTTGCACCTGTTAGACTACTGGTCATCACCTACGTGTGTACTAAAAATGAATCGAATCGGTGATTTCCTTATCACACGGTCCCTTTGTAAGATATTCATGTTGTATATTCGATTATCACGTTTTGTTTTAAATATAATTAGGTTTGTCTTTTTTTTATTTACCACTATTTTGTTCTTACTAAACCACGTTTCCAGCGTTGCTATTAATGTCTCGATGCTATTTGTGAGTTCGGTTGTATCCTTATTAGCTACAATTAAGCTCGTATCGTCTGCATAATTTATTATCAAGTATCTTTAAGTATTAATTTATTTATGTACAAAATAAACAGAAGCGGACCCAAAATGCTACCTTGTGGGATACCTATATTTATGGTTCTCGGCATCGATCTTAGTTTCTCTTGCGGGGTATAAATTTCTGAGATTTGTGTTCTTTTATTTAAATAGGATGTAAGCAAGTTTAAGGTTACTCCCCTAATTCCGCATCTTTCAACTTAATTGAACTTAATACTTAATAGGATGGCGTGGTCGACTGTGTCGTATGCTTTAGAGAGGTCCAGTAGAATCCCGCATAGTATATTATGATCTTCAAGTTGACTCATTATCTCTCTTATGAATTGGAAGCAAGCAGTCTCTATGGAACGACCTTTAATAAACCCATGCTGTCGTTGACTAATGATGTGGAATTTGTTTAGGAAAAGTAATAACCTTTTACATATTAGCTTCTCCATAAATTTCGAGAAAGCTGATTGTAGACTGATCGGCCTGTAGTTGTCTATATCGTCTATGCTTCCCTTCTTGAAAATTTGTATTATTTTCGATACCTTTAGTGAACTTGGAAAAATTCCGTCTACAAACGCATTGTTAATGATGACTTCAAGTGGTTTAGACAGTTCTTCAGCGACATCTTTGAGGATTGCCATAGGAGTTTCATCGAAGCCCGAGCTTTTTGTATTCTTTAGATCTCTTATAACTTGTTGTAGTTCCAATTGTGTTATTGGTTCTAAATAAATAGAATGAGAGTTATTTTGCAGCTTGTTTTCGTATGGGCAGCACGTTCAGTCCTTTGTAAGGTTTATGGGATTGTCGGCATTAAAGTCGTTTATCATGTTGGGCGTGATGTTCGGCTCCAGCATACAGTTTGCTCCATCTCGCTTAACAGACTTGATTTGGGTAATATCTGCCGCGCCGACCAGAATCGGGAAACCGAAGAAACTAGGCAAGAAACCGCATGGATACACGACTTAACCACTTACCAATTAATGCTACCGCATCCGGGGCAGCCGATGCGCCAGCTTTGGGAACCAGGGATGCTGGTGAGAAGTGGACTACTGGCCAAAGACTCAGGTTAATCACACCGAAATCAGAAATACGAATCGCCGCATGGAATGTGCGAACGGGACATCACGTTGGTCAAAAGGAAATTATCGCCAAGGAATTATTGAAATGCAAAATATCGATCTGTGC
Source organism: Phosphuga atrata (assembly GCA_944588485.1). Taxonomy (NCBI): domain Eukaryota; kingdom Metazoa; phylum Arthropoda; class Insecta; order Coleoptera; family Silphidae; genus Phosphuga; species Phosphuga atrata. The sequence goes on from OX155904.1 coordinate 49,664,145, forward strand.
ATTATCAGAACTGCGGCTCACAGGATCTGGGACAATGAAGGTTGACCCACCATCAATCGACGAGACGATGACGCTATTCTATTCTGGTGGCGACAAACGAGAAGCGCGCGTTGGCTTTATGGTTGATCGACGGGCCTCTGCCAGTGATCGCATTCCAACCGATATCCGAGCGTCTGGCGGTTATCACTATTGATGGAACGATTAAGACCCATATCGTATCCGTCTACGCCCCAACTGAGACCAGCCCGGACACAAACAAGGATGAATTTTATGCCCAGTTTCAACACACACTGGATACAATACCCCAAACCGAATTAATCGTACTTATGGGCGACTTTAATGCACATACGGGTGCAGATCGAACCGGTTGGGAAGAAACGATGGGAAAATTCGGATACGGGGAAATAAATGACAACGGATTACGCCTCTTATCATTTGCAGCTTCAAACAACTTGATCATCGGCAACAGCATCTTTCGTCACCCCCTCAAACATCAACTCACGTGGCGAAATCCATCCGGCAACGATTCGGCGATGTTGGACTACATTTTGGTCAACACCAGATTCCGATCGACGCTCAAAGATGTACGTGCGATGCGTGGACCCAACTGTGGATCAGACCATTATCTTGTCCGAGTGAAACTACAATTGAAATTACAAAGAGCAAAGAAAAAGGCACCACCATCAGCCAAGAGGAACTGGGCCTGTCTGCGAGACCCTGAAACCAGCCGAAAATTTCAAATCGCATTATCCAACAAATTTGCAGCACTCACGATACCAGTCGATATCAACATAGAAGAAAAACAACTTTCTGAGTTTATTGTGGGGTGTGCAACGGAGCTGTGTCCGCCCATCCGTCGACGGACGCAGCAATGGATCTCGGACGACTGTCTCAATCTAGTCGACCAGCGGAAGCAAATGAAACACGTCGATTTCAAACAATACCGACGATTGAACAAAGAAGTTCGACAGAAAATGAAATTGGAACGGGAAGCTTACTGGAATAACATCGCGGCTGACATGGAAGAAGCAGAGTCAAGGCATGAGTACCGGACGCTGTACCAGACAATCCGACGGTTAAGTGGCAAAACAACATCAACAAATGACAATATCAAAAAATTGGATGGAACTTTCGTGACCTCTCCTCAGGAACGTCTACAGCGGTGGAGAGAATTCTTCCATCAGCTGTACAACCACAATCCGCCAGTAGGTCCAGCACCCGAACTGCCGATTATTGAGCAGCCGATAAATCAGTTTCCCGATACTGAACCAACAATCAATGAGGTGAAGACGGCAATAAAATCCCTGAAAAATGGTAAAGCGCCGGGAGGAGATCAAGTAACTGCCGAAATGATCAAAGCCGGGGGAGACGTCTTATTACATCAACCACACGTTCTCACAGTGCATATATGGCATTCAGATTGTGTTCCATCCGTGTGGAAGAAAGCGATTGTTGTGCCTATTTTGAAGAAAGGCGACAGTCGGGAATGCAAGAATTACCGTGGTATTAGCCTCCTCTCGATCGTCGGCAAAGTATTTATGAAAATCATACAATCAAGACTACAGAAACATCGAGAGCAAACAAGCCGGGAAGAACAAGCTGGATTTCGACCACATCGAGGATGCGTCGATCAGATATTTGCTCTCCGTCAGCTAATGGAAGAAAGAATTCGATGTGGCAAACGAACTGTCATCGTCTTCATCGATTTCAAATCTGCTTTTGATTGCATCGATTGGACAAGCTTGTGGGAAGCCCTGAAGATCGAACACGTGCCACTGAAAATCATTCAACTTCTTCAAGCATCGTACGACGGCTCAACCAGCAATGCTCGTATCCGAAACGACATGTCTGAGGAATTCCCGATTCGAACCGGAGTCCGGCAAGGAGACGTGGCCTCGCCGCTCCTTTTTAACATTGTGATCGACACGATTATGCGAAAAGCGTTTGATGGGCGACGCGGAGTTCGATATGATGACAAAAACTTCCTAACCGATCTGATGTTCGCCGATGACAGTGCGGTTTTCGCCAACACAGATGCCGAAGCAACAGACACCTTGTATGACATTTCCCGCATTGCCCAGTCATACGGACTGAGAATCAATGCGGATAAGACCAAAGTGCTTACAACGGATGGATCTGAAGCCAGAGTTTACCTCGATGGAACCACAATCGAGCAGGTACTACAGTTCAACAGTTTTGTGGAGAAGAAAGTAGCTTCGACAGCCGAAGTTCACAGCCGGATAGGCCAGGCAACAGCAACGTTTGCTTCACTCAAGTGGTGCATATGGAAGCGGACGAATATTACCATCAAAACCAAAATACGCCTATACCGGACGCTGATCCTCCCAATTCTTCTTTATGGATCGGAAACATGGACATTACTCAAACCAGACCTTAACAAGCTCGAGGCCTTCCAAATGCGATGCCTGAGACAGATTCTCTGCGTCTCACTCCTCAACCACCTCCGAAATGAGACAATCAGAGAAAGGTGCGACCAACAGACACCGATTGTTGAGGAAATTCAAAAACGCCGATTACGATGGTTCGGCCACATCTGTAGGATGGGCGACAATCGAGTACCGCACAAACTCCTATGGAAAAAACGACCTCTTGATTGGAGAACACAAAAACAAGCACCGAAGACCACATGGTTGAAACACGTAGAGAACGATTTAAAAAACCAGCGAATAACAACAGCTGAGGCAAGAACCGTTGCAACTGATCGATTAGCATGGAAGCGTATAGTGAATGGAGCACGGAATCTAGCGGCACCAACAGCAGCGTACTGGCTACGAGGTCGACCACCTCTCCATGCGCCGGCTATGGATTAAAGAAGAAGAAGAATATCTTGTACTACCTCCCATGTTGATTTTACGGTATTGTCAGCCTCCTTAATTTTATTTTGGTAGTATTTGCTCTTTTCTAGCTTCAATAAACACGTGTACTTTCGCCGCAGTCTGTTGTAACAGCTTTTTAGTTCAGGGGTTGTTTGGGATAATATATGCAATAAGTCGTCGATACGTTCTTTCATTGCATCAATTGTTGTATCATGGAAAAACTTTTTTTTCGTTTGCTTCTTGTTAATTATAGACATGGGAAAGCTTTCCTCAAAATGAAGCTTGACCGTGTTCAGAAAGGATTTCCACTGACCGTCTACGTCTGAGGTTTGTTTGGTAAAAACCTCGTCCCATGTTTCGTTATTCAAATTTTCTTTAAAATTCCTTATGTTCTCTTCTTTGACGCTTCTGCAAGGACGGAAGGAGGTTTGATTTTTTTCGGCTTTAAAAGTTGTTCGGATAGCTAGATGATCCGAGATGTGAAAGTTTAGCACTTCTGCGGTAAAACACCACATCCGTGTGCACTGCTATATTATCGGCAATATATTATAGGCAAGTATTGGAGCTGGGGTGGGTGATGTCCTTTATTGTCAGTGTTGTATTATCTGGTGTTGTCTGATCTTGTCTGGTCTGTCCATGTTTGGTTATGTCTTATCACATTTAGTTACGCCAGGCCATGTTTGGTCTTGTTTGGTATTATCAAGTCTTGTCTTGTCTTGTCTTGCTAGGCAAGTATTGGAGCTGGGGTGGGTGATGTCCTTTATTGTCAGTGTTGTATTATCTGGTGTTGTCTGATCTTGTCTGGTCTGTCCATTTTTGGTTATGTCTTATCACATTTAGTTACGCCAGGCCATGTTTCGTCTTGTTTGGTATTATCAAGTCTTGTCTTGCTTTGAATAGTCTTGTCTAGTCTTGTCTTATATGTTCTAGTCTTTTCTAAGGTTGTCTGCTCTTGTTTGGTCTTTCTTGGTCTTGTCTACTCGTATCTTTCTTCTTGTTCTCCTTCTCTACCTTTTTTCTGGCAGTATCTGGTCTTATCTAGTCTTAATCGTTTTTGACAGGAATTGTCTAAGCTTGTGTTAGTAATTAATTATTTTATCAGATTATAATTTTGTATTGAGATTTTTGTATTGACATTTTCTTAATATTTGGGCGTTGGTCGACTGAGATCGAAATGCAAATACTCAAACATGACGATATATACATTACCAAAAACGCACATGCACAATGAAATAGTTTAATTGTTTGTTTGCGTAGAATTGTTTTTACGCATAGCAAAACGTTATTTCTTTAAAATTATCAAAAAAATTGTATAAAACGAAATTCTTTTCATTTCAAAGCACTGACGATTAAACTTTTAATTATTAAACAATAAATGCAGTTGATTTTATTCAAAAGCTTAAGTTGTTCTTGAGCTGGAAAACTGACGGGTCATCTTTGAATTAATGGACACTTATTTCTGGCGGTTTTATTAAATTTTACTTACTGTTCTGTCCTCTTCGATTTAATAAAGTGAACTGAACTAGAAATCAATTTAATATGCATAAAATCAGATACATATTAAACCTATATAATTAATTCACCTTGAAATTATCATTTTTTGTCTATTCAAAGTTTGTTTATTAGAAAAACTGGTTTCTTTAAATTTATAATTTTATCAATGAATACTACAAGTCTTATAAATATAATTTTACTAAAACTGACAACTAAGACAGACAAGACTAGACAGACAAGACTAGACAGACAAGACTAGACAGACAAGACTAGACAGACAAGACTAGACAGACAAGACTAGACAGACAAGACTAGACAGACAAGACTAGACTGACAAGACTAGACAGACAAGACTAGACAGACAAGACTAGACAGACAAGACTAGACAGACAAGACTAGACAGACAAGACTAGACAGACAAGACTAGACAGACAAGACTAGACAGACAAGACTAGACAGACAAGACTAGACAGACAAGACTAGACAGACAAGACTAGACAGACAAGACTAGACAGACAAGACTAGACAGACAAGACTAGACAGACAAGACTAGACAGACAAGACTAGACAGACAAGACTAGACAGACAAGACTAGACAGACAAGACTAGACAGACAAGACTAGACAGACAAGACTAGACAGACAAGACTAGACAGACAAGACTAGACAGACAAGACTAGACAGACAAGACTAGACAGACAAGACTAGACAGACAAGACTAGACAGACAAGACTAGACAGACAAGACTAGACAGACAAGACTAGACAGACAAGACTAGACAGACAAGACTAGACAGACAAGACTAGACAGACAAGACTAGACAGACAAGACTAGACAGACAAGACTAGACAGACAAGACTAGACAGACAAGACTAGACAGACAAGACTAGACAGACAAGACTAGACAGACAAGACTAGACAGACAAGACTAGACAGACAAGACTAGACAGACAAGACTAGACAGACAAGACTAGACAGACAAGACTAGACAGACAAGACTAGACAGACAAGACTAGACAGACAAGACTAGACAGACAAGACTAGACAGACAAGACTAGACAGACAAGACTAGACAGACAAGACTAGACAGACAAGACTAGACAGACAAGACTAGACAGACAAGACTAGACAGACAAGACTAGACAGACAAGACTAGACAGACAAGACTAGACAGACAAGACTAGACAGACAAGACTAGACAGACAAGACTAGACAGACAAGACTAGACAGACAAGACTAGACAGACAAGACTAGACAGACAAGACTAGACAGACAAGACTAGACAGACAAGACTAGACAGACAAGACTAGACAGACAAGACTAGACAGACAAGACTAGACAGACAAGACTAGACAGACAAGACTAGACAGACAAGACTAGACAGACAAGACTAGACAGACAAGACTAGACAGACAAGACTAGACAGACAAGACTAGACAGACAAGACTAGACAGACAAGACTAGACAGACAAGACTAGACAGACAAGACTAGACAGACAAGACTAGACAGACAAGACTAGACAGACAAGACTAGACAGACAAGACTAGACAGACAAGACTAGACAGACAAGACTAGACAGACAAGACTAGACAGACAAGACTAGACAGACAAGACTAGACAGACAAGACTAGACAGACAAGACTAGACAGACAAGACTAGACAGACAAGACTAGACAGACAAGACTAGACAGACAAGACTAGACAGACAAGACTAGACAGACAAGACTAGACAGACAAGACTAGACAGACAAGACTAGACAGACAAGACTAGACAGACAAGACTAGACAGACAAGACTAGACAGACAAGACTAGACAGACAAGACTAGACAGACAAGACTAGACAGACAAGACTAGACAGACAAGACTAGACAGACAAGACTAGACAGACAAGACTAGACAGACAAGACTAGACAGACAAGACTAGACAGACAAGACTAGACAGACAAGACTAGACAGACAAGACTAGACAGACAAGACTAGACAGACAAGACTAGACAGACAAGACTAGACAGACAAGACTAGACAGACAAGACTAGACAGACAAGACTAGACAGACAAGACTAGACAGACAAGACTAGACAGACAAGACTAGACAGACAAGACTAGACAGACAAGACTAGACAGACAAGACTAGACAGACAAGACTAGACAGACAAGACTAGACAGACAAGACTAGACAGACAAGACTAGACAGACAAGACTAGACAGACAAGACTAGACAGACAAGACTAGACAGACAAGACTAGACAGACAAGACTAGACAGACAAGACTAGACAGACAAGACTAGACAGACAAGACTAGACAGACAAGACTAGACAGACAAGACTAGACAGACAAGACTAGACAGACAAGACTAGACAGACAAGACTAGACAGACAAGACTAGACAGACAAGACTAGACAGACAAGACTAGACAGACAAGACTAGACAGACAAGACTAGACAGACAAGACTAGACAGACAAGACTAGACAGACAAGACTAGACAGACAAGACTAGACAGACAAGACTAGACAGACAAGACTAGACAGACAAGACTAGACAGACAAGACTAGACAGACAAGACTAGACAGACAAGACTAGACAGACAAGACTAGACAGACAAGACTAGACAGACAAGACTAGACAGACAAGACTAGACAGACAAGACTAGACAGACAAGACTAGACAGACAAGACTAGACAGACAAGACTAGACAGACAAGACTAGACAGACAAGACTAGACAGACAAGACTAGACAGACAAGACTAGACAGACAAGACTAGACAGACAAGACTAGACAGACAAGACTAGACAGACAAGACTAGACAGACAAGACTAGACAGACAAGACTAGACAGACAAGACTAGACAGACAAGACTAGACAGACAAGACTAGACAGACAAGACTAGACAGACAAGACTAGACAGACAAGACTAGACAGACAAGACTAGACAGACAAGACTAGACAGACAAGACTAGACAGACAAGACTAGACAGACAAGACTAGACAGACAAGACTAGACAGACAAGACTAGACAGACAAGACTAGACAGACAAGACTAGACAGACAAGACTAGACAGACAAGACTAGACAGACAAGACTAGACAGACAAGACTAGACAGACAAGACTAGACAGACAAGACTAGACAGACAAGACTAGACAGACAAGACTAGACAGACAAGACTAGACAGACAAGACTAGACAGACAAGACTAGACAGACAAGACTAGACAGACAAGACTAGACAGACAAGACTAGACAGACAAGACTAGACAGACAAGACTAGACAGACAAGACTAGACAGACAAGACTAGACAGACAAGACTAGACAGACAAGACTAGACAGACAAGACTAGACAGACAAGACTAGACAGACAAGACTAGACAGACAAGACTAGACAGACAAGACTAGACAGACAAGACTAGACAGACAAGACTAGACAGACAAGACTAGACAGACAAGACTAGACAGACAAGACTAGACAGACAAGACTAGACAGACAAGACTAGACAGACAAGACTAGACAGACAAGACTAGACAGACAAGACTAGACAGACAAGACTAGACAGACAAGACTAGACAGACAAGACTAGACAGACAAGACTAGACAGACAAGACTAGACAGACAAGACTAGACAGACAAGACTAGACAGACAAGACTAGACAGACAAGACTAGACAGACAAGACTAGACAGACAAGACTAGACAGACAAGACTAGACAGACAAGACTAGACAGACAAGACTAGACAGACAAGACTAGACAGACAAGACTAGACAGACAAGACTAGACAGACAAGACTAGACAGACAAGACTAGACAGACAAGACTAGACAGACAAGACTAGACAGACAAGACTAGACAGACAAGACTAGACAGACAAGACTAGACAGACAAGACTAGACAGACAAGACTAGACAGACAAGACTAGACAGACAAGACTAGACAGACAAGACTAGACAGACAAGACTAGACAGACAAGACTAGACAGACAAGACTAGACAGACAAGACTAGACAGACAAGACTAGACAGACAAGACTAGACAGACAAGACTAGACAGACAAGACTAGACAGACAAGACTAGACAGACAAGACTAGACAGACAAGACTAGACAGACAAGACTAGACAGACAAGACTAGACAGACAAGACTAGACAGACAAGACTAGACAGACAAGACTAGACAGACAAGACTAGACAGACAAGACTAGACAGACAAGACTAGACAGACAAGACTAGACAGACAAGACTAGACAGACAAGACTAGACAGACAAGACTAGACAGACAAGACTAGACAGACAAGACTAGACAGACAAGACTAGACAGACAAGACTAGACAGACAAGACTAGACAGACAAGACTAGACAGACAAGACTAGACAGACAAGACTAGACAGACAAGACTAGACAGACAAGACTAGACAGACAAGACTAGACAGACAAGACTAGACAGACAAGACTAGACAGACAAGACTAGACAGACAAGACTAGACAGACAAGACTAGACAGACAAGACTAGACAGACAAGACTAGACAGACAAGACTAGACAGACAAGACTAGACAGACAAGACTAGACAGACAAGACTAGACAGACAAGACTAGACAGACAAGACTAGACAGACAAGACTAGACAGACAAGACTAGACAGACAAGACTAGACAGACAAGACTAGACAGACAAGACTAGACAGACAAGACTAGACAGACAAGACTAGACAGACAAGACTAGACAGACAAGACTAGACAGACAAGACTAGACAGACAAGACTAGACAGACAAGACTAGACAGACAAGACTAGACAGACAAGACTAGACAGACAAGACTAGACAGACAAGACTAGACAGACAAGACTAGACAGACAAGACTAGACAGACAAGACTAGACAGACAAGACTAGACAGACAAGACTAGACAGACAAGACTAGACAGACAAGACTAGACAGACAAGACTAGACAGACAAGACTAGACAGACAAGACTAGACAGACAAGACTAGACAGACAAGACTAGACAGACAAGACTAGACAGACAAGACTAGACAGACAAGACTAGACAGACAAGACTAGACAGACAAGACTAGACAGACAAGACTAGACAGACAAGACTAGACAGACAAGACTAGACAGACAAGACTAGACAGACAAGACTAGACAGACAAGACTAGACAGACAAGACTAGACAGACAAGACTAGACAGACAAGACTAGACAGACAAGACTAGACAGACAAGACTAGACAGACAAGACTAGACAGACAAGACTAGACAGACAAGACTAGACAGACAAGACTAGACAGACAAGACTAGACAGACAAGACTAGACAGACAAGACTAGACAGACAAGACTAGACAGACAAGACTAGACAGACAAGACTAGACAGACAAGACTAGACAGACAAGACTAGACAGACAAGACTAGACAGACAAGACTAGACAGACAAGACTAGACAGACAAGACTAGACAGACAAGACTAGACAGACAAGACTAGACAGACAAGACTAGACAGACAAGACTAGACAGACAAGACTAGACAGACAAGACTAGACAGACAAGACTAGACAGACAAGACTAGACAGACAAGACTAGACAGACAAGACTAGACAGACAAGACTAGACAGACAAGACTAGACAGACAAGACTAGACAGACAAGACTAGACAGACAAGACTAGACAGACAAGACTAGACAGACAAGACTAGACAGACAAGACTAGACAGACAAGACTAGACAGACAAGACTAGACAGACAAGACTAGACAGACAAGACTAGACAGACAAGACTAGACAGACAAGACTAGACAGACAAGACTAGACAGACAAGACTAGACAGACAAGACTAGACAGACAAGACTAGACAGACAAGACTAGACAGACAAGACTAGACAGACAAGACTAGACAGACAAGACTAGACAGACAAGACTAGACAGACAAGACTAGACAGACAAGACTAGACAGACAAGACTAGACAGACAAGACTAGACAGACAAGACTAGACAGACAAGACTAGACAGACAAGACTAGACAGACAAGACTAGACAGACAAGACTAGACAGACAAGACTAGACAGACAAGACTAGACAGACAAGACTAGACAGACAAGACTAGACAGACAAGACTAGACAGACAAGACTAGACAGACAAGACTAGACAGACAAGACTAGACAGACAAGACTAGACAGACAAGACTAGACAGACAAGACTAGACAGACAAGACTAGACAGACAAGACTAGACAGACAAGACTAGACAGACAAGACTAGACAGACAAGACTAGACAGACAAGACTAGACAGACAAGACTAGACAGACAAGACTAGACAGACAAGACTAGACAGACAAGACTAGACAGACAAGACTAGACAGACAAGACTAGACAGACAAGACTAGACAGACAAGACTAGACAGACAAGACTAGACAGACAAGACTAGACAGACAAGACTAGACAGACAAGACTAGACAGACAAGACTAGACAGACAAGACTAGACAGACAAGACTAGACAGACAAGACTAGACAGACAAGACTAGACAGACAAGACTAGACAGACAAGACTAGACAGACAAGACTAGACAGACAAGACTAGACAGACAAGACTAGACAGACAAGACTAGACAGACAAGACTAGACAGACAAGACTAGACAGACAAGACTAGACAGACAAGACTAGACAGACAAGACTAGACAGACAAGACTAGACAGACAAGACTAGACAGACAAGACTAGACAGACAAGACTAGACAGACAAGACTAGACAGACAAGACTAGACAGACAAGACTAGACAGACAAGACTAGACAGACAAGACTAGACAGACAAGACTAGACAGACAAGACTAGACAGACAAGACTAGACAGACAAGACTAGACAGACAAGACTAGACAGACAAGACTAGACAGACAAGACTAGACAGACAAGACTAGACAGACAAGACTAGACAGACAAGACTAGACAGACAAGACTAGACAGACAAGACTAGACAGACAAGACTAGACAGACAAGACTAGACAGACAAGACTAGACAGACAAGACTAGACAGACAAGACTAGACAGACAAGACTAGACAGACAAGACTAGACAGACAAGACTAGACAGACAAGACTAGACAGACAAGACTAGACAGACAAGACTAGACAGACAAGACTAGACAGACAAGACTAGACAGACAAGACTAGACAGACAAGACTAGACAGACAAGACTAGACAGACAAGACTAGACAGACAAGACTAGACAGACAAGACTAGACAGACAAGACTAGACAGACAAGACTAGACAGACAAGACTAGACAGACAAGACTAGACAGAAGACAAGACTAGACAAGACTAGACAGACAAGACTAGACAGACAAGACTAGACAGACAAGACTAGACAGACAAGACTAGACAGACAAGACTAGACAGACAAGACTAGACAGACAAGACTAGACAGACAAGACTAGACAGACAAGACTAGACAGACAAGACTAGACAGACAAGACTAGACAGACAAGACTAGACAGACAAGACTAGACAGACAAGACTAGACAGACAAGACTAGACAGACAAGACTAGACAGACAAGACTAGACAGACAAGACTAGACAGACAAGACTAGACAGACAAGACTAGACAGACAAGACTAGACAGACAAGACTAGACAGACAAGACTAGACAGACAAGACTAGACAGACAAGACTAGACAGACAAGACTAGACAGACAAGACTAGACAGACAAGACTAGACAGACAAGACTAGACAGACAAGACTAGACAGACAAGACTAGACAGACAAGACTAGACAGACAAGACTAGACAGACAAGACTAGACAGACAAGACTAGACAGACAAGACTAGACAGACAAGACTAGACAGACAAGACTAGACAGACAAGACTAGACAGACAAGACTAGACAGACAAGACTAGACAGACAAGACTAGACAGACAAGACTAGACAGACAAGACTAGACAGACAAGACTAGACAGACAAGACTAGACAGACAAGACTAGACAGACAAGACTAGACAGACAAGACTAGACAGACAAGACTAGACAGACAAGACTAGACAGACAAGACTAGACAGACAAGACTAGACAGACAAGACTAGACAGACAAGACTAGACAGACAAGACTAGACAGACAAGACTAGACAGACAAGACTAGACAGACAAGACTAGACAGACAAGACTAGACAGACAAGACTAGACAGACAAGACTAGACAGACAAGACTAGACAGACAAGACTAGACAGACAAGACTAGACAGACAAGACTAGACAGACAAGACTAGACAGACAAGACTAGACAGACAAGACTAGACAGACAAGACTAGACAGACAAGACTAGACAGACAAGACTAGACAGACAAGACTAGACAGACAAGACTAGACAGACAAGACTAGACAGACAAGACTAGACAGACAAGACTAGACAGACAAGACTAGACAGACAAGACTAGACAGACAAGACTAGACAGACAAGACTAGACAGACAAGACTAGACAGACAAGACTAGACAGACAAGACTAGACAGACAAGACTAGACAGACAAGACTAGACAGACAAGACTAGACAGACAAGACTAGACAGACAAGACTAGACAGACAAGACTAGACAGACAAGACTAGACAGACAAGACTAGACAGACAAGACTAGACAGACAAGACTAGACAGACAAGACTAGACAGACAAGACTAGACAGACAAGACTAGACAGACAAGACTAGACAGACAAGACTAGACAGACAAGACTAGACAGACAAGACTAGACAGACAAGACTAGACAGACAAGACTAGACAGACAAGACTAGACAGACAAGACTAGACAGACAAGACTAGACAGACAAGACTAGACAGACAAGACTAGACAGACAAGACTAGACAGACAAGACTAGACAGACAAGACTAGACAGACAAGACTAGACAGACAAGACTAGACAGACAAGACTAGACAGACAAGACTAGACAGACAAGACTAGACAGACAAGACTAGACAGACAAGACTAGACAGACAAGACTAGACAGACAAGACTAGACAGACAAGACTAGACAGACAAGACTAGACAGACAAGACTAGACAGACAAGACTAGACAGACAAGACTAGACAGACAAGACTAGACAGACAAGACTAGACAGACAAGACTAGACAGACAAGACTAGACAGACAAGACTAGACAGACAAGACTAGACAGACAAGACTAGACAGACAAGACTAGACAGACAAGACTAGACAGACAAGACTAGACAGACAGATATAATTAGATATAATTCTAGGAGTTTTTGACAATATTCTTACAATTATGCTTATAAGAACTAGCCATCTCACCTCAGCCATTTAGGCCAGCCAACTCGCCGCCAAATTTCTGTATTCCTCTCTTTGCCAATCAACGTTATGTCGTCGTTTGTCATTAGCGTTCTTAATTGTGGGGTTGGCAGCTGCTTTCTTGTTAGTACCTCAAACTTTTCTGTTGGCCCAGTAGTCCTTCATTTTCGGGCTAAATTCAATCTTACGTTCTCAGACCATTTCCTGGTCTCGTCTTTTGGTCTGTGGGTAACTTCTGTGAGGGATATTACGAAGGATTTAGTTTTCAGAGTTGTGTGATAATTATTCCGGTCGGCTATGTCATTTTGATTTATATGGAGTTCCGAAAAATCACTTGCTTCATCCACAAGAATCTAGTAGCTTTGCCCTTGTTAGCAGCCTTGAAGATCCTATGGGATAATCTGTTTGAGTCCATTCTGGATAGATGTACGTTCTTCTTCTGATGGCATCTATGAGATTTTAACTCGCGATTTGGTTGATACCATCGGCTCCCATCTGGTAGAATTCTTGGTCCTACTATCCGTCTCAGAAACTTTCTTTCTTGCACCTCGAGGGCTCTTAATGGGATCTTAGTTAGATATAGGCACTCTGCTCCATAGAGGACTGAGAGTCTGACTACTGCATTGCAGTGACTTAGTTCGACGTTCATCGACAATTTTTTGAAGCCTATAGTTTTCTGCAGGCATAGTAAGCCTTATCTAGTTTGAGTCTCCTTGCTAAAGAGCCACTGTTTCGCTGAGGTCCTATGAGAACCATTCCCCAAGGTACTTTTCACTTTTGACTCTCTTGATGTAGATATTATCACTGACTCTTATCATTCTAAGGACACCTTTAATCTTAATAACAAACTCGGTCTTTCCTATGTTGATCAGAAGACCTGTTTTGAGTGTAGTGTTTGTTAGTGTTTATGTAGTTAGTGTGTAGTGTAGTGAGTATAGCGTTTGATCCTGTATGTCATTTGACAATAAAGTCAGATCGTCTGCAAACGCTAGGCATGGTATCCTTAGGCTGTCGGCTTTAATCCCCATCCGTAATCCAGTGTTCTCTGGTATGATTATCGACCACTCTGTAATGATCTTTTGCAGAACGCAATTAAATAATATGCATGAGATGCCGTCTCCTTGTATCAACCTTATTTTATTGGCGAAACTCTCCGAGAGTTGTCCTCCAGACTTCACTCCGTTCTTTTTCTGCGTCTGTCTCATCTAGTGTTTTTGTTAATGTGACACCTAGGTACTTGAATTTCCCCACTGATTCGATGTTGTGGTCTCCTATCGAGACGTTCTGGCTGAGTCTTCGATTGATGCGTGATTGTTTTCGTTTTGTCTTCATTTATGACTAGTCCAACTTATTTAGCTGCATCTTCCATGCATATGTACACTTCTTTGGCCGTCCGGAGGTCTCTGGCCACTATGTTTATATCGTCTGCGTATCCTACTAAATGCTTCGATTTGTTTAGTAGTGTGCACTTTGTGTCTACTGGTAACTTCCTGATTATGTACCATACTAATGCAGCAAGTTCTTTAGATTGACCTTTTCTTTGTCACTTTCAAAATGATTGTTTAAGTTGCAAACAACAAATATATTTGCACATTTATGAAAGATTGACTCAAGTAGCTCCTGAAGAGTTAACATAAAAGTGTTAATAGTTCCCGCAGGTGGTCTGTATATTGCGATTATAATAAAGTTATTTACCCCCGATTTCCACATAACTTCACACATTTCTATTTGCTTTTCGACCGATTTATCTGCGATTTTCTAAGATGCTGCAACTACCGAAATAAGTGTCTTTAAATCTGAGTCACCACCATTAGATTTGGATCTATTATATGTTGTTTCTTGTTTATATTTGCTTAGATTAATGTATTGAATTAATTCAACCGTCAGCCAGGTTTCTGCCAAACGCAGGAAATGAGGCATGTGCTCAGCCATTAGTAACTCCAGTTGAAGTGTTTTATTTGAATAGTTTGAGCATTTACAAAGATTATAAAATTTATAGGAATACAGGATGTCGAGTCCTTCACTGATAGATTTTAATTAAATGATATTACATGAGGATATTGACTTACCGGGACGTCTTCTTTGTTTTATCTAGTCTTAATAAAAAAAAAATTGGACGTGTTTTTATTACTCATGCGGGACAAGTACTATTTTGGCGCCTATTTTTTAGTGCGACAAATGGATGTTTGTCAATTCATTTATTACGTCAAGACAAATATACTTGTCGCACGCAAATTATGCTAGGCGCACGCAAATTTTAAATGAAAATCGAATAGGTAACTAAAAAAAACCACAATCAAAATCAGTATTAAAAAAGTGAAGATAATATATAAGTATATGAAAAGTGATAGATTTTTTTTCATTGTGAAATTAAATTAAAAAAGTTTTAGAATAAGTGTAAATTCTGTGATGATACCGGAGACGAATGAGAGTTCTTATGACCAATCAACACCGCCGGAGATTTCGACTAATAATTCGGTGTGATTGCTAACTCGCTGGCGCTCGTGAGCAAACTCCCACCTCACCAAAAAAACGCCACTTTCATCTCTTGCTGTAAAATATAATATTATTTCAGCGACGATCGTTAAAAGCCTACATCTAAAATATGTCGATGGGTTTTCTCTATAATCTCGAGTTATTGAGAAGACCCATCGGCATCGACAACGACATTTTTATTTAAAAAAATCAAGTTCGCCAATGTTATTAAACAAAATATAAAATATTTATTTCTTCAATTCGATTTTTAAATGAATCTGAATGTGCGAAGCCCGGTTATTAAACTAATCTAACATAAAAACAATAATTGTAATAATCTGTAAACCTCGAAGACTAAACTAACATTTCCATTGATTAATAAGCTATTTATTTATCCTTTTCTTTGTTCCAGGTGAGTTTCAATCCTAGTGCAAATCCCGAAAATTTTCACAGGAAAATAATTCGAATTGTGTTGGAAAGGTTTGTAATTTTTTTGAAATTCTGTTCTAAAATTTTAATTAAGACTTCAAATAAATATTATTCAAATAACTTACATCACCCATGTTTATATTAAGTTGTGAAGAAAAAATATTATGGAGTTGGTTAATTTGTTTAAAAAAGGTGAATTTGAAGTAAAACCTATATATATATATATATATATATATATATATATATATATATGTATATATATATATATATATATATTCGGGAGGGATTTCGTCTAAGGGAGGGAAATGGGAATAAAAGGGTAAAGGAATTCCCTTAAATTGGCGTCCTTGCAACGTCCGACTCCGCTTTCAGCCCTTGGGCTTGTGATCACCCCTGGTTAGTTTGGATGGGAATTCGAATTATGCACATGTGCCCGTTTGCGTGGATTTCGCGTCTTTCGTTCGCACTCGCCAAGCGTGTTTTTTCGACTCTACGCATCTAACTGATTAATTTAATCTATTCGCGAAAAAGTTAATAAATCGCGCGACTTCGACACCGATCGATACACCCGTTTCCCCGTCTATCGATTGGAGCCGAAGTTAATCCAAATAAATGAATTGAAAATCTGGACGCGCCAAATTGGCGCGAACATCCCGCCGCCCCTGAAGTAACCCACTTCAGCACAAAACTGAACAATAATAGGCCAGGAGGGGCCAAATCAAATCCAGATAGAAAAGAAAATAAACAAACTTGGGAAAATGGGGTCAACTTCGACCAAATACCAATAACGAAATGAAATTAACTAAAATAACATTTGTATTCTAATAGATAGATATGTACAACGAACAAAATATAGAACAAAGCACTTCCAACGACCCACTACTGAGACGGAAGTGGACACAACTTGGCCACTGGCCGTTTAAACAATCCCCTGGTGGTGCGTTCCGAAGCTACGCGTACAATACCATCCTGTCCCGGGAACACATCGACGACTCTTCCTAATGGCCATTGAAGAGGGGGTAGTGGACCATGATTAACTAAGACCAGCGTTCCAACGTTTAAATTTGGCGTATCCGGAACCCATTTCGCCCTCACCTGGAGCTCATGCAGATACTCTTGCGTCCATTTTTTCCAAAAAGACTGAACAATTTGGTCGAGGAGCTGATACCGCGATAATCGTGTAGCCGGTGACGCGGATACATCCGGAGCGAGAAGCGCCTTTAAAGGTGTCAAGGTGAGGAAATGTGCAGGTGTCAATGCCAAAGCTTCGGCCGGATCTTCGCTCAAAGGACAAAGAGGACGAGAATTCAACAAGGCCTCTATTTGAACCAGGCAAGTATTCAACTCTTCAACAACGTCAACAACTGATCACCAATTACGCGGAACAAATGAGACTTGACGCTCTTGACGTTGGACTCCCACAGTCCACCGAAATGCGGAGACCCGGGAGGGATGAAATGCCAGTTGATTTTGAATTCCTCTAATCCCCCCGAAAGAGCGTTGTGAAAATTCGAAGACGCATGAAAAGCCAACAACTCTTCCAGTTCCCGTTTGGAACCCACGAAATTGGTTCCGTAGTCGTAATACATGTCCGTTCAGGCTCCTCGTCTCGACAGAAACCGCTTAAACGCGGCCAGAAACGCTTCTGTGGACAATGCGGAAACTAACTCCAAATGCACCGCCTTGGTGGCCAAACAAATAAATAAACAAAGGTAGTTGAATAAACAATATGTATAAGAAATAAATAAACAAAGGCCTTCTGGACGATCGGCTGTCGACGGCGGCCCAAACTAATCTTCCAGGGACCCGCATAATCCACGCCCGTACGCAAAAAGGCTTTCGCCTTTGTTATGCGGCACGACGGTAGATCCCCCATTAACGGCATAATCGCGCGGGGTTTAACACGAAAGCAAACGTTGCAATCCCGCAAGGTCTTACAAACGAGAGACCGAGCCGACAAGATCCAATATTTGTGCCGTAAAATGGCCAACAACAAACTGGGGCCCGCGTACAGATTCTGGAAATGTAAATACCGAACCAGCAACATCACAAAATGACTGTATTGGAGCAAAATAATGGGGTGAGCGTGATCAAATTCTAATTTTGCCGCTCCTAAGCGGCCTCCGACTCGAATCAGTCCATTATCCAGGAAGGGACATAAATTCCTAAGCCGAACGGAACACCCTTTGCCGTTTGCCAGGGCGTGCAGATCTTCACGAAAGATTGACCTTGTACGAGGCGACAGAGTTGTAACTCGCTCTCATTCAAGTCCTCCACGGTGAACCTTGCCCGTCTCGGAAGACGTTGTATAAATCGCAAAACATATCCCATGCTGCGTCGCAGTCTCGAAAAGAAAGAGAAATTGCTTATAAACTCTTCAAATAAAGTGGGCATTGCGGTGCGGAGGGTCAGGCAACCAATGGCTTCCTTTTCTTCGGGAGGGTCCGACAGGTCGACATCAGCGCCGAGGTCGGTCCAGTGGGCTTCGTCGGTACGGAGCCATGTCGGGCCAGTCCACCATAAACTATGACCGCCTAATTCCGCGGGAGTCACACCCCGGGTCCCGCAGTCCGCCGGATTTTCCTGACCGTTTACATGAGCCCACTGGGACACCTCAACCAAGGACTGAATTTTGGCTACCCGGTTCGCCACAAAGGTGGTCCACCTCGTCGGAGACGACCTCAGCCAACATAAAACGATGGTCGAGTCGGTGAACGCACGGATTCTTGGGAACAAGTCCCGCGTGTTAAAATTCTCGACAACCCAGTTTAACAATTTAGATAGCCAGAGCGCGGCGCAAACTTCCAGGCGTGGTATGGACAGGACCTTGGTGGGCGCCACCTTGGACTTCCCACAAACCAGAAAAACCTGCGGGGAGTCGTCGCCGGAACCGACCTGCAGATATACTACGGCCCCATATCCCAATTCGGATGCGTCCGAAAAACCTACGAGAACGAGACTACCATGTGGAGACGCTCCCACAAACCGAGGAACCGACACCGACGACAATTCGGCACATTGTTCCTGCAAGGTATTCCATTTCTGCAAAACCATCATTAAAGGACTTTCGTCCCACCCCACTCCTTCTATCCATAATTGTTGGATTAAAATTTTCAGAAACAGCGTGACCGGGGACAAAAACCCGAGTGGGTCAAATATTCGGGCGATCGTGGACAAGATATCCCGCTTGGTTCCGCAACGCCCCTCGGCCTGAATTTTAAACTCGAAGGTGTCAGCTTGAGGATTCCACCGTAAACCCAACACCGTACAATTTGGGTTGTCCTCAAACGCCTTCTTCTCCAACCGTGCGTCGCCTACGACCAATTGCTGTTGTACAGTGAACGAACTAGTCGCCCACTTACACAGCTCGAAACCACCGCCCATCAACAACTGTTTACATTGCAAGTAAACTTGGACCGCTTCATGTTCTGAAGGCACCGACGTTATAAAATCGTCGACGTACATATCCCGCCGTAAATAACTCGCTGCCTTAGGATATTTATCCCCGTCGTCATCCAGCAACTGACGGACGGTGCGAAGAGCTAAAAAGGGGGACGAACTGACGCCGAAGACAACACAATTTAATTGGCCGATCTGCAATGGTTCATCCGGGTGGAAACGCCACACGAGCTGTTGATACCGGCGATGCTCCGTTCCAACCCAAATTTGCCTATACATCTGTCGACTATCGGCCGTTAACGCGACTGGAAACAAACGGAAGTTGACCAATAATGAAAAAATGTCCGTCTGCAATGTAGGCCCTGTTTACAACAGATCGTTCAATGAGCGTCCGCCTCGACTTTTGGCACTCGCGTCAAAAACAATACGTAGAGGCGTGCTTGCACTGTGAGGCTTGAAAATGGCATGGTGTGGAATAAAGTAAGCCTCTGAGGCTGTGAAGTCCCTACGGAAAGAAATGTGGCCTTGGTCGACATAATCTCGCATCACGGACTGGTAAGCCTCTTTCAAGGCTGGCGAGCTTAAAAATTGCCTTTCCAGATTCGCGAATCGTCTACGCGCGGGTCCGAAGGAGTTCCCTAACACTTCGGGATTTTCCCGAAAGGGAAGTGCAACCTCATATCTTCCATCCCGGACGCGTCTAACCGATGATACAAAAAGTTCTTCACATTCGCGGTCCTCTTGAGAGACGATGGCCTCTAAAGAAGCGGGGACTTCCTCAATCTCTCAGAAACGTTTCAGAGTGCTATCCAAACTCTCGACTTCCTTTGTGGCTACCAACGAGTGCCGTTCAGTTCGTCCGGAATTCTGGAGGGCTCCCATGAGCACGTAACCGAAGGGAGTCCGGAATGCGACGGGCAATTCGGGCGAAGCTATAATTCGCTCACCCAGAACAACCAAAGGAAACAATCCCGCTCCGATGATGCCTTCAATTTTCCCCGATTGGCCGCAATTACTATCAGCTAGGGGCAAATCTGCTAAATGGCTCAATCCCGACAGATCTAGGCTTTGTGGAGGTATATTGCCCGCAATATTGTCCACTACAAACGCGTTGACCGGAAGAGTCATACGAACATCAAAGCGCGACCAGATGGTCGTCGTCGTTTGGCCGACAACGGCACTTTTCGCGCCGCCAAATCCGATGACCGATACATCGGATTTTTCCACGGGTAGTCTTAATCTTTCGCAGACACCTCGACATAGAAAATTGGCCTCGCTTCCGCAATCCAACAAGAAACGCACGGCGTGCCGTTTACCCGTCGGATCGGGAATTTCGGCAACAAAGGTCGATAGCAACACCGAAGATGTTGCCTAGGCCGAGCCTGCATCTCGCCAGGTGCACAATGCCTTCTGGGCGACGGCGCAGTTCCCTGCAGCACGCCGTTTCGTCGAAACAAAATGCAACAATGAGTGATGGGATGATGAACATTGAGAACAGCTAGTGGTCTCCGGGCACCCACGGAGCGAATGTTGATGGGATAAACAACGCATGCAAAGAGCATGCTCCTTTACTAGAGCGTATCTCCTCTTGGGAGTGATTTTTAAAAATTTGGGGCAAACTTGCAATTGATGAATGCCCTCTTTGCAGCAACAACAAAATGAAGACTCCGCATCCACAGGTCGTGCCTCTGCTTGAACCACAAAATTCCGCGTCGTCGATCGAGGCTTGAAAGATCCTTTGGACACCCTCGGGGAATCGTCTGATGTCGGCAGCGTCCGGAGATGTCTTTCCTCAAATTTGACAAAATCCTTGTATGAGGGCACATCGGTTTCCCGCGAGGCGGCTTCAAACGCCCGCTTCGTACTCGGACCCACGACCTGCAACGCCCGGTTCAAAAAAAATGAAATCTGTCAAATCGGCGAGACCCAGCCGATGTAGCGCAGAAATAGGAGCACAAAATTCATCCAGAACGGAACTCAATCCCTGGCGAGACTCCATTTGGAGCGGTTTAAATCCAAATATCTTTCCTAAATAAGCGTCACCTAACGCTCGAGGATCGTTATACCGGTGTACCAAAGCTTTCCAGGTGGGAAGGTAGTTCGACCCGGTGGGCGTAACATGTTTACAAATGTTCGATGCAGGCCCTGCCAAGCTGGTAACGAGGTATTGCATTTTGTCTAGGTCAGACATGTGAGGATTGTCGTGCACCAAATTACGAAACAATTCGTAAAACGGAGCCCACGCCTCCGAGGAACCATCGAACTTGGGAATTTCTAACCGTTTCAGTTTCGGGGCATCTATCCGCGATTGAGATGGGACCGATGTTGACGTTTCCGGGGTACCACAGATAGTCGAGGCCACCTGCTCAATGCAATCTACTAGGTCCTGAATGGCCATATCGAAGGAGGGAACAAATTCCTGGTTCAGGTCCAATTCTAACTCATTGATACGCATTTCCAGGTCATTATACTCCATCAAAGATTGAGTCAACCGGGGATACGATGTCTTGAAATGGCTTAAAGATGTGGCGTCGTTGATCTGAGTGGAAAAATCATACATGCGCTGTACCCTCGCAAAGATGTTTTCTTTCCGACTAATCCAAATTTTTAAAGACCTCTCACGCTTATCCATTATGAAACAACACCGATTGATACACCCGTTTCCCCGTCTATCGATTGGAGCCGAAGTTAATCCAAATAAATGAATTGAAAATCTGGACGCGCCAAATTGGCGCGAACAATATATATATATATATATATATATATATATATATATATATATATATATATATATATAATATGTCCATGAAAGTCCATCTCCTTGTCTCACTCCAGTTTTTATTTCGAAGCTTTCTGAAATCTCGCCTCTAAATTTAAACTTGAAATGGGTGTTGGTCAAAGTTTCTAGGATGAGTCTGCGGGATTTGTTGTCTAGCCCTAGTTCCTGGAGTACTTTGCTAAGCGTTTCTCTATCAATGGATTTTGCGGTTTCTCATCCTGGAGTATGCAAGTACAGATTTAAGATTGAGGATCTGTTCAACACAGGATGGGTCTTCCTGAAGCCCACTTCGTATTCTCCCAGTTGACTATACAGCTGATTTTCTGCTCTTGTTTGTAACGCCTTCGAGAGAATCTTGTATGTTACCGGGACGAGAGAAAATCAACGGTAGTTGTTTAGATCAGTAAAATCTCCATTTTTGTGAAGCGGATGGATCAGAGCAGATTTCCAATCGGGTGGTAATTTCTCTGTTTCCCAGATGTCCTGGATGATCTCGGTTAGCTTGCGTACGGCATTGTTTCCAGCACCTTTCCACAGTTCAACAACGATATAGTCCTCTCGAGCGGCCTTATTATTCTTAAGAAGTTGAATGATTCAACTTCTTCCAATTAAGGGGAAGGGCGAGTCCGGGTTTGGTGTGGATTGTTTATAATCGATGTTTTCGCTGGGTGGGTCACAGTTGCGTAGATTTTTAAAGTACTGAGCCAAAAGGTGGCAGTTGTCCTTGTCGTTATAAGCCAGTTTGCCTTGTGAGTCTCTGAAGTGGAGGTTCTGTAGAGCGTATTTTCTGAATACCTGCTTAAAGGTTCCAAAGAAATCTCTGGAATTACTCTTAGCAATGCTTTGGGTTGGTCGGTTTTGTGTGAAGGTTCGTCTGTTTCTTCAAATTATTTTAACTGTTATACTATTATTTCGCCTACTATTTCTTTGTTATTGTTTTCATAAAATCATCTTTTAGCTTCATACTGTCATGCACTCTGGAATCCGATTGCCCAACTTTGTCTTCAGGGTAATTACATTCATACAAAGCCATATTCCATGAATTTGATTGGATATTAATCCAACCTTTTACCAGTTTGGTTGTTAACCAAATGGAATTTTCTCGCGGGTTTCATTCCCTTAGCCGAGTTGTCTCAGTTTTAGTGCGCTGGAAACTTGCTCGCCGCCTGTTTGCTACCGTTACATACATCCATTTTACGCACGGCATTGCTCAGAGGTAACGAAGTGGACATGGACATGGAAACTCGTCGTGAATTTAACAGAAATGCTAGCTCGGCATGAGCAGACATGATCTCACGAGGACTATGCCAACCACTATCTCCCAGCAAACACTTTAATATTTTGCCTTCAAAAAAAGGGATAGGAAGATATTTATTACTTTGAGGAACCTTAGGTATCTGGGGTTAAGGGTTATTATTATTATTGGTTGAGGCCATCTAGATCCACGTTAAGTCTTCTTACAATTAGCAGATCTTGTCGCTTTCTTCTGAGCCCAGAATTCCCTCATTCTCTGTGAGTCGAGCAGCTTGCGCTGTGCAGGTAGTGCCTTGTCTTCCATTTGGTTCATCTCGGTTTATCACATTCGTCAATATCTGTTATCGGAAGAGATTTCTATTGAAGGCGTCGTGTGGTTTTAGATGCAGTGTTTTCAGGTCTTCATTGGTATTTATAAACCAGGGCATTGTGGTTTTGTGTTTGGAGTCAAATCTGGCAGTTTTCGTCCATTCGTTTGGGATGACCATTATACCGTGCCCGCCTCTTTACGGGTCGTTTCTGTAATTTTCTCTATTTCACTGTAGACTTCTTTGTTGGGTTTTTTTATGATGGATTCAATTCTTGTAATTCGATCCCATCACACCTCTAACGCTCTTTCTTCTCTAGTTCTTCGAGCAGTCCTTTGTTAGCATTTAGGGATATGGGTTCGGCTGCATACATAACTAATGATGTTTCATAATGACGAAGTTTGGTATTTTTGGACAGGCATATTTTGTTGTAGATTGAGCGCGACATTTGATAGGCTATTTCGAGTTTGACTACTCGTTCCTTAAGTGTTTCATTAACTCCACTTTTCATGACGATATCTCCCAGGTACTTAGAAGTTTGATCTTGTCTGGAGTTTTGCTGGGGCATCTTTGATATTAGTCATTACTTCTATTTTTTCAAATGATATCTGCAAGCCAGTTTGTTGCCAGAAAAGGCAGAGGAAGTTATCTGTAGTGTATGTGAATCAGACGAAGAAACCGCTGAACACATTTTGTGCACATGTGTAGCGCTAGCACGTATAAGGCTTGCCCACTTAGGGGTCCCAAGAATGACCACCTTGGAGCTGAGTAGCAAGCCTCTTAGGAATATCTTAGATTTCGTTCACGGAGTTGCATTCCTGGGAGAGTAATTGTAGTAGGGTCAAGCACAATAGATCAAGTTGGTCGCAGTGCGGAAATGCTTTGCAGCCAAACGACCAGTGCGAAATAAAAGCCAGTTTGTTCCGCGATTTCTTTTAGAAAGTCGATTTGCATCCTAGCAGTTTCTATGTCGTTATCAGCTACAAAATCCAATTGGGGATTGTGGTTGACTGTCTAACATACAGTCAACCATAATCCCTTTGGATTTGGTTCCCATTCTCATAGGGCTATACTCAGCTTCTAGTAATTGTGTTCGCTACAGTTAAACGCAGTTGAAAAGGATTGGAGATAGCCCGTCATCTTTTCTGACTCCGGTTTTGACTTCAAAGGAGTCCGATAGGCATCCTAGGAACTTTACTTTGGATTTTGTTTCATATAGGGTGGCTCTAATTAGTGCCAGCAGTTTCAGGTCAACCCCAAATTCGTTGTGGATGTTCAGCAGGACGCCGCAGTCTATTGAATCATAGGCCTTGTTAAAATCCACAAGAGTCCAAAAGTCTACAATATGATCGTTTTGAGGTTGTGGATCTGTTCGGCAGTTGAACGACCCTTTCTGAATCCCTCTTGGTATTCGCCTATTTGATGCTCTACTTCAGCTTCTAATCTCTTCAGGACAGCAAGTGAGATAATTTTGTATGTTACCTGTAAGAGGGATATTCCTCTATAGTTGTTGACGTTTTTCATGCTGCCTTTCTTGTGTAGTGGATGGATCGCTGTTTTCCAATCTACTAATAGGATATTTTCTGTCCATATTTGTTCTATTTGCTTCTGCAAGGTTTCAACTGCTTCTTCACGGGCATATTTCCAGAGTTCTGCAACTAAAGAGTTTCCTCCTGGTGCCCTTTTCTTTTTCAGTCGAGCAATGTGACGTTTGATTTAATTTTTGTTGCGTGGACTCGATTCTGGGTATCTATGAATGGGTTCCTCGGTCTTGATGGGATTTTTGGGTTGATCTTCTTAAAGTAAGTTAGCTAGGATGTTAAAGTTTTCTTCATTTGAGTTCGCCAGTGTACCGTCCTTTCGCTGAAGGCACAACGACTGAGGTTTATAGTCTGTAAGTTTATTTTGAAAATTCTGTAATACTCTCTGGTGTCATTTCTGTTAAAGTTTTGATCGGTTTTCTCAATAAATGACTTTTCATATTTACTGATCACTTTAGCTGCCTGGGCTCGTTGGGCTTTGTAGGATTCCCTATCGGATTACGATTTTGTTGAATAATATTGTTTCCATGCATCGAGCCTTGTTTGAGAATTGTAACACAGATATCATTCCACCAGGCATGTTTCTTGGTTCTTTTAATTTCAGAATTTTCTTTGGCGGCCTCAATCAGACGGTTGCTTGTGTTGTTAAAGTCTGAGTCAATTGTTCGAGACTTTCCTGGAACTCCGTTACTTTCAGTTAGAGTTTATCATTGTCAAAGCGAATAATGTGTTTGGGTGTCCTGTTGGTGTTGTAGATTGTAGATATGGTGGTGACTACTTGTACTGCGACCTATATAGATCCATTGTAACCCACCCTCCTCCTCCAAGTGTTATCTACACTTCGAGGAGGAGATAAAAAATCTAATCCTGATTCCTCTAGGAATTTTAGGATCTGGGTGGGATTCAAGGCCTGCAGCTCCTCTGTGTTCAAGCAGTGAGCCCCATGGTACATCTGTCTCTTGCGGAGTAATGCTCCACAATCTTTGAGCAGATATATGGGCGTTTCCTCTACTGAGCCACAGAATCTGCATCCGTCATCCTCCTCTAGGCCTAGGGCCTTGAGGTGTTTCCTAAGTCTGCAGAGTCCCGTCAGGACTCCTGTCAGAATGCTAAGCTTCTTCCTGCTTAGTTTCAGGAAAGCTTTTGTTCTCTTCTGGTTGGCCCTGGAAATCCTTTCCAGGTTTTCATCCATTTTCCTCTTGTTTCTTCATCTAAACTTTTGTAGATGGTGTTCAGACTCATGCCGCAAAAGGGTTCCGGACCTATAAAGGGTCTACTGGATCGTCCTGTTATTGGTTGCAGGGACTGGTTTGAATTTGATTATGAACATGTAATGGCCTGAGGCGACGTTTACTGCATTTTTGACCTATAGATTCATGATCTCAGGGCTGTTTTTCCGGGAAAACGCGAAGTGATCTATTTGGAAGTCTCCGATGGTGTCGACAGGAGATGGCCATGTTGTCTGCTTTCTGGGAAGGTGCCGAAAGTGTGTTGACATGTTCTGGAGGTTATGGTTTTTGGCAAATGGAGATCAATCTCTTACCATTTTGATTGGTATTTTTATGGGCAGGATAGTTTCCAATGATTCTCCTATACTTGTTTTCTCGTCCAAGTTAGTCATTGAAGTCCCCCAGAAGAAGTTTAACATGGTGTTTGGGAATTTTGGCAAGCTTTTCATCTAGGAGGTCTCAAAAGATATCCACTTCGTCCGGGTCGGATCTGTTCTTATCATTTGTAGGGGCATATGCGTTAACTAGACTGTAGGTTTTGTTGGCGCATTTGATTCTTAATACTGATACTCTGTCATTTACTGGTTCAAAGTTTGTGACCAACTTAAAGATTCTCGCTC
The DNA here is from genome assembly GCA_944588485.1 of Phosphuga atrata. Classification (NCBI taxonomy): domain Eukaryota; kingdom Metazoa; phylum Arthropoda; class Insecta; order Coleoptera; family Silphidae; genus Phosphuga; species Phosphuga atrata. Next base: position 49,691,779 of record OX155904.1, read on the forward strand.
CCACAGCAAACGCAGTTCCAAGCATCACAGATCCATTAAAGACTCTGGTTTTGAATTGGTAAAACCATGCAACATTATAGATAATCATATAAACTTAATAAAGTCGGAAAAAACCTTGAATATATAAATATACTCAACCTTTCAGGAGCTCTATAATACTAATGAGTCATTTTAGGACTACCAAAATCAAATCTCGAGAATCCTTTAGAATCAAATCTAAAATGTGTCAGTAATTTTATAGATTTTAGTCCACCTTCGTGACACTCAACAAAGGTTGGCTGGAAAGGTTGAGTATATTTATATATTTTCAAGCTTTGTACCGACTTTATTAAGTTTACTCTGTTTTGAGCTCATTTCTTAAAGAAGCGGTAACCGTCAGATTCGAAAGTCTCTTCTTCTGGGTAACGTGTTTCTGGTAGTGCAATTATAGATATCTGGTTTTCCTTTAGGGCTTGGGTGAGAGTTGCAGTTTGCCAGTTTGTGTAAGGGTATTAATGATGAATGTTGCTAGAAAGCTTTTGGATTTGTATGAATAGGATGGTTGCGACAGTTACTACGTGGTAATCCATACTCACATTGAATTGAAAAATTCACTTTGTTTTTCACCACACTTATATAAGTGTGGTAAAAAACAAAGTGAATTTTTCAATTCAATGTTTTGGATTTGGTTTTGATTTTCTCTGGTTGGGATACATTGAGACGCCCCGACTCGCCTCTTGCATGATGTCGAGTCTCAATAATAAGAATAATAAGGATTTCTATAATAAAATTAATATTTTTTGCTTAAGGAACGGGAGAGCTGCAATTTTACAAGAAATCAATCGAAAATCGAAAGAGCCGCAGATTTCCGACTAGACAAAAACCTATGATTCAATAGACTGCGGCGTCCTGCTGAACATCCTCAACAAATTTGGGGTTGACCTGAAACTGCTGGCACTAATTAGAGCCACCCTATATGAAACAAAATCCAAAGTAAAGTTCCTAGGATGCCTATCGGACTCCTCTGAAGTCAAAACCGGAGTCAGAAAAGATGACGGGCTATCTCCAATCTTTTTCAACTGTGTTCTCGAAAAGATCATTCGGACATGGCGAAAACAATTATTAGAAGCTGAGTATAGCCCTATGAGAATGGGCACCAAATCCAAGGGGATTATGGTTGACTGTATGTTAGACAGTCAACCACAATCCCCAATTTGATTTTGTAGCTGATAACGACATAGACACTGCTAGGATGCAAATCGACCTTCTAAAAGAAATCGCGGAACAAGCTGGCTTTTATTTTGTAGGGGTCGTTTGGCTGCAAAGCATTTCCGCACTGCGAACAACTTGATCTATTGTGCTTGACCCTACTACAATTACTCTCCCAGGAATGCAACTCCGTGAACGAAGTCTAAGATATTCCTGAGAGGCTTGCTACTCAGCTCCAAGGTGGTCATTCTTGGGACCCCTAAGTGGGCAAGCCTTATACGTGCTAGCGCTACACATGTGCACAAAATGTGTTCAGCGGTTTCTTCGTCTGATTCACATACACTACAGACAACTTCCTCTGCCTTTTCTGGCAACAAACTTGCTTGCAGATATCATTTGAAAAAATAGAATTAATGACCAATATACGGTCATTAATTGACCATTAAAAGACCAAAAATACGGGAGGATCAAACTTTTAAGTACCTGGGAGATATCGTCATGAAAAGTGGACTGGACAAAGAAACACTTAAGGAACGAGTACGCAAACTCGGAATAGCCTATCAAATGTCGCGCTCAATCTACAACAAAATATGCTTTAAAACTTGTTATTGGGGCTCTGTAGATGCTAATATTTATTATTACTTTACCCTTTATAACTATTTCAATTGCCGAACATTCAAATACATGCATTTCTGCCAATCCGTTTAAATCCTGTCTACTCTTATAACTAGTCCCGTTCTTGCAATAGACTGCGCCTCCGTGAGCTCCAGCTGGTCGGCAGAAGGACGCTATATTAAAATTGTTTTAAATATAACTCTTGTTTGAATTGTTTGAATGTTTAAAATACGATTATTTTTGAGTTTGATAACATTTTTGCAAAGTTTAATTTTATTATACTAGATGAATGAAATTAGAAATCTTGTAAAATATATGAATTTTGGAAATTTATTTTGTGCTTAACGATCGGTTTGCAAAGATTTACAACGAGAAACATTCCAAATTGTATATTTTATGAATTTTACAATTTTAAATTTTACCAAGAAAATGAATTTGAAAAGCTTGTAAAAGAAAAATAAATGCAAAAATTTGAACAACTTATTTGTTTTTACTACCTTTCAAAATGGAATTCATTGCGACACACATCGGCCACTGGCAAAGTTACTATAATATACAAACGGCGCACAGTACACTCTATTCCATAGATCGACAACAATCGGTTGTCGACCTGTGGAATAGAGTGCAGCTGACACTTCAAAAATCGCTTGAATTTCAATTTGCAAATTTTGGAAATTATGCAGAAGGGTCCAATTTATAAAATAATTCTAAAAAAAGTTAATGTCAGTTTGCAAAATTATGTTTGAAAATCGACGATTTTTGCACAGTTTTTACTAGAAATATCTCTTTGTATTTTCAGATGAAACTTCAAAAGGCGCTTGAATTTAAATTTGAAAATTTTGGAAAACATGCAGTAAGGTCCAATTAATAAAATAATTCTTAAAAAACTTAATGTCTGTTTGCAAAATTATGAGGAATTAATGTTTGAAAATCGACGATTTTTGCACAGTTTTTTACCAGAAATATCACTTTGTATTTTAAGCAGAAACTTCAAAAGCCGCTTGAATTTCAATTTGAAATTTGAAAACTAATTTAGGAAAATATGCAGAAGGGTTCAATTTATAAGATAATTCTAAAGAAACTTAATGTCAGTTTGCAAAATTATGAAGCATTAATGTTTAAAAATCGACGATTTTTCCACAGTTTTTACAAGAAATATCTCCTTGTGTTAAAACTTGTAAAAACGCATGAACTTCAATTTGCAAATTTTTGAATTGCAATTTTTCTAAAATTTACAATTTAGCCTCCAAAAATGAAACTTTGCAGATATTTTGCGCAACACAAAATCCATAAATTGTGCAAATTTTATCTCAGTCTACTCATTTACTTTTTAACATTGACAAATGTTTGATGTTTGCAACATTTATTCCAAAACTTACATGTCTAGTCATAGAATTTATCTGAACAAAATGTTGCTGAGCACAAATTATTCATGTTATCATTCTGTTCCTTAACTTACAATATAAATTTTTTTTTCAATTTTTTTATAAATTTTTTTCAAAATAAACTCAATACGAATACGAATACGAATACTCAATACGAAAACAACTAGCAAACCCTAACATTACTAGAAAGACGAAGATGGTCATATACAAGACTCTAATACTGCCTGTTGTAACATATGGCACGTAAACATGGACAATAAACCAATACGACGCCAAGCTCCTAAGCATTTTTAAGAGGAAAATCTTACGCACGATCTTCAAAGGGATATGCGACAACGGTACTTGGCGACGTAGATACAATTTTGAACTGCAACACTTACTAAATAAGCACGAGGAATGTCGGGTTCGTAACCAAAGTCAAAATAATGCGGCTACAATGGGCAGCACAAGTAGCAAGAGCCGCGGAAAACAGCGTACCAAGAGGCTATTAGACGCCCAACTACAGGAAGGACAAAAATGAGGCAGGACAAAACTTAGATGGGAAGACAGAGTAACAAGAAGCAAGTAATTTAGTAAACACCCCAAAGTACAAAGTTTATTAGAAAAAGAACGATATATACAATACTATAATAACGTACAATAATAATACAAAACACGTGATCCTTTCCTTCCAGTCAATACAAAATATCACAGAAATATTCCATACAAAATAGAAAATCCTACAAAGCTCCCCAATCCTCCTTAATCATATCCGCCCCCTTTTCCGCAATCATAAACGCCGGCGCGTTCGTATGCCCGGCGATTACCTCCGGCATAATACTGGCGTCAATCACCCTCAACCCCTTGACCCCATAAACTCTCAACCTAGGATCGACCACCGCCCGTTTATCCGTCGCCGGCCCCATCCTACACGTCCCACTCAAATGGTAAATCGTCAACGTGAAATGTTTCGCCATACATCCAAAATACTCGTCGCTACCGAACCCGAGAGGTTCACAAGCTGGTATTGGGATCGAGTGTAGCTTAGCACCGATTTTCCGCAGCGTCGGCTGTTGCGTGACGTTTATAGCCATGCGGACGGCCTGGACAATGGTCGCAACATCTTCGGGATCCGCGAAATAATTCGGGAATATAGATGGCTTGTCTCTGTAATCCGCGCTTGTTAACATGATTCTTCCTCTACTCTTAGGCAAAAGCAACATCGGGAAGATCATGAAACTATGTCCGGTTTCAATCGGTTTGTAAATCTTCTCGTATAAGTCCTCACGAATTCCAAAGTTCTTCCTTAATAACGTGTCGGAAGCCAATGATCCAGCTATGTAAAGCAACTCAATATCTGGTCTTGCATCCGGATTCTTCGGTTCTTTTAAGCTGTGGAAACTTAAAACCTCGCAACCTCCTGGTATCGATAACGGTCCTTGATGGTAGTTCAAGTAGCTCCTCAAATTGTTACTTTCGAACATTTGGTCGGCGTTAATCGAATACGGCTTGTCGATGGTGAATGTCAGACCGCCCACAGCTATGTGGTCCATCAAGTTGAAACCGACTTTGGAGTTTTTTAGCACGGGAATGTTTAGGCTTTGCAAATGCTTCTTCGGTCCAATGCCTGATAACATGAGAAGTTGGGGGGAGTTTATAGATCCGGCTGAGAGTATAACTTCCTTTCTAGCTCTTGTCGTGAAAACTTGATTGCCTTGAACGAATTCAATTCCATAGGTTTGTTTAGTTTCCGGATCGATTAAGAGCTTTTTTACCATCGACATCTTCTTTATATGAAGATTTGGTCGGTTCTTAATCGGGTACAAGTAGGCCCTATTGGAGCTATGTCTCAAGCCGTCCTTTAAGCTCGTTTGAAGATAAGAAACTCCTATTTGTTTTTTTCCGTTGTAATCCACGTAATCCATCCCCATTTCTTTGTTGCTTGCGACGATTGCCTCGGCAAGTTTGGTGTGGTAAGGAGGATAAGAAATGCTCAAGTAACCGTCTTTGCTGTGGTATTTTGGATCCTGAAATTCGTCGATGGTGAAGTTTTCTACTTTCTTGAAGTAGGGTAAGACTTCCGCAAAGGACCAACCTTTGTTGCCTATTCGGGCCCAGTTGTCGTAGTCGATTTTGTTGCCTCTAGTGTAGATCATGTAATTGAGGACGCTCGATCCGCCCATGACTTTTCCCCTGGGCCAATTGCACTGGTTGTTATCCATGCCCATGCAGTATCGTTGACTGGGCATGGTATTGTAACGCCAATTCACCGGTGTGAATTGGAGGTAATTCGCTAAAATCGGAAAGTCCATCAGATGAATTTCTTGATTTCCTAAAAAATATGTCAATTAATAACTTGGAGTCTCTGCACAAAAACAAGTAGTTTTAGCTCAACCAAGATTGTATAATTTGTAGCCAATAATTTGGCCAAGACATTTAAACGTGACCTAAGTAGTGAAATATTAGACCTTGGTATGGCATTTCCTTATAAAACTAATTTATTTGTTTTTATGAATTTAATTTTTATAATTTCGTCATCTTTTGATTTATTCTTTACCTGCTTCTATTAAGAGGACTTTCCAATCGGGGTTTTCGGAAAGGCGATTCGCCACGACGCAGCCTGAAGTGCCGGCTCCCACTACGATGAAATCATACTCGGGAAGGAGGTTGGCCTCGTCTGTGGGCTCCTCGGTTAGTTGTCGTTGCAGTTGGAACAGGAAGCTGATGGCGCCTTCTAGGATACCCTGAGGGCGAGCTCTAGGCGCCATGAGGAAGATCAGGAGGAAAAATTGTAGTATTTTCATCTAAAAAAAGAAATGGAAATGATTAGTGTTGTTCACCTATGAAGTAGGGTGTATTGTGCGCCGTTTGTGTGTTATAGTAACTCTGTGGCCGATGTGTAACGCACTGGATACACATCGGCTATGCAACTTATGTATTTTTTGTATTCCGAATCCTGCACTCCGTTATAATAATACTGTGATGGTTTTGCTAGATAAAATAACATAACAATAGCAAATAACATATAATTGATGGAAATAATAATAATCAACTAATGATAATCAAATTAATAATTGTTAGAGCAAAACATAACATAATATCTGAAACATATTAAAATCTCGTTCAAAATCAAGTATTGCGTATTACAGTTTAAGGATAGTAAACATATAGTGTAATTCTTGTTAATCATTTGACTTTAGATTATATTTATACGTCGTGATCTGTCCGAAAGGTCATTTAGGGCTGTGTGTCTGTTAGGGGAGGTAATTTTGGCGTAGCCTTCCTTTTTCCCAGATGTTGTCCTTCTTATTCACCCATGAAGTCTTGAAGCGTCCTAGTTTCCTGTGTCCCTGCTAGCATAGGGGTTTTAAAGAACGCAGTAGCGTGGGTGCGCGGCGGTCTGGGAGCTTGTCGGTCTGGGAGCTAATGGTAGCCTCTATCCCTTCCTGTTGGTCCTCTTTTCTCTGAATTCACTGGTTTTTTTTTAATTCATAATTAGTGCTTCTATAGATTTTGGTACTTCTCGAATTATTGCTGAAATTAACAGTTTGGCATCCAGCGACTGTGGTTTCACAATTAACGTGTCTTCACATAGCTAATTTTATTGACAGGTGGTATGAAAGTTTTTGTTCTAATCCTCTGAAATGTGAACTCTTCCAAAAATTTCGGACAGCTTCTGGAATTGGCCGGATGGTCCCCTTCGCTGCCCTTCGGATGGTCACTGGTAAAAGCATACATTTACTGAATTATTCAGACAAAGTGTGCATAAAATAATTTATGAATGGTTTCACTAGATAATGTATACAATCTATATTTAAAATTAGTTAAAGTATTATTAGGTCTATTTTACTATAAGATGTTTATTTTTTACTTTTAATCTTAGGGTTGACATCATTTTGAAATACATTCATTAATTTTTTTGATCTCACTACTTAAACTGCATTTTACAACCTTATCTCCATTCGGTCGTATGTTATAGTACCTAGTTCTGCATCTAATAATAATTTTGGAAAAAATAAAAAAATTTTTTTTTTTCCTTTTCAACATAATATGCATAATTTTTACATTTTAGGGTTAGAAAGTTTATACCACATTCAAACTTTAACTAGCGCCTCGCTGTGAAAGTATGCATTATCGCGGTATTGTATACTTTAACTAGATATAGTATGCATCTTATTTTTCAATTGATACTTTGTCAAAAATATACGTAGAAGTATGCATTGACTGGTGGATGTATGCACTAACTGAATTTTATACTTGAACTGTAACATATACATCTTGAGATATCACCGGAAGTCCCTTGATGGAGTGGTTTCCCACAGAGCCACTCTGGCTCGCTATAGCAACGGGCTGGACTGTGACCGTATTTCTGGCAACGGTAGCATTTTACAGGATTTGAGATGTATTCTGTCACTTCCAGATTATAAAAGCTACTTTTTTGGGAAAGGTTGGTCTGCCAAAGGTTAGAAATAACGAGAGAGAACTTTTCAGTTCAACGTCTTTACTGGTCTTCATTCTTCTAACTTCACATAAGTTTTTATCTTTTAATTCATTTAAGATTTTCTCCCCGGACAATTCTATCAGATTTCAGCAATGAATAAAATAACCTTACTGTATGTAGTTTTGGACATTATGCGGGACTACTTTTATTGAATCATTGCAGAATTCTGTCGTAGACATTATGATCGACTGTTTGTTCGTCCTCGTCCATTAGTCCATCCCTTATCCTTTTTGATATTGTTGGTCTCTCCTACTAAATTATACGTACACTTGCAAATCAGAAACGCGTTTGCTTTATCAAAGTTTCTTCCGTCTTTCTTCTTAAAAACCAATAACTGGGGCTCGGACACCTGGTTATCATTGACCGTTTTTTACGAGGCTGGAGACCCGACTTTCGCACTTTTTTTGTTATAATCTAAGCTTGTTTTCATCACACACTTTTGGCAGCACCACAAAAACCCTACAATTACTGCTGTGAGACCATTTATTTAATAAAATACTAGACAAGACAGGCGAAACTAGACAGATAAGATTAGACAGACAAGATTACACAGACACGACTAAATAGACAAGACTAGACAGACAAGACTAGAGAGACAAGGCTAGACAGACAAGACTAGACTAACAAGACTAGACAAATAAAACTAGACAAACAAGACTAGACAGACAAGACTCGAAAGACAAGACTAAAAAGACAAGACTAGACAGACAAGATTAGACAGACAAGACTAGACAGACAAAACTAGACAGACAAGACTAGACAGACAAGACTAGACAGACAAGACTAGACAGACAAGACTAGACAGACAAGACTAGACAGACAAGACTAGACAGACAAGACTAGACAGACAAGACTAGACAGACAAGACTAGACAGACAAGACTAGACAGACAAGACTAGACAGACAAGACTAGACAGACAAGACTAGACAGACAAGACTAGACAGACAAGACTAGACAGACAAGACTAGACAGACAAGACTAGACAGACAAGACTAGACAGACAAGACTAGACAGACAAGACTAGACAGACAAGACTAGACAGACAAGACTAGACAGACAAGACTAGACAGACAAGACTAGACAGACAAGACTAGACAGACAAGACTAGACAGACAAGACTAGACAGACAAGACTAGACAGACAAGACTAGACAGACAAGACTAGACAGACAAGACTAGACAGACAAGACTAGACAGACAAGACTAGACAGACAAGACTAGACAGACAAGACTAGACAGACAAGACTAGACAGACAAGACTAGACAGACAAGACTAGACAGACAAGACTAGACAGACAAGACTAGACAGACAAGACTAGACAGACAAGACTAGACAGACAAGACTAGACAGACAAGACTAGACAGACAAGACTAGACAGACAAGACTAGACAGACAAGACTAGACAGACAAGACTAGACAGACAAGACTAGACAGACAAGACTAGACAGACAAGACTAGACAGACAAGACTAGACAGACAAGACTAGACAGACAAGACTAGACAGACAAGACTAGACAGACAAGACTAGACAGACAAGACTAGACAGACAAGACTAGACAGACAAGACTAGACAGACAAGACTAGACAGACAAGACTAGACAGACAAGACTAGACAGGCAAGACTAGACAGACAAGACTAGACAGACAAGACTAGACAGACAAGACTAGACAGACAAGACTAGACAGACAAGACTAGACAGACAAGACTAGACAGACAAGACTAGACAGACAAGACTAGACAGACAAGACTAGACAGACAAGACTAGACAGACAAGTCTAGACAGACAAGACTAGACAGACAAGACTAGACAGACAAGACTAGACAGACAAGACTAGACAGACAAGACTAGACAGACAAGACTAGACAGACAAGACTAGACAGACAAGACTAGACAGACAAGACTAGACAGACAAGACTAGACAGACAAGACTAGACAGACAAGACTAGACAGACAAGACTAGACAGACAAGACTAGACAGACAAGACTAGACAGACAAGACTAGACAGACAAGACTAGACAGACAAGACTAGACAGACAAGACTAGACAGACAAGACTAGACAGACAAGACTAGACTGACAAGACTAGACTGACAAGACTAGACAGACTAGACTAGACAGACAAGACTAGACAGACAAGACTAGACTAGACCGACAAGAGAAGACAGACAAGACTAGAAAGACACGACTTGACTAGACAGACAAAACTAGACCGACAAAACCTGCTAGACAAGACCCGACAGACAAGACTAGACAGACAAGGCCAGACTAGGCGGATCAGACGGACCAGACAACCAGACATTCCAGATAGAGCAGACGGATCAGACAGACACCAGACAAACAGGAGACAGACCAGACCGACCAGGCGGACCAGACAGATCAGATAGACCAGACAATTTCATACAAGGCCGGAGAGACAAGTCGAGACCAGACAGACGACATAAGACAGGCAAGACGAGGCATAGAAGACTATAGAAGACAAACAAGATTAGACAGACAATGCCACTAAAATAGTGCATGACAGTTAAAACTAGACCAGATAAGTTTAAATTTACAATAAGAAAACTTTCTATATCTGTTAGAAAACAAATAAATTATGGAAATTTCATCAAATGTACAACTTCTCATTTTTTTTTTGTTAGAATTCTTACAATTTTTTTTCTGAAATTTAGAAACTTGTTGCACCAAGAATTAAACATACAAAATTAAATTCAGACACATAAGAAAAGTACATAAGTCTTCAAATATAGTTGTATTTTGTTAATTTGTTTCGCTTTAGTGTTTTGTGTTCTGTGAAATTACTAGTTGTAATTTTTTGCAAATTCTCCAAGTTTTTATCTTCAAAAATAAAACTTTGTTAATGTGATTTCAGCCGCCAAAGCAATAAATTGTACAGATTTTAACAGGTGCTTTAGTTCTTTAAAATCCTTCAATTTTTAGTTTGAAAAGTTTGAATTTTAGATTTTTGCAAATTGATGGTGAATGATGAAACTTGGTAAAAATGCAAACTTTATATTCAATTGTTATTTAGTCTGTTCATGTATTTCTTATTTATTATACAAACTTTGTGATTTTTGCAACATTCAAAATACGCCTAACTGGAGGAATCTTTTTTCACAACGAGCAAACCACAAACTTATTAAGTATAAAACTTATAGTAACAGAAACACTGAGCGATAAATTTAATTTATTTAATTTTGTCTTATAAAGTAATGTTTAATGCCCTGGATACGGATCAATAAAGCAGTGGTTTATTCACTAGTGCAATATAAAATAGTAGTGGCGTTTTTTTGGTGAGGTGGGAGTTTGCTCACGAGCGCCAGCGAGTTAGCAATCACACCAAACCAAAAAAAAAACACTTTCATCTCGAGTAGAAATGCAATTTTTTCTACTGATTTCGGTTGTAGAACCCATAATTCGACTTTAATAAATCCAATTCGAAGCGAACTATCAGAACTGTCAATACAAATTTAATTGTTGGTTTGGTCGTTTCCATGGTAATATTGTAGCATTTTCATAGAAGGTGATACTTTTCATGTCAAATGTCCTAATTTTATTTCGGTTTTTTAAATAGTTTCAGGCTCGTTTTACGTTAGTACATAAAATGTTTCATTGAAATTGATGTAATTAATAAGAAAGTCCATGCAAATTTGGTTAGTTTAGTGTTTTAATGGAGAAAATCATAAATTTAAAATACTCATTTTCGTCTATAGATGTGAAAATATTTTCATATTTTCACATCTATATATTTATATATTTATATTAGTAGAAAAAAAATTTTATTCACTGGTGTAATAGAGTATATTTTCCAACAAGAGATGAAAGTGGCGGTGGCGGTTCGGTGTGATTGCTAACTCTCTGGCGCTAGTGTGGAAGCTAGAAAAGGAACCAAAAAAACGTTTTTATCTTGAGTAGTAAATGCATTTTTTCTACTGATATGTGAAAATAGCAATTTTCTACGATATCGTAATTTATGTAATATTATATTGGATCATTTATTTTTACTATAAACGTGGAAAATTCAACTTTATAATAATTATTGTCAGAATTGTTATTTACAGTGCTGACTTCTGTGGTACTTGTTGAAGGCAACATTTCAGTTGCAAAAGTGGTTGCTACAGGCAGATTTGATGGTATGTTGTCGAAGGGTCATTTCATGTCAATTCAAGACGGCAAAATACCTTTTTGATCCTTACCATCTCTCAGATTTTCTTGTTATTTGTCACAGATGTACTATTGGAATTGATTTAGAAAAATATGAAATTTTACTGAAATGTGTCAACTCGTTTTTAATTATAGTGCTCTAAAGTTCTCATAAATGGGTGTACAAACAGGGAACACCAATTTTCTTGAAACGTAGCAGCCTTTCTAATCGAGCTATAGACCTGGAATTGGTGCCATTTTACAGCAATTTCACGCCCTTTTCTATGATATACAATACTATATAGGTTAATATTAGACTTGCAACTTGGATATTATTCGGTATTCGGCCTATTCGGCAACTTTTATCCTATTCGGCCGAATACCGAATATCCTAGGTACTATTCGGCCGAATACCGAATACTTTAGTAAGATGTTTTGTTGTGTCAAATAATTGATAAAATGAAAATATTGATTTATTTTATAATAATAATTTATTTTTCTTATAATCATTAAAGTAGTTATAGTTACATAATCAACTTCCGTATTATAAAAATTAACAAAAAGCTAGGTATTAAATAAATGTCTATGTCTATGTACTTGAATTCTCGTAATTAAAATTTACAAGTGGAAGATTATGGTGCAGAAAGATAATTTTTCTGCATTTTCAGGCAGTAGTTTGCTTCTTTTCTTCTCGTAGACATTCCCAGTTTCGGAGAAAAGACGCTCTGAATAAACACTACTTCCTGGCGCAGACAAATACTTTTCTGCAAGATTTACCAAACATGGAACTTTATATTTTCTTGCTTGCCACCATGTGTATGGATTGTCGTGACGTGATATGTTCTTAATACTTAAATAAAGGTCTATTTCAGTTGCAACTGCATTCTTTCCTTTCGGTGTCCAGGTATGAGCTGTGTTTTTTTCTGCAACCACCTCTTCGAAGCAATCCATAAAAGATGAGTGAATAGCCTGGCTTAAACTCTGCTCTTCGGTTCTCATCTTCTTGGCCGGAATAGGGGACAAATTTGCGCTATCGTCACTGCTTTTTTCACAGTTCATCTTTAGGCTATCGATCAAAATATACTGCTTTACTTTTTCTCTTTGCAGTTCACTGGTGAAAACATACATTTTAAAGCGTGGGTCTAAAGCTGTAGCCACCAAATAATTTTTGCTTGTTGTGATGTCCTCAAATCGTTCTTGTAACCCTTGTTGTATAACAAGCCTCGCTTGGTTTAATTTGGGTGTTAGCTCTGACGTGCTCGTTTTATCGCAAAATCGCATTAATGTAACAACATACGGAATAATTTCAGAAATGCAAAACTTGTAATTTTTGTTATTTCCTCAAATGGTTGTAATAATTTCAAGTTGCTCTAAAAGCTCCCATTGTACAGCAGTCAGATTGGCAATATCACAGTCCGTGAGATAGAGTGAAGCCACCCGTTTTTGCTCCATTAACCTTGCAAGCATATAATAGGTGGAATTCCATCGCGTAAAGACGTTTTGCACCAATTCATGCTGCGGGAGATCCAAATCTTGTTGGATAGAATGCAGTTTAATCTGTGCAGTGCCAGAATGATTGAAATGAGTTACGATCCTTCTACCTGTTGCTATCATTTGAGTCACATTTGATTGAGCCTTCAGACAATTGTTAACAATTAATTGAAGAGTATGAATGAAACAGCGCACTGAGGCCAACTCTGCATTACTAACAGCTTTTACTATGTTTCGTCCATTATCATGAACAACGACATGAATTTTTGTCAGCTGGATGTCCCACATACTTGCAATTTTCTGTAAACTAATCGCTATGTTTTGTGATCTCTGTTGTCCCTCAGAATATTGGATGCTCAATACTACATGTTTAACATTGAATTCACGATCAATAAAGTGCGCAGTAAAACTTAGAAAACTGTTTTGATTATGCAAGCACGTCCACATGTCGCATGTCACGGAAATATAATCAGTTTCTGAAAGTAATTTTTTAATTGTTTCGACCACCTTATGATATATTTCTAGAATTATTTTGTCTGAAAAGTAAGGGCGGATTGGTATTTTATACCGCGGCAAAGCGTTATTAATCAATCTTCTAAAACCAGTCCTTTCTACGATATTTACTGGTTCATTGTAAAGTGCCTATCATTTCGGCAATAAGAGATGGTATTTTTTAGCCTTGGGGTCATTAATATCCCATGATTTACTTATTTCATAACATTCTTCAAGACTCAATTGCTTTTTTGATGTCGAAGGTTGATTTACATCTGTATCTTGACCCGTAATTTCTTGCCCCTTAGGAAGCGTAGTCTGCAACTTTCGGTGTTCGTCGCAGTGTTTATTTTTCAAATGATTTATCATTCCTGATGTAGTCGCCTTCTTTCCAACGCCACCACGAGAAATTTTTATTTCGCACAATTTACACACAACACTTTTCGCATTATTTTCATCGTCCTCGAAGTATGTCCAACTAGTCGATTTTTTTTAGAAGCCATAATCGTTTATTATTAGTAAGATTTTGCACAATTTTATTTAAAAAAAAATAATCGTATAGAATACGACAAACTGTGCCTACGCATCAAACTTGTCAAACGTGGAAGACAAACTTGTCTTGTATCAAACGTATCAACACACAGAGCGGTAACAATTGAGAGCGCAAGACAGCGCGGCGTTAGTTCAAAACAAACGTACAGGAAACAAACAAGTTTTCCCGCCACACGCCGGCCGAATACTTTTGCCGAATATTCGGCTATTCGGCTAGAAAGCCCGCAGAATATTCGGTATTCGGCGTGTGGCCGAATATACTATTCGTTTCAAGTCTAGTTAATATATGAAAAAAAAATCACAAAACCTATTTTTTTTTTCAGAAAGTACATATTTTAAAATTTTTAAATTAATTCCATGAAAACTTAGTTATGTTGCAAATCACAAGACAAAATATAAATTTGGGCAATGGTTTCATTATTATTTATATTGTTTATTTGTATTGTTTCGCCAGTAAATTAGGTTAGGTTTCAATTGAGTCCTATGTTCAATTGAGTTGTATAATAAGTGTTGTATAATAAGTGAGTTGTATAATAAGTCCGACCCAAATGTCAACCTCTCCTGCACGCGGTGCCCGCTGCTAGATAACGAACGAGGCTCTGGCGACCGAGTCATGGCGGTATAACCATTCCATCGAGAAGTAAGGAAATGTATTTCTCAAACTCGCCAACACGCTTGGCAAGCGCGGCGTTTAAAGTGCCAAACCCCTCTAACAAATGAATGGCAACTTATAACGTAAATATACCCCAGGTGAGTAGGGCTAGCCCAAAACCTCACCCTGATAAGTCAGGCTGTCTCATGGATTCTGGGGGAGACAAAAAGTTGACAAAAACACAAATAAACAAGACCAAAGGCAAAATGCACAACCTAAACATTGCCACATATAACGCAAGAACACTAGCAACCGATGAGAGGCTCATTGAAATGGAAGAAGAGCTGAGGCGAATAAATTGGGATATAGTGGGAGTGAGTGAAGTAAGAAGGCGTGGAGAAGAATGGAGAACACTTAAGTCGGGAAATATATTCTATCATGCCGGAGAAGCAGACAAATCCATAAGCGGCGTAGATTTCCTCATAAACAAAAAGCATGCAAAAAACATCATAAGCATAAAGAGTATATCCACAAGAGTAATATATCTAATACTCAAACTAAACTCCAAATATAGTATAAAAATTATACAAGCTTACGCACCCACCATCGAGTATGAAGACGAAATAGTAGAAAGTTTCTATGAAGACATATCCCAGGCGAAGAGTGAATCACCTACCCACTTTACAGTGGTAGGAGGTGATTTTAATGCTAAGATAGGCAAGAAGCTGGATGCAGCGGAGATAGTGATCGGAAACCATGGAACAGGGGACCGGAATGATCGGGGAGAAATGCTTATGAACTTCCTAAAAATGCAAAACCTATACTTGATGAACAGCTTCTTTTACAAAAAAGAACATCGCAGATGGACCTGGGCGAGTCCAAATGGAAACACAAGAAATGAGATTGATTTTATACTAACTGACAAAAAGCTTATCGTCAACGTCGTCACTGTATTAAATAGTTTCACAACAGGAAGCGACCATAGAATGGTAAGGGCAAAAATAACTCTAAACCTAAGTAAAGAAAGACGTAAGCTGGTAACAAAGGAAAGACAGGCAGGTTGGACAACACCAGAACAAGTTCACAAATATGTAGAAATGATAACTACCAACTTGGAAACTACACAGTTTGAATATAAGCACAAAACAACAGACGAAATAAATAACAAAATCGTCGAAGCTATAAATGAAGCAACAAAGACATACTGTAAGCCAAATAAAGAATAAATAAGCAAAATCAGCAAACATACCAAAGAGTTTATGAAACTCAGAAGAGTGCTAAGACAAAACAGCGATAGAAACTCAAACAACTAAGAGATTTAAGCAAGACAATTACAAAAGACATCAAAAAGGACATACGTCGATACAACACAGAACAAACGAAACTAGCTATTGAGAACAACAGAAGTATGAAGGTATTAAGAAGAAATATGTCAAATGGAAGAAAAGAAATCTTCAAACTAAGAAACAGCACGGGAACACTAACCACAAATAGAGACGATATACTGAAAATAGCGGAAGAATTTTACGCAACTCTCTACATGAGTCGGCTACAAGAACAACCAGCGGAACCGACACAAACACATTCCGGGAAGGTCATAAATCACGGGTCTGAAGATATGCCAAGTATATCGATAGCCGAAATTAAGAATGCTCTTGCAGAGATGAAGAACAACAAATCCCCGGGTGAAGATGGCATACATATCGAATCTATAAAACAAGGAGGAGACGCTCTACTACATGCCATAAAAGCACTATTCAACACCTGCTTAGAAGAATGTGCTACACCTGGCGAATGGAACAACGTTCACACAGTTATTCGTTACCACAGTTATTCTACATAAAAAAGGCGATATAACACAGCTCGGAAACTACAGACCGATAAGTTTGCTACCACATCTATATAAACCTTTCACCAAAGTAATCACCAAAAGGTTAGAAAATAAACTAGACTTCTACCAACCCAAAGAACAGGCTGGGTTTAGATCGGGATACGGGACAAAAGACTTCAGGCTATAAAAACTGTCATTGAAAAGTGTAATGAATATAATAAGCCCCTTGTCCTGATTTTCATAGATTTCGAAAAGGCGTTCGATACAGTTGAATTACCCGCCATAAAAGCTGCTCTAGACCAAGCACGAATAGACTATCGACATACAAAGCTAATTGAACATATTTACCGAAACGCTACAGCAAGTATAAGGCTACACGACAATACCAACAAATTTAAAATTGGCAGGGGAATTCGCCAAGGGGACACTATCTCCCCAAAACTATTTACCACGGTTCTCGAATATGCTTTTAAAATGGTATCTTGGGAACACCTAGGAATTACAGTGGATGGAGAAAAATTTAACCACCTGAGATTCGCAGACGACATCGTCCTAATAGCCGACAATATCAAAGATGCAAAAACTATGCTCAACGACCTAAAACAGTCAACGGAAAAAGTGGGCCTTAGGATGAATATGGGAAAAACAAAAGTTATGACCAACCTAGTGCTAAGCGATCAAATCAAAATAGATGATGCTAATATAGAAGAAGTAACTTCCTATATATACCTAGGGCATCAGATACGCATAGGCCGCGAAAACCACACATGCGAAATACAGCGCCGCATAGGCTTAGGATGGGCAGCGTTTGGAAAACTAACTAACATATTGAAGAGCGAACTACCAATGTGTCTCAAACGGAAAGTGTTCGAGCAATGTGTGATGCCGGTAATGACGTATGGGTCAGAGACTTTAACACTAACAAAGCGTTCCGCAGCAAAACTGCAGGTAACACAGAGGTCAATGGAACGGGCCATGCTAGGCATTTCCTTACGAGACAGGGTACGAAACGAGGTCATCAGGGAAAGGACGGGTGTCTGCGACATTATAACACGCATCTCCAACATGAAATGGAGATGGGCAGGCCACGTTGCCAGACTTAGGGATGGCCGATGGACTAAACGGCTTTTGGAATGGAGACCCCGTGCCGATAAACGAAGTAGAGGTAGACCACCAACTCGATGGACCGATGACATCAAGAGGGTGTCACAAAACTGGATGAACAAAGCACAACATCGTGATGCCTGGAAAGAGTTAGAAGAGGCTTATGTCCTGCAGTGGACGCAAACGGCTGGACAATGATGATGAAAATGATGAATGATGATTTAGATATAAGCCCTGAAGAAGGTCAGAAATTAAAAAAGACCGAAACGTTGGCAATATATCGGAATTTTATTAACCTCTATTAAATCCTTTACCCAAGAACGAAATAAAATATAATTTTTCTTAACTTAACCTATAAAGTGCTGTACATCATAGGAAATAGCATGAAAAATGCTGTAAAATGTCACCAATTCTAGGTTTCTAGCTCAATTGGGAAAGATTCTAGAGCCATTCAAAAAGGTGTTGTTCCCTATTTTTGGTTCCATTTATTAGAACTTTACAACTCTGTAATTCAAAAACGAGTTGACACATCTCAATAAAATTTCATATTTTTCCAAGTCTATACTAATGATACACATGTGCCAAATTTCAGGAAAATATGAGAATGACCCTATTTTAACAAACTAAAAGCTCAAATTTATTTTATTAAAGTGAAGTTTCTGCAAATTATATTACCTTTAAAGAAAATTCATGATAGAACACTTAAAATGATAGAAACTGTGACATTACAGCAATTTAGCTGGCGAAGAGTCGTAAAATTAACAACAGATATCGGGGTACCACAGGGAAGTGTTTTGGCGCCTTTATTGTTTTCTCTATATACTGCAGACCTGATACAATATTTAAAGGGCAGGGAAAGCATTCTCTACGCAGACGATTCCAGTTTTATAGTATCGGAGCCGTCTAAACAAAAACCTGAATCAGAGGCAAATGAGCTTCTAACCGACCTCAATCAATGGTTCTCTGCCAACAACTTATACTTAAATATTGGAAAAACAAAATATATTGTATTTCAAACAACCCGTAGTTTGCGAGAAGACGATTTAACACTTAAAATAGGCAACGCAACCGTTCAAAGGACCGACACAGTTCAATTTCTTGGAGTAAATTTAGAAGAAAATCGAACCTGGAATATCCACATTGATCGAATAACCAAGAAAATAAATTATAAAGCCTACCTCATAAGAAATATCCGCTGTTTAGTAGAACAAAATGTGTACTGTTATCTCGTACGGGATTATAGTATGGGGACCATCTCCACAAACTCAAAGGGTCTTCAAAGCCCAAAAGAGAATCATCCGGGCAATCATAGGTGTAGGTAGAACAACATCCTGTATGCCCTATTTTAAGAAGCTAAACCTCCTTACGGTACCATCCACATACATATGAGAAACTGCATGCCATATTCACAGGAATAAGGCCTCAATTATAAGAAACATAGACCAACACCATCACTTCACAAGAGGTCAAAAGCAACTACGAACTCCAATATCAAATTTAACAATTTGCAGCAAAGCACCGAACAAGATTGGAATTCAAATCTATAACAAGCTTCCAAATATGCTGACCCAAGAAACCTACCAAAAATCTTTTAGAAAAATACTTAAAATAATGTTAATAGAGAAGTGCTACTATAGCCTTAATGATTTTTTTAATGACAAATTCAATATGTAATTTTCCTTTGTACATCGTAGAATGAATAAATTTGATTTTGATTTTGATTTTGAAACAATTGGAACGTTATTAAATATCATTTATTATATAACATTTGTGAATAGAAGTGATCTAGTGCTATTTAATACTATCATCTTTGCGGCTCTTCTCTAAGATTTGTTAAATTTCTTTAAAGAAAATGGCTCTTTACTCAAAATCAGTTGCCGACCTCTGCACTAGTGCAATTAAAGTATTCATGACAACGCATTAAAATAACTCACTTACGGGCTCCGTAAACATAACCCTAAATGTTGACAATTATGACATTTTAACTCTTGGTCTCGGTGGTCTCGGTAACTTCGTTGATATTCTTCAATCGCCAATCACAAAAATTGTTTTCTTTTATATAAAATTCTTTTGATTTATGCGGGATGAATCTTTCCGCAATTGCGTCACCATCTAACGAGAATTCTTCTGATATATCTATTTTTAAATAATTAAACACAAATTAAATAGACACAACTTTTATACAAAATTTTGACGTAGGAATCAACAATTTTATCGTTGTCATGACAACAACACAATCTTGGCCAGACGACTTGTTAAATCAAAGGAAAATTGTATAAAAGTTGGTATTATACTCGCGGATAAAATTAAGGTTTATCGAGCCGATCGTTAAATCCTCCAGCGCGTTACCACAATAGGATTTAAATTCGCGAGTCATATGTAATTGTAGTCACTTGTATAATAAATAACTATTATCTCTTTATTAACAAAATAAAGATAGTAATTAACATTTCATAAATAAAATACTCATTAGCTATGAAAAATAATATTAATAGAAATACTATTAAAAATGCAACGAAAGATATATGTGGAAAAAGATTAGTCAATGACAAATTTTGAAATCTTTGAAAGGCCACACTAAAAAGTGAACGGGGCCGCGGGTTGTTCATCCCCATTCTTCAACCAATAACTTGCAACCATTACAACATATGACTTTGAAAAATTGTTTTTGCAAGGAAAAGAAATCTATGCAAGACCAAACAACGTGACTTTGTTTTTAAATAAATTCTAATGCGACAAAACCTTCTCAGCTTTCCAATAATTTATCCAACGTAATAAATATCAACAAATGACATCACAAAATTGCCGTGTTTTCCTCGATACCAAACAAAAAATTATAATTCAACATCGTCATCCTTCTGACGCGTTGCCGCGCATCCAAACGACCCAATTCCAATGTAAAAACCTTCACTGCTCACTCAAAACTAGAAATAAATTGAATCGTCGACGTGCAGAATTTCAATGATTTATTTAAATCGCATCTTGCTTAATATTGTTTTGATGACAAATCCGCGGTGGAGAATTCAAGAACGGATGAAGAGGTTTCAAGCGGCGTTGGAAAAGGCGCGTTTGTTGGGCAATTTTACAAGTTCTTTGACACGATTTCAGTTTGTTGCTTTTTCCGAAGGACGTCGGAACCGACCGGTATGGCAATTGTGAATAGCCTTTCCAATACCAATACATTTCGTTTTTTTTGTTGAAATTTATTTACAATTTTTTAAATAGCGTCGGGTTTTATTCAAAGATTTGTAGCACACGCGGGCTTGGCTGCTCGGTTGCAAAAACTTATTAATATTTAATGTCATATTTGTTCGATATTTAATTTAGTTCCGAAATTCCCAAACTGTTCGTATCCTAGATCTCACTTTAAATTAGTGTTAACGATAAATCTTTTTTCATATGTAATGAATCAAAGCATCCAAATATTTGTTACACACAGGGGCGTATTAACCATGTTGGGGCCCCAGGCAATATAATTCTCCGGGCCGCTTTGCCCTTTTCTAACTTCCTAAAATAATTTTTTTTTCGATCACAATAATTTGATACATTAATTAATTGCTTCTATTTGCGAAGAAGCACCCCATAAAATTATTCCATATGTTAATACGCTTTTTACTTTAGCAAAATACCAACTGCGAAGATCTTCCTTGTTTAATAGTTTATGTATATGTTTGAATAAAAATGCCTTATTGTGCAGTATAGAGTTGATGATTTCTATATGGGTTGTCCATCTTAGATGTTTCTCTAAATCAGAGGTTCTCTAACTTTTTCGGCCAAAATAATCTCGCGGCACCTTTGTCGGGTTACAAAAATTTCGCGGCGCCTCTACCCTAAAAACGGTTTGATTGAAATTGTAAGATTTTTTGGTAAATCTGGGATAAGAGGCATTAAATATATAGGCAACCCAATGTACGCATTATGCGCATGCGCATTGTAGGCAAAACACAAAGGCGTAGGGAATATAAATTTGAAGGAAGTTATATAAAAATTGTTGAAATTTTTTTCTTCTTTCGGATAGAGAGGTCGCCCAACCGCGATATTTGGTTTTGATTGACCTTCTCCTATTATAACCTAATCTATCCATAATCTAACCATCCATTTTGTTCGAATCTGTAGCTACGGTGCCGTTTGTTACGCGCCACTGGAGGTTTTACTTCAATTAACTTCAATTTCCGATAGTTTCAATTGTGGAACGGGTGGCGCTGAAGGGTTCATGCCTCATATCTCAGTTTAACGGATTTTTTATTATTTCCTTTAAG
This sequence comes from Phosphuga atrata, assembly GCA_944588485.1. Lineage (NCBI taxonomy): Eukaryota > Metazoa > Arthropoda > Insecta > Coleoptera > Silphidae > Phosphuga > Phosphuga atrata. Next base: position 49,713,911 of record OX155904.1, read on the forward strand.
TTCATCGGAGTTTGGTTAATTTCACCCTTAAATCACTGGATACAGAGAATTTGCTCCAATACCTTTTTATTTGTTGGCAAGTTCGCCCAAATTATCTGTGATTTCCCTGTCGAGCAGATACTCCCCACACTTGCATTGCCCGAATATCGTCCGTCTGTATCTAGATGACAACCTTCCAAACTCGTAGATGGACTTCTCCTGCTCTCCGATGAAGTCTGTCACCACGAAGTCCATCAAATGCAAATCTTGACTCTCCTCTGCCACAGAGTGCAGCTTTATTAATTCCTCCTTGATAAGCTTCTCCATCTCGAGAGTGACGTTGAAGGCCCTCTCGACGCTCCTTTTCTCGCAGTCGGAGGTGGTGAGCCGATCAGTTTGTCCGCGTTTCGATTAGAACCGTTTATAAGTGGTTTCAAAACTTTCGGTCTGGCCATATGGGCACAAGTGTCGCGGAACGTTCTGGGCGGCCTGTGGAGGTTACGACTCCAGGAAACATTGATAAAATCCATGATATGGTGATGGATGACGGAAGAGTTAAGGTGCGTGAGATTGCTAGTGCTGTGGGCATCTCGACTGAACGGGTACACAATATTTTGAAAAAACATTTGGACATGAGTAAACTATCCGGAAGATGGGGGCCGTGATTGCTCACGCTTGACCAAAAACGGAATCGTGTGAAGTGTTGCCACGATGGTTTGCAGCTGTTCCAGAAGAATCCGGAGGACTTTAAGCGTCGTTTCGTCACAGTGGATGAAACATGGATACATTATTATACACCGGAGACCAAACAACAATCTAAACAATGGGTTACTAAGAGAGAATCTGCACCCAAAAAGGTGAAGACCGTTCCTTCGGCCGGAAAGGTTATGGCGACTGTTTTTTTGGGATACGCAAGGGATAATCCTCATCGACTATTTGGAAAAGGGTAAAACTATTACAGGTAAATATTATTCATCGTTATTGGACCGTTTGAAAACCGAGCTGCAAGAAAAACGCCCGCGATTGGCCCACAAGAAAGTCCTTTTCTTTTTTTACAGACTTGTAATTGTAATGTAAAATTTAAAATTGCAATTTAATCACACTTTCTTTAACGGCCAAATTCTTATTTTGTTATAATTTGCCATATTCTTCCCTTATTACAAAAAATGCACTAGACGTTTCCACAAATTATTATTGTTATCATATGGCACGTACATATAACGAGGTGGGTATAAACATTCTTTAAAACTTACTAGCTAAAATATTACATTTAGCACCGTCAGAAATCTAAGTCTAAATTGATCAGCCAACATATTGCTTCTGGAGTCAATTCCCATAATTGACCAATGCCGCCAGTGAACTGTCGTAGTGGACATTCATCTATGATTTCAGCTATTGTTTGTTCAGCCGCTCCACAGTTACATATGGGGTCGGATGGTATACCACAGCGGTGCATCAGTTGAACACATTTGCCTACCCCGATTCGAATTCGGTTAATGATTCTCCATTCGCGTCGTTTCAACATGTAACATGTAACAACGAAGTATTTGGTACAAGGTCGAAACACTCCTGCGCCAGTCCACCTTCTTTTGACTTCGAACCATCTTTGCTCTATGTGGTATGCTGAGGATTCGTAGCTCCAATCGGCTTTACTACTACACATTGTTGATGATTTCGTTTAAAAATACTCGTGTTTTTTTTACATATCAAAATGAAAGCTCTTATTGGAAGACCCGATATAATAATTTGAAATATGACAATGTAAAATAAAAAAACATGGCAATAATATCATCATTGATGATACAAATCTTTAAATCAAATTTTCACTGGATGAAACATTTAAATTTTTTTTCTTGGTTCCCCCATCGAGTAGGGGCCCCCTAGGCAGTTCCTTATACTGCCTTATGGATAATCCAGCCCTGTCTTCCTATTCAAAAACTATTCAACCAGACAAACAATTTTTCTTAAAAATTGTTCGTGAAGTTGTACGGAGCAATACATCTATCCGTTTGTATCCAAAAACGCAAATTCGTGAGGTATTTTGAGTTTTTTTCCTTGGATATATACAGATATAATTTGTAGGCATTAACTATTAAACGGAAAATATTTTATTACTCATTAGAACGTTTGTAGAATGAATTTATTCTGTTGAAGCGTAGGCAAAAATGTTTAGTATTATTATTTGTCGGACCTAGCTCATTATTTTTTAATTGAAAAGCCCACATGCGGAATAAAATGTGTACAAGGAAAACTTCATGTTCGCTTCATGGTGTATCCTTGATCTATGCAAATATTTCAAGTTGCATAAAGTTGCATTTTTGTTTGTAAGAAGATTATATTTTGCGAATTCTCAAGAATAAATGAAATACATTTTGCATCTTTTCTGTTCATTTTTACAGACTGTCAATTTCACGGTTTTTGTAAAATTTTGAATTCTTTTAGTATTCACTAGTTGTATGCACGAAAATAAAACATTGCAAAACTGTAGTTAAGCACAAAAGAAATATTTTTTTGAAAATTTTGATTGTATTTCATCATCAGGATCGTTCTATTTGAAAATTTGATGATTTTTTTTGCCGACTTGTCAAATTGTAATGAAAATTGCAATGTCATCTCACTATCTTTAACTTTATAATTAATTTGCCAAATTCTTACCTTATAACAAAAAAAATGCATTAGTCTTATACCTGAGATCTTGTTTACTGTATTTATACAAGGATTAGCCATCAAAACTTCTCATTAAAATGAAAACAAGCAGAAAAAGTAAACGACTAGACGGTTACAAATCCATTGATGCAATCTTCTTATTTATTTGTTTGTTAATTGGAAATCTGTTTTACACTCTATTTCCAGCACATTATTAACATCTTACGAAAGATCTTGTTTTTGCAACAAACATTTGCAAATTTATTTGTTGCGATTAATTCAATTTACTCAATTAATTACTTTGATGCCGAGTTATTTATCAACATTCGTTTACTTTAATTTATTATAAATGTTTTATTATTTACTAGACAAGACCAGAAGAGACCATACAAAGCCAGACAAGACCATACCAGGTCCCACAAGACTAGACAAGACGAGACAATACAAGACTAGATCAGCCGAGGCCAGAACAGACAAGACCAGACCAGACGTGGCCAGACCAGACTAGACGAGACCAAACAAGACGAGACAAGCAAAACTGTCAGGTTTTTTCTGGTAACCGAAATAGAAATTGAATAAATTACACTTCTGTATGTGTCTGTATTTAATAAATTCATTAAGAAAATATCGAGCAATTCCATTACCAGAAAAAAAACTGACAAACCAGACAACACCGGACAAGAACAGACGAGACCAGACAAGGCCAGACCAGACCAGACAAGACACGGCAAGGCCAGCCAAGACCACACAAGACCAGACAAGACTGGACAAGTCGGGATAAGACTGGTCAAGACTGCACAAGACAGGACAAGACTGTAAAAAAACTAGACAAGACTAGACAAGACTAGACTAAACATGACTAGACGAAAACTAAACAAAATGATGCAAGACGAGATAAGACTAGACAAGACCAGGCCATACCAGACAAGACCAGGCTAGACCAGACAAGACCAGACAAGACCAGACAAGACCAGACAAGACCTGACAAGACCAGACAAAACTAGACAAGACCATACAAGACTAGAGAAAATCAGACAAGAACAGACAAGCCCAGGCAAGACCAGACAAGACCAGAAAAGACGAGACAAGACGAGACAAGACGAGACAAGACGAGACAAGACGAGACAAGACGAGACAAGACGAGACAAGACGAGACAAGACGAGACAAGACGAGACAAGACGAGACAAGACGAGGCAAGACGAGACAAGACGAGACAAGACGAGACAAGACGAGACAAGACGAGACAAGACGAGACAAGACGAGACAAGACGAGACAAGACGAGACAAGACGAGACAAGACGAAACAAGACGAGACAAGATGAGACAAGACGAGACAAGACGAGACAAGACGAGACAAGACGAGACAAGACGAGACAAGACGAGACAAGACGAGACAAGACGAGACAAGACGGGACAAGACGAGACAAGACGAGACAAGACGAGACAAGACCAGACAAGACGAGACAAGACGAGACAAGACGAGACAAGACGAGACAAGACGAGACAAGACGAGACAAGACGAGACAAGACGAGACAAGACGAGACAAGACGAGACAAGACGAGACAAGACGAGACAAGACGAGACAAGACGTGACAAGACGATACAAGAAGAGACAAGATCAGACAAAACTAAACAAGACCAGACAAGTTCAGATAAAATTATGCAAACCTGACAAGAACAAACCGAACCAGACAAGACCAGACCAGGACTGGACATGAGTAGACGAAGTTAGACACGACAATTTTTTCCTTCAGGTAATTAGTTGTGTGCTAAATGTTTTTATTGTGTTGTGAAAACGGAATGGTTTTTGTGTGTTTATTGGGCTCCGTACTACAGGTAGGAGAGGATTTCTTCATTTATTTAGTTCCTTTCTATTACATTATGAAATTGTGAATGTTTTTTTTTTGCTCCTTTAACCGAAATTTCTTAAGCACCATAAAGATCAAAACTGCATCTTGCCAAATTCTCCTAAATGTTTATAATTATATTATTTTTCATAATTAAGTATGATTTCATAATAGACTGTCTCGTCTCTCTATACTTCTCAGTATAGTCTTGTCTTGTCTGTCTAGTTTTGTCTGTCTAGTCTTGTCTGTCTAGTCTTGTCTGTCTAATCCTGTCTGTCTAGTCTTGTCTGTCTAGTCTTGTCTGTCTAGTCTTGTCTGTCTAGTCTTGTCTTTCTAGTCTTGTCTGTCTAGTCTTGTCTGTCTAGTCTTGTCTGTCTAGTCTTGTCTGTCTAGTCTTGTCTGTCTAGTCTTATCTGTCTAGTCTTGTCTGTCTAGTCTTGTCTGTCTAGTCTTGTCTGCCTAGTCTTGTCTGTCTAGTCTTGTCTGTCTATTCTTGTCTGTCTAGTCTTGTCTGTCTAGTCTTGTCTGTCTAGTCGTGTCTGTCTAGTCTTGTCTGTATAGTCTTGTCTGTCCAGTCTTGTCTTTCTAGTCTTGTCTGTCTAGTCTTGTCTGTCTAGTCTTGTCTGTCTAGTCTTGTCTGTCTAGTCTTGTCTGTCTAGTCTTGTCTGTCTAGTCTTGTCTGTCCAGTCTTGTCTGTCTAGTCTTGTCTGTCTAGTCTTGTCTGTCTAGTCTTGTCTGTCTAGTCTTGTCTGTCTAGTCTTGTCTGTCTAGTCTTGTCTGTCTAGTCTTGTCTGTCTAGTCTTGTCTGTCTAGTCTTGTCTGTCTAGTCTTGTCTGTCTAGTCTTGTCTGTCTAGTCTTGTCTGTCTAGTCTTGTCTGTCTAGTCTTGTCTGTCTAGTCTTTTCTGTCTAGTGTTGTCTGTCTAGTCTTCTCTGTCTAGTCTTGTCTGTCTAGTCTTGCCTGTCTAGTCTTGTCTGTCTAGTCTTGTCTGTCTAGTCTTGTCTGTCTAGTCTTGTCTGTCTAGTCTTGTCTGTCTAGTCTTGTGTGTCTAGTCTTGTCTGTCTAGTCTTGTCTGCCTAGTCTTGTCTGTCTAGTCTTGTCTGTCTAGTCTTGCCTGTCTAGTCTTGTCTGTCTAGTCTTGTCTGTCTAGTCTTGTCTGTCTAGTCTTGTCTGTCTAGTCTTGTCTGTCTAGTCAAATCAAATCAAATCAAATCAATTTATTTCCATAAACAAGCTACAAGCTAATAGAAATTTGTCAAAAGTTAATACAATTTAAAATTAAATTAAAAAGTTAATACAATTAAAATTAGATTTAAATTAAAATGTTAATACAATTTACAATTTAAAATAGTTAAATAAAATAGAGAATCACTAAGAATTTTGGTTTTCACTAAAAAATTCTTCCACACTATATGGTTCTAAATTATTTAAGTTGTTGAATAACTGTTTTTTAAATAACTTAAAGTTCTGTTCTTCTTTTATCTTCCTAGGTAGGTGATTATATAATGTTATACATCTATAGTAAGGTCCCTTTTCTGTCAATGTTAATCTATGGATTGGTGGTATATATTCCAAATGTTTTTTTCGTGTATCTGCATTGTGATTATTTATGCTTTTGATGAAATCAGTTTTGTGTTTGAAGTTAAAAATTAATGCTTCATAGATATATTGACCGGGCAGAGTTAATATATTAGATTCTTTAAATTTACCTTTGCAGGACTGATTGTAGTTTAGCTTTAATATGATTCTTAATGCTTGTTTTTGTATTTTAAATATGTCCAAAATGTTTTTACCAGTACCCCAAAAGATTATTCCAAACCGGGTGTGCGATTGGAAGTTCGCGTAATACACCATTTTTAGAATTTTTGGACTTAAAACTTTTTGTAAAATTCTTAATGAAAATATTGTCCTATTTAGATTTTTAGCTAAATGATGAATGTGGGTATCCCAATTTAAATTATCATCGAAGTGTATACCTAAAAGCTTCACATTTTGTTTTATGTGTAATATGTTATTGTCCATTTCGACTTGTGATGGATAGTTTAGGCTGGATCTGTTTGTTTTAAAAAATATTATGTTTGTTTTATCTTGGTTTATAGTTAATTTGTTTTTAGTAAACCACTGTTTAACTATGTTTAGGGCACTGGTCGCACTAATAATTACATCTTCCATTTCTTTATTTCCAACTAATAGTGTTGTATCGTCTGCAAAGTTTATAATTTTATATTGGGTATGGTTTAGGGCCAACGGTAAGTCATTTAGGTAAATTAAAAACAGCAATGGCCCTAATATACTACCCTGTGGGATCCCTACTCTTATGCTTCTGACCTTCGATGTTTGATAACCACATTCTGTGTTCAATTTTGTCTGCTGCGTTCTACCAGATAAATATGATTTGAACCAATCAAGGGCAATACCTCTGATGCCGTACTTTTCTAATTTACTAACAAGAATTGTGTGGTCTACGGTGTCATAAGCCTTTGAAAGGTCTATCAAGATACCACAAGGAATTTTTTTATTTTCTAAGTGTTCTAAAATGTTATTGACGAAATTAAAACAAGCTGTTTCTATATTTCGCCCCTCTATATAACCATGTTGAGTGTCGTTTAACAGATTGTTTTTCTTAAAAAAATTAATAATTCTACTAGCCATCACTTTTTCAAATATTTTTGAAAATGACGACAGTAAGCTAATAGGCCTATAGTTTTCTACGCAAAGTTTGTTTCCTTTCTTGAAAACCGGAGAAATTATGGAGTGTTTCAATTTATCAGGAAAAACTCCATATTTAATTGACGAATTTATAATATATTTTAATGGTTCTATTATATATCGTATTACTGCTTTTATAGTACTTATTGGAATTTCATCTACACCTGAACTTTTTTTATTTTTGAAATTGATTATAATGTCCACTATTTCCTCTAGCGTTGTTGGTTTGATGTATATAGAATTTTTGTTTGTGCTGATTATATCTGAGTATTCCAATTGTTCAATGTTGTTAGATAGTTCAATAGGGTTGTCAGCATAGAAGTTATTGAACTTATTAACACTTGCGAAAATGTTCTTTTCTTGCGTTGGAAAAGCGATATTATTTTTTTGTTTCTTTACATTTATAACTTGATTTACTACATTCCATGTAGATTTCATTATGTTAGTAGAATTCTTTATTTCATTTTCCAAAATGTTTTTCTTTGTTATTCTCAGCATGGTCATATTCTCTTCTGATTTTATTGAATATTTTTCTAATTTTTTGATCAAATTTTGATAATATTTGTAAGATATCCAGTTTTTTTCTGATCTCTATAATTTCTGGACTCGCATATATATGATTTAAGTTTTTTGTTGATCCACTTTTGAATGAACAAGGATAACTACTATTAAAATACAGTAAGAACTTTTCCATGAATAATGTCCATTGGCCATTTACGTCATTTTCTTCTAGTGAGTAGATTTCATCCAAAGTTTCCTCAGAGAGTAGTTTCTGAAATTGACTAGTGTTTTCAGGAGAAAAGCATCTGACTCTCAATTTAGTTTTCCGTTTTTTAAATTCCAAAAGACTTAATATTTGGGCCTTATGATCAGAAATGTAATACTGTTTAGTATCCGCTTTGTGGACTATACCTTCTGGTATAATTATACTATCTATACATGTTGATGACTGTGGGCGACTAGGTTCTTTGAATGCCATTTTTAAATTGAAGGTACTGAGTAAGAACTTAAGCTGCTTGCTTTCGTAATTTACTTTGAGTATGTTCACGTTGTAGTCTCCAGCTACGATACATTGTTTATTTTGTACATTTATTTTTATGAGCAAATGATGTAAATGTCCCAAAAAATCTTGAAAATTTGTTAGAGGGGCTCGATAAATTCCAATTACTATTGTGGCGATTTTATTTAGAATTGTTTCTACAGCTGCAATTTCGAAGACGAATTCTTTTGCAAGCTTATCTATGTCTGGCCTTGCTGTCCATTTAATGTTATCCTTGCAGAAGATCGCTACTCCTCCATGCTGTCCGGCTTTGCGGCAGTATGACGCTGCTAGTTGGAAATTTGCGATTTGAAAAATTTGTAGTTGTTCATTATTTTTCCAATGCTCTGTTAAAATTAGAAATTTACAATTTTTGTTTTCATGGAGCATGTATTCTATTTTTTCAATAGAATTACCAATCGATTGAGTATTTTGATTAATTATTTGTGATTCTTGTTTAAAGTTTTCTTGTAATTCTATAGTTTCCTTTGGCAAATGAAAGTATTTTGAAAATTCGCGTTGTAGCAGCTTCTGTCTAATAGTCTAAAATTGAATCGCTTAATTAGAATTCCCTCTGGCCAGAAGGAACTTTCATAGACTTTATCTTTTAAGATTGGATCTAATCCTACCTTGAAGCTATTGTTGTCTATTATATGTGTTTTTGGAATAATTTTTTCAACTACAATTTTCGTTTTTGGTAAACTTGTTTTTTGTTGTAGGAAGTTTAGAACTAACTCCTCCGTGACATGTTCTTTTGCACGGGAAATGTAGAGCCACAATTTCTTCGGTTGACTTTCTCTACCTGAGAAACCTGTAGTTTTATCTTCATCATTTGTTTTCGCGCTACCAAAAGAAGTGCGATTTTTTCTTACCCGAATTGCGGTTTTATCTCTTGCTGATATAGGCTTATCTCCAATATTTTCTCTTTCTTGTTTTTTATTCGAATGGATTGTTTTTATTTCGCATTCATTCTGCTCGGATATCACAAAATTGGTCAAAATAGTCTTGTCTGTCTAGTCTTGTCTGTCTAGTCTTGTCTGTCTAGTCTTGTCTGTCTAGTCTTGTCTGTCTAGTCTTGTCTGTCTAGTGTTGTCTGTCTAGTCTTGTCTGTCTAGTCTTGTCTGTCTAGTCTTGTCTGTCTAGTCTTGTCTGTCTAGTCTTGTCTGTCTAGTCTTGTCTGTCTAGTCTTGTCTGTCTAGTCTTGTCTGTCTAGTCTTGTCTGTCTAGTCTTGTCTGTCTAGTCTTGTCTGTCTAGTCTTGTCTGTCTAGTCTTGTCTGTCTAGTCTTGTCTGTCTAGTCTTGTCTGTCTAGTCTTGTCTGTCTAGTCTTGTCTGTCTAGTCTTGTCTGTCTAGTCTTGTCTGTCTAGTCTTGTCTGTCTAGTCTTGTCTGTCTAGTCTTCTCTGTCTAGTCTTGTCTGTCTAGTCTTGTCTGTCTAGTCTTGTTTGTCTAGTCTTGTCTGTCTAGTCTTGTCTGTCTAGTCTTGCCTGTCTAATCTTGTTTTCTTGGAAATCATGTGTGGGCAGATGAAAATCGGCATGCTATTTGAAGTCATTACTTTACGCCACTCCAGTGGAAAATTTCGATGAATTGCAAAATCAGATAGTTGCTGGGTGTAACTCAATTAGGAACAAATCTGGAGTGTTTGAAAGAGCTCGGCACTTAATGTAGAGAAGATTGAATGCTTGCATCAAGGCTGGAGGAGTCATTTCGAATATTGTTCTAGATTGAGCAACTTTCCATGTACTTTTTGATAATAAAATGTTACCAGAAATGCATCCAATACCGAAATATCAGCGATATTGTTCGTTTTCCGATATATCGGAATCGACGATATTACTTTGCCAATAATTTCACCGACACGTTTTGAATTACGCGCTATAACCATCCATCATGTAAATGCGCCTTTCTCGCGCTTAGTTTATTCATGTAATCGCGGAATAATTTATCTACGCACGCGGAATTCTCGCGTTTTACGAGTTCCTGTGCAAGCTTCTTTGCCTAGTAGAAAATGCAACGTAGAACTCATAACGGAGGTATGGATAATGATGGATGACATGGTGGACATTTTACGTTATTTTGAAGAGATTACAAAATCAATCAGAAAAGCCATAGCTGTATTATCTGGCGCTATTCCGTTAAATAAGAGTCGCCGAAGATTGCTACTGAATAGCCAAGGCACAGACAAACGCCTTTCATTCAAGAACGCTACACAAGCATAATCTAACCTAAATTAAATCTAGCTTAATATAGATTACATCGACAGCGACCAAATAGTCTTCCCGTCACTGTGCGTTTTAACTAATTAATAGTTTCAGCCACCGAGGCGTTGAATGTCTTTTGCAACAGGGAATGTATCGAAACTTATGGCTATGATATTTGCTCTTAATGAAAGGTTTGATTACGTATAGTCTTGATAACCCGACACAAATTCCGGATTATCAGGATTCAAACGTAATAACAATTTCATACATTTTATGTATAGTTGTATTTCAGAAAGAATAAAATACGTATCTATATAGGTAAACGTGTACATACAAAAAATGTACAAACTTAGTAAACATACATGTAATGTATTACATACATGTAATGTAAACATACAAAATATGTACAAACTTAGAACAGATAGTAAGACAATTGTAGAGTGGAGTTAGCTTTGTCAGAATCGTTAATCAAGTTATCAGAGTTAAAAGCAAGCAAATGTTTGTTGGCCAGTCCTTTTTCCAAGAACACTGGATGTTTTTGACTTTATTTCTTCTGTGTGCGAGGTTTATATCCGGCGCGGGGCAGCTTAAAGAAAGACACAAGTTTCTCCAGAGTGCCGGATTACTGAACTTGTCGAATTAACTAACCGCCGAATTAACAGGATTGTAATGTATACCTCTTTTCCAGCAGTTAGAATTTTTTTTTGTGGCAGAGATTAAACAGTTTAAAGATGTGGGAGTGGATATTGTCTGGGGGGTTTCTTAGGAGTAGTTTTGTACAAGGTCGGAACTAGGACCGGAGAACTAGAACTAAGGTCGGAAATTCGTCGTTGGTTTTTTCTTTATAGTTCGTTATAGTTTATTTATTCTTCGTCGTGTCCCTTGTGTAGAAAAAAAAATTATAGCAGCATGTAACTGCTTCGAAGTTATTATGGTCGAAAGAAGCGATAGATGAACGATGTGTGGAAATGTCTTGAGAAAAGGAGGGCTTTGTCGGAGTCGGTTGTACTTCTACTTTACCAGTACTTCGAAAGCAATCAACTGATCGTAATACCTGCCTTCTAAACTGATTCCTATTAAATACAGCCATAGAATGCACGGGTCGATACGGTATACCATTTTCCAGGCGTCTGCCATGACGAAAATAACTTTCGACAATAAAAGTTTTTTGCTCTTTTGTAAACAGTTTTAAATTAAATAAATTAAGTAAGACCGGTAGAAATAACATAAAACGGTGAATTAATTTGTGTATTCGTAAAAATTGACAACACATTCAACATCTGTTGTAAGTTTGTTCTGCTTTGTTAATTTTATAATTCACAACACTATAAAATAAATCAGTGTTAAATTTATGAGAAGGCGTTTTGTTACAATATACTAATCGAGTAAGGCGCCTTCCCTGAACTAAAAAGGTGTAAAAAAATGACTTAAAAAATTAATAAATTTTTTGAAAATTCAGAAAATTTGTCAAAAAAATGCGATTTACGTCTAGAATTTTTTCCGGTGAATTGAGCAAAAAATTAGGTTTTTTTGGACGGGATTTACAAAGGTCCGCCCCCGCAGGGCGCGGCAGTAGGTGCGTTTTAAATGTTTCACTTTTTCCTCAAAAACTCCGTTCCTCTTGCGCGCCGAAACGGGAAATCGTCATTTTCTGTTGTAAAACTGAACGGACCGTCGACCCGTGTTTGTCTGCCGCTCGCAAGTCGCACACGGCGTCCTCCAGGTGCCAAAAACAGGAGATCGTTTCTAGCACCTTTTAGGAGAAGTTTTGGTCCGCGGCTCGATTTTTTTACTGCGTCATCTTGCCGCGTCGATTTCGTGTTTTTTGACGTAATGCGGAAAAGTACGCGACCGTAGGTTCACCCAGTGCGTCAAAAAATGTGAGCGAAAAAAACGTTTTTCCAATCACATCTGTGGACGCCGTTCTCTTGATTGAAGAGCGCCGTGTCTCCAAACCGGTTCGTTCGATGCTAGATGTTTACCCGCAACGGGCGGTGGAATAATCTGGGACCTGCGGCATCCTGTTCCCGCTCTGGGTCAATTTTAACACAAAAAAATCGGAAAAACGCGGTGTTTTTTTCAGAAAATTTGCGGGGTTCCCTCTCCTGGTATACCTAACAGCCGGATCGGGACCGGACCGGCACCATTCGATTCGGCATAGTGCCTTTTAGTTAGTTTTGGAGTTTAATTGCGATTGCGCGCCAGATAGCGCCGGGACACCCGAAAAACCATGTTTTGCAGACGTACACGAGAATCATCCGGGATTCGCTAAATTAAAGAGCAGGGCGTCGCGGTGGCGGTTTCTAAATAGAGAACGAAAGGGTCTATAAGGCGATAGGAACGGCGCACCGCTCGATCGCATTTGGTCCCATGTCCAACAGCTGATTTTTTATCGTCCATTTTGTACACCTTAGTAACTAATATCACATCATTAGATATAGTAACTATTTTTATAAGCGTTGGCAGCTTTTCATTTCTAATATCTTTCCTTAAATTAATGTCACTTTGATTTCAGACAATTGGCAACACTATATGCTTAAAGATAATAGTACGAAATATATCCTGAATATAATAAATATTCAACCTGTTCGATAATCTACAAAATTAAATCTTACTAGGACTTAGATAAATGTCTAACTGAAACAACTACTTCCCTGGCAAATACCACGCAGGATATTGAATTACACAACAAAACACTTGTATATTACTACTAGTACTACCAGTTAAATAACATTTCGTTTCAAATTTTAAGTGACTAGCGTGTAGAAGGTTTGTGTAGAAAGAAACGAAATGTTATTTAACTAGTAGTACTAGTAGTAACATAGAAATGTTTTATTGTGTAATTCAATATCCTGCGTGCTATTTGCCAGGGAAGTAGTTGTTTCAGTAAGACATTTATCTAAGTACTAGTAAGATTTAATTTTGTAGATTATCGAACAGGTTGAATATATATTATATTCAGGCTATATTTCGTACTATTATGTTTATTTAAATATAAATACATCTAGTGCGGCCCCCTCAATTTTTATTTACTATATGATTAATAAAGTACATCTCAGAAGTGTTTGATTATAGTATTTTATAAACCTGACAGCATTAAAATCATTTGAGACTAATTTAATATTTTGTGCAGTAGGAGTACATCTTGCAACTCATACAACCTAAGCTGATGCGCTTTCTACAAGAATCGCGCAGCTCGCAATTCTGCTTACTCTTTCATATACAACTTCACGTTCTACATATATCATGTGGCGCTGAAAGCGCCACAAGTGTCAAAATGCATTATACAATTTCACCCTCATCAATTATTCCACCTTTAGCAACTATTCCATTCTTTTCAACTCTTCCATCCACAATAACTATTCCATTCCAAAAAAATCGTTCGATATGTACTAGTTTATAACTAATGAAATTGTTGAACTTAACACTAAAAACAATGCGACATAACCTCAAGACCACTGACAGCTACTTAAAAATGATGATTTGATAATTTGTTTATTTTTATGTGTGGAATTAAGAAATCTTCAAATTCTTGCCAAGAGTGGATTCCAAGACTTTTAGTACTCACGTTATTTGATATACTGTGAGGTAATTCGAAGTTTTCTAAGTTATTTTTATCTCATTATATCAAAAAATAGTTGCAATTTGTTTAAGAAAGAATTTAAAATAAAACACGAAACATTTCAATTATACATTCACATTTCATTTGGTTTTTTTTAATAACTTTATGTTAATAACAAATTCTAGACATTAAAAATCAATCACTAATTTACTTCTGAAAATCCCAAACGACTTTTTAATTAATTATTTCAAAAACTAAAAATAATTACAACTTGTTTAAGAAGAAAAACGTATGCGGTCTGGGGACAGCCGCACACTGGGACGGATTACGAATTTACGGCGACAAAAATAAAATCCAGTTCATTTAAATTTTTTGTTTCACATATTACCTTTTGATGACAATCTGATGATTCTAATATAAAAATAGTCTATATTAGATGTACACGATTAATTAAAAATTCAAATTTAAGTAGAAAAAAAAATAAAAACATTTTTTTACAAATTCACAACCGATCTTTCTCAAAATCAATGAGCATCACTATTTGCACCTTCTTCATCATCACTGACGATATCGTACTTACAAAAACTTTCATCTCTTAATACAAAAAATAGTTCATTTCTATTAAACGTTCTCTCTTGCAAATGGTGATTATCACGACTATGTGGAAAAAAGGGTGTAATTCTCAGTAAGGTGGAACGATGTGGACGGAATTTTTGTTTTTCTAGAATTGTCTATGTTTGTTTTGTTTTACAAAATATTTAATTTAACGGAACTATGCGGATCTTTTTTTAAAAATCAATTTATTGCAGTTTATTACAAATTTTTTAAATTTACGATAGTCGATAACAAAACTTTTTTTTTAACCGAATTGATTAAAACTTTCTACAAATTTGATATTATTACATGTAAATACATACTTGAAGCTATATTCTCCATATTTAAAAAGTTCACAATTTTTTAACACAAACACAAAACAGATGTAGTAAAACAAAGTAAAAAACTTTAACAAAGTAAAAAATCCAGCGCAACTAATTCCTTTTTGGTACCTAAGGTACACGAGCGATGTTTAACACGTTCCCATAACCAATGGAATTGATTTTTCGCATTTATTTGTTTATAGTATTATGGATGGGTTATCTAACAATGCATTTTAAGTGGTTCTGCTTAATTGTGAGACATTGTAAAATTCTATTTTTGTCGCCGTAAATTCGTAATCCGTCCCAGTGTGCGCCATTAGGAACGAAGTTCCTCGCGCATTTAACAGAATCGAAACTTATTTTTTTGAATTATTATTAAAATATTGAAAGTGCACGCTAATATTATGATTGCATGTTCTAGAAAATATGAATAAACAATCTAAATCTCCACATTCAAACTCAGTACAAAGTACCAACTTATTACAGCGGAACACAGCCTATTCAACATTTCTGAGTCTCTATAATATTCTTAAGTCTTTTCAAGACTATAAAGACAATTTCTACGAATCGCTACAAGTACGAATCACTACGAATCACTATTAAGTATTTTTCTTGCACTAGTTTTCACATGCATTTAAGTAAGGTGAATTATAAAGTTTTGCAAATATATGCATCATTTCTTCGAGAGGAACTTTATGATTCACCTTACTTAAATCCATGTGAAAACTAGAAGAAGTAAAATTCTTATAAGAGATTCGAGACGCGTTTCGAGATTTATCCTTAAAACCTTCCTACGTTAGAAATAATCATACAAACTTGAAACAATCGGAACACAGCCTGAATATATAAATATATTCAACCTTTCCGGAGCTCTATAACAATTACTGAGTCCTTCTAGGACTACCAAAACAAATCTCATGTGAAATTTGTCAGTTATTTAATAGCTGAAGTCCAATAGACTGAAGTCCACCTTCGTGTGGCACTCAACAAAAACCATAAAAATAACATTGTTGTTAAGGTCATGTCTTTCCGATAACTTAAGTAAGTAGCCATCTGCAGACGCTTTTCGAGATTAATAAAAGCAAAGCTGCACCGATGAGAGTTTGCTTTTATTAATCTCGAAAAGCGTCTGCAGATGGCTACTTACTTAAGTTATCGGAAAGACATGACCTTAACAACAATGTTATTTTTATGGTTTTTGTTGAGTGCCACACGAAGGTGGACTTCAGTCTATTGGACTTCAGCTATTAAATAACTGACAAATTTCACATGAGATTTGTTTTGGTAGTCCTAGAAGGACTCAGTAATTGTTATAGAGCTCCGGAAAGGTAGAATATATTTATATATTCACGCTGTGTTCCGATTGTTTCAAGTTTGTATGATTATTTCTAACGTAGGAAGGTTTTACCAATTCTACCGTTAGCTTGTGATTTCACTATTGCCTCTCTATAATGTTTATAAATATAGTAAAAAAATAGCAAACACTGTAAACACATGTACAATAATTCTATGTAAACAGTAAGCGATTGATTCAAATTTTAATATTTTAAGAACCTACTTTTCTGAATCAGTATTTTTTATAATTCCTTTTTTTTCTTTTTCCTTTTTTCTGTGTCGATACTCTTTTTGACGCTGAGCTTGTGATTTGACTGTTGCCTATTGTCTCTTTTTCAAATATAAAAAATTAAAATTTCTTTTATCTACTCGCACACCAAAATGAACACAATCGTGTGTAAAAGTATCCAAATAGTGCATAATAGTATATTTTGGGTTTAATATTTTCAATATTAAACCCAGTTGTGTGCAAATCATTTAGCTGTCGGGCCACATTGCCCATGAAAATTTCACCACGGGCCACATTAAATAATTTTCTATTTTGTTATTTGTATACCACGACCGTTGCATCTATACATGCCTAGACACAACAATATTCTTGGGTTTTCTCAAAGAAACGGACAATATATACCAGGGTTGTCCGAGGGCCAACCAAGGATATCCAAGGGCCGCTTTAGAAAAGTGCGGTTTGGAGGGCCGCATTGTAAAACACTATGCACGTTATTTTTTCTATATTTTATCGTTTATGTAAGAATTGTGTATATTTTGTATTTGAGGATAATTTATATATTTAGAGTCTGCTCCGCGCTGAAAAATGTGTGGTCGCCGGCCCCATGTTGAACAGTCCGGATATATACTTCTTGTTAAACGATACATTTTTAGAACCCGCAAATGTGCAGTGTCTATGATATAGTGGCAGGTAGATAATAAAGTAAACATCAGGCTTGGCATACAGAGCGTGTGACGGCACCTTCCGAAAGCTTGGAAATAAAAAACCCCAGAGGCCAGTATATTGGTGGACCGATGAAATTGCTGACACAAGATTTAAATGCATAGTCGCCAGAAGAAAACACCAGCGCCAAAGAACCAAAAAAACTAACGAAGAAAATATTAAATTGTTTAAACACGAATACAAACGCTTAAAGGATCTCACAGACCGGCGCGAAAGTTTCGTTGCCGCGACCGCTGCGATATCGCGGCGGACCGGTTGATACGGCGGCTTATGTACATGCTCAGACCAACAAGCGCCGAAAATCGCGCTTGTTGGTCTGAACATGTACATAAGCCGCCGTATCAATCGGTCCGCCGCGATATCGCAGCGGTCGCGGCAGCGAAACTTTCGCGCCGGTCTGTGAGATCCTTTAAAAAGGAATTACGCCAGCTAATATACAATTCCAAACAAAGCCACTGGAAGAAACTGTGCATGGAACTGGACAAGGACACATGGGGAGACGCGTTCCAAATAATAAGAAGGAACTTAAGGATTCGTTCTCAAAATCTCCCAATGTCGCTGGAAAGAGCGCGTCAAGTCGCGGACGTATTATTCCCAGAGCATGCTCCCTTTGACTGGCTACAACCAGAAGTCGTAAATACGCCCTACTTCACAAAAGAGGAACTTTCTATTGCGAGCAAGCGCATTAGAAACGGCAGAACACCAGGCCCCGACGGTATACCACCTGACGTAGTGAAAATAACAGCTGCACATCAATCCGACTTCGTCCTGAAAGTCATGAATAATTTGATAACCGCCGGAAACTTTCCAACTAGATGGAAGCGTGCGAAGCTCGCCCTCATCAGGAAGGGGGATAAACCAATAGATGATCCCACATACTACAGGCCTATCTGCTTACTCGACGTATGTGGGAAACTGTTGAACAACTTTTACTTACGAGATTGAAGAAAGAGCTCAGGACAGGAGTCGGAGTGTCAAAGCACCAGTATGGGTTCAGGGAAGGACGATCCACCATCACGGCCCTAAAAGCTGTACTGGAAATCGCAGAACAGGCCAACAGTGGGTCCCAGAGAACCAAGCAAATGTGTGCTCTCCTAACATTCAATGTTAGAAATACGTTTAACAGTGCATCGTGGAAGCATATTATGGACTGTTTAACAACTAGAGGCATATCCCCCTATCGATTGCGGATGCTGCGAAGTTACTTCAGTGGGAGAAACATCATACTGCAAGGAGATCGACGGACTGAAGAGAAAAAAATTAGTAGTGGTGTTCCACAGGGTTCGATATTGGGACCCACTTTGTAGAACATACTATACGACGGAATTCTGACAATGAGGCTTCCAGTGGGAGCTACTATAATCGGCTTCGCAGATGATATAGCACTGGTCGCCAGAGCCAGGACAGAACAAGAGCTGATGCAAAAACGCAAACCATGCCAAAACAGAAAGCAAACCATATAACATCCCTAATCAGTGCGTGGTTGAAAGAAAAAAACCTGAGTCTAGCACCTGAAAAAACTGAAGCTGTCCTCCTCACGGGACTGAGACAACTTTGCCCCATATTATTTAAAGTGGAAGAGGCAATAATAAGACCAAAAGAAACCATCAAGTACCTTGGAATAACCATCGACAAAAGGCTTTCGTTCGCTGCACACATAACCGAAGCAGCAGCAAGGGGTTTAAGAACACTGGCAAAAAAACCAAATCTGGAGGGGCCAAAGAGTAGTTCGCGCAGAATTCTCAGCTCTGTAGTGAAGGCTATTATGCTGTACGGTGCCTCTATATGGGCCTCTGAACTAAAAAAAGAAATTAACCTGCAGAAGCTCGCACAAGTTCAGCGAAAAGTGGCACTACGTGTAAGCAGAGCTTACAGAACAGTTTCAGGAGTGGCCGCGCAGGTTATTTCAGGTATCCCCCCAATAGACCTGGCCGCAAACGAGAGGAAAAGAGTGTATGACTCAGAGGGCGACAAACAAAGTAAACGTCTGGCCAGACAAGAACTCCTCGAGAAGTGACAAGAAACTTTCGGGATTTTTTATAGCTGTGTTTATATTAGAATGCGAATCGCAAAACCAACTTTTTATTACAAATAGATATTATTTTCTTAATTAAAGTAACTTATAAAATGCTTTGCGATCCACACAAAATGTCGACGGGAGCCACAAGCTGCCCATGCTTATTAGCCCAGGCCTGCTCAGGCCGCCATTAGCCCAGGCCTGATTTAACCCTTATTAAACGATGGTTCCCACCCGGATACCCATCGGCGTATATCTTGTTGAATATTTCTATTCCAAGAAGATTGTCCAAAATCTTTAAATCAGAATTTAAATGAGAAACGTGGTCAAAGGAAATTTAAATGAGAAACGTGGGCGGGAGAAATGCGTCAAATCGGGTTTGGAGAATGAAAACGGACGTTTTGAGTGATTTTCGAAAGAAATTTTGCCGGGAGACAGTGGTAAAATATTTAAAAAACTCCACACAATTGAAGATTCTTTGAGATATTGTGGTGCCGCCGAAGGCGACGGGGGTGCGACGCGAACACGAAACTGCGCTTTCTCGGCCGCCGAGCGACCGAATTTGGACCGATCGCGATGCGAATGGTGCTATTGGGAGCGCCGATTTTTTCCGCACAAAACTGTCATATCGAATTTTCGAGGCTTCGCTGAGAATTTGGAGATAGTTGCGAAAAAACGAAAAAAAAATCGCAAACTACGTTTTGAGGTTCTATTGCGAGCCGACCTCTGAACGGAACGCCTTCCCGTTTGCGGGTCCGGTTTTGTAGGTTCTTTCTATCTGGGCTTTCGAAGAGGCCTTGTTAGTTTTTGCAAAAATGGCCGGGCGGTACAAGTTTTTGTAAAACCGGACGGCGGCTGCCGAACCGGAAGTGGGTGGAATTTTGCAATTTCTTCTACACCGTTCAATGTAGGTCGACGGTATCTTGCGTACGATGTGCCGATTCGCAGAAACTACGAGGTCGCCACGGTCGATAGTAGGAAATCGATAGGATGTCAATGCGCATTCGAGATCTACAAAAGTACAGATGGCACAACTTCCTGCCCTACAGTCGCAGATCGAGAATAGACTGTAGCGTGCCATAGGCTATTAAAAGTTGATAAAAGTTCGCAACTGGCAAAGTTATTGCAAAAAATCGAAATTTTTGAAAGGTGTCCTTCCGCCGGAAATTGCCGACATTTTGAAACCAAGTTTGCACGTTTCGCTTGCACGGTGCGCCCACCAAAGCCCTGGGAATCGTCGTCCATTTTTCGCGCGTTCATTTTCGTCCGTTTTTCAACTTTAGCAACTTTTACCGCGGTAGTTCGCAAATTTCTCTTTTCTGCAAGGGTAGTAAATTTCGCTTCTTCGCCGCCTGCGGTTCGGAGAATTTTCCAAAATTCCTCAAATTTTGGATACTTCAAAATAGGAATTTTCTTACCACGACATTTACGCTACAACGAAGAACACCAATCGGTGGTAACACATTTCCGCACTTTCACCTGCAAGTCCCATCGCAAGAAGATTCGAATTTTCGATTTTTTTTCCGCATTTTCTGAACCAAGAATTCAGCAAGAAAAGACACTGGCGCTACTGGCGGGACGCAAACACAAACGTCATCCCAACCGTCAGTCAGTTGAAATCAACTAATAAATTTGTTTTCGGACAAAACTCAGACTTTTTGAACAATTCTGAACGAGAAGAGAACCCCAAGCAAGTTTCGCACAGAAAAGTTTGTTCATTATTATTATGTTCGTTATCATCATTAAAAATATGATATTAGTGGAATTATGTGCCAAAATATTTGTGATTATTTAAACTGTTTTTCTATTCCGAGTTTTAAATCTATTTAATTTCGGAATAAACGTTTTTTTTTTGTAACAAACAAATTAACAAGTATTTTATTTATCCTGGGCGAAAAATCTAAATCTTTGACCACGTTTATCATTTAAATTGATGGTTTAAAAAATTGACTGTTCATCAAAATCAAAATTTGCGCACGTTTTATACCTGCTTTAGGACTCGCAGAGTCACTAAACATAATTTATTTCTTATATTCAGGTGGGAACACCTTCCTAGAACATAGATAATTAAATATTGATGGAATGAATTTTGTTGTTTTTAGTTACAATGTACAGGATGTTTAAAAAAGAATATACGTATTTCGCATATCTTCTTATTCTTCTTTCGAATAGGCCTACTTTGACGACGCTTGTTCAACTGTTTGGGCTTTGATTTTTGCGCAGTATTGTCGCATCTACTGCCAGTGTAACTCCTCTCTTCTGTCCAGGGGGTACCTTTCCTTCGGGTTTTTTCCTGAAATCGACTGACTTCCTCCAGGGAGCGTCTCACAGTCTGTTTTGGAGATCTGTTAATCCCAGTTCTTTAATATCCTTCTCGGTTTCTGTCAACCAAGTGGTACGAATCTTTTTGTTTTGTCAGAAGGTGAACAGACAGTAGGTTAGTCGGTTTGGAGGCAATTTTGCAACGTGGCCATAGAAAGCTACCCTTCTTTTCCTTGCACAGTCAGAGAGCCTCTCAATATGTCCGTAGATTGGTATTAGGTCAAATTGGTATTAGGTGAAATCCAAGTCTTTTGCTTCCTTTGCAAGTGTTTGAAGGCTGTAGACTTCATGAGCAATCCAAAAGTCCTACACAGATCCACCAATCGTTCTCCGTTGCGGTTGGTTGGCTTATGCGCCGGATAATTGCCTACTATGTTTCTGTATTTTTTCTCTCTTCCCAATTTAGCATTGAAGTCACCAAGCAGTATGACGGTGTGCCTCTCTGGAAGTTTAGTTATAAAATCTTCCAAGTCTTCCCAGAATTCATCAGTTCTGTATTTTGCATATGTTTATTAATCTTTAAGACATACAAATATGAAAGTTTACACACATAAGTACGAGTACGAGTATCATATATATATATATATATATTTATATATATATATATATATATATATATATATATATATATATATATATATATATATATATATCTATATATATATATATATATATATATATATATATATATATATATATATATATATATATATATATCTATATATATATATATATATATATATATATATATATATATATATTTATATATAGTTTCAAGTTTAAAATGGAGATGTTCAATATGTCCTCCATCTGCGACACGAATAATACTACACCGATACTCAAATTCCTCCCAGAATCGGGCGAGCATGTTTTTCGTCACTGATGTTATGGCAGTACAGTTCAACTCTTCCAGGTTGTGTGGGAGTGGTGGTACATAAACCTTGTCTTTAACGAAATTCCACAGAAAGAAGTCACAGGGTGTAAAATCCGGTGACCGTGGAACCCAGCTGAGACATGCTAAGTCGTCAGCTCGTTGACGCCCAATCCAACGGTTCGGCAGAGTATCATTCAGATATTCACGCACTTGGCGATTCCAGTGAGGGGGTGCCTCGTTTTGTCTAAAAATGAATTTGACTTCGTGCAGCCTCGGAAACAACGAGTTTTTTAACATAGCGAGATACTGCTCACCGTTAACCGTGTTTCTATCAAAGAAGTAAAGCCATGAACAGATGATCGGGAGATGATATCGCACAAAACATATTGACTTTGGGCGTATCTCGTATGTTCAATGACTGCATGTGTTTTTTTCAAATTCAAACATTGTGTTTGTTTACCCGACCACTAATATGGAAAGTCGCTTCATCACTGAACAGAATGCGTTTTGCGAAAGTGTTATCATTGTCCATAGCTTGCCCGAGTATGGAAGGAATTTGAGTATCGGTGTGATATTGTTCGTGTCGCTTATGGAGGACATATTGAACATCTGTAATCTAAACTTATGAGGTACGTAAATATGTGTGTAAAGTTTCATATTCGTGTGTCTTAAAATTTAATAAATATATGTATATTCTTTTTAAAACACCCTGTATATTAAAGCCATGTCTTCGAATTAATTTATTAAAAAAAAAAGGTTTTCTGTTTTTACTGCAAAGTTAACTAATATGGTGTTAGCAAATTTACACGAAATATCAAAGAAACCATTGTTGAGGAAAGACTGAGCTTACAAACTAAGTTATTATTATACAAATCATAATTATAACTGCCATGAGAAAGCGTAGAGCTTCTTTTTATGGACACATAATCCGAATGAGTAATGATAGACTCCTCAAAAGAATCATAATGGCCCGGAAAATCCTAAGAGACCAAGAGAAATAGATCACGGAAGTAGAAACAGACCTAGCATTGTTGGAAATAACGGAAGCGGACATCAACGGGAGAAGCACAGTAAGGCTAAGGCCTGAGTGCGTTGTGCGTTGAGCGGCGAGCGGGGCGTGCAGTTTAAGCGGGCAATGGGCGTCCAATGTCTGGCCTGACAATGCGTTATGAGAACAATACAGCGTGCAGCTGCATCCGACGCGACGGTCTCCCACTCATCTCAGAGACCTAGCCTAGCTCAAGTCTCAAGAAATCAGTTCCATAGACAGCGTTGTCGTGGTTGATTTACCATCATGGCATCTTATGATGTTTTTGACATGTTTTTAGAGGAAAATTCTTTATTAAAAATGGACCTATTACCAAAGGATGGTCCTAGTGCTGTTGTCAAACAAAGAAAGAAGTTTGGAGAATTTTCTACGCTATATTCAACTTTGAGAGAAAATGAAGAAAAAATCCACGAATATACGAGAATGTCAATATCAAAATTACCTTCAATTTTTAGTTTTACTGTCAATTCTCTCGAAACTTTTGCTTTGTGCTTCATATTTTTATAGAGCGGGTGACTCGATAACCAAATTTCTGGTTTAGCCTGAATAAGGGAAATAATTTCTTCAAACGACATACTGCACGCCGTAGACGAACGCTAAACACAAACTGATTTGAAATGAGCGTGCACGCCATGCTGCCCGCCCCGCTGCACGCAAACCCAAAAGCCCCGCTCACTTACTTACTCAGGACGCCTGCTACTAAGACCATGTGTTTGAGATGCACGCTGCACGCCACGCCCCGCTCCACGCTCTTTCGAGCGTGCACTCAGGCCTAAGCCTAAGAGAGAAGATAAGAACCTACGACGGTTTCCCGGCAAGAGAGACAAAGATGAGCGGCACGAAATGGGACCCTGAAAGAAAGAAAAGGCAAAGCGAAATGATGAAAAAGTACTGGGAGAAAAGGAAGAAAGAAACTGGAAATAATGAATATTGAAGAAAATATTGTGAAGAAAAGATTGTGAACATACTGTTGTTGTTGTTAAGCCCGGTCCAAAGTGGCCAAATATCGAAATTTAAAAAAAATATATATACAAATCATTGATACTACCGCATGCTAATTTTTGTATCAGCTTTGAGCATATTTCGTAAAAAGGCTCCAAATTATACAAGACAGATGTATGCGTAAAATAATCAAAAGTAAGATATACACACCCGAAAATACAAACACGTGTGTTACAGTACCTGGGACTAAGTTCAATTATACCGTATGAAATATAATAACTTGATAATTAAATATTTCGTGTTTTTTATGTTTTAATTAAATTTTTTTAAGAGGAGTCCATTAATTCAATGAACGTCTGCTGCTTTGTTTAATTTATTTGTTTACTCCAAGAATAAAACGATTTAATATCAAGTAATTTATCTCACTCTGAAAACAATTTTAAATAAATATCACCTTTTAAGCACACATATTATTTATTTTCGAAAAGTGCAAAATTCTTTATTTTTCATTTTACGACCAAAAGTCATTCTTAATAAAAAGTTCTGCTTGTTGAGAAAATGTATTGACGATAAGAAAAATTTTGATCAAATGTACAGGGTGGTAATAAATTAGGAAAGTATGAAAATGCTTCACGGGATAAGTACCATTATTTATTATTTTTTTCAAAAATTTTATAAAACAAAGCTGCTTATAAACTAACGTAGAGTCTGAATACAAATTTTGAAATAAAAATTCGAATTTTTAATAATAAGATAATAACAGATTTTTATTTATTTGCATTTTACATTATTAGCAATGCACCTACATTATTAGTAATACGGTCAGTTTTAGATAACCCGAAATTATCTTTAAAGAAGCGACACTGGATGTGAGCAAAAGGGTATTACACAATTTTTAAACAATACAAGATTTACAAAGCTTGCTGGATCAATTAGTAGCGAGCAGCTAGGAGAGCGGACTTATCTTAAATATCAAAAAGACCAAATTTATGACCATTACAAAATCAGTGCCACAACAGGAAAACCTATGGATCAATGTTGAATTAGTAGAGAAAGTCAGTAAATACAAATACTTAGGAACAACTATCAATGAAAATAATGAGTGCACTGAAGAAATTAAAACAAGAATTGGACAAGCCAAAACCATATTTGACAGAATGAGAAATTTGCTATGCGATAGAGATCTTAACTTACAACTTAAAGTCAGTTGGTGAGGTGCTACGTATTCTCGGCGTTGCTATATGGGAAGGAATCCTGGACGCAAAAGAAAGATATAAGTGATCGACTGGATTTGGGATGATCATATAGAAGTGATCATATAGAAGTGATCATATAGAAGTATCTTAAGAATAATTTTAGATATAAGTTTAGGGTAGACATGGTAACAAATGAGGAAGTGCTGGGAAGAAGGAAATGGAAAAGGAATTATTGAACACAATTAAAATAAAGAAGCTGCGGTATCTGGGTCACGTGGTGAGGGGAGAGAAATATGTATTGTTGCAGAATATTTTGCAAGGAAAGATACAGGGAAGGAGAATCAGACGTAGAAGACGCATTTCCTTGTTAAATAACCTAAGAAAATGGTTCAACTGTAGTTCCGTTGAGTTGTTTAGAGCTGCAACATCAAAAGTGATTGAAGTGATTGAAGTGACAAAAATTCTAAGATGAAATGAGATCTTCGTGATTTTTTATCACCCTAGAAAATATTGAAAGTTCTAATATAATTTTGAAAGAGAATCATTTATTCGACGTATTTCAAAATGTGTCGAGGTTAATGGTCATCACTTCGAACATTTGTTATAATTTTCTGCAGAAAAAATCAACTAATTTATTCAGATCTTTTTATAATTAATAAAATTACGATTTCCTGTCTTTGCACGTGTATTTTGGTGAGAAACCATTTCAAGGTCATGATATCATTGGATTCGTCTGAATAGTGGCTACAGTGTCCTGAAAAAAAATACTCCCACGAAGAATATTCTTCAACTGATCATGAAGGAAAATTCTCTAAATGCACTACCCCAGGTGGTAACCAATCCACCGTCACCTATGGTGACGTTAGCAGACCTTCGGATTCTGGGGAGTCCGCATCAACATGCTTTCAAGGATGAGTCGGAGCATCCTGAAATCACCGGACGTAAACTCAGACCAAGACGGCAAAGCTTCTTCGCAACATTTAATGGCAACTCACTGCTAAAAGTGGGTAAACTGAAACATTTGACTGATTCACTAACACGACACAACATAATACTAAGCAGTACTGGAAACCAGATTTACGGACGAACATGCCTAAGTCTACAGAATCCGCAAAGGAAAAGTAGGTCAGCGGGTAATGAAGAACATACCCCACTTAGGTACAGGATTTATAATCAGTCACTGGATACTGGATTCAGTCAACAACTTTACCTCCCCGAGCAGTCGTGCATGCATGCTCTCTCTCAAATGCGCAAACAAGGGCAAGTATAATCAATCCCCAATCAACCAGTACAACAGACGCAATCTAGACAGAACTGATAAATTCTGGGAAGACTTGGAAGATATTATCTCTAAACTTCCAGAGAAGCACAACGTCATACTACCTGGTGACTTCAATGCTTAATTGGGGAGAGAGAAAAAATACAACAGAAACATAGTAGGCAATTATCCGGCGCATAAGCGAACCAACCGCAACGAAGCACGATTGGTGGATCTGTGTAGAACTTTTGGGTTGCTCACGAAGTCTACAGCCTCCAAACACTTGTCAATGAAGCAGAAGACTTGGATTTCACCTATTACCAACCTGGGCGAATTCCAGATGGATCATGTGGCAATTTCACGAAAATCTCAAAAGGAAATACATTACGTGAAGGTAGTAAGAAGCGCCAATCTGGACTCAGACCACTACCTCTCAAAGATCAAAATAAGAATACCGCCTAGAAACACTAGATTACACAGAACCTTAAAAAATGTAAGATTTGACGTAGAGCGACTCAAGAACAGTCAAGAAGTTGGTCAGAGACTGAACAATACAGAGCTAAACAGCTGGGACCAACTGAAAGAGACTCTGGTCAAGGCAGCCAATGAACTCACCCCTCTCGCTAGAAGAAGGAAGCATCTGTGGTGGACTGAAGACGGTGACAATGCAATAGCGCAAACACAGACAGCCTGGGTGAAGTGGAATTCCAAGAAGGCCAACAAAAATTGGCATAAATTTTTGGAACAAAGCAAGGTTACAGCCAAGATAATTCGAGGAACCAAAGGAGCCTTCACACAAAACCTACTAATCCAAATCGAAGAGTGCATTGCTGAGAATAACTCCAGAGATTCCTTTGGAAGCTTCATGCAGACACTCGAAAAATAGGCTCTGCCAAGCCTCCACTTTAGAGACTCACAAGGCAAACTGGCTTATAACGACAAAGACAACTGCCACTTTTTAGCTCAGTACTTTAAAAATCCTCTCAACTGTGACCCACCCAGCGAAGACTACGACTATTAACAAACCACACAAAACCCTGACTCGCTGCTTCCTTCATTGGAAGAAGTTTACCAGATCATTCAACTTCTTAAGAATATTAAGACAGCTAGAGAGGACTCTATCGTTGCTGAACTGTGGAAAGGTGCTGGAAACAATGCCGTGCGCAAGCTAACCGAGATCATCCAGGGCATCTGGGAAACATAGAAATTACCACCCGATAGGAAATATGCTCTGATCCATTCGTTTCACAAAAAGGATTATTTTACTGATATAAACAACTACTGTGGAATTTTTCTCGTCCCGGTAACATACAAGATTCTCTCGAAGGCGTTACAACAATTGTAGAAAATCAGCTGGATAGTCAACTGGGAGAATATCAAGGGGGCTTCAGGAAGACCCGATCCGGTTTTGAACAGATCCTCAATCTTAAAACTGTACTTGCATACTCAAAGATAAGAAACTGCAAGGTGGTCGTCACCTTTGTAGATTTTAGGAAGGCCTACGATTACATTGATAGAGAAACGCCTAACAAAGTACTCCAGGAACTAGGGCTAGACAACGAAACCCGCAGACTCATCCTAGAAACTTTGATCAACGCCCATTTTAAGGTTAAATTTAGAGGCGAGATTTCAGAAAGCTTCGAAATAAAATCTGGAGTGAGACAAGGAGAGGAACTTTCCCCACTTCTCTTCAACTGTATCCTTGAAAAGGTTATGAGAGAATGGCGCAAGGAACTGAACAATTTGGGTGCTCAGAGTGGTATCTACCTGGGACGTAAAAACGCTGGACTGGTTGTAAATTGCCTGGCCTTTGCAGATGACATGGTACTGTTTGCTAATTCTCTTGAGATGGCAACTATGCAGGTAAACTGCCTCAGAAAACAGGCTGCCAGAGTGCTACCAACATCAGAGAAGCAAACAGAGAGATGCTACTAGAACAGGGAAACATCAAGAGGTCTGAGAAATTTAAGTATCTCGGTAAATGGATTGAACCCAACTTAGCAGAAAGAGCATCATTATCCAAGAGAGTCAGCAAGTTAGAACTAGCCTATTGGCTGACTAAGAACACTTACAATATGAAATGCCTGTCACGCAACCTTAAACTTAAGCACTACACATCAGTCTTACGACCAGAAGCCCTATATGCCATGGAGTGTCTTGAACCGAAGAGGTCTAGTAGAGAAATTGGGAATCAGAGAGAGCAGAATCCTCAGAAAGATCCTAGGCCCAGTAAAGGAAGATGGGGAATTCCGAAGGCGGCATAACTCTGAGCTCTAGGAATATATTAAGATGCTTTCTGACTGTGCAAGGAAAAGAAGGGTAGCTTTTTATGGCCACGTTGCAAGATTGCCTCCAAACCGACTAACCATCCGTCTGTTCACCTTCTGGCAAAACAAGAAGCTTCGCACCACTTGGTTGACAGAGACCGAGAAGGATATTAAAGAATTGGGAATTACAGATCTCAAAAACAGACAGTCTGTGAGACGCACCGTGAAGGAAGTTTGTGGATATCAGGAAAAACCTCGAAGGAAAGGTACCCCCTGGACAGAAGAGAGAAAGGAGTTACACCGGCAGAAGATGGGACAATACTGGGCAAAGGTCAAAGCCCAGCAGTTGAACAAGCGTGGTCCAAAGTAGGCTTATTCGAAAGAAGAAGAAGAAAGTGTTCCTTCGATGATTGTAAAGATTTAGGTTCAACGCGTTTCTTCTTTGATTTAAATTTATCTCTGTATATTTGAACGTTTTTTGAATCTGTAGTTTGAAAAAAAATATTTTTTCTCTGTCGGTACTCTTCTTAACGCTGTGTTTGTGATTTCACTATTGTCACTCTATAATGTATATGTCTCTGAACCCTATGTTCAACCAAGTCCGCCGGCGCTTTCCCTATCCTCAACTTCGCCGCTGAGTCCTTTTTCCGCAATAGTCAGTCCAGCTCCGTCTCAACCTCCAACCCCCGCACCGGCAACCTTAACCCCTGGCCCGATCCCATTCCCGGTAAGGACGCATGCCCTCGGCAAAGACAAAAACCGCAAGAAATCCAAATCGAAAGCAATCCCCAAAACAAGAACAATCAAATTCCAACAGAACAAAGCCCACCCCCCCCCCCCCCCCCCAGCGCTCAAAAGAGTTCCTCCCCCCAACAATCCCTCCCCGGGCTAAGAAGGACCTACGGAGTCTACGACCTCCTCCTCCAGCAACAAACCTTCCTCCTCCAATTCTAGCTCTAACTCCAAAACAAATACCCCAAATCATCCTCCTTGCCCGATAGAACATAGAAAACAGCACCACCAGAGGAAGATTGACGAGTTGCAGAGGTAGTTAACGCCAGATGAAGCTGCAAGCTTCCACCAGGGCTGAGCCCAAAGCGCAGTTTTTGGCGCTGAAGAGGCATACCCAAGCTAAGCAGCAACAACAGTCGATGGTCATACAGATGCAGTAGATGTAGCAGAAAGAGGAACAGGCAAATATCCAGCACGAACAACACGTGGCGTTTCAGAATCAGGAGAATTTAAACGGAAACTTGGCGTTGTAGCGGAACGACGCCGCGTTCGTTTTGAACCATTTGGTGCAAGGGAGGAACAAACTGAAGAATAACACGCGAATTAACTCGCCTTGTCGAACTGTATTAACTCGATAGTGGTCGAAGCGGCGGCAGAAAAACCTTCGCCGCTGATTTACGAAGAAGCTATTAAAAAGGAGAAGAGTATAAAGAGTCAAACCGTCGACGACGTGTTTGAGGTTTTGGAAAAGAACGGGGAACTGCCGCCGAGTGCGGCTCAAGATCCTTTAACTCCAAACTCTGTTAAAGCAGAACCGCCTTACCCAATTAACGAAACGCCAGAGTCGGCTCTTGGATTAGACGCCGCGGATCTGTTATTTTTATTATAACACTTTGGATATGCTTGAGACGATGAACTTCACGCAGCTCATCGATCTTGGCGAACAGCCTCAGACCAACAACAACTCCACCGTGTCCATGGACAACGACGACTGGCTGGAATCGCTGCTGCCTTCTCAAATCAACGTCAACAACAACCACGAAGATCTTGAGTACGACCCCCTGATGGGCATCGCCTCCGACCCGTTCGACCCCTTCTGTCCACTTTCGCAAACCCCCCGAACTCTCTTGGAAGACAAAGATTTCGCAGACGATTTCGCAGCATAATCAAGTTTTTGTCGTCGAATATTTAGACCGTATCTATTTTATTGGCTACTATGAAAGAAGAGTGATTAATAACCTGAGGTATGCCGACGACACCGTTCTATTGGCTACGAACATAGAAGACCTACAAGAACTAATGACAACCGTTACAGAGCACAGGTTGTCCATGGGTCTTAAACTGAACGTTAATAAGACAAAATGGCTCGTCGTAAATAACCAGCTGAATCTAAGAGTTGGAAATGAGGTGGTGGAACGCGTCAACTCCTATAAGTACCTTGGCTGTAACGTAAACGACAAATGGGACATGACATCGGAAATTAGAAGTCGCATCGAACAGGCAAGAGGAGCTTTCACCAAAATTAAGAAAGTGCTGAACAACAGGCACTTGGGAATCCCCCTCAGAATCAGATTGTTAAGGTGCTATGTGTTTAGTATCCTGTACTACGGCGTCGAGACTTGGACACTTACGGAGGCTATGTGTAAGAAGGTGGAGGCTTTTGAGATGTGGGCTTACCGTAGAGTGCTGAGAATTTCTTGGGTGGATCGAATTACTAACGTCGAGGTCTTGCAAAGAGTCAATAAGCAAACAGAAGTTCTCAACACAATAAAGAGAAGAAAACTGGAATACCTCGTTCATTTTATCCGAAATGATAAGTACAGGTTACAGCAGACAATAATACAGGGTAAAATACAAGGTACGCGCAGTCCAGGCCACCGCAGAACATCATGGCTCAAGAGCCTTCGCCAATGGTTTGGACAAAGTACAAGATCCCTATTTCGAAAAGCTGCAGATAAAATTCAAATAATGAAATTGGTCGTCAACGCCCTTGGAGGGCATGACACATGAAAAAGAAGAAAGAAGAGTGAAATAAGTATTTAACATGATGCCTATCGTCCACATGGATGTTAAAGGATTTGCGAAAGTATCTGTCATATATGACAGTTGACGTATGTGCTTGAGTATTTGTTTTAGGTCAGGGGGGTCCAAACTGCGGTCGCAAGAAAAGTCGCAATGCAGTTTAAAAGAGATCGGTTAATTTAATAAACAAATTCAAACTGAGCCTCGTGCGGAAAAGTTGCAATGCGGTCCAAAATTTAGTAAATAAATGAAAAACAAATTGACAAACAGGGGCAAGATAAGTTGAAATGCGGCCCGAAACAAAAGCGTCAGTTTGATTAATGAATGAAAAAAATTGTCGGTTTTATTTTGGGCCACATTGGAACGCGGGCCCGCGGGTCGCAAGACAAGTTCCAATGCGGCCCAAATCAAAACTGACAATTTTCTTCATTCATTTATTTCACATTACACCAAATTGTGTGTAAAAGTTTGTAATTTTCGGCTGTTATTGTGTGGATTTAGACTAAAATCCACCAATTATTTAGTGTATAGACGAGATTATTATATTGCAACAAAACTTGCGGTCTCAAAAATATGTGTGAAAATAATCTACTATGTGATAAACATGTGTAGTTCAGTATTTGATTTAGATTAGGGAGTGTCCAACTTGCGGCCCAAGACCAGTTGCTATGAAAAACCTCTTATAGACCCTCTCATAGTTGACATTTTTTGTGCGTATGTGTCAATTCTCACCATGGTTTTTGGGCACTTTTTGACGTAAAATAACAAAATGTGTCCGAAACTTTCATATTCCCGCCTTTTAAACATGGTGGACGCGCATACGCTTAACTAACCTTAAACAGTTCTATTATCTAGTCTGTAATAATTACAGGTGACATATGAAGTTGAGCTACTAAGACAGTTACAGCTTGGAAACTAAGTATAAGTTTTAAACAGTATGCAATTGCTTCAAATTACAGTTTTATTTTTTTGTTAATTTATTTGCTTCAGTATTTTGTATACTTTCGTGAGTTTCCATTTCTCAAAACCTAATTCAAATAATGAGTAATATAAACAATATAACTCTCGTATCATCTAAAACGCACAAAATACGCTTGAACATATTTTTTTCTTGTTTAGTTTTAAGGTTATAAACCGACCACGCTCGTCTGTCACTCTGCGAAAGAAACAGCTAGAGCACGTATTATAGAAATGTACACTGAGAGAAAGAAAGAGAGAACGCGCGGTATAGGAATATTCACTGAAAGAAAGAGATAGGCGTATATCGTAACGTATTGTTTCTGCCGAATCACTCTTATGCCCGCCATACACACAACGGTCCACATGACAGGTCTACCTGTGCAGGTTTGCCTGCGCAGGTAGACCGGAGCGTGTGTGGGAATAGAGCTGTGCAGTTTCTTGTGTACGGTTGACCTGCGCAGGCAAACCTGCAGTCCTGTGAAGTTAGCAACCGAATTTGCAAAAATATAATATTACATCGGAGTTCCCGGCAGATATGAAATAGTTCTAGAGTACTAATTTCAATAGTTTTCGCAGAATTTCGCGAAAAAAATGGAAAATACCTAAATTGAGCTAGCAACCACTTTTGAGAAAAACTGTGCGTTTTTTACATATTCCTGTACCTCGACCATAGTTCTGGAGTACTTGATCAATTTTGCCAAAAGTTTTACAAAAATTGACATTTTGCAAAAAAAAATTAATTTTGAAACTTGCAAAAATAGTTCTATTCGCGGATCTGAATAGCACCCTAAGAGTTCTATCAAAGATCCCTTTGTCATTTTTTGATAAAAACCTTAGTTCAAAAGATATTTGCAATAATAAGGGACCCGTTATTTTGAATGCAAATTAAAAAAAATCGCGGAACAGTTCTGTTTGCAGTTCTGTTTGCAGATAGAACTCTTAGAATTCTATGGAAAGGTCCTAACAAGATTTTTCTGTAAAGTTAAAAATTATAAAGATTTGCGAAAAATTAGACTTCACCAATGCGACGAGGTGAAGATGAAAAAAAATCGCGCGACAGTTCTGTTTGTAGATCCCAGTAGAACTCTTGGAGTTCTATCGAAAATCCTTATAACATTTTTCTGTAAAATTAAAAATAGAAAATTTTGCGAAAAATTGCACTTTACCGATGTGACGAAGTGAAGAGAAAATAATCGCGCAATAGTTCTGTTTGCAGTTCCTGATAGAACTCTTAGAGCTCTGTCGAAAATCCTTATAACATTTTTCTCCAAAGTTAAAAATATGAAAGATATGGGAGAATTAGACTTCACCGATGCGATGAAGGAAGGAGAAAATAATCGCGCAATAGTTCTGTTTGCAGTTCCTGGTGGAACTCTTAGAGTTCTTTCGAAAATCCTTATAATATTTTTCTTCAAAGTTAAAAATTCGAGAGATATGGGAAAATTAGACTTCACCCATGCGACGAAGCTAGGAGAAAATAATCGTCCAATAGTTCTGTTTACAATTCCTGGTAGAACTCTTAGAGTTCTATCGAAAATCCTTATAACATTTTTCTTCAAAGTTAAAAATTCGAAAGATATGCGAAAAATTAGACTTCACCGATGCGACGAGGCAAGGAGAAAATAATCGCGCAATAGTTCTGTTTGCAGTTCCTGGTATAACTCCTAGAGTTCTATCGAAAATCCTTATAACATTTTTCTCCAAAATTAAAAATTCGAGAGGTATGGGAAAATTAGACTTCACCCATGCGACGAAGCTAGGAGAAAATAATCGTGCAATAGTTCTGTTTACAATTCCTGGTAGAACTCTTACAGTTCTATCGAAAATCCTTATAACATTTTTCTTTAAAATTGAAGATTAAAAAGACATACGAAAGAGATTTCACTATTGTAGTGAAAACAGCGAAAAAATCGCGCAACCATTCATTTTTTCCTAAATATTCATAATTTTTGAAGGTCATTAAAAGCAAAGTTTAGATTCAAAACTTTCATAACTGATTTATTCACAACATTAGCAAAGTGATAATTTCACACACACATTTTGATTTTATTTAATACAACTGTTTTTCCATTTTATATATCAGGATCCTAAAATCTACATTGATTTTCGCATAGAATATAAAATCTCGACAACACATTCAATAAAACTACCATGCCCATCAAAATATAAATCTATTTCCATACATCATTTTTCTGTTTCTTTCAGTAGTATCAAAAGAATTTAACTTAACTAACGATTCTACTGCGAATAATACAAGTTCTATTCTAATCCACTAATTTTCATTAATGAATTCGCCAATTCTCTAGTACACAATGCAATCTATTTACCGGTTGACAAAAAAAGATTTTCAACAGAGTTTCAACTCTTGCATAAATAAGTAAATGTAGACAAGAGTTTTTTTCAACTTTTCATATCTATCTATTGTCTATGCTAGTGTGAGTTCTCTCATAGTCTTCCAACTGTTATTGCAAATCTTTCCTGTTTTAACATACATGATAAGGTGTGGAACAATTCCCGTTTCTTTAGAAACCTTCTTTACATTTTCACGTAAGTCATCATACAGCTTCCACCAGATTCCATCGAAGACGTATGTCGTGTAGTGTTCGATGAGGCTATTAAAATGAACAGCACCGACGAGTCCATACTCTTGATTTCTTACTAGGAGTGACTTGGAAATAGTTCGCAACACACATTTCTTCCTTTTTTTGAAGGGAATTTCGTTTTCGTTCTGTGGACAAGTTGAAAGATTCATATCTATCATCGGGTAACATCCAAATTCTTTTTCTTCGACGGTATCTCCTTTGCAGTTTCTGCACTTTCTGGTCACTTTCAGATTTTCATTCACTTCATCTACAGCCATTTGCATGAAGTCGTAACCGTTGTTGAAAAGAACGTGCGTGTTGATGGAAATATAATAGAGCTTAACAGTGCGCCAGTTATTGCACATCACACGCGATATTTTTTTGTTCGAAATCGGCATTTCACGGAATATCGTCTCATATAATTGCCCCACATTTGATTTCGCGTCCAAAGTCAATATTTTGCGGGTCGTTATTCCTCTAGTCAGGAACGGTATGGAATTCAAAATATTAAATCTTCGTTTGAAATCATCAGAATTTATAATTTTTTTGTCCAAAACATCCAAAGCAAGTTCCCACATAGGATGGCTGACTGTTTGAACAACCCGGCTGAAATCCTCGCTGATAGATATCGCTTGCATGAATAATGTGATCAAAGAATCGAAGGGACATGTATTTTTCAAGATGCAGGCAGTAGAATCAATTTTGGTTGCGGATCCATTCGGCAAAAGTGGTAAATTGATATCTTTGAATTTGTTTGTAGAGTCCCAATTTGGACAATCATCTAAGTTGGTTTTGCTCTTTTTTGTGTTCTTCTGAAAAAGGGACTTTATTTTGCAATTCTAGTAGCATTAGTTCCTCTTGTTTTCGATCAGCATATGCGTTTTTTCTTGCTTCGAATGGTCTAATAAAATTTCGTTGACGTTGTTCGTCAAGTTCGATTCCTGATCCATTTTTGTAGAATGAAGCATTTCCTTTGAATCAAAATTAGACGGTGAACGACTGTCTGAAGGTTGAAAATTTGAGGTTGGAATAGATTCGTATTTCGAAACATCTGAATTTTTATCAAAATATGTCTGAATGAGATCATCGTGTTGAAAGTGACTTGCGACGACAGTATTCAAGTTGTCCATAGAATTTGTGGATGAAAAATTTTCTCGAGGAGTGGACATCTTTAGCTTTTCATTTTTCCCACCCCAATTTTCTTCCTCATCAAGTGCATCGAGAGTCAGAAATGCTTTGGTGGCTGTGCGTTTTACGGCTTTCTTCGTATACTGTTTCTTCAACATATTTTGCGCCAAGAGTTTCGTTTCTCCATGCAACCAATTCAAATGTCCGAAAACGAATTTGTCGACTCGTAAAGGTAATTTGTTGAAAGCCATTGTTTTCAATTTTGAAAATTGCCCTTCGATCGCTGCTGAAGAACGAATAGATAAAGGAAGTTTGTAAGTAGGATACATCGCAGGTGTCCACAGTGGAAGATAAAACATCAAATCCTTTAACATTTTCGCAGCATTTGGAATGTTGTACGGATTCAAATCATAAACGTTGTCATCTACGGTCTCATTCGCAATTTTTTCCGCTTCTTCGTAGATTTGTTTTGCCCAATCAATCCATGTGCTCGCGGTAGAATCCTTGGACTCCAAAATTGATTCTATAAAAGTATCGTCATCCTTTTCGTCGAAATTTCCTTTGATGTCGTCCTCATTTTTTTTTTGGTTTCTGGAAGATTTGGACTTCCTTTGATGATGTTAGGCGTCGAAGATATTGAACCGATGGGTATTCCATGCCACGTTCATTTACTCCAAGATGTTGACTCAATGCAATGACCAGAAGTGAGCGCAAAACGTTTTCGATCTCGTAAAATTCCGACTCATGTAAAGATGGGCCAAAATGCGGAGATAGAGCTGTTTGACTTGAGATTTTTCTTTGGAGAAACACTTCCACCTAGCTATCATTGCCATGAAATGATTGACATCAAGTGTCAAGCAACACGACGGCAGAATCACTCTTTCGCCCAGAACGATATGAGCATAGCACCTACACAAATAATCTTTCAAATCAGAGCAGTTGGCAAATGTTCGAGCAACGGCAACCAACAGAGCCTTACCAAAGTTAGTTACCATTAGTTTTGGTCTGCCAGCTCCTGATTTGATAATTTCCGAAAAGAAAAAAGATAATGGCAGATATCATCTGATAGGCTGGACAGCTTATTGACGATCGATTGATGATGTTCGGATCTTCCGTAGGGACGTCAAACTCGCGAATGCACACATATTGGTACAGGTATATGTACTGTGACTTGATTTCCACGATATCAGCCTGGTTTGACCGATTTCCAAATCGTGACGTGACTCGAAAAGCAACACCACCTGTAGCATCTACTGAATCGTACACTCTACTTTCGATTCGATGACAATCTATGTGCAATTGACTTTGTTCCTTCAACCAATATATACAGTGAAATGGATCCAATCCAATTGCGTGAATTTGACCCTGATGAGTGGTATGTTTTGCAATTTGCAGATTTTCAATCGGATTACTAGTAGTAATACTAAAACGATAGTCCCTTTCCTCTTGCTTGGCTTTCCTTAAAACGTTAGCATTTGGCAAATTTGGTGGAATCGCGTCTCCGAATGACATATTTTTCGCTTCTTCATTCCGCCATTGAGCTGCAGTCATCCTGTTATCAATCAATTTACCAGCAACTTGTTTTCTTCTCGTGCCACGAAGTTGTCTTCTTTCCACATGATAGATCTCATCCGAAAAATTGGAAAGTTTACAATTCAGAACGATATCATTATCCTTTTTGGGTTTCTTTAAAGCGATTCCTTCAAAAGTGGCTTCACATTCTGTACGTCTGCCTTTGATTTTCAGGAAATATTTCGCATCTGAACTTTCTTGTACTTTGGCGTATTTGAAAGAAAAAGAACATGGAATTTTTCTATGTTCGTAAATTTTATGAGCTAATAAATTTGCCCATTTCCCTTTTTTCAGTTTTGACGGCTTTCCAGGTTTTTTTTTATGGTTTTATGGTAGCCCATTTCTCAGCTGACAGTAGAAGGATGAATTTTTGTGTCACATTCTTGTTAGTGAATCAAAAACGTCCCAAGACTTATCTTTGGTATTGTTGTGTTGTTCTTCATCGAATGATTCCTGCATGAAGGTGGATTTGACAGAAGTAAGAAGACCATGACGATTATCTCTCACTGTAACGTAAATATGTTTGGGTGTCATTTTCGATTCGACTTTAGCCATGGCGTCCGACAAGTTTTGGAAGACGGGATGAGAAGGCATGAAGACCCCCCCATCATTGATAACTCTGAATTCTTCCAATTGAAGAAGACGTTTTAACTCTTGTAGATTGTACATTTTGGCGGTTTAAAGGTTTAAAAATTCAACTCATATCAGATGCAAGTCTAATTTCCCACATTCAGCAACTCAGTTTATTTTAGTACTAACCTCAAAGCAATGTATTAAAAAATTACTAAAATCAGTAAAACAAATTCACTGTTAATTCACTATTGCTATTTTAATTGATTATAAGTTGATATAAATTATGTAGTCAACATTCTGTAAGTAATTTTTAAATTCAGGTCGATACAGATAATATAACTATTGTCAAATTTTGATGATATTCGGGAAATTATATCGTATGACAATAAAATTTTTGTTTTGATATAATAAATTGTTGTGAGAAAATATTCCAAAATTATAAAAATCCTTAAACCTGACTGTATTTTTGAAACTCAATACCAAGAAATACGCGCTTTATATTTGACGCAATTTCCGTATTTCTGATTCGATGCACAATATAGTTCACATTTTCTACGTTTATTTTTCCGTTAATACAAGGCTCAAAAACACCGTTTCACTAGATCCAACACACTAAGAAAAAGAGAAGTCTAACATAGCAAGTCCAAGCAAGTGTTGCAAACACGCGCTTTTTATTTGACGCAACTTCCTTATTTCTGATCCGATTCACAATATCGTTCGTTTTTCAACGTTTAGTTTTCCATTAAAACAAGGCTGACAAACACTGTTTCACTAAATCCAACACATTAAGAAAAAGAGAAGTCTGATATAGCAAGTCCGAGCAAAATAGTGCTATTTCGGCTGGTGTTGCTTGTCGAGAAAGCAATAACTATTTTTTCCAATAGGAGGCTATACCAGGACTCGAATATCTAAAACGAGAGTCCGACCACTGCGTCACTTCCGAAAGAGTCGATCTCAAAAGCGCCGACGACCAAGCGGTGTTTTGAATCTTTCTTGTTTGTTGTCGGCAGGTAGTTTTAGGGCCGCACGAAAATCTGCGCGCCGAGTTTGTACAATAATTTTAATTAGGAAATTTTATTAAGAGAATGTGCACATTTTGCAGAAAACCAACGAATTCAAATATGAACACAACTGTTTCACGATTATTTACTTCAATCCAATTCAATACCAACAATCGTGAACTTGTATTTTTCGTATATCTTTCCAATTTTTAACTTTACAGAAAAATGTTATAAGGAGTTTCGATAGAACTCTAAGAGTTCTACCAGGAACTGCAAACAGAACTATTGCGCGATTTTTTTCTCTTCACTTCGTCGTGTCGGTGAAGTCTAATTTTTCGCATATATTTCGAATTTTTAACTTTAAGAAAAATGTCATAAGGAGTTTCGATAGAACTCTAAGAGTTCTACCAGGAACTGCAAACAGAACTATTGCGCGATTATTTTCTTATTGCTTCGTCGCATCGGTGAAGTCTAATTCTCCCATATCTTTCGAATTTTTAACTTTGGAGAAAAATGTTATAAGGATTTTCGATAGAACTCTAAGAGTTCTATCAGGCACTGCAAACAGAACTATTGCGCGATTATTTTCTCTTTACTTCGTCGCGTCGGTGAAGTCTAATTTTTCGCATATCTTTCGAATTTTTAACTTTGAAGAAAAATGTTATAAGGATTTTCGATAGAACTCTAAGAGTTCTACCAGGAACTGCAAACAAAACTATTGCGCGATTTTTTTCTTCACTTCGTCGCGTCGGTAAAGTCCAATTTTTCGCAAAATTTTCTATTTTTTATTTTACAGAAAAATGTTATTCGGATTTTCGATTGAACTCTAAGAGTTCTACTGGGAACTACAAACAGCACTGCCGCGCGATTTTTTTTCATCTTCACCTCGTCGCATTGGTGAAGTCTAATTTTTCACAAATCTTTCTAATTTTTAACTTTACAGAAAAAAAATATTAGGATTTTCGATAGAACTCTAAGAGTTCTATCGGGAACTGCAAACAGAACTGTTCCGCGATTTTTTTTAATTTTCATTCAAAAAAACGGGTCCCTTATTATTGCAAATATCTTTTGAACTAAGGTTTTTATCAAAAAATGACAAAGGGATCTTTGATAGAACTCTTTGGATGCTATTTAGATCCGCGAATAGAACTATTTTTGCAAGTTACAAAGTTCATTTTTTTGGAAAATGTCAATTTTTGCAGAACTTTTTCAAAATTGATCAAGTACTCCAGAACTATGGTCGAGGTACAGGAATATGTAATGAACGCACAGTTTTTCTCAAAAGTGGTTGCTAGCTCAATTGTGGTATTTTCCATTTTTTTCGCGAAATTCTGCAGAACTATTGAAATTTTGCATAAAGTACTCTAGAACTATTTCATATCTGCCGGGAACTCCAATGAAATATTATATTTTTGCAAATTCGGTTGCTAACTTCACAGTACTCAAACCTGCGCATGTAACCTGTACGGTAGACCGTAACGTGTATGCCGGGCATTACCTAGACCTCCCTAAAAGAACTTCGTTCAAAAAACTTTCAAGATCAATAGTAATTAACTAAATTTCCTAAGAAATCAATGACAATTGTAATTGTAAAAGTAGATTCGCAGCAGAAATTTTAAACTTAGTTTTGCTGTTATTGCTCTTGCCTCATTTGAATAAATTTAAATTTTGAAACCAGAATATTTCATTAATGAAAGTAACAGCAATTTTTCAAAATCGAATTTTCCAAATATATTTAAATATAAAATCTTTAAAGTTTAATTTTGCAAAGAATAAAGAAATGAAAAACATTATTGTTGTAAAGTTGAATAAAGATTCCTAGTAGTTGCTTTCCCTTTGCAATTTATTTGATCACAATTTGTATATTTTGCAAACATTTGTCGCTTAATTTAAAGTCCACGAATTTTATTAACTAATTAAATTATAAAAAAAAACTTTATTACTACAAGATTTTATTATCTAATTATCTAAAGAAAATTAATTTTTATTTCCACTCTTTAAACAATTGATTGACACATTTTTGAATGCAATTTTATTTTGACGATATAAACTTGTCTATATACATTATAATAATTATTTAATTATTATAATTAACAGCGAGACACAGAAAAAATTATAAAAATCTAATGAACAATATTTGAATGATTTAGAAAAGAAAATAATCTTGTCACCCGAAAGATTATAAATAATTATTTAATCGTTTGTTTTATTGGGAATGGGAACAAAAAATTAAATTAAACAAACTTTATAAATTCCCATACATACCAAATTTAAGTGAAAAAATCAATAAAATTACAAAAAACTTTCCCATTCCCAATAAAACAAACGATGAATAATAGAGATGATAGATAATAGGTCGGGGCCGCACAACTGGTTTTTTTCCCGCGAGCGGTAACCGCTATAACCGCGAAACCGCTCGAAAAACACACACTACGCTGTGAGAAAAATCAGTCGCGGGAAAAAAAAACGTAAGTGAGGCCGCTTGTATTAACTTACTAGAGTCATAAAATCAGTCCTAGTGCAGCCTAGGCCATAACCAACATATAATTATTTAATTATGCTTCGAGAAACAAAAATGTATTTGTTTACAAAACTTAACTTGCAAATTATTGCGAAAAACCTAGTAAACTTGCTTTGGCTCCAAAACAAATTTATCCATTTGAATTATAATTCAAACATTTAAAAGATTATATTATTGAATCGCAACAAGGAGAACGGGTTCCAGTCACATTTCACTAATTTTTGAAAAACAACTAGAAATCTGTTATCCTCATTTTAAGACTAAACATAATTTCTTACATTTCTTAAACTATTATTTATTCTTATTATTTACTTAAAAATTAAAAGTTTTTTTTAAGAAAGAAAATTTAACATTTTTTTAAAAAAATTTCAAAAAAAGTTAAACACAAAGCTTACTTTAAATTCCTTTGCAAGTTATCAAATCAGAATTTACAAAATAAATAAAATACAAAACCAAAAAAAAAAATACAAAACTTACTTTAAATTCCTTTGCAATTTATCAAATCACAATTTACAAAATAAATAAAATTAAAAACACAAAACTTACTTTAACTTCCTTTGCAATTTACCAATTCACAATTTACAAAATAAATTTTAATCTCTCGCTAAAAACAAAGTTTTTAAACCACATTATTTTCAATTTTCTTTTTTAAACCAAATTTATTTTTCAAACGGTCTTTTTTTTCATTCGTAACGGTTTTTTTTCTATGGTGGGGTTATTGGCCCCGAGGTAAACCCCCTTATCGGGCCATCTCTCCCGCTCTCGTTAGCCCTGACCTCGCCTTCCATACAGATTGGTTACCGCATCTTCCACTAGGTTACCCAGGTTACCAGGATTCACCACGTGGAGGTGAGAGTTTGCATTGGATAGGAGAGGCTATGCGACAATCACTACGCGCATGCACTACCCTTGAACCCCTCACATAAAGGTAGCAGACGTTAAAACGACTTGAGCAGGTTGTCTTATTTTTGTCAATTTTCGACTTGATCACTTTTGGCAGTACACCCACGATATGTAACTTAAAATGTCATTATTGTAAAATAAAAGATTTTTTTTTTAATTATGGTCTGAAACTTCTTCCGTTTGGTCTTTTGGGTCATATTCCTCAAAATTAGGTCGCGGCTTAAAAAACGTTAAGAACCACTGGTCTACAATCACAAACTGTCACAGAAAAATACTCCAACATCGAAACCGATTTCCACAAACGACGACTGAAATTCTACGGCCACGTTATAAGACTAGATGACAACCGACTAACAGGGAGAGTTTTGAAGTACTTACAGAAAATGAAAACGACAACAGTCTGGGTATAAATTGATCTAAAAAACGCCTCACCGACAAACATCGAAAGTCGAAAAATCTTTAGACATAAGGTCTACAGCTGGGAAATTATATCAGTGGAAAAACCCAAAATAACAAGAGCAAAATGGATAGATGAACGTCGAGCTAAACATAGCAAGATGATGAAACAATTCTGGAAGAACAAGAAAAATTAAAGCAACAGGGTCATAATTTGCTTTATGTGATCCCCGGTGGGTCTAAACAATATAAATAAATAAATAGAGATAAAAATTGTATTATCTCATTAACTAAAAAAATTAAATTTTATTTCCACTCTTTTAACCAATTTATGGCACATTTTTTAATGCAATTTTATTTTGACGATATAAACTTGTCTTTATAAAAACTATAATAATTATTTAATTATTATAATTAACTGCGAGAAACAGAAAATATAGTAAACAATATTTGAATGTTTTTTTTTTATATAACGTCCATCT
The DNA here is from genome assembly GCA_944588485.1 of Phosphuga atrata. Taxonomy (NCBI): domain Eukaryota; kingdom Metazoa; phylum Arthropoda; class Insecta; order Coleoptera; family Silphidae; genus Phosphuga; species Phosphuga atrata. The sequence continues at coordinate 49,757,896 of OX155904.1, forward strand.
TGTTTTAATGATTATTGTATTTTGACTCGGGTGTTTGGACAAATTTTTTTTTTTTCAAGTATTTTTATTAAAATTATGCCAACGTTTCGACCTGTATTCGGTCTTTCTCAAGGCTATTTTTTTTTAATTATATGATTTTGACATTTTTTTAAAAAATTTGAAATTTATATTAATTTAAAAAAAAAGAGTCGTTGTCGAGACTTTAACGCGCACAAACGTATCTAAAACCTGTCCGTTATCTCTTTCGATAAAGTGCTATCACTTAAGCTGTTTTTTTCTCTATCTTCTCTTAAACTGCGTGTGCTACAAATACTTTGGTATTTATATTTCAACAATATTTATACCCACTCTCCGTTGGCATAAATTCTGACGGACGAGACCTCAATTTTGTCCGATGAGGACGAAGAATGGACGAAGAAGAGAAAGAGAGGACGGCCCAAAAAAGTCGTACCTCTCAGCAACAAAAACCTCACTCAACCAGCATCTACCAAAAAGCCGCAACAACTGGTTTCTACCTCAGCCACCACATCAGCCGCCACAGCCGAACAATACTCCACTTCAACATCACACTTTTCTGATAATCCAGTGCCTTTATTCTCACCTTCAACTTCTACTTCACTAAACACTCGTAAACCTTTCAAACAATATAACTTCATTTACTCATTATCTCCCACAAATCCGTCTACCACACGCATCCAACTTTCTACAATCTGGCAAACAGTTCGTCCCAAAAATCAAGACCTTCTAATCAAAACCTCCTCTGGATTTCTCCCAAAAACTGACTTAGAGGCAAACACCGCTCTTCAAACTCTCTCCTCAAACAAATCTCTAGCTTCTTACAAACTCCTTCCCCGAACCCCATTTGGATCCTCGTCCTCTACGAGAAACGAGTCATACTCTGCAGTTATTGAGCACGTTGAATACAAGATCAGTGATGAATCATTAGCCATCCACCTGAGGGATTTGAAATACAACTTCCGATACTGCAAGCGTATCATATCTAAGGCAAAAAACAATCCCACCAGGCTCATAAGAATTATAACATCTGATATAAATACGTTCGAGGCCCTGATTTCTTCTTCTTCTTCTTCATGTGTCATGCCCTCCAAGGGCGTTGACGACCAATTTCATTATTTGAATTTTATCTGCAGCTTTTCGAAATAGGGATCTTGTACTTTGTCCAAACCATTGGCGAAGGTTCTTGAGCCATGATGTTCTGCGGTGGCCTGGACTGCGCGTACCTTGTATTTTACCCTGTATTATTGTCTGCTGTAACCTGTACTTATCATTTCGGATAACATGACCAAGGTATTCCAGTTTTCTTCTCTTTATTGTGTTGAGAACTTCTGTTTGCTTATTGACTCTTTGCAAAACCTCGACGTCAGTAATTCGATCCACCCAAGAAATTCTCAGCACTCTACGGTAAGTCCACATCTCAAAAGCCTCCACCTTCTTACACATAGCCTCTGTAAGTGTCCAAGCCTCGACGCCGTAGTACAGGATACTAAACACATAGCACCTTAACAATCTGATTCTGAGGGGGATTTCCAAGAGCCTGTTGTTCAGCACTTTCTTCATTTTGGTGAAAGCTCCTCTTGCCTGTTCGATGCGGCTTCTAATTTCCGATGTCATATCCCATTTGTCGTTTACGTTACAGCCAAGGTACTTATAGGAGTTGACGCGTTCCACCACCTCATTTCCAACTTTTAGATTCAGCTGGTTATTTACGCTGGTTTTATTTACGACGAGCCATTTTGTCTTATTAACGTTGAGTTTAAGACCCATGGACAAGCTGTGCTCTGTAACGGTTGTCATTCGTTCTTGTGGGTCTTCTATGTTCGTAGCCAATAGAACGGTGTCGTCGGCATACTTCAGGTTATTGATCAATATGCCTCCTACGATTACTCCTATGTTCTTGCCATCCAATGCTTCTCGAAATATTTTTTCTGCATAAAGGTTAAAAAGTAGTGGCGAGAGAACACAGCGTTGTCGCACCCCTCTTTGAATCATGACCTCTTCTGACAGTTCTTTGTTCACTAACACCGCTGCTGTTTGGTTCCAATACAGGTTGGCTATAATGCGGATATCTTGCCCGTCTAATCCTAGTTCTTGATTTCTTCTGGCGGCCTGTTTTTTATGAATCGGCTGTATCCGATTTCCCCAAGTACACCACCGCCGCCCATCCCCCGACCTTGCAACAAATGCCAGTCGTTCGAACACGCTACCGAACATTGCAATGTCCCCGTCAAATGTCGGAAATGTGGTGGTCCACACGACACTAATAAATGCACAACCATCCTCCCTGTTAAATGCATCTCGTGTGGTCGGACCGACCATGAAGCCTGGTCACATAAGTGCCCGAACCGACCAACTGCGCCCATCGAGGGAATTCCTAATGTCACCATTAGAAGCTCAAACAAAAAATCTGCAGACCTCCCCCCTGAAATCACTCACAACTCACGCATACACTCACCTATAACCACACACGACTATATCATCCATACTTACTTGACCACAATAAACGTACCCAATCAAAATTATCGCGCTGAACTACTCAAAAAACTTAACCTTCGTTTCTCCTCCGACTTCCTAATCGATACCCATGCCTTCTTTTCTGGTAACCGCATGTACATCCTTCTAACACTACTCTAACACTACCCACTGAAGATCTATCACAATCCATTATCAATATCAATGCCTAAAATGCGATTTGTGTATGCAAACATCAATAGTTATGTCAACAAACGTTCGTTGATTGAAAACTTTGCGGAAATGAATAACACAGATTGTCACCTCTTTGTTGAGACTAAGACGAGACAAAACACTAATACTACATACAAAAACTGGAATACAATACAAAAACATGGACATTTACTGACAAATAGATCCAGGGGCGGTGCATTAGCACATATCAACCTCAAATTCCATCCCGGAAAAGCCAATCCGCCTTCCTTAAATAACCCACTCAACGACTGCATCCACTTCACCATTCCCTTTTATAATAACAAATTGCATATTTTCCTAGTCTATATCCATCCCCACTCCGTTATTGAGCAGAATATCTTGACAATGGCAGCATTGTATAAATATTCGCTCATCATCGGGGACTTCAATTGCAACAAATAAAAAATCCGTACCCTCAATTCTTTCCTTGATAACTCTAATTTTATCCGCAAGCAAACCAATCCTACTTTCCTCATGCCTTTAAACAAAGACTCCACTCCTGACCTGATCCTCCATACCAATAACCTTACCAACAATATCGTAGATATCATCCTAACTCCTGACCTGGGATCCGACCACCTAGCTATATCCTTTTCAATTCTCCTTGACTATGCCCCACTACCTCAAATACCTGTATCTGTACCCAACCTAAAGAAAACCCTCATTCCCAAGGTTAACCTTGATATCCAAAACTATATTTCCTCTATAAACTCCGACGAGCTGAACTTTGACATCATTACCGAATTTCAAAAAAACTGTGACGGACTCAATAATAAAACACTCACCTCCATTGTCATCCAAATTCTACCGTCAACAACTTCCCCCCTTCATCCTAAAACTCATCAAACTTAAAAGACAATTAAACAGAGACTACAGATAAACAGAAAATCCCGACATCAAAACCGAAATAAACAGACTAAACAAAGACATCCATCAACTCATTGGACAGTTCCGCTCCCACAGATGGCTCTCTGATTGCCAGGAAATAGAAAAAGACCAGGAAAAAACCTACTGGACCAAGATTAAAAAGCTATCGAAATATAAACCGACGTCTCATATTCCAGAGCTGTCATTTAACAATCTAACCTACTCCAGTGACTCAGACAAGGCTCTACTTTTTGCAGACCACTTTAAAAAATCATTTTCATCTTCTGACTCTCCTGACTTTGACAAACATAACTTTGACAGAATAAATAACTGGTTTAACGACTTCTTTAGGACAACCCCCCCCCCCCCCCCCTATAACATTGATGAAGTTTCCCTGGAAGAATTTCTTTCTACCCTCTTCCACGGTAAAAACTCCTCCCCTGGGCCCGATTTAGTCACCAAACACCTCATCAGACTCCTCTCCGAAGACATCCACTCCTTTATCACAAAAATTTTCAATTTCTGCCTTTTGAAATGTACCTTTCCTAGCTGCTGGAAAATGAACACAATAGTCACAACTCCTAAACCTGGTCAAGATAAATCCATTCCCAGCAGTTACCGTCCGATCTCTCTCCTCCCTGTTCTTGGCAAAATCCTCGAACATATCCTTAAAACCCGATTATGGAATTCCGTTGCAGACCACATTCCCAAATATCAATTCGGTTTCAAGCCCTTCCATTCCACTATCCATCCTCTGTTCATCCTAACCAACAATATCCAATCGTCACACCTCCAAAACAAGAAATCCGCAGCCCTCTTCTTGGACATCAACAAAGCATTTGATAGCGTTTGGCATGCCGGGCTTTTGTTCAAAATGTCGCAAATTAATGTCCCTCCCACCTAATCCACGTAATTAAAAGTTTCCCTTTTTAACAGATCCTCAAAAGTGAAAATCAATTTCATCTCTTCTCCCGCATTTTCCCCTCTGCAATGTCTCCCTCAAGGTTCCCCACTTTCCCCTCTCCTATACAATATATACTGTCACGACATTTACAACTACAATCAACTAGACAAATCTCACATTGACTTTTCTTCCTACATACTACAATACGCTGACGACACTGCACTGATTTCCCATAGCAACTCCCTCAAATCTACCTTCGACCTACTCCAAAAACTCACCAACAACACTCTCGCTTGGTTCAACCAGTGGAGATTATCACCAAATCCTTCCAAATGCCAACTCCTCATCCCTAACCACAAAATTTCCTCAAACTCACCTCGCATCCACACAGGCTCCTCCGACGTACGGCCCTCCAGCAGCGTTAAATATCTTGGACTAACTATTGACTCGAAACACAAATTCAATAACGACGCCAAATTACGCAAGTCCGAGATAATTAAACGATGCAAGCACTTTAGAGACTTTACGAATGGCAACCAGGGTATTTCCATAAAGACCGCGGCGAAAATCTACAAATCTATCTGTCGTCCCATTCTCGATTATGGACACGTAATTACCTCCACCAATAATAAATGTAGACGAACCCTTGAGGTCGCAGAGCGAATCGCATTACGTCTCATCACCAAACTCAGACATCCTAACAACCCTCTCCACAACCCCTCCAACGTAGATCTCTATAGACAAACCCGGGTCCCTCCTCTAGCTGACAGACATGACAGACTTAGGAGAAAGCTTAGAAATAACCACATGACGTTCAACATCCTTGACGAACTATGCATTAAACGTCCATCTAGACATTCTAACCGACAATACCCTTCCAAAACTCTTCTTGAGTCCTTAGAAGACGACTAACTCACTCATTCTCATCCAATTTTTCGATTGTCTTTTTTTTTTCAATTTATGTTCTATATATCTGTTCATTTCCGGCTGAAAGACCACGGCTCGATGGCCAATTGTTGTAGTTGTAGATGTTTGTGTTTATAAGTATAACAATAAAGATGTTTTATTATTATTATTATTTAAAAAAAAAAAATTAATATAAATTTCAAATTTTTAAAAAAAATGTCAAAATCATATAATTAAAAAAAAAAATTAGCCTTGAGAAAGACCGAATACAGGTCGAAACGTTGTCATAATTTTAATAAAAATACTTGAAAAAAAAAATTTTTGTCCAAACACCTGAGACAAAATACAATAATAATATTTGAATGATTTAGAAAAGAAAATAATCTTGTCACCCGAAAGATTATAAATAATTATTTAATCGTTTGTTTTATTGGGAAAGGGAAAAAAAATAAATTAAACAAATTTTATAAATTCCCATACATACCAAATTTAAGTGAAAAAATCAATAAAATTACAAACAACTTTCCCATTCCCAATAAAACAAACGATGAATAATAGAGATGATAGATAATAGGTCGGGGCCGCACAACGGTTTTTTTCCCGCGAGCGGTAACCGCTATAACCGCGAAACCGCTCGAAAAACACACACTACGCTGTGAGAAAAATCAGTCGCGGGAAAAAAAAAACGTAAGTGAGGCCGCTTGTATTAACTTACTAGAGTCATAAAATCAGCCGTAGTGCAGCCTAGGCAATAACCAACATATAATTATTTAATTATGCTTCGAGAAACAAAAATGTATTTGTTTACAAAACTTAACTTGCAAATTATTGCGAAAAAACTAGTAAACTTGCTTTGGCTCCAAAACAAATTTATCCATTTGAATTATAATTCAAACATTTAAAAGATTATATTATAATTCAATCGCAACAAGGAAAACGGGTTCCAGTCACATTTCACTAATTTTTGAAAAACAACTAGAAATCTGTTTTACTCATTTAAAGACTAAACATAATTTCTTACATTTCTTAAACTATTATTTATTCTTATTATTTAATCAAATATTAAAAGTTTTTTTTAAGAAAGAAAATTTAACATTTTTTTGAAAATTTTTCAAAAAAAGTTAAACACAAAACTTACTTTAACTTCCTTTGCAAGTTATCAAATCACAATTTAAAAATAAATAAAATACAAATCACAAAACTTACTTCAACTTCCTTTGCAATTTACCAATTCACAATTTCCAAAATAAATTTTAATCTCTCGCTAAAAACAAAATTAACAAAATTTTTAAACCAAATTATTTTTAATTTTCTTTTTTAAACCAAATTTATTTTTCAAACTATTTCACTGTGATCCACTCACCACCGCTGCTACACACTAGTTAGCATTTTGATAACACTCACTATATACTGAAACACTCTTCCCCACCGCCAACAATAAACAACACAATGTATTGCAAGTATCAATCAGGAAATCAATAATTCTAACGTAATATCTTTATAATTAGACACACGTGAAGAATTAGAAAATACGGCATGGTCTGTAATAGACAAATATGATTTGAGAAATACTAACATTCAGGAAAACTAAAAATTGTTTAATCTATGTTTAGATGAATTAATGAACTTGTATAGCGTAGTTCAGGTAAATATGCTAGGACAAACTTTATCATTCAGGAAAACAGCAAAATCAACAATGAAATATGTCTAATTAGATAAGCTAAGATAAATGGACAACGCAGAAAACAAATCGACAACGCAGTTATCTGGTAGAGACAAATACTATGAGACAAACTACATCATTTAGAAAATTAATAAATATTGTAATCTTTAAATTTTTTTTTAATTGTCTAGAATAGACAAATTTAATTAGATAAAGACATATAAGGACATATTAAAAATGAAGACACATACTCTAATGTACAGCGGAGGTGATGTGGAAGACATGAAAATTGTACAGCTTTCCTAGCCCACAACAGAATAATAGACAAAGTTATCAACCTCAATGCAATCAGCAGATTGTGCAAAATGTGATTAATATGCAATTTCTACAATGTCTCCCTCATATGTGTGTACGCCCTAATAGAAGACGCATAAGATAACGGAAAAGACCAATTTTACACCAAGCTCGAAGAGACAATAATTGTAATCCCGGGGATATGGAAATCGTCCTGGGAGACCTCAATGCCAATGTAGGCAAAGTGGTTATATTTATGCCAACAATTGGTACAAACAGCCTACATGAGGAGTGCAAAGATAACGGATTGCGACTAGTGGAATTTGCTATTGCGAATGGACCTTATTCCACATAAACCCGTCCATAAAGGGACGTGGTCCACACCAGACGGAACTGTTATAAATCAAATTGATCACCTGCTAATTGACAGTCAACACGCTAAAAGTTTGCTGGTCGTGAGATGCAAAACAGGGGCGGATTAAGTCTCTTTTTTTCCTCTAACCAATGTGGGTCCAGGGGGGTTAGTAGCCCTTAATACACTGCGGCCCATTGGCCTATTGTATTTCCCCATATTGTTTCGTTCATGCAAATAGATCCAGTCCCTCTATCACGTCCATGATTCTCTATGCCATGTTTTCTACGGGGACTCTCTCACCTGTAATATCAAGCTAGTGTCTCCTACGTGCAATTGCTTCACAGTGGAAGATTATATAGGCCGCGGTTTCGTCCTCCTCATAGCATAACCTGCATAAAGGTTCATCCTTTCAGGTACCCCTTTTAAGCAGGTGTTCTCGTAGAGGGCATTGTCCTGTAAGTAGGCCTACCACAATTGCGATCTGCTTCCTTGGCTGTTGCAGGATTTCAGCAGTTAGAGTTTCCGACAGGTTTGCTAACATTCGTTTACTGTGTGTCAGACCATTCAAATTGACCCACTGTAGACGGTGCTTAGTTGCTACCAATTTACAGATTTTATTTCGGGTCGTGGTCTTGGTAATGTAGGGTCCGCTTTCAGCAATGATGTTTGCCTTGCAGGCTTCATCTTTTGCTAGCTTATCCGCCATTTCGTTAGCCACCAAACCCGTGTGGCTAGGCACCCAAGCGAGTGTGGTCTTGTTATGCTTTGCCAGGGATTTTAGGTCCTGAAGACAGTCCCAAACTGTCTTGGATTTGATTTCGTGACACGCTAGAGCATTAATCGCTGCCTGACTGTCCTTGAAAATGCGGATGTTTCTACTTTTGTAGTCCATTCTAAAATTTTCACTGGCACAGACCATGATAGCTTGTATTTCTGCTTCGAATACTGTGGCATATGTCCCCAGGTGTACAGATAGGCTGCACCCCCAGGGACAGTCCATAGATTCCTGCGCCAGTACCACTGTCCTTCTTGGAGCCGTCTGTATACCAATCCAGTCCTCTTTGGCAAGTGATTATTTGATTGCCTTCTGTCTATTGTAGATGTGTTTTGAAGGGTAGATCGAATGACAGCCTTTTGGGCATCGAATCCCCCTCTATATTGAGGTACGATTCTGATATGACATGGTGTGTCCTGACCTCGCCAGAGATTCCCATGTGCCATTGCATATCCATCTGAAAGCTCCCATCCTTGCCGCGCCCATGATAAAGATATCCAGGGGAGGAAGGCCTAGGATCACCTCCAGAGCTGCAGTTGGGGCGGTTTTCATCGCTCCCGTAATTTCTAAACAGGCCTGTCTTTGAACATAGGAGAGTTCTCTGATGGCCTGTTTTTGCTTCACTTTGGTCTACCATACTGTGGAGCCATATGTCAGAATGGTTATAACTACCATAGTGTATAGATTGAGTCTCAGATCGCTTTCTATTGCATGCCAAAATACGACGAAGAATCTCCAGAACGTTTATGCAAAGAGGAGAAAAGAAGGAGAAATGGAACATTAACAAATTATTTATAGATCAATATTGAACCGAATACCAGGAACAAATTAAAACAAAGATACAAGATCAGGATGAAACATTACGGAACAATGATGACATAGAAGATCAATGGGGACCTATACAGAAAATCATAATAGATGCAGAAGAAACAACGATAATAAAACAAAGCTCAACATGGAACAATAACCAATGGTTTGGTAATGAATGTAAGGCAGCGATATAAGAGAGACGACAGGCAAACTCAGATATGCTGAAAAGCAAAAATAAAAGTAAGACAGAAGAATACACAGAAAAGAGCCAACAAAGTGTGTAAAAACCAGACTATACAAATCCAGACATGACCACACTAGATTAGAGAAGATTCATCAAGACCAGACAAGACTAGACCAAACTAGGCAAGACCAGACAAGCCAAGACAAGATCATACAAAACAAGACATGACCAGGCAGGACCAGACCAGACCAGAAAAAAGCAGACAATACCAGACAAAGCCATACACATACAGAAGTTCAGAAAAGACCAAGAACAGATGAATACTCTCGTTTTTGTAGTCGAAGCAGTATATACTTATCTGTAGCAGTCTTAGTTGGTCCACAAGTCAAGTTATTTAGATCCAAACTTAACTTTTGTTCTGGACTACATTGGACTGACTATTAGTCCATAACTGAAGTAAGTTCAATAAGGCTAGTGTCCATGACTAAATATAGACTAAATACATCCATAGTCGAGAACTAGATAGCTGTATCTACGTTGCAAGTCTAGTTATGTGGATCACAAGTTGAGACTCTTAGAAGAAGTGAAGTTTTAGTATGTAGCTCTGGTATTAGACTAGTTAGTGGAACCAAATTTGACAAGGCTATCGTCCTTGGAGCAGTCCAATCATAATTAGGAACTAACAGATTTTAATTAGTCCACAAGTCGAGTTATTTAGATTTAAACTTAACTCTTGTTCTGGACTACATTAGACTGATTATTATTCTGTATCTCAAACAAGTTCAATAAGGCTATCGTTCATGAAGTAATAGTCGAAAACTATAAAGCTCCATCTAGTCTAGTTATGTGGATCAGGAATTAAGACTTATTTGGAATAAGTTAAGACATATAAAAGACAGTTCATGAAATATAAGATAGAACAAACAGAAGAATACTATACCGCCCACCTAGTACAAAATATGTACAAGACAGTCCAGAAAATGAAGAAAGGCTTTCAACTCCGAAAAAATCTATGTAGAAGTAAAGAGCGAGAATTGATAAGGGGAAAAAAATAGAAAGAAGGGCGGAATATTTCTCGGAACTGCTAAACGGGGAAATAGATGAAAATGAGGACAGCGACAATGAAGAACACTCACAGGAAGAAGAAGAGGTCGAAGAACCAACCAGAACTGAAGTAGCAGCCGCTGTACGACGCACAAAATAACAAGGCCGCCGGAACTGACGATATACCTGCAAAGCTATTTAAAGCAGGGGCGATGAGCTAATCAAAGCTCTGAATAATCAAACTTATTGGGCATGACTTATTGAAAGAACCTAATGAGTGGAAAATCAAAACAAGAAAGGAAACAAACCAGAATGCGATAACTATAGAGGCATATGTCTCCTGAACATTGCATACAAAATTTTCGCCCATATCCTCAATCAACTAATTGCTCCTCTTGCAGAGGAACTACTAGGAGACTACAAAGTCGGGCTTTAGAAGTGGACGATCAACCACTGATCAAATATTTACCCTCCGGCAAATTCTAGAAAAATGCTGGGAGTATAATATTAGCGTCTTCCAACTATACGTTTACTATAAATCGGCCTTCGGCAGCATTAAACATAACACCATTTGGAGTACACTGAGAGAATTTGGGATCCCAAGAAAGGGACCTGTTGGAATGTAAAAACTATAGAGGCATAGTACTCTTGAAAATAATACATAAAATATTTGCAAACACGCGCCTAAGCAACTATATGGACGAACTACTAGGACAATACCAAAGCGGTTTTAGGCCTGGTCGCTCAACAACGGACGAAATCTATGTACTCATGGCAGAAAAATCGAACGAGTTCAACATCGATGCATATTATCTATTGATTGACTTTAAAGCAGCTTATGACAGCGTGCTAAGGAACAATCTGTATAATGCAATGTACAGACTCGCTGATAAGATAATAAGGCTTGTAAAATCCACAATGCATAGCGTTATATGCACAAACACAAGGCAAGTTGTCAGACTCCTTCAAAACGGAAAGGAGACGCATTGGCGTGTCTTCTTTTTAACATTGCCAGAAGGATTAAGTTGTCAGATTAGAATTGCCAGATTAACAGAAACCGCCGCTAGAGAAGCCCATATAGGCGATATACTGCTAGCTCCCGTATATTAGTGGATGATGCGTTCCACAAGTATGCGCGAGAGGTTGCCTAAGCTCTCAGAGAGTACGGCACCTTAAGGCTCTTTATCAATATCCGATAGTTGCCTAACTCATGTATTGTCTAATTTAGTATCTAATCGGTTTTGTTTATTGCCTGAGGTGAAGACAATTATAATCACCTGTCTGTGAACGTCCATTCTGTCTGTCTGACTTATTTATGCGGTGATTATGAAGAAGATATAGACCAAAAAGGAGCAATATTTAACAAATCGTCTTGACGTCTTGACAAATCGTCAAAGTATTAGCATATGCGCATGACATTGACATAGACGCACGCACAGACGGAAAACTAAAATAAATGACCACCGCACTCTCTACGACTGCTAAACGCATGGGCCTTCAGATAAACGTAGACATAACAAAAGCCATGGCATCAGAACCAAACAACATAGCCAGGAATAACATACAGCCACTCACCGTGGAAAGAGAAGAAGATCATGGACACCATCAAAACCCGCAAGCTCCAATATCTAGGCCCATCATGCGGAACGAGGACAGATACGCCCTATTACAAGCCATCATTCAAGGCAAGATACACGGAAAACGAAGACCTGGACGGAGGAGAATTTCATGGTTGCAGAATCTCAGGGCGTGGTACGGGAAGACTTCGAACGAGCTCTTTAGAATAGCAACCCATAAAGTGAAAATAGTCATGCTCATCGCAAACATCCGAAATCGGATATGCACATGAAGAAGAAGAACTCACCGTAGACGATAACAACTTTGAGTATATACACGAATTTGTGTACTTAGGCTCCCTCATCAGCAGTGATAACAATACGACGTGGTAAGTGAAGAGAAGGATAGTAATAGCGAATAAGTGTTACTGCGGTCTGCATAAGCATTTAAAGAGCCGAAAAACCAAACTACTCATACACTGAACACTTATCCTGTCAGTCCTCACATATGGGTTAGAAACATGGCTGACATCAAAAGCCGATGAGAACCTACTATCAACATTTGAACGTGAGATTCTAAGAACGATGCTTGGACCCACATGCGAGGACGGATTCTGGCGAAGAAGATACAATCACGAAATCTACCACATGTACCGCGATATATACATATAGACAATGGAAGAAACGTGGTACACCGCAGAAAAGTGAGAAGATTAAGGTGGGCTGGGCATTTAGCAAGGGTACCGGAACGGCTAACGGTCCAACCTGAGGCAAGAAGCCGTAGAGAAAGACCCAAACTGCGCAGGCGTCTGCAGGGTAGACGAGGACGCCAAGAAAATGGGCGCAACAAACTGGCGCAGAGCAGCAGAGAATAGGGAAGAATGGCGAACAAGACAAAGGGAGGTCAAGGCTGTAGAACCAATGATGATGATTATTCAAACTTATTGCTTATGAATCAAGTTAAAAATATTAATAAGTTTGAATGCAATTGAGTGGCTGGTATCAAAGTTATTGCTTGTTGCATACAATTTCCTTTCAAGATTCCTACAAGGTCCTTTCAAGCTTTCAGAAGAGTTAAAACTATTTCTGCTGCTTTTATTTCATTTTACGATATTGCTATAAATATCACTGACTTCCTCAAGACAAATCCTTCAAACAACTTTGACGAAATATCCCAATTCCTTTCTGCTTCTGCCCCATATTAATCAGGCTACTTAAAATGACACTCAAAGTAACTAAATGCAGGTGCAGGATTGGGCAAAAAGTGTCGAAAGATTTCAATATTTGCAGAGGTGTGAAACAAGGGACATCATATCACCCCATACTGTTTAATCTTGTATTAGAAGGCATAATTAGGAAAATTAACATCAACCCCGGTGGCACAGTGTTTAACAGAAGCTCTCAACTACTAGCATACGCAGACGACGTGGTAATACTGGGAAGGAGAGAAAGGGACATAGTAGAAATACTGAATCAGATGGAACAGACAGGGAAACAAACAGGACTTAGAGTAAATGACAAGAAAACTAAAGCACTAACAACCTGGCGTGGAGGCCCACAGAGAGATAATGATTTTTTGGAGATACAGAACCGTATACTTTCAAATATTTCGGAACGACTATTAACCACAATAATGACTAGTCTAGCGAAATAAAGCAACGCATAATAGCAGGTTTATTTATTTAGCTTATGGTCTATTCGAACATACATAGGAGAGAGAGTAAATATGGTATATATAAAGTGCATACTAGCACATATATCACAAACATGATTGCAATTATTATCTTTATTATCACAGCTCCAGGCGTAACTGTTTGAGCCAGCAGATGGCCTTCGGTGTCGCGTGTAACAAGTCGTCGCTCGTTCCAGGGAAGGCTGTTAGCGGGCATTCGCGGGTGATGTGTTCCGTTGTTTGAGAGGCAGCACCGCATTCGCACTCTGGACTGGGGTGCATTCCCCACCCATGGAGTGCCGACCCACTTCTGTCGTGTCCAGTACGTATTCTATTCAGTCGAAACTAGAGCTTGCGGGGCAGGTTAAAACCAGTTGGTGGTTCTTTAGAGTCGAGTAGGGGGTGCCAGGTCGGTGAGACTTTGCCCTGCCAGTCCGACTGCCACTCCTCGTATCCGTCAAAGTTGTTAGTGATTAGCTGTTGTGCCGTTCTGACACAGGGACTTCTAGACTTTAGTCGATTAAAATGTATGAAATCCTGGTGAATTGGTAACTCCGGGTTCGCGGTTATTTTATTGTACTCTCTGACCAGGATCTGCTTTCTGCGGACTCTCGGCGGCTCTATGTGAGATGGCACTGGCAGCCATTCGATTGGTGTAGGTTTATTGGATCCCGTAATTATTCTCATCGTTTGGTTCAGAACTGTGTCGATTTTACGTACGTAGGGGCTGTTTATCCAAGCCGATGCGCAGTATTCGGCCGTTGAGTAGACAAGACCAAGTGCAGAAGTACGCAGGGTTGGAGCATCAGCTCCCCAGGTTCCCCAGGTTATTATTGCGGGTCCTTATTTTCGCTGCCAAGTTGGTCTGGTGTTTGTTGAACGAGAGGGTACGATCCAACGTAACGCCCAGGTATTTGGGGTTGTACTTGTGGCCTAAAACAGTGCCATTTAGAGTGAGTTTTAGGCTGGTAGATGCCACTCTGTTGTTGAGATGAAAACATCAGGTCTCGGTTTTCGCAGCGCTGGGTGTCAGCCTCCACTGCCTAAAATAGTCCGAGAGAATGTCTAGGTCCGCTGACAAGGTGGCTTCTATGTTTCCCATGTTCGAATGCTGGGTTGCCAAATCATCGGCATATATAAACTTGCGGCTTGGTTTTTGTGGAAGGTCAGCCACGTATAGATTGAAAGGAAGTGGAGCCAGGCCTGAGCCTTGACGTAGGACGTTTTTAAGCAGCTTGAGTCTGCTTCGTGTGTCCCCCATGACAGTCTGAAAGGATCTTTTGGAGAGCATGTTGCTCACCAGTGCTGTCAGCTTCTTATTTTTTATGGTTGTTAGGAATTTATACATTAGGCCTTCCCTCCAAACAGTATCGTAAGCAGCTGTTAGGTCTATGAAGGTTACTCCTGTTTTGCTGCGTTCCTCAAAGCCTCTCTCGATATAGGTCAGAAGTGCAAGAACCTGATCTTCGCAGTTGCGTCCAGGTCGGAAACCAGCTTGTTCCACAGGTAAGATGTCCAGGATTAGTGGGCTTATTCGGTTGTAGATTAGTCTCTCCAGTAATTTATATATATATATATATATATATATATATATATATATATATATATATATATATAACGCTTAGGAGGGCAATGGGTCGGTAGCTGCCGGGGAGATCGGCAGGTTCTCCTAGCTTGAGAATGGCGATGATTTTAGATCTTTTAAGTTCGCTTGGCAGTTGTTCGGCTTCGAGGATATTAGTGAAGAATTTTGCCAGCCAGCGCCTCGTGTTTATTCCACCGTAAGCAAGGAATTCCGGGTGTATTTTGTCAAACCCGGGTGACTTGTCGGTCTTTAAGGATTGGAGGGCTTTTGTGACTTCGTCCGTGGTAAATTCCCCAGACAGCTGCTCACACCTTATAGAGGAGTTTTTGAGGGCCTTGAACTCCTGTTTGATTATAGCAGGTAATAAGTGCATGTTCGCGCTTGACAGTATACTGAAATCGAAAGCAGTATCGTATTACACTTATTCAGACTAATCTGTGCTGCTCTAGATTAATGTCTGAATGTCTATGTGATTATCTGTTCATCTATGCTTTGATGGATAGACAAACTAAATCTAATTCCCTTGTTCTAGCTAGATTACTTTAACTTAAACAGTAGTCAAACTTACTCAGACTAATCGAGTAAGATTGGACAAAGTAGATTTGACACACGATGTTAGAAAAAACTAAGTGTGTAAGATCAGACGAATTAGATATGACAAATGAGATTAGACGACATAGACAAAACAAGGTAGATAAGAATTGACAAGCCTATATATTCAAGATTGAGTCAAACATTGAGATCAACTGCACAAAACTTGTTAACTATGTGTAATTTGGGGATTTATATGTGCTCATCTTTTCATCTTCCTAATTTAATTTTGAAATTGTTCACTGCGCAAATATGCAAAAACCTTTTTCGTATTTGCTCGTCAATCAAATCCTAATGCAATTACGCCGGATTTACCAGACCTGAGGTTACACAGAGGTGAAGCAAATCTAATGATTATACCATAGAAGCAACTTAGTTTAAGCATCATTCCATAACATAAAACCAGTTATAAGGCATTTTAGCAATTTTTAAAGCAATTTATAAAGCAATTGTTTCCTTATAACACCTTCTGTAAAACATAAACTACGAGGAAACAGAAGCCAGCAACAGATCAATTAGTAAATACACTGATGATGTCTAGTCTTGTCTGTCTAGTCTTGTCTGTCTAGTCTTGTCTGTCTAGTCTTGTCTGTCTAGTCTTGTCTGTCTAGTCTTGTCTGTCTAGTCTTGTCTGTCTAGTCTTGTCTGTCTAGTCTTGTCTGTCTAGTCTTGTCTGTCTAGTCTTGTCTGTCTAGTCTTGTCTGTCTAGTCTTGTCTGTCTAGTCTTGTCTGTCTAGTCTTGTCTGTCTAGTCTTGTCTGTCTAGTCTTGTCTGTCTAGTCTTGTCTGTCTAGTCTTGTCTGTCTAGTCTTGTCTGTCTAGTCTTGTCTGTCTAGTCTTGTCTGTCTAGTCTTGTCTGTCTAGTCTTGTCTGTCTAGTCTTGTCTGTCTAGTCTTGTCTGTCTAGTCTTGTCTGTCTAGTCTTGTCTGTCTAGTCTTGTCTGTCTAGTCTTGTCTGTCTAGTCTTGTCTGTCTAGTCTTGTCTGTCTAGTCTTGTCTGTCTAGTCTTGTCTGTCTAGTCTTGTCTGTCTAGTCTTGTCTGTCTAGTCTTGTCTGTCTAGTCTTGTCTGTCTAGTCTTGTCTGTCTAGTCTTGTCTGTCTAGTCTTGTCTGTCTAGTCTTGTCTGTCTAGTCTTGTCTGTCTAGTCTTGTCTGTCTAGTCTTGTGTGTCTAGTCTTGTCTGTCTAGTCTTGTCTGTCTAGTCTTGTCTGTCTAGTCTTGTCTGTCTAGTCTTGTCTGTCTAGTCTTGTCTGTCTAGTCTTGTCTGTCTAGTCTTGTCTGTCTAGTCTTGTCTGTCTAGTCTTGTCTGTCTAGTCTTGTCTGTCTAGTCTTGTCTGTCTAGTCTTGTCTGTCTAGTCTTGTCTGTCTAGTCTTGTCTGTCTAGTCTTGTCTGTCTAGTCTTGTCTGTCTAGTCTTGTCTGTCTAGTCTTGTCTGTCTAGTCTTGTCTGTCTAGTCTTGTCTGTCTAGTCTTGTCTGTCTAGTCTTGTCTGTCTAGTCTTGTCTGTCTAGTCTTGTCTGTCTAGTCTTGTCTGTCTAGTCTTGTCTGTCTAGTCTTGTCTGTCTAGTCTTGTCTGTCTAGTCTTGTCTGTCTAGTCTTGTCTGTCTAGTCTTGTCTGTCTAGTCTTGTCTGTCTAGTCTTGTCTGTCTAGTCTTGTCTGTCTAGTCTTGTCTGTCTAGTCTTGTCTGTCTAGTCTTGTCTGTCTAGTCTTGTCTGTCTAGTCTTGTCTGTCTAGTCTTGTCTGTCTAGTCTTGTCTGTCTAGTCTTGTCTGTCTAGTCTTGTCTGTCTAGTCTTGTCTGTCTAGTCTTGTCTGTCTAGTCTTGTCTAGTCTTGTTTGTCTAATCTTGTCTGTCTAGTCTTGTCTGTCTAGTCTTGTCTGTCTAGTATTGTCTGTCTAGTATTTTCTGTCCAGTCTTGTCTGTCTAGTCAAATTCAAATTAGCCGTCAGACATTGAATTTGCCCATCTTACACACTCAAAGATCGTGTGCTCCGCCTTGTCCTCATTTGCACCGCAGTACTTACAGTGCGCCTCGTCTAGTGTTCCAATTCACTCCAAGTAAGACCCAAAGGACCCATGCCCCGTAAGCGCCTGGGTTAGGAAATAGTTTACCTCCCCGTGCCCACGATTGACCCATTCCGCGATGGTCGGAATCAGTTGGCTGGTCCAGGCTCAAGTATTTGCCCTTTCGTTTCTGGGGTCCTTTCCTTCCCAGATTCCCACTCTTTCATTCGCCAGAAGGTCCAGCGGACTCCAGCAACGACCGCCACGGCGTCCCCAGAAACAGTCCTGTATGCACGGCACACACGCAATAGCTTTATCTCTTTGGACCAGCTTTTCATAATGGTCCTCAGCTCATCTATAAAAGCTACAAACTGGTCCAGTGTAATGTTGGGCAAGATGTAGCACCCATACAGGACCAAGTTCTCCCATTCAATCCACAAATATTCTTCGCTACTCCCCGATTTTACCATGTGGTTTTCTGTTTGTAAAAACCTTATGGCGACGTTCATGCACTGGTCCACGTGCCAGCCTCTTCTACCAATAATCCGAGGATTTGGTTCGGAGACGATGGCAACATCCACTCTCTTCTCATTCACCGTTTTCCATATCAACTCCATTGCTGTGGCACTCTTATTTCAATTTGTCTGCAATATAATCATTATCTGATAGATTTCCCTGTCATACTTTACCACACATTTTCGGTACACGGGGCACCCTATAGAGTCTGCCCTGTGCCCGCTCAACTTACACACGTAGCACGTGGCCTCCTTGGCCTTGCACTCTTGTGCCCACATTCCCCGCACCGCAGGCGGCCATCTTTCTCTCCTTTTCGTTGCATACTGCCGAGCAGTGCTTGAAGACAAGGCACTGGTAGCACCTGAGCGGCTTGTAATTTTCACTCACCCGACACGTAACCCATCCTACCTTCATTCTCCCTTTCTCCAGCACGGTTCACACCGCTCTTACTGGAAGTGCGACGACCGCCATGCTGGCCCCTCCCCATACTGGACGGAGGGACTTTACCACACATTCCTTGCATTCGGTGGCCTTCTGCAAGGCCTCTTTCATTTCCTTAGGGATGGAAGCTCCGTCCATGTCCAGGACAAGGACACTTCTAAGTCCACCTTCGTTTTGACCTCACTCACCTCTTTCACTTGGGCTATTCTCTCAGCCAGACGCTGCTTGCCCCCTCGTCTTTCACTCTAAGCATGAGGTCCCCAGCTACGGTTTTCCTCATCTTTCACGTGTATATACTCTACATCCACTTCATTCTTTATGGCATTTACCATCTGTGCATAAGAGACATCCTCCGCCGTTATTACCAGAACAGCTTGGGTCGTTCCGGCGTCTCCGACCCCTTTCGCTCGGTGCGATTTGCCTTCCACATTCCTCCAGTAGAGGGCTTTCTCGGTACTTGTGCCTAAGCACGCGCATTCAGTCATCTTTCTTACTTTCCACCTGTTAAGGTTCCCAGCCACAGCTATGACTAGCCTCTTTCTGTGCGTCTTTACAAACGTTCTCTCATTCTTACTAAGGTCTCGAACGCCTTCTGTTCGGCATTCTCGGCCTTAGCATCTTCCAAACGGGCAAAGAAGTGGTATGACGTCCTCTGGCACGGGGCTTGTGCCTCTTCACCGAACCTATACAGCAGACCCAAGTTTAATTGGTAGGCCACAGATCCTACGTCCATTTCCTCATACGCACCTTGGGCTTCGGGCAACTGATCTAGCAACTCCCAGCCCTGCCTATCACCCTGGTTTTCCCCTTTCTCTCCAGCAAACAGAAGGAATACATCCTTATCCCTTGCTAGCGGATAGCCCTCGCACATCTTCAGCGTGTTGAATGCGTCCTCAGACCACTTCTCATTTGCTACCGCCATGTACTCCTGAACAATCATCCCCTTCAGCTTACCAATCACATTGCATTCGCACTGATCTGTTTGTGTGCCACCCTCCTTGTATGTTACACCTACTTGTACTTCCACATCATATGTGATCTTCTCGATTGGCTCGAATCGGTGCTCTTCCAGCTACCGGGCGACTGAGTCGCGCGAGAAGCCAGACTTGTCTGTCTCGTCTTGTCTGTCTAGTCTTGTCTGTCTAGTCTTGTCTGTCTAGTCTTGTCTGTCTAGTCTTGTCTGTCTAGTCTTGTCTGTCTAGTCTTGTCTGTCTAGTCTTGTCTGTCTAGTCTTGTCTGTCTAGTCTTGTCTGTCTAGTCTTGTCTGTCTAGTCTTGTCTGTCTAGTCTTGTCTGTCTAGTCTTGTCTGTCTAGTCTTGTCTGTCTAGTCTTGTCTGTCTAGTCTTGTCTGTCTAGTCTTGTCTGTCTAGTCTTGTCTGTCTAGTCTTGTGTGTCTAGTCTTGTCTGTCTAGTCTTGTCTGTCTAGTCTTGTCTGTCTAGTCTTGTCTGTCTAGTCTTGTCTGTCTAGTCTTGTCTGTCTAGTCTTGTGTGTCTAGTCTTGTCTGTCTAGTCTTGTCTGTCTAGTCTTGTCTGTCTAGTCTTGTGTGTCTAGTCTTGTCTGTCTAGTCTTGTCTGTCTAGTCTTGTCAGTCTAGTCTTGTCTGTCTAGTCTTGTCTGTCTAGTCTTGTCTGTCTAGTCTTGTCTGTCTAGTCTTGTCTGTCTAGTCTTGTCTGTCTAGTCTTGTCTGTCTAGTCTTGTGTGTTTAGTCTTGTCTGTCTAGTCTTGTCTGTCTAGTCTTGTCTGTCTAGTCTTGTCTTTCTAGTCTTGTCTATCTAGTCTTATCTGTCTAGTCTTGTCTGTCTAGTCTTATCTGTCTAGTCTTATCTGTCTAGTCTTGTCTGTCTAGTCTTGTCTGTCTAGTCTTGTCTATCTAGTCTTGTCTGTCTAGTGTTGTCTGTCTAGTCTTGTCTGTCTAGTCTTGTCTGTCTAGTCTTGTCTGTCTAGTCTTGTCTGTCTAGTCTTGTCTGTCTAGTCTTGTCTGTCTAGTCTTGTCTGTCTAGTCTTGTCTGTCTAGTCTTGTCTGTCTAGTCTTGTCTGTCTAGTCTTGTCTGTCTAGTCTTGTCTGTCTAGTCTGTCTAGTCTTGTCTGTCTAGTCTTGTCTGTCTAGTCTTGTCTGTCTAGTCTTGTCTGTCTAGTCTTGTCTGTCTAGTCTTGTCTTGTCTGTCTAGTCTTGTCTGTCTAGTCTTGTCTGTCTAGTCTTGTCTGTCTAGTCTTGTCTGTCTAGTCTTGTCTGTCTAGTCTTGTCTGTCTAGTCTTGTCTGTCTAGTCTTGTCTGTCTAGTCTTGTCTGTCTAGTCTTGTCTGTCTAGTCTTGTCTGTCTAGTCTTGTCTGTCTAGTCTTGTCTGTCTAGTCTTGTCTGTCTAGTCTTGTCTGTCTAGTCTTGTCTGTCTAGTCTTGTCTGTCTAGTCTTGTCTGTCTAGTCTAGTCTTGTCTGTCTAGTCTTGTCTGTCTAGTCTTGTCTGTCTAGTCTTGTCTGTCTAGTCTTGTCTGTCTAGTCTTGTCTGTCTAGTCTGTCTAGTCTTGTCTGTCTAGTCTTGTCTGTCTAGTCTTGCCGCTCTCGTCTTGTCTCTCTAATCTTGTCTGTCTAATCTTGTCTGTCTAGTCTACCTAGCATTGTCTCTAAAGTCTTTTGAATTATTTGTAAATGCTTTATTTTATTTGTTGTTGTTCTTTAATTGCAGCTCCTATAATTGGTTAAGTGCAGTGGCGCGGAATGTGGGTTAGGGTCGCAAGTCGACCTTCGCCGTCCTCTTGTCCGTACGCACATTATTACTGTCAAGTTTCATTTTCGTTTCTCACTTAAGAAATCTTCGCCGAAATTCGACACGAGTGACGGCAACGCCTGCAATACGTTGCGAAACCCATATATGCGACTTTAATTCACAACTAATTTATTCAAAGAAAACAGACAAGAGATTAATTATCAAGACTTGGCAGACAAAAATAGGCAGATTGGACTAGACAGTCGATTGAACTAGATAGACAAGACTAGATAGACAAAACTAAATAGACAAGACTAGACTGTCTAGACTAGACAGACAAGGCTAGACAGACACGACTAGACACTCAAGTCTATGCCTTATCAATTAACTTCAAACTTAAGAATGTTATTCAATTAACATCGGATCCCAAACAGAGAAGCTAAACGAACAAAACTAGACAGACAAGACTAGACAAGTAAGAACTAGATTTGATAAGCTTGAAAACTAACTCGATTAATGTTTACTGTACATTCACAATCAATATAATAATTGCTTTCTCTTGTTGCAGGTATGTCATCAAGTTGTCTAACTGTCTAGCTGTATAGAGTGAGTATAAACTTGTGTTATTGTTAGGTAACTTCGAGAAGAAATTAAACGGAATGGCATGTAATCGATTGTAAATTTAGTAACAAATACAAGGTACTACCTTCATACAAGTGATTGCGAAGTTCAAATTTGTCGTTTCCAAATTTCGTACTACAATGTTTCCTCTGTCGATTTCATTTTCGACCTTAAAACGAATGAAACAATGGAACTATTTGTACGAAATGAAAGTTCAAAGATCGAAATTGCGCTTTGGAAGGTCATCTTTGATGGGTTGAATGTACAATTGATTTCTTGATATATTTAAAGTTTATGACTTCATGTTTCTTCTTCTTCTAGCGACACATCTCTTTAATGTTCGTTACTTTATCCTTCCAGGATATCGAAAACATGCGTCTAAAGGTAGACTTCCGAGCAAAGCGGCAAAGCGGCGACAAGGCGATAGTATTATGCACGTATGAGGCGCAATTCGAGCGCAGCGACACTGATGCGCTCAGCGTCAGTGTCGCTCCGTTCGAATTGCCCCTCCTAGGTTTCCACAGTGCATAACACTATCGCTATGTCGCCGCGTAAGTATCGCTGCGTTAGTGACGCCAGAGCCGCTTTGCTCGGAAGTCTACCTTTAGGCATCACATTTCGAAAGCTTCCAACTTCTCTAGCTTTGATGTTGCCTTGCTTTAGTGTTCACGTTTCCATTGTATTTAGTGGAACAGAGAACACAAATTCTAGTACGTAAATCCAGCCTCGCGTGTCTATCACAGTGGAACCCCTGCATTTCGAAAAATGTTTGTTTATTTCAATTCTGGTTTTGGTTTCTGTAGGGATCAAATAAAAGATGCTTGTGATCAAATGAAAAACTTATTAGTGGTGGGCATTTGTGTAGAAATTACTACGCGTAAGTTGGTTTCTCATCTTTTCGTTTGTAACCAATAATTCTGTCAAATCTCAACCGATTTCTAAAAACGGTACGTCACTGTATTCGCAATGAAAATGGCTTTAAAATGATGTGCTACAAGTGGGGTAGTTGCATTTGAAATTTTTAAGTTCGGGTTGCTAGGCATTAGGGGGATGAACATATCGAGTTGGCTTGACTGTCAAAAAAGCTCCCCACAAGAACAAAAATCGACGGGTCTCGGCGAATTTTGAAATATTATTCGGTTTTCCAATTATAGGGGGGGTCAAATTTTCGTTGGGATACCCTGTAGAGAAAATCATTAGTAAGGGTTGTCCGCAGGGATCAAAGTCTGGCCCAGGATTTTGGAAAATTATTTACGATTCAATTTTTGATATTGATCTTCACGAAAACTGCGAAATTGTTGCATACGCTGACGATACAATGTTGCTAATAAGAAGTAAAACTATTTTGGAATTAAAACATAAAGCGAATCGTGCTCTAAAAAATGAACAAAAGAATGCAAGTTAAATTTTAATGCTACAAAATCCGAGGCAATATTCTTTGGAAAATCGCCGATACAAAGAAGACCTATTTTTACATTAGGTAACGAAAAAATTAAATGTCAAGATCATATAAAATATTTAGGAGTTTTAATAGATAGATGTCTAAATTTTAAAGAACATATTAAACAAGCGTGCGCAAAAGTTAAACTATTTAGTTCACGAATTGGAATTGCATGTAGAAAAGAATGGGGCCTTGATAAATCTGCTATATGTGAAATTTATAGAGGGGCGGTAGAACCGGAATTACAATACGGCGCATCTATTTGGCATAACTCGTGTGGTGTAAAAGAAAGAAACAAATTATTAAGTGTACAGCGTCAAAGCACGATATCTGCAGCGAAAGCATATCGTACGGTATCTATAGAGGCGGCGTGTGTTATTTCTAGTCTTTTACCCGTTGATCTGAGGCTAAAGGAAATAGCATATAAACATTTAAAACATAATCTGGATGAAACACTATTCAAACAAATAATGGGTTTGCAGGCTTCTCCAAAATTAATCGAGTCGAGAATAAATATTCAAAAGTTTATTCATCCTTCAGAAATTGATTTTATGTGATAACATCAAATACTTTCCCTATCCAAATATATACTGACGCTTCAAAATCTGAAAATGGTGTGGGCGCGGCATTTGTGGTTTACATTCAAGATAGGGAGAGAAACAACATTCAATGCAGAGAAACAACAAAACTATAGAGAACAACTTGAACAAACCTTGAACTCTGAAAGAGAAGACAATGATATAGAACAGCTATGGGAAGCGACTGCCGAAATAATAACCAAGACAGCTGACAAGATCTTTGGAAGGAGTAAGCAGAAGAGGGCAAAAACATGGTATGACGAGGAATGTCGGAAACAACTGAAAAAAAGACAAACAGTAAGAAAGACTTGGATACAACTGCAAACAGACCAAAGTAAAAAGGAATATGACGACTGTCGAAAAGAAACAAGAAAAATAATACGCACAAAGAAAAGAAACTACGAACAACAAAAATATGAAACTATGGAGAGAGACCGGGCCCAAACCAGGCTCCAGAGAATTCTACAAAGCAATTTCCTCTGAGAAAAGAGGGCATAGAGCCAATTCCATCCACACACTGAGAGACAACCAAGGCCGTATGATAATCGACGGTAAAGAAATAACTGAAGAATGGAAAAAGTATTTTAGAGACCTTCTAAACATCATACAGGAAGAACAGCACAAAGAAGAGATCTATATCACAGCGGACATGCCCGTCAAAAATCCTTCCTTTGAAGAAACCCAAAAGGCCTTAAATAAGCTGAAAAATCACAAAGCGCCGGGTACGGACGAGATACCAGCAGAACTTCTGAAATATGGGGGAGACGCACTACATCGCCAAATCCACCAGCTAATAACGCACATATGGTTAGAAGAAAAGATACCAGCACGATGGAAGGAAAACATAATAGTGCCCATCCACAAAAAAGGGGACAAAACAAAATGCGCGAATTATAGAGGAATCTCACTCCTAAACACGGCATATAAAACCCTCTCAAACATCATTCTTAGTAGACTAATCCCTTATGCTGAAAATGTCCTAGGCGAATATCAAGCCGGGTTTAGGGCAAACAGATCAACAATAGATCAACTATTCACACTGAGACAACTTCTAGAAAAGGGATGGGAGTATAACAAACCCATACACAATCTTTTCATAGACTTTCGACAGGCATATGATAGCGTAGAAAGAAGCCAAGTATGGAATGCCATGGCGGAGTTCTCAATACCAAAGAAACTCATTCGGATGACCAAAGTCTGTATGGAGGGTGGAATATCTAAAGTACGTGTAAATAATAAACTGCCTGGCAGCTTTGAAATCAACAGTGGACTTAAACAGGGTGATGCGTTATCTCCACTACTATTCAACCTTGTATTAGAGAAAGCCATGAGGTCAGCCGAAATAAAAACAGAATTGCTATCGGGTCAAGGTCCCAAAGTGTTACTCGCATATGCAGATGACATAGATCTCGTTGGAGACTCCATTCTATCCACGAAAGACATTTTCAACAAGGTGGAAGGAGCAACAAGTGAAGTAGGGCTGAAGATTAATGAGGAGAAAACGAAATATATGTGTATAAATAGAACGACACGAAGAGACAGAATAGGACAAAATATGACGATCAACACCTTTAATTTCGAAAGAGAACAACGTTTTAAGTATCTGGGGGCCGTAATCACAGCGGACAACGATGTTACCGAAGAAATAAAAGACAGAATCCAATCAGCAAACCGCTGTCTATTTGCACTGAATAAGCTCATAAAATCAAAAAATCTCACAAGAAGTTCAAAGATCAAAATCTATAAATCCATCGTCAGACCTGTAATAACATACGGATGCGAAACGTGGACCATGACCAAAGCAAACGAAGAAAAGCTCAGACGCTTTGAACGAAAAATACTTAGAAAAATTTTCGGACCTCACCATGACATCACCACAGACCAGTATAAGATCAGAACCAATATCGAATTAAAAGCACTCTACAACGACACCGATATTGTCCAAGAAATTAAATCACAGCGACTAAGATGGACAGGCCACGTGCACAGACTGCATAACGAAAGACTTGTAAAACTGGTATGGGAGGAGATTCCCACAGGCAAGAGACCGCTCGGACGTCCCAGAATGCGATGGAGAGATAACATCCAAGCAGATCTCCGGAAAATGAACATTCCATTTGACCCTAGGTTGATGGAAGACCGAACAAATTGGAAAAAAGTTGTACAGTCAGCCAAGACCCACCCAGGGTTGTAGCGCTACGTGATGATGATGATTCAAGATAGGGAGGTTTATTATAAACAAATTCGTATTGAAAAATACTGTTCAATATTTCAGGCAGAAATTACTGCAGTCAAGCAAGCCTCAAATTACATTGAAGTAAATAAACATTTTATTAAGAGTTGTTCTATTCTTTGTGATAGTCGCTCAGTACTTGATGCTCTAAAGTTTTTGTCTGTTCCCACAGAACTTGTATTCAAAACTTGGTTAAAAGTAAAAGAAATTACATAAGATGTTAAATTAAGATGGCACTGGGTTAAAGCCCACATTGACATGGAAGGAATTGAGAAAGCCGATAGCCTAGCTAAACAAGTATCATAATTCTAATAATATCCCGATTTCGCATAATAAAATCCCTTTACAAACTTTTATATTAAAATTAAACAATTATTTTCAAAAAATATGGCAATTTCGCCGGGAAGAGGCGAGAACAGGTAGATGGACAAAAAACTTCATCCCAAACGTTGGAGTCTGGAAAAAAATGGATATAAATCTGTTACACCATGCTGTCCAACTTATTACTGGACATGGTAATTTACAAGAATATTTACATAGATTCGGAAAACGAGAATCGCCTACTTGCATTTGTGGACAAGAAGACACTGCTTCTTCTTCTTGCAGTCCTTCTCCTACCGGAGGTTGGACACCATCATGACTATTCTTATCCTGTTCACCGCTGCTCTGAACAGTTCCGTGCTGCTACAGCTGAACCACTCACGCAGGTTCTTCAGCCAGGATACTCTACGCCTACCAATACTCCTGGTTCCTTTAATTTTTCCCTGCATAATAAGTCTTAGAAGACTATATTTGGGGCCTCTCATGACATGGCCTAGAGACTCCAGTTTACTTTTCTTAATGGTCAGCACGACTTCGCATTCCTTTTTTACCTTTTCTAGTACCTGTTTGTTGGTGACTTTATCTTTCCAGGATATTCTAAACATTCTGCGATAACACCACATCTCGAACGCTTCCAACCGTTTTAGTTCAGGTTTCTTTAGGGTCCAGGCTTCAACTCCGTATAGCAGGGTAGAGAACACATAACAGCGTAGTATTCTAATTCGTAATTCTATATTAGTGTCTCTGTTACAAATAAACTTTTTCATTTTCATAAACGCTGATCTTGCTATCTCCACCCTTCTTCGTATCTCACCTGCCTGGTCGCTTGTTTTGTCTAGCACGGTTCCAAGATATTTGTAGGAATCTACTCTTTCAATTCTTTCAAGGGGGTTTTGCGATGGGCCAACAACTCATCCATAGAAAAAAAAAAAAAAAAAAAAAAACCGTTACGAAACCACCAAACGTGCCTCGGACTGGACTGACTACTCGGCAACGACCACAGCAATGCACAAGAAAATCGAAAGAAATTACGATGGGAACATGGAATGTAAGGAGCCTCTACCAGATAGGTGCACTAAAAGCCTTAACAAACGAAATGGAGAGATACAAACTCGACATAGTGGCACTACAGGAGACCAACTGGAGCGATAGCGGCATCATGGATATAGGAAAATATAGGATATGTAAAAGCAGTAATAATGGGAAGGCGCACAAGTTAGGAACAGGCTTCATACTCAAGAAAAGTGTAGGGAAGGATATTATGGACTTCCAAGCAGTAGATGACAGACTCTGCATGATCCGAATAAGAATGAAACTCTTCAATCTGACAATAATTAACGTACATGCACCGAGCGAAGAGAAAACAGACGACGAAAAAGAGATCTTCTACGCAAAACTAGAAAGGCTATTCGATTCGACACACAACAACGACGTAAAGATGATCTTGGGGGATTTCAATGCTAATATAGGGAAAGAAGACGTATACAGACTCATGATTGGAAAACACAGCCTACACGAAAATACTAACGACAATGGACAGAGACTAGTGGACCTAGCAGCATCTAGAAACCTTGTAATCAGCAGTATGCTATTCCCACATAAAGACATCCACAAGATGACATGGAGATCACCAGACGGAAGGACACTCAATCAAATAGACCATGTCTTAATAAACACAAGATTTATGTCCAGCATACAGGACGTCAGAAGCTGCAAAGGGGCAGACTGCAACTCGGACCATTACCTGGTGAGGATTAAATTAAAACAAAGGCTAGCCAACTCGAAAAAGCCAGCAAACAGCGGAATAGACAAATGGGATGTGGAAAAACTGAACTTAACCAGGGTAAGGCAACGATACGAAGAAAAGAACGCCGAAAAACTAGGAGTGTTGACGGAAAATCATAGTATTGAAGAACAATGGACGGAAATTGCAAAGGGGATTAAGGAATCGGCAGAGGAGGCTCTCGGGAAAGTCCAAAGGAAAAAACGAAACCAATGGTACGATGCAGAGTGTGAAGAAGCACGCGAGAAACAACAGAAAGCTAGGGCAGAGAATTTGCAGAGACCCACGAGAGCCAAACAAGCTGAATACAACAAGCAAAGAAAGGAAGCATCCAAATTATTTCGGAAGAAGAAACGGGCCCATTTTAACGACCAGGTGGCACAGATAGGACACCACCAAGAGAAACACGAAACTAGAGAATGCTACAAGATAGTGAACAACCTGCGAAATGGATTTCAGCCCAGAGCAACAATAATCAACAGTAAAGAGGGCACCTTACTGGCTGAAGAAAGTAAAGTGGTAGGTAGATGGGCGAAATATTTTAACGAACTCCTGAATACCTCACTACGAGTGGAATTAACCGGACAAACAGCTGAAGACGACCCAATTCACACACCAGAAGTAAGAGATCTGAGAGAAGATAACGAACCATCACAAAGAGAAATAAGCGAGGCGATAAAGGCACTAAAGAACCACAAAGCACCGGGACCGGACATGATACCATCTGAAATGATCAAAATGGGAGGAGACGCTCTGAACTGTGCTTTACACCAGCTGATAGGAAGAATCTGGAGAACAGAAGAGATACCCGAGGAATGGCGGGAGGGGAAGATATGCCCTATCTATAAGAAAGGAAACAAACTGGAGTGCAAGAACTATCGTGGTATAACTCTTCTTAACACGGCCTACAAGGTGCTGTCATGGATAATCGGACGAAGACTCGAACCGTACGCAGAGAGCATTATAGGACAGTATCAGACAGGTTTCCGGAAAGGAAAGTCGACGACTGACCAAATGTTTACACTCAGACAAATACTAGAAAAGACATGGGAAATGAACATGTCTTCGTAGACTTTAAACAAGCGTATGATACTATCGATAGAAGAACTCTCATGAAGACAATGGAAGAATTCGAGATACCACAAAAGATCATTAAATTGGTAAATTGTACGTTAAAAAAGACTTGGAACCAAGTCGGTATCCAAAAAACGACATCGCACAAGTTTGAAACCATTACAGGTCTGAGACAAGGAGACAGTCTATCACCCTTATTATTTAACATCGCGCTCGAAAAAGCTATAAGGAAAGCTCAGATAGAATGCAACGGTACCATCTACAATAAATCCTAACGTAGGATTATAGGTAGATCGCTAACGGCAATGAAAGATGCTTACGGTAAAATGGAGAAGAGAGCCAAGGAGATAGGTCTGTCAATAAACAAGGATAAAACAAAAGTAATGATGGTAAGACCGGGAGCGCCAGTACACGCAGTAAATAATCTGGCTATGGGAGAGTACACTGTAGAAGTCGTCAACAACTTTAAATATCTGGGATCAACCGTCACGGATCAGAACGACGAAGGGGTGGAAGTACAACATAGAATCATGCAAGCCAACAGGGCATACTTCACTCTTAAATCCATCCTTAGCTCGAAGCTAGCTAGCAGACAAACGAAGTGTAATATATATAAAGCAATCATACGACCCATCCTCACATATGGAAGCGAAGCATGGACGCTGACCCAGAAATCGGAAAAGATGCTGGAGATTTTTGAGCGAAAGATCCTGAGGAAAATTTATGGGGCAATTAACAGCGAAGAGGGCTGGAGAATTAGGATGAACTTCGAACTATATCAGTTATACAAAAGCCCAGATGTGGTATCCCACATAAAACTAAGCAGGCTAAGATGGGCGGGACATGTGTGCCGGATGGCTCCAACAGCAGTGCCGAGACAAATACTCAGAGTGCCGGAAGGTAGAAGGAAAGCGGGCAGGCCAAGGGCGAGATGGGAGGAAAGTGTGAAAAGGGATGCGAGAGAGATGCTGGGGGTGCGGAACTGGCGGGCGGCGGCAGAGGAAAGGGAACGCTGGAGACAACGTTTGGTGAAGGCCAGGGCTCGCTTCGGGCTGTAGCGTCATTGGAGAGAGACTCTTTCAATTATGGTATTGTTGATATTTAGTTGCACTTGTTGGTTATGTGCCTTAGAAACTACCATACACTTAGTTTTTGAAAGATTCATTTGAAGTCCGTAAGCTTCACATTGGTGGTTTACTCTTTAGAGTATGTGTTGTAGTTCTGCCAATAATACCGTATCGTCGGCATATCTGATGTTATTTATTACCTCTCCGTTTATGTTTATACCTATTGGTTCTCCTAAGAAAGCTTCTTCAAATATAGCTTCACTGTATATGTTGAATAATAGCGGGGATAGGATGCAGCCTTGTCTAACTCCGCGGCGAATTTCTATTTCGTCTGTCAGTTCATTTTCGATTTTTACAACTGCACTTTGTCCCCAATATAGGTTGGTAATTATCCTGACGTCTTTCCGGTCTAAATTCTTTCTAAGTATTAGTTGTTGTAATTTGTCATGCTGAACTTTATCGAAAGCCTTTTGGAAATCGATGAAGCACACAAACAGGTATTGATTTATGTCTGGGCATCTTTGAAAAAGAATATTTATTCCGAAGAGTGCTTCTCTTGTTCCAAGCCCTTCTCTAAATCCAAATTGGCTATCACTTATGTCCTCTTCTAGTTTTCGATAAATTCTTTTATGGATGATTTTTAGAAAGATTTTTAGTGCATGGCTCATAAGTGCAATAGTCCTATAATCTGTGCACTCTCTAGCATTTGCTTTTTTAGGGATCAATACAAATGTCGATAAAAGCCATTGTTTCGGTATGATGCCTGTGTCATATATTGTGTTAAACAGGTCTAGGAGACTATCTATTAGGTGTTCATCGAATAATTTTAATATCTCAGCTGGTATTTGATCCGGCAGACACTGCTGCACATGTGTTATTCAATTGCAAATATTCTGACGAGTGGAGATTCAAAATTAAAAATGCTATGAAGCGATCAGGATGTATTTGGCCGAAAAATGAAGACGATTTAAAGAACATTGAGAAAAATAGAAAATGGTGGTTGATTTTCGACAATAATGCCAAGCAATTAAAAAAACTAGACCACGACCTAAATTGAAAAACGAAAAGTTAAAAATATTGTAAAAACTGGCCAGCATAGTGTTTAATTTTAAACGGAGTGCTGCTTAATATTCATATTACAATTTGTAAATATTAAATAAACAAATAAGCTGTTATTACTTGCACAAGTCGTGATTGCTTATAATCATTGGTTGGGTTTGGCATCATCCATTCGTGGTGTCCAGTATGTTATTACAAATAAAAATAGTGAATTTTAATAACTATTAGGATAATTCAATATATAGAAAAATTAAAACACCATTTTGACTCATTAGTTACGCTCGAACTTGCTTAACACGTTGACTGCCAGGGTGTTTTTAAATCTCTTTTACATTTGAGCCATCGCAAATTTTTCATATGAGGACAAAATTTTCAATCAACGGGCCATTATGCGCAGATGTAGATATCGACAAATAATGACGGCCTGCACAAGAAATTTTCAAAAAATTTCCATCACCGCGAAGAAAATCGCGAAAATTTGTCTCGGTCATATTGACCGATCCGGCGCTGTGTAAAAGTTAATGTTACTAATTTACTAATGTTAATAATGTTATCGCGCAACGCCGACTCGGTCAGCTGCTCGGTACTCTCGGTACATGCGCAGAGACAGCTGAGCGTTTATTTTATTTACACGTTTTCTTTACTTGTAAAGCGTGCACAATCGTGTCGCAAAATCAAAATATGGACAACAAGCGTCCACTGACAGATAAGGAGTTGTACGACATTTTGAATAATTCATCTGAGTCCGAAGGTATTTCCAAAATAATTATAAATGACTGTTTTATCCTGCATTCTGCATTTTCAAATAGTTAGGTTAGGTTAGGTTTAGACGCTATTGAAGATGAAGAGCAGCAAAGTGATGCTGAAGAATTTGAGATTACACAGAACGAGAATGTCGATTCTTTAGAGGACAGTGAGACTGGAGATGAGAATGCGGAAACACAAGAACCGGGTAGTGAAAGATGTAGCGAAGAATCCGAAAGATCTTCTGATTCTGAAGATGATAGAACTACTAACTGGAAAAAGCCGCAAGGTAGGCAGCCAGTTCTTGTTCCTTTCACTAGAGAGTCAGGAGTCAATAAAAATCTGTCCGAGCTTCTTACTGATGAGGGACCTCTAGCATTCTATTCTGCGCTTGTTGATGATAACATATTTGAATATATTGTCGGGCAAACGAATCTATATGCTACACAAACTATTGTAAATAATAACGATGTTACACCATACGCAAGATTACACGAGTGGTTTCTGACAGATATTTACGAAATTAAGCGTTTTTTTTGGATTAATTATTTATATGGGTATAGCCCGTTTACCAAAGTTAGCAGATTATTGGAGCAGGGAACCGATGTTCAGAAACGAATTTGCTTCTGCAGCAATGTCAAGGAACAGGTTCGAGTTACTGTTGAGAATGGTGCACTTCGCGGATAACGAGAACAATCCTCAAAATAACAGACTCCACAAAATCCAGAGTTTAGTCAATAAGGTAGTGCACAATTTTCAAACAGCACTCGAACCTGGAGAAACGATATGCATATACGAGTCACTAATACCATTCCGTGGCCGCATCGTGATGCGCCAATATCTAAAAGGAAAACGTCATAAATATGGCACCAAAATATTTAAGCTCTGTTGTAATGGAGGTTATACCTATAATATGGAAATTTATGCCGGCAAGAATCTCGATATGCAGCAAACAACCCCATCCAGAGTCGTGATGAAACTAAGTAATCCATTGTTGGACTGCGGAAGAACCATGGTCACGGACAATTGGTACACTAGTCTGTCATTAGCCGAGCAGTTGCTAAATCGGCAAACACATCTAGTTGGCACCTTGAGGAAAAACCGTCAAGGAAACCCACGCCAAGTGGTCCAAAAAAAACTTAAGCGCGGAGAATGCATTGCAAGAGAAAATTGTAAAGGGATAACAGTACTTTCCTGGCGAGACAAGAGGTACATCTTGATGCTGTCGACAAAACACTCAGATTCTGAAGTTGAAATACGAAATCGTCGGGGCCAAGCAAGCACAAAACCAGAAACGATACTGGCTTATAATGAGGGAAAATCACCAGTTGATCAGTCCGATCAAATGACGGCATACCAAACACCTCTCAGAAAAAGTATCAAATGGTATCGGAAGCTAGCGTTTGAGATCTTATTGAATACTGCTATGGTAAATGCGTGGTTGATGTACAAAGAAGTTAAAAGTTCGGACACAGGCATCTTGGGATTTCGTAAATCCGTTGCCTATTGCTTATGCAATGCGCGTCCAGCAGCAGAAGAGGTAGAAGTCGACACGCCAAGTCGAAGTCGTCGTCCACGTCATGAAATGGGTCAAAGAGAAGTCCAAAATCGCAAACCATGTCAAATGTGTTACGAAACCGCAAAGAAAAATCTGGGCTGGCGTGTAGCAAGGAATCTGAAAAGGATTCGAACCTACTGTAAAGGATGTGAAGGGGAGCCCTTTATGTGCATTGACTGTTTCAATAAAAAACATCGTTACGCTGCGGAGTAAAATCTTATATGAGTAGTTTGTTACTCAAAATGAATGTTATTTTTGCTAGAATTTATATTAATTTGTGTAAATTAGACTAAGTGCGTTGAATTTTTAATGGATTTACAGATTTGTTTTCAATTATAAAAGAATAAAGACTGATTTTTACATGAATTTCATTTTTTTGCTATTTCTTTGTCGTTAAACTTGTACGCCAGAAACTGGCGCTGCGCAGCGTTTCTTCTAGGCCGGCCCGGTCACTCTGCACGGTCAGAACCATTAGATGCCGAGCGCCTGGCTTATGGGGCTTAAAAAACTGACTCGGTCATATTGACCGAGTCAGCGTGGAGGTGAAAAAAAATTCTCGGTCATATAGACCGCGCCGGCCTGAAGGGATTTTTTTTTCGGTCATATTGACCGAGACGGCAGTCAACGTGTTAACAAGCTTCTGTTAAGATGTCAAAACTATATCAATAGTCAATGCGCATTTGATTAATTACCCTATTTCTTAGGATATTATTAAACAAACATTTAGATCGGGTATTTCATACCTAATGACCTAAAATAATTAGCAGAAAATCATTACTTGGCAAATTGTGTTTTGTAAACAATTTGAACACGAGCAACCAATTATTTAATTCCGTTTTCTAGAAAATAATTATTTGTTGTCGTCCTTTAATTAAAAATATATATTCCGTTTTAATTACAATTGAAAAAATTAAAAAATTCTGGTTATTCTATTTTTAATTTCCTATTTTATCGTCGAAAAGTTTGGACTTAAATTTTTCGAAAATTAAATCTTTCGAAATTGCGTCAACACTTCCATCAATTAAACATAATCGTTGAATCAAACTCCAGACTTAAATTGCCAACAACAAAAAGTACAGTTATTTAATTAATTAATTAATATATCGGTACTTGCAATAACTTGCAATAAAATGCAATGCAATAAATTGCAATAACATCGTATGTTTGTGTTTTTAGAGGAGACAGAATTTAAAGTTGTGAAAAAATGTACCACGCTCTTGTTTTGTCATGCACAAAGATTGTATATAATGTTACAATGTTGTATTTGATTTACTAGCTACCCATAATATTTTCTATAAATACCAAATAATTCCTTATATATAGATTATATAAGGATCTGTACTAAGCCCCCATATTTTTGATCTTATAATGGATGTCTTCTCTGAAAGCTTAAGAGAAACAGCTCCTTGGTGTATGCTATTTGTAGCCGGCGCGAGTGGCGTAGTGGTGACGCTCGTGGCCTCATGTTAAAGCGCTAACCAGTATAGAGGCCCGAGTTCTATTCCCAGCGTCAGGCCGCATTTGTTCCAGAAAGGCAAATATGAAAAATGGCAATTAGCGCAATTTACTATAACAACAGGTTTTCTGGGCCTAAGTGCAATAGAATACAATAGGCTACCAATAGGCCGCAGTGTTCGAAAGGTCGGCAAACCCGGAAATCACATCGAACCAAACTTTAAAAAATGCTATTTGTAGATGATATTGTTTTATGCAGCAAAAACAGGGAAGAGCTTGAATATAAACTGGAATGCTAGAGAAGAGCCATAGAGGATAGAGACCTTTAAATCAGTAGGAATAAGACCGAATACCTGTGCCTTGCAGGAACTGGAAATGAAACTATTCAGATGGATGATAGCCAGCTACAGGCAATGGACAGTTTCAAGTATCTGACGATGGCAATCTATATCTGGAAATTACCCACCGAATTCAGGCTGCCTGGTTAAACTGCAAAAGGTTATTGGTATTCTCTGTGACAGGAGACTGAATATCCAAGTAAATGGTAAAGTGCAGGGAGGCCTGCAATGCTATACTCACTACTTACTTACTCCTCGGTGCTACAGCCCATGAAGCGCCTTGGCCTCTCTGACGATCGTAGCCCAATCCTGGCGAGCTTCAGCTCGTTTCCTCCATCTTCTGACTCCCATATTTCGTAAGTCATCCTCTACATCATATACCCATCGTTTCCGTGGTCTCCCTTTGCACCTTCTGCCACCTGGGTTTCCTCTGTGTACCTTCTTGACAGACCTGTCATCTGGCATTCGCTCTACATGGCCCAACCATCTTAGTCTATTACTCTTTATTTCCAAAACTATGTCAGCATGACCGTATAGTTCCTCCAATTCCCTATTTTTTCGTATTCTCCATTGCCTTGCGTCAAAAATCTTTCTTAATATTTTCCTTTCCCATCTTCTCAGACATTCCTCTTCTGCCACCCTCATTGTCTATGTTTCTGAGCCATACATTACCACCGGCCTTATAACCGTTCGATAGACAGTTATCTTCGATTTTCTGCTCAGGCTACGTGACTTGAGAATCTTAATCAGGGCCCAGTATGCTCTGTTTCCCGCTGCAATCCTTGCTTTTATTTCTTCACTTATGCTGTTATCATTAGTTACCAACACTCCCAAGTACTTAAACTTCTCACAACTCTCATAGTTGACTCCATTCAATTTTATGAGTTTGTCTTTCACCGCTGTGTTTCTCCTGGAAGAGAAGATATGCTGCGTTTTGGCGCCGTTCACTCGAAGCCCCAATTCTTCTGCCTCCTTTTCTAACCTACACAACCCATCTTCCAGCTGTTTAAATCTTCGAGACAGCATACACACGTCATCCGCATACGCCAAATTCTGGTTCATGCGGTTAAACAGAGTACCACCTGGGTTGTTCCACTTTTCTCATCACTCTCTCCAGTACTATGTTGAAAAGTAGTGTGGATAATACATCTCCCTGTCTTAACCTTCGGTTGACTTCAAATTCCTTTGAAAGTTTTCCTTCTACTTTAACTTGGCATTTCGTTTTGTTGAGGGTCATTTGTATCAGACGTATTAGCTTATATGGACACTCCATATCCATCAGAGTCTGATACAGCTGTTTTCTTTTCACGCTATCATAAGCCTGTCTGAAGACCACAAAGAGCTGATGTATATCCACATTATACTCGTAGCATTTCTCCATTATTTGTCTTATCGTGAAGATATGGTCGGTCGTTGATCTACCCTGTCGAAAACCACACTGATAATCTCCTAGAATCTCTTCTGCAAAAGGAGTGAGTCTCATAGCAATGACTTTGTACACAACACTGAGTAAAGCTATGCCACTGTAGTTTTCACATTTTGCTTTGTCCTTCTTCTTATGAATCGGGCAAATAATGGCCAAGTTCCACTCCTCCGGCATCACTTCTTTTTCCCATACTTCGACGATTAGCCGATGGACAAGACGTGTCATATGTTCTCCCCCACCCTTAATCATCTCTGCTGAAATGTTATCGCTTCCTGGGGCCTTATTATTCTTCAAGATTTTGATTGCCAATCTGACTTCCTCTATTGTAGGTGTGGGTACAGGCATTTCGTCCTGGCTAACACTGTGCCACGGCTGGCCATTGTCGGTTTTCGTTTGTTCCGATGCTACAATCTATTTTGTTGCATTCAGCAGTTCGCTGAAATACTCAGCCCACCGGTCTAGAATCTGTTCTTCTCCTCCTATAAAATTTCCTTCTTTATCTCTGCAGAACACAGCACGTGGTTGGAAACCTTTCTTCAGCTCCTGAATTCTTTTATAGAATTTCCTTACCTCCTGAGTGTTATGTTCTTCCTCTAGTTCAGTAATCCATTTCTTCTTTGATTCTCGTTTCTTTCTTCTACAGACTTTGTCTGCCTCCTTTCTTTTGTTCTTGAATTCTTCTGTATTATACCTAGTAGACCTGCTTAGCATTTTCTTCCTTGCCTCATTTCTCTCCGTCATTGCCTTTTTACAATCTTCATCAAACCATCATGACCTTTTAACCCTTTCTTCCATCCCCAACACTTCTTCTGCGGTTTCTTGTAGGACAACCCTCATCATACTCCATTTCCCTTCTATACTTTCCGCTGCCCAGTTTTGTTTAGCCTCAAACATCTTCTGTAGTTCTGCTTCACACTGTTGGGATAATTCCTTCTCCTTTAGTTTTGCAACGTCGTATCTTCTTGGAGCTTTCCTATTTTCTCCAGGTTTATAAACCGCAATACTTTGTCTATATTTCACTCTAACCATATAATGATCCGAGTCGCAGTCAGCTCCCCTACAACTGTCGACTTCAACGATATCAGATGCATGTCTCCTGTCAATTACTACATGATGGATTTGATTAAAAGTGGTTCCATCTGGTGAGCGCCATGTGGCTTTCCTAATGCTCCTTCTCTGGAACCATGTACTTTTCACCACCATTGCATTGCTCATCGCAAAGTCAATAAGTCTTTGCCCGTAACTGTTTGACACATCATGCAGACTTTCCTTTCCTACAGTTTCTCTAAAGGTTTCTTCTTTCCCCACCTTTGCGTTGAAGTCCCTAAGCACTATCTTCACATCTTGCCGTGGGACGTTTTCTACTTCCTGTTCTAGCTGTTCATAAAATGCATCTTTCACTTCATCTTCAGCATCTTCTGTAGGTGCGTAGACACATACAAGAGTGATGTTGAAGAAACGAGTCTTACTCAGAAAAAGTGCATATCCTTGCATTTACTGGGTTGAAGTTCAGAATTGCTGCTTTATTATCTACAAGAAAACCCGTGCCACCTATTGCTCCACTCTCTCCTCCACTATAAAGAATTGTGTAATTATCACCCCTTAGGATCCCATTTCCTTTCCATCTGACCTCTTGAATTGCTGCTACTCCTATCCTGTATTCCTCCATCTCTTGTTTGAGTCCATGTAGAGCTCCAGGTTTGTTCAGAGTTCTTACATTCCAGGTTGCAATGTCATTTGTGCATCATTTTCCCATTTGCATTTTCCTTTTCCTCGAGTGGGTCGTTCATCAAAATCATCAGTCCGGCTATTCTTGTCTTTGAGTTTCGTAACCAGGTGATTTTTCCGATATGGGGTTGTTAGTCCCATGATCAACCCCCAACCTGGAGGACCAGTAATGCTGCAGTGCTATATGGAGCAGAAACTTGGCAAGCAGTGCAGTCACAGTCCAAGCGACTGGAAGTAGATGAAATGAAGATGCTAAGATGAATGTGTGGTGTTACAAAAAACGATCACATGAAAAACACCTTCTTATGAGGAAGCGTAAAAGTGACTGAAATATCAAAAAAGGTGCAAGAAAGACGCTTGCTCGGGTATGGCCACATTAAGCGCAGGGATGAGAGTTATGTAGGAAGGAGAGTGCTTGATCTGAAGGTAGAAGGCAAAAGGGAAATAGGCAGGCCTAGAAGTAGATAGATGGACTGCGTTCAGGATGATCTCTGGGAGAAGCAGTTAATAGAAAACACCATTTGGGACCGAGGAAAATGGAAACGAATTGTCAGAAACGTCGACACCGCATGAACGGGAAAAGACGAGGAAGAAGAAGTAAGGTGAGAAATCAACGAGGTAATTTGGTAAAGCCAAGCTTACAAGAAGTTACGAATTGGGTAAAAAATTCATGGGACAAAATAAATGACCGTTGTGTTTTGTGTATTGTGTTTCCAATGTAACTACGAACAGGCTACTTAGACTTCTGGTCTTCATTTAACAATAGCTATATTGTAAGACATGAGAGAAAGAGCGGAATTCAAAATTCGATCATTTATGATGATGTTCCAGAAGAAGATGAGATAACTGTAATTGAATAAATTTAAATTTCTGTATTTGCATAAATATTAAACAAAAACATATCAATCTACTTTTTGGAATATAAGCCCTTCTCCGAAAATAAGGCCTAGCACGTATTTTGGACCTAAAAAGAAATTGTCTTATTTTCGGAAAAGACGGTATAAGATGTTGGATGTACTAATCGTTTATCTCGTTTTCTATTGAGTGCAAGTCTTGCTTGCTTCCATCTTGTTGGGAAGGTTTGGGCAGTTAATATGCTATTCATTACATTTAGAACGAATTTAGATTGGTGACTGGCGGATATCACGATATCAGGTGGTATTCTATCGGGGCCTTGTGTTCTGCCATTTTTGAAACGCTTGGTCGCTGTCAATAGTTCTTCTGCCGTAAAAGGAGGCGTAGTTTTGACTTCGGGGTGTATCCAGTCGAAAGCAGGAACCCTTTTTGTCTGTCTAGCCTTAACTGTCAAGCTTTCTCTGCCTAACCTTGTCTGCTTGGCCTCCTTATCTTTCTAGCTTTGTGAAGACAACAAGTGGAAGACTGGTTATTCAATTTCGTTGATTATTAATTTTGTTTGGATGTCCAGATTTCGTCGGAACAATTAATTGAATGTCTAGTCATTCATTTTCGTTAATTATTCAACTTTTTATCTGGTTATCCAGTTTCGTTGGAATAATCAGCTGTTGTCTGGTTATTCAATTTCGTTGATTATTAATTTTGTTTGGATGTCCAGATTTCGTCGGAACAATTAATTGAATGTCTAGTCATTCATTTTCGTTAATTATTCAACTTTTTATCTGGTTATCCAGTTTCGTTGGAATAATCAGCTGTTGTCTGGTTATTCAATTTCGTTGATTATTAATTTTGTTTGGATGTCCAGATTTCGTCGGAACAATTAATTGAATGTCTAGTCATTCATTTTCGTGAATTATTCAACTTTTTATCTGGTTATCCAGTTTTGTTGGAATAATCAGTTGATTGTCTAGTTATTCATGTTTCGTTGATTATTCAACTTTTTATCTGGTTATCAAGTTTCGTTGGAATAAGCAGTTGTCTGGTTATTCAGTTTTCGTTGTGAATATTCGATTTGGGAATCTTGGATTTGTGAATATTCGATTTTGGCTGAGTATTCAGCTCTCGTTAGATTATTCGATTTTGTGAATATTCGATTCTGTCTGAGTCTATAGTTTTTCCTTTCAATGATCAATTTTGGTTTGATTATTCAATCCTACGTAATTATTCCGGTTTGTGGAATTATTCAGGAACCAGATGATGCAATAGTTTGTCTGATTGCATTATTCTGTGTAGTATGTTGAGACACAGATCAAAGGTCTCCTCGTATTAAGTTTGTGGCGATAAGCTTTGTCTGTGTCTGGCATGATTTTAACTCGTTGTTAGTTTAAGAATTTTGTGAAATTAAATCCTTGGACAACAACACTAAGACCTTTTCTCTCTAGCCTTGTCTGTCTAGTTTTCTCTGTTTATCCTTGTCCGTGTAGACTTCTTGTCTAGATTTGACTGTGTAGCCTTGTCTGTTTATCTTTGTCTGTCTTGCATTGTCTGTCTTGTCTTGTCGGTCTAGCCCAGGGGTCGGCAAACTTAAGAGCCAAATTTTATTTAAAATTATTTCAAACTGGATCAAGAGCCACGGATGATTCTTTTTTTCATAGTCATCATATTTTTGTATTTTCTTCAAAATTGCCGGTGATTAAGCGCCTTTGCGATAATATTATTAGTGGCCTTGACTACTAAATCCATTCAACTTTACCAATATCTTCTGGAAAGGTTTGTGCGCAAAGTTCTTCCTGGTGAATTATGCAATGGAAAGATAACACGTCATTATTCGCGGAATAATTATTGGCACACCCATTTTAAGCCCCAGTAGGTTTTAAGCCACGACATCCGAACATTAAGCCACGTCTACCAATATTCTTTCTTCCCTTCTATTATCTATTCTCTTTCTCTCTCTCTCTCTTTAGCTCTTACGACCCATGGTGGGTCTTGGCTGACTCAACAACTCTCCTCCATTGGACTCTGTCCATCATTAGCTCCTCCGCTTCCATGATATTCAGGGTTCTAAGATCCGATGCTATGTTGTCTCTCCACCGTAGTCGCGGGCTTCCAAGTGGTCTTCTACCGGTCGGGGCCTGTTCCCATACCAATCTAGCAACTACATCCTCCTGTCTCTTTACATGGCCGGCCCATCTCAGTCTTTTCTTATTATCAGTTGTAGCAGTGGATATTTTGGTCCTCTCATTATGTGACCTAAGTATTATAATTAATTGAATATTGAATAACTCGACGCTTAGTTAAGCTATAACTCGAGAACTAGACTAGGTATCAAAAAAAGTTTTAGATAAAACCTGTAGAGGACTAAATTTGCTATAAGACGCTGGTAATAGTTAGTTCGTGGATTACGACCAACTAGTCTAATACAGGCTGTGAAAACAAAAATTGTTTGGGTGTTTTGAAAAATTGGTTTGCGTTAATTTAAGCTACAAGTCGGGAACTAGACTAGGCATAAAAAAAAGTTTTAGATAAATCTTTTAGAGGACTAAATTCTGCATAAGCCTAGTTCACTAATTCCAGCTAATACTCATAGCTAGTTCGTGGAATTAGTCTAATTCCGTATGTGGATACAAAACGTTAGTCGACGCTTAGTTAAGTTATAACTCGAGAACTATACTAGGTATCAAAAAAAGTTTTAGATAAAACCTATAGAAGACTAAATTTGGGACTTGCTATAGGACTTGCTATAAGAGGCTGGTAATAGTTACTTTGTGGATTCGTTGGTGTTCGTGTGACCTAAGTATAATTAATTGAATATTGAATAACTCGACGCTTAGTTAAGCTATAACTCGAGAACTAGATTAGGTATCAAAAAAAGTTTTAGATAAAACCTGTAGAGGACTATATTTTCTATAAGACGCTGGTAATAGTTAGTCCGTGGATTACGACTAACTAGTCTAATACGGGCTGTGAAAACAAAAATTTGTTTGGGGGTTTTGAAAAATTGGTTTGCGTTAATTTCAGCTACAACTCGGGAACTAGACTAGGCATCAAAAAAAGTTTTAGATAAATCTTTTAGAGGATTAAATTCTGCATAAGTCTAGTTCACTAATTCCAGCTAATACTCATAGCTAGTTCGTGGAATTAGTGTAATTCCGTCTGTGGATACAAAATGTTAGTAGACGCTTAGTTAAGTTATAACTCGAGAACTAGACTAGGTATCAAAAAAAGTTTTAGATAAAACCTGTAGGGGACTGAATTTTCTATAAGACGCTGGTAATAGTTAGTTCGTGGATTACGACTGACTAGTCTAATCCGGGCTGTTAAAACAAAAATTTATTTGGGTGTTTTGAAAAATTTGTTCGTGTTAATTTAAGCTAAACTCGGGAACTAGACTAGGCATCAAAAAAAGTTTTAGATAAATCTTTTAGAGGATTAAATTCTGCATAAGTCTAGTTCACTAATTCCAGCTAATACTAATAGCTAGTTCGTGGAATTAGTCTAATTCCGTCTGTGGATACAAAACGTTAATCGACGCTTAGTTAAGTTATAACTCGAGAACTAGACTAGGCATCAAAAAAAGTTTTAGATAAAAGCTGTAGAGGACTAAATTTGCTATACCACGCTGGTAATAGCTAGTTAGTTGATTACGACTAACTAGTCTAATCCGGGCTGTTAAAACAAAAATTTGTTTGGGTATTTTGAAAAATTTGTTCGTGTTAATTTAAGCTACAACTCGAAAACTAGACCAGGCATCAAAAAGAGTTTTAGATAAAACTTTTAAAGGATTAAATTCTGCATAAGTCTAGTTCACTAATTCCAGCTAATACTCATAGCTAGTTCGAGGAATTAGTCTAATTCCGTCTGTGGATACAAAATGTTAATCGACGCTTAGTTAAGTTATAACTCGAGAACTAGACTAGGTATCAAAAAAAGTTTTAGATAAAACCTGTAGAGGACTAAATTTGCTATAAGACGCTGGTAATAGTTTGTTAGTGGATTACGACTAACTAGTCTAATCTGGGCTGTTAAAACAAAAATTTATTTGGGTGTTTTGAAAAATTTGTTCGTGTTAATTTAAGCTAAACTCGGGAACTAGACTAGGCATCAAAAAAAGTTTTAGATAAATCTTTTAGAGGATTAAATTCTGCATAAGTCTAGTTCACTAATTCCAGCTAATACTCATAGCTAGTTCGTGGAATTAGTCTAATTCCGTCTGTGGATACAAAACGTTAGTCGCGCTTAGTTAAGTTATAACTCGAG
Organism: Phosphuga atrata; assembly: GCA_944588485.1. NCBI lineage: Eukaryota > Metazoa > Arthropoda > Insecta > Coleoptera > Silphidae > Phosphuga > Phosphuga atrata. The sequence continues at coordinate 49,802,023 of OX155904.1, forward strand.
AACTAGACTAGGTATCAAAAAAAGTTTTAGATAAAACCTGTAGAGGACTAAATTTGCTATAAGACGCTGGTAATAGTAAGTCCGTGGATTACGACTAACTAGTCTAATACGGGCTGTGAAAACAAAAATTTGTTTGGGTGTTTTGAAAAATTGGTTTGCGTTAATTTAAGCAACAACTCGGGAACTAGACTAGGCATCAAAAAAAGTTTTAGATAAATCTTTTAGAGGATTAAATTTTGCATAAGTCTAGTTCACTAATTCCAGCTAATACTCATAGCTAGTTCGTGGAATTAGTCTAATTCCGTCTGTGGATACAAAACGTTAGTCGCGCTTAGTTAAGTTATAACTCGAGAACTAGACTAGGTATCAAAAAAAGTTTTAGATAAAACCTGTAGAGGACTAAATTTGCTATAAGACGCTGGTAATAGTTAGTTAGTGGATTACGACTAACTAGTCTAATCCGGGCTGTTAAAACAAAAATTTGTTTGGGTGTTTTAAAAAATTTGTTCGTGTTAATTTAAGCTACAACTCGAGAACTAGACTAGGCATCAAAAAAAGTTTCAGATAAAACTTTTAGAGGATTAAATTCTGCATAAGTCTAGTTTACTAATTCCAGCTAATACTCATAGCTAGTTCGTGGAATTAGTCTAATTCCGTCTGTGGATACAAAACGTTAGTCGACGCTTAGTTAAGTTATAACTCGAGAATTAGACTAGGTATCAAAAAAAGTTTTAGATAAAACCTGTAGAGGACTAAATTTGCTATAAGACGCTGGTAATAGTTTGTTACTGGATTACGACTAACTAGTCTAATCTGGGCTGTTAAAACAAAAATTTATTTGGGTGTTTTGAAAAATTTGTTCGTGTTAATTTAAGCTAAACTCGGGAACTAGACTAGGCATCCAAAAAAGTTTTAGATAAATCTTTTAGAGGATTAAATTCTGCATAAGTCTAGTTCACTAATTCCAGCTAATACTCATAGCTAGTTCGTGGAATTAGTCTAATTCCGTCTGTGGATACAAAACGTTAGTCGACGCTTCGTTAAGTTATAACTCGAGAACTAGACTAGGTATCAAAAAAGTTTTAGATAAAACCTGTAGAGGACTAAATTTGCTATAAGACGCTGGTAATAGTTAGTTCGTGGATTACGACTAACTAGTCTAATCCGGGCTGCTAAAACAAAAATTTGTTTGGGTGTTTTGAAAAATTTGTTCGTGTTAATTTAAGCTACAACTCGAGAACTAGACTAGGCATCAAAAAGAGTTTTAGATAAAACTTTTAGAGGATTAAACTCTGCATAAGTCTAGTTCACTAATTCCAGCTAATACTCATAGCTAGTGTGTGGAATTTGTCTAATTCCGTCTGTGGATACAAAACGTTAGTCGACGCTTAGTTAAGTTATAACTCGAGAACTAGACTAGGTATCAAAAAAAGTTTTAGATAAAACCTGTGGAGGATTAAATTTGCTATAAGAGGCTGATAATAGTTAGTTCGTGGATTCGTACGTGTTCGTGTGACCTAAGTATAATTAATTGAATATTGAATAACTCGACGCTTAGTTAAGCTATAACTCGAGAACTAGATTAGGTATCAAAAAAAGTTTTAGATAAAACCTGTAGAGGACTAAATTTGCTATAAGACGCTGGTAATAGTTAGTTCGTGGATTACGCCTAACTAGTCTAATCCGGGCTGTTAAAACAAAAATTTGTTTGGATGTTTCGAAAAATTTGTTCGTGTTAATTTAAGCTACAACTCGAGAACTAGACTAGGCATCAAAAAAAGTTTTAGATAAAACTTTTATAGGATTAAATTCTGCATAAGTCTAGTTCACTAATTCCAGCTAATACTCATAGCTAGTTCGTGGAATTAGTCTAATTCCGTCTGTGGATACAAAACGTTAGTCGCGCTTAGTTAAGTTATAACTCGAGAACTAGACTAGGTATCAAAAAAAGTTTTAGATAAAACCTGTAGAGGACTAAATTTGCTATAAGACGCTTGTAATAGTTTGTTAGTGGATTACGACTAACTAGTCTAATCTGGGCTGTTAAAACAAAAATTTGTTTGGGTGTTTTGAAAAATTGGTTTGCGTTAATTTAAACTACAACTCGGGAACTAGACTAGGCATCAAAAAAAAGTTTTAGATAAAACCTTTATAGGATTAAATTCTGCATAAGGCTAGTTCACTAATTCCAGCTAATACTCATAGCTAGTTCGTGGAATTAGTCTAATTCCGTCTGTGGATACAAAACGTTAGTCGACGCTTAGTTAAGTTATAACTCGAGAACTAGACTAGGTATCAAAAAAAGTTTTAGATAAAACCTGTAGAGGACTAAATTTGCTATAAGACGCTGGTAATAGTTAGTTCGTGGATTACGACTAACTAGTCTAATCCGGGCTGTGAAAACAAAAATTTGTTTGGGTGTTTTGAAAAATTTGTTTGCGTTAATTTAAGCTAAACTCGGGCACTAGACTAGGCATAAAAAAAAGATTTAGATAAAACTCGTAGAGGATTAAATTCTGCATAAGTCTAGTTCGCTAGTTTCAACTAATTATGATTATTAGTATTATTATGAGTGCTAGTTGGTGGTTTAGCCTAATTCTGTCAGTGCATACAAAACGTTAAGTTAAGCTATAACTCGACAACTTGACTATGTATCGAAAAAAGTTTTAGATAAAACTTATAGCAAATTAAATTTCCTATGGGACAATCATAATTAGTCGCTGGTAAATCGAGTATAACTAGTCTAATTCCGGTTGTGAAACTAAAACTTTGAAATTTGTTGCAAATAAAAGTCGTAGAGAATTTAATTTCGAATAAAATCCTTTTTTTTGTTTTTTGATTTTTTTTTTGTTTTGAGCGTTGAAACGAGCGAAAAGAAAATAGCGTCGCGTCAACCGCAGATTTTTGCATTCGTCTGTCAATTTCTTCCAAACCGGCGAAAATTTTGAAAAAAGTTTCAAATGAAAGTTGTAGAGAATTTAATTTTCTATTAAAACCACGTTTAGTTTGCGAAAATATGATTAGGTCTGCGTATAAAACATCCCAGTCCAGTCTAGTCTACATCAATTTTTTCTTTTAAACTTCTGACGTCCTTTTTTATTACCCGCCATACTTTTAGCTCATCTGTTGCAATTGCAAAAATTTTAGTAATGGGATGTAATTTTTCTTCAGACTTTTTATCATCACTTACACATACGATGTAAGTAGATCGCAAATCCCCGCACTATGCGAGAAACAATAACTAAAACAACCGAGATTTGAGATAACATGTACGAGCCGCGCGGTGACTATGAGTTGTGTACTTGGCGGTGGCGCGCCGCCGCCAAGTTCGCCGCGGCGGTCATAAGACTACAGATATTGTTTTGTACCTTTTTGTTTATATTTCAATTCATTTCTGAAGAGCCATAAGCTCACATCAAAAGAGCCACATGTGGCTCGCGAGCCATACTTTGCGGACCCCTGGTCTAGCCTTGTCTGTCAAGCCTTGTCTGTTTAGTATTGTCTAGTCTTGTCGGTCTGTCTAGTCCTGATAGCATCGCCTTGTTTATCGGGCCTAGCCTTATCCGTCTAGCCTTCTGTACATAGCATTGTCTGTCTAGCTTTGTCTGCCTAGCCTGTTTAGTCTTGAAAATCGTAAAATGAGAAAGACAATCCTAAACCTTGTAGATTTATCTTCCTATTAAACGTTCCAATGAAATTAAGGAAATGAAATAAATTAACTTTGACTATTTGAGCTGATAATCGTTACACATTTATGCAAATCGTTTGATATCTTAATATTCATTTATTATTTTCCTTCGAATTCTTTGCAATTTATTTTGTCTCACGGTGCCTCCTCAAATAACTTATACGCGTCGCAAGCACTTAATTTTGCTCGAATAATGGTTTTTTAACTTGCGCAAACGGGAAAAACCGGAATTATAATTACTAAAACAGTACAAACAAGATTGAATAGTTGACCTTTAATACGAACAAATTTTGCTGGTCAGTTTTCATCCTGAGGTGTTTGTCAAGGTTTTTTTTCGCTATAGTCCATATAGACACAGTCAGACCATTAAATCTCTATATCTATGGCTATGCCGGTTGGATATCGTTGGTTTACTCCATTCCCTTTGTCTTATCTGATTAGTGTTTGCATCAAACAAGACGGAAACTAGACTAAAACATGATTGAAACGAGGATGGGGGAAGATACTTGAACAATACTGAAAGTAGGCTGCAAGTAGATTGGAAGATGCAAGTTCAATTCTGCGAGACGACTAGAACAAAATTGGAACTAGACTTAAACGAAAGTAAAGCAAGACTGAAACATAATTGTAATAAAAGTTGAATTAGGCTGGCATATTACTGCGTAAAGTCTATAACAAGATTTAAACATGTGTGGACTAAAAGTGGAATTAGGCTAGCATATGGAGATAGACTGTAGGAAGACTGAAACATGACTGAAACTAGATTTGAATAAGACATAAGGCGCCATTCATAAATTAAGTAAGACATTTCAGCGGGGGAGGGTATAAACCAAATATTATTAATTCTTACTATGGGGAGGGGAATCTGATCTTATGTAATTTATGTTTTTTTTATACGTCGGTTCTATAACGCTCTCCGACGTCTTCCGATTTCCATCTTCCATCTTCCTCGGTCCGTCCACAGTCCATCTTCAATTTCCCTATCTTTCAACCAGCCGTCTATGCCCTCTCGCCTGTTTCTTTTTGGTCTACCCCGTCTTCTTCTGCCAATAGGTTGCCAGTTCATCATTTGTTTTGGGTTTCTTGTTCAGACATTCGTTGCACATGGCCGTACCATATAAGTTGTTTATCCCTAATATCATCTGTGATTGTGTGTGTAATCCCCATTATCTCTCTGATGCGCTCGTTCGTTATTCGTTCCGTTCTCGATCTTACGGCCGCTCTTCTCCAGAAGTCCATTTCCGTCGCTCTCAGTGTCTGTTCTGCTCTGATTTTCAGGGGCCATATTTCCGAGCTGTATGTTGTGATGCTTTTGATTATGGTGTGGTATGTTCTTTTTTTGTTTTCCTTTGTGATATTCTTATCCCATATCACGCCATTCAGTAAGGAGGTAGCAGTTCTTCCCATGTTGTTTCTTTCCTTTATTGCTGTGTCCATTGTACCGTCTCGTGAAATAGTTAATCCTAGATATTTGTATTGTTTGCAATGCTTAATGACCTTTCCGTCTTCCGCTTCCATATCCTGCTGTTCCCCCCCTATACACATGTACTCGGTCTTTCTTATATTCATTTCTAATCCCCATTTCCCGTATTCTTCAATGAGTTTTCGTGTCATATAATTGAGATCGTCATAGTCCTGGCCGATTACCACCTGGTCATCCGCGAAGCATATGAATGAATATGGGAAATGAATGAAATTGGAGAATTACTAGCGGACCTCTGCACAAACCACGACTTGCTTATAGGCGGAACAGTTTTTCCACACAAGGAAATACATAAAGTGACATGGTGCTCACCGGATGGCAGAACCCAAAATGAGATAGATCATATTTGCATAAGCAAGAAATGGAGAACATCACTGCTGGATGTCCGGCATCACCGTGGAGCCGACGTACATGGCGACCACCACCTTCTCTGTGGACAGATACGTATTAAACTGACCTCATACACCAAGCGGCAAGCCACCAGGAAGACAAAGAAAATTGACATCGCAAAACTTCAAGATAAAATGACGGCAAAGGCCTTCGCAGAGGAAGTAGCCAACAGACTGAAGGACAAGACCACAGGGAACAAAGACATTACAGAAAGAAGGTCAAGCATCGTAGATGCGTTAAGAGGAGCTGGGGACATCCTTGGGTACAAATCCAATGAGAGAAAAGAATGGATATCTGATGCGACTTGGAAATTAATCTAAGACCGCCGAAACTTAAAGCAACAAATAAACTGTGCTGAAGACCCAGATTTACAACGCAGCCGACAAGCAAGTGGAAAAGAGTGCTAGAACTGATAAGAGGAAATGGCTAGCTGATATTTCAACCCGAGCGCAACTAGCTGCTGACAGCATGAACACCAAGGAAACATATCGCCTGACACGAAAGCTCACAAACACAGGCTACCCCTCAGAACGACCAATACGCACGACGAACGGCAAGCTATGCACAACCGAGGCACAGCAAATAACCCGCTGGACAGAACACTTCCAAGAGCTCCTAAACACACCGTTGGAAGAGGCACCACAGAGTCCTACGGCACCCAAGCGGAAACAGAAGATTTAGAGACGACCCGCCAAGCATAGAGGAGGTGAAGGCCGCCATCAAACACCTTAAAAACAGCAAGGCGCCTGGCGCTGACGAGACATATCGGAGATGTTTAAAATAGACATAAAGGGAATCACCGAGATTATAACAGCTATAATTCGAAAAGCATGGGAAACAGAAGTAATACCATCCACGTGGAAAGAAGGCCTAATTATCAAACTGGCGAAAAAAGGAGACCTGAGTATATGCTCCAATTGGAGAGGAATAACTCTTCTTAACACCATTAACAAATTAGTATCCAAAATAATTCACAACCGGATCAGCACTGTGGTTGAACCGACACTACGCAAGGAGCAAGCTGGATTCAGGCCTGGCAGGTCCTGTACCGACCAGATAAACACCCTCAGAATCATCGTTGAACAGTCGGTCGAGTGGCAGGCACCACTCTATCTACTGTTCATCGACTTCAAGCAAGCGTTCGATAGTGTGGACAGGGAATTTATGTGGATAATACTAGCCAGCTACGGGGTGCCTACAAAGTACATAAACATAATCAAATTACTATACAAAGAAGCAAGCTGCATGGTAATCCACCAAGGACAACGCGGCACACCTTCCACAGTGCATTCGGGAGTAAAACAAGGATGCACGCTCTCCCCACTTCTGTTTGCCATAGTCTTAGACTGGGTCATGAAGAAATAGCAAATATTGAACTTTGGAAAAAAGCAAATATGGAGCGTCTTGAAACCCAAATAAGAAGAAGGAAGTGGAAATGGATCGTATACACACTTAGAAGGCCGGAGGGGGATATTGCAAAAGAAGCTCTTGACTGGAACCCCCAAGGTTCAAGAAAGAGAGGCCGCCCAAAAATCACGTTGCGGAGGACAGTCGTAAAGGAAGCGGAAAGGAGTGGCGCGAGGTCAAGGCCGTGGCTCAGAATAGAATCAGATGGAGAGCGTTTGTTGATGCCCTATGCTCCCACGAGGAGTAAAGGAAATGATGATGATGATTCTTATCCCATATCACGCCATTCAGTAAGGAGATAGCAGTTCTTCGCATGTTGTTTCTTTCCTTTATTCCTTTCCGTCTTCCGCTTTCATATCCTGCTGTCCCCCCCCCCCTATACACATGTACTCGGTCTTTCTTATATCCATTTCTAATCCCCATTTCCCGTATTCTTCGATGAGTTTTCGTGTCATATAATTGAGATCGTCATAGTCCTGGCCGATTACCACCTGGTCATCCGCGAAGCATAGCGTGTAAAGTAGCATATTGTCGGTGATGGGTATCCCCATGTTTCTACATTTGTTTTTCCTTAGTTCTTAGGGCTGCTTCTAAATATACCTTTGTGACCTTTTTACCGATTTTTATTTTTGTTATGGGTTCGTTGTATAGTGTCTGGATCGCTCTAATTAATCCGATGTTTATGTTGGTTCTCTCTAATATTTTACGTCTTTTTTAGTTTTTGTCGCTGATATTTTCTTCTAGCAGCAACGCACGAGGCCCTCAGGCTAGATATTTCGTCTGACCACCAATATGCCAGTTTCCTCCTATTCGGTCCACCTTTCTTGGGTAACGTGGAGTTACATGCCCAGATCATGACTTGAAGAATTGTATCAGCATTTTTAATTGTTGTACCTGCAATTTGCTGGGCCAGGCTAATTTTTAGTGCTTCTATGTTAAGGTGTTTCCATCCGTTCCTTTTTCCTTGATGTGTGTCTTTCCTTGGTGAGTCTGCTTCTATTTTAAATGGTATGTATAGGTGATCGCTCAGGGTTCCATGGTTGAGCACCTTCCAGTCTTGGATCCTGTTTCCGATTTTATGCGAACAGAAAGTCTATTATGGAACGAGCATTACCCCTAACTAGTGTGTGCTGTGTCCCTTGGTTCAGCAAAACTACATTCAGCTCCGCTGCCCAATCCATAACGATATCCCCTCTGTTGTCTATTAGTGGACACCCCTAGTAATGACACTTACCGGTGAAATCCCCTGCTATGACCTTAGGTTTTTTGTTTTGCTCTTTGATGTCATGGCTTAGCGCTCCGAGTTCCTCCGCCAGGAGAAAAAAAAATAACAGCTGTACACGATGAAGTGTTCCAATTCCACTCATACAAACCCTGTACCGCTTCCTGATCTTATTGGCATTTTGTTCTTATTCATGACCCTAATGGCGGTTTCTTTTTTCTCATCTGTGAACCAATCACCACTGCTAACAATTTTTTTATTTGGTTCGCTTATTACAACTATGTAAGACTTGTTTTTTATTGCCGTGGCAATGAGAAAATCGTGCGCTACACGGCATCTCATTAAATTTATTTGCAAAATATTAGTCATTTCGAACTTTTTTTGCCCCTCTCATTCTAAGCGCTTCTGACAGGACTTTTTTGTACTAGACAGACAAAACCATGCCTGAGCAAATGGCGGCCCGCGGGCCACATGCGGCCCGCGTCGGCCTTATATGCGGTCCGCGAAGCATTTTATAAATTTGTTTCATTCCATGCCTATGACATGCTTATTATGTTTAAAGGACCTGATGTTTACTTCATTATCTAACAGCCACTATTTTATAGACACTGCTAATTTACGGGCGTTCTCTGAAAATATTTCGTTCTACAAGAAGTACATATTGTTCACTATGAGAAAAAAGGCGAACAATTGTCAACACTGATCCAGATATACATTTCAAACTGGATCATTGTCAGGCGAACTATTAAAAAAAATTTAATGCGGCGTCAAATTTTGATACGTAATGTGGGCCGACAGCCAAAAGATTTGCCTACCCCTGGACTAGACGGACTAGACGGACTAAACGGAGTCGACGGACTAGACCAACTAGATGGACTAGACGGACTAGATAGACATAGAACTATATATAACCGACAAGATTATATGAATTAAACGGAGAAGACTCGGAGAAAACTATAAAGAAAGACTAGACTTCTTGTGAGTATTTAGTTCTATCTGTATAATCTCAATACACGAGACGAATCTTGATAATAAACCAAATAAATAAAACTTAAGAAGTCAAATACACTAAGAATAATAGACTGATTGAAAACAAAATTGATTGATGGTCTGAAGGTTGAGTTACATAATTAACAGTAATTTGCGGAACATGACAGAATATTTTTGACGTGTGAATGAATAAAAAAGTAAACTAATGATAAATATAGAAATAAATTGAGGAAAAATATTATTCGCGCCAGTGTCATGAATAATTTCAGAAAATCGACAAAAAAAGCCATTGTTTGATTTGGAAAAGACTTGTGATTAAGACTCAATGCTTAAAATATCTATTAGCAATTACGATTTCACCTCTAATTATTAGTTAACTATAATTTAATTTTTAGCAAAACTGTTTTTGTTTGCCGATTATTGGCCAATTTTTCTCAAAGATGCTAAAACTAGTTTTGTCTATCTAAACTTCTCTGTCTAGTCTCTTCTGTCTAGTTTTGTTTATCTAATATTTTTGAAATGTAATATCGAATTTAAATAACCCGCGAAACGCCCTCTACATCTAATATATAAACCAATTTATTGACTTTAGTCTGTGCAGAATACTTGTAGTGTGTGTTTCTTTTATCCAGTCGCAAGTTCAACAGGTTATGGACCCAGAACCCACGTGTTAAAAGAGATACAGTTTATAAAGCGCACAAGAATGGCTGGAAACTATTTACAAAGTATTCCCAAGCTGAAGGGAAGAGAAAATTGGGCTTTTGCGGCAGAAAATTTTCTAGTTTTAGAAGCTTTAGAAAAACGCCTCAAAGAAGTAATGGCGGAAGACGCCAAGGCGAAAGCCAAGCTGATAGGTTAGGTTAGGTTTAAGTGGCAGCTAATGCTCACTTAGGCCTCAGATGGGCCCGTTGTGTTACCACGGTACTTGCAGTACAACCCTCCTCAAGGGAATTGTGTCAAACCATTTCGAGCCGTGGATGAACCTCATGAGAGTCTGCGCATCTAGTGATGCGAGGTCAGAGAGATCATCCAAGAAAGGTCGGCCTAAGAAGAGCAATCGTGTTGCGGTCAGAGAGGGGCATTGGCATAGGTAATGCTGAACACTCTCCTTGTCCTCCCTCCGTGAGCCGTCTGTAAAGACCTGCGTGTGTCCTGCTGGTACCTCTTTCTTTTCCATCCACTCCTCTTTAGAGGGTATGTGGTATGAGAAGTTGTTACCAAAAGCAGGTGTTGCTAGACATCGGTCTATGTTTTTGGGCACCCCTTTAAATTCATTGATTATTCCGGCGTGTCCACGATAGTCCGATGTCAACATTCGCACTGACTTTAGTCTAAGTGCTGTGGTAATGGCAAGTTGCTTGCCCATTAAATCGACCGGGGCTATGTCCAGGATTGTCTCCCGTTATCATGAGCGCCGCCATTCTCTGCACTTTTGTAAGCGCCATTTGATGGACTCTTTTATTAAGTGCAGGCCACCATATGAAAACGCCGTAGTAGAGTATTGGTGTAACTACGGCTCTGTAGAGCCAGAAGGTAATCTTGGGGTTGAGGCCCCAAGACTTCCTCACCGCTCTCTTGCAAGAGTACAGCGCCACCGTTGCTTTCCGTACTCTTTCGTTTATGTTGAGCTTCCAAGATAACTTTCGGTCTAGTATGAGACCTAAGTACTTGGCGCTCTCCTTGATCGCCAGTTCAGTGCCCTTTAGCATTGGGGGCCTGAATTCTGGGATGTTGTGTTTCCTTGTGAAAACGACTAGCTCGGTTTTCGCCGGGTTGACATCTACGCCACACCTTTTGCACCATTGCGCTAGTTTCGATAGGGCCCCTTCAACAAGTTGCGACATTGTATTGAGGTGTTTCCCTGAGGCCGCTATTGCTACGTCATCCGCATAGGCGACAACCCTGCAGCCGGATTTCCTAAGTTGGAGGAGCAGCTCATTTAGCGTGATGTTCCAAAGCAATGGTGAGAGGACGCCTCCTTGTGGGGTTCCCCTACTCACCTTCCTTCTTATGTGGGATTCTCCCATTATGGCCCTAATGTTCCTTTCACGGAGCATTTTTCCGATCAGGTGACATAGTGCATTGTCCATGGCTAGTCCAGTTAAGGTTGATTCTTTGGCTTCAGGCTTCACGTTGTTAAATGCCCCTTCTATATCGAGGAAGACAACCATCGTGAACTCCTTATGCCTCATCGAGCTCTCTATCTGGTTTACCAAGGCGTGGAGTGCTGTTTCCACGGATTTCCCCTTTGTGTATGCGTGCTGAGACATTAACAGCATTTCAGGGTGGAATGCCTCCTTCATGTGCAAGTCAATCAGTCTTTCAAGTGTCTTTAGCAGGAACGATGATAAGCTGATTGGTCTCAGGTCTTTGGGGGGAGGTGTGTGAGGCCTTTCCTCCTTTTGGGATGAAGACCGCTTCGACCTCTCTCCATATTTTTGGGATGTATGAGAGGTTTATACATGCCTTAAACATAGTCTCCAACCAAGGTGTAACTATATCTATGGCCTCTTGCAGCTCAACTGGACTGATGCCGTCAGGTCCAGGTGACTTAAAGGGTTTGAAGCTTTTGATGCTCCAGGTTAGCTTATCTCCACCTACAATTCTGTCAGCCAGATACCGAGGTGGAGCAGTTATGATGGAGTCCACTACACTTATTCCATTGTCTGGAAAGTGTGTATCCATGAGTAGCTCAAGCCAAGCTGATACTATATATAGATTCTTCGTTTTATGTTCAGATTAGAGAACTAAAAACAACAAAAGAATTATGGGATCATCTTTATAAATTATTTGATGATTCTGGGTTTACACGAAGAGTTTACTTCGTACATTAACCCTTTCACTGCCATGTCAATTTTAAGGAATAACGGAAATAATAATAAGGTAGTTATGCAACCCCTTTCACATTCATAAGCCACCTATTGATTAAATTTGGAAGATTTTATGAAGAAACTATTCAAAATAATAATTAAAAAAAAAAACAAATGACTATAGAAATACAATATGTTGTGTATTCGATTGTAACACGGAATACACATATGTGGTTCGCCTGGACAGCTTCCACAGAATGTAATAATTTTTACAGTTTGATTTGTGGCTTCTTTCCATCCATATTTTTTAGAATTTTCTTTCTAACAGTTTTTACAATATTTTTTTGATTTTTTCCGTGGTCCTCAGTTCGGGACGAGCTTTACATCCCTTGCTTGAGTTCCTTCTTTCGGCACATTAAAGTAAATCACTAATTACTTCTTTTCTGAATTTGGTAATCGGAATTGAATTACCAGTTGCTTCCTTATATAGAATATATGAATTTACCATTGAGGTAGACAGTATTAAATCAATGGCCATTTTCCTATACCATTTTACAGTTTTCCTTAAGGGATTGCTGTAGGAAGCTAACTGGTCGTAAAAGTCTACAAACCCTTTTCGTTTATTATAGTCAAGAACGATAAAGAACGTGGTTTAGTAATTTCATTTCCGCGATTATTAGCAGTTGTAAGCACAGTATTAGTATGTTTAGTAGATAACTTAAGTACGTATCTTTTATCGCGCCAACGCAAAATTGTTATTCCACTGCTATTTTCTTGGGCTACGTGTTCACCAAGTTTTAGTTTTTTTGCCAAAATGATAGGTGGAATTCCTTTTCGGTTGATCCTCATCGTACCAACAAGATGGGTACTTTCTTGCAGTAGTCGCTCCGCCAAGTCAATGCTAGTATACCAATTGTCGACATATATAGTGTGTCCTTTATTCATGATCGAATCACAAAGGCGTAAAACAGTTTGGGTGGGAACACTATTACCTTGATCAATAATTTTGCCAGAATAAATAGATAAATTATAAGTGTAACCAATCGAAGAACACAATTTAAAAACTTTAATTCCGTACTTATGTCGTTTATGTTTCATAAATTGGCGAGATGCTAATCGTCCTTTGAAAAGGACTAAACTTTCATCAACACATACATTTTCAGTTAGATCATAGATACTTTGAGCATTTTAACTAAATTTTCGATTTTGTGCAATTTATTTTCATTTTGGTTATCTTCGTTATTCGCAAAGTGAACCATACGCAACAATAGTTCAAAACGGTTTCAAAATAGTTCAAAATAGTTTCAAACGGGACATTATTTTTGAAATCGGAGTCTTCGGATAAAATTCATCATTACTCCAATAGTTACTTATTGCCGGCATATTTACCATTCCCATATATCCAATAACACCAAAAAGCTGTTTGATTTCTGAAAAATCTGTTGGGCGCCAATTGTGAAGTCGTGATGCGGGTTGTACATCCGTTGTAAGTAAAGTTTGTGTGGCATACAGATTTGTTTGATCAAAAATTTCCTTGAATATATTATCATCCACCAGGTATGAAAAAAAATCAATTGGCTCTCCTCCAGACATAACTTCGGCTATATCAGGTTTTATCCCCTCATTTGAACTAAAAATGAATTTGCGTTGTGCTCCAGTGCAAGAAGTCCATAAATTTTCTGTATGAGGCAAATTTCCTGTTAGTTCATCAGTTTCGGATTCACTTGATAAGATTATATTCACTCTTTTTCTTCTCAAAGGAAGCTCATCATTGTTATAAACCGCTCCATTACTTTCTGAGGTTGAATTACTAGATGTGATACTAGAAATTCCACTTAAATCATCCTCGTCCGACGAGGACAAAATTAAATAATTATCCATATAGGGTAAATACTGTCACACTCACTTTTTAAAAATATGTGTTGGTTGACTTGATATGTTTTAAATTATAGAAAACTGCAAAATTGGAATAATTTCAGCATATCATCACTAGATGGCCCGGGTCAAAGAGAAACCCCGGGCTACATCGCCCGGGACGGCGCTGTATGAATTCAGGACCCCGGGTCACACCACCCGGGATGGCGGTGAAAGGGTTAATATCCATTCGGTTAAAAGATTGTAATTCCATGACGGACTATATAAACCAAATGGTGTAGACGGGTCAAAAACTAAAATGCACCGGATTCAACATCGACGATGAGTAGATAGGGACTCTCCTGTTGGAGGGTTTGCCTGATAAATTTTCACCCATGATCATGGCGATAGAAAACTCGAGCTTGAGCATTAGTACGGACGCCATTAAATCCAAGTTGTTAGTTATGGAAACAGATGGAGCTGGTAAAGGAAGCGCGTTTGCCGCCACTAGATTCGGCAACAAGAAAAAATACCAAGTTGGTAGTTGTGTTACACCGAAGGCGACATCTAGCGACAACTTCAAGAAAGAAATAAGATGCTACTAAAGCAAAGAATTTGGTCACTTTAAAAGTCAATGCGCTAAGAAAAACATTTCCAAGTATGACAGAAGTAGTTTAATGGGAGAAGTGAATGCGTTTAGTGCCACTTTCTTGACTGGACATTTTAAAAGAGATGATTGGTATATAGATTCAGGGGCCAGTTTTCATCTTACTACAAGTGAACGATTTATGAATAATAAGTCAAATGACGAAACCGTTCCAGAAATCACAGTGGCAGGTGAAGGGCGACTGGCAGTTACATGTGTTGGAAACATTGATATGACTACAGTGGTAAACAATAATAGACATAGTGTAGTAGTGAAAAATGTACTTTGTGTTCCCGGTCTAGCAACTAATCTTCTGTCAGTGTGCCAATTAATTAGACAAGAAAATTCTATTGACTTCTCTGGTAATTCCTGTAATATTTTCAACAGAAATGGTGTTCTCGTTGGAGTGGCTGAACTTGTAAATAATGTATATAAATTAATTATCGAAAAATTCAACGAATGTTTGCACAGTATTGCAAATAATGTGTCAGGTGATACATGGTATAGAAGACTTGGCCATATAAATTCAACAGATTTAAACAAAATGAGAAATGGTGCTGTAAGTGGAGTACAAATTAAAGAAGACAGTAATCGTGGAATCAAAAATTGTGTGGTTTGTTGTGAGAGTAAGCAGACGAGGCTACCGTTTAGTAAACAAGGCTCGAGGTCAAATGCTACATTGGACATCATTCACACAGACCTGTGTGGACCAATGGAGAATAAATCTATTGGTGGTTCTAAATATTTTCTAACATTTCATTACGATTACAAAAGAATGGTATTCGTATATTTTCTGAAATCCAAATGGTAGGTTCTAGAATTTATCAAGATATTTAAGATTGAAGTGGAAAACCAACAAGGGAGAAAAATCAAGATTCTACGATCGGATAATGGGACGGAATATTGTAACAAGGATTTCAAAAATTATTTGGAGCAACATGGTATAATACACCAAAGAACTACTCCATACACACCTGAACAAAATGGCCTGTCCGAGAGGATCAACAGGACAGGCGTATGTCTGTATCACGGGGGCGATGGGGTCATGCCCCACAGCAGCAATGGAGCTGCTGCTGGACTCCGTTGCACCTTGTTGTGGAGAGGCCCACCAGATCAGCGATTGTTGGGTTCAGCAAGGAAGGAATAGGCAGAGGAAAAATAAGCTAAGACAAGCCGCATAGAGGAGGCATCGGAACAATATCCACTGGGTAGAATAGGACATACACCCTGCAGTAATGCGAAGAGCGGGCTCGGGGTGTCGTGTTCTCTATTGTTCTGTATTGTAGAGAAAAATCAAGATTCTACTATCGGATAATGGGACAGAATATTGTAACAAGGATTTCAAAAATTATTTGGAGCAACATGGTATAATACACCAAAGAACTACTCCATACACACCTGAACAAAATGGCCTGTCCGAGAACAACAACAGGACTCTGGTAGGAAAGGCGAAATGTCTGCTTTTCGATGCAGATCTTGAAAGGAAGTTTTGGGTGGAAGCTGTGGATACTGCAACGTACCTGAGAAATAGATCGATTTGTTCAGGGCTAAAGTACAAAACTCCATTTGAGATGTGGAATAACAAGAAACCTGATGTAAGCCATTTAAGAATTTTTGGAAGCCAAGTGATGGTATATTATATATATATATATATATATATATATATATATATATATATATATATATATATATATATATATATATATGGGTTCTGGACTCCTAGGTGGAGCATAGAGCCTCCATAAGCCCCCTCCAGCGGACCCTATTCTGGGCCATTGCTTTGGCTTCACTCCACGAGGTTTTCTGGGCTTTTAGTTCATCTAACACTGTTCTCCTCCATGTTTGAGCCGGTCTTCCTCGTCGTCTCGTTCCTTGGGGATTCCAGTCTAGTGCTGCCCTTGCAATGTCGTCTGGTTTTCTTCTTAGAATGTGGCCGATCCATCCCCATTTTCTTTTCTTAATGTCGTGCTCTATTGTTTCTTCTCCGCATCGTTTAAGAAGTTGCTCATTAGTAATTTTCTGTGGCCAGAAGATTCTGAGGATGATTCGTAGACATTTGTTGGCGAAAACCTGAAGTTTATGTTTTGTGGCATTAGTGTTTTTCCAGGTCTCACATCCATATAAGAGGATTGCTTTGACGTTTGTTCTATATAAACGCAGCTTGCTCTTTGTTTTTATGATGTTGGACCTCCATATTGTGTTTAGTTGCCTGAATGCCATCTGTGCTTTTTGAATTCTGTTTAGAATGTCTAGGTATGTTCCGCCCGTCTCGTTGAGAATGCTTCCTAAATACTGAAACTTTTCTACATTCTCAATTGGTTGGTCGTTTATTTGAAACGGTGCGTCGTTATTTGTGTGCATTCGCATCGCTTTTGTTTTTGAGACATTTATTTTCAACCCTATCTTCTGTGCCATGTCTGATAGTAGGGTCAGTTGCCTTTGCATACTTTCATAGGTATGCGAAAAAAGGCAAATGTCGTCTGCGTATTCGAGATCTTTGAGATTAGAGTAAAGAGACCATCGAATACCATCGTTTGGTCTGCAAGACTTTTCCAGGATATAGTCAAGAGCAATGTTAAAAGGCAAGGGAGAGAGCACACATCCTTGCTTCACTCCTGATCTCACCGGAAAAAGGTTGCTATGTGCTCCGCTATGCAGGATACTACATGATACGTCATGGTACAGTTCTCTAATCGTGTCGATGATTTTTGTTGGCACGCCTCTTGTCCGTAGTATCTTCCATATAGCAGAGTGGGATAGGCTGTCAAAAGCACGTTCAAAGTCGATGAAAACAAGATATAGTGGCGATCGCCATTCAACGGATTGTTCTATAATTATTCTTGTTGAATTTATGTGGTCTATGCATGAGCGGTTTGGGCGGAAGCCTGCTTGGTTTGGACGCAGTATGGGTTCGAATGCTTCTGCCAGCCTATGTTGGATTACACTTGCAATAATTTTGTTTATGGTGTTTAACAGCGTTATTCCTCTCCAATTTTTGCATTGCGTTAGGTCTCCTTTCTTTGGCAGTTTGATAATGAGACCATGTTTCATTTCTGCTGGAATTTCTTGGTTTGTCCAGATCCCTTTTATTATTTTTGCAAGTAGAGGTGCAATCCATTTAGGGTCCACCTTGATTAGTTCGGCAGGTATGTTGTCTACCCCTGCCGCTTTATTGTTTTTCAGCTGCTTGATGGTATTTAGAATTTCTGTTTTTGAAGGCGCGTCTATTTTTATATTCAGCTGTTCATTTGCATTGTCTTCTGGAGCTATCTCAAGTTCGTCTTCCGTGGGTGAGCTGAGCATATCAGCAAAGTATTCCTTCCACCTATCGAGCTGAGTTTCTGGGGTGGTCAGTGGGCGGTTGTCTTTGCTTCTAACTATATTTGTGGTCTTTGTGTGCTTTTTGGAGTGCTTGTTTGTCAGTGTGTAAAGAGTCCTCGAGTTGTTATTTTTGGCTGCTTCTTCTGCTTGCTCACATATCAGGTCAATCCATATTCGCTTGTCTTTTTTGGCAGATGCTTTAATTTGTTTGCATAGTTGTGTATATCTCCAGATTGCATCATTTTTTGTCATCGAAGTTTTGCACTGGAGTACCAGTTTCTTCGCATCCTTTCTGTCTTGTTTAAGTTGCCATGCTTGGTCTGAGATCCAGTCTTTTCGATTTCTTTCCTTTGTGCCAAGGGTTGTTTTGGCCGATTCGAGTAGTGTCTTGGCTAAGCCATCCCAAGATGTTATGGGATTTTGGTCTGCATTTTCATGCAAGTTTGTTAGGAAAACTTTTTTGCAGTTTGGTTGGCGCAGTTTGTGTAGGTTGAACTTTACTCTCTTTGATTGTTCAGGTTTCTTTGGTACGGCCAGTTTGATTCTGAACGTGCCGAGCAGAAGGTGGTGGTCGCTGGCAATGTCTGCACCCCTTTTGTTTCTGACATCAAGTAGGGATCTCCGCCATGTTTTCGATATGGCAATATAGTCAATTTGGTTTTGGGTTTTCTTGTCGGGGGATATCCATGTGACTTTGTGGATTTGCTTGTGTGGGAACACTGTTCCACCTATAACTAGGTCTGATGTTGAACAGAGTTTCGTGAATAGTTCACCGTTTTCGTTTCTTTCCCCACATCCTTCTTTACCCATGATGTCTTCTAGGTTACTGTTATTTGTCCCGACCTTAGCGTTGAGATCACCCATGAGTATGGTGATATCACCTCTGCTTATCTTCCTTAACGTACTTTCAAGGATATCGTAGAAATTTTCTTTTTCCTCAGCACTCGCACTGTTTGTGGGTGCATAGCATTGTACAAAGGTGATATTTCTGTATTTAGTGTGGAACCTTGCTGTAATTATTCTGTCATCAATGGGGTTCCATGAAATTAGGCTCTTTCTGGCTTTTTTAGTAATTATGAAACCAACGCCTCTTTCATGAGACCCAGTTTCTTTGCCACTGTACAGGAAAAGCTCCCCAGATTGTAAGTTGAGCTCCTCCTTGCCAAGCCAGCGAACTTCTGATAAGCCTAAAATTGAGATGTTGTAGTTATTTAATTCTCTCACCGCTTGATGCAGTTTTGATGCTTCGTATAGAGTTTTTACGTTCCAGCATCAAAAACGTAACTTTTCCTTAAGTGTAGCCATTGTTGTCTTCGTTTTGTCCGTCCGGATTTGTGTTGTAGAGGTTTCATTAATAGCATAGTTTAGGCCAAGCAGGTTATTAGCCCACTGTGGCCGTAGTTTGGTGCTGGGGCTGCCAGCTATAGCTTCCAAACCAGCCTCCTGTTTACAGGATTTAAATCAGCCGCCCATTCTGGGTCAGACGCTGTTGCAGCCGCCCAATCTGGAACAGACGCTGCGGATTTGTAGCCGCTCATTCTGAGTGCAGACGCTACATTTGTAGGTTTTGGTCCGCCCCGGGTATTTGATTTCCCCGGTACCACCTATATCTAGGAGGCGTCCCCCTATCCGCCACCTGGGGAGGCGCCCGATGGGGACCTACAACCCCACACGGGACCTACAACCCCACACGGGACCTACAACCCCACACGGGTAAGTGATGGTGCACGTTCCAAAAGTGCAAAGAAAAAGGATGACTCTTGTAGGCTACAGTGACCACACGAAAGGGTACAGACTGTATGATGCTGAAAAAAATAAGGTAAATATCAGTAGAGATGTAATAATTATGGAGAACAAAACAGACGGTGCGTTGGTTAGAATATTAGATTCAGTGGGAGCTAACACTGCAGACCAACAAAATTCTCCAGAAGAACCAACTGAAGAGACAATTTTGGTAGAACGTGCAGACGATACAGAATTGATAAGAAGGTCAGCCAGAGCACCCAAACCGAAATTGAGCACCACATCACATATATGTGCACAATCAATACGGCGTTAGAATGTGATCCTCTTATGCCCGCCATACACACAACGGTTCACATGACAGGTCTATCTGTGCAGGTTTGCCTGTGCAGCTAGACCGGAGCGTGTGCGGGAATAGGCCTGTGCAGTTTCTTGCGTACGGTTGACCTGCGCAGGCAAACCTGCACATGTAACCTGTGCGGTAGACCGTAGCGTGTATGGCGGGCATTACAGTAACCGAAGCACTGTCAAGACCAGACACCGATTCGTGGAGGAATGCCATGAAAGAAGAGGTAGACTCTTTTCATGAAACACATGCCTGGGACCTAGTCGAACCACCAAAGAATGGTTGCGTAGTGGACTGCAAGTGGGTCTTCAAAAGGAAAACCGACGTTAGTGGTGAAGTGCGTTATCGTGCGCGTCTAGTGGCCAAAGGCTTTACTCAAAACCAAGGCATAGACTACGATGAGACTTTTTCCCCAGGTGTCCGTCATTCTACTCTAAGACTTTTAATTGCACTTTCTGTAGATTTAGGTTTAGATATAAGCCATAAGCCACATGGTAAAAATTCTTTTTTGAACGGTGTTTTGGAAGAAACTGTGTATATGAGGCAACCTGAAGGGTTTGTAGTACAAGAACAAGAAAGAATGATTTGTAAATTAAACGGCCTCAAACAGTCTTCCAGAACATGGTATAAAATGGTGGACGATCTTTTAAGTTCAATGAACTTTGAAAGGTCAGAACTTGGACATACTTGGACGCATACTGAGAGCTCGTTCGTGCGGTGCGACTACTTATAGCTGTCTGGCTTCGGGTCATGCGCGTTGTGTGCGGTGCTTCGGTTCGGTTGTTTGTTTGTCTTGTTGGTCGTACATGAGTCTGGGGTGTCTGGGGTTGCATTTTGAGGGTGGATATGATCGGTCGCCATGCTGGGGGCAGTCTCAAGGAATCGTCTCTCGTGTTCATGCAGTAGTCTCGTTTTTCTATCTCTATGGCTTCTCTGTATACTCGTGACATTTCGTGGCTAATCTGTGCAAGAGTCCTTGAATTTCTAAAGTCCATCCAGTGACCGGTGTTTGTGTGTTGGACAAGTGCCGATGAAACTTTGTCTCTGTGGCTGACTGAAACTACATGTTCTTGAATCCTAGCAGATATTTTTCTATTGGTACGTCCAATGTAGGTTCGTTCACATGTTCCGCAAGGTATTTCGTAAATTCCATGGGATTCTAACGGGATGGTGTCTTTAACGCTGCGTAGCATGGAGGATATTTTCTGGTTAGGTTTGAAAATGGTGTCGATGTTGTGTCTTTTAAGAATTCTGGAGTTTTTGTCAGTTGATCCATGAACATATGGTAGGTATGCTGTGCTAACGGGTTTCTGGCGTTCTTCAGTTCTCTGGCTACTGTTCTCTGTACGACGAAAAGCTCTGGATATTAAGCTGTTTGGATATCCATTTGAAGAAAGAGCTTCTCGTAAGTTCCTCAATTCTTTCGGTAAGTTCAGCTGGTCGGCTAGTCTTTTTGATCGGGTGGTAAGAGTGTTTACTACAGATGCTAGTTGTTTGGGATGATGGTGCGAAGAAGCGTTCAGATATCTGTCTGTATGGGTTGGTTTCCGGTACACAGTGTAACTCAAGGTGCCGTCAGGTCTCTTCTGTACCAAAACATCCAAGAAAGGAAGTCGTTGATGCTTTTCTATCTCCATTGTGAATTTAATTTGGTCGTGTTGGGAGTTAAGATGGGTAAGGAATTTGTCCAGCTCTGGTCTGCCGTGGGGCCAGATTACAAATGTGTCGTCAACATATCTTAACCAGAGTGTAGGTTTAAGTGTGGCTGATGAGATTGCCTTTTCCTCAAAATCTGTAAGAAATATGTTGGCTATTACTGGGAATAGAGGTGAACCCATTGGTGCTCCTAGGACTTGTTTGTATATTTTCTTGTTTATATATATATATATATATATATATATATATAATATATATATATATATATATATATAAATATATATATATATATATATATATATATATATATATATATATATATATATATATATATATATATATATATATATATATATATATATATATATAAGGTAAGAAAGAATTGACCATAATTGCATTGTATGTAGACGATTTCTTTATATTTTCAAATGATTCAAAGGAGACCAAATTGTTGATAGAAGAACTTGGCTCGAACTTTAAAATAAAGGATTTGGGAGAAGCGAAGAGATGTATCGGATTAAGAATCAGGCGACACAAGGATGAAGAAACCACCACTTTTGATCAGGAGGAGTACATTGAACAGTTATCGCAAAAGATACAAAACAGTAAATCTGTCAACACACCCCTGGAGAAAAATATAATTTTTAGCAATGAAGATAACAACAGAGCATTGCCTTATCAGCAGTTAATAGGCAGTCTAATGTACCTGGCAGTACTGACTAGACCTGATGTCGCTCACAGCGTAAGTTTCTTGAGCCAATACAATGAATCTCATTGGAAGAGTGCAAAGCGAGTGTTAAGATACCTCATAGGGACTAAAAACTACTGCTTGCGGTATGGAAAAGGAAATAGTGAGCTTGTAGGCTATGTTGATGCTGATTGGGCAAATGACTCAAAAGACAGGATTTGTCTTCAAATTAGCAAATGCAGCGATCTGCTGGAAAAGTCGAAAGCAACCTACAGGGGCTTTATCTAGCACTGAAGCGGAATATATCGCCATGTCCGAACCCACAAAGGAGGCAATATATTTAAGAAATTTATTAAACGAATTACTAGGTTCCTTTTGTTGTATAAACATATTTAATGATATCCAAAGTGCTCAGAAGCTAATAATGAATCCATTACACCATAAGAGAACCAAACACATAGATGTTCGACATCATTTTGTGCGAGAGGCTGTCACAAATAAATGTGTTAGTATATCGTATTTACCAACAGCAGAAATGACTGCAGATATACTGACAAAAAGTTTGTGCATGCTAAAACACAATGAACACATTATGAATTTAGCGTTAAGTAAATATTATTAAATTAGATATTGTGGGAGTGTTGAAATTTAATATCGAATTTAAATAACCCGCCAAACGCCCTCTACATCTAATATATTGACTAATGAACTAATATGCTTTAGTCTGTGCAGAATACTTGTAGTGTGTGTTTCTTTTATCCAGTCCCTAAGTTCAACAAATATTGTCAACCTATTATTGTCTGTCTAGTTTTGTCCATCTATTCTTGCCTATCTAGGATCTATGCCTCTTGCCTCTCCAAAATTTTGAACTTTCTCAACCTAGTCAGATGACTGATTACACAAACCGAAGAATCATAGATAACTCGAATTAATTTGAAATGTTTTCTTAAGTATTTAGTATGTATAATAGGCGCTGGTCAAGGCCAAATCTGCGTAAAATGTGTTAATATCCCTTTAGAAATAATTTCTAAATTCTACGAAAGCGTTCGTGATGCCGTGTGTTGCGCGTGTTGGGAAACATTTCGAACAGAACTGGTGCAGTTGCAACACTTTGCGAAATTTCATATTAATTTTATTAATATCTCTCTCTCGTTCTCCCTCTTGGTGATTGTGCGTGCGTGTCGGGCCGAACATTCTATTTACACAAAGTGCAAAAATTGATACGTAAATACCAACACAAATTGGCCGCAATCGATATTTTCAATTTCTAACGCTGTTTTCTCAGCTTTATTCATTCAGTTTGCAAATGTCAAGAATTTATGTCAACAACAACAAGAAGATTTTTATTGAATTTAATTACATCTTATTACACAACATTAAATTGGCATGACTTGGCAGGATAAGGTTGGATGTACAAAACTAGACAGACACTACTAGACAGACAAAACTATGCGAAAAAAACTATACAGATAGAACCAAATAGAAAAGATTTTGTAGACAAGGCTAGACAGACAATAGTAGAAAAAGACGATCGAACAAACAATACTATACAAGCAAAAGTGAACAGACCAAGCTAGACAGACAAGACTGGACAGTTAGGAGTAGAGAATCAAGACTAAACAGATCGACTAGACTAGGGGTCGGCAAACTCTATAAAGTTAAGAACCAATTTTTTTTTTAATTATTTCAAACTGGATCAAGAGCCACGGATGATTATTTTTCAGAGGTCTATGTAGTCCAATGTGTGAGGTCTATGTAATCCCGCACTGAGTATGAGGTCTGGGTTCGACTTCCATTTCCGCTCATATTTTTGTATTTTCTTCATTCTTCTTCGCTTTCCTCTTGACAGAAGAGTCGTGATCAAGCTTCGTATTACCTCGTCACTGGCTTTACAAAATCTCGCCATTTTCCACGGTTGTAGGCGCTGAGTGCTGCTTGGTTGATTGTTAAGCCAGTGGATGCCCTTATTTGATCAGTCCAGCGTGTAGGAGACCTACCTGGGGACCTAGTACCTTCTAACTGACCCTGAACTACTACTCGCTCCAAGTTGTCCTCGTCTCTTTTCTGAATGTGCCCGAAATATCTAAGGATTCGAGCTTGCACTATTTTGGATAACCTTTGGGGTTCGTTTACTTCTTGGATGATGGACGCATTAGTTCTTCTTGCTGTCCAGGATTCTTCTCCAGCACTATAGTTCAAACGCGTCGATCTTCCTGCGATCGACAACCTTCATCGACCATGTTTCTGCTCCGTATAGAAGTGCCGGGAATATCAGTGTTTTTTTGTGTTTAAAGTGATAGCACTATCCATGTTTTTTGGAGGCTTTTCACTGTCCGTCTAGCGATTTCGCATCTACGAATGATTTCCTGATGAATGATTTTTTTCATAATTGACAATAATTAAGTGCCTTTGCGATAATATTATTGGTGGCCTTAACTCCATCCATATTATCCCTCCAACTTTACCAATATCTTCTGGAAATGTTTGTGCGCAAATTTCTTCCTGGTGAATTATGCAATGGAAAGATAACACGTCATTGTTCGCGGACTAATTATTAGCACAACCCATTCCAAGTTCCCGTAGGTTTTTAAACCACGACATCCGACCTCTACTTGTTGTTCTTCACATAATCTTCCTTTGTATTATCAGTCGTAGCAGTGGATATTTAGGTCCTCTCATTATGTAACCTATTTTTTTTTTGTGTGGGGGTAGTTTGGCTGCAAAGCATTTCTGCGACCAACTTGATATATTGTGCTTGACCCTACTACTATTACTCTCCCAGGAATTCAACTTCGTGAACGAAGTCTAAGATATTCCTGAGAGGCTTGCTACTCAGCTCCAAGGTGGTCATTCTTGCGACCCCGAAGTGGGCAAGCCTTATATGTGCTAGCGCTACACATTATGTGTTTCTTCATCTGATTCACATAATCTACAGGCAACTTCCTCTGCCTTTCCCATTTTGTGCAGGTGATATCTCTCCGGACAATATCCTGTGAGTATGCCTACCAAAGTTCTGATTTCTCTTCTAGAGAAGCTTAGCATCTGCTGCGTTATTGCGGTAGAATACTTTATGAGCATTTTACCTTGCCTCTGTCCTGGCGTGTTCTTCCAGTGGGTTTGCTTTTGCTCTTCTTCCCATTTCTTAGCCCACTGCCTTAAGTGGGCCTTTGTAAGCCCACAAGTTGGCTCCGGGTCCAAGAAGGGAGCCTCGGGCGAGTGCGTCGGCCGTTTTATTCCCATATATGCCCTGGTGACTCGGTGATCACATTAGCGTCAGTCTGTTACCTTTCACAAGTTGCTTCAGGGTTTGTTTACAGTTCCAGGTTACCTTGGAATTAAAGTTATGGGCTTTTAAATTCCTTAGAGCTACCTGGCTGTCCGTTAGAATGTAGAGTTGCACTCCTTTAAGACGTTTTTTTAGACAGATTTGTGCGCATCTTTCAATGACTATAATTTCAGCCTGTAGTACCGTGGGAGCCTGGCACAATGCCGTGGACTCCATGTGACTCCGGCTGTATATGCCAATTCCTGTACGCTTAGCAGTTTTCGATGCGTAAGTGTACCACATATACCCTTTGTCTTTCAGATTTTTGACTCTTTGAATACTACTTTGTCGGTCATTGATGACCACTTCAACGGCTGTGTCAAAGTTGTATTCTGTGGACATTGTGTTCCAAGGATGCTTCAGAAATTCCTCTCCGATTTGTTCCCTTATTTTCATGTTTCTCTGAAAAGGCGATGTACACCTTAGTCTCAGAGCACTGAGAAGACCTTCTTTTTCTACCTGTTTGTGCAGTGGGAGTAGATCCAACAAAAATTCCATTGCTGTGGTTGGAGTAGATTGCATCGCTCCTGTTATACCCAAGCACGCAAGCCGTTGAAGCTTTTGTAGCATGCTTTTGGTTTTTGTTTTCCTTTGTTTTGTACCACCATACGAGTGAACCGTAGGTGAATCGGTCTTACCATTGCTGTGTAAGACCATAGGACCATTTTGGGTTTTAGTCCCCATGTTTTCCCAAAAAGCTTACGGCAGATCCAAACGGCCGCTGTGGCTTTTGAGAGCGTTTTGTTCAGGTGCGAGTTCCAAGTGAGCTTCTTATCTAAGGTTACCTCTAGATATTTCACCTCCTCGGAGAACTCTAACGTCTGACCGTCAATACACAGAGCTTTCAAATTCAGCTTAATCTTTCTGGTAAAGGGGACCATTACTGTTTTGCTCGTGTTGACACTAAGGCCCTCCTTCTTGCTCCAACAGTTGATGGTGTTAAGTGCACTCTGTGCAAGGTTCATGATTGTACTACCAAACTTACCCCTTATTATGATGGCAACATCGTCTGCATAACCAACCGCCTTATACCCGTTCTTTGTTAGCACATCTAGGAGATCATCAACGACCATTCAGCACAGCAGATAACACCCCCCTCTCTCTGTGGTTACCGTTGATTCCCCCAGTGCGGCGGTAATTTTACGATTGGTCAGCATGTCTTGAATCCACTCAATGATAGGGTCTTCGATCATTCTTTATTGATAAACCGGTAGTGTTGTCAAAAGCTTAATCTGTATCTATAAAGATCCCTGCTGCAATTTCTTTGCAGTCCAGTGCTGCTTCCAATGTGGTCGTTTTCTCGTGTAGAGCGTCCACTGTAGATTTGCCTGGCTGATAAGCGTATTGGTGCTTATGGGGACTTATTTTGAGAGGTCCGCACCTCGTATGTGATTGTCCACATTTTTTTTCCATTGTTTTCAGGAGGAAGGAAGTGAGGCTAAGTGGTCGGTAGGATTTTGCCAGGTCTTGGGGCCAACGCCCTGCCTTAGGGATGAATATCACCTTGGCCTTTTTCCATTCCAGCAGTATATACGCCAGTCGAAAGCTGGCCTTAAATATCTCAGCAATGCAATACCTAAGAGTCTTATGTGACCTAAGTATTGTAATGAATAGGATGCTTGCGACCGTGGTAATACATACTTATACTGGATTTATAAATTGCCAAATGTTTTTACCACACGTAATACCTAAAAACTATTTATTCACAAATTTGGAGACTTATCACGAGTCAAATTTCGACTTTTCTATCTTTTCTTCAGTTTTTCTATTCTAGTCACCCTGTCACTTCAAGAGATCCGACATAATTTTGTAGGTAGCTTCTTCTTCTTGGAATTCCGCCCCTATCGCAGATTGGAAACCATCACCATAATCCGGACCTTTTCGATGGCCGGTCTGAAGAGCTCTGCGGACGTGCAAAAACTCCCTTAAGTTACGCAGCTTAAGTTACGCAGTTAACACTCCCTTAAGTTAAGCAGCCAAGAGAGTCTTCTATCGATCGTTCTCCTCCCCTTGATTTTTCCTTGAATAATCAGCTGAAAGATGTTGTACCCATCTCCTCTCAGAACATGTCCTAGATATTCTAATTATCATTTAATAAAATAAGGCTTAAGGCATAAAGAAGCCTTAATAGCCTTTTTATGGTGTTACTAATTTCTTTATTTGTTTTATTCATTCGGCATAGCACTTCCTCGTTCGAAACCTTACCGACCCATTGTATCAACCTTTAACACCACATTTCAAATTCATCTATTTCCTTGATGTTGTCTGGTTCGAGTGTCCAAGCCTCTATTCCATGCAATAGATTGGAGAATTTATATCTTTTCAGCGTTCTGATTCTCAGTTATAATCTTATATCCCGGCAGCAGAGTATTTCATTCATTTTTATAAAAGTGTGGCGAGCTACTTCAATAGACCTATTCATAGTTGACATTTTTTTGTGCGCATGCGTCAATTTCCACCAAAATTGCCCAAACTTCTTGACGTATAACTTTAATATTTGGCCGAAACGTTCATATTCCCGCCTTTCAAACTTGACAGATGCGCATGCGCTTAACTAACCGTAAAAAGGTCTATTGAAATAAAATATGAACGAGCACCGAGATAAGTTAAGAACGAGAACACCTGCAGTAAACAATGGACTGGACTGTCATTGGGCATAGTATTTGACGTCATCAACAGAGCGCGCGAAAAGAAAAGAGCGCGGCGTTTAAACAGCTCAAACTCAAAATTATTCTCTATTTTAAATATTTTTTTAAACTTAACTACAGCATACCAATTAATTAAAGCGGAATATAGCTTGAACATATGCAACCTTTCCGTAGCTCTATAATATTATTAAGTCTTTTTATTCAATCTTCTTCTTCTTCTTCGTTTTATCTCTTTTCAGAGAGGTCGTGATTATGGTTTACTCTTTTGCATTCGCTCTTCGTATATCTTATCTTCGTTATCCCGCAATCTTTCGGCGATCTTCCTCTTGGTCTTTTTCTATCCACTTTTCCCTGTATCACCAGTTTTTCTAGGTTGTTATCATCTCTTCTTTTGATGCGGTCGAAGAATTTTAGGATTCTAGTAAAGACAATCTGTGACAGTCGCTGGAGTTAATTCATTTCTTTATTAATAGATACGTTAGTTCTGTGAGCTGTCCATGGGACACGTAGTATTGGCCTCCAGCATCACATCTTACATGCATCAATTTTTCGTCTATCCTGTTTTTTAATTGTCCATGATTCGGAACTATATAATAGTACTGGGAATACCAGTGTTTTTATTATTATTATTCAATCTGCAAGACTACAAAACAAATCTCATGTTGAAACGCAACAGATATTTGTACGCTATTCACTAGCCCCCAGTCCACTTTCATGATCACATCAATTTTTTGTTTTTAAATTGTGACGAATCCTTTTTTATTACCCACCATACTTTTAGCTCCATCTGTTGCAATTGAAACAATTTTAGTAAGTGGGACGTAATTTTGCTTCGGACTTTCGGTCACTGCATTTGCAACATCTCCTCGTGTTTGACCCTTAAGTGGTAATCCATGGAGTTCTAATTTGGGACCATCTCATGAACGAACTTAGCGAGCAAGGAGGATAGCTTGCGCTGTGTCCTTTATGTCACAAGACTCATCGCTATTGATATGACAGATGCTAATTTAACGTCCTCAACTTGTTGTTGGCACACATTTTTTGTCCTCTCTAGGGCTTCACACGAGAGTCTAGTTTCTGAGCTCGTCTTCAATCTTTGACTCTGACACAGTTAGCCGTAACATTTTCTTTCTAAAA
Organism: Phosphuga atrata; assembly: GCA_944588485.1. Classification (NCBI taxonomy): domain Eukaryota; kingdom Metazoa; phylum Arthropoda; class Insecta; order Coleoptera; family Silphidae; genus Phosphuga; species Phosphuga atrata. Next base: position 49,831,377 of record OX155904.1, read on the forward strand.
TTGAACTACTCGTTCTGGGCTCGCGTAAGGCCGGGTTGCTCGGGTTCAAATTTATGAAGAAAATGTTACGGCTGCCCGGAACGAGATCAGAAACGAGACTCTCGTGTGGAGCCCTAATCGTCTCTGTTATAGTTTTGGCAGACAATAGTAAGCTTTTCATTTTATTCACAATATCTGCTTTATTGTTAAAATTGTGAAAAAGTGGGTCGGCTACATTTATAAATCAACTTTTAATGCACTCACCAACTGGAATGGTTTTCCGTTTTTGACGCTTTAGAGACTTACGACAAAGCTTACAAAGGGCCGCGGTCCGAATTGCGCTCACAGTGCTTCTGATGTATAAAGTGCTAAGGTACGGTCCGATTTAATGACCGCGCTAACAGCTGTTCGCAGTACCAATTCGGACCACGATAGGCTATATATAGGCTATCACGGTTCTACCCAAAACTGTTTTTTATTCGCTGATAAAAGTTCTTTTTCGCCACAGTAAATAATATCTCGAAATTTGATGTGGAATAAACAATAAACTAATTGAACCCGTCATTTCGAAAAGGGCATAAGTCCATGAATTAAAACTTTTCAGAATCAACAAAAATATGTTTTTGGTTAAAAAAGTCATTGATGCTGAAGAAACTGAATATAGAGATTGTTAAATAAAAAAACATACACGCACTCTTTCGCACTGTACTCTTTTCGCATGGAATATGTAAAACGCTTCAATGAATAAAATAGCGTAAAAAAGTGATATTTTAAAAAGTGTGACTCGTGCCCTTTTCGAAATGACCGGTTCAATTGTAAACGCTAGAATATAGGCGAGTGAACAGGAGAGGTGAAGACCAATATTTAAGGATAACTGCACGCGGGTTCGAGGCCAGGCCGGGTCTTTAAACTTTTTGGTAGCAAAATGAAAAAAAAATAATAATAATAAAAGGCATAGGCAATGGACCACGACAGCAGGCCAAGGTCAAACAGTGACTTTAGAGGTCCGTTTGATCGGTTTTTCGAAATTGAGTCGGTCACCGACACAATTGGCAAAACTTTCCAAAAAAGCGGATTTGGAAAAAAGAGAAATGAGTGTGGATATGGGAGGAGCTTTGGAGAAGATCTTTGAAGGGCTACGGGATATGAGGAAGAATTTTAAAGCCGTCGAGAGTAAGATGGAAGAAATGAGAAGAGAAAATAAAGAACGAAGAAAAATTGGAATGGGCCAGGAGGGAACAAAAGGAAGTAGAGGAGAAGGAAAGGGTGTGGAAAGAGGAAATGATATCACAATTGAAAGCGATAAGAAAGGAAAACACCGATATCAAGGGCAGGATAAAGAAGTTGGAGGACGACTTCAGAGTAGAGAGAGAGTGGGGAGAATGGTCAAGTCTCACTAAGAGAGGAAACTAAGCAACTGTAAAGCAACTAAGAGAAATGGAAGAAGGAAGAGAAAGAAAGGAAATAAAAAATAATATTGTGATTCATAGGGTGAAAGGAGAGAGATAGATATTTAGAAGACGTAAAAGGTTATTGGAAGAAAGATTTGGAGTAAAAGAAGGTGTAGGAAGCATGTTCAAGATAGGAGATAAAGGTTCGAACCAAGGGCCAATTGTCGCAAAATTGCTAAGTTGGGAGGTAAAGAGAGTAGTCATGCAAAATAAATATAAGCTGAAGGGGTCTGATATTTTTATCCAAGACGATCTTACTAAGAAAGAACGGGAAATTCAAAAGAATTTAAGACAGAAAGCAAAGATTTTAAAAGATAGAAGGCACCAAGTGAAGATCGGTTATAAGAAAATGGAAATTGGGTAACATGGGAGGAGTCACAAGATTATGCAAAAAAACTAAGGTTCAAGCCAGGTGCGGGAAGGGATAAAAAAGGGAAAAGAATTAAAATTTTATTTTGGAACGTTGCAGGATTACTAAGGAAACTGAGAATGGCAGAGGAAGAATTTGGGTCGTTCTTCTCTGATTTCCAAGTTATTAACTCATTGGAAACTGGGACAAAACCAGAGGAATGGAAGGAGTGCATTAAAAGGTTGCCGGAAGGCTATAGATGGAGGACCCAATTTGCAAAAAAACGATTCTAATTTCGGATGGGCAAAAGGTGGAATAGTAACAGGGGTGGACAAGGCTCTCAGGCAAAAAGCTTCCGCAGATATACCCAGAAGAATAAAAGATACGACCAAGGATATGTGTGAAGGTCTGGTGATGAGGGAAATAGAAATTGAAGGGCAATGGTGGGGGGCGATGACGGTGTATAATAATAATAGATCTATGGAAATACAACAAAAAATAGAGGATTGCCTGAACGAAGAGGAACACGAAAAACTGCCGATAGGACTGTTGATAGAGACTGGAATGTAAGAATTTGGGAAAGGCAGACGATGGGGATTAGCAGTAGTGGAGGTGAAATTACGAGGAAATCTAAGGATAAAGTAAGGAATGCTCAAGGAAAGCTGTGGTTGGAGTGGCTGAAGAAAAACCAATGGGAAGTGCTAAATGGGCGCTGTGAAGGAGACTGGGACGAGGAATTTACTTTTGTGGTAGGTAGTGGTGAATCCGTTATTGACCTAGTGGTGGCAAATGAGAAATCAATGGAGTCAAAAGTAAGTACGAGGATTGGTATTAGAGGGGACTCCGATCATATGCCGATAATTGTGACCCTGAAAGAAAAACACGAAACAAGGGGAAGTGGGGAAGATCAGCTGCATTAGGTACAAACGATTCAGTTTCAAAGCTATGTTTTATATTATCATCTACGTTTATTATAAATTTATTTTCGACTTTTCTTATGATCACTTAACACATACGATGTAGGTAGATCGCTGCAAATCGCCGCACTATGCACTGACTTGACTGCGAGATACAATAACTAAACCAACCGAGATCTGAGATATTATGTACAGGTACAGTTCTGTATCTGTTTTTTGTGATTTTTGTATATATTACATGTGTATATATTTCAATATATTTCTGAAGAGCCATAAGCTCACACTAAAAGAGCCGCATGTAGTTCGCGAGCCACACTTTGCCGACCCTTGAACTAGACGGACAAGAATAAACGGACAAGAATAGGAAAATAATTAACAGACAAGACTAGACAGAGAAGACGCGACAGAAAAGTCTAAACAGACAATACTAGACACAAAGGATAATAAACAAGATAAGTATAGTCTGTCTAGAGGTTACAGAAACTGACTGTAATTATTTTCAACCTTGATGATTTCGCGACAATGAACTTTTACAAAGCGGAACTACCTGTAAGTCTGCCCAAAAACAAAATAATCGAAGATCAGTAAATCAAACCTGGTGAAATATGAAAACAACAGTGTGACGCAGCAAGTCTAGATACTTAATATTTGGACAAATTTAATCGAGGATTACTTAAATTTCAAATAAAAATATTTCAGAGGTTAATGAAAATGCGCTCTGAGACTCTTCACCCACTATTTTCGTACGAGCGGGTGAAACTCGCGTGAGGTAATAATTGACCGCAAATATCTGCAATTCTAATTTCTTCCTTTTTGCAACTGCTTATTTCAAATTACTTAACATTAATAGCTATTGTTAATCATGACTTGACTCGTACATCTATTTTAAATGAACATTCTGTTCTATTATTATGCTCTACCTCGTCTTGTTTATATAGTCTTATCTGCTTAGTTTTATTTGTCTATTTTTATCTGTCTAATCTTATCTGTCTAGTCTTGTCTGTCTAGTCTTGTCTGTCTAGTCTTGTCTGTCTAGTCTTGTCTGTCTAGTCTTGTCTGTCTAGTCTTGTCTGTCTAGTCTTGTCTGTCTAGTCTTGTCTGTCTAGTCTTGTCTGTCTAGTCTTGTCTGTCTAGTCTTGTCTGTCTAGTCTTGTCTGTCTAGTCTTGTCTGTCTAGTCTTGTTTGTCTAGTCTTGTCTGTCTAGCCTTGTCTGTCTAGTCTTGTCTGTCTAGTCTTGTCTGTCTAGTCTTGTCTGTCTAGTCTTGTCTGTCTTGTCTTGTCTGTCTAGTCTTGTCTGTCTAGTCTTGTCTGTCTAGTCTTGTCTGTCTAGTCTTGTCTGTCTAGTCTTGTCTGTCTAGTCTTGTCTGTCTAGTCTTGTCTGTCTAGTCTTGTCTGTCTAGTCTTGTCTGTCTAGTCTTGTCTGTCTAGTCTTGTCTGTCTAGTCTTGTCTGTCTAGTCTTGTCTGTCTAGTCTTGGCTGTCTAGTCTTGTCTGTCTAGTCTTGTCTGTCTAGTCTTGTCTGTCTAGTCTTGTCTGTCTAGTCTTGTCTGTCTAGTCTTGTCTGTCTAGTCTTGTCTGTCTAGTCTTGTCTGTCTAGTCTTGTCTGTCTAGTCTTGTCTGTCTAGTCTTGTCTGTCTAGTCTTGTCTGTCTAGTCTTGTCTGTCTAGTCTTGTCTGTCTAGTCTTGTCTGTCTAGTCTTGTCTGTCTAGTCTTGTCTGTCTAGTCTTGTCTGTCTAGTCTTGTCTGTCTAGTCTTGTCTGTCTAGTCTTGTCTGTCTAGTCTTGTCTGTCTAGTCTTGTCTGTCTAGTCTTGTCTGTCTAGTCTTGTCTGTCTAGTCTTGTCTGTCTAGTCTTGTCTGTCTAGTCTTGTCTGTCTAGTCTTGTCTGTCTAGTCTTGTCTGTCTAGTCTTGTCTGTCTAGTCTTGTCTGTCTAGTCTTGTCTGTCTAGTCTTGTCTGTCTAGTCTTGTCTGTCTAGTCTTGTCTGTCTAGTCTTGTCTGTCTAGTCTTGTCTGTCTAGTCTTGTCTGTCTAGTCTTGTCTGTCTAGTCTTGTCTGTCTAGTCTTGTCTGTCTAGTCTTGTCTGTCTAGTCTTGTCTGTCTAGTCTTGTCTGTCTAGTCTTGTCTGTCTAGTCTTGTCTGTCTAGTCTTGTCTGTCTAGTCTTGTCTGTCTAGTCTTGTCTGTCTAGTCTTGTCTGTCTAGTCTTGTCTGTCTAGTCTTGTCTGTCTAGTCTGTCTAGTCTTGTCTGTCTAGTCTTGTCTGTCTAGTCTTGTCTGTCTAGTCTTGTCTGTCTAGTCTTGTCTGTCTAGTCTTGTCTGTCTAGTCTTGTCTGTCTAGTCTTGTCTGTCTAGTCTTGTCTGTCTAGTCTTGTCTGTCTAGTCTTGTCTGTCTAGTCTTGTCTGTCTAGTCTTGTCTGTCTAGTCTTGTCTGTCTAGTCTTGTCTGTCTAGTCTTGTCTGTCTAGTCTTGTCTGTCTAGTCTTGTCTGTCTAGTCTTGTCTGTCTAGTCTTGTCTGTCTAGTCTTGTCTGTCTAGTCTTGTCTGTCTAGTCTTGTCTGTCTAGTCTTGTCTGTCTAGTCTTGTCTGTCTAGTCTTGTCTGTCTAGTCTTGTCTGTCTAGTCTTGTCTGTCTAGTCTTGTCTGTCTAGTCTTGTCTGTCTAGTCTTGTCTGTCTAGTCTTGTCTGTCTAGTCTTGTCTGTCTAGTCTTGTCTGTCTAGTCTTGTCTGTCTAGTCTTGTCTGTCTAGTCTTGTCTGTCTAGTCTTGTCTGTCTAGTCTTGTCTGTCTAGTCTTGTCTGTCTAGTCTTGTCTGTCTAGTCTTGTCTGTCTAGTCTTGTCTGTCTAGTCTTGTCTGTCTAGTCTTGTCTGTCTAGTCTTGTCTGTCTAGTCTTGTCTGTCTAGTCTTGTCTGTCTAGTCTTGTCTGTCTAGTCTTGTCTGTCTAGTCTTGTCTGTCTAGTCTTGTCTGTCTAGTCTTGTCTGTCTAGTCTTGTCTGTCTAGTCTTGTCTGTCTAGTCTTGTCTGTCTAGTCTTGTCTGTCTAGTCTTGTCTGTCTAGTCTTGTCTGTCTAGTCTTGTCTGTCTAGTCTTGTCTGTCTAGTCTTGTCTGTCTAGTCTTGTCTGTCTAGTCTTGTCTGTCTAGTCTTGTCTGTCTAGTCTTGTCTGTCTAGTCTTGTCTGTCTAGTCTTGTCTGTCTATTCTTGTCTGTCTAGTCTTGTCTGTCTAGTCTTGTCTGTCTAGTCTTGTCTGTCTAGTCTTGTCTGTCTAGTCTTGTCTGTCTAGTCTTGTCTGTCTAGTCTTGTCTGTCTAGTCTTGTCTGTCTAGTCTTGTCTGTCTAGTCTTGTCTGTCTAGTCTTGTCTGTCTAGTCTTGTCTGTCTAGTCTTATCTGTCTAGTCTTGTCTGTCTAGTCTTGTCTGTCTAGTCTTGTCTGTCTAGTCTTGTCTGTCTAGTCTTGTCTGTCTAGTCTTGTCTGTCTAGTCTTGTCTGTCTAGTCTTGTCTGTCTAGTCTTGTCTGTCTATAGTCTTATCTGTAAGACTAAACAGATAATACTAGACAGATATTTATATATATATATATATATATATATATATATATATATATATATATATATATATATATATATTTCCCACGAACCACTTTTGGAGTTGTCTAGTCAACTGTTTGTCTAGTCTAATGGGATTTTGGTTCTTTATAGCTTGTCCGAGTCAATTGCGTCGAAGCGGCAAGCAGCAGAACCTATCAATATTTGTGTAAATACTTGACAATCTAGACTGCTGAACTAGACACACTTGATTAGATAGAGCAAACTCGGTTAAAACAAGTGCAAACGCGCGGAGATTACACCGGGCTTACCGTCAACACTCCATCCAGTCAAGATATCGCCATACGTTTTACGAAAATCTATTTAGACAATCTACATAGATTTTCGTAAAAAGTCTGTGGTTATCTTCAATATATACGTCGATATACGTCGATGTCGTTATATTCAATATCAATAGCAATCAGACAAAGCGGCGTTAGACTATCTAGACTCTCTAGTTTAGACGAACATATTTTAGAAAATCTATGTCTTTGGTAGAATGACCTTGAGGTCAGTTGCCCTTTGTTTCACCTTTAAGTTAAACAATAACATTATTTCTAGACCAGTGGTCGGCAACGCGGTGCCCGGAAAACAATTTTGCCGACACAAAATTCGTGATTACAAATAAAAGTCATTGCGTCTAGACATATTAAATTAAAAAGAGTATTCGCTCCGAGCGCAACGGCACTAGCGCCAAAGGTGACACTTCATGACCAGTTACGTCATTATTTAGCATTTATAGATAATTTAGCAAATACAGAGAGTGGACGGAAAGAGCATGCGAAATATAATTTGCAAATCTGTAATCAGCAGCAAAAATGAGAGTTTGTTTCGCGATTACAGCAAAAGTACGAAACGCAGCGACTTCCGGTTTGCAAATTCGGATGCAGATAACCTTTTAGAACAGAAAAATTGTTTCTAATTGGAAGAATTAGGGTTGGTTAAGCGATTAACCATAAAGTTTTAAAACTAGAAAAATTTGCTGTGATTTAAAAATTAAGACTAGTTTGAGTTGAGATAACTAGGAAACTTTTAACTGTAGCAACTTCCGGTTTGCAAATTTCTATTCTTGACACAATTTGCTATAAGCAACTTGTTAATAGTCTGGAAATTTTAGTCTAGTTTAGGAAATATAGACCGAAACTTATAATCCTAGTCGAACAAGAATAAAATTGATTAACTCTGTTTTTGTTTAAAATTGCCTGGGCATATGTTTCGCGATTACAGAAAAAGTACGAAACGCAGCGACTTCCGGTTTGCAAATTTGGATTCACAAGACCTTTTAGAACAGAAAAATTATTTCTAGTCAGAAGAATTCAAATTAATTAAGCAATTATCCATAAAGTTTCAAAACTAAAAAAAATGCGGAGATTTAAAAATTGAGACTTGTTCGAGTTGAAATATCTGGGAAACTGGTAACAGTAGCAACTTCCGGTATGCAAATTTCGATTTTTGATACAATTTTCCATAAGAAACTTGTTAAATGTCTGGGAAATTTAGTCTAGTTTAGGAAATATAGACTGAAACTTATAATCCTAGTCGAACAAGAAAAAAAATTATTAACTTTGTTTCTGTTTAAAATTTACTGGGCATTTGTTTCGCGATTACAGAAAAAGTACGAAACACAGCGACTTCCGGTTTTCAAATTCGGATTCAGAAAACCTTTTAGAACAGAAAAATTGTTTCTAATCAGAAGAATTAAGATTAGTTAAGCAATTATCTATAAAGTTTAAAAACCAAAAAAAAAAGCTGATTTAAAAATTAAGACTTGTTTCAGTTGAGATAACTTGGAAACTGGTAACAGTAGCAACTTCCGGTTTTGCAAATTTCGATTTTTGACACAATTTCCTATAAGAAACTTATTAATAGTCTGCGAAATTTGGTCTAGTTTAGGCAATATAGACAGAAACTTATAATCCTAGTCGAACCGGAATAAGATTGAAACTTTGTTTTTGTTTAAAATTTGCAGGGCGTTTGTTTCGCGATTACAGAAAAAGTACGAAACGCAGCGACTTCCGGTTTTCAAATTTGGATTCACAAGACCTTTTAGAACAGAAAAATTGTTTCTAGTTAGAAGAATTCAGATTAGTTAAGCAATTATCCATAAAGTTTCAAAACTAGAAAAATTGCTGAGATTTAAGAATTAAAACTATTTTGAGTTGCGATAACTAGGAATGTAGTAATAGTAGCTACTTCCGGTTTGCAAATTTCGATTCTTGACACAATTTCCTATAAGATACTTATTAATAGTCTGCGAAATTTGATTTAGTTTAGAAAATATAGACCGAAACTTATAATCCCAGTCGAACAAGAATAAAAATGATTAACTTTGTTTTTATTTAAAATTTGCTGGGCGTTTGTTTCGCGATTACAAGAAACATACGAAACGCAGCGACTTCCGGTTTGCAAATTTGGATTCACAAGATCTTTTAGAGCGGAAATTTTTTTTCTAGTCAGAAGAATTCAGATTAGTTAAGCAATTATCCATAAAGTTTCAAAACTAAAAAAATTGCGGAGATTTAAAAATTAAAACTATTTTGAGTTGAGATTACTAGGAAAGTAGTAATAGCAGCAACTTCCGGTTTCCAAATTTCGATTCTTGATACAATTTCCTATAAGATACTTATTAATAGTCTTGTCTGTCTCAGTCCCACTAGTCTTTAAATCAAATACCTTGGTGTAATGATTGACAAACAAAGAGCAAGCTGCGTTTATATAGAACAAACGTCAAACCAATCCTCTTATATGGATATGAGACGTGGAAAAACACTAATGGCACAAAACATAAACTTCAGGTTTTCGCCAACAAATGTCTACGAATCATCCTCAGAATCTTCTGGCCACAGAAAATTACTAATGAGCAACTTCTTAAACGATGCGGAGAAGAAACAATAGAGCACGACATTAAGAAAAGAAAATGGGGATGGATCGGCCACATTCTAAGAAGAAAACCAGACGATATTGCAAGGGCAGCACTAGACTGGAATCCTGGAAGAAATTGGAAGGAACCTAGACTGGAAGGAACGAGACGACGAGGAAGACCGGCTCAAACATGGGGGAGAACAGTGTTAGATGAACTAAAAGCCCAGAAACCCTCTTGGAGTGAAGCCAAAGCAATGGCCCAGAATAGGGTCCGCTGGAGGGTGCTTATGGAGGCTCTATGCTCCACCTAGGAGTCCAGAACCCATATATATATATATATATATATATATATATATATATATATATATATATATATATATATATAATGATTGACAAAAGGTTATCGTTTACTGCAGACTTAGCATAAGCGACGGCTAAATGAATGAGAATTATGGCAAGCTTACAAGAACTAATGCCAAACGTTAAGGGACGCCAAACTTAGCACACGCAGAATTCTGAGCTCTGTTGTTTAGGCCAGTGGTGCGCAAACTATTTTCATTTGCGAGCCAACATTTTCTGTAAAATTTTATCGCGACCCCTGATGTAGCAACATCTCCACAAAAGCTTAACACATCCCCAAATTAGTTTTTGAAAAAAGTAAGTTTCAATTTTTAAAAATTCAAAAATTTCAGTGTTTACAAATTTGATCTTCAAAGTGGAATTTGCAAAAAACAGCAATATTTGCTGAAATAAATTTTAAAAAATTGGGAGAATTTTATAAATATTCCGGAACAGTTCTATCAACATCTCCACAAAATTTGAAACAAATCCCGAAGTTAATTCCCCAACAAGTTATTTTTCGAGAAAATATGTTCTAAAATGTCAATGTTCACAAATTTGATTTTCAAGATGGAATTTACAAAAAATTGCGATATTTGCTGAAAAAAGTATTAAAATATTGGGAAAATTTGTTGAACATTCCGAAACAGTTCTACTAATATATAATAAATTTAAAACAAATCACCAAATTAGTTTTCGAGAAAATAATGTTGGAAAATATCAATGTTTTTAGGGTTCCGTACCGAAAACGGAACCCTTATAGGATCACTTTGTTGTCTGTCTGTCTGTCTGTCTGTCTGTCTGTCTGTCTGTCTGTCTGTCTGTCTGTCTGTATGTCTGTCTGTCCGTCTGTCTGTCTGTCAAGACCTTTTTCTCAGGAACGCGTAGAGGTAACAAGTTGAAATTTGTATCAAATACTCGAGTCTGCGGTCTCTTTCAGCTGTAAAAAAATCAAACTTGTAAGTCAACGCGATCAAAAGATATGACCGTTTATGTCGCTTATTTTGCGATTTCACGAGGGAATCAAAACCTATAGGGTACTTCCCGTTGACCTAGAATCATGAAATTTGGCAAGAAGCGGTGTCTTACAGCACATGTCAAGGGAAAAATCTGAAAACCGTAAATATGTGGTTTAATTACAAGAAAAATGCGAATTTACTATTTGAAACTTATGAAAATTCACTAATGTTGTAGTAGTGGTATTGTCAGGCTCCAGAAGCATATGGGTTGCATACAGTTAGGTCCTATTCTATGTTTATTCTGAATTTTCTTTGTTTATATTCGTTATGCATTTCATCACGTACGCTTTATATACATAATATATACAGGGTATATATTATGTCTAAATTTTGCTTTTTTATAACCGACATGCGACATACTCTACTTATATCGTCTATACTATATTTCGTCTAATTTTTCTTTATAATCTACATAATATGTTGATAATCTACATAATAATACTATACTATACAAGTTTGTACGGAACCCTCGGTGCGCGAGTCACAACTCGCACTTGGCCGGTTTTTAAAATATCTTTATATTGACATTTCACTATTTAAAAGACAAGACAAAAAGATTCTCTATCGACTCCTCTAGGGGGCCGCGACCCGTAATTTGCGCACCACTGGTCTACGGCACATTTCTTTTGCAAAGAAAACGAAAACATCAACAGAATCGATGAGACTTCATCTGATTCTGTTTGGTCTTGTCTTATTTTCCCTGTTTTGGTTTTTAACTTTGTTTTAAGTGTCTTTCACGAGACGTGAAATAATGCAACAGTTGAAAAAGTTTATTAATACAATGATTTTATCAATTATTGTAAATAAAAATTTTATTGTAATTTATTTTTTCCAAAAATATTGTTATTAATTAGCGAGAATAATATTAATTAAAATATTGCCAAGAATAACACATATTAAATCAGTGTAAATAAAAAATTGTTCCTGTCTGTGTACCCAGCCTAAAGAAAACCCTCATTCCCAAGGTTAACCTTGATATCCAAAACTATATTTCCTCTATAAACTCCGACGACCTGAACTTTGACATCATTCAAAAAGCTGTGACGGACTCAATAATAAAACACTCACCTCCATTGTCATCCAAATTCTACCGCCAACAACTTCCCCCTTCATCCTAAAACTCATCAAACTTAAAAGACAATTATACAGAGCCTACAGGCAGACATCAAAATCCCGACATCAAAACCGAAATAAACAGACTAAACAAAGACATCCATCAACTCATTGGACAGTTCCGCTCCCATAGATGGCTCACTATTGCCAGGAAATAGAAAAAGTCCAGGGAAAAACTCGACCAAGATAGTGACCGAGCACTGGAAAAGTTCAGAACAAATCGAAATAATTAAAATTAACAGCTTCCAACTAGCCTCATATTTCTGCCGAACTGAACGGAAAGGTGTAGCCATATATTGTGAATGAACCAAAAGTTACAAAAACAGGGAAGATATCAACTCTTTTGCCAAAAGTCACGTATTTGAATGTACGGCGATTGAGTTAAACCTAAATATGAACATCGTGACATATGACATCGTCTTAGTAGGTATATATAGAGCACCCCTAACAAATTTTAAACAATTTTTACAAAAACTCCATAACCTATTAAATAAGCTGCACAAAGAAAAGATAAGATGCATAATTGCAGGCGATTTTAACGTAAATATTTTGAAGAATAGTACTCAAAGTAGAGACTTCATTTCCCTCTTCGATTCATTCAATATGTGCCTGACATTTGAGGAAACTAGCCAACCAAAGCCAACCCAACTCATGCATAGATAACATAGTTATCAGCAAAGAGCTATCGAAATATAAACCGACCTCTCATATTCCAGACCTGTCATTTAACAATCTAACCTACTCCAGTGACTCAGACAAAGCTCTACTTTTTGCAGAACACTTTTAAAATCATTTTCACCTTCTGGCTCTCCTGACTTTGACGAACATAACATTGACAGAATTAATAACTGGTTTACCGACTTTTTTAAGACAACCCCCTCCTATAACATTGAAGAAGTTTCCCTGGAAGAATTTCTTTTTGCCCTCTTCCACGGTAGAAATTCCTCCCCTGGGCCCGATTTAGTCACCAAACACCTCATCAGACTCCTCTCCGAAGAGATCCACTCCTCTATAACATAAATTTTCAATTTCTGCCTCTTGGATTGTTCCTTTCCAAGCTGCTGGAAAATGAACACAATAGTCACAATCCCTAAACCTGGTAAAGATAAATCCATTTCCAGAAGTTACCGACCGATCTCTCTCTTCCCTGTTCTTGGCAAAATCCTCGAACATATCCTTAAAACCCGATTATGGAATTCAGTTTTAGACTACATCCCCAAATATCAATTTCGATTCAAGCCCTTCCATTCCACTATCCATCCTCTGTTCATCCTAACTAGGGAATGCAATCTCGCGAGATTTTAGACCTAGCCGAGATCTCGCGAGACCGTAAAGCCAGTCTCGCGAGATTACGAGATTTCCGAGATCTCGCCCAATTGGGTATTTTTACTAAAAACATTCGCTAATACTATTAATTCCGTTTATTGATTTTCAATATATAAGATAAAAATAAAACATACATGTAATTGGCATATTATAATCATTTATTTTAAAATAAAACACAATATTACGTTATAATATAATATTCGTCAGTCTTATTCTTATTATATAAACTGAAAATCCTCCTTCTGCATCTGCAGTATTAAGAACAAAAAACTTAAAATAAAAATTAAAAAAACTTCGAAATATAACACTAAATCAGCCTTCTGCAGTATTATGAACAAAAAACTCAAACCAAAACAAAAAAACACTTCGAAATAATTCCAAAATGTAACACTTATTCAGCCTTCTGCAGCATTTCTAATTTTTAAGGATATGTAAGTATTATTAGACAGTGTTATTAAAAGGATAAGTTATTTTTGAAGTGGCTTCTCAAAAAACACAGCATATCAAGGGTTTCATCTGATAGACGACTCCTGATTTTACAGGCCAAGTACCCCGCGGCCGAAAATGCTCTTTCTGCCTCTACACTAGTCGGAACCACAGTCGACAAACAGTTGTGTACAAACTGAAGGAGTTCACTTTTAACCCCTCCAGCTTCATACAAATTCATCTCTTTTTTAATGAGTATCTCCAATGAATTTGCAGAATTTGTTGAACCATTGGGCTTTTTCAATACTGTCAACGATTCTTGTAGCTCCTCTTGAAGGGAAATACTTTTTCCAGCCGTGGACAGAACAGAAAGGGGCACATCATCATTAGCGTCTTCGCTTTCGCCAAGTACAACATCATTACAAGCAGCTGCTGATATTGAAGGGAGTGGCTCTGTAACAGATGAGCTTTCCTGTGTATGATAGTAGTATTGCGTCTTGCAGTGCAATCTCTCTATAAGTTTTTTAATTTCTTTTCGGATATTGACTTTCTGTGACATTTTGAACGTTTCGTCTCGCGCATACTCTTCCAAATCTTCCTCATATTTGACATAATCTCTCAAATATATCAATACTGAAGTCAAGCAAGTTCGGCGCTCAGCTATGCGGTTTCTCAATGACTCTGCTAGTTTTCCTGCCAATGTTGTCGTCAGTTCTTCAAGTTTGCGTATCATAAATCTTAAAGTCGTTTCGGCAGTAACCAGGTCAGAATCTCGACGGCATAAGACCTCCACAGCGAGTTTGACAGGCTGAAATACTCTGTCTAAGTTTGTCAAAATTGTATACTCTTCTGCACTCAAAGAGTAATCCGAATTAGTGTCAAGACTTAAATCGATCAATGCTTTGCCGACACACAGTTTAACTTTATTAAATGTCGATATCATATCAGCAAGGCTTGACCAGCGTGTTTTGCAATCTAATTGTAGCTGTAAGTTTTTGCCAAATTCTTGGTTAATGTAAACTTGGAGGAGATCGTTTTTTGTTGGCGATTTCTTAAAAAGCCTGACCAGTTTTCTGACCTTTTCTATGATACTCGCGTACTCTGTATCCAGATCTACCTCTCTTGTTGGAAAAAAAGAGTAAAAAACGTCATCTTTGTCATCGGAGTTTATTTCGGTTTCTTCTCCTGATACGTCAAGTATCTCATCAATGTCATTGTCCTCAGACAAAGATAAATCTTGTTTTTTGTACAGAACGTGCATGATAGACAACTGAATGCCGTGGGCATAGCAGAGCTGATGTAGAGGATCAACCAAACGTCCAAATTTGATCATTACCTTAGCCCCATCTGTTGTAATGTTGACTACATCATCGTCAAGAGACAATGCAAATTCTGAAAGTCTGTTCTTCAAAAGATCCACTGCAGTTTCGGCAGGCATACTGCCGTATATTCTGATCAAGCCTAAATTCCAAAATATGGCTTCATTTTCTTTGCATGTGTGGACATTTACGTTCATGTAACGTCTATTTCTAGAGGAAGTCAAGTTAATGTAAATCTGTAGTTACCTTCCTTTAGCTGAGAAAGTTCTTGTTTAAGTTTTATTTTTAAGGTCATTCCGTAATTAATTACCATAAGTTTAATTGAATTAGGAGATGACGGTAATTTGTGTCCCTTAGAACAAAAAAGGTCTCTCAGGTCTTTTGAGGTGCAAAATACACGAAAAGGTAAACCGTCTTTAGCCACCATTCTTGAAACCATAATTTCCTTCGAAGTGTCTTCGTTGTGGAAATGGTCCGAAATTTTTCGCTTTTTATGTACAGTTGATGATTTTGATTGCTGAAGAGTACTATCTGAAGAAGCTGCTGGCTCTGGCGCCGCTGGCCCGGCAACCGGAGTCCTCATTGAAGTTTCTACATTTTCCTCAATCTGAACATCCTCAACCTTTTTTTCGAATCAATGTTATGTATACTTCATGTGTGTGTGTAAGCCTTTTGGAGAACGGTCTTTCAAAATCTTCCCACACACCTTGCACTCCATCATTGGCTCTTAAACAATATTTCCAAACTTCTAATGAACTTCCGTATTCACTGTACACTGTTTTTGAGTTTGTCGACATAGTTCAATGCCAAATTACATTAAATGTTACACTAAAATAACCAGTTAATCACAAAAATCCCTTAAATTCAACAAAAAATAGATAATTACGAAAACAAACGCACGCGTGCCGGCAAAGTGATGACAGTGAGTGAGCCGGGCCTCGTCCCCCGCAAGTCCCGCGCCACTACTGCCCCTGCGCTGCGCCACGAGTAGTGCCTACATGCGCAGAGCAGTTCGCGCGCAACCGCGCTACGTTATACACACCGATTTTGCTGCGCCGCTCAATCTCGCAATCTCGCGAGATCTCGTACAAAAATTGAACGAGACTCAGTCTCGCAAAATATGGACGAGATCTCGCGAGATCCCGATCTCGCGAGAACGAGATTGCATTCCCTAATCCTAACGAACAATATCCAATCGTCACACCTCCAAAACAAGAAATCTGCAGCACTCTTCTTGGACAGTAACAAAGCATTTTACAGCGTTTGGCATGCCGGCCTTTTGTTCAAAATGTCGCTAATGAATGTCCCTCCCTACCCAATCCACATAATTAAAAGTTTCCTTTTTAACAGTTCCTCAAAAGTGAAAATCAAATCCTTCTCTTCTCCCGAATTTTCCCCTCTGCAAGGTCTCCCTCAAGGCTCCCCACTTTCCACACTCCTATACAATACATACTGTCATGATATTTACAACTACAATCAACTAGACAAATCTCAAATTGACTTTTCTTCCTACATACTACAATACGCGGACGACACTGCACTGATTTCCCATAGCAACTCCCTCAAATCTACTTTCGACCTACTCCAAAATCTTACCAACACCCTCATATGGTTCAACCAGTGCAGATTATCACAAAATCCTACCAAATGCCAACTCCTCATCCCAAACCACAAAATTTCCTGAAACTCACCTCGAATCCACACAGGCTCCTCCGACGTACGGCCCTCCAGCAGCGTTAAATATCTTGGACTAACTATTGACTCTAAACACAAATTCAATATCGACGCCAAATTACGCAAATCCCATATAATTAAACGCTGCAAACACTTTAGAGCCTTTACGTACGGAAACCAGGGCATTTCCATAAAGACCGCGTCGAAAATCTATCTGTCGTCCCATTCTCGATTATGGACACGTAATTACCTTCACCAATAATAAATGTAGACGAACCCTTGAGGTCGCAGAGCGAATCGCATTACGCCTCATCACCAAACTCAGACATTCAAACTACCCTCTCCACAACCCCTCCAACGAACATCTCTATAGACAAACCTGGGTCCCAGACAAAGTTTTTTTTTTCAATTTATGATCAATATATAATTTCCGGCTGAAAGACCACGGGTCGATGGCCAATTGTTGTAGTTGTATTTGTTTGTATTTATAAATATAACAATAAAGATGTTTTATTATTATTATTATAAAATTTTTATTGTATTTTATTTTATTCCAAAATATATCATTTTAAATTATCGCCGATAATATTAATTAAAATATTCCCAAACATTTGAATGTTAGTACAAAAAATGTCCACTAACCTTTACAACTAGTGTCAACCTTGAATACCTGCCATGTGACTTTCCCAGCGACTTAAACACTTTACGAACATTCCTCAACTTCAGCCGATCCGGCCGTGAAAACTACCAAAATGCTTGTAGAAAACGCCCAAAATCGGAATACAACGGTCTGTTTCAATACTTTTGCAAAAGTATCGCGAAATTTTCAAACTTATTTCATACTGACGCGAGCGCTGACAACGAAAACGCAATGACATATGCGCATGGGCACATATTCACTCTTAAAACATTCTTCAGACAAATAATTGAGAATAATTTATTCGTTTTTGAAAAGATTTTTGAAGAATAATTTTCTCAAAATTTCACGGCTAAAAACATATTTATTAATTATAAGGAACTTATTTAATTATAGATAACAATTATTTGGTGATACAATTAATAGTTTGGAATTTTTAATAATGCCAAAGAAACTTCGTCTTGCCGACAAAGCACGAGCAAAACCGAGAATGTTTGCACTCTTCCCTCCCATGCGCCAAACAGAGATAGAGAACATCAGCTGTTCGGTTGTTTATTTCTTCGGTTATTTTTTCCATTTTTGATGATATTTTTCTAATGACAAAACGTAGATCAAATCAAATTAATTGCAATGTTTTATTAAAAATAGAGATTAATTGTTTGATTTAGCAAGATGTCGGCAAGCTCTCAATCTCATTGCAAAATGACGTGAACTCACTCGCGAAGAAAATTTAAGCTGACAATTATATATTTGTTAGTAATATACTAATTAGAGCATTAATATATTAGTTACAAAAATATAATTAAAAATGATTTAATAATGATTTAATAGATATTAGCAATTTCTGGGTGAGAATCAATTTGTGCGCATGCGCGGTTTTTGACAGATATTTTCATTTCGAACGTGTCTGCTTCAGTTCGCAATAAAGTTGAGAAATTTACGGGAAATTTTGCAAGAACTTTAACGCAAACCGTTACAATTCGATTTAGGGAGTTTTTGGGGGAACTTTTGATAGTTTTCCCGGTCCGAACGGTTACAGTGGAGGAAAGTCTGTGAAGTGCAAGAAAATGTTCCAGTCGTTGAGAATGTCACCCGACTTCAAGGTCAGCATCGGCGACGTCATCATGGTTAGTGCTCAGTTTTTATATTAAACTTTACTTTGAGTATTTCACAAGTTTGCTTTCAGATTTTCACTAAAAACTCTTGTCTTAGACACATAAGAATGGACAGACTAAGCTGGACTAGAAGTAGACAAGAATGAAATCACAAGAATAGACAGACAAGACTAAACAGGTAAGACTAGACAGATAGGACTAGACGGACAGGAGAAGACAGACAGATTTATACAGGCAATACTGGACAGACAGGGCTAGACAAACAGGACTAGACACATAGGACTAAACAGATAGAACTAGACTGACGGTACTACTCAGACAGGACTAGACACACAGGACTAAATAGACCGGACTTGACAAACAGCACTAGACAGACAGGACTAAATAGATAAGACTAGACGGAAATGACTAGGCAGACAGAACTAGACCAATCGGACTAATCAGACTGGACTAGACAGACAGGACTAGGCAGACAGGATTAGACAGACAGGACTAGGTAGAAAGAACTAATTCTATTTCGACATTTTGGTGTGTTTTGACATTACTGTAATTTTTTATACGAAACTAGCGAAAAATGTGCCGATATGGTTTTTGTTTTCTTTTCAAATTTTGAGTTTTTTCTTAAAAAAAAAATTATTGTCCCTCAAAACCTTAAAAAAAATCCCAATTTTCCTCTTTTTTTGTTTTACTTCTTCTTTCTTCTTTAATCCATAGCCGGCGCTTGGAGAGGTGGTCGACCTCGTAGCCAGTACGCTGCTGTTGGTGCCGCTAGATTCCGTGCTCCATTCACTATACGCTTCCATGCTAATCGATCAGTTGCAACGGTTCTTGCCTCAGCTGTTGTTATTCGCTGGTTTTTTAAATCGTTCTCTACGTGTTTCAACCATGTGGTCTTCGGTGCTTGTTTTTGTGTTCTCCAATCAAGAGGTCGTTTTTTCCATAGGAGTTTGTGCGGTACTCGATTGTCGCCCATCCTACAGATGTGGCCGAACCATCGTAATCGGCGTTTTTGAATTTCCTCAACAATCGGTGTCTGTTGGTCGCACCTTTCTCTGATTGTCTCATTTCGGAGGTGGTTGAGGAGTGAGACGCAGAGAATCTGTCTCAGGCATCGCATTTGGAAGGCCTCGAGCTTGATAAGGTCTGGTTTGAGTAATGTCCATGTTTCCGATCCATAAAGAAGAATTGGGAGGATCAGCGTCCGGTATAGGCGTATTTTGGTTTTGGCGTATTTCCGGTATAGGCGTATTTTGGCACCACTTGAGTGAAGCAAACGTTGCTGTTGCCTGGCCTATCCGGCTGTGAACTTCGGCTGTCGAAGCTACTTTCTTATCCACAACCAGTGATCCCAAATATTTGAACTGTGGTACCTGCTCGATTGTGGTTCCATCGAGGTATACTCTGGCTTCAGATCCATCCGTTGTAAGCACTTTGGTCTTATCCGCATTGATTCTCAGTCCGTATGACTGGGCAATGCGGGAAATGTCATACAAGGTGTCTGTTGCTTCGGCATCTGTATTGGCGAAAACCGCACTGTCATCGGCGAACATCAGATCGGTTAGGAAGTTTTTGTCATCATATCGAACTCCGCGTCGCCCATCAAACGCTTTTCGCATAAGCGTGTCGGTCACAATGTTAAAAAGGAGCGGCGAGGCCACGTCTCCTTGCCGGACTCCGGTTCGAATCGGGAATTCCTCAGACATGTCGTTTCGGATACGAACATTGCTGGTTGAGCCGTCGTACGATGCTTGAAGTAGTTGAATGATTTTCAGTGGCACGTGTTCGATCTTCAGGGCTTCCCACAAGCTTGTCCAATCGATGCAATCAAAAGCAGATTTGAAATCGATGAAGACGATGACAGTTCGTTTGCCACATCGAATTCTTTCTTCCATTAGCTGACGGAGAGCAAATATCTGATCGATGCATCCTCGATGTGGTTGAAATCCAGCTTGTTCTTCCCGGCTTGTTTGCTCTCGATGTTTCTGTAGTCTTGATTGTATGATTTTCATAAATACTTCATGCCGACGATCGAGAGGAGGCTAATACCACGGTAATTCTTGCATTCCCGACTGTCGCCTTTCTTCAAAATAGGCACAACAATCGCTTTCTTCCACACGGATGGAACACAATCTGAATGCCATATATGCACTGTGAGAACGTGAAGTTGATGTAATAAGACGTCTCCCCCGGCTTTGATCATTTCGGCAGTTACTTGATCTCCTCCCGGCGCTTTACCATTTTTCAGGGATTTTATTGCCGTCTTCACCTCATTGATTGTTGGTTCAGTATCGGGAAACTGATTTATCGGCTGCTCAATAATCGGCAGTTCGGGTGCTGGACCTACTGGCGGATTGTGGTTGTACAGCTGATGAAAGAATTCTCTCCACCGCTGTAGACGTTCCTGAGGAGAGGTCACGAAAGTTCCATCCAATTTTTTGATATTGTCATTTGTTGATGTTGTTTTGCCACTTAACCGTCGGATTGTCTGGTACAGCGTCCGGTACTCATGCCTTGACGCTGCTTCTTCCATGTCAGCCGCGATGTTATTCCAGTAAGCTTCCCGTTCCAATTTCATTTTCTGTCGAACTTCTTTGTTCAATCGTCGGTATTGTTTGAAATCGACGTGTTTCATTTGCTTCCGCTGGTCGACTAGATTGAGACAGTCGTCCGAGATCCATTGCTGCGTCCGTCGACGGATGGGCGGACACAGCTCCGTTGCACACCCCACAATAGACTCAGAAAGTTGTTTTTCTTCTATGTTGATATCGACTGGTATCGTGAGTGCTGCAAATTTGTTGGATAATGCGATTTGAAATTTTCGGCTGGTTTCAGGGTCTCGCAGACAGGCCCAGTTCCTCTTGGCTGATGGTGGTGCCTTTTTCTTTGCTCTTTGTAATTTCAATTGTAGTTTCACTCGGACAAGATAATGGTCGTGGATCAGTCGGGTCCACGCATCGCACGTACATCTTTGAGCGTCGATCGGAATCTGGTGTTGACCAAAATGTAGTCCAACATCGCCGAATCGTTGCCGGTTGGATTTCGCCACGTGAGTTGATGTTTGAGGGGGTGACGAAAGATGCTGTTGCCGATGATCAAGTTGTTTGACGCTGCAAATGAAAAGAGGCGTAATCCGTTGTCATTTATTTCCCCGTATCCGAATTTTCCCATCGTTTCTTCCCAACCGGTTCGATCTGCACCCGTATGTGCATTAAAGTCGCCCATAAGTACGATTAATTCGGTTTGGGGTATTGTATCCAGTGTGTGTTGAAACTGGGAATAAAATTCATCCTTGTTTGTGTCCGGGCTGGTCTCAGTTGGGGCGTAGACGGCGTTTTACTTAAACAAAGTAACAATTTTGACAGCTCACCTTTTTGTCCCCATAAGTCGTTAAGAATCGCCTGGGAGTCCCAAAAAGCCGCACCAACTGACACCTGTCAAACCCAAAATTCAAACAAACGTCAATGAAAATTGTCAACATTTCTCTTTTAATGTTTAAAATGTTTATTACAAATAAAGAGGAAATCAATGCTAGAGTTATAATTAGGAAATAAAAGTGAATTAAAAATCAAATTAAAACATGAAAATGGGGAAAAAAAGCATTGAAAAAAACTAAATAATCTGGTGTACTATGCCATGTATAAATAATCACTTGTGTGCAGACTACACACCCTATGTATATGGTATTGTATAGGTTCGTAATGACATCAATTTGTTCGTTTTCCACGAGTTTTACCAGCTCTATTGGTACTTCATCAGGGAAAACCGCTTTACAACCTTTCATGTTCTTTATGGCATGTTGTACTTCCTCTTTTGTTATTGGATTGCTAGTTACATCTTGTCGCGCATTACTTAGGGTGCCTCTGGTATGCAAGAGTTCTTCTATGCGTTCTTTCCACCTTAGTAGCTTTTGTGCGTGATCCGTTATAATTTTCCCTTCCTTGTCTTTCCTGGTCTAGTTTTGCTTGTCTAGTCTTGTCTGTCTAGTCTTGTATGTCTTGTAAAATGGGATCTGATAATCAGGTGACGGCGGCACGGCCCCGGTTCTTAATTATCAAGGGAGTATGTCTAGTCTTGTCTGTCTAGATTTGTCCGCCGAGTTGGGTGTACGTCGTCGTGACAGATAGACGTGTTCGAGAACGCTCGACATTCAATTAGCAGTAATTTAGTTTACTAAAATAGTTTATTGTTAGTTTAGTTATATTAAGTTTATTGTATATATAAATATATTAAGTTTAGTGTAATAGTAATAGTGTGGACTATAGAGAAAAAGGCTCAACGGATTAAAACGAAGTGTTTTGGTGTTCGCCACGAGGCGATAACGCCGATAAACGCTTAACAAAAACGGGTTCGGATAAATTAAAAAAAAACCGATATTATAAGATTATAAGATTTAATAAATTTAACAAATTTATAATAAATTTATAATAAATTTAATAATTTATTTATCTATTTAAAACTACCCCTCCTCCAGAGGATTCTTGTCTGCAGTAGAAGCTTATAAGATTGTAACCGTGGAGGTTTATAGTCCGCCTTCGGCGGCAGAAATCAAATTTATGGAAGATGATGGAACATAGTAACCAGGAGATTCCCATCTCCCGAAAAATGGGATCTGATAATCAGGTGACGGCGGCACGGCCCCGGTTCTTGATTATCAAAAAGAAGGACGGCAACAATTTTGAAGAGATAACCCATTTAAAATCAGTAAAACTCTATATGGACTGGTTGGCGAATGCGCTACAATAAAAAAAATTAGAGAAGGCCTTTTTATTGAAACGAAATCTAATAAGCAATCTACTAGGCTGATGGAAATTGAAAATCTCTGCGAGTATCCGGTAGAAGTTCTTACCCACAGAACTTTAAATTTTAGCAAGGGTTATATTGTATGGACCTCCTAAATGTTCCAGAGGAAGAAATCTTGGTAGAACTAAAAAGCCTAGATGTCTGCGAAGTAAGAAGAATCAAAACTAAGAGAGACGGAGAGCTTAAAAACACTCCATCTATAATCTTAACACTCAATACACCTACTCTACCCAAATACATCAAAGTGGCTTTTTATAACTTAGAGGTGCGGGAGTACAAGCCCAATGCGATGCTTCCGGTTCCAAAAATTTGGCCATAGTTCCATCAGATGTTCAAGCCCACAAATATGTTCCTGCGGAAAACCTCCTCACGAGGGTATATGTGTTTCACCCACCTGTACCAACTGTGGCGGAGACCATTTGGCAAGCGCTCGGTTATGCCCGAAATATAAGGAGGAAGCAGCTATCCAAGAAATTAAAACAAAAGAAAAAATTTCATACTTCGAAGCAAGACGTAAAATCATTGCAACCACACCCATAAAAAATAGGACATATGCAAATGCCGTTTCGACTCCCACAAGACCCGCACCGTTCGATGTGAAGGAGCTGGCTGCAGCCCTTATTCCCGCTATTATGGACTCCCTAAGAAGTTTGATTCGTCCAGACATTTTCCAAGGAAACACTGACCTTCCAGAAATCTCAGCTCCCACACCAACCATAGTAGAAAAGACTCTGGAAGCAACTAGGAAACAGACTCCATCACCTTCCGCGCAAGAGGATAATGGCAGCGAACCATCGAAGAGGGACACAAGACAGACAAGAGATATATTCAAAGCCCCAAAAGGAAGGGAGGAAAAAGACAAGAGAAAGCGAGGTGGTCCACCGGCCACCAGAGCATCTTCACTCTCGGACGACACATCTGAACCGGAACCAGATCCCAAGAAAGCCTGGGTCAGGTCTAAAACCAAAGGATGGGAAAGAGGAAGACCCAGGAACCAGGGTCACACAACGTCCTCGGACAAAAGCAAATAACCCGCTCTTACTTTCCACCTACGTTCTATAACCTATCTTTAAATCTTCCTAATATCCAAAGCGCAAATAATATGTATCCAACAAATTTAAAAATCCTACAATTAAACTAAATCGCTCTAAAGCAGCACATAATTTACTTGAACAAACAATCTTCGAAAAAAACATAGATATTGTTATAGGTCAAGAGCCAAATAGACACATGGCTGATAACTCCTTCCTCGACTTAGACGGGGATAGCTTTATTCGCATTAACAAATTATCGACCGTGTTGTCTTACAATAGCTGCAAAGGCTTTGTCTGTGTCGAACTATCAAGATTTTAC
The DNA here is from genome assembly GCA_944588485.1 of Phosphuga atrata. Classification (NCBI taxonomy): domain Eukaryota; kingdom Metazoa; phylum Arthropoda; class Insecta; order Coleoptera; family Silphidae; genus Phosphuga; species Phosphuga atrata. The sequence continues at coordinate 49,855,627 of OX155904.1, forward strand.
GTCTATTCTTGTTATCAATCGCCAAGGAAAACACCCAAGGAGTTCGAAGAATACCTAGAACACCTAGAACTTCACCTAAAAGCCAATTCAGCACATAAGGAAGTCATTCTGGGAGGTGACTTAAATGCAAAAGCTCGTATCTTCGGATCAAAAGTCCAAGATATCAAAGGGATGATCCTAGCAGAGTGGATTGAGGCAAACGACCTCTTAGTTATTAATGAAGGAGACACACCTACCTTCTCAAACCACAATGGCTCTTCCCTGATTGACATAACAATAGCGACCACGTCAATTAGCAAAAAAATTAGCGAATGGAAAGTAGATCAAGAACATGAAAACCTAAGCGATCACCGCACAATTACCTTCGAGGTTCGGGAATTTCCACACACAACTCGTGCCCAAGAAGCACAAAAACAGCGAGGCTGGAAACTGACAGCCGAGGGTTGGTTTAGATTACAATCAAAATTAGACTCGGAATCTGATCATAACAGCGAACCACCCGAAGACCATACGCAAGCAGTTAATAGTCCTGTAGAATTTGCCGAATATATTTCCAAACTGTGCGATGAATGCTTTCCAAGACGACGTCGACCACAACACCGCCACCAATCTACCCCCTGGTGGACTACAACGATTGCCGCTAAGAGAGCCGCATGCTTCAAAAAGAGAAGAGTGATGGTGAGAAGGAACAAATCTAACGCAACTGATGAACAGAAACAAGAGGCTAGAATCGAATATAGTAACTCCAAAAAAGAATTCAAGATTGCTATATACGCACGCAAGAAAGAGCTGTGGAAGGATCTCTGCAATCAATTAGAGGAAGATATATGGGGCCAAGGTTTTAAAATTATATCAGGCAAACTAAATCTTAGATCAAACATTAGCCTAAGCGAGGAAGAGATAAGTAGCCAGGTAGAAAAACTGTTCCCGAAGAAACCCAAAATCAACTGGATGGTCCCAGTAGTAACTGAAATAAAGACCTTTGACTTGGAAGATATTGTAAAAACTGCGCAGAGAATCAAGACCGGAAAAACTCCAGGTCCAGATAGTATACCCACAGATGTGCTCAAAGAAATAGCTACCAGGAGACCTGAAATCGTCTTGAGAGTTATGAACAGCTGTCTAACTAAAGGAGAATTTCCAGACATTTGGAAGGAGGCACGTCTAGTACTCATTGAAAAACCCAAAAAAGATCCGGCCGATAAAACATCACTCCGGCCGATTTGTATTCTAAATACCCCAGGTAAACTATTAGAAATGTTACTTAAGACACTCCTGGAGAACGAGCTAGAAAGCAAAGGAATTCTACACGACAGACAATACGGATTTCGAGCGGGCAGGTCAACGATAGATGCCCTGTCCAAAGTCATGGAGATACCTAAAAAAAATAGAGAAAAGGCCTTCAAGAACCAAGAGCTCGCGGTACTTCTTACTATTGACATAGAAAATGCCTTTAATTCAGCTCCGTGGGACCTCATAATTGACGCACTAAAAACTGCGGAAATTAGCCCATATCTGATTAAGATGGTCCAGTCGTACATCAGCAATCGATATGTCATCACAAACAGAGGCTCAAAAATAGAAACAACATGCGGTGCCCCACAGGGCTCCATTCTAGGACCTACATTATGGAACATCTTCTACAACAGCATTTTAGAACTCGACTTAGGAAAAAAAGTTACCTCTGTTGCATACGCTGACGACCTAGCAGTGATTGTTTGCGGTAGAAATAAGTCACAACTGGAAGAGTCTGCGAAAAATGCCGTAGCAATAATACACCAACATCTAACAGAATTAGGGCTTAAAATGGCACACGCGAAGACGGAAATGGTAATCCTTGTGGGTAGAAGAAAACTTAAGACTCTGTCGGTAAAAATTGGCGACGCCATAATAACGAGCAAGCCGGCAATCAAGTACCTGGGGGTATACTTAGATAGAAATACCCGTATGACTACCCACATCAAAATCAAATGCGAGAAAGTCGAGAAGTCACTAATGGCTCTGACTAGGATCACTCCAAACATCTGGGGACCGCGCGAAAGAAAATGTCGATTACTAATGTTCGCGGCGTCTTCAGCCATCTTGTACGGTGCACCCATCTGGACGCAAGCGCTTAAGCATTCTCTATATAAGAATAAACTAGAAGCCCTAAACCGAAAAATGGCACTAAGAGTTATTTCGGCATATAGAACTGTCTCCACTGCTGCGGCAACCGCTATCGCCTCACTGCCGCCTCTCGAACTGAGAGCCAAGGAGATGGTTTACATTTACCGACTTGGAAAAAACAGTAGGTCTGATGCTAAAGATAAATGCATGGAGGAGTGGCAGCAAAGATGGGGAGAATACAATGGTTGGACCAAAAATCTTATAAAAGACATTAGATTGTGGAGCAGGAGAAAGTGGGGTGAAGTGGATTACTATGTTACACAGGCCTTCACTGGGCACGGTGTATTTGGAACATACCTTTACAAAATTAAAAAAAAAGAAAACCCAATCTGCTGGTTCTGTCCGGACATTGATTCAGCCGAACACACAATTTTTCACTGTGTCAGATGGATGGACCTTCGTGAAACAGCAAATCAATTATGCGGCACAGTCATATCAACATCTAATGTGGCAGAATTGCTTCTAAGAACAGAAGCAGATTGGAACGTAATAACAGAAATGATGAGGGATATAATAAAAGCAAAAGAGAAACACGAAAGAGAAAACCGAATTTAGAAACGAGGAGGGATAAATCATCCTGAAGTAATGCCTAGGGGCGGTTTCCGGGATGTATCTTCTCCTTTTTTTTAATATTTATTTTTTTAATTTTTGAAGTCTTGTCTTTTATTATTATTTTAATAAAAAAAAAAGACTTGTCCGCCTAATCTTGTCTGAAAAGTTTTGTCAGTCTAGTCTTGTGTGTTCTCCTCTATCTAGTCTTATCTGTTTTGTAATGTCTGTCCATTTGTTCATCATCTGCCTAGTTCATGATAATTTGAATAAAAATAGAACCCAAAGGTGTGCTAAACTATATAATAAAGATGTCAATGACAAACACTTGAACTTTGAGCAACAAATTTTAGCAGCAATTAATTATGTATGTAATTGGTTGTTATTGGAATTTAAATATTTAGACAACATCTCGTTTAACTCGCTTCCGGACTTGCTTCTGCTTTCGTAGTTTTCTTTTAATTTAATTTTTAGATAATTTTTGAAAATAAAAACAAATATGTGATTTAAAATATATAAATGAAAGCTTTATATAAATTTTGTAAGAATTATATAAAATGTATTGTTTTAATTTTGTTGGAATAGTTCGATGCTCCTAGCATCTTTAATTATAAATCTATATTTCTCTTTCATATTCAAATATTTACTTCAGACATCTTTTTCAGAATTTAATTTGTAGCTTAAATGGACATTTTTATTTACACGTGAACTAATTACAAAGCAATAATATTTACTTAAATTTCTTGAAATACATTTTGTTCAATTGTAATTTCTTTTCGTTTGAAATTCTAAATTTGCATTACATAATGAAAATCCAGATTCTACAACTTCCAAAATATTTTTATTCCAAAGTGATTTCCAAATTTCAGTTCCAGAGTTATTTTCTAATGCAAATTTCTTAAACAATTATTCAAATTTAACCCTTTAACTGCTGGTATATTTTCACAAATGTCTGCTTAAACGTCGAAACAAAAAAAAAACAGAAAGTGTTGTACAAGAGCTGATATCTCCATTTATTATCTATATGTGATGATATAAATAAAAGTACATAAGCGACGCCCGTTCCAGGCAAAATTCATCAAATCGTTTATTTACGACAGCCGGATCTCACGAAAGTTTCGCACCGTCATTTATTTAAAATTTTAAATTTAACATCAATATTTGACTAGCTAATCTTATTTGTCTAGTCACACATGGCAGTTAGTCTCATTTGTTGACTAACTGCTATGACACTCCAGTTTTATTTGTTTAGTTTTGCCTATTTGAACTTTTCAGTTTAGGCTTGTCTGTGTAATACAGCGTGGAATACTGATATTGTGTCAAGTTTATCTAAACTTGTCTCTCTAGTCTCGCCTATCTAATATTGTCGTTCTAGTCTTGTATCTTTTTTTTTCGGAGAGGACACACCGCGATACACACCGGGTATTCAAATCCGTGTAGTGTGGGGCTCTCTGATCGAGTTCTTCGTGACCAGCATACCAACTAAAACCCCTCCTCTGTCTCTACACTACACTCCACCCGGAACTGCGTGAACATTACTTCAGGTGGGTGGTGGTGTTTGTACCAATTGTTTCCTTATCGTTCTTTTTTTGTCCTTTACTCGTTTCGATTTCGTCTTTCGACTTCTGTCGTATTAGTTATGTAGTCGTGTATATTATGTAGATAACCAATTTTTCGGTGTTTTCGTCACATATCTAGTCGTCCATGTTAGCTTCCTTGTGTTTCGTGCGATATTATAATCACCTTCTATTCTCTCTCCATTTGTTCTTTTCCCAACATGATTTCGGTTATGTAAGCTTCTACTGCATCCCAGTTATGCTCACTTTCTAACATAACTTCTATGATGTTCTGTTCTTCTAGTTTTGTACCGCCTAGTTTCTCCGCGAGTCGAGTTCTTTCGTTCTCTGATTCTGTACACATGAAGATAGTGTGTTGTGCGTCGTCTGCGATATGACCGCAATAAAAACACTCCGCTCATGGTTAGTGCTCATTTTGTATATGTGTCTCTTTTTTTAAACCGTTCGAGGTATGCGTTGAAGCACCCATGACCAGTGAGCGCCTGTGTAAGGTGGTAACTCATATGTCCGTGTGACCTTTCGTACAATGCTGTTACGTTAGGGATAAGTCTGTGTGTCCACCTTGCACTAGTGTCGTTATCCCATCTTGTCTGCCATCGGTCTGTGAGTCTCTTACGTGCTCTCTCCTTAGCGGCTGCTCTCTCATGTTTTACTTCCTTTTTCGCCCTGTGTTGTTGCAGGTCTTCGTAGACTTCTTGTTTCTCGTGAATTAGTAAGTCTATTGGGGGCGTGCTTGCAAGTACCAGCGCCGCGGCCCCGAAAATTTCTGCCTCCTGTTCTGTAGGCAGAAATTACTCTTAAAGCACTTCTTCTTTGTACTCCTGTAAGTTGTTTTCTCGCTCCAACCATTTTCGTTACGCAAGCCCATATTTGCGCCGCGTAGAGAATTTTTGAGTGTACCACATTGTTGATGTGGTTTCAAGTTTCCGTTTCAATACCCTCGGCCCTCCAATGTTCGGCATCAAACTTACCAGAGCTGTCACTGTAGACGCTGCCTTTTTCGATGTTTTGGCTATTTGGTATGTGTATCTCAGACCGCTATCGAGTTGGGCGCCAAGATACGTCAATGATTTCGATAAAGGGATATTTTGCCCTTCCAGAACGAGTTTCGGTGGGGTGAATAGTCTCTTATCCGTGATAAGTATCGTTTCAGTTTTATGAACTGCCATTGTTAGACCATGCTTTTTTAACCAATTATTTGCCCGCCGGAGGGTTTCGTTAGTTGCTAGTTCTAGTTGTTTCCTTTGCAGTGACCACCACTGCGGCGTCATCTGCGAACCCACCTATTTGCGCTGTTCTAGGCAAGTCTAGGTTTAGCAAGCCATAGTATATAATGTTCCACAAGAATGGTGCCAAGACCAATCCTTGTAGGACACGCGTCGTTACCTCATTTTCAACTTCACCTTCGTCCGTGTGGTATATCAACCGTCGGTCGCTCAAGTAGCTGCTTATCATCTTTCTCAAGTATTCTGGTGTCTGTCTTGATGCTAATGCCTTCATGATTACATCCCACCTGGCTGAATTAAAGGTGTTTTTAACGTCAAGGTTCACTAATGCACAATAAACTTTCGATTGCCGTGTTCCATTTTTGACCTTTTCTGCTGCTTTAATTACTTCAGCTATAGCGTCCACGGTTGATCGACCTTTTCGAAAACCATACTGCCATTGGGACAGTCCTCCGTTGTTTTCGATGTATGTCTCAAGTCTCCTAAATAATAGTCTTTCAAAAAGTTTCCCTATGTTGTCCAGGAGGCATATCGGTCGGTATGACGATGGTTCTTCCAATGGTTTGTCCCCTTTTCTCAGTAAGACGAGTTTTTGTCTTTTCACAAAAGACACGCATTGTAAGTTTCCAGCAACAACTCTGGCCACATTACCACCACTTCTACGATGATCTCATTTGGGATATTGTCCGGACCAGGTGCTTTCCCTGACAGTAATCGTTTCCTAGCCTCAAAGATCTCCTTTACGCTGAAAGATGTAACGAGATTTTCAGTGGTTTGCCAATTTTCTGCCGGTCTTCGTTCGTGAACTATAAATAGTGTGGTAACTATTTCTCTCATCCGTTGTGGGCACGATATCCCAGGTATCAGTTGTCTACTGCTTAGTTTTTTCGTAGCAATTCGATATGGGAGGCCCCATGGGTCTTCATTTATGGATCGGCAAGGTTCGAGCCAGCATTTCTGCTTTTTGATGGCCATGCGCAATTCCTTTCTCGCTTTTTTGAAATTCGCGTCCAGGTCCACTTCTTGTCCAGCCATTTTGTCTGTTGTGTTTTGCCGCCGTCTTCTGTGGCGTTGGACAGACCTGCTTGCCGTAACGTACTTCTTCCTTAGATTATTGATTTCAGCGTTCCACCAGTAAACTAACTTTTTCCCATTTAAGCCAAAGTTGCGCTTTGGCATCGAAGCATCTCACGCTGTTGTAATGGTTTCGACCTTAACGGTATAGTCCTGTCGTATCTGTCGTGTATTGTGTGACATGTCTTGTCGTATATGTCTTGTATTATCTGTATAGTTTGTTCTGTCTTTCTAGTCTTGTCCTCTGTGTCTGTGAATTCAAATTCATTTATATTAGTAATCATGCTAAAGAAATGTGTAAATAAAGAAACTATAAATAATTATTTAAATATAAATTCTAACATAATAATAATAATATATCAAAATAAATATCTTAATATAAACTATTGGTTAAACCATACTATATTATAGTTAATCATATAAACTTATTAAAGGCGAAATATAGCCTGAATATATAAATATATTCAACCTTTCCGTAGCTCTATAATATTATTAAGTCTTTTTAAGACTACAAAACAAATCTGTTGTTGAAACCTTTGTTAGTACCACGCAGGATTGCATTATACAGATCTTAGTATGTTATTTACTAGTCCCCAGTCCACTTTCGTGGCACATAAACCAAATCTAGATAAATAACATTGTTTTTAAGATTATATGTCTGTCTAGTCTTGTTTGTGCGGTCTTTTGTGTCTTTTTTGACTAGGCCTATCTGTCTAGTCTTGATTGTCTACTCTTGTTTGTCTAATCTTCTGTTTCTGTTTATTGTTTTTGTCCGATCTTGTCTGTCTAGTCTTGTGTATCTACCATTGTCAATCTTGTCTTGTGTGTCTAGTCTAGTATGTCTACTCTCGTCTGCTAATGTCTTGTATGTGTTAACTTGTCTGTCTAATCTTGTCTATTTTGTCTTGTCTGATAATTCCTGCACGTCTTGTCTAGTCTTGTTTGTCTAGTTTTGTTTATTGTCTGTATTTGTATTGTCTGTGTAATCTTGAGTATCTAGTTTTTTCTGTCGAGTTTTGTCTGTCTAGTCTTGTACGTCTAGTCTTGTCTGTTTAGTATTATCAATCGTTTTAGCTCTTACCTTCTTGTTGAAAACTTTCGCCTTCTCCGATCGCGCCACGTCAACTAACTTTTTTCGCTAATTAGTCTCTAATCAGCATTAACTGTTGTATAATACGCTGACTCATTGCTAAGTAGGGTAGATAATTTTTTTAAGCAATAATGTATTTACAAGAAATAGATAAACTTGGCTATTTTCAATATTACTACAATCTCATACCATATATATATATATATATAAGAACCCTATGGAGACAACACTTGACAGACAATACTAGACAGACAAGACTAGACAGACAAGACTAGACAGACAAGACTAGACAGACAAGACTAGACAGACAAGACTAGACAGACAAGACTAGACAGACAAAACTAGACAGACAAGATTTGATTGACTAGGCTAGACAGACAATAGTATACGGACTCTCTACAAGACTAGAGAGACAAGGCGAAACAAGACTAAATAGACAAGGCTAGACTAACAATACTAGACAGACAAGGTTAGACAAACAAGGCTATATGCACAAGACTACACAGACAAGACAGACAAGACTTGGCAGACAAGACTAGACAGACAAGACTAAAGAGATAAGACTGAACAAACAAGTTTAAATAAACCCCCTATTCCACTTTAGCTTTTAGTATGCGCCTATGCCGCCCTAGTTGTTGCCTCCCCGACTAGAATCGAACCCGGGTATCCCTCCTGCTTGCCAGGCGGGTATGTTATCAACTACAATAGTGGTGCGCAAACCGTAGGTCGCGATGCGAGAGGGGTCGATAGGGATTTTTTTTTGGGTCGTCGAATTCAAAAAATATTCGTGTGTATCGGGTAGCAGTAAAATAATTAAATGTCAATATAAACAAATTTAAGAACGCCATTTTGTATCCACTGGTCGCGATAAAACTTTACTCAAAATGTTGGGTCCAAAATGAAAATGGTTTGCTGCGCTCCACTTCTCCAGATAGATCGAGGCTGGTTCGATAGTATTTTGTTATTAAAAGCTTCCTAATAATATGATATATGCTTTCCGACTAATTTTAAATTGGTTAAAATCGATTGGTGAAAACTAGAAGTCGCCGAAGAAGAAACTATAAGCTTTTCAAAAGTTATGACAATGTGAAATATGCGGAAAATGCGGGAATAGTTATTTACATTAGAGTACGGAAACGTTGATTTTAGAATGCAACCGCTCGTTTGCTGGTGCATTGTAAAATCATTTCCGCACGAAATTTGTATAAGATTTTTTGGCCTACAATTATTATTTAAGAAACAATTAGATTTATAATAATTAGTATATTGGAAATTATCTAATTTTTTAATGTTGGTACACACAAACTTTGACATTTTTACTAATTCAAATTTATTAGGTACATAATATTCCCCATTCATTTTCCCCATGTCAGACGCACAGGAAAATTTAAAAAATCACTTTTATTTTCTACATTGTCGTGACAAATATGGTGTAAAGTAGCGTTTTCTACATTAGATTTTATTGTCTTATACTTAATTTATTTTATAAGTGTCTCTGAAAGGTTAAAATTTACTGGTCACTTTACCGCATCGTAGACGTACTTTGCTACATTGTGTGTAAAAATCTAGTTTCGCTGGACGTATACACGATGTCAAAGCTAGCTTTACAATTCAGGAGGCCAACAAATATATTTCCTTAAAACCATTATTTTTCAAGTGAATGAAAAATTTCAAAGATTGTCTAACAGTGTTTTCCCTACAGGTTGCAAATATACAAATTACATTTGGTAGCCGCTTCATTTCGCGACATATAACTTGATATAATTGGCGAAATTTCGCGGAATTTAGTCGCCCGAGCAGAGAACTGTGAAACCAATTAATAATTTTAGGAAAGTCAAAGTGCATTCGCAGGAAAATGACTTCCTAAAAAACGATGCCGCAGACTGTTTTTAATTATCTGCAACCGTTCTCAAGATATAGACTTATAAAATCGAAATTCTGGGAAATTTGATTTCAGAATTTTGCAATAAAAAATTAAATTTTTCCAAACAATTTACACATCGATTTGCTCATCTTGTCATCTAGTTTAAGTGTTACGAAAATAATTTGGCTGAGATATGTAGTTTCAGAGAAATTGACAAGAAACCGAAAACGCTTTTTTCCTGACTAAAAGGATGGATTTTTTTCGCGATTTTTTCGGAAAATTTTAGGGCCTTTTTCCGGTTAGTCCGAAGGAAGTGGATGCGCTGAACACGATTTTCCGTTTAATTTTGTTGAAATTGCTCTAAATGCCTGAGATTCTGAGGTCTATTTAACAATGATTTTGCCTTTTCTGGCCGTTTCCGCTCACGTATTGCAACATTTTATGCAGAATAATTACGCATCTTTCGAGACAAAATTTGTCGGAATCGATTGAAAATTGACCGAGGGTTGGATTAAAATGTAAGATTCCTCAGCCGCATTGATGGTTGGTGCGGTGGGATTTCGGTAGATTTCGGAACGTGGTATGAATGTATGGATGTATAGGAATGTTTTCCGACTAATTTCGAGACGCTGCACACTGGGACGGATTACGAATTTACGGAGACAAAAATAAAATCTAGTTCATTTGAGTTTTTTGTCTCACATATTACCTTATGATGACATTATGATGATTCTAATAGAAAATTAGTCTATATTAGACGTACACGATTAATTAAAAATGCAAAAAATATATTTATTTTTATATAACAAAAGTGCAACATTTTTTTACAAATTCACAACCGTCGTTGGCACAAAACTTATCCAACACGTATTGTACTAATCGTGCATTACACTTTAACGAAGAAAACTTATAAAAACTTGTTATATACAAAAAATAGTTCATTTCTATTCAACGTTCTCTCTTGTAAATCGTGGTTATCACGACTACCAGGAAAAAAAGGTGTAATTCTCAGTAAGGTGGAAAGATGTGGACGGGATTTTTGCTGTTCTAGAGTTGTCAATGTTTGTTTTGTTTTACAAAATATTTAATTTAACGGAACTATGCGGAACTTTTTTTTAAAATCAATTTATTGCAGCTTATTACAAAAAAAATGTAATTTACGATAGTCGTTAACAAAACTTATTTTTAACAGTATTGATTAAAACTTTCTACAAATTTCATAATATTACATGTAAATAAACACTTGAAGCTACATTCTGCATATTTCAAAAGTTCACATTTTTTTAACGCAAACACAAAACAGACGTAGTTACTTTGTTAAAAATCCAGAGCAACTAATTCCTTTTTGGTACCTAAGGGACAAGAGCGATGTTTAACACGTTCCCACAACGAATGAAATTGGTTTTTCACATTTATTTGTTTATAATATTATGGATGGGTTATCTAACAATACATTTTAAGAGGTTTTGCTTAATTGTAAGACATTGTAAAATTCTATTTTTGTCGTCGTAAATTCGTAATCCGTCCCAGTGTGCGCTGAATCGATTCCCGCAAAGATAGAGGTCTCTGCGATGAGCCTTTCAAAAGTTAAGAGATCCGCGGAAAATGCGAGTTAGTAAAATCGTTATTTATCAAACGAATGGAAAATTTCAAAGCGCGTCTGAAAGTGTTTTCCCCGCCGGTTGTAAATATGTAAATTGCATTTTTCAAATTGCCGCTTCCGTTCGCGAGATATGACTCGATATATTTGGAAAAATCGATCCAAATTTCACGAAATTTGGTCGCCCTAGCAGAGAACTGGGAAACTAATTAATATTTTTAAGGAAATATAAATGCATCTGTAGGAAAATGACCTCCTGAAAACGATGCCACAAGGTGTTTATTATTATCTGCAACCGAATGTAAGATATAGATTTATGAAGTTGAAATTCTGTAGCAATAAAATGCCAATATAAAAAAGTGCGTGTCCGGCCACGCGCAATGTAGGGTTCCGTAGTTGCCATTCTTACTCTTATGACTTATGGAGGTTCGAGCGAATCCCATATTTTTTCAAGTTTAAGCTTTGAAACTTTTTATACATGAAGATCAATACTTTATTTATGTCCTCTCAAAATTTGAAAGTGATCCTCCGTTTAGTTTATCCGGAAAAAAAATTCAAAAATTATGTTTTTTTCGAATCTTATACACAGGTTCCTATGGCCAACAAGCTTCAACAAGATATTTTTTTCGATATTAATTTTCCAACTTTAAGGAATAAAAAACGATATTCAATAAACTTAGATAATATTAAAACACGATAACGTTAAAGCAATGTGATGTTCCCGATGTAATTATTTCAATAATTAAAATATTTTTGTTTTGTTTTGAATCTTGTTTATCGACAGTAATTCACATGACAGATGGTTTGGCAACGTCGCGATAACAGCTGATTGCGATAGAAAAGAAAAACATGGAAATATTTTGAACTTTTGAAAGTCTGTGGAACTATTTGATAGAATACACTCCAGCTTTTTACATAGATTATCTATATTTTTTGTATTTTGGTAATTCGAGGTTTTCGGCCAACATCTAGGGCTAATAAAATTATGATCCCTTTATAACTAGTCGACTCATAACACTGATGTTTCCAGATCTTTTTATGTCACATTATAAGTCAAAAATAACGTCATCAAAAGTCATTTAATAACTTTATTTTATTAAATAAATAATAATTACCAATTTTTAAATTTGTTATGTTATTATAAATATAAATAATGAATTTAACCAGCTATTAGGATAATTGATAATATAGAGAAATTCAAGCACTATTTTGACTCATTAGTTACGCTCGAACCTCCTTAAGAGTCAAAAAATACATAACCTATAACATAATCAGCTGACATTGATGTTTGCGAGTTTGACGTGTAACATAACCACTAATATATTGACTTGACTCTGTTTTCAGAAACCTGTAATAATTTTGAAAGACCTATCCAACGACACCCCACGCCACGGGGTAGACAAGATAAAAAAATACGTCCCCACTTTACGTGTAGAGGTGGTACCCTAAAAATTTTTTATATCAAGATTTTATTTTACCACTTTGTCGGCGTGACTAATATGTATATCCATGCCAAAAACAGCTTTATATTTCTAATAGCCTCTGAGCTAAACTGCGATAGACGGACGGACGGACAGACATATCGAAACTGTAAGGGTTCGTTATTGATAACAACGGAACCCTAAAAACGACTATTTTCTATCCAATGGTCGCAATAAAATTTTACACAAAATGTTGGGTCACAAATGGAAATAGTTTGCGCACCACTGAACTACAATAGCGAGAAGGACGAGACAAAGACGAGACAGGTAGTAGTAGACAGACAGGACTAGACTTGACCGACAAGTCTAGACAGACAAGTTTAGATAGACAAATCTAGACAGAAAAGACGGATAATCACAAAATGGATAAGAAGAATATAGAAAATAAGGCTTGCGAAGGAAAGGACTTCGGAGAAAATCCCTTAAAAAAAAAGAATCCCTAAAACGAACTCCACCTCAAAAAAATGGCAAAGTGTCTATTAGAGTCGAACCACAAAAAAAAAACGATGAATGGAAGACACCACATAGAATGAGGTCAGCATCTTTCACTGGTGTCCTGGAAAACCCAAGCAAAACGGGGACTTCCAAACAAAGTTCCATATCCCCAAACAAAAATAATCATAAACGAAAGAGAATAGACAAGATCGAGCAAAAACCAGAAAAAGATTTTGAATCTGCAATTAGGAAAGTGAAGGCAAAGGCTCATGAGTTGAGATGGCTCACGGCAGCAAATACAGATACGAAACTTGAAATCAAAAATGCGGTGGAAGAACTATGTACCCTCGTGGGCAAACTGGGGAAAATATTTCCTGAATATTCCCCAAAACCTAACAATGAAACGGGCACTCAAACAGATCCATACAACCTCGACCATGAAAATATACAAGACGAAGAAAAAGAAATACCTGAAAAACTTTGGCAAGACATAAAAAAAGAAAACTGCTACAAGGACTTCCAAGATTTATCCGCACAAAACTGGCCGCAAGCTGCTTACCGGAGAGTACGGGAGGGACAGGGAAAACCAATGTCACTACCACTACACTGGGACCTAGCCTGGGATGTAGCTGATGACCTCAGCCCAGAAAAAGAAGTGCCAGTTTCGCTTAGTTTTTCCTATGCGAGACCTTGCGAGCTTGAAACCCAGGAATCAAAACCAGGACACATAGTGTTTTTAAGACACTCCATTCGAGTGCCAAATAAGAAAGGAATAATATAAAATGCCGAGTGATATGTATACCAAGTGGTAGTGCGTCAAAAAGCCGATGAATCGTTTAGCCTTGAAAAGAGCTACGACGGTCTAAACCAGCTAAAAATATGATGACACAGAATGGTAGAAACAAACTAATTTTGGTCAAACTATCTGTTGCTGATTGGCGATAATGAAAAAACAAATGCAATATATTTTCGCCGATACCGAAATAGAAGTTAGAGTGCATACTCCCGGGGGGCGAAATCCTGTAGAAAAGGCAGAAACTGTGAAAGAGACGACGGTCAAAAAGTGCCAAGAACAGAAGAGAAGAGAGAAAACCACAGAGGCAGTATTCATTAGGGCAAAATACAAAACCTTTACCGAACTACTGAAAGTAGTAAAGGAAAAGATAGACCCGGAATCCTCAGGTTCAAAAATAAAGGGAATGAGAAGCACAAAAACGGGTGAACTACTGATAGAAATGAGAGAGGGAAAACCACAGGACCTAAAAGATATAATTGCTCAAAAACTGCCAGAGGTCGAAGTCCGTTCAAAAAATATAGATACAATTATCCACATAAAAGACATAGATGCCATTACGACCGTTGAAGAAATAGAGGAATCCATACAAAAGCTACTGAAAACAAAAAAGGATGAGGTAAAAGTAAAAAATCTAGGACCCGCTTATGGTGATGGGCAAATAGCCACCGTTCAACTCTCTAGAAACCAGGCAAATACATTAATAGATCACGGGAAAATTAAAATTGGCTGGTTGTATTGTAGAATTCATGAAAGAATCGATATTGAACGATGTTACAAATGCTGGCTAACAGGCCATCACTCAACTGCCTGTACAGGTCCAGACCGCCAGATGCTACGCCTAAGATGTGGCCAAGAAGGCCACAAGGCGAAAGGCTGTGAGAATCAACCATACTGCCCTATCTGCGACCAGGACGGTCATCGAGCAGATACTGAAGCATGCTCAATATTTAGAAAAGCGCTAGCGGAGGCAAGGCGGACAAAATCTCAACAATGATTAAAATAATACAAATTAATTTATTGAGGTGCCGTGCAGCTCATAACACTGATCGCCACGGCGAAGGAAGTGAAAGAGGATATAGTCCTGATAAGCGAGCAAAACAAAAAACTTGCAACAGAGGCCAAATGGCTTACGGACGATCAAAACAATTCAGCGATCTGGATCAGGAACCAAAACGTAGCTGTAACTAAAGCTGGAAAAGGAACGGGCTTTGTCTGGGTGGAGCTGCAACAACTTATCATATACCTACAGTTGTTATTTTTTCCCAAACGAAACATGCTCGATTGTTTCGTTTGGGTTTGTCCAAATCCCTTGCAGAACTAAGTCAGAATATCAGGCAACAGAAAAATAAAGGAAAGATAATAGCTGGAGATTTCAACGCAAAATCTCCCTACTGGAAATCTCCCTATATGGATAAGAGAGGAAACATGGTTACGGATTGGGCGGCAGAAACAGATATGGTCCTACAAAATCAAGGAAATGATCCCACATTCATGAGGGGCAACTCATGGTCCATTATAGACCTCACATTTTCATCCAACTCTATATTTAACTTGTTCCAAAGGTGGAGAGTGTTAAATAAGGAAAGTCTGAGCGACCACCGGTACATACTTTATGAAATAAAGGAAAAACAAAGATCCAAACAAAACGTGTACTCGTCTAAGCCTGGCTGGACTACACAATATCTTAATGAAGAGAAGATAAAGCAACACCTAACAAGAGGAGCATCAACTGCTCAAACAACGGACGCGGACTCACTAGTTCATATGATGAGTAGAGTGTGCAAAGCCAACTTGACAAAAAAAGAGAACAAAATACAAGTCAAGCCGTGTACTGGTGGACATACAAAATCAAGCGCATGAGAGCAGCAATCGTAGCTGCTAGGAGAAGATACCAACGCCAAAGGAAAAACAAAATATGTGCTGATAACGAGGTACTCAGGTATGCAAGTACTAAATCAAATATATAAGACTGCAAGAAAGGATCTTCCTCGCCTTATAAATAGTACGAAAGAACAACATTGGAGGAAACTCTGCGCCGATCTAGTTGGGGACATATGGGGAGCGCCTTCCAAAAACTTAAGAGAAATCTAAACATTAAGCCGCAAAACCTACAAATGACAATGGAGGAAGTGCGTCGTGTGGCTGAGGAACTGTTTCCACGGCATACCCTAATTGACTGGGAACAGCCCGAAGTCAGAAATACACCACCCTTCACTGCGGAGGAACTAAAGGCAGCAGGCATGAAAATAAGGACCGGTAGAGCGCCAGGCCCAGATGGACTTCCACCTGAGATTATAAAGATAACCGTGCAAAATCAATCTAAATTTGTACTAGACACCATGAACTCACTGTTAACTGCCGGAAATTTTCCAGACAGATGGAAGAGAGCAAAGTTAGTCCTTATCAGAAAAGGGGATAAACCGATTGGCGACCCTAGATCGTATAGGCCAATCTGTCTATTGGACGTCTCTGGAAAATCTAATGGAACAATTTCTGATAACTGGATTAAAAGATTACCTCGAGGCCGGAACTGGATTATGCGACAAACAATTTGGATTCAGGAAAGGAAGGTCAACCATTAATGCCCTAAGGTCCGTTATAGAAATTGCAGAAATAGCCAAATCGCAGAATGCAGAAATGAACCAGGAAAATGTGTGCTTTCATAACTTTTGATGTTAGGATCGCTTTCAACAGCGCGAACTGGAAAGATATAATGGAAAGCTTGAAAAATAGAGGTATATCTCCAAACTTATTGCGCATGATAGGAAGTTATCCTAGCAATCGGAGCTTGTTGTTGCAAGGCGATAGAGAGATAAAAGAGCTTGATGTTAGTAGTGGTGTCCCACAGGGTTCCATACTAGGGCCTACCCTCTGGAATGTACTATATGTCGGAATACTATCTATGAAACTGCCAGTGGGGGCAGCAATAATTGGTTTCGCCGATGATATAGCATTGGTAGTTTCAGCCAGAACCGAGCAAGGTCTCATGTAAACGGCAAACCATGTAATAGCTCAAATCGGTGCATGGATGAAATACACAAAACTTAGCCTAGCAGCATAAAAAACCGAAGCGGTTCTGCTTACAGGTTTGAGAAAACATAGCCCAATAAAATTTAAAATCGAAGACGTAATGATAATAACAAAACATGATATAAAATACCTTGGTGTGAGGATTGATAAAAGGCTATCGTTTACTGCACACTTAATAGAATAGGCAGCTAAAGGAATGAGGATTATGGCAGGCTTACAACAGCTAATGTCAAACGACCGCCGTGTCATCTACCGATCGCCGGACATAAGTTACAAAATCCTAAGGACAATTGAAGAACAGCTGTCAAGTTTTTCGGCGGAAGTCAATGGAATAATGGTAACAGGTGACTTCAATATTGATCTCCTGCAAGGACCGTCTCCGGAGTCAGAATATTTATACAAAATGGTAGAACCTTTTGACTTAACTCAAATCATTACCACACCCACCAGGATATGCCACACCAGTGCCAGTCTGATAGATCATCTATATATTAGCAATAATAACCTTCTGATTGATTCTACCGTTGAGCGGATGAATGAAATTACTATCGACGACACCAAAACTCTGACCGACCATAGCCTCATTACATGTAAATTTAACATTGACGTACCGAAATATATCCCCCAAAATAAACTTTGCAGAAATTTGAAAGATGTTGATATGGACTGTTTACTCTATGATGCAGCTTTAATGCCGTGGAATGCAATCTATAATATCGACGAAGTTTCCAAAAAAGTTGAAGACACTAAGCACACTGATAACACAATTATTTAATAAGCACGCCCCGCTCAAACGTGTAAAAATAGTAAAGCCGGTACCCGAATGGTTCACCTACAACCTTAAAGAAATGGTAAAGTCAAACAACCAAAGCTTTGAGAAATTGCAAAAAAAAAGTCAGGGCGCATGGAAACATTACGTAGAAATAAGAAATTACCTCACGAGGGCCATTAGACAAGAAAAGATAGCATATGCAGCGTACACACAACGAACTGCCAAAGGGGCCTCGCAGAAGATATGGAACGGGATAAACGCGCTGGGAATAAACAACAAACAAAAAACTGTGATTCCAGATGCCCTAATCAGACCAAACGAAATAATTGATTTTTTCGTCACGTCGGCAACGCTCCCACCAACCAACGAAGCAGATGTCCTACAGTATTATAACCATCACTGCTACAAACAATTTGAAGCGAGATTTTCCTTTACACACGTGCCTAGGGACACAGTAGAAAACGCCTTAAAAGCTATCAAAACGAATGCGGTAGGCCCTGATAACATCTCAGTTGCGATGATCAATATGATCTCAGAACATATAGTGGATGTATTGGTAGACATCATCAACTCTTACATTGACCAGTGCACATTCCCGGAGCTATGGAAAAAAGGCAGCGTAATTCCTCTGCCAAAAGTCCCTAGCCCTAACGACATCAAGAACCTCAGACCAATATGCTTGCTACCAGCACTATCAAAAATCTTAGAGAAAGTTATTTGTAAACAAATTGTGGAGTATTTGAACAAAGAAAACATATTACCCAAATTTAAGTCAGGGTTTTTAACAAACCCCAGTACCTCGACAGCAATATGGAATGTAACAGACGACATCCTGAGAGACCATGACAACGGTCAGGGAACCATTTTAGTTCTGCTCGACCTATCCAGGGCGTTTGATACCATTAGCCATCGCATACTGGCCTCAAAGTTGGGTTACTTCGGCTTTTCCACCAATGCCACCAACTGGATCAACAGCTACATAACCGGACGACAGCAAAGAGTGCAAATAAACAGTGATCAAGGTACTTGTGTCTCTAACTTTCGTGAATTAATAAATGGTGTGCCACAGGGCTCCATACTTGGACCCATCTTGTTTCTAATTTATACCAGTGACATATCAACGTGCCTCATGAATGTCGCCACGCACTGCTATGCTGACGACACACAACTATATGTGCCAGTGGATAAAAATAATGTTGAAACCCAAGTGCAGTTGTTAAACGCTAATCTAAGTTCTCTTACACTATGGTGTCAAAATCAGCGACTACGACTAAATGCAGCTAAGTCAGTGGTACTATTATGTGGACCCAATAAAACCTGTGAAGAAATAATGGTAACTGTAAAAAACATTAACATTAGTGGTAATAAATTAGAAGTAAAACAATCAGTTAAGAACTTAGGTGTAACAATGGATACCGAGCTGTCTTTTTCCAAACATGTATCACTTATATGTCAAAAATGTTACTTTAGTCTAAGATGTATCTACCCGCATAAAAATCTTCTACCAACGCCTTGAAACTTAAGTTATGTGAAGCACTAGTCTTATCATTAATCAACTACTGCATCTCAGCATATGGATCTTGTATAAATAAAGGAGATATGTATAAGTTACAAAATAGACAAAACTGTTGTATTAGATATTGTAACAACCTCGGTAGAAGGGAACATGTATCCCCGTATGTAGCCCCGTAAGTCTGAATGGTTAAATATAAGTAGTAGAATACAGTTTGCAATACTTTCAGATGTGCATAAGATCTTACACTATCATTCACCGGCCTACCTGCATAATAAAATCAGATTTCGCCATTGTATACATAATTTGCAGACGAGACATACAGATCAGATAGAAATTCCCAAGCATTACAGGGAAAAATTTAACAGTTCATTCACGTATAAATGCACAGCATATAATCACTTACCACCTAGGT
Organism: Phosphuga atrata; assembly: GCA_944588485.1. Taxonomy (NCBI): domain Eukaryota; kingdom Metazoa; phylum Arthropoda; class Insecta; order Coleoptera; family Silphidae; genus Phosphuga; species Phosphuga atrata. Next base: position 49,875,215 of record OX155904.1, read on the forward strand.
TTAAGACCATGTCCGTTATTAATTTTAAAAAAGAATTGAAGATTTGCTTAGTTAATAGACAGCAGACTAAAGGGTATGAATAAAAAACAGCTGTACAGCTGACTTCACTCCCTCTTTGCTGCATATGTATGTTTGTATTTTTGTAATCACTCACTAATCTGTACACTTTACTGTTTTGTCCTGTTTCATCATTTGTGTGTAACTAACAATACTGCAGCAAATAAATGTTATTATTATTATTATTATTATAAACGTAGGGGGCCCCAAAAGTAGCAAACGCAGAATTCTGAGCTCTGTAGTTCAGGCCACGATGTTATACACACGAAATTTACAAAAATTAGCAGCTATACAACGGAAAATGGCTATACGCGTATGTAGTGGATATCGAGCGGTATCGGGTGAAGCTGCCCTGGTCATTGCAGACATTCTCCCAATTGACCTACTCGCAGAAAGAAGCTTTACGAAACCGGCTACGACAGGATATCAAAAAAAAGCCAGACAGGAACTTCTAGAACAGTGGCAGAGAAGGTGGGAGCTCACGGAAACAGAACAGTGGACCAGATTACTTATTCCGAACATCGTCACCTGGATCAAAAGAAAGCACGGTGAAATAAGTTATCATCTGACCGAAGCACTTTCTGGCCATGGTTGCTTTAGAGATTATCTACACAACATAGGCCGGGCTTCACACGAATTATGTGTGTACTGCGGGGAGACAGACAGTGTGAGCCACGCCGTCTTCGAATGCTGGAGATGGCAAGACGAAAGGGAATCAGCAGCAGCAAACATGGGTGAACCTATTGGTCCAAGAACCATTATAAGTTACATGCTTGAGGAAAAAGGAAACTGGGAAAACATGCAGCGGTTAATTTATACTATAATAAGCAACAAGGAAAATGACGAGAGGAAGCACAACAAGAGACTCAGTTGAAGCACATTTTTACAATATATCTATCCGTCACTCCGAGGTTATGCGAAAACAGTTCCAGAGTGATCGGATTTGTTTCCTGGGAGACCACTTGTCTGGTGGTATGGACTATTCCACCAGCTACGTCCCCTCCAAAAAAAAAGACCATACTCACTTATTCTACTGGATAAACTAGACAAACCAAATTAACTGCACTAGGCCAAATAGACAATATTATCCTTACAAGACTAAATAGGTAATAGTTACTACAAAAACTACGAAACTGAATAGACAATAGTTACTTTTCTAGACTAAATAGACAGTGAGTGAGTTATCTTGATGGGATTATATGCTTAGTGAACTAGATGGTAACTTCTTATTTTATTAAGATCTCAAATTGATCTACTTTTGCTTGAGATTAAGCAAAATATATCACAAGTAAATTATTTCCATAATATGGTATTAAATATCAAACAAATCTTTATTAATTAGATTAGATATAATTACTATATTTAAAAATAAGATTAGATTAAATTTAATTAACATATCGGATATAAATTATTTGAATAAATGATTATTTGACTATAGTCTCACCAACACAGTGGCATCTTCAGAATAGCTACAAACTTTTTCTTCTTCAGTTTCTTCTGAAGATGCCACTGTGTTGGTGAAACTATAGTCAAATAAACAATCACATGAAACAAATCACAAAATTAGTTTTATTCAAATAATTTAACATGTCGTTTCATATAGTTAAGGCTAAAACAATTAACTCTTTATATCGGATATAGTTACTAGATTAGTTACTATATAGAGAATACATAGTTATTAGGATATAGTTACTAGATAGAGAATACTTACTCCACTAGGCTAGATAACTTATAATAGGATAATTTTAGGTTTTATTTAGTCTGAATGACCCAAATTTGTCTAATATTGCACAAGCCACAAATTTTTCGTGAACATCTAGTTAAATATTAGTCAATTTTAAGAAAATATTTGCGTTCGAGTTTCTTAATAGTTTTTTCGCTTTTTTTAAATATTTATTTATTTCAACAACAAATATATAAAACAAAATGTACATATAAACAATGATAAAATATTTACAAAGGCACTTAGACAGGAAGGAGTACAAAAATTGTGTCGCTAAATGCCTAAATGAGAGAAAATTTATGGGTCTATAAACTAAATAAAAATTTGCGCTAATTATAAATTAAAATGAAGCTCAAATATTTACAAACGGTTGTGTCGAGAAAGAATAACAGTTTCGGTTTTTAATTGTTTGTATGCGAAATATCTGTGATAATTTAAGCTTGCTCATAAAATATGTTTCGAGATAATTATCTATATAATGTTAGTTTTGTTTATAGGCAACAATACAGATAATTAAATAAAATTAAAAAAGTATAAATAGCTCGAGATTCACACCTCATATCTCAAGAATACGACACGATATCTCGAATTTTAGTCGAAATAATCTAAAATTGATACGAGAAATTTCAACTTTTAATCCAGATTGTTCAAGATTGACACCTTCCCAAGAATCAGACAAGTTATAACCAATTTTAGATAAGATAATCTAACATTCAGAGAAGTATGTCAAGAAAAAAGACTCTGAATAAATCTGTTTTAAACTTTTGATTGAATGATCTGGTCTAAAATTTCAATTTTCTTGCCCCATTTTTAAATTATTTTGTTTAAAATTTGAGATATCTACTTTGAATCTTGAAATGTTAAATCTCAACCTACATCAAATTATATTAAAATTTGAAATTTCTTCTCTAAATGTTAGATTATTACATATACTAAAATAGTTTGGTACGCCTTTCCGGGAGGGGGTGGGAGAAATGCGTCAAATCGGGTTTGTAAAATAAAAACGCACGTTTTGAGTGATTTTCGAAAGAAATTTTGCCGGGACAAAGTGGTGAAATGTTTAGAAAACTCCAGACAATTGATTAATCTTTGAGAAATTGTGATGCCGCCGAAGCCGGCGGGGGTGCGGCGCGAAAACGAAATTTTCGTTTCTCGGCCGCCGAGCGGCCGTATTTGGACCGATCGCGACGCGAATGGTGCTCTCGAGAGCGCCGATTTTTTCCGCACAAAACTGTCATCTCAAATTTTCGAGTCTTCTGAAAATTTGGAGAAAAGTGCGAAAAACCGAAAAAAAAACATCGCAAAAAACGATCTCCTTTGACGTTCTATTGCGAGCCGACCGCTGAACAGAACGCCTTCCCGTTTGTGGGTCCGGTTTCGTAGGTTCTTCCTCTCTGGGTCTTCGAAGAGGCCGTGCGATTTTTTGCAAAAATGGCCGTGCGGTACAAGTTTTTGCAAAACCGGACGTTATCGGCTGCCGAACCGGAAGTGGGTGGAATTTTGCAATTTCTTCTACACCGTTCGATGGAGGTCGACGGTATCTTGCGTATGATGTGCCGATTTGCCTATTGGCAGAAACTACGAGGTCGCCACGGACGATAGTAGGGAATCGGTAGGATGTCAATCCGCAATCGAGATCTACAAAAGTACTGATGCCACCACTTCCTGCCATACAGTGGCAGATCGAGAAAAGACTGGACCGTGCCATAGGCTATTAAAAGTTGCAAAAAGTTCGCAACTGGCAAAGTTTTTGCAAAAAAACGAAATTCGCATTTTGAGTCCTAGCTAAGAGGAGCATGCGAATTTTTCAAAAAAAATTTAAGGGTGTCCTTCCGCCGGATATTGCCGACATTCTGAAACTAAGTTTGCACGTTTCACTTGCACGGTGCGCCCCCCAGAGTCTTGGGATTCGTCGCCCATTTTTCGCATGTCATATTTCATCCGTCTTTCAACTTTAGCAACTTTTACCGTGGCAATTCGCAAATTTCAAGGGTTGTAAATTTTTCTGCAAGGGTTGTAAATTTCGTTTCTTCGCCGGCTGCGGTTCGGCTAGGGCGAATTTTCGAATATTCCTCAAATTTCGGTTACGTCAAAATCGGAATTTTCTTACCACGACATTTACGCTGCAACGAAGAACACCAATCGGTGGTATCACATTTCCGCGCTTTCACCAGCAAGTCCCTTCGCAAGATGATTCGAATTTTCGATTTATTTTCCGCATTTTCTGAATCAAGAATTCACCAAGAAAACACATCGGCGCTACTGGCGAGACGCAAACACAAACGTCAATCCAAATGTCAGTTGAAATCTGCTGCGACCGCTGAAAAATTTTTTTTCGGACAAAACTCAGACTTTTCGAACAATTCTGACCGAGAAGAGACCCCCAAGCAAATTTCGCACAGAAAAGTTGGTTCTTGAAATCAGTGAAAATCATTTTGGAACATATGATATTAGTGGAATTATGTGCCAAAATATTTGTGGTTATTTAAACTGTTTTTCTATTCCGAGTTTTAAATGTATTTAGTTTTGTAATAAACTTTTTTTTGTGACAAAACAAATTAACAAGTATTTTATTTATCCTGGGTGAAAAATCCAAATCTTTGACCAAGTTTCTCTCCATTTAAATTGATGGCTGGTTTCATTAAAACAATTTTTTAATAGGTTCTACACCATGTGGAACAATGGAATTGAACACGTCTCTAGAGAAAAAATCTATCTGTCTAACACCTCAATATCTAACATCATTTTCTTTAAACATTTTTTCTGGAGGACGGCTGCCGTAACATATTGGAATTCTTTATTGACGTCTGGATTCATTTAAAAAATAATGTTAGTAAGTTTCACACCACGTGGAACAATAATTAGTAATTCTATGATATGCCTCAGTTATTTTTACAAAATATATTATCCGGCGGGGACCGCCGCCTCTCAAAGTCAACGCAGCACAGAAGACAACCCATTCACATTACTGTATTTTGAAAACTGCAACAGATGTATTCAAAAATCTTTCAATTCTATATAGCGCATACATTTATCTATCGATTGTATCTTTATTATATCTTATTATTTCTATCTATCTATAATATATCTTGTTATTTTAAAATACGTTTATCTATCGAAATTGTCATTTTGAAATCTTCGTGGCCGATAGCCTTGGCACAGGATCTTTTATAAATTCAGAAAATTGTTCCAATTCTAAATAACGTATATATTTATCTATAGAAATTGTCATTTTGGAATCTTTGTGGTCGATAGCCTTGACACACATTTTTTTTAAAATTCAGGCATTCGTGTTGAAATTCTTCAAGAATTTTTTCTGTCAAACTTTCTGAACGCAACACATTCTGTGCCAAGGCTATCGGCCACGAAGATTTCAAAATGACAATTTCGATAGATAAACGTATTTTACACTGTTCTATAAAGCAGATCTTCTAAAAACCGTTTTTGGTGAGGAATTTTTTTGCAAACCTCCAACCACATTCTCCATTTAAACCCATGTAAATTCATCATCATCATCACGTAGCGCTACAACCCTGGGTGGGTCTTGGCTGACTGTACAACTTTTTTCCAATTTGTTCGGTCTTCCATCAACCTAGGGTCAAATGGAATGTTCATTTTCCGGAGATCTGCTTGGATGTTATCTCTCCATCGCATTCTGGGACGTCCGAGCGGTCTCTTGCCTGTGGGAATCTCCTCCCGTACCAGTTTTACAAGTCTTTCGTTATGCAGTCTGTGCACGTGGCCTGCCCATCTTAGTCGCTGTGATTTAATTTCTTGGACAATATCGGTGTCGTTGTAGAGTGCCTTTAATTCGATATTGGTTCTGATCTTATACTGGTCTGTGGTGATGTCATGGTGAGGTCCGAAAATTTTTCTAAGTATTTTTCGTTCAAAGCGTCTGAGCTTTTCTTCGTTTGCTTTGGTCATGGTCCACGTTTCGCATCCGTATGTTATTACAGGTCTGACGATGGATTTATAGATTTTGATCTTTGAACTTCTTGTGAGATTTTTTGATTTAATGAGCTTATTCAGTGCAAATAGACAGCGGTTTGCAGATTGGATTCTGTCTTTTATTTCTTCGGTAACATCGTTGTCCGCTGTGATTACGGCCCCCAGATACTTAAAACGTTGTACTCTTTCGAAATTAAAGGTGTTGATCGTCATATTTTGTCCTATTCTGTCTCTTCGTGTCGTTCTATTTATACACATATATTTCGTTTTCTCTTCATTAATCTTCAGCCCTACTTCACTTGTTGCTCCTTCCACCTTGTTGAAAATGTCTTTCGTGGATAGAATGGAGTCTCCAACGAGATCTATGTCATCTGCATATGCGAGTAACACTTTGGGACCTTGACCCGATAGCAATTGTGTTTTTATTTCGGCCGACCTCATGGCTTTCTCTAATACAAGGTTGAATAGTAGTGGAGATAACGCATCACCCTGTTTAAGTCCACTGTTGATTTCAAAGCTGCCAGACAGTTTATTATTTACACGTACTTTAGATATTCCACCCTCCATACAGACTTTGGTCATCCGAATGAGTTTCTTTGGTATTGAGAACTCCGCCATGGCATTCCATACTTGGCTTCTTTCTACGCTATCATATGCCTGTCGAAAGTCTATGAAAAGATTGTGTATGGGTTTGTTATACTCCCATCCCTTTTCTAGAAGTTGTCTCAGCGTGAATAGTTGATCTATTGTTGATCTGTTTGCCCTAAACCCGGCTTGATATTCGCCTAGGACATTTTCAGCATAAGGGATTAGTCTACTAAGAATGATGTTTGAGAGGGTTTTATATGCCGTGTTTAGGAGTGAGATTCCTCTATAATTCGCGCATTTTGTTTTGTCCCCTTTTTTGTGGATGGGCACTATTATGTTTTCCTTCCATCGTGCTGGTATCCTTTCTTCTAACCATATGTGCGTTATTAGCTGGTGGATTTGGCGATGTAGTGCGTCTCCCCCATATTTCAGAAGTTCTGCTGGTATCTCGTCCGTACCCGGCGCTTTGTGATTTTTCAGCTTATTTAAGGCCTTTTGGGTTTCTTCAAAGGAAGGATTTTTGACGGGCATGTCCGCTGTGATATAGATCTCTTCTTTGTGCTGTTCTTCCTGTATGATGTTTAGAAGGTCTCTAAAATACTTTTTCCATTCTTCGGTTATTTCTTTACCGTCGATTATCATACGGCCTGGGTTGTCTCTCAGTGTGTGGATGGAATTGGCTCTATGCCCTCTTTTCACAGAGGAAAGTGCTTTGTAGAATTCTCTGGAGCCTGGTTTGGGACGGTCTCTCTCCATAGTTATATTAGTGTAATAGTAATATTTTTGTTGTTCGTAGTTTCTTGTCTTTGTGCGTATTATTTTTCTTGTTTCTTTTCGACAGTCGTCATATTCCTTTTTACTTTGGTCTGTTTGCAGTTGTATCCAAGTCTTTCTTACTGTTTGTCTTTTTTCCAGTTGTTTCCGACATTCCTCGTCATACCATGTTTTTGCCCTCTTCTGCTTACTCCTTCCAAAGATCTTGTCAGCTGTCTTGGTTATTATTTCGGCAGTCGCTTCCCATAGCTGTTCTATATCATTGTCTTCTCTTTCAGAGTTCAAGGTTTGTTCAAGTTGTTCTCTATAGTTTTGTTGTTTCTCTGCATTGTGTATTTCGTCCATGTGCCATTGTGGGTTTATTGTTGTTTTATTGTATTTTTGGCTAGATATTCTGGACTTGACTTTTGCTCTGACTAAGTAATGATCTGTGTCTCCGTCTATTCCTCTCAGGCTTCTTACGTCTATAATATTGTTGCCATGACGGGCATCTACAATGATGTGGTCAATTTATTTGCGTGTAATATGGTCGTTTGAGACCCAGGTTTGCTTATGGATGTCTTTATGCGGAAACATGGTTAACTTTATTAGCATATTATTAGCTGCTGCAGTTTCTGTGAGTCTTAAGCCATTGTCGTTGGATATATTGTGTAGGCTGTGTTTACCTATTGTGGGGTATAGGCTGGGCTCTTTGCCTATTTTAGCATTAAACTCCCCGCAGAGTATGCGCATATCCTGTTTGGGCATCGTATCTATCTCTCATTCTAGGGCATAGTAGAAGTCATCCTTGATATCTTCATCCTTCTCTTCCGTTGGTGCATGCGCTGAGATAATCGAAATGTTGTATCGCTCTCCCTTCATTCGTATGTAGCATATCCTTTCAGTTATAGGTTTAAAATTTAGTATATTCTGTACTAGGTTGTCTCTAATCACAAAGCCCGTTCCAAATTCATGTCTTCCGTTTTTGTTACCGCTGAAGAAGATGGTGGATTTACTTATTTTTATATTTTCATCGTCTGGCCATCTTATTTCTTGGACGGCTGTTATATCCATTCCTATATTTTCCAGTTGTTCCACAGCATTTATAGCAGCTCCAGGTCTGTACCAAGTCTGGACATTCCAAGTTCCAATATTCATGGTCCTTTTACATTGCATTTGTCGTTTTTTGTGTTTGTCTGTCCGGTTCCGAGGCAAAGTTGCAGTTTTCATAACTAGTTTCTTTTTTCCGAGAGTGGGTAGTTAACCCTCAACCCTCCTCTTTTATCCGGGCTTGGGACCGGCTGCAGTAAGGTGATTTCAGAGCTGCATTATTTGCCAATTTTCAATGTGTCAAAATTATGACACATTGAATCACCAAATGCCAGTAGCATGTAAATTGAAAATCGAAATTCAGAGAAGGGAATTTTTGTAGTGAATTTTTGTTTGCATTTTATATTTTTTACTTTTGTGACTAAACCGAAGGTTTTTACAAAATTTGCAAAGAATACTTTTTTGTAGACACCGACGTCCTACATCGGGATATCTCGGTTATGATTTTCTATTTTGAGGCGTTGACGAGATATTTGCAAAACAACTCTGAGGACAAAATAATTTTCTACGCCGTACCCATTGCACGGGGAGCGTTCAAGTTTTGTCAGCTGATACTTCTGGTGGATACTCACATTCAGTAAAAGTTTCATTGAAATCCTTACAGGCTTAATAATTTTTTTCGCAATTTTTGAATATTTTAAAATTTTCGTCTTCGGTTTTGATTGGAATTCTAGATTGACATGTCTGGATTAAAAAAAATATATTTTAGTAAGTTTCACATAACGTGGAACAATAAAATTTGACACATTTGTAGAGAATTAGTCAGTCTATGACATTCCTTAGTTCGTTTTGCAAAATACTCTATCTGGCGGCGGTCGCCGCCCCACAAACTCGGATTTTATCAAAAAGTAATAAATTCAAATAACTATAAACAGAAAACTCCAACAGATATATTCAAATTTCTTTCAGATCTACATAAAATATACATTTTTCTATTGACTTTGAGGTTTTCGTATCTTCGTGGCCGATAGCCTTGACACATGATTCTTTCTGTACCCCTTGGAAAAAAATTGAAAAAGAATACTTTTTGTTGACACCGATGTCCTACATATGGAGATCCCGTATATCAACATGTTCTATTTGGAGGCGTTGATGAGATATTTGCAAAAAATCCTCATAAGCAACAATAATCCCTCACACCGCCTCCATTGGAGGCGGAACGTTCAAATTTGGCCAGTGGGTACTTCATGTGGCCACCTACATTCAGAAAAAGTTTCATGGAAATCCTTGAAGTGTTAATACATATTTTGTCAATTTTTTAATATTTTGAAATTTTCGTATTCGGTATTGGTTGCAATTCATACTTGACATGTCTGGATCTGTTAAAAATAATATTTCAATGTTTCGCAGTACGTGGAAGAATAAAATTTTACAAATATGTAGAGAAAGGATCAAGTCATCTTAGGAATTTCGCAAAATATATTATCTAACGGCGGCCGCCGCCCCTCAAACTCTAAGCGGTACACAATGTAAGACATTGAAATTACTATAGCTTAAAAACTTGGACAGATGTATTCAAAATTCTTTCAGTTTTGTGCAGCTTATACTCTAGATGAAAAATAGGATAATGTGGTAAGGATTGTTGGTGTTGGCATACAACTTTGATGAGGAAAAAGTGTGTCGCAGAGCTGAATTTTTTTAACTTGGTTATGTTGTTTGTCACATTTGACACAACAACTTGAATAAAACAATATATGTTGGTTATGTTGATCGTCAAAGTAAACAATATCAGTGTCAGTTAATTAATTTATTGGTTATGGAGTTTACAGTTAGATTTTAGTAACTTTTACACCACAGCTGTTTTTTTTTGTGTTGTAAGACTTAGTAACTAATATCACATCGTTATTTACAGTTTCTCTTATCAATGCTGGCAGCTTTTCATTTCTAATATCACTTCTTTAAATATAGTAACTTTGATCCCAGACAGTTAGTAACATTGTATGAATGATAAAAATCGTTTTAATGTCAAAGTGACATAAACGTATTTTTTGCTCTCCCTCCTTTTTCGACCTAATACACCGTCGTCTCCGCCGTCGTCTGGTCCCAAGCCCTGGGTGTGAAAGGAGGAGGGTGGTCGGCCTGCCGCGCCGATCAGAATCGGGAAACCGAAGAAACTAGGCAAGAAACCGCATGGATACACGACTTAACCACTTACGAATTAATGCTACCGCATACGGGGCAGCCGATGCGCCAGCTTTGGGAACCAGGGATGCTGGTGAGAAGTGGACTACTGGCCAAAGACTCAGGTTAATCACACCGAAATCAGAAATACGAATCGCCGCATGGAATGTGCGAACGGGACATCACGTTGGTCAAAAGGAAATTATCGCCAAGGAATTATTGAAATGCAAAATATCGATCTGTGCATTATCAGAACTGCGGCTCACAGGATCTGGGACAATGAAGGTTGACCCACCATCAATCGACGAGACGATGACGCTATTCTATTCTGGTGGCGACAAACGAGAAGCGGGCGTTGGCTTTATGGTTGATCGACGGGCCTCTGCCAGTGTTATCGCATTCCAACCGATATCCGAGCGTCTGGCGGTTATCACTATTGATGGAACGATTAAGACCCATATCGTATCCGTCTACGCCCCAACTGAGACCAGCCCGGACACAAACAAGGATGAATTTTATGCCCAGTTTCAACACACACTGGATACAATACCCCAAACCGAATTAATCGTACTTATGGGCGACTTTAATGCACATACGGGTGCAGATCGAACCGGTTGGGAAGAAACGATGGGAAAATTCGGATACGGGGAAATAAATGACAACGGATTACGCCTCTTATCATTTGCAGCGTCAAACAACTTGATCATCGGTAACAGCATCTTTCGTCACCCCCTCAAACATCAACTCACGTGGCGAAATCCATCCGGCAACGATTCGGCGATGTTGGACTACATTTTGGTCAACACCAGATTCCGATCGACGCTCAAAGATGTACGTGCGATGCGTGGACCCGACTGTGGATCAGACCATTATCTTGTCCGAGTGAAACTACAATTGAAATTACAAAGAGCAAAGAAAAAGGCACCACCATCAGCCAAGAGGAACTGGGCCTGTCTGCGAGACCCTGAAACCAGCCGAAAATTTCAAATCGCATTATCCAACAAATTTGCAGCACTCACGATACCAGTCGATATCAATATAGAAGAAAAACAACTTTCTGAGTCTATTGTGGGGTGTGCAACGGAGCTGTGTCCGCCCATCCGTCGACGGACGCAGCAATGGATCTCGGACGACTGTCTCAATCTAGTCGACCAGCGGAAGCAAATGAAACACGTCGATTTCAAACAATACCGACGATTGAACAAAGAAGTTCGACAGAAAATGAAATTGGAACGGGAAGCTTACTGGAATAACATCGCGGCTGACATGGAAGAAGCAGCGTCAAGCCATGAGTACCGGACGCTGTACCAGACAATCCGACGGTTAAGTGGCAAAACAACATCAACAAATGACAATATCAAAAAATTGGATGGAACTTTCGTGACCTCTCCTCAGGAACGTCTACAGCGGTGGAGAGAATTCTTTCATCAGCTGTACAACCACAATCCGCCAGTAGGTCCAGCACCCGAACTGCCGATTATTGAGCAGCCGATAAATCAGTTTCCCGATACTGAACCAACAATCAATGAGGTGAAGACGGCAATAAAATCCCTGAAAAATGGTAAAGCGCCGGGAGGAGATCAAGTAACTGCCGAAATGATCAAAGCCGGGGGAGACGTCTTATTACATCAACTTCACGTTCTCACAGTGCATATATGGCATTCAGATTGTGTTCCATCCGTGTGGAAGAAAGCGATTGTTGTGCCTATTTTGAAGAAAGGCGACAGTCGGGAATGCAAAAATTACCGTGGTATTAGCCTCCTCTCGATCGTCGGCAAAGTATTTATGAAAATCATACAATCAAGACTACAGAAACATCGAGAGCAAACAAGCCGGGAAGAACAAGCTGGATTTCGACCACATCGAGGATGCATCGATCAGATATTTGCTCTCCGTCAGCTAATGGAAGAAAGAATTCGATGTGGCAAACGAACTGTCATCGCCTTCATCGATTTCAAATCTGCTTTTGATTGCATCGATTGGACAAGCTTGTGGGAAGCCCTGAAGATCGAACACGTGCCACTGAAAATCATTCAACTTCTTCAAGCATCGTACGACGGCTCAACCAGCAATGTTCGTATCCGAAACGACATGTCTGAGGAATTCCCGATTCGAACTGGAGTCCGGCAAGGAGACGTGGCATCGCCGCTCCTTTTTAACATTGTGATCGACACGATTATGCGAAAAGCGTTTGATGGGCGACGCGGAGTTCGATATGATGACAAAAACTTCCTAACCGATCTGATGTTCGCCGATGACAGTGCGGTTTTCGCCAACACAGATGCCGAAGCAACAGACACCTTGTATGACATTTCCCGCATTGCCCAGTCATACGGACTGAGAATCAATGCGGATAAGACCAAAGTGCTTACAACGGATGGATCTGAAGCCAGATTTTACCTCGATGGAACCACAATCGAGCAGGTACCACAGTTCAAATATTTGGGATCACTGGTTGTGGAGAAGAAAGTAGCTTCGACAGCCGAAGTTCCCAGCCGGATAGGCCAGGCAACAGCAACGTTTGCTTCACTCAAGTGGTGCATATGGAAGCGGACGAATATTACCATCAAAACCAAAATACGCCTATACCGGACGCTGATCCTCCTAATTCTTCTTTATGGATCGGAAACATGGACATTACTCAAACCAGACCTTAACAAGCTCGAGGCCTTCCAAATGCGATGCCTGAGACAGATTCTCTGCGTCTCACTCCTCAACCACCTCCGAAATGAGACAATCAGAGAAAGGTGCGACCAACAGACACCGATTGTTGAGGAAATTCAAAAACGCCGATTACGATGGTTCGGCCACATCTGTAGGATGGGCGACAATCGAGTACCGCACAAACTCCTATGGAAAAAACGACCTCTTGATTGGAGAACACAAAAACAAGCACCGAAGACCACATGGTTGAAACACGTAGAGAACGATTTAAAAAACCAGCGAATAACAACAGCTGAGGCAAGAACCGTTGCAACTGATCGATTAGCATGGAAGCGTATAGTGAATGGAGCACGGAATCTAGCGGCACCAACAGCAGCGTACTGGCTACGAGGTCGACCACCTCTCCGTGCGCCGGCTATGGATTAAAGAAGAAGAAGAACATTGTATGAATAAATTCATTTAAAAACTGATTATGTTGTTTTTGATGTTTAGAAAAATATTTGTGTACATCAGGAATCGTCCAATTTGCAATTTCTCTTATTTTCACACATACACAATTCAGGTGGCACTAAAAGCGCCACAACAGTCGCACATCCTTCAAATTTGCTTGAATCACATACTCATGAAAAATCTTGTGACAGCACTTATTATTTGTTTGTTACTATTTTATATATTGTTGTTACTCCTTTAATATTGTTGTTAGTATTACAACTATACCATCTACAACAATCGTTTCACCCACATCAACTTTTCTACCCTATTCAACTATTCCATCCAGAACAACTCTTCCGTCCAAAGCCATACGATGCGCTTGTACTAGTCTTATCTAAAATTGTTATAACTTGTCTGATTCTTGGGAAGGTGTCAATCTTGAACAATCTGGATTAAAAGTAAAGATTCTTGTATCAATTTCAGATTATTTCGTCTAAAATTCGAGATATCGTGTCTAATTCTTAAGATATGAGGTGTGAATCTCGAGCTATTTATACTTTTTTAATTCTATTTAATTATCTGTATTGTTGTCTATAAACAAAACTAACAGCTATAGTCAATAACAACTATAGAGCAACTCAATATTGTTTCAAATTGACTGTGTCGATCCCATAAGTAGAGAATACCATTATATATATAAATATATATATATATATATATATATATAAATATATATATATATATATATATATATATATATATATATACATATATATATATATATATATTTATATATATAATGGTATTTTCTACTTATGGGATCGACACAGTCAATTTGAAACAATATTGAGTTGCTCTATAAGAAAAGAATTTATTTATGAACAATATTAAACAAATTTTAAAAACAATATTATAAATTCTAATAACAAAATCTTACCTATAAGAAAAGAAACGAATTAATCTTTTTAATTGTAATGTCGATTTCCAATTCACTAAACAAGTTTTACAAAATTATAACATAAATAAAATAACAATTAGTATCCGTTGCCTAGGTTATCCGTTGTCCGTTGTCTCGGACTACTATGATGCTGTTTTTAAGCGGAGTAATATTAAAGAAAATTATATTTTTCTTTGCATATAGATAATTATCTCGTTACATATTTTATGAGCAAGCTTAAATTATCTCGAAATATGTTTCATGAGCAAGTTTAAATATATATTAATTATAAATTTAAAAATTATAATGCATGTTATAGATAAAATAGGCGCGCTTGGTTAACTACAGTTGCCTAGTCAACACATGCAAGTCAAGCTTTTATACATTTAAGCAAAGTTGATTGCATACCTTGCAAGGCATATTCATTTGAGTTACTCTACCACATATACTTTTAACTTAACTTTCACCAATCACTTTTTATGCACCAAACAAAGTTTGTTTGCTCACTTGAATAAAACGTTTCGTTTTACAAAGCTAACTACTTTCTTAACCAATATAATGTACATACACTTATCTATACTAGATAACGTTATTCTTTAAACTTTTTTATGTACCCTTTTATGTATCATGTTATCTATATAATTATTATATAATTATAATGTTGTTACATTGTCTTTAGCCGTTGATTCACTTTCAACGTAGATAACATTTAAATATATTTTATTTATTTAGACTTATCTATGTTATCTAGAAGCTGTTTCAAAATTTTGGGAAATGTATGTATAACCTTTTGGGAAATGTATTTATATAAGTTATCTAACTATATTTAAGTTACTCCGACCAATAATTCATTTGTTATATAGAGAAAATTTGTTAGAAATATTAACGTCAAGTACACTTATCTACATTATCTATATTAGTAGGGAAAGATGATATGTTCTGGCGCCACTTCCCCCTCTGACCTTGACCTCTACACTTCCGGTTTCCGGTTTCGACTTCCGGTTTCCATTTTCGGTTTCGACTTCCTGTTTCCACTTCCGGTCCAGTTTTAACTTCTTCTTTATATAGAGAAAATTTGTTACAAATATTAACGTCAAGTACAGTTATCTACATTATCTATATTAGTAGGGAAAGATGATATGTTCTGGCGCCACTTCCTCCTCTGACCTTGACCACTACACTTCCGGTTTCCGGTTTCGACTTCCGGTTTCCACTTTCGGTTTCGACTTCCTGTTTCCACTTCCGGTCCGGTTTTAACTTCTTCTTTATATAGAGAAAATTTGTTACAAATATTAACGTCAAGTACACTTATCTACATTATCTATATTAGTAGGGAAAGATGATATGTTCTGGCGCCACTTCCCCCTCTGACCTTGACCTCTACACTTCCGGTTTCCGGTTTCGACTTCCTGTTTCCACTTTCGGTCCGGTTTTAACTTCCGGTGACAACTTCCAGTTTCCATTTCGGGAACTTCCGGATGCGCGGGGAAATTTAAAAAATAGAAAATTCAAAATTTGGTGTCGGTGGGGAAAATGAGGTGTGAAGTTGGTTGCATATATCAACGAGGTATTAGCATGAAAGTAGACAGACGAGACTAGATAGACGAGGCTAGATACATGGGACTATACCCACGGAGCTAGATACATGAGACTAGATAGACGAGACTAGATAGATGAGACTAGTCAGACGAGGCTAGATACATGAGACTAGACAGACGAGTCTAAATACACGAGACTAGATAAGATTGATCTAAAATATATAAGAGATTGTTTTGCGTTTAATTTAACATATTAAGATTTTGATTTATCAGTAGTCGGTTAAGCGTTTTCGTATGTTTGGCATTCATAACAACTCTCTATTATCTTATCAGCTGCACGCGAGTGGAGAAATAATAAATTATGAAACGCGGTCTAATCAATTTCTTAGGATTGTTTTGCGTTTAATTTAATAAACATATTAAGATTTTGATTTATCTGTGCTGATAACACCAGGCAAGAATAGAGTGGTTCCTCGGCCGTGATACTGCGATGTGGAAAGGAAATGGAAAGACTACCACATTATTATATTTCCTGAACGTCGGAAGACGGAGAATGATGGTGGCAGTTCCTGGAGTAATTAATTCCGGAGGTAAAATACTCCCCCTTTCGGATCTCCGGGTGGGGAGTACTTCGGGGAGAGTCATCAAAAGAGGTGGACATTTTAATTTCAGGATCGGGACATGGAACGTAAGAACACTTAGAAGAGCAGGGAAACTCGAAAATCTGAAAAGAGAAATGGATAAATGTAAAGTGAACATAATGGGTTTAAGTTAAGTGAGGTGGACAGGTAGTGGTGAAATAGTGTCAGGAAATTACACAATGTTTTACTCAGGTGGAAAAAGTCATGAACGTGGAGTAACAATAGTGATGGGAAACCAATTATTGCAAAGTGTGACTAATATGGTGTTTCATAGTAATCGTCTAATGTTTGTGAATATATATCCAGAACTAGTGGCCATTCTGATAATTCAAGTGTACATTCCAACTTCAGATCATGATGACGAAGATGTGGAGAAAATATACGATGAATTTGAGGACATCATCCACTCTGAAGGCAGAGGAAAAATAAACACCATAATAATGGGTGACTGGAATAGTGTGGTAGGACAATGTAGTGAAGCAAACATTGTGGGACAATATTTGTTAGGTAGAAGAAATGATAGAGGAGGGATGCTAGTGGAATTCTGTCAGCGTAACAATTTGGTAGTGATGAACACTTGGTTTAAGAAAAGGAAGAATAAATTATACACATGGAAGAGCCCAGGTGACATTAGTAGATATCAGATAGATTTCATACTTATAAAGCAGAGGTTTAGGGGCAGTGTGAAAGACACCAAGACTATGCCAGTTGCCGATATAGATTCGGATCACAACCTTCTGGTTGCAGACATCAGTACAAGGTTGAAGAGGATCAGACAGTGTGGGAAGGGAAAGCAGAGATGGGACTTGGAAAAGCTAAGAGAGAAGAATGAGGCAGTAAGAGAATCCTTAGAGAATGTCTTTAGTGATTTGAGAGAGGAAAATGTAAGTGAAAGTGCAGAAGAACAGTGGAGAAATATTAAACTGGCCTTGTTGAATACTTTAGAGAGTAAAGTCAGGAGGGAAGCAAAAAGAGCGAGGAAACTCTGGATCACCAATGAGATCCTGGTGAAGATGGAGGAAAGGACGAAATGTAAAAATGTGAACGAAGCGGAATACAGAAGACTTAACAATGTACTCAGGAGAGAAACAGACAAAGCGAAGGAAAAATACCTATAAGAAATGTGTGAAGAAATAGAGGAACTACAAAGGAGAGGAAGGTACGACCTGATGTATTAGAAAACGAAGGAGTTGGGAGGGAGTGAGAATAAAGGAGTAAGGAACTTCGGAATAGAAAACTCTAAAGGACAAATAGAGACAGAACAAGGGGAGATGCTGAAAATATGGGAGGAATACGTAAAAGAACTCTACGATAAGAAACACCGCCCGCAAGTAATTAAAATAGAGACAGAGGAGGCGGTTGATGAAGACGAAAAAAGGCCCAGCATATTGAAAACAGAAGTGGAGAAGGCAATTAAGGACATGAAGAGGAGGAAAGCTACAGGAGAAGACGACATACCAGTGGATTTGTTGAAGGAAATCGGAGATGGAGGTTTGAAAGCGTTGACACAACTCATCAACAAAATCTACGAAACTGAGGAATGGCCTAAAGACTTTTTAGATGACACAATGGTTGCTCTAAAAAAGAAACAGCAAGCCAGGAAATGTAATGATTACAGAACAATTAGTTTGATCTCACACGTGGCGAAGATCATTGCAAAAATACTCAACGGACGGATAGAATATAAAATCGAAGAAGTAATGGAAGATGATCAGTTTGGATTTAGGAAAAGAAAAGGAACCAGGGACGCCATAGGCATGATGAGGATATTGTCGGAGAGAGTTTTGACTGTTAACGAAGAAGTCTGCTTGTGTTTTGTAGATTGGCAGAAGGGGTTCGATAGAGTTAACTGGACAAAATTGATGAATATTCTTAAGGAGATTGGTGTCAACTGGAGAGACCGGAGACTAATTTGCAATCTGTACATGAGACAAAGAGTAAAAGTACAATTGAACTACGGAGAAACAAACAACGTAGAAATAGGAAGAGGAGTCAGACAAGGATGTTTTCTATCGCCGAGTCTCTTCAATTTGTATGGTGAATGGCTGGCGAGAGAAGCTTTGAAAGGATGTGGAAATTTCAAGATAGGGGGACGCCTCATCAACACCATCAAATATCCAGATGACCTAGTAGTACTCGCCAAGAACCAAAGACAACTACAACACATGATGAACCGGCTGGTGGAAACTGGAAGGAAATATGGCATGGAAATTAACAAGGAAAAATGTAAAGTGATGAGGATATCAAAAAGGGAAAAACCTTTGAAGATAAAAGTCGACAATCTAGAACTGGAGAATTTAAAACAGTGCAAGTACTTGGGAAGCCTGCTGACAAAGGATGCATACTGCACAAATGAAATTCGAGCAAGAATCGCCATGGCCAAAGCTGCATTCAACAAGAAGAGGACTCTACTGACCAGCTAGTTGAGCTTGGAACTAAGGAAGAAACTGGTGAAGTGCTACATCTGGAGCATTGCACTGTACGGAGCAGAGACGTGGACCATGAGGAAAAGGGAGAAAAAATACCTCAAAGTTTTGAAATGTGGTGTTGGAAGAGAATAGAAAAGATCAAGTGGACAGATAGGGTGACAAACGAGGAGGTACTAAGAAGGGTAGGAAAAAAGAGAATTATTCTAAATACAATTCTCCAGAGGAAGACCAACTGGATCGGACATATAATTAGACATGAGGGGCTCATACATGACGTCATTGAAGGGAAGATTAAAGGAACTGCAGGTCGAGGAAGAAGAAGAATACAACATCAGGATGACATGAAAGAAAGGAGGAGATACAGCAGGCTAAAGGAAGAAGCTGAGGACAGGGAACATTGGAGACAGAAATTCTCCGTACAAAGACAAGGACCTGCCACTAGGCAGAATACGGTACAATATAATAAGAATAGAGGGACTATACTAGACAGACTAGATTAGACAGACAAGCGGGGAAAATTCAAAATGAGTTGCGGGTGGGTAGCCGAGAATCGTGTCGGCCGAACAAGAACGGACAACACTAGACAGACCACATATTTCCTGTGATATTTATCCGAATAATTTCCTATGTGTAAGCGAAATTTCTTAAACTTGTCTGTAACCCAGATAGGTAGTATTATTTTTTTTTCATTTATTTAAATACCAAAGAGTTCAATTTTCTGGCATCCACTTCTCATCTAGGTACTTGCATCCACTTTTCATCGCGCTAAACAGGGTGTGAAGTCTATGTAACCCCATGATTGCAAACATATTACGGATTGATTCAAATAAGAATATTAGTTTGTCTAGTCTCATCTATCTAGCCTCGTCTGTCTAGTCTCACGTATCTAGTCTCGTCTATCTAGTCTCATGTATCTAGCTCTGTCTGTCTAGTCCGATGTATCTATCCTCGTCTATCTAGTCTCCTCTGTCTAGTCTCATGCTAATACCTCGTTGAAATATGCAACCAACTACACACCTCATTTGTCTATTTTTCTCTGTCTATTTTTTTTTAATTTCCCCGCTCATCCGGAATTTCCTGAAATGAAAACCGGAAATTGTCACCGGAAGTTTTCATGGGAAGTTAAAACCGGACCAGAAGTGGAAACCGGAAACAGGAAGTGGACACCGGAAGTGGAAACCGGAAGCCGAAGCCGGAAAACCGGACGTGGAAACTGGAAGTCGAAACCGGAAAACCGGAAGTCGAAACCGGAAGTCGAAACCTGAAACCAGAAGTGGCAAGGTCAGAGGGGGAGGTGGCGCCAGAACATATCATCTTTCTCTACTTATATTATTTTTGTTTCTTTACAAATTCATTTGCTTCTATGAAAGATAACATTGTTAGGTCAATTCTAAAGCGACAATTTTGTATCCAAATCTACATTATCTAGATATTTAAAGGACTTTTTGTAGTACATTCACTAATTTTGTAACATTAGTAAGACATTATTTTTTGATATAACTACCCTAATCATTAGTAAGACAATTAATTGGCGATATTATCTAAATAATTTCTGTTTCTTCGATCATTAATTCACCTTTTTCTTAGATAACGTTTTTAAAAACAATTATAAATTTGTCCTAATCTGCATAATCTAGATAATTAGGCTCATACGAAAGATTAATTAACGTTTTATATTTATCTATATTATCTGGATAATTAGAGAACTTTTTAGTAATCAATTATTTTGTTTTATAACATTAGTAAGACTGATGGGTGTGATGGGATGTAAGATTAATGGGCTAATCTAGATAATTTTGTTTCCTTCGACCATCAATTCACGTTTTATGTTCATAACATTTTTAAAAACATTTATAAATCTCCCGATATCTGAGTTATCTAGATAATTTGGGCGTATATGAAAGATTAATTGAAGTATTATACAATTATCTATATTATCTAGATAATTGACAAAATTTTAGTATTGAAATTCGTTTCGTTTTAGTCATGAAACTTTTAGTCATGAAAGAATTTGCACAAAATTTTGAATTTTCTTGCCCTATTTTTAAATTACTTTGTTTAAAAGTTTGAGATATCTAATTTAAATCTTGAGATGTTAAATCTCAATCTCGAATAATTTACATTAATATTTGAAACTTTCTTATGAATATCTGAATGAAATGAAAATAAAATCTGAATCTATTTCTCTGAATTTTAAATTATCTCATCCAAAATTGGTGATAACTTTAACTAGTCTGATTCTTGGACAATTCGGGTCTGAATCTTGAAGAATTTGGATTAATAGTTGAAATTCGTTTTATAAATTTTAGATTATTTCTTCTAAAATTTGAGATATCTTGTTATATTCTTGAGATATCCGGTGTGAATCTCGAAATATTTATAGTTTTATAATCTTAATTAATTATTTGTAAAAGTTACAACACTAGCACTATATAGATCATTATCTCTATACATAATTCATGAGCCAGCTTAAATTATCTTATGTAAATATATTTGATGAGCAACTTTAAATAAATTTAAAATGCGTGGTCTGTTAGAAAAGTATCCGACTTTATTTTTTAATTTGAAAACCTGATGGATAAGAATCAAGCGCGCTTGCATGAGCCGACCTTGAACCTTCGTGCGCATGTGTCAATTTTTCCCACCTTAGATAGAGTCAGTTGCTGTCGAGCAATGTTCGAGTGACGTAGTATGTAGCGCTCTCGTCGGTTTTTCAATGCAAGTAAAATAACGGAACGACTGCAGCAGCGCTACTGCATCAAATGCGAAAATCCAGACTCCTATGGTTCGATAGGCTCCTTACTCTCCTGATATGGCCCCCTGCGACTTCTGGAGGAACGCGATTTCAGACAAGATAGAACATTATGGTTGCAACGACAGCCGAGTTAAAGTCGATTCCGAAAGAGGCTTTTCCGGAATGCTTCCCAAAATGGCGGCACCGCTGGGAGAAGTGTGTGGAGTCCAAATGAGACTACTTTGAGGGTGATTAGGTTTCCAATGGTCCTGGTATGCCAGTTTTTTTTTACCGGCTAAAGGTCGGATACTTTTTTAACAACCACGTTGTAACGTGGTTCGGTACTAGTCGAGTCGTCCTGGAAACCCGTGATCACGTGTTGCTTCTCGCGGGTACTCGCGGGTCGCCAAGGAGGGATGACGAAGTGAAAGTGGGAACGAAAAGAAATGGACCGACAGAGAGTTGCGGCCCACCTGTCTAAGCGATCCAGCTAATTGCCGATCAATTTACATTTGCTCTCCGTGGTTGCATTATTTTATGTTAAATTAATGTTTATAAATTTAATATTATATGCTGAGTGAGTTATTGTGTTACAATCATTTTATCATCTCATCCTATTACTATCGCCGTCCACGCGGAGTCCCTGGGAAACCACATGGCCGCATCGACAGTCGGCGCAGTCAATCAGTCGTTGAAGTCGTAGAAAAATAAGTATAATTGTATTATATCACCAGGGGGGTGAGTACGGTTATAGTCGATTGTATAGGAATCGAGGGACTGCCCTGGACCATAATTGCCTTGCAGTCCTCCCCCATTTATTTCGCTGACTAGCCATACCCACAAACCTAATTTTTTTGATAAATTAGAAGGATACGGTGTCCGCCATATCGGACCACGTTTCAACGTATATACATATTATACATAATATTAGACACGTATCGATATCACATCCAAGTTAAGCTTTTATACATTTGTGTAAAGTTGACTGCATAACTCTATATAAACTTAAGGCACATTCATTTGAAAAAAATGAAAAAACTTATTAAGAATTATAAAAATGTTAATGTAATGGTTGTCCTGCTACAGCAAGTAGTAATTTCATTGACATATCTACATAATATTTAGTACAATCAGCAAAAGTAACAGTGGCCATTGATTCCTCAGTAATGTTAACCAAATGTAGATTATTTCCTGATTCCGCCAGTATATTTGTTGCAGCTAATTTTACTTTTGAAAAAAAAAGTTCTATAGGGTTTAACATGTGTAAATGTGGTAGAATTAGAAAAATTCTATCAGAAAAAAGTCTATCAGAAAAATTATGGCTTGTTTAATTTATTTTACCACAACCTGCCTGAGTTTTAATAAAAATGTAATAAAAATGATCTCAGGTTCAAAATAAAAAATAAGGTCGGATACTTTTCTAACACAACACGTATTTTAAATTTATTTAAACTTTCTCATGAATTTACTAATGAATTAATATTTATTTCAAATTGAATAATATCATGTAAATTCATGGCTGCAATGGGTGAATCATTTCTGCCTCTTACTGTTGAAACTATGTTGGAACAAGGATTAGAGTATTTATCTCGAATAGAGTTTTATTTCGCCGGAGATGGTAATTGAAACGGAATTCAACATGAAAATTTTATTATCCTGTGTTTGTGGAGCATATTTTGAAAATAAAATTGCATAATTGTACGTTATCCCTTCAGATAATGCACTATTCCTTTTTCCATCACGATTTCGTCTAAGCATCTCGGATCCATCCTTCTTAGGCCCTATACGCACTAAGCCACACGGCTGACCGTGTTATGCGGTTGAACTTGCGTGTAACCGCGTTACGGCTAACTGCAATCGCACGAGAAAAAACGAAGCACTTTGAAATATTTTTCGAAGAACTAAAAAAATACGAAGATAACTTTTTTAATTTTATGAGAATAAGTTTAAAATCGTTCGAAGAATTATTAGTTATTTTAAAACCCGTCATAACGAAGAAAGATACAAAATTTCGAAAATGTATTAAGGCTGAAGAAAAATTAGTCAATTATTGTCCGAGGGATTATAGGAACAAACCCCATCCTAAAATAGCCTTTACAACTTCTTGAAAGGATTTGGAATCTTATAAAATCCATACCTGGAAGGATCTATTATGGAAATAAACCCCTATTATAAAAGACTAAATATTTGTTTATTTATTTGTTTACTAAAAAGTAATATTGTAAAAGAATCAAATTGATTGCAAAGTAAAATGTAGTTCCTACATTCCTTTATTCCAAATTCTTTACCACGACGACGGTCACCCACAAAGGAAACGCATAGTGCGTATAGCAACCGCGCGGTTAACCGCAGAAGGAGCCGCAGCTCCCCAAGCGACCGCAGCAGTTGACGGCCAGCCGCATCTCAATGCAAATGAATATATACACAGTTATGTGCATTTTGTTGTGTGCGGTCACCCGTGCGGCTGACCGCATAGCGGCTAGCTACTAAGTACGTATGGGCTCCTATAACGTCTAATTATAGATTTAGCGTTGTTTTTATTAATACCTGCTATTTCTGCTAATTCTGCAATTGTTTTACATCCTTCATAATATTTTCTAAAAATCTCCTTTTTATCTAAACTTGTTTTAGAATAATTAACTCTACAGGGTTCAAGTACAAGTAATTCAACTGCGTATTCTATGATATGTCTTAACCTACGATAATTATTACAAATTTTATTGCTTCTTCGAAAAAGGTACGAATTATTATAATACGTTATTGAAACTTAAACAAAGCTTAAAACAAATATTTAACAAATTTTTTGCATTAAAAAATGTTTTTATTTCAGCGACGATCGTTAGAAATCTACATCTAAAATATGTCTACGTCGATGTGTCTTCTCAATAATCTCGAGTTATTGAGAAGACCCATCGGCATCGACAACGAAATTTTTATTTAAAAAAATCATTTCCGTCAATGTTATTATACAAAATATAATATAATTATTTCTTCAATTCGATTTTGAAATGTCTTCGAGTCTGAATGTGTGAAGCCGGGTTATTAAACTAATCTAACATAAAAACATTAATTGCAATAGTCTGTAAACCTCGACGACTAAACCGACACTTCCATTGATTAATAACCGATTTAATTATCTTTTTCTTTGTTCCAGGTGAGTTTCAATCCCAGTGCAAATCCCGAAAATTATCAAATAATTCGAATTGTTTTCTGAAAAGGTTTGTAAATTTTTTGAACTTCTGTTCGAAAATTTTAATCAAGACTTCAAATCAATATGATTAATAGTATATTACGTAACGAGAATTGTAAGAGGCACATTACGTACGACCGGAATAGTTACAGTTACGCGTAATTCCGCGAGTACATAATTACCTTACAACTCGAGTTATGTATTATACTTTATCTACGACCATACTAATTTGTTTCTGATTAATAAGATTATGTTTGATGTAACAAATTTATTTTTTATTAGGTTATGTTTATTTAATTATCATTATTTAACATTATAATAAAAAAACATTTGTATTTTCATATATAACTGTTACTCGACATTATTTAACTTGAAACAAATGAAAAGAAATACATTCTTATTGGTTACATACCTTATTATATAGTACTTATTTGGCTTAAATTGGAATAAGAGTGCTAATAGATATAGGCAACCCAATATAAGCAATGTCAATTTCAGTTAGTTTGAATTGTGGCACGCGAGGCACTGAACGTATGAGCACGTAATAGCAGCTCTAAACCAATCAGCGAATCCTAAGCCACACGCACGTGTGTGTTATCAATCATAACTTATCCTTAATAGCGGACTGTTACATACGTGTGTGGTATGATGTATTTACATAGTCCTCGAACTGTACAATAATTAGCATTTACAATAGTGGTCGTAGATAAAATAATCAACCAAATTTATATTAATTTGTAAAGAAAAAATATTATGGGCCGAGTTTAAAAAGATTAATTTAAAAAGGATTAATTTGAAACGAAAAAAGATTAATTTGAAGTTAAAAATCTATAATACACTTATCCTGATCGGATCAACCGAATTTCCTGGAACAATACGGCTACGGATTCAAAATGACATCGAATTGCAATCCCTATTACCAACCCAAAATCATATCTATAACATCTCTGTTTTAGAACCATATTTTTTCCTGGTTTATTTTTTTATTTTTTTTTAATTCAGCTGTTTTCTACCCTTTGGGTATAAGCCTCCCTCTTATTTTGCCAGTTGCCATGATTTTGCGCCTCCTGGTACCAGTTCAGTCCTGCCGCTCGTTTCAAGTCGTCGCTCCATCTCATTTGTGGTCTTCCTATGCTCCTTTTGTTGCTCCATGGTCTCCATCGAATTAGTTTGCCACTCCACTTATCCTGGTCTCTTGCTACGTGTCCCGCCCAGTCCCATTTCTGAGCGGCGGCGCGTCGCACGACATCATGAACCTTTGTTCTTCTCCTGATCCATTCATTTGTTTTCCTATCTCTTAATGATATCCCAAGTATTCTCCTCTCAATAGCTCTCTGGTTTACTTTAAGTTCGTCAAGTATAGCTTTCGTGAAGGTCCAAGTTTGTGACCCGTAAGTAGTTACTGGTAGGATACACTGGTTGTATAATTCGGTTTTGAGGTTTAGGGGTATGTCCATATTCAAGATGTCTTTAATTTTGGCATATGCCGCCCAGGTTTGCCGTATTCTCTCATTTATTTCGAGTTCTTGGTTAGCCTTGCCTATAGTTAGTGTTTGTCCTAGGTATTTGTATGCAGTTACTTTCTCGATTCTGTTGTCTCCTAGGGTAATTTCTCGATCGTCATCTACCTGGTTTATTATCCAATCAATATTAAAAATAATTTCTTCCATGGATTTACCAGCTACTGTCGTCTGCGTAATTTACTGTTTTAGATTGATTTAGTTTTAGATTGATGTACTATCCTGCGAATATTGAGATAACAAGTCTAAAACTTGATCAATTTGAAATTTCTTCTCCCAATTTTAGATAAATTTGTCTAAAATTTGATATATTTAGCATTAATTTAGAGATAATAACTCTAAGCCTGGCATAATCTGGACTAAAAATTTAAATCTTTTCGCAATTGTTGATAATTTTGTCTCAATTTCATAATGTCAAGTCTAAACCTTGGGATATCTAATATGAATCTCGATGTAGGCTTAAATTTGCAATTTCTTGTCTCAGTTTTAGGTAGATTTGTCGAAATGTCGAGATATCTTGCCTAAAACTCGAAAGATCAGGACTGAAACTGGAACGATCTGGACAAAAATTTGAATTTTCTTGCCCTAGTTTTAAATTAGTTTATTTAAAATTTGAGATATCTAACTTAAATCTTGAAATGTTAATTCCCAATCTCGAGCAATTTAGATTAATAGTTGAAATTTCTTCTCTGAATTTTAAATTATCTTATCGAAAATTTAACTTGTCTGATTTTTGGTCAGGTCTTTATCTTGAACAATCTGAATTAATAGTTGAAATTTCTTTTAAAAGGTTTCGATTATTTCGTCTAAAATTCGAGTCTTGTATTATTCTTGAGATATCAGTTGTGAATCTCGAACTATCTATACTTTTATAATTTTATTTAATTATCTGTAAAAGTTACAACACTAACACTATATAGATTATATTTAGATAATATATTGTAATTTATATCACTTTTTATGCAAATTCAAATAAATTTCAAATATTAACATGTTATAGATAAAATAGGCACGCTTCGATAACTACAGTTGCATACACTATAGTTATCGAGGCATGTCTACACATCCAAGTCAAGCTTTTGTACATTTAAGTAAAGTTGATTGCATAACTCTCTATATAACTTAAGTCACGAACATTTAAATTACTCCACTACATATTTACATTTTTTGAAGTTCTTCATTATTCATTTTGGGAAATATATTTATATCAGTTTTCTAATTATATTTAAGTTTGTCCAATAGATAATTCATTTTTATTACTCATGCCGGATAAGTACTATTTTTACCCGTTTTTTAGTGCGACAAATGGCTGTTTTTGGCTGTATTACACATAGGTTACACTTATTACTCTTAACTTGGGTAACGCACACTATTAGTGCGACAAATGGCTGTTTGTCTATATTACCACATAACTTAAGCGCATTGCAAATATTCATTCAGACAAGTATTCTTGTCGCACGCAAATTATGCTTGGCGCCCGCAAATTATTCTTGGTGCACGCAAATATTCATTAAAAATAGCTACATTAAAAAAAAAACAATTGAATAAATAAAATAAAAACAATCAAAACCTCAATATTAAAAAAGTGACAGAAATTATTTTTTCATTACAAAATAAAATAAAGGAAACGTTTTAAAATGACTGTAAATTCTGTGGTGATACCGGAGACTGATGAGAGTTCTAATGGTGAATCCACACCACCGGAGACAATTGAAAAATGAAATTCTTCGTTTTTGATTATACTAATATTATATATTTTTTTTATGGCCCCTGCACCCCAAACTTCTAAGATCCGTCCCCTAAGATACGTCCCCTCGCATGGGTAATAAATATTTTTATCTGCAACTCGTGCGATATTGTCAATTGCCCTCTCGAGCGAATGAGCGCCCAATTTCGCTGTCGTGGGCAATTTACAACTTACCGCCCTAGTTGCACAATATACTATTTCTATATAGAGATAATTTGTTGGGAATACCGATCTCACATTACTTATCTACATTATCTATATTATCTAAATTATCTACATTATCTATATTATTTACGTTTGTTTCGAAATTAATTTGTTTTTATGAAAGATAACAGTTTTAAGTCAATTCTAAAGTAACCATTATGTACACTTATCTACATTATGTAAATATTTAATGGACTTTTTAGTAGTAAATTCAATTGCTGTATAACTTTAGATATAGGTTTTTTACATTAAATTCAATTAAATAAATAGATTCGACCTGTTCGTAGCTCTATAATATTAAATCTTATTAAGACTATGAACAAATACCAAGTTGAAACAACTACTTACGACAACAGATATTTTCATGTTATTACTAGTCCCAGCGGACTTTCGTGCCGGCTACGGTGGTAATGACCACCTTCATACCATCAAGATTCTCATCGAAAAGTGCATAGAGTACTGGCCGCTGGTTCTTATCTTCTTTGACTATGAAAAGGCTTTCGACACAATCAACCACAGCGCAATGCTTAAATCTCTCGCTGACTGCAGAGTTGACTACCGATACACAAACAGCATCAAACACGTGTATAAAAATGCAACCGCCTGCATAAGGCTACACGAAGACACTCCTGACTTCAAGAGAGGGCGAGGCGTGCGACAGGGAGATGTTATTTCCCCCAAGTTATTTACAACCCTCTTAGAATACATCTTTAAAAGTGTCAGCTTCAAGAATTTCGGAATCAACATCAATGGCGAAAAACTTAATCATCTACGTTAACCATCTAACATCATCATTAGCTTCGCTGATGACATAATATTAATAACAGATTGCCTTGGTGAGGCACAAACGATGCTAGATGAGCTAGAGTTAGCCTCCAAGAAGGTGGGCCTGAGTGTCAACGTCAGCAAAACTATGGTCATGACTAATTTAATTGCAAGCACAAATCTAACTCTTAACATCTCAAAAATGGAACAAGTATACTCGTGCAAGTATCCGGGGCACGAGATTCTCTTGAGCAGAGACAACCAAGCTTGTGAGTTGTCAAGAAGAATTGATTAGCCTGAGCAGCCTTTGGAAAGCTAGGCTATGTCCTAAGATCCGACATTCTCATCTGCCTTAAAAGGAGAGTCTTCTATTGCGTCTTACCTGTACTAACATATGGGGCCGAAACATTAACCTTAACAAAACGCACAGCTAACAAAGTCAAAATAGGACAGAGAGTCTGTCTCTGAGAGACAAGGTTCTGCACACAACTATGAGGGGAAGATTGGAGTAACCGACGCCATCGGGAGAATTGCCAACCTTAACTGGAATTGGGCGGGACACGTGGCCAGAGTCAGTGATGACAGATGGACGAGAAGGGTGACGTAAACGTAACGATGCATTCCGAAACAAAGGAAGACCACCCACTCGATGGTCACACGATCTTAAGCGTATCCATCCCAATTCGATGAGAGCAGCACGGGAGAGAGGGGGATGGAAGTTGTTACGAGAAGCTTTTGTGCAGCAGTGGACAAGTATAGCTGGATGATGATGATGATGACTAGTCCCAGTACATTTTCACGTCACTAACGGAATTAAACGAATAACATTGTTTTTAAAATCATTTTTGTCTATTTAAATTAAGTGAATAGCTATCTGCAGACGCGTTTCGAGATTTATCTCTCAACAGTGCTGCTTTGCTTTTTGTAATTGTAAATTGGAATACACTTACATTAGCTTGAAAACCTCATGGATGACTGTCTAGTGCTGTTGATGACATGTAGTGACATGAAATGTCATGACATGACATGGTGATATGACTGTCTAGTGCTGTTAGTGACATGTAGTGGGACTAGTAATAGCATGAAAATATCTGTAGAATAATTCAAATACCTGTGTGATGTTATCACGAAAGTAATCGTTTCAACATGAGATTTGTTTTCATAGTCTTAATATGACTTAATATTATAGAGCTACGAACAGTTGGAATATATTTATGTATTCAAGGTGTATGTCGTCTTTAATAAGTTTGTATGATTGTATCTATAATTAGTATGGTTTTACCAATATTGAGCTTTCTTATTTCAATTTTATATTATTTTATCTAAAATTAGAGATATCTAGTCTAAATCTTGATAGATCCAATCAGAATGTTGAACAGTTAGATCTAAATATTATCTAAACTCTGAGGTAGCTACTCTGATACGTGAGATATTATGTGTGAGTCTTAAACAATCTAGACCAGGAGTCGGCAACCCTCGGCTTTTTTCTTTGGTTTTCTCTTCTCAAGTTGTGTGGCTCTTCAACTTGTCTATAACATGTATTTTAAGTTTATTGGAACAAATTAAATTTTTAATCGAGAACGCGGGCAATTTTGAGATTTCGAATGTCGTCGGGGTGGTCGAAATAATTGGCGTCGATTGAGGGGTAGTGAAAGGGGCTGCGGGAGCGCAAACGGACTCTCCCGCGTGATTTCGGACGGAGCAATAAAGGCATCAAAGTCTAAGAATCTTTCTTCGCTGTCGGTTTGTAAACGGTGTTGTATAAAATATCGGTGAGGCCCAGAACTCTTCGCACCTTTACTCCACCATCCGAGTTTATACTGGCCGGCGCCATGTGGAATAGTATGTCGGGCCAGGACCGATTCCCATAAATGGTGTTCACAAACGCCAAACCTTCAACGCCTCCAAGCGTCGTCATCGGTCCTTTACCTCTGGTTATATACCGCATTGTCATTTGAAACGCTTGGAAACGGTTTTGCACTATAGAAATCGGTTTGTCAACCAGGAAAGTTAATCCACCCATCCCTACATGATCCTGCAGATTATCTCCAACTGGAAGATCTTTAATAACAGGAATTCCTAACGATCCCAAATGATCTCTAGATCCAAATCCACTTAACATCATAATCTGTGGGGTGTTAATCGACCCGGCTGATAAAATAACTTCTTTCTTAGCCATAACCACTTGCTTTCTTCCGCTCCTAACAAACTCAACAACATACGCTTTTATCGACGAGAGATTTATCAAAACTCTTGTGACATGGGCATTAAGCGCGAAATGGATATTTTTCCTTAACTTAATCGGTCTTAAGAAAGCTTTAGCTGTGGAACATCTAGTTCCTCTTCTTATAGTCTCTTGTGCTACCATGAACCCAGCTTGCTCAGCCCCATTTATATCCCGGTTCTCATAACCCATCCTAACTCCAGCTTCGACGAAAGCCAAAACGAACGGCGTCCTCCAAGGAGATTCCTGCACGGTTAAGTAACCTCCACTTGAATGATAGGGAGTTTGGGCTAAATAAGAATTTCTGTTATCTTCGCTCTTCTTGAAATATTTCAAGACCTCTTCGTAGCCCCAACCAGGATTTCCAAGTCTCTCCCATAAATCATAATCCTTCTTGTTTCCTCTAACGTATAACATTTAGTTTAAAACATTTGAAGCTCCTAGGACTTTTCCTGTGGGCCAATTACATCTTCCGTTTTTCATGCCAAGGCAGGCTTTTCCCGTCGGCTCAATTTTGTAGGACCAATCAAATTTAGAAAGTTGCAGGTAAGCTGCTAAACTGGGAACATCTGAAATTTCGATTTCATCGAGACCGGCTTCTAGTAGGATGGTTGACCAGTTGGGGATTTTGCTTAGGCAGAAGGCTACTACAGCGCCGGCGGAGCCACCGCCTACTACTACGAAGTCATATTCGCGGTGCAGGTTTTTGGCATTTATGGGGAGTGATTCTGGGTCTAGGTCTAGGTGATTCTTGTAGTTGTCGTAGGTTACGCCGGCCAAGAGGAGGGGGATTAGTCAGAGGGATGAACCGACGATTGGAATTTTTTTTCTCAATTCAAATTGATTGTCTTGTCTAAAATTTAGAGCTAGTCTAAGTCTTGAGATATCTAGTCAGAATGCTGAACAACCTAGACAAATTTTAAATTTCAGGTTTCAATTAAAAAAAAAATCGAAATTTTTGCTTATCATATCAAAAAATTGAGATATTTAGTCTTTATTTTTAACAATATGGTTCTAAATTTTTTAATTTGGAGCCTTTATCTATTATCAAATTCAAAATATTATATAGATTGACACATTACATAGCTAGTTACATAAATTCTTAAAAAAAGGTTATTTACATGACTAGAGCATTATCCATATCTGGTAAATACACTATTTAAACTATTTCACTGATTTTAAATCCTTCAAAGTCTTAATCAACGATGACACATATACTAAATATAGGTAGATCGTTTTGCAAACTTCCTTCGTCACTGTAGAAACTTTAGAAAGTTTTTTCTTCTTTTGGACTAGAATTTCAATTTTGATCAATTTGGCCTTCAATACTTTTTCTCACAAAATATTTACAATTTCCTTAACCAATCCTCCTTAATCAAATCAGCCCCCTTTTCCCCAACCATAATCGCAGGAGCGTTCGTGTTACCACTAGGTATCGTCGGCATAATCGACGCGTCAACAACCCTCAACCCCCTAACACCATACACTCGCAGTCTGGGATCAACCACGGCTTCCCTGTCCCAGTCAGGCCCCATTTTACAAGTCCCCACAGGATGATAAATAGTCATGGAAATTGTTCGAATGTGACACTCCCAATACTCGTCGGATCCAAAGACTCGATCCCGACAATTCGGGAAAGGAATCGTGTGCAGTTTCGAGTTGAATTTCGAGAACGCGGGCGATTTTGAGATTTCTATTGCAATTTTGGCGCCTTCGACGAGGGTTCGGATATCATCGGGGTGGTCGAAATAATTCGCGTCGATTGAGGGGTAGTGGAATGGGCTGCGGGAGCGCAAACGGACTCTCCCGCGTGATTTCGGACGCAGCAATAAAGGCATCAAGGTCCAAGAATCTCTGTTAGCTATCGGTTTGTAAACGGTGTTGTATAAAATATCGGTCAGGCCAAGAACTCTTCGCACCTTTACTCCACCATCCGAGTTTATACTGGCCGGCGCCATGTGGAATTGTATGTCGGGCCAAGACCGATTCCCATAAATGGTGTTCACAAACGCCAAACCTTCAACGCCTCCAAGCGTTGTCATCGGTCCTTTACCTCTGGTTATATACCGCATTGTCATTTGAAACGCTTGGAAACGGTTTTGCACTATAGAAATCGGTTTGTCAACCAGGAAAGTTAATCCACCCATCCCTACATGATCCTGCAGATTATCTCCATCTGGAAGATCTTTAATAACAGGAATTCCTAACGATCCCAAATGATCTCTAGGTCCAATTCCACTTAACATCATAATCTGTGGGGTGTTAATCGACCCGGCTGATAAAACAACTTCTTTCTTAGCCATAACCACTTGCTTTCTTCCGTTCCTAACAAACTCAACACCATACGCTTTCATCGACGAGGGATTTATCAGAACTCTTGTGACATGGGCATTAAGCGCGAAATGGATATTTTTCCTTAACTTAATCGGTTTTAAGAAAGCTTTAGCTGTGGAACATCTAGTTCCTCTTCTTATAGTCCCTTGTGCTACCATGAACCCAGCTTGCTCAGCTCCATTTATATCCCGGTTCTCATAACCCATCCTAACTCCAGCTTCGACGAAAGCCAAAACCAACGGCGTCCTCCAAGGAGATTCCTGCACAGTTAAGTAACCTCCACTTGAGTGATAGGGAGTTTGGGCTAAATAAGGATTGCTGTTATCTTCGCTCTTCTTGAAATATTTCAAGACCTCTTCGTAGTCACAAGCTGGATTTCCAAAATCTCTCCCATAAATCATAATCTTGCTAGTTTCCTCTAACATATAACATGATGTTTCAACCGCATGAACCTCCTAGGACTTTTGCTGCTCTGGGCCAATTATATCTACCGACATCCTAGCCAAGGCAGGCACTTCTCATCGGCTCAATTTTGTAGGACCAATCAAATTTAGAAAGTTGCAGGTAAGCTGCTAAGCTGGGAACATCTGAAATTTCGTTTTCATCGGGGCCGGCTTTTAGTAGGAGGGTTGACCAGTTGGGGATTTCGCTTATTCGGGAGGCTACTACAGCGCCAGCGGAGCCACCGCCTACTACTACGAAGTCATTTTCGCGGTGCTGGCTTTTTGGCGTTTGTTGGGGGTGATTCTGGGTCTAGGTGATTCTGGTAGTTGTGGTAGGTTACGCCGACCAAGAGGAGGGGGATTAGCCAGAGGGATGAACCGACGATTGAAATTTCTTGTCTCAATTCAAATTGATTGTCTTGTCTAAAATTTAGAGCTAGTCTAAGTCTTGAGATATCTAGTCAGAATGCCGAACAACCTAGACAAATTTTAAATTTCAGGTTTCATTTAAAAAAAAATCGAAATTTTGGCTTATATCAAAAAATTGAGATATTTACTCTTTATTTAAATCAATATAGTCTAAATTTCTAAATTTGGAGCCTTTATCTATTCTCAAATTGTAAATATTATATAGATTACCACATTACATATCTAGATACATAATTTCTTAAAAAATGTTATTTACATGACTAGAGCATTATCCATATCTGGTAAATACACTATTTAAACTATTTCACTGATCTTAAATCCTTCAAAGTCTTAATCAACGATGACACATATCTACTAAATATAGGTAGATCGTTTTGCAAACTTCCTTCGTCACTGTAGAAACTTTAGAATGTTTTTTCTTCTTTTGGACTAGAATATCAATTTTGACCAATTTGGCCTTCCATTCGAATTCTCCTGGATACTTTTTCTCACAAAATATTTACAATATCCTTAACCAATCCTCCTTAATCAAATCAGCCCCCTTTTCCCCAACCATAATCGCTGGTGCGTTCGTGTTACCACTAGGTATCGTCGGCATAATCGACGCATCAACAACCCTCAACCCCCTTACACCATACACTCTCAGTCTGGGATCAACCACGGCTTCCCTGTCCCAGTCAGGCCCCATTTTACAAGTCCCCACAGGATGATAAATAGTCATTGAAATCGTTCGAATGTGACACTCCCAATACTCGTCGGATCCAAAGACTCGATCCCGACAATTCGGGAAGGGAATCGTGTGCAGTTTCGAGTTGAATTTCGAGAACGCGGGCGATTTTGAGATTTCTATGGCGATTTTGGCACCTTCGACGAGTGTTCGGATGTCGTCGGGGTGGTCGAAATAATTCGCGTCGATTGAGGGGTAGTGGAAGGGGCTGCGGGAGCGCAAACGGACCCTCCCGCGTGATTTCGGACGCAGCAATAAAGGCATCAAGGTCCAAGAATCTCTGTTAGCTATCGGTTTGTAAACGGTGTTGTATAAAATATCGGTCAGGCCAAGAACTCTTCGCACCTTTACTCCACCATCCGAGTTTATACTGGCCGGCGCCATGTGGAATTGTATGTCGGGCCAAGACCGATTCCCATAAATGGTGTTCACAAACGCCAAACCTTAAACACCTCCAAGCGTCGTCATCCGTCCTTTACCTCCGGTTATATACCGCATTGTCATTTGAAACGCTTGGAAACGGTTTTGCACTATAGAAATCGGTTTGTCAACCAGGAAAGTTAATCCACCCATCCCTACATGATCCTGCAGATTATCTCCAACTGGAAGATCTTTAATAACAGGAATTCCTAACGATCCCAAATGATCTCTAGGTCCAATTCCACTCAACATCATAATCTGTGGGGTGGAAATCGACCCGGCTGATAAAATAACTTCTTTCTTAGCCATAACCACTTGCTTTCTTCCGCTCCTAACAAACTCAACAACATACGCTTTTATCGACGAGAGATTTATCAAAACTCTTGTGACATGGGCATTAAGCGCGAAATGGATATTTTTCCTTAATTTAATCGGTCTTAAGAAAGCTATAGCTGTGGAACATCTAGTTCCTCTTCTTATAGTCTCTTGTGCTACCATGAACCCAGCTTGCTCAGCCCCATTTATATCCCGGTTCTCATAACCCATCCTAACTCCAGCTTCGACGAAAGCCAAAACGAACGGCGTCCTCCAAGGAGATTCCTGCACGGTTAAGTAACCTCCACTTGAATGATAGGGAGTTTGGGCTAAATAAGAATTTCTGTTATCTTCGCTCTTCTTGAAATATTTCAAGACCTCTTCGTAGCCCCAACCAGGATTTCCAAGTCTCTCCTATAAATCATAATCCTTCTTGTTTCCTCTAACGTATAACATTTAGTTTAAAACATTTGAAGCTCCTAGGACTTTTCCTGTGGGCCAATTACATCTTCCGTTTTTCATGCCAAGGCAGGCTCTTCCCGTCGGCTCAATTTTGTAGGACCAATCAAATTTAGAAAGTTGCAGGTAAGCTGCTAAGCTGGGATCATCTGAAATTTTGTTTTCATCGGGACCGGCTTCTAGTAGGATGGTTGACCAGTTGGGGATTTTGCTTAGGCAGAAGGCTACCACAGCGCCGGCGGAGCCACCGCCTACTACTACGAAGTCATATTCGCGGTGCAGGTTTTTGGCATTTATGGGGAGTGATTCTGGGTCTAAGTCTAGGTGATTCTAGTAGTTGTCGTAGGTTACGCCGGAGAAGAGGAGGGGGATTAGCCAGAGGGATGAACCGACGATTGAAATTTCTTTTCTCAATTCAAATTGATTGTCTTGTCTAAAATTTAGAGCTAGTCTAAGTCTTGAGATATCTAGTCAGAATGCTGAACAACCTAGAAAAATTTTAAATTTCAGGTTTTAATTTAAAAAAAAATCGAAATTTTTGCTTATCATATCAAAAAATTGAGATATTTACTCTTTATTTTTAACAATATAGTTCTAAATTTTTTAATTTGGAGCCTTTATCTATTATCAAATTCAAAATATTATATAGATTGACACATTACATAGCTAGTTACATAAATTCTTAAAAAAAGGTTATTTACATGACTAGAGCATTATCCATATCTGGTAAATACACTATTTAAACTATTTCACTGATTTTAAATCCTTCAAAGTCTTAATCAACGATGACACATATACTAAATATAGGTAGATCGTTTTGCAAACTTCCTTCGTCACTGTAGAAACTTTAGAAAGTTTTTTCTTCTTTTGGACTAGAATTTCAATTTTGATCAATTTGGCCTTCAATACTTTTTCTCACAAAATATTTACAATTTCCTTAACCAATCCTCCTTAATCAAATCAGCCCCCTTTTCCCCAACCATAATCGCAGGAGCGTTCGTGTTACCACTAGGTATCGTCGGCATAATCGACGCGTCAACAACCCTCAACCCCCTAACACCATACACTCGCAGTCTGGGATCAACCACGGCTTCCCTGTCCCAGTCAGGCCCCATTTTACAAGTCCCCACAGGATGATAAATAGTCATTGAAATCGTTCGAATGTGACACTCCCAATACTCGTCGGATCCAAAGACTCGATCCCGACAATTCGGGAAAGGAATCGTGTGAAGTTTCGAGTTGAATTTCGAGAACGCAGGCGATTTTGAGATTTCTATCGCGATTTTGGCACCTTCGACGAGGGTTCGGATGTCGTCGGGGTGGTCGAAATAATTCGCGTCGATTGAGGGGTAGTGGAAGGGGCTGCGGGAGCGCAAACGGACTCTCCCGCGTGATTTCGGACGCAGCAATAAAGGCATCAAGGTCCAAGAATCTCTGTTAGCTATCGGTTTGTAAACGGTGTTGTATAAAATATCGGTCAGGCCAAGAACTCTTCGCACCTTTACTCCACCATCCGAGTTTATACTGGCCGGCGCCATGTGGAATTGTATGTCGGGCCAAGACCGATTCCCATAAATGGTGTTCACAAACGCCAAACCTTCAACGCCTCCAAGCGTTGTCATCGGTCCTTTACCTCTGGTTATATACCGCATTGTCATTTGGAACGCCTGGAAACGGTTTTGCACTATAGATATCGGTTTGTCAACCAGGAAAGTTAATCCACCCATTCCTACATGATCCTGCAGATTATCTCCAACTGGAAGGTCTTTAATAACAGGAATTCCTAACGATCCCAAATGATCTCTAGGTCCAATTCCACTCAACATCATAATCTGTGGGGTGTTAATCGACCCAGCTGATAAAATAACTTCTTTCTTAGCCATAACCACTTGCTTTCTTCCGTTCCTAACAAACTCAACACCATACGCTTTCATCGACGATGGATTTATCAGAACTCTTGTGACATGGGCATTAAGCGCGGTATGGATATTTTTCCTTAACTTAATCGGTCTTAAGAAAGCTTTAGCTGTCGAACATCTTGTTCCTCTTCTTATAGTCCCTTGTGCTACCATGAACCCAGCTTGCTCAGCTCCATTTATATCCCGGTTCTCATAACCCATCCTTACTCCAGCTTCGACGAAAGCCAAAACCAACGGCGTCCTCCAAGGAGATTCCTGCACGGTTAGGTAACCTCCACTGGAATGATAGGGAGTTTGGGCTAAATAAGGATTTCTGTTATCTTCGCTTTTCTTGAAATATTTCAAGACCTCTTCGTAGCCCCAACCCGGATTTCCAAGTCTCTCCCATAAATCATAATCCTTCTTGTTTCCTCTAACGTATAACATATAGTTTAAAACGCTGGAACCTCCTAGGACTTTTCCTCTGGGCCAATTACATCTTCCGTTTTTCATGCCAAGGCAGGCCCTTCCCGTCGGCTCAATTTTGTAGGACCAATCCAGTTTAGAAAGTTGCAGGTAAGCTGCTAAGCTGGGAACATCTGAAATTTCGTTTTCATCGGGGCCGGCTTCTAGTAGAAGGGTTGACCAGTTGGGGATTTCGCTTAGGCGGGAGGCTACTACAGCGCCGGCAGAACCACCGCCTACTACTACGAAGTCATATTCGCGGTGCAGGTTTTTGGCGTTTATTGGTGGTGATTCTGGGTCTAGGCGGTTGTAGTTGTGGTAGGTTACGCCGGCCAAGAGGAGGGGGATTAGCCAGAGGGATGACCCGACGATGCCGATGGTTTTCAAGGCGGTGCTGATGAACAGAGTTTCCAGGACCATTTTGATTTAGCTTTTGGTATATCTGAAAACAAACAGATTTTAGATCTTGACAAATACAGGTTTATAGATTTTATTTGTTTCTGAAATTTCAGACAAACGAATATTTAAAAAAAAATTAAAAAGTAAAATTATTGCAAAACACTCTCGAAGTGGCGTGGCGTCTGTAGTTTCGCCAGCGATTATATTTACTATCATAATTTTTGAAAACAAAAGAGGGGGCTATTGCCATTGTACATACCTGCCCAATGCTTCCCCAACATACGATAAAAAATTGAACAGCATTTAATTTTGAAACATGGAATAGTAAACAGCAATCAATTCTGTTCAAATTCTCACAGACGCAACACGGATATTCAAGTTATAACTTTATTAACTGGCAGTTTTGCGAAAGAAGTTTTAAAAGTTTTTGTGTTATATATAGATTAAGAAATAAAAATTTACTTAAAAATCGGTTTATCTTATACAACAAATATTTTTGACCCAGACGAAAAAGACGATTATTTAAATTTTGTATTTTTTTTTTAATTTGGCCAACTACTGAACTTTTGACCGTAAAGAACTTTTGACTTCAAGGACTTTTTGGTTTTTCTTCTTTTCTCCTCCTAGAACCCCTTCATGCGTTCGCTTCTTTTCTTTCTCTCCTCATCGGAAATGATCCGTTCGGGCCTCCTCATTTTTTGGTTTCACCTGAAATGCTTTTAAACTGTCTACTCTCCTTCTAAACTCTCTTTTGTTGTGGGCCTTCTGTAGTGTGATTCCAACTTCTGCCCCATCTACTCATTTAGATGTGGCCTTTAACCTAATGATGTAGTTGAAGATTCTTTTGGTTAGTCTTCATTCATTCATTCTTAGTAGGCGTTCGTAGAACTTCAACCTCCGCTTCCTCATTGTGTGATCTTCTCAGTATATTTGTAGAGTTCTTCGTTTTTCCTCATCCTCCAAGTCTCATCAGTAGTTTTCTGTGGTCCTCCTTTCTTTGTTTTCCTGTTCTTGATTCTCCCATTTTTTATTTAATTAAGACAATCCGAGGCGTACAATCCGTTAGGTTCTTCTTCTTTAGGTTGTACTACCGATTTATAGTGCCTGGCTTTGGTCTTGTAGGATAATACCCGTTTCTTGTACTTGTTCTTCGTCAGCTTGTAGGACAGCTTATTTGCCTCCTTATTTAGTCCGTTGGGTTGGATCCATTCCCTCAGGTATAAACTTCTCTGTTCTCCTTATCTTCTCATGATTTCCTTTCATGTACCTCTCACTTTAGTGCTTGTACTCCATATATTCTGTAATTTGAAGACCCGTTTTTACTGCGATTCCATGAATACACTCTAGCATCTTTCGAGCATATTCTCGGTTATTGGATAAGATAGCAAGGTCGTCGTCAAAAGCTAAAAATTTGATTTCCAGGTTTTTCCTTTCCCTCCCAAGGCGTATTCCTCTTATTTTTCCAAATTCAGGGCCACTTCCGAGGTTTTAATTATTTTTTCCATTATGATGTAGAGGAGCATTGGGGATAATCCATCTCTTATTATTATTATTATTCTGTTTTCTTTTCTTCTTCTTGAAATTCCGCCCTTATCGGGTTTTGGAAACCATCACCATAATCCGGACCTTGTCTACAGTTCGTACGAACTACGAGTTCTACGGGCGTGCAACCAAACCACTCATTTGTCCCTTAGATACCTATGCTTCGCAAATAAAACGTAAGGACCGAAGTGGGGACACTAGGATCCCCCACCAATTTCTCGAAAATTTAGCTGCTAAATATACCCAAAATATAAAATTTATTTCAAATTTATTTTCATCTGACCCAACCTGACCTGATTTAACCTAAGGGCAACGAGGGGGGGCTAACTAGAGGGCGACGAGGGGGGCTAACCTAAGGGGAACGAGGGGGACTTACCTAAGGGCAACGAGGTGGGATAACCTAAGGCAACGAGGGGGGTCTAACCTAAGGGCGACGAGGGGGCTAATCTAAGGGCGATGAGGGGGGTCTAACCTAAGGGCAACGAGGGGGGTATAACCTAAGGGCGATGAGGGGGGTCTAACCTAAGGGCAACGTGTGGGGTATAACCTAAGGGCGTTGAGGGGGGTCTAACCGCATATCATCTGCGTACATTATGATGGTTACTCCTTTTGGAATTCCTGTTTTAAGGACTCCATCGTAGTAAATGTTCCATAACGTGGGTCCCAGGACAGAGTCTCGCACGTACTTCCATGTCAGCACTTTCCCCTACCAGTAGTGTTCTTTCTTCCAGGTAGCTTTGAATCATTCGTGTTTTCCTTCTCTCTAATTCTGCCACTATTTCTCTCCACGGCTCTTGTAGTTAATCTGTTTTAACCTGATTTTCCATCTGATGGAACTTACCAAGTTTAAAGACGACGTGGAGGAAGCTACGCTAGGACCTACGCTATATCATCTGCGTACCCTATGCTGGTTAGTTGTTTTGGAATTTCTATTTTAAGGACTCCGTCGTAGTAAATGTTCCACAACGTGGGTCCCAGGACAGAGCCGTAGGGAACGACGCACGTTACTTCCATCTCACAACTTTCTCTTACCAGTAGTGCTCTTTCTTCAAGATAGCATTGAATTATTCGTATTAGGTATGGAACTATTTTCCTTCTCTCTAATTCTGCCACTATTTCTCCCCACGGCTTTTGTAGTTAATTTGGTTTAAACTGATTAAACCTGATTTTCCATATGATGGTGCTTTCTAAGTACAAAGACGACGTGGAGGAAGCTGACAGAAGGTGTTGGTTATTATCGTGTCTTCTTTTGATAGAACTAGTCCAATCTGTCTACTCGTTCATTGCGAAGCCTAGTCCGACCTTTCCGATAGTACCTGTCACTTCTTCTCGTCCAACCTTCGCATTTTGGTCCCCCATTATAATGAGGGCTTGATAGGTACACCAATAATACCTATCAAGCCCTCATTATAATGGTGAACCTAAATGCGAAGGTTGGACGAGAAGAAGTGACAG
Organism: Phosphuga atrata; assembly: GCA_944588485.1. Taxonomy (NCBI): domain Eukaryota; kingdom Metazoa; phylum Arthropoda; class Insecta; order Coleoptera; family Silphidae; genus Phosphuga; species Phosphuga atrata. Next base: position 49,917,429 of record OX155904.1, read on the forward strand.
GTACTATCGGAAAGGTCGGACTAGGCTTCGCAATGAACGAGTAGACAGATTGGACTAGTACTATATCGATGACTTTATCTCGATTTAGATGTTGGTAATACGACTCTATTTTTTTTTCGTCCTTATCTGCTGTAGGTGCATATACTTGAAATTACGACGAAATTGGATACCGTATGCTTTACTCTCTTGCCGACAATTATTGCCACTACATATCGATAAGAGGCATCGTGGTTGGAGGCAGTATTTATTCAAAAACCAGCCGGTTTCAGGTCTGGGAAGAGTTGTACATCTTAAGTGCTGAAACTCACAAAGCATATTGAAGATGGGCTTGAAAGGAAAGATATCACAGGAGCTGAATTTATAGATCTAACAGCAGCCTACGACACAGTTAATCACAAACAGCTTATCCTGAAACTATATAAGGCTACCAAAGATTATCAAGTAACCTGTTTCATATGGAAGCTTCTTGAAAATAGGAAATTCTTTGTTGAATTTCAGGGGCGAAGAAACAGATGCAGATCACATATGAACGAATTACCCCAAGTTAGTGTGCTTGCTCCTGCGCTATTCAATATCTACACCAACGATCAACCATTATCTGAGGACACGCAGAGTTTCATTTATGCAGATGACTGTGCCAATACTGCCCAAGCCAGTTACTTTGATTCTGTTCAGCAGAAGCTGACCAAAGCATTAATAGAACTACCAGCCTACTACATAGAAAATCAGCTGAGACCAAATCCTAGTAAAACACAGACTTGTGCTTTTCACCTTAAGAATCAGCAAGCAGCCCGAACTCTGAAAATTACCTGGGTTGGAGTCATGCTAAACCACTGTATGTTTCCAAAATACCTAGGACTCACCCTTGACTGCTCTCTACTGCTTTGAGGAAACATTGCTTGAACGCCAAACAAAAAGTGGCTGCTGCAAGTGCAGAAATAACATTATAAGGAAGGCACTGGAACTGGCACAACATGGGGAGCACACCCTGGTACCGTCAGAACCTCTTCCCTGGCTCTATGCTTCTCGGCTGGAGAATATAATGTCCCATAATGGTCCAGATCTAGCCACGCCAAAATGGTCGATGTGGCTCTCAATGATTCTTGCCGTATCATCACCGGCTTTTCAAAACCCACTCCACTGGATAAATTATACAGCTTAGCTGGTATTGCCCCACCTGACATTCGTCGAGATATTGCCAATTAGGAGAAAAAGAAGGCTCTAACATCTGAAACACACCCTCTATATGGATATGAGCCAGCAAATTCACGACTCGAATAAAAAAGAAGCTTCCTGAAATCAACAGTGACTCTCGCCGGGACACAAAAGCAATCTCATGTGGATTGGTGGCGAGCAATGTTTAGTAGCACTAAAGACTGACCGAAGCCAAGCGAGAACTACCTCCTCGCTACAGAGAGGAATGGAGTACATGGAGATCACTCAACAGACTACGGAGTCAGTCAGGAGTAGCAAGATCTAAAACCACCTTGATAAAATGAGGTTTCCAAGTGTAGTCTTTGTTATGTGACTGTGAAGAAATCCAGACGACCTCCCATCTGCTCCAATGTAAACAGTGGTCGACGACATGTACTGTGAATGACTTACTGCATGCCTCACCAAATGCACTAGAGGTTGCCAACTTTTGGGCGTCTTTAACCTAAATGAACTATGTGTTATACAGTGTGGGATCTCATATAACTACATGTCTTTCTATATCTAATGTTTCAATTGTATTCTTTCATGCTTCTTTATTTGCAAATGTAAGTGTTTCTGACACGAATAAAAAAAAAGGATATCCACAGAGGATCTTTAATTCAGTGGTTTCTACTTGCCTTCTGAATTCCTATACCGTTGGCCACTATCATGGCACTTCCGCTTTGAACGCCTGATCTAGACCCTGTGGCAAAGGAGGTTTTGGTAGGATTAGGTTAGGATATGCTTACCTCCCGAGATTTGGGAGTGGGAGTGAAAAAAAGGCTTGCATAGGCAGGGTCGCATCCCTGAAATAGGTCTATCCCAGTACCTACCCGCTACCTGCCGTTGCTTTCTTTTAGTTAACATGTTTTCTTTTAGTTTGTGTAAAATAAACATGTTCTAAAGTTAATATATTGTATTTATTATCCGATTCAAATCAAATTTGTTTTTAGTTATTTGCTAACGATATGTTTGCCGCAGGTTCCAAAGGCCCCTTGGCATAAACAGTGTCATGAAAAGTCGCGCCAGTAACTAAGTGTTAAATATTCACAAATTGCCCTTTTATCATTATTATCAATTACATTTCTCTGAAATTGCAATCACAAAATACATAATTTTTACCTTCTATATAAACACGCACAATCCCTCAAATACGATTATTTTTGTCTTGACTAGATTTTCGAAAACTTCCTCTGAACTCCGCTATCTGTCAGGTGGTCGCATTTCCATCAACTCGGTGCAAAAATCTCCAGATTCCCGCCGACTTCCCAAAATCATGCACATGGCACCAACCAAATCCAACAAAAGAAAAACAACCTTTAACACATCTTGTCCAACCTAAAACAAAAATTAAAACATTTACAATTTCAACTGTACCAGTTCACATAAATTATTTCATTTTGAAGAATCCAATGTTAATCAATAATCTAATGTTAATAATGAACAATCTAAGTTAATTAGGGTTCCGTACCGAAAACAGAACCCTTATAGGATCACTTTATTGTCCGTCTGTCTGTCTGTCTGTCTGTCCGTCTGTCCGTCTGTCCGACTGCCCGTCTGTCGGTCTGTCCGTCTGTCCGTCCGTCCGTCCGTCCGTTCGTCTGTCTGTCTGCAAATACCATTTTTTCTCAGGAACGCGTAGAGGTAACAAGTTGAAATTTGTATCAAATACTTGGGTCTGCGGTATCTTTTAGCTGTGAAGAAATCAAACTTGTAAGTCAACGCGATCAAAAGATATGACCGTTTATGTCGCATATTTTGCAAGGGAATCAAAACCTATAGGGTACTTCCCGTTGACCTAGAATCATGAAATTTGGCAAGAAGCGGTGTCTTACAGCACATGTAAAGGGAAAACATGATTTTTGAATCTGAAAACCGTAAATATGTAGTTTAATTACAAGAAAAATGCGAATTTACTATTAGAAACTTGAAATGAAAGAAATGAAAATACACTAATGTGTTGCGTGGTATTGTGTTGCGTGGTACACTAATGTGTTGCGTGGTTATGGGTTGCATACAGTTAGGTCCTCCTAAAGATACCTTACTTACAAGTTTGTACGGAACCCTTGGTGCGCGAGTCACAACTCGCACTTGCCCGGTTTTTTTTACATTTTGTCGAAAAAAAGTAGCTTATATATAGCGGCTTATATAATATACATTATCTTCTTAGCTTAAGAGAGTTACGTTTACAGCTGATAAGACTTGGGAGACAATCTTACAGAAACAAGACTCTGTCTTCGTAAGTCTCCGTCTCCGTAAGCTAAAACTTACGCAAGCTAATGTATCGTAAGCTTACTCAAGTCTCCTTAAGCTAAATATATTAATTCTAGATTTAACGAATTTATAGTCCGACTATTAAAGCTATATTAAGCTATTATATTTTTTAAAGTAATATTTAAATGTCGATTTAAGCTGTATATAAGAATAGATTCTATCTGTATACATTTTTAATTATATGAGTCGACTCTTATCTGCTCAGAGTTGTAGCTTGCCAGACAATGATTTAATCTTTCTACGGAATTATTGAATTGCGAAGGAAAGTTTCCGAAGATGGAAAAGTGAGAGAGAATCTCGGCCGTCACGGTCGGCGTGACACAAACGCGGCCGGAACTCGGAAGCGTTTCGTAATAACCGGAACACGTTCGTAGAGCGAACGAGGAAATCGACACGGAAAAGGAACGAAACCAAATTGCCGGCGCACGAACGCCGCCGGCAGAACGCCGAGAAAGATTCACATTTACATCGAGAAATAAAGGTTTTAATATGTTGATGAACTATTTACAGACACGACTAAATAAATAAGATTAGACGGTTAAGTCTAGCCGTACAAGATAAAGCAGAGAAAACTTGACAGACAAGACTAGACAGACAAGACTAGACAGACAAGACTAGACAGACAAGACTAGACAGACAAGACTAGACAGACAAGACTAGACAGACAAGACTAGACAGACAAGACTAGACAGACAAGACTAGACAGACAAGACTAGACAGACAAGACTAGACAGACAAGACTAGACAGACAAGACTAGACAGACAAGACTAGACAGACAAGACTAGACAGACAAGACTAGACAGACAAGACTAGACAGACAAGACTAGACAGACAAGACTAGACAGACAAGACTAGACAGACAAGACTAGACAGACAAGACTAGACAGACAAGACTAGACAGACAAGACTAGACAGACAAGACTAGACAGACAAGACTAGACAGACAAGACTAGACAGACAAGACTAGACAGACAAGACTAGACAGACAAGACTAGACAGACAAGACTAGACAGACAAGACTAGACAGACAAGACTAGACAGAGAAGACTAGACAGACAGGACTAGACAGACAAGACTAGACAGACAAGACTAGACAGACAAGACTAGACAGACAAGACTAGACAGACAAGACTAGACAGACAAGACTAGACAGACAGGACTAGTCTTGTCTGTCTAGTCTTGTCTGTCTAGTCTTGTCTGTCTAGTCTTGTCTGTCTAGTCTTGTCTGTCTAGTCTTGTCTGTCTAGTCTTCTCTGTCTAGTCTTGTCTGTCTAGTCTTGTCTGTCTAGTCTTGTCTGTCTAGTCTTGTCTGTCTAGTCTTGTCTGTCTAGTCTTGTCTGTCTAGTCTTGTCTGTCTAGTCTTGTCTGTCTAGTCTTGTCTGTCTAGTCTTGTCTGTCTAGTCTTGTCTGTCTAGTCTTGTCTGTCTAGTCTTGTCTGTCTAGTCTTGTCTGTCTAGTCTTGTCTGTCTAGTCTTGTCTGTCTAGTCTTGTCTGTCTAGTCTTGTCTGTCTAGTCTTGTCTGTCTAGTCTTGTCTGTCTAGTCTTGTCTGTCTAGTCTTGTCTGTCTAGTCTTGTCTGTCTAGTCTTGTCTGTCTAGTCTTGTCTGTCTAGTCTTGTCTGTCTAGTCTTGTCTGTCTAGTCTTGTCTGTCTAGTCTTGTCTGTCTAGTCTTGTCTGTCTAGTCTTGTCTGTCTAGTCTTGTCTGTCTAGTCTTGTCTGTCTAGTCTTGTCTGTCTAGTCTTGTCTGTCTAGTCTTGTCTGTCTAGTCTTGTCTGTCTAGTCTTGTCTGTCTAGTCTTGTCTGTCTAGTCTTGTCTGTCTAGTCTTGTCTGTCTAGTCGGGTCTAGTATCGATTACAGATTATATAATTTAATATTAGAAAGTTTTCCATGAAAAAAATTGGAGGTAGGTTTGGTGGTAGTAGATGTAGCTAATGTGCGAGACATGGCTTTTAGTCGATAAACTTGTTTTGTATTTACTTTTAGCGGATTCAGAGTGCAAAACAGCATTCCGTAATTTCCTAGGTCGGAAGTCGGAAGTAAAACAAGACCAGTTAATCGTAAACGACATTAATGTGGAGAAGGAGTTTAGTTAAGGAATACTTGAGTTTTATAGCTTTCCGATTTAAATTATTTTATATAGAAATTCTTTAATTGAGTCTAATTATAAGCAATTAGTTTTATTAATTTGTCTGTCTAGGGTTGTCTGTCTAGTCTCCTACGTATAGTATTGCATGTCTAGTCTTCTCTGTCTGACAAAATCTATGTGATAAATATGACTATAAATCTTCAATTGTGGGTAAGAAGGCCACAAGGCAAACGACTGTAAGAATGAGCCATATTGCCCAATATGCATTATGAAGGGTCACAGGTCGGATTCCGGAATGTGTCCGGAATGCAAGAAAGCTTTGACGGAGGTGAAGAGAACGAGATGGCAAAGAATGGCCTTGAAAATCCTCCAGATTAATTTGATAAGGTGCCGGGCTGCACTTTATATCTTGCATGCCACAGCCGCAGACCTACAAACAGGTGTATTACTGACAAGTGAACCCAACAAAAAAACTAGTAAGTGATCCAAATTGGTACACCGACGCAAAAGAGGACTCACCAGCCATAAGAATCACCAGCCCGGAGTTAAACATTGTCGGCATAGGTAGTGGACCTGGGTATACATGGGTTGAACTACAAAAATGTATCTTGTACAGCTGTTACTTCTCACCGAACGACGAAATTAACAACCTTTCGACCTCACTTAACATACTAAGCAGGCATGTACGAACCAAGGCAAAGTGAAAATAATCGCTGGGGATTTTAATGGAAAATCGCCATTCCGGAGCTGCCCAAACATGGATCGCAGAAGTGATGGTGTAATGGAATGGGCTGCAGAACTCAATCTCTACCTGCAAAATAATAGAAATAGGGCTACACTTGAAAGGGGGAAATCGTTTTCCATTATTGACCTTATTTTTGCCTCAAGCGATATCGCACAGTCTATCTCGACATGGAATCTCTAAGCGATCACCGGTATATTGAAATCCAAATGGAACAGCATTCCAAGAGTAAGATGCATAACCGACAAAAGACAAAGATGACAATCACAAAGTGACAATCACAAATAAAAAGTCTCCAGAAATTTAACCATAGAATTAAACAAGGCTCAAGAGCACAATAAGAGCACCAGTAAGAAAAGCATGTGAAACCCCCATGCCTGAAAGAAACAAAAACCACAGGAGAAAAAACGTCTACTGTTGGAATGGGACCATCGCGACCAAAAGGAGAACCTGTATAGCCACAAGAAGAAGGTATCTTCGCTGTGCCCGGAAGACAGAACACGATGAAAGCCCAGAGGAGATAAAATAACTATACCATAAAGCTAAAAAGGAACTACGTAGGGAAATAAACCTCTCAAAAAAATACACTGGGAAAAGCTCTGCAAAAACATCAATGAAGACACTTACACAACTACCAATGAACGACATCCTAGAGATAGCCAAATGTGGAATTATTCCATACGCATCCTAAACCAAGACTATCCATCTCCATAGAGCCACGTCTGCGTCAGGAACAAGCGGTTTTTCTCCCAAATAGATCCTATGTCGATCAAATTAACACAATGCGAATCATCATAGAGCAGTCCATGGAATGGAGGTCTTTTATACGCGGTCTTCGTCGACTTCCGTAGGGCCTTTGATAGCATCTATCAAAATGCAGTCTGGAAAGCGCTGGAAGAAAAGAGGGTACCGGAAAAGAAAATAAACCTAGTAAAGGAAATATTCCAGGACGAATCCAGCTATGTAAAACACCAAACTGCTAAGAGCAGCGACATTACCATCAGCTCGGAAGTCAGACAGGGCTGTGTACAATCGCCCTTACTATTTAACATTCTGTTAGACTCAATAATGGACAAAGTAGTGTCAAGAAGTGAGGGCATTAGATGGACGTTAAACTCGTTCCTGGAAGATCTGGACTACGCAGACTATATCTGTTTCTTGGCACACACCCACGCCGACATGCAGAGCAAACTCGACCGTCTCTCTGCAGAAGCATCCAAAGCAGGTTTAAAGATCAACATTGGCAAAACAAATCGCTTAGAGCAGTCACGAAGAATACCCGCGCCTTCCGCACTTATGATGAACAAATAGAGGATGTAGACGAATTCACGTACCTGGGAAGCATAATTACTAATGAGGGCGGCACCACCACCGATATCTCATACCGAATAAAAGGGCCCAACAGGTATTTGGTATGCTCAGGCCGGTCTGGACCTCCAGACTGTATTCCACACGAACAAAACTAAGAATATTTCAACAAAATTCAACAAAATTCAAATGTGAAATCCGTCTTGCTGTACGGGTACTAAACATGGAAAATCTCCATAACAATAGTAAATAAGCTTCAGATATTCATAAACAAATGCCTACTGCGCATTTTTTGGCCAGATACAATACGCAATGTAGACTTATGGCACCTGACAAACCAACAAGAGATACAAAAAGAAATAAAACACCGCAAGTGGAAATGGTTGGGCCATGTATTGAGGAGAGACGAAGGAAACATCACTAGGCAAGCCTTACAATGGAACCCGCAGGGTTCTCGCAGAAAGGGACGTTCAACTAACACATGGAGGTGGACCATAGACGCAGAATTAAAGATAAAGGAAAAACGTGGAAAGAGGTGAAACGCCTCGCTCAGAATAGAGTCAGATGGAAGGTCTTTGTAAAGGCTCTATGATCCGCGTAGGAGTTAGAGGACAACAACATTCATCCTAATCCAAGGCGGGAGCAACCGCAAGTCATAGAAATTCCACTATCCGAGGAAGAACTAATCGCGGAAAGCAAACGCCTAAAAAACAAAAGAGCGCCTGGACCAGATGGTCTTTCCCCCGAAGCCGTCAAACTATTGGTTTTCTGGATTTAAAGTCTTGATGAAAACCTACTCACTGTCACGTTTCCAAGTAGATCAAAAAAGGGAACAAGCCAATAGGTGACTTCCTCCTATGGCCCTTTATGTGTATTAGACGTAGCTGGTAAACTACTAGAACAAGAGCTCGTAAGTCGGCTTACAAAAGAACTGAAGAATGGATTAAACCTCTCGGAGAGCCAATTCGGCTTCTAGGAAGGCAATTCAACTATAGACGCTGTAAACCAGGTCATAGATATAGCAAAAAAGGGCAAAGCAGGCACCAAAAGAATTAGGAAAATATGTGCACTAGTTACGATTGATATTCGCAACGCTTTTAACTCCGTTTGGCAAGACATCCTGGAAGAACTAACAAGAACAAGAACAACTGCCTATCTACTGCGAATGGTTCGCAGCTACTTCGAGAGCCGCAGTAGTGTCATACTTCAAGCCGAACAAGAGTTCGAGTCAGCGAACATGGCGGAAGCTAACATAAACAGTGAAAATCTAAATTGCAATTATTGCAACAAAAGAGTGCGTGATCCGGTAGTTTGCGTAAAGTGTAAAAACATTTTTCATCCGGGATGCATATCACATGCCAGCAAACGATCCTCGAGCTGTAATCATACAATTGACTCAAATAAAATTGCTGACAATACAGAAGAACTTACCAGAATTCAATATCTAGAGAATGAAATTGCTCTACTAAAACAACTGGTGTGGGAAATCCAAGACAAAAACAAGATCCTGAAAGAATATGTGGAAACCCTAAAAGACAAAATACATTCTCTAACCACAAAATCAATTGACGCAGAAACTAGTCAACTCGCGCCAATTGTAGAAGCCGCCGCGCAAAATAATAAACAAGGAATTCCGGCAACCAGAAGTAGACCTAATAATTTAAATTTACATGAACAGTCGAATTCGAGACTGGAGAATAATTCTTTAAATGCTGAAATAGAGGCATCTAAAGTAGTACAAGAGGTTTTCATAGAACCAAAGAGATGGAGAAACCGAGCTTCTCTAGTCAAGGCAGTGGTGAGCGAAACGGACAACATCTCTGGTTTTGTTGGCAGGAATATTGAAGAGAAGAAAATATGGCTATATATTGGCAGAGCTAAAGATCATGTAGGCGAGAGCATGATTATTAAATATTTAGCAAAAATGTCTGGCAAATCTGAAAACAATTTTATTGCCAAAGAAATAATCCCGAATACGAAATTACCAGACAATAAAAGTTTTAAGGTTGGGGTCAATTTAGACATGAAAGATGATGTATATAAGGGACTCTTTCTGGCCCGAGGGAATACTCCACCAAAGATACAATTTTCGTATTGAAAATAGAAGAAGAAATTTTTCAAGGGCAAGCCCGAGAATGGACCACAAAACTTTCAACCAAACTATTCACTCGATAAATACAATCAAAATTGCACAACTAGAACAACTTACAAAAGAAACAAGACCTATCTTTATCTGCCTGACGGAAACCTGGGCTAACTCCATACACCTCCCGGAATTATATATTCGCGACTACACTCTAACAATATATTTTAGCAGAAAAACAACAACTGGAGGTGGCGTTGCAATGTGGACGAGGACAAACATTGCAGGTTGTCCTCGGACAAGATCAAACGAAATAATGGCACTACCGATACAGGAACAATCAATAGAACAACATATTGAAATGTGTGGCCTGAAATGGTTCTACATGAACGAAATAACAAATATAATAAACATTTATAGACCGTCTACAGGATGCCTAACAAGATTTATGCTGCAGCTAGAAAACCTTCTAGCTCAAGTTTCCACGATCAAGGACAACTTAATACTAACAGGCGATTTCAATGTTAATTTGGCAGGAAACACAATAGAAAGTACTAAGCTACAGAACATGTTAGCATCCTACGGACTAATACAAAACGTTCATGAATATACCAGAGTGACATCGACATCTAAGACCCGAATAGACAATATTTTTAGTAAATCCAGAGTCAAAAACTACAGTACATGACACAACACAGCTATCTGACCACCGCTATATATATATATATATATATATAATATATATATATATATATATATATATATATATATATATATATATATTATATATATATATATATATATATATATATATATATATATATATATATATATATGCAAAAAATAACCTAACTGCCAAAAAATGTTTGGAACACCCTAAGATAAAAACTTTCTCAAGAGCAAACAAGGAGAAACTTGCTAAAGCGTTAATGGAAGAATAGTGAGATGATATGTATAAAGAAGACAACTGTAATAAAAAGATGGAAGCCTTTATCCAAACACTCCAATATCACTTTTTCGCAAGCTTCTCTCTAAAAAGGGCGGTAGAACGTAGAAAGGATAAGGGCTGGTTAACAAATGCGGTCAGAAGATCAAGCACAGAGCTGCACGACTTGCTACAACTAAAAAAGAAATATGCATGCCTAAAAGATTTATACACGAGAAAGCGAAAAACACATTTTAAATTAATCTCCAAAGCGATATTATAGTAGATTGTAGATTGTAGATATGGTGGTGACGACTTGTACTGCGACCTTTATAGATCTATTGTACCCCACCCTCCTCCTCCAAGTGTTGGTGTACTTACCCATTTAGAGCGCCTCCTCTAATCCTGATTCCTTTAGGAATCTCAGGATCTGGGTGGGATTCAAGGCCTGCAGCTCCTCTGTGTTCAAGCAGTGAGCCCCAAGGTACATCTGTCTCTTGCGAAGTAATGCTCCGCAGTCTTTGAACAGATGTATGGGGGTTTCCTCTGCTGAGCCACAGAATCTGCATCCATCATCCTCCTCTAGGCCTAGGGCCTTGAGATGTTTCCTAAGTCTGCAGTGTCCCGTCAGGGCTCCTGTCAGAATTCTGAGCTTGTTCCTGCTTAGTTTCAGGCAAGCTCCCGTTCTCTTCTGGTTAAAAGATCCCAGCATCACTTTGAATTGCCTTAGCCCTGGAAGTTCTTTCCAGGTTTTCATCCATTTTCCTCTTATTTCTTCATCTAAACTTTTGCGGATGGTGTTCACGCTCATACCGCAAAAGGGTTCCGGACCTATAAAGGGGCTACTGGATCTCTTGTTTGCTAGGTGATTGGCTTCTTCGTTTCCGCCTATACCAGTGTGTCCTGGTACCCAGTATAGCGTTACTTTATTATCCATGCCAAGCTTGTTCTGCTTCCCCACACAGTCCCATACCAGTTTGGATCTGATGGTGTATGAGCTAATGGCCTTGATGGCTGCTTGGCTATCTGACAGGATAGCAATTCGTTTTTTGCGGTAATTCCTGTCGAGGTTAAACTGTGCACATCTTTCGATTGCGTGTACCTCTGCTTGGAAGATACTTGGGATGTTCCCATGGATTCGGAATATCTGGTACGAGGACCAAACACTCCTGCACCAGTGCCTTCCTTTGTCTTCGAACCATCTGTATACCACTTGATGGCATTTTGTTCTATGTGGTATGCTGAGGATTCGTCGCTCCAATCGGCTTTACTACTACACATTGCTGTGTAGTTTTTCTCGAAGTGGTATTTGCATACCATTTCGTCTTTTGGTACTTCCAGCCAGGGGATCTTGGCAGCGAGGCTGTTTCGGTCTCTGCTCCCGATTATTTTACCTCTGCCCATTCCTTCCTTGCTGAATCTTACGATCGCCGATCTGGCGGCGCTCTCCACCACAAGGTGCAGCGGAGTCAGATCCAGCAGCAGCTCCAATGCTGCTGTCGGACACGACCCCATCGCCCCCGTGATGCAGACACACGCCAGTCTTTGAATCTTCTTAAGCTGTTTCCTCATAGAGGCCAGCTTGATTCTACTTCCCCACGCAACCGCCCCATAAGTGATTGGAGGTCTCACTATCATGGTGTACATCCATCGCAGGATAGTGAGGTTACAACCCCACGTTTTTCCTGCCAGATTTCTGCACACCATTAGGGCGCGTTTGGCTTTACCTACCACTGCCTCAGCGTGTCTATTCCATAGGAGTTTGCTATCTAGTGTGATACCCAGATACCTTATCTCCTGTTGGTATTCTACTGCCTTCCCATCTATGAGTATGGGATGAAGGCAGTTTAGTTTTCTTCTTCTAGTAAATGGTATTACCGCGGTTTTGCTCGGGTTGAGTCTCAATCCCACTGTTTGACACCATTTACTAGTTACTTTGAGGCCTCTCTGAACAATTTCACAGATCGTTCCCTCAAATTTTCCCCTGGACATTATGCGTAACCTTGACATTTGATGTCTAGGTCGTTTAGCCTAACCTGTAGTTCATCAACTACCAGGCTCCACATTAGCGGTGATAGTACACCTCCCTGTGGGCACCCTCGAGTTGTGGAGATCTTAATGGTGTCTTTTCCCACTTGTGTCTCCGCCGTTCTAGTACTCAGCATTTCTTCCATCCACTTTGAGATAGTGCTGTCGATATTCCTTCTTTCGAGGGCCGTCCTGACAGCCTCGTGTGAGGTGTTGTCAAAAGCTCCCTCTATATCCAAGAAGGCACATATCGCTACTTCCTTTATCTCTAGTGCTGCTTCTATTTCGTTTGTCAGCTGATACAGGGCGGTTTATGTGGATTTCCCTGCTCTGTAAGCATGCAGACTCCTGTGTAGTGGTGTACCTACCAGCACTATAGTCCTAAGGTAATTATCAATCACCTTCTCCATTGTCTTTTACATAAAAGATGTTAGACTAATGGGTCTAAATGACTTCGGTTGAGTGATGTCTTTCTTCCCCACCTTCGGTATAAATACCACCTTAGCCCTTCTCCATAGCTCCGGTATATATCCGAGCGCTAAGCTACTTCTAAAGATATTTAGAAGGTACGGCATTAGTTCTCTCTCTCCCTTTTGTAGGAAGGCAGGAACTAGTCCGTCCACACCTGGGGCCTTAAAAGGCTGGCAAGTGCCGATAGCCCATCTGATTCGGTTTTCCGTACAGATGGACGCTACCCTCTTCCAGTCGGCCCGACTTGGTTTCCGTGGTTGCATCAAGCCCTCGGTCTCCCTGTATCCTCTACATCCCGGAAAATGGGTTTCTAGTAGGAGGAGAGCTCTTTGCTCTTCATCCTCCGTAAAGGTCCCATCCGGTTTCTTCAGAGTGGTTGTCATTTCCACTCTATCCTTCGCTAGTGCTTTGGGCAGGCTAGCTGCCACCGGCGTGGATTCTATGTTTTCACAGAAGGTCCTAAAGTTTTCCCTTTTTGCCCTTCTGATCTCTTTGTTGTAGGTGGTAAACACCTCAGAGTATTCTAGCCAATTTCCGTATTGCTTGGCTTTGTTGAAAAGCCTACGTACTTTTGCTCTTAATGTAGACAAATTTTTGTTCCACCATTTTTCGTCCTTATGCTCCTTCACGGTTTTTACCGGGCAGCTGGATTCAAATGCCGTGGTGATTGCTACATTTATTTCTCCTACAGCCTGCTCCAGCACGGTGTAGTGTTTGATACTACCCCTCACTGTCACCTGCTCTAGGTTTTCTTTTAGTTGGGAACTAAACATAGGCCACACAGTTTGTCTGAGGTTTCGAATGGGGGTGTTTTCCTCACTCGCTCCTTCCAGCTCAAACTCTATGATCCTATGATCTGACATTGAGGGCTCACTTGAAACCCTCCACTTTTTAATTAGTTTACTTACGTTAGCGCTACCTACCGTAATATCCAGTACCTCATTTCTGACTTTAGTGACAAATGTTGGTGTGTTCCCAACGTTGTACACAATTAAGTTCACTTTAATGAGGCATTCTAAAAGGTACTCACCCCTCTTATTAGTGTCCGTGCTGCCCCACATCTCATTGTGTGCGTTCGCGTCACATCCCAGGATGAGTGGCAGCCTTCTCCTAATACAGTGTTCCACCAGCTTTTGTACTTCAATGGGTGGTATGCTGTTACCATGGCCAGGGAAGTATGCTGATGCGATCACTACTTCGCGGTGGAGACCCTCGATCTTGATGAGGGCCTGAATCGGTACTAAATCCCGCGTTAAAAATTCTGAAAGACGTAAGTGATTTATGCCATTTCTAACCATAATGCAGGTTCTAGGGGAGACCTCACGGCTGTCCCATACCAACTTACATTCCCTGTTGCTAAGGCCTCTGATCTTACCTCCGTAGGTCCAGGGTTCTTGAAGCAGCGCTAGCCCTAGGTGCTGCTTGGTGAACATCCTAGCCATCACAGCTGAAGCTGCTTTGGCATGATGGATGTTCACTTGGGCTATTTTGGTGCGCCTGCTGGTCATTCTTGTTTTGGGACAGGAGGCGGCAAGTCCTCCTCTGTCCCTACAAGAACATCTACCTCTGCCTCTGTAGACATGGCTGGACTGCTCATGTCTACGAGTGTGAGGTCAAGGTCGTCTTCCCGGGAATCCGAGCTGACTTTCTTGTTCTCTGTGTCGGTTAGGTCCCGTACACATGGATTATTTTTACTTTTGGAATTCATATAAATCCCACGAGTCGCAAGGGAACTAAAGGTCCACGCTTGATAGTGGTAAGGCTGGATACCTCTGAGGTCGCCAGGTATCAGAGGGGCTCCGTTAGTGATGGCCGGTTGCCCTTGGCCATCAACCAGTCCCTTTGGCACGGGTCGCATGACACCTTGGGATTAAGGGTTTGGAAGTTCTTGGTTGTTCGCCCTCCGCCGAACGCCCCGACCGGAGTTGTTCCCGTCGTGACGTCCAACGGTATGTTGCGAAACTAAGCCCTCACACCGCGACAAGGTGACTTCCACATGAAGGCTAGTATCTAGATATTATAGTAAAAGACTTGAACACTCCTCAAATAAGCAAAAAACACTGTGGTCAATCATCAAGGAGGTGACAAATAAGAAGACGACCAAAGGAACAAATGCAATATACATAAAAGAAAACGATCGAAGGTTCATTCAAGACCCAAAATCTATAGCTACAATATTTAACAAACATTTCCAAATAAGCTCACATCAAATTACCAAAAATATTCCGCCTGTGGCAATGGTGTCATTCCAATAAGGAATGACCACATAAAGTTAAATATGAAATCGATGTACCTTGAGGACTACACAGAGACTGAAATGCTTAAAATTCTTCTAGCACTGAAAAACAAGTCCACGTCCGGACCAGATGGGCTTCCATGTAGAATTATAAGGATGGCCATAACGGAACTGGTCAAACCAATAACGCATTTAGTTAACCACTCTTTTAACAACGAAGAATTCCCAGAGGTTCTTAAAGTAGCGATGCTTATTCCAGTAATGAAAAAAGGAGATAGTAAAAATGTTGCAAACTAACGCTCTATTGCGCTGGTGTCAGTACTATCAAAAATACTGGAATTGAGCATGTTAAATCGGCTAACACCATTTATTGGTAAACATGACCTAATTCCGAAGCAACAACACGGATTCAAAAGAAGGAAGTCAACACAAACAGCAATAACAGAATTAGTGACAAAAATACTTGAGGAAGTAGACGAGGGAAAGTCACCCGTTGGCATTTTCTGCGATCTGTCAAAGGCGTTTGACTGCGTGGACCATCGCCTCTTACTCAATAAAATTGAAACATATGGAATTAGGGGTAGAACTGCTGCATGGTTAGAAACATATTTAACCAACAGGAAAATATTTGTTAAAATTGTAAACCAGGAAGGGATTGGACAATTTAAACCTCTGAGGACCAACACAGAACTACCACAAGGCAGTATTTTGTCACCAACATTATTTTCGCTATACATTGCAGACATAATTAAGTATATCGACTGTTGTCAATCCACTCTATATGCTGATGATTGCAGCTTCTTAATTTCGGAAAACACAACAAAGGAAAATGAGATTAAAACAAATGCCCTGTTAGAAATGCTATTCAAATAGTTTATGGGAAATAATTTATTTCTAAACTCGGAGAAGACCAATTACATGGTATACCAAACGCATAGACGAGTACGTGAGTGTACCACCTTGAAAATAAATAATGTAGAGTTAGTCTGAACCATACAGGTAAAATTTCTAGGTATATACCTAGAAGAAAACCTTAAATAGAATTCCACCATCGAGGCAAAGATAAAGAAATTACACTCCAAAGCATACCTCTTAAGAAGTATTCGAAATATGGTTACAAGAACAATCATATTAAATATATATTATAGTGATGTGCAAGCCACATTGTCTGTCTGTCAATTGTAACTTGTTTTGTTTTGTTTTTAAGGGGAAAAATTATTTTTGATTTGATTTGATTTGAAGATACGCTACCCCGTATACAACGTTACTATATGTGCCCCAGGGCTCTGTATTAGCACTGACATTGTGAAACGATGGAGTACTTCGGCTGGAACTACCTGAAGGGACTAAGCTAACAGGTTTCGCTGACGATCTTGCACTAACCATCGTCGGAAAAACGAAAAGAGATATCATGCAAATTGAAAAAACAAATTGTCTGGTAGATGGGGTCTAAATCACTGTACATGGCACCCGAAAAGACTTAAGCAGCTTCTGTTGACGGGATACAGAAAACTGGCACACATCTCCTCCCAAGTACTGGATTCAGAAATCATACCTAAACTACACATCAAATAATTAGGAATTATAATCGACAAATGCTTGTCTTTCAAAGAGCACTTTCAAATGGCAGCAGAGCGAGCAATAAAAACCATATCTGCCCCCTAAAAACTTAGCCCCAATGTTGGAGGGCCTAGGAGCAGCAAGCGCATGTTGCTCAGCGCTGTTGCCCAGTCTGCGATGTTATACGGTGCCCCTATCTAGGCGGATGCCACTAATAGAAACAATATTGAAAAACTAGCAGCCCAATCAAACCCCCACGAAATATGCAAAATATAACATAAATATAATATTGAAATCAGGAGGGAGGAATAGAGACGACTATCTTCAAGGGAGCATGGTAGATGTGGAATTTAGGAACCTTTGTGTGTCAGTTTTAGATAGTAAATTGGTGCATTTCTGCAAAAAAGCTGCAAAAATTAATTGAGACTTATTGTTAGATCAGAAATGAAATCGCATATATTTCCAGAAAATTTGTTTGTTTTTTTCTCTAAATTACAATAAACCGCGTATGATTTCCGGCGGAACAGTAGAAAAAGGCTACTCAATAATAACAGGATTTAATAAAACGTTATAAGAGAAATTTGCGGCCGTTCGACAAGAGAAACAACAACTTGCACTTTATCCAGTGAGTTTTTCGCTATTGTAAACTATTCAAATCGTAGAAAATCGACCGGCTCGAATTTCTTACAAATCGCGTTCGCCAAACGCTCGCGAAACAATCGCACGGTGAAAGTGATGCTGCTTTTGACTGTTTACTTGGCTGAAACGAATTAGATAATGGCTAACTCCAACGCAGAGAAAGTCACATCTGGTGGCTCAGTCTAATTTTGCGAATCTTAACGCCGGTCCAGACGTTATGTTTTGCACAACATTTTGTTTGCGCAGTCTTAGCACGCAATGAAAACGTTGCAATTTTAAGAGCGTCTAGACTAGACGGTGCAGATATATCTGTATATTTCGCGCAGTTTTATTAAAATCGTCTTGAAATCGTCATTTTTTAACAAAATGAATCGGCAAACGAAGCTACCATACATGCGCCGACTTGTCTGCACAGTTCATGGATGATTTCAAAACTGCGCAGTTTTCCTATTTACACGCAACGTTTTATCTGCAACGTACTGAACTGTGCAGACCAAAGGTTATGCAAAATGTAGCCTTTTGGTTTGTCTGACAAACTTAGACAATCATTACTTTAGGCGAGCTTATATAAGCTTTTAAGACAGGTTTTCATGTCATGACGGTCTAGCCTTGTCTGTCTAGACTTGTTTTGTCCGGTCTACACTTGTTTCTGTCTAATACCGTTTATTTTCTCTTGTCTATTTAGTCTTGCCTGTTTATCTAGTCTTGTTGTTTACTTTAGTTTGTCTAGTCTATTGTGTCTAGTCTTGACTGCCTAGTCTAGTCTTGACTGTCTAGTCTTGTCTGTCTAGTCTCGTCTGTCTAGTCTCGTCTGTCTAGTCTTGTCTGTCTAGTCTTGTCTGTCTAGTCTTGTCTGTCTAGTCTTGTCTGTCTAGTCTTGTCTGTCTAGTCTTGTCTGTCTAGTCTTGTATGTCTAGTCTTGTCTGTCTAGTCTTGTCTGTCTAGTCTTGTCTGTCTAGTCTTGTCTGTCTAGTCTTGTCTGTCTAGTCTTGTCTGTCTAGTCTTGTCTGTCTAGTCTTGTCTGTCTAGTCTTGTCTGTCTAGTCTTGTCTGTCTAGTCTTGTCTGTCTAGTCTTGTCTGTCTAGTCTTGTCTGTCTAGTCTTGTCTGTCTAGTCTTGTCTGTCTAGTCTTGTCTGTCTAGTCTTGTCTGTCTAGTCTTGTCTGTCTAGTCTTGTCTGTCTAGTCTTGTCTGTCTAGTCTTGTCTGTCTAGTCTTGTCTGTCTAGTCTTGTCTGTCTAGTCTTGTCTGTCTAGTCTTGTCTGTCTAGTCTTGTCTGTCTAGTCTTGTCTGTCTAGTCTTGTCTGTCTAGTCTTGTCTGTCTAGTCTTGTCTGTCTAGTCTTGTCTGTCTAGTCTTGTCTGTCTAGTCTTGTCTGTCTAGTCTTGTCTGTCTAGTCTTGTCTGTCTAGTCTTGTCTGTCTAGTCTTGTCTGTCTAGTCTTGTCTGTCTAGTCTTGTCTGTCTAGTCTTGTCTGTCTAGTCTTGTCTGTCTAGTCTTGTCTGTCTAGTCTTGTCTGTCTAGTCTTGTCTGTCTAGTCTTGTCTGTCTAGTCTTGTCTGTCTAGTCTTGTCTGTCTAGTCTTGTCTGTCTAGTCTTGTCTGTCTAGTCTTGTCTGTCTAGTCTTGTCTGTCTAGTCTTGTCTGTCTAGTCTTGTCTGTCTAGTCTTGTCTGTCTAGTCTTGTCTGTCTAGTCTTGTCTGTCTAGTCTTGTCTGTCTAGTCTTGTCTGTCTAGTCTTGTCTGTCTAGTCTTGTCTGTCTAGTCTTGTCTGTCTAGTCTTGTCTGTCTAGTCTTGTCTGTCTAGTCTTGTCTGTCTAGTCTTGTCTGTCTAGTCTTGTCTGTCTAGTCTTGTCTGTCTAGTCTTGTCTGTCTAGTCTTGTCTGTCTAGTCTTGTCTGTCTAGTCTTGTCTGTCTAGTCTTGTCTGTCTAGTCTTGTCTGTCTAGTCTTGTCTGTCTAGTCTTGTCTGTCTAGTCTTGTCTGTCTAGTCTTGTCTGTCTAGTCTTGTCTGTCTAGTCTTGTCTGTCTAGTCTTGTCTGTCTAGTCTTGTCTGTCTAGTCTTGTCTGTCTAGTCTTGTCTGTCTAGTCTTGTCTGTCTAGTCTTGTCTGTCTAGTCTTGTCTGTCTAGTCTTGTCTGTCTAGTCTTGTCTGTCTAGTCTTGTCTGTCTAGTCTTGTCTGTCTAGTCTTGTCTGTCTAGTCTTGTCTGTCTAGTCTTGTCTGTCTAGTCTTGTCTGTCTAGTCTTGTCTGTCTAGTCTTGTCTGTCTAGTCTTGTCTGTCTAGTCTTGTCTGTCTAGTCTTGTCTGTCTAGTCTTGTCTGTCTAGTCTTGTCTGTCTAGTCTTGTCTGTCTAGTCTTGTCTGTCTAGTCTTGTCTGTCTAGTCTTGTCTGTCTAGTCTTGTCTGTCTAGTCTTGTCTGTCTAGTCTTGTCTGTCTAGTCTTGTCTGTCTAGTCTTGTCTGTCTAGTCTTGTCTGTCTAGTCTTGTCTGTCTAGTCTTGTCTGTCTAGTCTTGTCTGTCTAGTCTTGTCTGTCTAGTCTTGTCTGTCTAGTCTTGTCTGTCTAGTCTTGTCTGTCTAGTCTTGTCTGTCTAGTCTTGTCTGTCTAGTCTTGTCTGTCTAGTCTTGTCTGTCTAGTCTTGTCTGTCTAGTCTTGTCTGTCTAGTCTTGTCTGTCTAGTCTTGTCTGTCTAGTCTTGTCTGTCTAGTCTTGTCTGTCTAGTCTTGTCTGTCTAGTCTTGTCTGTCTAGTCTTGTCTGTCTAGTCTTGTCTGTCTAGTCTTGTCTGTCTAGTCTTGTCTGTCTAGTCTTGTCTGTCTAGTCTTGTCTGTCTAGTCTTGTCTGTCTAGTCTTGTCTGTCTAGTCTTGTCTGTCTAGTCTTGTCTGTCTAGTCTTGTCTGTCTAGTCTTGTCTGTCTAGTCTTGTCTGTCTAGTCTTGTCTGTCTAGTCTTGTCTGTCTAGTCTTGTCTGTCTAGTCTTGTCTGTCTAGTCTTGTCTGTCTAGTCTTGTCTGTCTAGTCTTGTCTGTCTAGTCTTGTCTGTCTAGTCTTGTCTGTCTAGTCTTGTCTGTCTAGTCTTGTCTGTCTAGTCTTGTCTGTCTAGTCTTGTCTGTCTAGTCTTGTCTGTCTAGTCTTGTCTGTCTAGTCTTGTCTGTCTAGTCTTGTCTGTCTAGTCTTGTCTGTCTAGTCTTGTCTGTCTAGTCTTGTCTGTCTAGTCTTGTCTGTCTAGTCTTGTCTGTCTAGTCTTGTCTGTCTAGTCTTGTCTGTCTAGTCTTGTCTGTCTAGTCTTGTCTGTCTAGTCTTGTCTGTCTAGTCTTGTCTGTCTAGTCTTGTCTGTCTAGTCTTGTCTGTCTAGTCTTGTCTGTCTAGTCTTGTCTGTCTAGTCTTGTCTGTCTAGTCTTGTCTGTCTAGTCTTGTCTGTCTAGTCTTGTCTGTCTAGTCTTGTCTGTCTAGTCTTGTCTGTCTAGTCTTGTCTGTCTAGTCTTGTCTGTCTAGTCTTGTCTGTCTAGTCTTGTCTGTCTAGTCTTGTCTGTCTAGTCTTGTCTGTCTAGTCTTGTCTGTCTAGTCTTGTCTGTCTAGTCTTGTCTGTCTAGTCTTGTCTGTCTAGTCTTGTCTGTCTAGTCTTGTCTGTCTAGTCTTGTCTGTCTAGTCTTGTCTGTCTAGTCTTGTCTGTCTAGTCTTGTCTGTCTAGTCTTGTCTGTCTAGTCTTGTCTGTCTAGTCTTGTCTGTCTAGTCTTGTCTGTCTAGTCTTGTCTGTCTAGTCTTGTCTGTCTAGTCTTGTCTGTCTAGTCTTGTCTGTCTAGTCTTGTCTGTCTAGTCTTGTCTGTCTAGTCTTGTCTGTCTAGTCTTGTCTGTCTAGTCTTGTCTGTCTAGTCTTGTCTGTCTAGTCTTGTCTGTCTAGTCTTGTCTGTCTAGTCTTGTCTGTCTAGTCTTGTCTGTCTAGTCTTGTCTGTCTAGTCTTGTCTGTCTAGTCTTGTCTGTCTAGTCTTGTCTGTCTAGTCTTGTCTGTCTAGTCTTGTCTGTCTAGTCTTGTCTGTCTAGTCTTGTCTGTCTAGTCTTGATTGTTTAGTCTCGTCTGTCTAATCTTATCTATCTAGTTCTATGTTATCTGTTCTGTTTTACCTGTCTAGGCTTATGTCTCTAGTCTATTTTCCGTTTTCTTTATTTAGTTTGGAAGTTGTATGTGTTAACAGGTCTTTGAAAAGAACCCGGATGACGTAAGTGCGGCCGGAAGAAAGTGAAACTCTCTCGGAAATATTTTGGACAGTTATGTAACGTTGTTGTTTTTTTGGCGAACGCTCTTCTGACGCCTTGGCCCGACCCAAAAGCATATTTTATAGCCAAGAGAAACAATAATATTAATAATTACTTAACCAAATTAGCACACTGCATAAAAATTGTTTGATAATTTAGTTTCACATAAACAAGAGTAGTCTTAGTTGTAAGTTTTGTATGTCTGGAAAAATACACAGTCTTGTTTATTTAGTCTTGCCTGTTTAGTCTAGCCTGTTAGTCTTGCCTGTTTAGTCTTTCCTGTTTAGTCTAGTCTGTTTAGTCTTACCTGTTTAGTCTTGCCTATTTAGTCTTGCCTGTTTAGTCTTGCCTGTTTAGTCTTCCCTGTTTAGTCTTGCCTGTTTAGTCTTGTCTTTCTAGGCTTCTCTGTCTAATCTTGTCTGTCTAGTCTTGTCTATTTAATCTTGCGTATCTAATTTTGATCCTCTAGATTTATGTGTCTAGTGTTGTTTCTGTAGCCTTGTCTTTAATCATATTTTATTAGTCTCTCGTCCCAAATCGCCTTTTATTAGCATCACCAAGTGTGTCGGGTAAGATATAGCACGCATCATCTGCATTGAACGTGCTCTCTCCTCGGTCCTATTACCCTCAGAAGGGCATGGTGGCACTTTGCTTCTACCATTTTTAAGGCAAATTTCCACTCCTCTCTGTTCTGGGCTAGTTCTGTGGCCAAGTTCAGTCAAACTTCTGATTCTGTCTACCCATCGGTTTGGAGATCTTCATTATTTCACTATTTATGTAAGCTGGCAATAACGTTGGTGCCAGAATACTTCCTTGAGGGACACATACATTTGTTCGAACAATATCAGATCGAGCAGTTAGTGAGAACTTATTTAGTAAATTCTCGTGACCTACGCAGTCGAGCGCTTTAGATAGATCGCAGAAAATTCCAATAGGTCTTTTTCCGCAATATGCCTCCTACATAATCCTGGTGATGACTTCTAGTATGGTCGTTTTTTTAGATTTTTCTTCACGGAAACCACGCTGTTGTTGTGTCAAACTTTTGAGGAAAAACTTTAGGACCTTCTGTGAAAACATAGAATCCACCCCGGTGGCAGCTAGATTGCACAAAGCACTAGCGAAGGATAGATTGGAAATGATCGCCACTCTTAAGAGACCGGATGGGAGCTACACGGAGGACGAAGAGCAGAGAGATTTCCTCCTACTAGAAACC
Source organism: Phosphuga atrata (assembly GCA_944588485.1). Classification (NCBI taxonomy): domain Eukaryota; kingdom Metazoa; phylum Arthropoda; class Insecta; order Coleoptera; family Silphidae; genus Phosphuga; species Phosphuga atrata. The sequence continues at coordinate 49,940,427 of OX155904.1, forward strand.
CATTTTTCGGGATCTAGCAAATACAAAGAAACCGAGGGCTTGATGCAACCACGGAGACCAAGTCGGGCTGACTGGAGGAGGGTCGCGTCCATCTGTACGGAAAACCGAATCAGATGGGCTATCGGCAGTTACCAGCCATTTAAGGCCCCAATCTAGTCAATCTAGTCTAGTCTGTCTAATCTTGTATGTTTAGTTATAATGTATGTTTAGTTTCTATTTTTGACCTGCTGTTGGTAATAATATATCTTTTACTGAGGAACGACTGGACCATATTTGCCAAATATGGGCTAACAGCCGCTGCTATTAGCGCCTCAATTATAAGGTCCATGGAGCTGAGTACCGCGAGCTCTTGGTTCTAAACTGCCTTCTTTCTAATTTCATTTCTGTTTCGATTTCTGCCGCTTAAAAGGGCTTAAGTACAGTTTAGACATTTATGGGAAATGGCGGATGAAAGATTTTGGGGCATTTTTAAATATTAATTTTTGTCTGCGCAGAGGAACGAAATTTATGAATTGAAACTTGTTAAATTTTTTAATAGTTTTTATTAATAAAACCTTAACGGGTTATGTCTATTTATGTCTTTGAGACCATCGTATTTCCTTGTATTTGATATCAAATCTTTTTCAGCAACCCTAATAGGGAATATGCATGAGAATATAAGTCTAGTCTTATCTGTTTAGTCTTGTCTGCCTACTCTTATCGATTTAAACTTGTCCGCGTAGAAATTTATATTGAGTTTCACAAATATTATTTGTTTCTGATAATGGAGCCGTGGGGGATACCTGGAGATGCCTATCTAAATGACCATTTATCTTGCCTATAAGTTCAGTACAATTTAGACAATCACAATTTGACACTAAAACAATAAAATTAATTTACTAAAACTCGAGCTTGAGAGTTTTTTTGTCAAGAATGTTTCGAAATGCATGGAAATGTTAGGTGTAATCTTGAACGAGTTGTTGCGTCAACAAATAATTTTTTTTTCACTCTCGCATTTCGAAATATCGGCGGCCAATTAGAAGCCGATTCACGGAGCCACAACGCCTCGTCTCCGTTTCACGTCAATTAGTACGCACTAACTACTAAATTAAATTTGTCCGCCAATAAGTCATTTCCACCTCACGACTAATCACCGCATTGCAAAATATAATGTTAAATACAATGGTATACCCAAAATTTTCCACAAACTCATTTTGTTTTTTTCCATCTAAATCCACCTTGAGTTGACTAATTCGACCTTTAAAAGAACATTAGAAACCAGAAATTCTTAGATTCTAATCTAAATCTGCAATATAAACACTTGTCCCGTTAAGTTCTAATAATAACAAAGTTTTGGTTTCTATTAACATCAGCGTTACGTAATCGCCATGAATATTAACTTTCTCCAAGACAAATTATTTCACATCTAAATAAACATTACTAGCGTGTATTCCAATTATGCAATTTTGTTCCAATTACCGAAGCTTGTGGTACCGAGAACATATTTGCCCAGCGGTAACTCTCTATTGGGTATTAGCTAATCTACAATGTCTTGTAACCTAGGCATTGTAAACCAAGAACCATCAAACAAGATCAGACAAGACTAGACTAGACAAGATCAGATAAGACCGAATAAGACCAGACAAGACCAGTCAAGACCAGACAAGACAAGACAAGACCAGACAAGACCAGTTAAGACCAGACTAGACCAGATAACACCAGAGATCAGACAAGACCAGACAAGATCAGAGATGACTAGAAAAGACTAGACAAGACCAGATCAGAGAAGACCAGAGAATACCATACAAGACCAGACAAGAACAGACAAGACCAGACAACACCAGACAAGACCAGACAAGACCAGACAGGAGCAGACAAGACCAGACAAGACCAGACAAGACCAAACAAGACCAGAGAAGACCAGACAAGACCAGACAAGACCAGACAAGACCAGACAAGACCAGACAAGACCAGACAAGACCAGACAAGAACAGACAAGACCAGACAAGACCAGACAAGACCAGACAAGACCAGACAAGACCAGACAAGACCAGTTAAGACCAGACTAGACCAGATAAGACCAGAGGAGATCAGACAAGACCAGACAAGACCAAACAAGACCAGACAAGACCAGACAAGAACAGACAAGACCAGACAACACCAGACAAGACCAGACAAGACCAGACAAGACCAGACAAGACCAGACAAGACCAGACAAGACCAGACAAGACCAGACAAGACCAGACAAGACCAGACAAGACCAGACAAGACCAGACAAGACCAGACAAGACCAGACAAGACCAGACAAGACCAGACAAGACCAGTTAAGACCAGACTAGACCAGATAAGACCAGAGGAGATCAGACAAGACCAGACAAGATCAGAGATGACTAGAAAAGACTAGACAAGACCAGATCAGAGAAGACCAGAGAATACCATACAAGACCAGACAAGAACAGACAAGACCAGACAACACCAGACAAGACCAGACAAGACCAGACAGGAGCAGACAAGACCAGACAAGAGCAGACAAGACCAAACAAGACCAGAGAAGACCAGACAAGACCAGACAAGACCAGACAAGACCAGACAAGACCAGACAAGACCAGACAAGACCAGACAAGAACAGACAAGACAAGACAACACCAGGTAACACCAGACAAGACCAGACAAGACCAGACAAAACCAGACATGACCAGACCAGTCCAGGCAAGACCAGACAAGACCAGACAAAAGCAGAAAAGACCAGACAACACCAGATAAAAGCAGACAAGACCAGACAAGACCCTACAAGACCAGACAAGACCAGACAAGACCAGTCAAGACCAGACTAGACCAGACAAGACCAGAGGAGATCAGCCAAGACCAGACAAGACCAGAGATGACTAGAAAAGACTAGACAAGACCAGATCAGAGAAGACCAGAGAATACCAGACAAGACCAGACAAGACCAGACAAGACCAGACAAGACCAGACAAGACCAGACAAGACCAGACAAGACCAGACAAGACCAGACAAGACCAGACAAGCTCAGACAAGACCAAACAACACCAGACTATACCAGACAACACCAGATAACAACAGACAAGACCAGCCAATAGCAGACATGACGAGACAAGACCATACAAGACCAGACAAAACCAGACAAGATCAGAGAAGAGCAGACAAGACCAAACAAGACAACAACAGACAAACCAGACAGAACCAGACAATACCATACAAAACCAGACAAGACCAGGCGAGACGAGACAAGACCAAACAAAACCAGGCAAGACCAGACAAGACCAGACAAGGACCGAAAGGAGCAGGCAGGACAAAAAGGATCAGACAGGATCAGACGGAACCAGACAGGATCAGACAAAACCATATATGACTAGACAGGCCAGGCAAGACCAGACAAGACCAGACAAGACCAGTCAAGACTAGACTAGACCAGACAAGACGAGAGGAGACTATACAAGACCAGACAAGACCAAACAAGATCAGACAAGACCAGGCAAGAGCATGTAAGACCAGACGAGACGACCAAGTTAGACCAGACAAGATCTGACACGACCAGACAAGAGCAGAAAAGACCAGATCCGACCAGACAATACCAGACAGAAGCAGACAAGACCAGACAAGACGAGACAAAACCAGACAAGACCAGACAAAAGCAGGCACGAGCAGACAAAAAGATACAAGACCAAACATAACCAGGCAGGACCAGAAAGGACCAGACAGAACCAGACAGGATCAGACAAAAGCAGATAAAACCAGACAGGCCAGGAAATACCAGACAAGACGAGACAATCTGGACAAGACCAGACAGCACCATACAAGACCAGAAAAGACCAGACAGGACCATTCAAGACTATACAGTAATAGACAAGAGGAGACAAGACCAGACAAAACTAGACGAAACCAGACAAGACCAGACAAGACGAGACGAAGCCAGGCAAGACCATACCAGAACAAACAGTACCAGAGAGGACCAGACAGGATCAGAAGGATCATACAGGATCAAACAGAACCAGAAAAGACCATACAAGTGTAAACAGAGACCAGAAAATTGTCAAGACCAGACAAGGCCTATCAAGAAAACACCAGACAAACCAGACAAACCAGACCAAACCAGACAGAAGCAGACAATACCGCACAAAACCAAACAAGACCAGACGAGACGAGACAGGACCAGAACAAAACTAGGCACGACCAGACAAGACTAGACAAGGCCCGAAAGGAGCAGGCAGGACAAAAAGGATCAGACAGGACCGGACGGAACCAGACAGGATCAGACAAAACCATATATGACTATGCGGGCCAGGCAAGACCAGACAAGACCAGACAAGACCAGACAAGATCAGACAAGACCAGTCAATACTAAACTACACCAGACAAGACGAGAGGAGGCTACACAAGACCAGACAAGACCAAACAAGATCAGACAAGACCAGGCAAGAGCATGTAAGACCAGACGAGACGACCAAGCTAGACCAGACAAGATCTGATAAGACCAAACAAGAGTAGAAAAGACCAGATCCGACCAGACAATACCAGACAGAAGCAGACAATACCAGAAAAAAACCAGACAAGACCAGACAAGACCAGACAAAAGCAGGCACGAGCAGACAAAACGAGACAAGACCAGACAGGACCAGAAAGGACCAGACAGGACCAGACAGAACCAGACAGGTTCAGACAAAGACAGGCCAGGAAAGACCAGGAAATACCAGACAAGACGAGACAATCTGGACAAGATCAGACAGCACCATACAAGACCAGGAAAGACCAGGCAGGACCATTCAAGACTAGACAGTACTAGACAAGAGGAGACAGGACCAGACAAAACTAGACAAGGCCAGACAAGATCAGACAAGACGAGACGAAGCCAGACAAGACCATACCAGAACAAACAGGACCAGAGAGGACCAGACAGAATCAGAAGGATCATACAGGATCAAACAGAACCAGAAAGGACCATACAAATATAAACAATGACCAGAAACTTGTCAAGACCAGACAAGGCCTAACAAGACAACACCAGATAAACCAGACAAAACCAGGCAAAATCAGACAGAACCAGACAATACCGCACAAAACCAGACAAGACGAGACAAGACCATACGAAACCAGGCACAACTAGGCAAGGCCCGAAAGGAGCAGGCAGGACTAGAAAGGACCCGACAGGATCAGGCAGGACCAGACAAGATCAGACAAGACCAGTCAAGACTAGATTAGACCAGACTAGACCAGACAAAACCATAGAAGACTACACAAGACCAGACAAAACCAGATAATATCAGACAAGACCAGGCAAGACCATGTAAGACCAGACGAGACGACCAAGCTAGACCAGACAAATTCTGACGAGACCAGACAAGACCAAATAAGACAAGACAAGAGCAGACAAGACAAGAGCAGAAAAGACCAGATCAGAGCAGACAGAAGCAGACAATACCAGAAAAAAACAGACAAGACCAGACAAGACGAGACAAGACCAGACAAAAGCAGGCACGAGCAGACAAAACGAGACAAGACCAGACAGCACCAGGCAGGACCAGAAAAGACCAGACAGGACCAGACAGAACCAGACAGGATCAGACAAAAGCAGATAAGACCAGACAGGCCAGGAAAGACCAGGAAATACCAGACAAGACGAGACAATCTGGACAAAACCAGACAGCACCATACAAGAACAGGAAAGACCAGACAGGACCATTCAAGACTAGACAATACTAGACAAGAGGAGACAAGATCAGACAAAACTAGACAAGACCAGACAAGACCAGACAAGACAAGACGAAACCAGACAAGACCATACCAGAACAAACAGGACCAGAGAGGACCAGACAGGATCAGAAGGATCATACATAATCAAACAGAACCAGAAAGGACCATACAAGTGTAAACAATGACTAGAAACTTGTCAAGACCAGACAAGGCCTAACAAGACAACACCAGACAAACCAGACAAAACCAGGCAAAATCAGACAGAACCAGACAATACCACACAGAACCAGACAAGATCAGACAAGACGAGAAAAGACCATACAAAACCAGGCACGACCAGACAATGCCCGAAAGGAGCAGGCAGGACCAACGAGGACCAGACAGGATCAGGCAGGACCAGAGAAGACCATACAACATCAGACAAGACCAGTCAAGACTAGACTAGACCAGACTAGACCAGACAAGACCAGAGAAGACTACACAAGACCAGACAAACCCAGATAAGATCAGACAAGACCAGGCAAGACCATGTATGACCAGACGAGACGACCAAGCTAGACCAGACAAGTTCTGACGAGACCAGACAAGACCAAATAAGACATGACAAGAGCAGAAAAGACCAGATCAGAGCAGACAATACCAGACAGAAGCAGACAAGACCAGACAAGACGAGACAAGACCAGACAAGATCAGTAAAAAGCAGGCACGAGCAGACAAAACGAAACAAGACCAGACAGGACCAGGCAGGACCAGAAAGGACCAGACAGGACCAGACAAAACCAGACAGGATCAGACAAAAGCAGATATGACCGGGAATATCAGACAAGACGAGACAATCCGGACAAGACCAGACAGCACCATACAAGACTAGGAAAGACCAGACAGGACCATTCAAGACTAGACAATACTAGACAAGACGAGACAAGACCAAACAAAACTAGACAAGAGCAGACAAGACCAAACAAGACAAGATGTAACTAGACAAGACCATACCAGACCAAGCAGGACCAGACAGGATCAGAAGGACCATGCGGGATCAGACAGAAGCAGACAGGACCATAAAAGGCTAAACAATGCCTGGTAATAATAGAAACGACGACAGAAAACCATGCAAGACCAGACAAGACCAGACAGGACTAGACAATACTAGACAAGGCGAGAGAAGACCAAATAAGACCAAACAAGAACTGGCAAGACCAAACAGGACCAGACAGGACCAGAGACGACCAGTCAGGACTAGATCGGAGAGAACAGGACAAGAGCTGACAAGACCAAACGGGTCCCGACAAGATCATACATAACTTGGTGTTGGATCTAGTTCAATCTTGGTGCTTTGATTTTGTGTGTTCTTATGTCATATTTGTTTATAATATGATACCCTGAGGTAGCTAAACCTTGACCGGTTCATTCATGCCTAACCATTCTGACCAAAACCTTGATATTGGAAAAACTTAAATTAATTCAAAACTAGATTATATGAGTTATCGGAAACACAACTTAGAATAGAAAATACTAGATAGGACTAGACTAGAATAGTCAGGGCCAGGCAGTACAAGATAAGGATAGATAAGGCTAGACTGAACTAAACTGAAATAGACAAACTTAACAAACTTAAAATCCAAAGGAAAAACTTAACTATCTCAAGGATAACAAACTTAACAAGACAGGACAAGGCAGGACAAGACTAGACAAGACTGCACAAGACTGCACAAGACTGAACAAGAATAGACAAGACTGGACAAGACTGGACAAGGCTGGACAAGATTGGACATGACTGGAGACGACTAGACAAGACTGGCAAGGACTGGACAAGACTGGACAAAACTGTATAAAAAAGCTCAATACTAGATAAGACTAGACAAAACTAAACAGTACTAGACAAGACTGTTACGATACTACTGGACGATACTGGGATAATAAATTATGATTAAACAATACTGTAGTAGACGAGACGAAGATTCAGAACGTGTACGTGCCTTGTCTAGTCCTGTTTAGTGTTGTCTAGTATTGCCTTAGTAGTAAGTACCTTTTAGAGTAATATTAGTACCAATTAGAGTAATATTAAGTAATAGTAAGTACCTTTTAGACGTATCCAACGGCATTCAGTCAAGTCCAGTCAGGCACGTTATTTTCTGCACCGTCTTGTCTACTTCTCTCTAGTCTTGTCTTGTCTACAGGATTCTCTACAGGACTATATAAGACAAGACTAGAGAGAAGTAGACAAGACGGTGCAGGAAATGAAGTGCCTGGACTTGACTGAATACCGTTGGATACCGTCTAAAAGGTACTAGGCAATACTAGACAACACTATACAGGACTAGACAAGGCACGTATAAGACTGGTTAGGAATGCATAAGACTGATCAAGACGGGACAGGACTGCATTCCGACAAGACGCCAATCGACCGATATGCGTGTTAGACAATTTTGGTAAACTGTTTGAGAGAATCCTGGTGAACAGGATCTCCAACGAACCGACACCAGACAGACAGCTAGAGACTTTGTGACGGAAAAGCGACACTCTCAGCGAGACAACACGGGTTTAGGAAGGGAAAGTTCACAGTCACGGCCGCAAGATACATTCTAAATCTGGCGGAGGAAGAAAGAAGGTGATCTCGAAAAACCAGGAAACTTGTCGCTCTCGCGACGACAGACGTGAAGAATGCATTTAATTCGGCACCGTGGAGGATTATAGTCGAGGAGTTGGAACGCAGGAAGGTGCCCGATACCTGGTCGGCCTGACAATGAGTTATTTCTGCGGCAGTCGGTGAAGGGGCAGGACGATATAGAAGTAACGGCCGGGGTCCCCCAAGGGACCGGTTTTGTGGAACATTCTGTACGACGGAGTCTTGAATGTGGCTTTACCCGACGGTGCGGAAGCCGTCGCCTAATAGAGTGCCTTAAATATAATATGTTTCCTACTTCCGGCTTTTGCTTCACGAACTTCTCTGGTCTGGCATACGCTTCAGATAGCGCTTTGGGCATACATTGGTCTGGGTACAGGTTCACGTCAACGCACCAGGCAATGCCGCACTCACTGAATGTTGTGTCCCTCCTTTACCCTGCGGTATGCCATTTTGGGCCAATTTCTGCAGCGAGCGCTTCATAGGAACTCTTGGAACTCTTCATAGATTGTTCCAGCATCTATTTGTTAAAGTGATGAAGTTTGGTGAAGTTCCTCCAATTTTTCCCTTCCTTTCCGCTAGCTGTCTATGTGCTCGCATTGTAGGTCTTAGCACGATGGGTGAGTTTGTCATCAGATAGCGATTAATGAGTTATATGCCAGCTAAACCAGATTCTTTCTAGTGACCTGGTCAGTGCCCATAACATAATAAAATAATAATAGTTTGGTCGCTTCCCCGACCACCAGGATTCGAACCCGGGTCTCCCGCTTTGAAAGGCGGGTATGTTGTCAACTACACTACCGAGGAGTCCACGAATATCTAAATAATCTGGTCTCCATCCACTCCAACCACAATAATCCACTGGAAACTGAAGACGCTTTTTTCAAAGTAGTGTTTGTTGGATAAGAAGACCCCAAAATGGATAGGGGCATACAAAAAATGTTCCGCGACCGGATACCCGAGCTAGCCACTACCACACAGGATGTAGAGGTGATCGAGCAGATAACCAAGCGGCGCTCAATGAATGCTGAAGAAACGTGGAAGAAAAAAATCATCAAAGTTTCACACAACGGAACCAAAGAAGACATATGGTACAAGTTGCTAACTGTGAAACAAGAAACCGACGGCGATGAGTGGGTAGCACTGCACCATATAAATGCCATCAGCCAAATAACAATACGAAAAATGGTGGAATGCACATTTCACCAAACCCCGACAAAAGTGGCCATATGCGCAAGCAGTGGCTCAGATAATAAAGCATTGGACGGAAACAACAGGGCTAGGAAAACGTACGCAATAGTTGTGGACCAAGACGGAAAAGAATACAAGGATACGCTGACCTGGGCAAAAGATAAAATAAAGGGAATAACAGCAAGCAGCGCAATAGGAAACTTGAGATCCACTAAAGAAAGGAAGCTGCTCATCACAACAAACCAGGATATGGGGGCACTACGGGAGCTACACAAAGCGATGGAAGGCACGGACAACACCAAAGTGCATACCACCTGGGCGAAACGACGCACAGAGATTCTGCATATTAGAGGAATGGATGCGGAGGCGAAAAGAGAAGACGTCATAGAGGCTCTAGCGAAGGAACTAGGCACTCTCGAGGACGGAAGCTACAAGCTCATCGAGCTTCGAGAAAATGCAAGGGGAACCCAGGCAGGCACCCTGACCCCGGACAAAAGAAAGGCGGAGAAGATCCTAACGAGCTCCGACAGACTCAGGATAGGGCTTGCTAACTGCTCGATAGAAAAAAGGATACAGGTGGAGCGATACTACAAATGCTGGATAATTGGAGTGGTCTCGACTAGTTTCGACAAGTAGACACTAGATAAGTGGATTACAAGGAAACAAATGGAAGTAATCTATTGTATATTGTCTATATGCATCTATTGACTAGTCTAATTCCCCAAATTCTTGTAATATTCGACTTCTCAACTTGTATTTCGAATAAAGCTGAGAAGTCGAAAGTGCCGCTCTGCATTTTATTCAATAAACGTTTTATATAGTGGGTTCGACTTTTTTACTTATTTCTACATATTGACTTAAAAACCCCACTTTGAGCCATGGATCGATTCAATGTGTTTTTTAAAGCTAATTAATCTAGAATCTTGATATATAGAAGATAACAGGAATACAAACCAATAGATGCTACGACTTTCTTCAATCAAAACAAAATCTCTAGATTTAGTTCTGATATTACAATCTAAACAAGGGTAAATCGAGAGACTTTGTCAGTATCTTCCTTATTGCAAAGTTTATTCAAGCAAAGTGCAGGTTATCCCCAGAAGGGTGAAGTGAATGAAGAAATCATTAATAGAAAAGGAGTTATGTCAATTACACGCTTATTTATCAACAAAAGGAGGAATACCGGAAATCTTATGTTACTCTTTACCACACACTGCTTCCTTATGTAAATACTCACAGTTCTTAGCAAAAATCCTAAATACAAGCAATTTCACCAGAATAAAACTCACTCGGTGAAGAATTCACTCAGATCACATTTCACTGCAATCCAACCGGTCAACGACTTGCAATTTGATTTGATTAATGCGTTTATGTATTAACTCACTGATTTATGCGAAAAACTGAACGAAACGTTTGTGTGCGTCTGCGAGCGCGACGCGCGAATGCCGGCCCCCGATCCAAAAGCTGCCGTTTAATCTGCCCTCCGCGAAGTGGGGCACTCCGAACGCATCCAGCGATTGTGCAATTCTTCACACACAAACTGTCGCAAACTTACTGTGCACATTCTTACCCAATTACATTTAATACCGATAATATTGCAGAGCTAAGATTACATTGTGAAAGTGGAAGAGATTAGAAATTAATTCAAACAATTAAAATGCACAAATCCAAATACTAATACTAGATAAGATTGGATAAAACTAGGCAATGTTAAAGGATAAGATTAGACAATACAAGACAATACAAGCCTAGACAAGACTAGGCAAGACGGGACGAGACTAGACAAACTAAGACAAGACCAAGCAGGACCTGACATGCCCAGACGCGACTAGATAAGCCCAGACAAGACCAGACAAGTCCAGACAAGACTAGACAAGACCAGACAATTCCAGATAAGATCAGACAAGACCAGATAATACCAGACACAACCAGACAAGACCAGAGAAGACCACACAAGACCAGACAGCACCAGACAGGACCAGACCAGACCAGGCAATACCAAGCAGGACCAAACAAGACCAGATAAGACAAAACAAGACCAAACCAAATCAAACAAGACCAACTTAGTCCAGAGAAGACCAACCAAGGCCATAGACAATCAGACAAGAATCTGACGAAATTATTGTTGATTATTTAATAAATTACCAAAATTTATTGTTAATAGTCTTTTAAGGAGCGCACTTAATGAGAATTTTTCTGGCTTCATTATAAATCAATCGTGGTGCATCGGCGATTGGTGTGTAGCGAGTGTAGCGAATGCGCGCCGCCGTAAGATTCTCTTAAAAACTCGTAAATTTCCCAACTAGAAACAGGATTATACCGTTGCCTGATGTATATATCTTCTTCTTCCTCTTTCCAAACACTCAATCAAAGATTCGTTTCACTCCAAATTTAAATAACAGTTAGATTTAAAAGAAAGGCTCTCATATACGACATTGTGTAATTTATCTGAATCTGAACATTCTAATGAGTTTTGTTTAATAGACCTTTTCATACTTGAAATTTTTTTGAGCGCATGTGTCAATTTCCTTCATGTTATACGTCAAAAAGTGCCAGAACTTTTTGACGTATTACTAAATTTGTGCCCGCAACTTTCATATTCCCGCCTTTCAAACTTGGCGGATGCGCATGCGCTTAACTATCCGTAAAACGATCTATTATGTATAATCCCATCCAGTCTTGCATAGTCTTACCTAGGCATTGTCGAGTGTTTTAAGTGCACATAGCTTTCTTGTTCTTTGTGAGCCTTCTTGGGCTTTTGTCGCCACTTCGACGACCTTATCTATAGCATGTACTATCGACGTACTCCCTGAACCCATGCTGCTTCTCTATGAGGTTCTCACCTGTTTCTAATGCCTGTCTTATCTTTGTAGCAGTAGTTGCTTTAGGATTTTTCCTGCTACAACTAGTAGACTCAGGGGTTTGTACGACGTAGGCTTCTCGATGGGCTTATCGCCTTTCCTAATTTAAACAAGTTTGGTTTTTTTCCACATATCTGGAAATATTCCCTCAGCGACTATATGGTCCATTATTTTCAGAACAAAGTTTGGAGACCTTACCACAATGTATTTTATGATCTCTGATTTAAGTCCTTCTATACCTGGGGCTCTGCCATTTCGAAGGCGCTGGCTGGCTCTATATAGTTCCTCCTCCTTAGTATTATCTAATCTTGTCTAATCCTGTTTATGGATTGTACATCATAATCTAGTCTTTACTAGTCTAAAAACCACTTGTTCTAGCCTTAAACTACTTCTTTAATAATATCGTACCGTGTCTCGTCTAGTGTAGTCCTATCTATTTTTGTTTAAACTTTATATCAAACTTCGTTTTAATTATATATTATTTGACTCGGTGGATTTGTAATTGTTGAGTGGAGATTAGGATCAGTAATTAATGGGTGCCTGGAGCGTATTGGAGGAACATCTCTATCTAGTTGGTGAGGGACCGTTAGTCCGGATCTGGATTGCGACAATGGAGTTCGAAGAACAATCGCGAAAGTGAAAACAAAATCTTCGTCATCTAAAAATTCCGTTTGTTGTTTTGTTTGGCGATTTTCTTTAGTTTTGGATATATTTTAATTAGTGAAAGTAGAGAGACAAGAATAGACAGACTGACAAGTCTAGACATACAAGACTAGACGGACAAGACTAGACAGACAAGACTAGACAGACAAGACTAGACAGACAAGACTAGACAGACAAGACTAGACAGACAAGACTAGACAGACAAGACTAGACAGACAAGACTAGACAGACAAGACTAGACAGACAAGACTAGACAGACAAGACTAGACAGACAAGACTAGACAGACAAGACTAGACAGACAAGACTAGACAGACAAGACTAGACAGACAAGACTAGACAGACAAGACTAAACAGACAAGACTAGACAGACAAGACTAGACAGACAAGACTAGACAGACAAGACTAGACAGACAAGACTAGACAGACAAGACTAGACAGACAAGACTAGACAGACAAGACTAGACAGACAAGACTAGACAGACAAGACTAGACAGACAAGACTAGACAGACAAGACTAGACAGACAAGACTAGACAGACAAGATTAGACAGACAAGACTAGACAGACAAGACAAGACAGACAAGACTAGATAGACAAGACTAGACAGACAAGACTAGACAGACAAGACTAGACAGACAAGACTAGACAGACAAGACTAGACAGACAAGACTAGACAGACAAGACTAGACAGACAAGACTAGACAGACAAGACTAGACAGACAAGACTAGACAGACAAGACTAGACAGACAAGACTAGACAGACAAGACTAGACAGACAAGACTAGACAGACAAGACTAGACAGACAAGACTAGACAGACAAGACTAGACAGACAAGACTAGACAGACAAGACTAGACAGACAAGACTAGACAGACAAGACTAGACAGACAAGACTAGACAGACAAGACTAGACAGACAAGACTAGACAGACAAGACTAGACAGACAAGACTAGACAGACAAGACTAGACAGACAAGACTAGACAGACAAGACTAGACAGACAAGACTAGACAGACAAGACTAGACAGACAAGACTAGACAGACAAGACTAGACAGACAAGACTAGACAGACAAGACTAGACAGACAAGACTAGACAGACAAGACTAGACAGACAAGACTAGACAGACAAGACTAGACAGACAAGACTAGACAGACAAGACTAGACAGACAAGACTAGACAGACAAGACTAGACAGACAAGACTAGACAGACAAGACTAGACAGACAAGACTAGACAGACAAGACTAGACAGACAAGACTAGACAGACAAGACTAGACAGACAAGACTAGACAGACAAGACTAGACAGACAAGACTAGACAGACAAGACTAGACAGACAAGACTAGACAGACAAGACTAGACAGACAAGACTAGACAGACAAGACTAGACAGACAAGACTAGACAGACAAGACTAGACAGACAAGACTAGACAGACAAGACTAGACAGACAAGACTAGACAGACAAGACTAGACAGACAAGACTAGACAGACAAGACTAGACAGACAAGACTAGACAGACAAGACTAGACAGACAAGACTAGACAGACAAGACTAGACAGACAAGACTAGACAGACAAGACTAGACAGACAAGACTAGACAGACAAGACTAGACAGACAAGACTAGACAGACAAGACTAGACAGACAAGACTAGACAGACAAGACTAGACAGACAAGACTAGACAGACAAGACTAGACAGACAAGACTAGACAGACAAGACTAGACAGACAAGACTAGACAGACAAGACTAGACAGACAAGACTAGACAGACAAGACTAGACAGACAAGACTAGACAGACAAGACTAGACAGACAAGACTAGACAGACAAGACTAGACAGACAAGACTAGACAGACAAGACTAGACAGACAAGACTAGACAGACAAGACTAGACAGACAAGACTAGACAGACAAGACTAGACAGACAAGACTAGACAGACAAGACTAGACAGACAAGACTAGACAGACAAGACTAGACAGACAAGACTAGACAGACAAGACTAGACAGACAAGACTAGACAGACAAGACTAGACAGACAAGACTAGACAGACAAGACTAGACAGACAAGACTAGACAGACAAGACTAGACAGACAAGACTAGACAGACAAGACTAGACAGACAAGACTAGACAGACAAGACTAGACAGACAAGACTAGACAGACAAGACTAGACAGACAAGACTAGACAGACAAGACTAGACAGACAAGACTAGACAGACAAGACTAGACAGACAAGACTAGACAGACAAGACTAGACAGACAAGACTAGACAGACAAGACTAGACAGACAAGACTAGACAGACAAGACTAGACAGACAAGACTAGACAGACAAGACTAGACAGACAAGACTAGACAGACAAGACTAGACAGACAAGACTAGACAAGACTAGACAAGACTAGACAAGACTAGACAAGACTAGACAAGACTAGACAAGACTAGACAAGACTAGACAAGACTAGACAAGACTAGACAAGACTAGACAAGACTAGACAAGACTAGACAAGACTAGACAAGACTAGACAAGACTAGACAAGACTAGACAAGACTAGACAAGACTAGACAAGACTAGACAAGACTAGACAAGACTAGACAAGACTAGACAAGACTAGACAAGACTAGACAAGACTAGACAAGACTAGACAAGACTAGACAAGACTAGACAAGACTAGACAAGACTAGACAAGACTAGACAAGACTAGACAAGACTAGACAAGACTAGACAAGACTAGACAAGACTAGACAAGACTAGACAAGACTAGACAAGACTAGACAAGACTAGACAAGACTAGACAAGACTAGACAAGACTAGACAAGACTAGACAAGACTAGACAAGACTAGACAAGACTAGACAAGACTAGACAAGACTAGACAAGACTAGACAAGACTAGACAAGACTAGACAAGACTAGACAAGACTAGACAAGACTAGACAAGACTAGACAAGACTAGACAAGACTAGACAAGACTAGACAAGACTAGACAAGACTAGACAAGACTAGACAAGACTAGACAAGACTAGACAAGACTAGACAAGACTAGACAAGACTAGACAAGACTAGACAAGACTAGACAAGACTAGACAAGACTAGACAAGACTAGACAAGACTAGACAAGACTAGACAAGACTAGACAAGACTAGACAAGACTAGACAAGACTAGACAAGACTAGACAGGACTAGACAAGACTAGACAAGACTAGACAAGACTAGACAAGACTAGACAAGACTAGACAAGACTAGACAAGACTAGACAAGACTAGACAAGACTAGACAAGACTAGACAAGACTAGACAAGACAAGACAAGACTAGACAAGACTAGACAAGACTAGACAAGACTAGACAAGATTAGACAAGACTAGACAAGACTAGACAAGACTAGACAAGACTAGACAAGACTAGACAAGACTAGACAAGACTAGACAAGACTAGACAAGACTAGACAAGACTAGACAAGACTAGACAAGACTAGACAAGACTAGACAAGACTAGACAAGACTAGACAAGACTAGACAATACTAGACAAGACTAGACAAGACTAGACAAGACTAGACAAGACTAGACAAGACTAGACAAGACTAGACAAGACTAGACAAGACTAGACAAGACTAGACAGACAAGACTAGACAGACAAGACTAGACAGACAAGACTAGACAGACAAGACTAGACAGACAAGACTAGACAGACAAGACTAGACATGCAAGACTCTCCCTCGAAGTAACTACACCTTGACGAAGGCATTATGCCGGGTGGGGGAGCTTGCGTGTCCTAATGATCCTGAGAGCTATGCTGACGGTAGCGTAGCTACCAGAAGGGTCACCCAAGTCAGACAGGTCAAGGGGGAAGGACCAGACCAAGATAGATACCCACAGAGGGGAAAATCCTCTTTAACAAAAAAAGTTCCCTAGACTCATTGGCGCGGGCCTAGGTCGGATAGTCCTTAATTATGAAATGAGCTCAGACAAGGAAAATTCGTTTACGGTGCAGAGGAGGGATACCTCAGTGCCGGTCGGTGCAGGGAGTGTGCGAGCGGGCTCCCCCCGACCGTTATCCAACGACCGCCCAGCACTTCTGGTAGGTAACCAGGCCGAAGTGCAAGATACCATTACTGGAACAGCAAGACAAACTGCAGACAGCGTCAAACGAGCGACAACTCTTGACGGTTTCCTGGAGAGTAATAGACTGCCGCACAGCAGGCTGAATACCAGCAGTAGTCAAAGACAGCGCTGTAATTCAATGGGCACCGCCAAAAAGAAAAAAAGGAAAGTAGCAGACACGTCTTTCGATGCCACCGACTCATTAGATGCCATAAAAAAGAAGGAGTGCCCAACTGCATTTAACTTTATTGAAACTATTCAAATGATCACACTGCACGCAGCTCAGCTCGCTAAACTCGTTGATGAAAGCCCTAGCACGAAGAGGGAGATTAAGACTCTGGTGGAAAAGATGAAAAGGCAAACCGAAAAAATCAGCAAAGGCCTCGCACAGGAATGGTTTGAAGCCCATAGGTGGGAAAATATTGAAATTCCTACCTATGATGTAGACATACAAGTGGACAGCGACCAACTGGAACCTACACGGACATGCTGTGCTGGTACACAGACCACCGAGACCGGTAGACACGACCTCCACTCAACATCGATGGTACCTGCTGTAAACTCTTTAGAAACCCTGGAGGGCGTAGACACTCTAGAAAAATGGCACTCTGCAGATGTGAAGGAATGGAGGGCGGAACTGTTCACCAACACCGAGGTAATTGTGGGGAATCCACTCAACAGGGAAGACGGATCGTTAAAGATAGTAATCGTGGATCCCAATGACAGTAAGATGGAGAAGGGCATCCAATGAATCTATCGAGAAAAATATCCTGAAATAGGGGAACTAAACGGTGACTTTGAAATCTTAGAACAAGTATCGAAAATCAGGTCAAAAGATCCCGAGGAAGTGATACACAGGAAAATTATTAAAATGACGCACGGCGGAACAGAAGAGGACTTATGGGATAAGCACAAAAAATTAAAGGAGGAAACAGGCAATTGTGATGGAATTGCAATCCACCACCTCGCCAGTCTGACCACACTAAGATTCCAAAAAATGATAGAAGCTATCTTTCACAACACAAGAACCAAAGTATATATATATACAAAAGAAATACGCAATGTCCAGCGGGAGATGATCAAAACAAGCCCTATACAGAAAACGCAGGAGGAAACGGAGGATGGAATAAACCAAATCATAGAAGGGCCAAACAAATAAAAAAAACGATAGAAATAACGCCCACAACTTCTAGCGGAAGCACCTTCGCCAGTGTCTTGAAAACGATGAGACAAGAAATAGATGTAGAGGAAGTTGGAGTGCAGGTTCAAGAAATCAAGAAGACTAAAAGTAGAAACTACAGGATTACGGTCAAAGAGAAAAAAGAAGGAGCAGCAACTCGGTTTAAAGAAAAAGCTCTCGAAACTCTAAAAGACATAGCCACAGCCAAAGAAATGGAGCCATCTAGGAAAGTTATCATAATCAGGGATATACTATAGGAGACAACAGAAGAAGAGATCAAGGAAGCGATAGCAGATACAACGGGTATAGAAACCCAGAGAAATGATATAAAGATCAACACCCTAAGAGCCACAAAAAAAGGAGACACCATGATAGCGACAGTAAGTCTATACAAGAAGAAGGCCGAGGAGATCATTAAGACTGGAAGAATTAAAATCGGCTGGCAAAGATGCAGAATAAGCGAAATCCTGTCCCCAATCAAATGTTACAAATGCTTAGGACATGGGCACGAAATGAAGGACTGCACTGCGGAGAAAAAGGATATGAAAGACCGGTGCTATAAATGTAGTAAGAAAGGACATCTGGCAGTAAACTGCGAGAACGCTCCATACTGCTACGAATGCGAGGAAGAAGGTCATCGAGCTGCCACCATGGAATGCGGCAAATATAAAAATGAAGTAATTAAACTCAGAAACCAAACTCCAAAAGAGAGAACAGGATCCAAAGAAAAGGTGTCAAATGCGGAAAACCAGAAGGATATGCGACCACTCCAAAATGACCCTTAAGATCCTGCAGACCAACCTGAATAGATGTGGCCCGGCACATGACCTATTATATAAGACCGCCACGACACTACAACTGGATCTGGTACTAATATCGGAACCTAACATCAAGGATGTCAATAAAGGACCCTGGTTCCACAGCAATGAAAAAAGTGCCGCAATAAGAGGCTTCAGAGACACCAAGATCACCAGAAGCGCAAGCGGAAAAGGATATGTCTGGGTAGAGACTCTAGGCATCATAATATACAGTTGCTATTGCTCACCAAACATAAGTGACGACGAGTATGTAGCAATACTGAACGGAATACACGAAAGCATGTTCCTAAATGGAAACACCAAGAAAATTTTGGTAGGTGGCGACTTTAACGCAAAATCCAGGCTATGGGGATCTGGAACAGAGGACAGAAGGGGGGAAATATTATCCGAATGGTTAGCCGCAGATGACCTACAGCTACTGAATACAGGGGACGCTCCCACTTTCGTAAGAGGAAACAGCACGTCTTATATAGACATTACCTTCAGCACTGCAAACATAAGCGGGAAAATAACGAACTGGAGAGTACTGGAACTTGAAAACTTGAGCGACCATCAATATATTTGTTACGAAGTTAAGATAGGAAGGACCAATATGGAAATAAAACAGCAACATAAACCACTAAGCTGGAAAATTAAACCTGACGCCTTAGGACTTTTTAGCACAGAACTATACCAAAATATTGAAGACCAAAAGGGAAAACAAGAAATCATAACTCCAGAAGGATATATTAAACAAATTAAAATTACGTGCGACCGAACACTACCAAAAAAGTCAAGCCAGCATATAAAGAAACAACAAGTATATTGGTGGAACACTGAAATAGCAAAACTAAGAAAGGAATGTGTAGCTAGAAGAAGGAAAACCACAAGAACAAATGCAAATCCAAACGCAACCATAGAACAAAGGAAAAAATATCTAAGCGAATACCATGAGCACAGAAACTCTCTTAAGCAGGCCATACTAGATGCTAAGAAGAAAGCATGGAAGAAGGTCTGCGACGAGATAGACCACAATATATGGGGAGAGGGCTATAGAATAGTATGCAAAAAAATGAATGGGGCACCAAAGACCTTCCTTACAGAAGAGCAGATGGTGGAGGAAGCCAACAAATTATTCTCCAAAAACCCCATACTGCAATGGGAAAAGGAACTTGCTGGTCTGCCGAAAACTGAGCCCACATATTTCACCGTAGATGAACTAAAAGTAGCAGCAAGCAAATTGAAATTGGGAAAAGCACCCGGACCGGACTGCATCCCGGCGGAACTAATCAAGTTGACAGCTCTCAGACAACCGCAATACTGCCTGGACGTATATAACAGACTATTGAGCAGAAGAGAGTTTCCAAAAATATGGAAGGAATCGAGACTAGTTCTGCTGGAAAAACATAAAAAAAAATGGGGTGCAAAGCTACCGTCCCTTAAGCATGCTAAATACTGCCGGCAAACTGCTGGAACAATTAATCTACCGAAGACTAAATGAAGAGCTCGAGCAAACAGGAGGTTTAGCCGGCATGCAGTTCGGATTTAGAAAGGGGCGCTCCACCATTGATGCAATGCAAATAATTAAAAACAAGGCAAGAGAGACGAAAAAGGATTTTTGCGCAATGGTTACGCTAAACGTACAAAACGCCTTCAATAGCGCGTCTTGTAAGGGTATCGTAGATGACCTTAAAGCAAGAAACATTTCCACATACCTAATAGAATTGATATGCAGTTATTTCACCAACAGAACAATGCTGATAGGACCTAAACACTCAACCGAGGTGACATGCGGTGTACCACAGGGGTCCATACTCGGTCCACTGCTGTGGAACGTTCACTACGACAGCGTAATAAACGTGGAAGTGCCGCAGGGAGTGACCCTTGTAGGATATGCGGATGACCTAGCTGTAGTTGTCTGCGGGCGAACAGGGACATCACTAGAAGGTAAAATAAATGCCGCAATCCTTGAAATCCAAAAGGAAATGAAGAAGAAAAAGCTCCAGTTAGCCCCCCAGAAAACGGAATGCGTACTGCTAGTGGGTCGGAGGAAGTTAAAGGAGATAACCATACAGATCGACGAAATAATGATTAGCACGATTAAAGTTCTCAAGTATCTAGGAATCTATTTTGACCACAATATGAGAATGACCAAACATGTCGAAAATATCGCAAAAAAGGCGGAAGAGTTATCGACCAAACTGTCTAGGATAATGCCTAACGTGGGGGGTGCAAGAAGCAGTAAAAGGAAAATACTTGCATCGGTAGTGTACTCGATAACGCTGTATGGGGCGCCAATCTGGTGCAAAACCATGAAATGTGCTAAATATAGAAACATAATGGAAAGTGTTCAAAGGAAAACACTCATTAAAATATGTAGCGCATACCGCACCATGTCAACTGCAGCACTTCAAGTGATAGCCAGAGTACCGCCAATAGAACTACTGTTGGACGAAAGATGACATATGCATAAAAAACAAAATGGACACAAATAACAAGGCACCAATAAAAGAAGAAACTAAAACGAAATGGCAGGAGAAATGGAATAAACTGCAAGATAAGGGCGAGTGGACCAAAAAACTGATCCCGGATATAATAAAGTGGACAAACAGGAAACATGGAGAGGTGGGATACCACATCACACAAATTCTGGGTGGCCATGGCTGTTTTGCAGCCTACCTCAAACGGTTCCATCTACAGGAATCGGAAGACTGCACCTACTGTGGGGAGGCAGACACAGTGGAACATACCGCTTTCTACTGCCCCCGATGGACAAACGAAAGACTTGAGATGGAGGTACGCATAGGAGAGACCTTAACCAACACGAACATGACGGCAATCATGCTGAAGAGTGATGAAGACTGGAAGGTTGTAGAAAAAGGTATGAAGAAAATTATTGATAAAAAGGAAGAGGAAGAAAGAAGAAGGAATAAACAACTATTGAGAACGAAATATTAGAACAGCCCTCCCTTGAAGAAATGCTTTTGCGATGCCGAGGGATACAGGGAGCATTCCAGGGGGACCACTTGTCAAGTTAACGAAAGTGCTTGCTACGTCCTCCCCCCCCCCCCCCCAAAAAAAACAAAAAAAAGACAGACAAGACTAGACAGACAAGACTAGACAGACAAGACTAGACAGACAAGGCTAGACAGACAAGACTAGACAGACAAGACTAGACAGACAAGACTAGACAGACAAGACTAGACAGACAAGACTAGACAGACAAGACTAGACAGACAAGACTAGACAGACAAGACTAGACAGACAAGACTAGACAGACAAGACTAGACAGACAAGACTAGACAGACAAGACTAGACAGACAAGACTAGACAGACAAGACTAGACAGACAAGACTAGACAGACAAGACTAGACAGACAAGACTAGACAGACAAGACTAGACAGACAAGACTAGACAGACAAGACTAGACAGACAAGACTAGACAGACAAGACTAGACAGACAAGACTAGACAGACAAGACTAGACAGACAAGACTAGACAGACAAGACTAG
Organism: Phosphuga atrata; assembly: GCA_944588485.1. Taxonomy (NCBI): domain Eukaryota; kingdom Metazoa; phylum Arthropoda; class Insecta; order Coleoptera; family Silphidae; genus Phosphuga; species Phosphuga atrata. Next base: position 49,963,042 of record OX155904.1, read on the forward strand.
ACAGACAAGACTAGACAGACAAGACTAGACAGACAAGACTAGACAGACAAGACTAGACAGACAAGACTAGACAGACAAGACTAGACAGACAAGACTAGACAGACAAGACTAGACAGACAAGACTAGACAGACAAGACTAGACAGACAAGACTAGACAGACAAGACTAGACAGACAAGACTAGACAGACAAGACTAGACAGACAAGACTAGACAGACAAGACTAGACAGACAAGACTAGACAGACAAGACTAGACAGACAAGACTAGACAGACAAGACTAGACAGACAAGACTAGACAGACAAGACTAGACAGACAAGACTAGACAGACAAGACTAGACAGACAAGACTAGACAGACAAGACTAGACAGACAAGACTAGACAGACAAGACTAGACAGACAAGACTAGACAGACAAGACTAGACAGACAAGACTAGACAGACAAGACTAGACAGACAAGACTAGACAGACAAGACTAGACAGACAAGACTAGACAGACAAGACTAGACAGACAAGACTAGACAGACAAGACTAGACAGACAAGACTAGACAGACAAGACTAGACAGACAAGAATAGACAGACAAGACTAGACGGACAAGACTAGACAGACAAGACTAGACAGACAAGACTAGACAGACAAGACTAGACAGACAAGACTAGACAGACAAGACTAGACAGACAAGACTAGACAGACAAGACTAGACAGACAAGACTAGACAGACAAGACTAGACGAACAAGACTAGACAGACAAGACTAGACAGGCAAGACTAGACAGACAAGACTAGACAGACAAGACTGGACAGACAAGACTAGACAGACAAGACTACTTAAAAAGACAAACAGACAAGACTATATAGGCTGGACTAGACAATCAGTATTAATTTGACAGATAGGATTATATGAACGAGACTAGGCAGACAAGACTAGACAGTCAAGACCAGTGAGACTTTCTCCACTAATTTAGTTGTAATATATTACATTATAATATTGTTGGTGCTGAATATTAATTAGTTTTTTCGGGAGATTTAGTGTGTACGTGTGCGAAACAACGAGCTCGCGATTACATAAGTGGATGTGTAATTGTTGTAAAACCGTTCGGCCCGACGCAATAATCGATGCGGAAACGGGCCAGAAGAAAGTGGCGCCCATGTATAATCAACAACTCCACACATTCCAGCAACCGGAAATATTCTCTCCGTCAATCACTAGAAAGATTGGCCCAAGCATGTGTGTCTAGTCTTGTCCCTCTAATCTTGCCTTTCTATTGTCATGTATACTTATTTATTCATTTACCTGTACTGCGTCCAGTTTCTTTTGAACTTGGCCTTTGAATACTTTGTCGCCGCCATTGTAGCGACATTCTTTTAGCAGTAGTGCTCGCTGTTTTTTTTGCTTCAATAATCAAAGCTTCGCCCAAACACGTGAAGAAATCTTCTAAACCTTGCCAGCAATTCTTTTCAATCAGTCCTTTGACTAGAACCCCGACAAATTTCTTGAACTTGACTTGCGCATAAACAGCTAACGAACTCTGCGTATCCGAAATCTTGTGCATGCAATAGTGTAACTGAATGCAGAAACTATCGGCATATGGAATGCCTCGGTTGACCGTTACCACATCAATCGAATATAAATGTCCGTCTTTACTGCACGGCAACATCTCCTGCGTTTCTGTAACTTTTGCAGTTTTTGGTCCAACGGATTGTCTAGTAGGAACGGTAAGCGTAATAACTCGATTCTTGGTTTTATTATCGGCATTGTGTGTCCAGGTCGTCTGAGTAAGATCTGCAGATTTCCGCGACGCGTGGAAATCTTTGAAGAACTTCGAACCGGTGAAGAGAAATTTAAACACTTGATCCACGTGCGTTGGAATAACCTCATTGAGTAACTGCCGCCCCTCGTGAAGGGCAGAGCACACAGGAATATTATTATCACTGTCGGAATCGTTGCCGCTGAGGCAACTGAACCGCGGTGGAGTTAGAACCGCGGGTGGAGGTAAATGATATCTAATAGGACCATTAGGAACATGCAAAGCTAGATTGTGTATAAATCTAGATTCGGACGGCGATTGTGATTGATTGTCATCGTCCTGTTTTAATAACTGATCATTGCTGGTGCCTTCCGCATTTCTTGCATTTCCCTCAGAATAAGACTCTAACGACCTTTTTAGAGTTATATGATCCTCGGCATTACTAGCCAAACGCAATTCAGCTCCATATGACTCGTGTATTAGTTTCCTCATTTCCTGTTGGTTTATAGGTCTTTCCATAAAAGCATTTTGCCACGCACGAAAGAGCATTAGGTACGTTTTGTCGCGCGACGCGAAACTTGTGAAGACGTATTTGTCATTTCTGGTCGTGATTAATAGAGCGCTCGGTATCACCAGAGCGGTTTTCTCCTTGGTTATTGCAGTAACGTTCTTCCACTCCACAGAGACTTTCGTCTCGCGTCCCGAAATGTTTGCATAGAAACAAAGATAGTTCTGCGAGATGTACATCCGACCTGGCAATAAAATCTCGTTTTTCAGCGCGCACGAATAATCGAATACAAGTCTTTCATCATCTGGAACATCTTCAAACAGCAACTTAAAGTCTTCGGAGCGATTTTTGTTGGTTGAATTTAAAGCGGATTTCTTTTTAGATCGCCTTTTCTTTTTATCTTTTCTGGAAATTCCTTCGGTGCTTTGAGACCTGTTTAGATCGGGCGTCTTATACTCGGAAAATGGACTAACAGGAGGATTATCAAGCCTATTTAAATGAGTTGATTTCTTATATCTAGTAATAAGATACATATCACTTTTAGCATGGTCTCGTTGAGTTTGTGCTTTTGGACTGCTCTGAGGACTGGAAGTGGGACTTACAGATCTGGTTTCTTTGGACATATTATGTGAAAATAGGGTAATTTTCTTGATGGTTCATATGGTTTAAATGGTTATTGCTCGTTCATTCCAACAAAATTATAATATTTATAGGCCATCATTTTTACCCGTTCATGTTTTAATTTAAAATGACTATTTTGCTAACGGTTGACAGTACACTGACAGTAGAGTGTTGATAAGGAGGAAATGTCAAAGCTGCGACTTTTTTTCGGCAAAAAAATGGGAGGGCTGCGTCGACGACAGCCTCTACCACAACAACACGCAGCATACTGATGACATTTTGCAATTTTAATCATGTCTATTGTTCCACAACGTTTTGTCTCCTTAAGCAATTAAACCTCGACACTCTCTATGAGGGAACCACCGATGTCACTGGAGATGAGTACAATGTCGAAGGTGTTGAAGATGGTCCAGGTGCCTTCAGGTGTTATTTGGATGTTGGTCTACAGCGTACTACTACTGGAGCTCGTGTTTTTGCAGCCATGAAAGGAGCTGTTGATGGAGGTCTTAACATCCCCCACTCCACCAAGAGATTCCCTGGTTATGATTCTGAATCCAAGAATTTCAATGCTGATGTCCATCGTTCTCACATTTTTGGTCAACATGTTGCTGATTATATGAGGTCTTTGGAAGAAGAAGACAGTGAAGCTTTCAAGCGTCAATTCAGCCAATATATCAAACATGGAATCAACGCTGACCAGATTGAAAATATTTATAAGAATGCACATGCGCAAATCCGCGCTGACCCAACCCTTGCTAAGAAGGATGAGAAGAAGGCGCCAGTTGCCAAGAAGAAGAGATGGAACCGTGCCAAACTCACATTGGCTGAACGCAAGAACCGTGTTGCGCAAAAGAAGGCTTCATTCTTGAAGAAACTAGAGGGACAGGCTGAGCCTTGAACGACGTTTGTCTTGGGTCCTAGTTTGTGGAATACCTTATAGGAGTATGTCACGCCAAAGAATGGTACGCTTACCAGAAAAGGTTTAAAAAAAGCCAGTAGTTATGCAACCCCTATCACAATGACCGGCGGCGGCCCCGGTTAGGCTTGTCGCACACTGGGTCCGCTGCACTCAGCTCATATCAGATACGATCGGGTCCGCTCCTCTCAGCTCCGTCATTTTTCCTCATATTGCATCCGCTCAGCCCCATCATTTTTCCACACACTCAATCCCCTCCCACTTCTCGAACGGGAGTATTAAATATGTGCTGCTATCCTAGTTGCATAAATGCCTTAGCGCATATATGTAAACGTTAGTGTTGCGCTTGCGTGAACCATCCGCCAGCATCCGACCTCCGGCCTAGTATTCTTGACAAACAGAGGATACAGAGCGGAGAGGAGCGGAACGGAGCCAAGCTGAGCTGAGCGGACGCAGTATGTGCGTTTCTATTTAAATACACGGGTTTTATATTTTTCTGGGATGAAAGGCTGAGCTGAGCTGAACGGAGCGGACACAGTGTGCAACAAGGCTTACACTCCCGCAAAGCCATAGTTTCAATCTAGGGCACGTTGAAGGTGCACTTTTACAGTACACCCTGCACATTTATGGAGATATTTTCGGATCGGGGACTCGACGGAAGTGCCGATCGGTGTTTTAGATTCCCGCATCTATCCTGCGCGATGCAAACCCAAATTTTCGGCGATAACCGTCGAACTCGCAAATTGCCGGCCAAAAAGGCGGTTTCGGATTTGTTTTTGGCATTTAGGACGCACCGGATGAAGGGATCGCCTCGTGCCGCAAAAGTCGGTTTCGGCCGCGCGGTGAAGGCATCAAATGTCAAAAAATCTAGCAAAAAAAGTTATATTTTCCAACGGCGGCAGCACGACGGGGACGGCTAAAATCGCGCGAAACCGTTCCCGCAGAGCTTAAATTGACGATTCTGCAGGATTTTTCCTGGACGTCCAAAAAATGTCGTTTTTATATGCGATCTTCAACGCAATCTGGATTAAACTCGAAAACAAACTAACTGGTTCTATGCCAGATCTAACGGCGCTGGTCCCGTACCGTCATCCGTATCCGTCAATGGGTTCGGACGTTCTAGGTACCACCGCAAAAAGTCTCTGTTTTTTTTCCACTTTTTGCGCACTTTAAATCTCTTTAAATTGCCGCAGTTTCGCAAAACGTCTTCGCAGCTTAAAAAATCTTGCCGGAATAGTTGCGGGCAAGTGTCCTGAAGAGAACGAACCCAAACGGCCACCTGGATCCCTTTAAATAAGTGTAGGGCGTCCGTGGAAGTGATTGCAAAATCGGCAAAAAAAGTTTTTCGTTCTTTCAAAAGCATTTTCTCTTGCACCAGGTGAACGGGACGGCGCAGGATGGCGAGCGAGGGCTCTAAAAACGTGACGCGACGGCAGCTAAAGCTTCCGGGGAGAATTTTCGAGATCCGACGCAAAATGCACCTCGAAGGTAAAAAAATCGTGATTTTAGATTTCGGTCTGGTGCGTCAGAACCTGAGGGATTTGAGTCGGGATATTGACACCGTTCGACGGGGCTCGCGGTTCTAAACTAGAAAAATGTACCTCCGCCGCCTCCGCTTCCGTCGAACCGTTTCCGCAAACACCTCGATTTTTAGAAGAAATGACAGGAGAAATTCTGCAACTTATAAACGAGAGAAGGAAATACAAAGCCGCAGACAATAACCGGTACAGGGAGCTGAACAAAATGCCGAGAAGCCAAGGAAGGATGGCTATCTGAAAAATGCAGTGAAATGGAGACACTAGAGAAAAAGCACGACTCCTTTAATCTCCACAAAAAGATCAAGGAATTCACAAACACACAACGCAAGCAGATCCACGGTATTTTGAAAGACACTAACAACAAGATCTTAACGTCGGGGAGCGTTGGGGAAAAGCTTAAAAGATGGAAGGAAAAAAAGGAAAAGCTTAAAAGATGGCCCTCTTCAATGACACAAGACCCCACCAACCACCTAGAGACTATGATGATATCTACGAGCCCAGCCCTCTTATCACGACAGAGGAAGTGACACGTGCTATACAATTTCAGAAAAATGACAAGGCTGTAGGACAAGACAATATTCACGCGGAATTGATCGTCAATGCAGATGATAGAGGTCTAAAACTTCTCACATTGTTGTTCAACTCAATTATGAAACTGGAAAAATACCAACTTATGTCTCACGTCCTCAAGGTATTTCTGCGCATCTTCCACACTCGCATATACGCCAGATGTGAGGGACAAGCTGGAGAAACGCAATTTGGATTTAAGAACGGAGTGGGCACGCGCGAGGCTCTCTTCTCTATCAACGTTCTCACGCAGCGATGCAGAGACATGTATGTTGATATATACGCCTGCTTTATTGACTACCGCAAAGCTTTCGACTGTGTCTCGCACCAGAAGCTCATTGAGATCCTAAAATACACCGGAGTCGATGCGGGTGAGCTGAATATCATCACCCAGCTGTACTGGCATCAAACTGCAGAGATTAGAATAGAGGGCATAACATCCGAAGAAACAGAAATCAGAAGAAGTGTTAGACAGGGGTGTGTCCTGTCCCCTCTCCTCTATAATATATACTCGGAGGCGGTGTTCCGGGAGACACTGGAGAATTTGAAAGAGGGCGTTAAGATCAACGGCACCCTAATTAATAACATACGATTCGCCGACGATACGGTCGTGGTCGCCGACAGCCTCCAACATCTCCAGAATATGATAGATTTTATCGTTGGACATAGCACACAGTATGGTCTACACATAAACGTTGCAAAAACCAAGGTGGTTATCTTCTCCGAGGCACCAATACGGGCGACCCTCCAAATTAACAACCAGGTTGTGGAATAAGTGCCCCAAAATGGAAATCAGATCAAGGATAGAACAGACGAGGAGGACATTCATCTCGAAGGAGGACCTCTTTACCAGTAGAGATCTAAACCTACAGCTCCGCACACATTGCGCATATTGCGCTGTATCCGCGCATCCGCGCATATTGCGCTGTTATATCTTCCCAGTGCTACTCTATGGCTCCGAGAGCTGGACATTCCGCCAATCAATGGAGAGCCGCATTGACGCCTTCGAGATGTACTTGTATCGCCGTATACTACGTATATCCTGGGTAGATAGGATAACCAACGGGGAAGTGTTAAGGAGAATAGGTAAAGGTAAAGAACTACTGGCAACCATCAAAGAACGAAAGCTCAAATAAATCGGACACGTTATGATAGGGGAGCAGCACGAGTTCCTCCGACTCCTCATCGAAGGAAAGAACGAGGGCAAACGATCTGTGGGCAGACGGCAGAACTCATGGCTAAAGGATTTGCGTCGATGGTTCGGACGGACATCTATAAAGATTTTCAGAGGTGCGGTTCCACGCACCATTATAGCCGGTTGGATCGCCAACCTTTGTTAGGAAGACGACGTCATAAGAAGATGAAGGTTGTGTTAGGCAAGCTAGAATTGGTGCTAGGAGGAACCACCTAACAGAAAATGGTGGGCGTCTGAAAAAGGTCAATAGACAAACTTTATCAATACCAGATATCATCACATGGGTAAACAGGAAGCATGCTGAGACTAGTTTTTACTTGACCCAGTTTCTCGCAGGGCATGGGTGCGATCGCGACTACTTGAAACAAATAGGCGTCGCCGCAGATGACCTGCGTGAATACTGTGGCGAAGTGTAAGCCACACAATATTTGACTGCTGGGGGTGGGAAGCACAAAAAGAGAATCTAACAGCCAAAAACGAGATGCCGTTTAGTGCAAGAACAGTAATGTGATACATGCTGCAAAATAAAGAAAATTGGCCTTAGATGGCCAGTTTAGTTAAACTCATTATTTCCTGTAAGGAAAACGACGAAAAACTGCGGAGTGACAGAAAGATCAGCCTTCGCAGCTCTTCGCTGCCTGTTATGTCCGTGGAAAATAAGTCTATTCTTGTCTGCCTAGTCTTATCTGTCTAGTCTTGTCTGCCTAGTTTTATCTGCCTAGTCTTGTCTGCCTAGTCTTATCTGTCTAGTCTTGTCTGCCTAGTGTGCCCCCTGTGTCTAGTCTTCCCTGTCTAGTCTTGTGTGTATAATCTTATTAGTCTAGTCTTGCCTGTAATCATTTCATAATTATGAAGGTTAATTTAATGATTTTGTAAAGGAGAAAGGAACGATATGTCCGAGTAACGTCTTTGCTGATTAGCACATGTGGTAGTTCCGAGTTGGCAAACACAACAAAGAGTGAAAGTGTTGCGTAACCGGTCCGATTCGGTAACGCGGGACACACATGCGGAGCGAAAAGGAACAAATTCGAAACGAAATAAGCCAACACATTCGTCGACCTTTGCCGCCTGTTACATGGTTCTCTGGGTGTTGCGTGACCGCCGAGTCGGTGCGCGATTCCGATACGTTTTCGGGTCCGTGCGGAAAGACGGACGTACGTGCGTCCCCGTTGCAATCTCTTACGAAACTTTTTAACCAGCCCCGAGCCATCGCCAAATTATTTATAAAGAAACTTAATGTTGTTTATCTTTGTTGAGGAACATGACGCACTGCATATAGACAGATAAGACTAGACAGACAAGACTAGACAGACAAGACTAGACAGACAAGACTAGATAGACAAGACTAGACAGATAAGACTAGACAGACAAGACTAGACAGACAAGACTAGACAGACAAGACTAGACAGAAAAGACTAGACAGACAAGACTAGACAGATAAGACTAGACAGACAAGACTAGACAGACAAGACTAGACAGACAAGACTAGACAGACAAGACTAGAGAGACAAGACTAGACGGACAGGACTATACAGACAAGACTAGACAGACAAGACTAGAGAGACAAGACTAGACAGACAAGACTAGACAGACAAGACTAGACAGACAAGAGTAGACGGACAAGACTAGACGGACAACACTAGACGGACAAGACTAGACGGACAAGACTGTACTGACAAGACTAGACGGACAAGACTAGACGGACAAGACTAGACAGACAAGATTAGACGGACAAGACTAGACAGACAAGACTAGACAGACAAGACTAGACAGACAAAACTAGACAGATAAGACTAGACAGACAAGACTAGACAGACAAGACTAGACAGACTAGACAGACAAGACTAGACAGACAAGACTAGACAGACAAGACTAGACAGACAAGACTAGACAGACAAGACTAGACAGACAAGACTAGACAGACAAGACTAGACAGACAAGACTAGACAGACAAGACTAGACAGACAAGACTAGACAGACAAGACTAGACAGACAAGACTAGACAGACAAGACTAGACAGACAAGACTAGACAGAGAAGACTAGACAGACAAGACTAGACAGACAAGACTAGACAGACAAGACTAGACAGACAAGACTAGACAGACAAGACTAGACAGACAAGACTAGACAGACAAGACTAGACAGTCAAGACTAGACAGACAAGACTAGACAGACAAGACTAGACAGACAAGACTAGACAGACAAGACTAGACAGACAAGACTAGACAGACAAGACTTGCCAGACAAGACTAGACAGACAAGACTAGACAGACAAGACTAGACAGACAAGACTTGAGAGACAAGACTAGGCAGACAAGACTAGACAGACAAGACTAGACAGACAAGACTAGACAGACAAGACTAGACAGACAAGACTAGACAGACAAGACTAGACAGACAAGACTAGACAGACAAGACTAGACAGACAAGACTAGACTGACAAGACTAGACAGACAAGAATTGAGAGACAAGACTAGACAGACAAGACTAGACAGACAAGACTAGACAGACAAGACTAGACAGACTAGACTAGACAGACAAGACTAGACAGACAAGACTAGACAGACAAGACTAGACAGACAAGACTAGACAGACTAGACAGACAAGACTAGACAGACAAGACTAGACAGACAAGACTAGACAGACAAGACTAGACAGACAAGACTAGACAGACAAGACTAGACAGACAAGACTAGACAGACAAGACTAGACAGACAAGACTAGACAGACAAGACTAGACAGACAAGACTAGACAGACAAGACTAGACAGACAAGACTAGACAGACAAGACTAGACAGACAAGACTAGACAGACAAGACTAGACAGACAAGACTAGACAGACAAGGCTAGACAGACAAGACTAGACAGACAAGACTAGACAGACAAGACTAGACAGACAAGACTAGACAGACAAGACTAGACAGACAAGACTAGACAGACAAGACTAGACAGACAAGACTAGACAGACAAGACTAGACAGACAAGACTAGACAGACAAGACTAGACAGACAAGACTAGACAGACAAGACTAGACAGACAAGACTAGACAGACAAGACTAGACAGACAAGACTAGACAGACAAGACTAGACAGACAAGACTAGACAGACAAGACTAGACAGACAAGACTAGACAGACAAGACTAGACAGACAAGACTAGACAGACAAGACTAGACAGACAAGACTAGACAGACAAGACTAGACAGACAAGACTAGACAGACAAGACTAGACAGACAAGACTAGACAGACAACTAGACAGACAAGACTAGACAGACAAGACTAGACAGACAAGACTAGACAGACAAGACTAGACAGACAAGACTAGACAGACAAGACTAGACAGACAAGACTAGACAGACAAGACTAGACAGACAAGACTAGACAGACAAGACTAGACAGACAAGACTAGACAGACAAGACTAGACAGACAAGACTAGACAGACAAGACTAGACAGACAAGACTAGACAGACAAGACTAGACAGACAAGACTAGACAGACAAGACTAGACAGACAAGACTAGACAGACAAGACTAGACAGACAAGACTAGACAGACAAGACTAGACAGACAAGACTAGACAGACAAGACTAGACAGACAAGACTAGACAGACAAGACTAGACAGACAAGACTAGACAGACAAGACTAGACAGACAAGACTAGACAGACAAGACTAGACAGACAAGACTAGACAGACAAGACTAGACAGACAAGACTAGACAGACAAGACTAGACAGACAAGACTAGACAGACAAGACTAGACAGACAAGACTAGACAGACAAGACTAGACAGACAAGACTAGACAGACAAGACTAGACAGACAAGACTAGACAGACAAGACTAGACAGACAAGACTAGACAGACAAGACTAGACAGACAAGACTAGACAGACAAGACTAGACAGACAAGACTAGACAGACAAGACTAGACAGACAAGACTAGACAGACAAGACTAGACAGACAAGACTAGACAGACAAGACTAGACAGACAAGACTAGACAGACAAGACTAGACAGACAAGACTAGACAGACAAGACTAGACAGACAAGACTAGACAGACAAGACTAGACAGACAAGACTAGACAGACAAGACTAGACAGACAAGACTAGACAGACAAGACTAGACAGACAAGACTAGACAGACAAGACTAGACAGACAAGACTAGACAGACAAGACTAGACAGACAAGACTAGACAGACAAGACTAGACAGACAAGACTAGACAGACAAGACTAGACAGACAAGACTAGACAGACAAGACTAGACAGACAAGACTAGACAGACAAGACTAGACAGACAAGACTAGACAGACAAGACTAGACAGACAAGACTAGACAGACAAGACTAGACAGACAAGACTAGACAGACAAGACTAGACAGACAAGACTAGACAGACAAGACTAGACAGACAAGACTAGACAGACAAGACTAGACAGACAAGACTAGACAGACAAGACTTGAGAGACAAGACTAGACAGACAAGACTAGACAGACAAGACTAGACAGACAAGACTAGACAGACAAGACTAGACAGACAAGATTAGACAGACAAGACTAGACAGACAAGACTAGACAGACAAGACTTGAGAGACAAGACTAGACAGACAAGACTAGACAGACAAGACTAGACAGACTTGACTAGACAGACTTGACTAGACAGACAAGACTAGACAGACAAGACTAGACAGACAAGACTAGACAGACAAGACTAGACAGACAAGACTAGACAGACAAGACTAGACAGACAAGACTAGACAGACAAGACTAGACAGACAAGACTAGACAGACAAGACAAGACAGACAAGACTAGACAGACAAGACTAGACAGACAAGACTAGACAGACAAGACTAGACAGACAAGGCTAGACAGACAAGACTAGACAGACAAGACTAGACAGACAAGACTAGACAGACAAGACTAGACAGACAAGACTAGACAGACAAGACTAGACAGACAAGACTAGACAGACAAGACTAGACAGACAAGACTAGACAGACAAGACTAGACAGACAAGACTAGACAGACAAGACTAGACAGACAAGACTAGACAGACAAGACTAGACAGACAAGACTAGACAGACAAGACTAGACAGACAAGACTAGACAGACAAGACTAGACAGACAAGACTAGACAGACAAGACTAGACAGACAAGACTAGACAGACAAGACTAGACAGACAAGACTAGACAGACAAGACTAGACAGACAAGACTAGACAGACAAGACTAGACAGACAAGACTAGACAGACAAGACTAGACAGACAAGACTAGACAGACAAGACTAGACAGACAAGACTAGACAGACAAGACTAGACAGACAAGACTAGACAGACAAGACTAGACAGACAAGACTAGACAGACAAGACTAGACAGACAAGACTAGACAGACAAGACTAGACAGACAAGACTAGACAGACAAGACTAGACAGACAAGACTAGACAGACAAGACTAGACAGACAAGACTAGACAGACAAGACTAGACAGACAAGACTAGACAGACAAGACTAGACAGACAAGACTAGACAGACAAGACTAGACAGACAAGACTAGACAGACAAGACTAGACAGACAAGACTAGACAGACAAGACTAGACAGACAAGACTAGACAGACAAGACTAGACAGACAAGACTAGACAGACAAGACTAGACAGACAAGACTAGACAGACAAGACTAGACAGACAAGACTAGACAGACAAGACTAGACAGACAAGACTAGACAGACAAGACTAGACAGACAAGACTAGACAGACAAGACTAGACAGACAAGACTAGACAGACAAGACTAGACAGACAAGACTAGACAGACAAGACTAGACAGACAAGACTAGACAGACAAGACTAGACAGACAAGACTAGACAGACAAGACTAGACAGACAAGACTAGACAGACAAGACTAGACAGACAAGACTAGACAGACAAGACTAGACAGACAAGACTAGACAGACAAGACTAGACAGACAAGACTAGACAGACAAGACTAGACAGACAAGACTAGACAGACAAGACTAGACAGACAAGACTAGACAGACAAGACTAGACAGACAAGACTAGACAGACAAGACTAGACAGACAAGACTAGACAGACAAGACTAGACAGACAAGACTAGACAGACAAGACTAGACAGACAAGACTAGACAGACAAGACTAGACAGACAAGACTAGACAGACAAGACTAGACAGACAAGACTAGACAGACAAGACTAGACAGACAAGACTAGACAGACAAGACTAGACAGACAAGACTAGACAGACAAGACTAGACAGACAAGACTAGACAGACAAGACTAGACAGACAAGACTAGACAGACAAGACTAGACAGACAAGACTAGACAGACAAGACTAGACAGACAAGACTAGACAGACAAGACTAGACAGACAAGACTAGACAGACAAGACTAGACAGACAAGACTAGACAGACAAGACTAGACAGACAAGACTAGACAGACAAGACTAGACAGACAAGACTAGACAGACAAGACTAGACAGACAAGACTAGACAGACAAGACTAGACAGACAAGACTAGACAGACAAGACTAGACAGACAAGACTAGACAGACAAGACTAGACAGACAAGACTAGACAGACAAGACTAGACAGACAAGACTAGACAGACAAGACTAGACAGACAAGACTAGACAGACAAGACTAGACAGACAAGACTAGACAGACAAGACTAGACAGACAAGACTAGACAGACAAGACTAGACAGACAAGACTAGACAGACAAGACTAGACAGACAAGACTAGACAGACAAGACTAGACAGACAAGACTAGACAGACAAGACTAGACAGACAAGACTAGACAGACAAGACTAGACAGACAAGACTAGACAGACAAGACTAGACAGACAAGACTAGACAGACAAGACTAGACAGACAAGACTAGACAGACAAGACTAGACAGACAAGACTAGACAGACAAGACTAGACAGACAAGACTAGACAGACAAGACTAGACACACAAGACTAGACAGACAAGACTAGACAGACAAGACTACACAGGCAAGACTAGACAGACAAGACTAGACAGACAAGACTAGACAGACAAGACTAGACAGACAAGACTAGACAGACAAGACTAGACAGACAAGACTAGACAGACAAGACTAGACAGACAAGACTAGATAGACAAGACTAAACCGACAAGACTAGACAGACACGACTAGACAGACAAGTCTGGACAGACAAAACCAGACGGAAATATTAGTCAGGCATGACCGCACAGATAAAACCAAAAAGATTAGTGTATTTCTGTGGGGATTTAAAAATCTAAATGTGCGTAGTTTAAGTGGATTGAAAATTTATTGAGACAGAGAATGCGCTCGTAAGAATGTTAAGTGCACTAACGGTCTGGAGCGCCAACGCCAACGTGATAATTACACGGCCCGCCGAAAACACCGCAGAGATGATTAACGACCACCGCGTTCGTAACTCAATACCACGGACTTAATGACCTCACAAACTACCTATCTACCAGCCATATTTGTAACATAATACTAACTACATTGTTACATTAAGTTACAGATCCCTAGAGCTACACAGAGAAGACTAGACAGACAAAATTGTTTATTGTTGATATACAAGACTAAACAGATAAAACTAGAAAGACACGACTTTCTTCCTTATTTTGGTATCGGGGAACCTCTTACTAAACACCTTTTTTCACTTTATTTAGACTTTTAATATGCGCCACCCCGGTATCGCTTATATCGCATTCTGCCAGAGTGGGCAGCCCATACGGTTTGTGCCGCCCTGGTTGAAAATGCCTCCTCGGCGGGGAACCGATACCCGGTCTCCCGCTGGTCAGACGGTTATGTTGTCTACTACACTACCCAGGAGGACGGAGACAACATACACAACTAGGCAGACAACACCATACTAGCAAGACTAGAGACATAAGTCTGTGGGGAGGTGTGGACGTAGCTGGCGGAATAGTTCTTACCAGACAATGGCCCCCAGGAAACGCATCCGATCACTCTGGAACTGTTTTTCGCATGACCTCGGATTGACTGTTGGACCTATTATAAAAATGTGCTTCAACTGAGTCTCTTGCAGGGCTTCCTCTCATCATTTACCACCATCTTATAATGGTTCTGAGACCAATAAGTTCTCCTATGTTTGCTGCTGCTGATTCCCTTTAGTCTTCCCATCTCCAGCATTCGAAACATTCGTTAACGTGGCTCACACTGTCTGTCTCCCCGCAGTACACACATAATTCGTCTGAAGCCCGGACTATGTTGTGTAGATAATCTCTAAAGCAACCATGGCCAGAAAGTGCTTGGGTCAGATGATACTGTACAACATCGCAGTCTGAACTACAGAGCTCAGAATTCTGCGTTTGCTACTTTTGGGGCCCCTTACGTTTGACATTAATTGTTGTAAGCCTGTCATAATCCTCATTCCTTTAGCCGCCGCTTCTGCTAAGTGTGCAGTAAACGATAGCTTTTTATCAATCGTCACACCAAGGTATTTTATTTCATGTTTTGGTATTATCATTAAGTCTTCGATTTTTAATTTTATTGGGCTATGTTTTCTCAGACCTGTAAGCAGAACCGCTTCGGTTTTTCTGCTGCTAGGCTAAGTTTTCTGTATTTCATCCATGCACTAATTTGAGCGATTGCATGCTTTGTCGTTTGCATAAGACCTAGCTCGGTTCTGTCTGTAACTACCAGTGCTATGTCATCGGCGAAACCAATTATTGTTGCCCCCACTGGCAGTTTCATAGTTTGTATTCCGTCATATAGTACGTTCCAGAGGGTAGGCCCTAGTATGGAACCCTGTGGGTCACCACTACTAACTTCAAGCTCTTCTATCTTTCTATCGCCTTGCAACAACAGGTTTGTTAAGGTAACTTCCTTTCATGCGCAATAAGTATTTAGATATACCTTTATTTTTCAAGCTTTCCATTATATCTTTCCAGTTCGCGCTGTTGAAGGCATTCCTAACGTCAAAGGTTAGGAGAGCACACATTTTTCTGGTTCTCTGCGATCACGATTTGGATTTTCCTGCAATTTCTTAAACGGACCTTAGGGCATCAATGGTTGACCTTCCTTTCCTAAATCCAAATTGTTTGTCGGATAATCCGGTTTCGGAATCGACGTCATCTTTTAATCTAGTTAGCAAAAGTTGTTCCATTAATTCTTCAGAGACGTCCAGTAGACAGATTGGCCTATACGATCTAGGGTCGCCAATCGGTTTATCCCCTTTTCTGATAAGGACTAACTTTGCTCTCTTCCATCTGACTTTAAAAAAAAGATTCAGTTAACAGTGAGTTCATGGTGTACAAATTAAGATTGATTTTGCACGGTTATCTTCATAGTCTCAGATGGGACCCCATCTAGGCCTGACGCTCTACCGGTCTTTATGTTCATGCCTGCTGCCTTTAGTTCCTCCGCAGTAAAGGGTGGTGTATATCTGACTTTGGGCTGTTCCCAGTCAATAAGGGTATGCCGTGAAAACAGTTCCTCAGCCACACAGCGCACTTCTTCCATTGCCATTAGTAGGTTTTGCGGCTTGATATTTAGGTTTCTCCTAATTTTTTGGAAGGCCTTCCCCTATATGTCCCCATCTGAATCGGCGCAGAGTTTCCTCCAATATTGTTCTTTCGTACTATTTATAAGACGACGAAGATCATTTCTTGCAGTCTTATAAATTTGGTAGTATAGTTGGTATTTAGTCTTATAGTACTTGCATGTTATTAGGACATATTTTGGCGTTGGTATCTTCTTCTGGCAGCTACGCATGCTGCTCTCATGCGCTCGATTTCGTCTGTGTACCAGTACACGGCTTTACTTGTATTTTGTCCTATTTTTTGTCAAGTTAGATTTGCATACTCTACTCATCATATGAACTAGTAAGTCCGCGTCCGTTGTTTGAGCAGTCGATGCTTCTCTTGTTAGGTGTTGCTTTATCTTCTCTTCATTAAAATGTTGTGTAGTCCAGCCAGGCTTAGACGAGTACAGGTTTTGTTTGGATCTTTGTTTTTCCTTTATTTTGTGGTGTGTGAGACGCAGTGGAATATATATCTCTCGCTGACTGCGTGAACTTCTAGCTGAGCCTGGTTGCCTGTGTCCACTGACTGGACTGATGTGTCTGGGTCCACTGGCTGGACTGAACTGGACTCGTTGGTTGGTTGCGTCTGACTGTTGAACTGAACTGGAGTCGACTTGCTGACTGATTGCGCCTGACTGTCTTGTTTGTTCGGGGGTCCAGGTATTTATATTTTGTCCAGGTATACCGGTCCCTCATCTGGGGGTGATTATTTTTCTATTTTCGG
Source organism: Phosphuga atrata (assembly GCA_944588485.1). Taxonomy (NCBI): domain Eukaryota; kingdom Metazoa; phylum Arthropoda; class Insecta; order Coleoptera; family Silphidae; genus Phosphuga; species Phosphuga atrata. The sequence goes on from OX155904.1 coordinate 49,980,418, forward strand.
CTATTTTTCGCTTTGGTGATTACCGATTTTCGGGAAAAACACCTTGTCGTAATTTCCCCGGGGATTAAACCATGGACCCTAATAAAATGTTTTCGGAAATTCGTCCCAAAATATTTGACCAGCACCTGCACTCTCCAGCTTTGGAACAAGTTAGATATAGAATCGGATGAAAATGTGAGGTCTATAATGGACCATGAGTTTCCCCTCATGAATGTGGGATCATTTCCTTGATTTTGCAGGACCGTATCTGTTTCTGCCGCCCAATCCGTAACCATGTTTCCTCTCTTATCCATATTGGGAGATTTCCAATAGGGAGAAATCCCCGTTTCGAAACGGAGCTTCTCCGTTGAAATCTCCGGCTATTATCTTTCTTTTACTTTTCTGTTGCCTGATATTTTGCCTTAGTTCTGCAAGGGATTTGGACAGTTGCTCGATTGTTTCGTTTGGGGAAAAATAACAACTGTATATGATGTATAAGTTGTATGAACTGTATAAGTTGTGGCAGCTCCACCCAGACAAAGTCCGTCCCTTTTCCAGATTTAGTTACAGCTACGTTTTGGTTCCTGATCCAGATCGCTGAGTTGTTTTGATCGTCCGTAAGCCATTTGGCCTCTGTTGCAAGTTTTTTGTTTTGCTCGCTTATCAGGACTATATCCCCTTTCACTTCCTTCGCCGTGGCGATCAGTAAGTCATGAGCTGCACGGCACCTCATTAGATTAATTTGTATTATTTTAGTCATTTTTGAGATTTTGTCCGCCTTGCTGCCTATATTAGTAGCTCCAGTGTCTGTTCTATGTCTTCAGATAATACTAGTTAGACAAAACTAGTCAAACAAAACTAGAGAGACAATTGCAGACAAGCAAGACTCGATGGACAGTACTGCAGGACATACTTTTGTAGAACATTAAAATTTCTAATTTTCTTTTGTTTTGTTTCAGGTAATTGAAATTGGTAGTTCTTTACACTCATGAGGAAGCTTTGTAAGTATTAATAATAAAATTGAATAGAAATATATTTAAAATTTAATTTAAACCTCGCCTGGTTTACACTTAAAACAAACAGAACACAGCCTTAATATATAAACGTTGGGACACTGATCTGTTTAACAACATCTTAAGAAACCCTTGGTCTACCTGGCGATTTCCCATTTAAAACACTACCGGTTTCCTTGAGAGAATGTAGCTGGTAGTTTTTGTACAGTACGGTTTCAGGCAGGGACGCTCAACTATTGGTGCTATGGAGGAGATAATAAATTTTGCAAGGTTAGCAAATAGCGGATCATGGAGAAGTAGAGATCTATGTGCTCTCACAGCTATAGACGTGGAAAATGCTTTTAATACGGCCTCGTGGTGCAAAATTGTGGAAGCCCTAAAGAAGAAAGAAATCTCACCAGAAATTGCTGCCATAACTATGAGCTATCTAAGCGACAGATGGTTAATAATCGAAGACGATAGAGCAGTCAAGGTGACTGCTAGGTGATCAAGCAGTCGGCTGTGTGGTCCCGCAGGGCTCGGTTTTGGGACCCGCCTTAAGGAACGTACTGTATGACGCGGTCTTGGAATTGGAGTTGCCTATGGTGACGTTCGATGATATATAGCATCTATAAATGGAGCAGAAGTTTGTTCGGATCCAGACCCACCCGGGTCCTTTCCCCCACTATATCATCCCGAGTTCCTTGGTTCTCACTAAATTTTGTTTTCATAAATTATATTCATCCACATACCACCCCCCTCTTTGCTTATATGTTTCCTATTTGGTTCGCTCACCAGCAGAATATTGGCATTCTCTTCGTAGGCCAGCTGATAAAGACAATCGTGGGCCGTCTGACTGCGTTTGAGGTTTTTTTGAATAAATGAACCGTCTGGATTCTTCAACTTTCTCTGATCTTGCTTTTCTGGACTGTTCGCGGCCTTCTTAGATCTAGCAATAATCAGGAAACTTCTTTGGACAAATGCATTTTGGCGACCTGGCCATAAAGAAAGTTATTTTGTTGACGTTTGTGTTGCAGTAAAAGTAAAATAAAGTTTATTTTCACAAAATTGGTTCTTTTTACAAATAACATTATTAACAAATTCTAATAAAAATGGATTAATGATTTCTTCCTCCCAAACATTACATAATTATATAAGTTAATTATGAATGAAGTAAGGAAGCTTTTTACACGAACATTATATAATTGTGACTAGGATTTATATACAAAAGTAAAAATCGATGCCGTAAGATTTACAATAAATAAATAGAATAATTTATAAACAATAATTCACCAACACCTGTATTATTTACAAAGAAATATATAGTTTTTGTATTCTGAAGGCACAATTTTATCGAAGTTAACAAACAGCGTTTACATAATCAATTAGCTTTTCTACCAAATTTATTTTCCAGCTCACAAATCCATCTGCATCGTCCTCTTAATCCGTTTCTTAATTTTGCCTTCTAGAAGATCTTTTTCTCGTCCCACCTTCCTTCCTTCTCATGTTCTCCTATTTTCACCAATCTTGATGCATTCTTGTTTACACTAGTGATCAATATGTCAATCCTCAAATTCTTGATCTTGATTCTTGATCCTCATCAACCCAATGATTATTAGGCCCAACAACAGTTTAACATATTGCAACCACTCACACACTAACTGCATAGTCTCTTTTTTATCCAGATTTAATAAAAAAAAAACAAATATCGTTAAAGTTTCCTTACATTATATCTACAAAATCAAAACAGAAAGTTCACCAATCTTCTAAATGAATTTTGACCAACACCTAGATCCACTTCAAACTGAAATCCATTTCATTCAAAGCAACCTTCATCCACATCCCTTCGCGCTTCTACACCATAATAAACTTCACGTTCCTCTCCCCTTGGTTATATCATCTACCTAAAGACGTTTTCCTCATCCAATCCTCCTTAATCATATCCGCCCCCTTTTCGCCGATCATAATCGTCGGCGCGTTCGTGTTTCCACTGACGATGTTCGGCATAATCGACGCATCAATCACCCTCAAATTCTTCACCCCGTGCACTCTCAGCCGAGGATCAACGACGGCATCGGGATCCGTAGCAGGTCCCATCTTACAAGTCGACGTCGGATGATAAATGGTGAAAGTAAAATGCCTGATGGAACATTCCCAATATTGATCGGTGTCGAACGGGTATTGCCTGCAGCCTGGGAAGGGGGTTCGGTGAGGTCGCGAGTTAAACCGCTGGAAAGCTTGCGAGGCCGAGACGTTGAGAGCGATGCGGATTCCTTCTATTAACGTCAAAACGTCTTCTTTGTGGGTGAAGTAGTTGGGGTTGATGTCGGGGTAAACGTTCGGGTCGCTGGATTTTAAACGGACCCAGCCCGTGCTTCGCGGGCGAAGCAGAAGTGGAAGAATCGTCCAAGTTTCCGCTTTACTCAAGGGCTTGTAGCAAGTGTTATAGACGCTGTCCCTTAATCCCGTTATCTTCCGCACTTGTTCTCCGTCGGAGTTTACGCTGCTCGGCGCAAAATGGAATTGGATGTCGGGCCAAAGACCAGAAGGAGGTGCGTATTTGGTGTTGACGAAAGCAAGACCTTCGATACCTCCTAGAGAAGTCATTGGTCCGCGTTCTTTTAAAATGTATTCCATAGCTACTGAAATCGTTTGGTATCTATCTTTTTGGAAACTAATTGGATCATCGATTATGAAGGTTAAGCCGCCTAATCCGACATGGTCTTGCAGATTATGCCCAACTTTTAAATTACTCAACACTGGTATCTTGAATTCCTCTAAATGTTCCTTTGGTCCAACACCTGACAACATCAAAATTTGCGGGCTTCCTATAGCTCCAGCGGACAAAACAACTTCCTTTCTAGCCCTAACAATCTGATGCCTTCCATTCTTTTTAAACTTAACACCATACGCCCTCTTACTCCCTTCATCAATCAAGATCTTACTAACTTGAGCCCTCAACGCCACGTGTAAATTCTTCCTCCCATTCGCCGGCCGAATAAAAGCTTTAGCTGTGCTACACCTTGACCCCCTTCTGATCGTTCCTTGCGACAACATGAAACCAGTCTGCTTCTCCCCATTCAAATCACGAACCTCGTAACCTAACTCTTTGCCTGCCTGTAGGAAGGCAATGGAAAGGGGCGTGCGCCACGGTGATTCTTGCACGGTGAGCAAACCTCCTGACCGATGGTAAGGTGTTTTGACTAAATAGGGGTTCCTGTTGTCTTCGGATTTTAGGAAATATGGTAACACGTTGTCGTACTCCCAACCTACGTTGCCCTGTGAGGCCCATTGGTCGTAGTCGTGCCTATTGCCTCGGATGTAGATCATCGCGTTTAGCACACTGGAACCTCCCAGAACCTAAAATCAAAACAAATATTTTAGATTGCCTATGCAATGAGAATACTAAAGGATTGGTTTTACCTTTCCTCTGGGCCAATTACATCTATCCCCGATCATGGCTAGGCAGTAGGGCGAGTCGCCAGGTGGTGAAGTCTGGTACATCCAGTCCATTTCACTCATTTGGACGTAACCGGATAAGGATGGTACGTCCGATATCTCGTTTTCATCTCCTCCGGCTTCTAGTAGTAGGACCGTCCATTTGGGGTTTTCGGATAAGCGGGAGGCCACAACAGCTCCTGCTGATCCTCCACCAATCACAATGAAATCATATTCTCTATAAATCTACAAAAAAATATATTAACACCTAGGACATTTTTTTGGTGCCTAATGTGATTTATAAGCTGTCTAAAATATTTTGACTACCACCTACGATGCAAGCGCTTTATCCTTATCTATTTATACTACGCAAAAACATTTTGACCAAAGCCTACGGCTCCTAGGATGCTTTAAGAAACATTTTGATTAACGTATAAGGTGCCAAAGAGGGTTTGAGAGTCATCTCAAACATTTTGACTAGCACCTAGGATGTGCAAACTTTACGCTTAAATATTTAAACTACGTTAGACATATTTTGATTAACACTTAGGATACTTTTTTGGTGCCCAATATAATTTATAAGCTGTTTGAAATATTTTGACTACCTCCTATGATGCAAACGCTTTATCCTTATCTATTTATACTTCCCAGAAACATTTCGATCAAAGCCTACGGCGCCTAGGATGCTTTAGGAAACATTTTTATTAACGTCTAAGGCACCAAAGAGGGTTTTATAGTCATCTCAAACATTTTGACTAACACCTAGAATGTGCAAACTTTACGCTAAAATATTTAAACTACGTTAGAGATATTTTGATTAACGCCTAGGACACCTTTTTGTTGCCCAATATAATTTATAAGCTGTCCAAAATAGTTTGACTACCACCTATGATGTAAACACTTTATCCTTATCTCTTTATACTACGCAAAAACATTTCGATCAAAGCCTACGGCGCCTAGGATGCTTTAGGAAACATTTTGATTAACGTCTAAGGCACCAAAGAGGGTTTTACAGTCATCTCAAACATTTTGACTAGCACCTAGGATGTGCAAACTATACGCTAAAATATTTAAACTTCGTTAGACATATTTTGATTAACACCTAGGATACTGTTTTGGTGCCCAATATAATTTATAAGCTGTCTGAAATATTTTGACTACCACCTATGATGCAAACGCTTTATCCTTATCTATTTATTCTTCCCAGAAACATTTCGATCAAAGCCTACGGCGCCTAGGATGCTTTAGGAAACATTTTGATTAACGTCTAAGGCACCAAAGAGGGTTTTACAGTCATCTCAAACATTTTGACTAGCACCTAGGATGTGCAAACTATACGCTAAAATATTTAAACTTCGTTAGACATATTTTGATTAACACCTAGGATACTGTTTTGGTGCCCAATATAATTTATAAGCTGTCTGAAATATTTTGACTACCACCTATGATGCAAACGCTTTATCCTTATCTATTTATACTACGCAAAAACATTTCGATCAAAGAATACGGCGCCCAGAATGCTTTAAGAAACACTTTGATCAACGTCTAAGGCACCAAAGAGGATTCTACAGTCATCTCAAACATTTTGACTAGCACCTAGGATGTGCAAACTTTACGCTAAAATATTTAAACTGCGTTAGAAATATTTTGATCAACACCTAGGATACTTTTTTGGTGCCCATTATAATTTATAAGCTGTTTCAAATATTGTGACTACGACCTATGATGCAAACGCTTTATCCTTATCTATTTATACTTCCCAGAAACATTTCGATCAAAGCCTACGGCGCCTAGGATGCTTTAAGAAACATTTTGATTAACGTCTAAGGCACCAAGGAGGGTTTTACAGTCATCTCAAACATTTTGACTAACACCTAGAATGTGCAAACTTTACGCTAAAATATTTAAACTAAGTTAGACATATTTTGATTAACACCTAGGATACTTTTTTGGTGCCCAATATAATTTACAAGCTGTTTGAAATATTTTGACTACCATCTATGATGCAAACGCTTTATCCTTATCTATTTATGCTTCTCAAAAACATTTTGATCAAAGCCTACGGCGCCTAGGATGCTTTAAGAAGCATTTTTATCAACGTCTAAGGCACCAAAGAGGATTTGAAAGTCATCTCAAACATTTTGACTAGCACCTAGGATGTGCAAACTATACGCTAAAATATTTAAACTTCGTTAGACATATTTTGATTAACACCTAGGATACTGTTTTGGTTCCCAATATAATTTATAAGCTGTCTGAAATATTTTGACTACCACCTATGATGCAAACGCTTTATCCTTATCTATTTATACTACGCAAAAACATTTCGATCAAAGAATACGGCGCCCAGAATGCTTTAAGAAACACTTTGATCAACGTCTAAGGCACCAAAGAGGATTCTACAGTCATCTCAAACATTTTGACTAGCACCTAGGATGTGCAAACTTTACGCTAAAATATTTAAACTGCGTTAGAAATATTTTGATCAACACCTAGGATACTTTTTTGGTGCCCATTATAATTTATAAGCTGTTTCAAATATTGTGACTACGACCTATGATGCAAACGCTTTATCCTTATCTATTTATACTTCCCAGAAACATTTCGATCAAAGCCTACGGCGCCTAGGATGCTTTAAGAAACATTTTGATTAACGTCTAAGGCACCAAGGAGGGTTTTACAGTCATCTCAAACATTTTGACTAACACCTAGAATGTGCAAACTTTACGCTAAAATATTTAAACTAAGTTAGACATATTTTGATTAACACCTAGGATACTTTTTTGGTGCCCAATATAATTTACAAGCTGTTTGAAATATTTTGACTACCATCTATGATGCAAACGCTTTATCCTTATCTATTTATGCTTCTCAAAAACATTTTGATCAAAGCCTACGGCGCCTAGGATGCTTTAAGAAGCATTTTTATCAACGTCTAAGGCACCAAAGAGGATTTGAAAGTCATCTCAAACATTTTGACTAGCACCTAGGATGTGCAAACTATACGCTAAAATATTTAAACTTCGTTAGACATATTTTGATTAACACCTAGGATACTGTTTTGGTTCCCAATATAATTTATAAGCTGTCTGAAATATTTTGACTACCACCTATGATGCAAACGCTTTATCCTTATCTATTTATACTACGCAAAAACATTTCGATCAAAGAATACGGCGCCTAGAATGCTTTAAGAAACAGTTTGATCAACGTCTAAGGCACCAAAGAGGATTTGAAAGTCATCTCAAACATTTTTACTAGCACCTAGGATGTGCAAACTTTACGCTAAAATATTTAAACTACGTTAGACATATTTTGATTAACACCTAGGATACTTTTTTGCTGCCCAATATAATTTACAAGCTGTTTGAAATATTTTGACTACCACCTATGATGCAAACCCTTTATCCTTATCTATTTATGCTTCCCAAAAACATTTCGATCAAAGCCTACGGCGCCTAGGATGCTTTAAGAAACATTTTGATTAACGTCTAAGGTGCCAGAGAGGGTTTAACAGTCATCTCGAACATTTTGACTAGCACCTAGGATGTGCAAACTATACGCTAAAATATTTAAACTTCGTTAGACATATTTTGATTAACACCTAGGATAATGTTTTGGTGCCCAATATAATTTATAAGCTGTCTGAAATATTTTGACTACCACCTATGATGCAAACGCTTTATCTTTATCTATTTATACTACGCAAAAACATTTCGATCAAAGAATACGGCGCCCAGAATGCTTTAAGAAACACTTTGATCAACGTCTAAGGCACCAAAGAGGGTTCTACAGTCATCTCAAACATTTTGACTAGCACCTAGGATGTGTAAACTTTACGCTAAAATATTTAAACTACGTTAGAAATATTTTGATCAACACCTAGGATCCTTTTTTGGTGCCCAATATAATTTATAAGCTGTCTGAAATATTTTGACTACCACCTATGATGCAAACGCTTTATCCTTATGTATTTATACTACGCAAAAACATTTCGATCAAGGAATACGGCGCCCAGAATGCTTTAAGAAACACTTTGATCAACGTCTAAGGCACCAAAGAGGATTTGAAAGTCATCTCAAACATTTTTACTAGCACCTAGGATGTGCAAACTTTACGCTTAAATATTTAAACTACGTTAGACATATTTTGATTAACACCTAGGATACTTTTTTTGTGCCCAATAAAATTTACAAGCTGTTTGCAATATTTTGACTACCACCTATGATGCAAGAGCTTTATCCTTATCTATTTATGCTTCCCAAAAACATTTCGATCAAAGCCTACGGCGCCTACGATGCTTTAAGAAACATTTTGATTAACGTCTAAGGTGCCAAAGAGGGTTTGACAGTCATCTCGAACATTTTGACTGGCACCTAGGATGTGCAAACTATACGCTAAAATATTTAAACTTCGTTAGACATATTTTGATTAACACCTAGGATACTTTTTTGGTGCCCAATATAATTTATAAGCTGTCTGAAATATTTTGACTGCCACCTATGACGCACACACTTTATCCTTATCTATTTATATTACGCAAAAACATTTCGATCAAAGAATACGGCGCCTATGATGCTTTAGGAAACTTTTGATTAGCGTCTAAGATCCCCATCTCAAAGATTTTCACTAGCACCTAAGATGTGCAAACTTTATGCTAAGATATTTAAACTACGTTAGACATATTTTGATTAACACCTAGGATACTTTTTGGTGCCCAATATATTTTACAAGCTGTCTGAAATATTTTGACTACCACCTATGATGAAAACACTTTATCCTTATCTATTTCTACTACGCAAAACCATTTCGATCAAAGCCCACGGCGCCTAGGTTGCTTTAAGAAACATTTTGATCAACGTCTAAGGCGCCAAAGACGATTCGAAAGTCATCTGAAACATTTTCAGTAGCACCTAGAATGTGCAAAAACATTTTGATCAAAGCCTACGGCTCCTAGAGCGCTTTGAAAGCTGTCTGAAAGATTTTGACTAACACCTATGACACACAAATTTTATCCCGATATATTGAAACGACATAAGAAACATTTTGATCAACGCCTAGAATGCTTTTTTGATATCTAGGACCGTTGAAAAGCTGCCTGAAACATTTTTAGTAACACCTAGAATGTGCTAACTTAATCCCAATATACCTAAACAACGCAAGAAACGTTTTGATCAACGCCTAGGGCAAAATATTTTGAACAACTCGTTAAACTTGTTAATGCCGAAAACCTAGAATGCACCTAGAATGTGCAAAAATATTTTGTTCAAAGCCTAGGACGTTTCGAAAGCTGTCTGAAAGGTTTTGACTAACAACTAGCATGCACAAATTTGATCCCAATGTATTGAAACGATATAGGAAACATTTTGATCAACGCCTAGAATGCTTTTTTGATATCTAGGACGGTTTAAAAGCTGCCTGAAACATTTTTAGTAACACCTAGAATGTGCAAACTTTATCCTAATTTAACTAAACAACGCAAGAAACATTTTGATCAACGCCTAGGGCAAAACATTTTGATCAAAGTGTTTAACTTTTTAATGCCGAGCACAGTTTCAAAGCTGTCTGATACATTTTGACCAACACCTAGCACTTGAAATCTTTATTCTAAGGTACAGAACGAATTATAGCTAACAGCGAATTAGCTTCAACTATTTCAAAATGCTTACTCTTCTAGTGTCTGTTGGATGGGCTTCTGGATCATGGTTCATGTATCTCATGAAGGCCAGACCTGCGGCGAAGATTGGCACAAGTCCGATTAAAGCAAAAGGCGCACCAACAGCCACGTGGGCAACATGGGCCAAGGGTCCTAAGACGAGCGACATGATCCCAAACGAAGTTTTTTCTCGAAGCAAAATGTTTCGACAAACAATTTAGGTCCTCCAAAGTTTGTCAAAATCTATTTCTAAATCCACATTCCCATATTAATTTCTTGATTGATAGTTTTCGGGGTGTAATTCCTCAGGGTGAACCGCTTGACTTGGTACCTGTAGACGTGCCTGTTCCTGTCGATTCCGGTTTTGATGTAGAGGTGTCTTCGCATGTAATCGCACTGAGATCCGACGGACACGTAGACTTTCGCCGCGGATTCGTAAGCTTGTCTGCCTGTCGCCTCCGGGGATGTTTTGTTTAGTTGGAACCTTGCGTAGCTTCCGCCGCCCCTATCGACGTCCTTGTGGTATCCCCTCCCACGATCATCTAAGCCCATATCATAGACTCGACATAAGTCAACTGAAACAAGACATAAAATCAGATAATATTTGAAAGAAACTTTGTTGTCTGTATAGACTAACTGTTAGGTCAGGTTAGGTTAGGTTAGACTAACTGCAAGGTAAAGATATCTTATTGTTTGAACTTGCATGGATTTAATTATTAAATGCAACGTTTTGTGTTTGTTTAAGATTCATGATATTGCAATTTCTTTGATTTCTCTCTCGTTCGGCGTAAGTGAAAATGTAGTCTGGAGTCGAGGAGGCAAGGAGGCGTGTAATTATGTTATTAGTTGGTGAAACTAGTCTGTGCGTCCGTTCGCCTTGCCGTATGGAACTGGACGAGATAGAGCGAGATGGATGTGAGTAAATAATAGAAATTTTACGCTCTCGGTGAAATAAAAGCAAAATGAAAAAATTGTCGATTATTAGCTCTGGCGTTGCAACTAAGTTCAAGTTTAAGATTCTTGAACTTCAGTTCCAGTCTATATAGTTTTAGCTTATTTCGTAATTGTAAGCTTCTTGAAACAGACAAGACCGGACGAGATTTGATAAGACAGGACAAGACTGGATAAGACTGGACACTACTAGACAAGGCTGGACATGACGAGACAAGACGAGACAAGAGCAGATAAGACCAGACAAAACCAGGCAGCACCAGAAAAGGCCATACAAGACTAGACAAGACCAGACAAGACCAGACAAGACCAGACAAGACCAGACAAGACCAGACAAGACCAGACAAGACCAGACAAGACCAGACAAGACCTGACAAGACCAGACAAGACCATACAAGACCAGACAAGACCAGAGAAGACCAGACAAGACCAGACAAGACTAGACAGGACCAGAGAAGACCCGAAAAGGCCATACAAGAACAGACCTGACCATACAAGACCGGGCAAGACAAGAAAAGATGAGACAAGACAAGATCAGACAAGATCAGACAAGACCAAACAAGACCAGACCCAACCAGACAAAACCAGACAAGAATAGACAAGACCATACAAGACCAGACAAGAGAAGACAAAACCAGACAAGACGAGACAAGACTATACCAGACAAAACAAGACCGGACAAGGTCAGATAGGACCAGACAAGACCAGACAACACCAGATAGGATCAGAAAGACCAGACAAGACGAAACAAGACCAGACAAGACCAAACAGGACTAGACAATACCAGAGAAAACCAGACAACACCAGACAATACCAGACAAGACCCGATAAGATCAAATAAAACCAGAAAAGACCAGAGAAGACCAGACAAGACCGGGCAAAACCATACAAGATCAGGCAACATCAGACAATGCCAGACAAAATCAGACAAGACGTGACAAGACCTGACAAGACCAAGCAAGACTAGACAAGACCAGACAAGACCAGACAATACCAGACAAGACCAGACAAGACCAAACAAGACCAAACAAGACCAAACAATACCACACAAGACCAGGCAGGACAGACAATATCAGACAATACCAGATAAAACCAAACCAGAAAACTTTGCGCGTGTATGTATCTAGACGTCCAGAATGCCTTCAACTCGGCAATATGGGACGGCATAGTGGAGGCAATCAAAACAAAAGGGAAAAATTTCCAAGATACCTCCTGTAAGTGATCCAGAACTACCTGTCAGATTGGAAACTCATCCTCGACGACAATGAGGGGTACGACGTTACGTGCGTGGTACCCCAGGGATCAGTATTGGGCCCTACTCTATGGAAGATCCATTACGAAGGGGTTCTAGACATCCCAATACCACAAGGAGTCATGCTGGTTGGATTCGCAGACGACCTGGGAATGGTCGCCACGTCCCGAACTAAAGAGGCACTAGAAACATACATAAATGGGGCACTGGACTTGGTCCATTGCTGGATGAGTCAAAAAAACTGAAATTGGCGCCCCACAAGACAGAACTGGTCATCCTGGGATCATGAGAGCGAGGATCCATCACAGGAATCCGTGAAATAGCTCGGAGTCCAAATGGGCAGAAACACGAAGGTCACTGCGCACGTCAACTGGGTCGCAAAGTAAGCATATTCCGCAGCCACGGCCCTCTCAAGGCTTATACCCAGCGTAGGAAGCCCTAGAGCTAGCAAGCGGATACTGAGCTCTGTTGTTAATTTAATTCTGCGCTTCTCTGACAAGATGCCGTTATAATACACAAAAACAAGAACATTCTCGAGAAGGTGTCCACGCAGCTTCTGTGGACAAGGTGGGGTATGTGCCGATAATCCGGAGCATGGTCCGCCTCATGCTCCGGATTATCGGCACATACCCCACCTTGTCCACAGAAGCTGCGTGGATTGTATCCATCTGCCCCCATCGACCTCCTCGTCGATGAGCGAGCTCGCATACACGAAGGAAGCAAGGTCGAGAAGGCCGAAGCCGGCAGACGCCTGCAACGCAGATGGCAGGCAAGGTGGGAAACGGAAACAGGGAAGGCTAAACGCTTGACTCCTGACCTGCATCCGTGGGTCAACGCGGAGCATGGCGAAACATCCTACCACGTAACCCAGATGATTACCGGACACGGATGCGTTAGAGCCTAACTACAAAGGTTTAAGGTCGCTGAGACGAGAGGAGTGCTGCTACTGTGTCCAGCCAGATACCGCTGAACACACTTTCTTCTCCTGCGAGAAATGGGAAAACGACAGACGCCTGGCAATTTCAGAAATACGAGAATTGACCCCCTATAACTGCGTTAGGAAAATGCTAATTGACCAACCCCACTGGAAAGCAATCTCCAGTTTCATCGTTAGCATTATCACCCAGATAGAGGCCGAAGAACGCGTTGCGCAGACAGCGCCCTAGCTAAATCTCAAGAGCAACAGCAAGGGCTACCCACCCTGAAGGAATGGGCAAGCGATACCGGGGTGCTGGTTTCTATAGCCAAGTGCAAGTAGGGGTTTAGTGAGTGAGAGCCTCACACGCAGGCTGCTAAAGCTTCCCCAAAACCACAAAAAAAAATCTAGACAGGGCTCGACAAGACTGGACCGTACCTGACCTTTTTATTGCAGTTTGGGGAAGCTCTACCAGCTTTGACCGCCTTTGTCAGGCTTTGGCAGCTCTTGCATGGTCGTATCTGGTCTTATATGGTATTGTCTGGTCTGCTTGAGTTAGGTCTGGTCAGGTCTGGTCGTCTCTAAAATATCTGGTAATATAATGGTAACAGATTGGGGTCTGGTAATATAATGGTAATAGAAATATCTGGTAATATAATGGTAATAATGGGTGTCATCGTTCAGGGGACATATCCACTATGCGTGAAGAAGGCGAAACGCACGATGAAGGCCCTAGGAAGCATACTGCCTAATATTGGAGGTCCAAGGCAACAGAAAAGGAAGGTGCTAGTGATGGCAATGGAGTCGATAGTGATGTAATGGGGCTCCGCTATGGATCGGGGCAGCATGATGTCAAATCTATAGGAACAAAATCACGTCCACCCAAAGATTAATGGCCTTGAGAGTAAAATACTGCACAACATCAGCAGATGCTGCGCTCGTATTGTAAGGCCTCGTACCGCTCCGTCCTTGCCGAAGAGAGAAAGCGACTATATGACCTACACATGATAATAACAATAACAGCAGGAAGTAACAGAGGGAAATGATTTACCAGAAGTGGCAGATAGAATGGGACCTCGCTAAAGCCGGAAGATGATAAAGAAAGCCTCACTACATGTGAAGCTCTCACTCAATAAACCCCCTCTTCCACTTGGCTTTGGTATGCGTTACCCGGTATCGCTCGCGCATTCCTTCAGGGTGTGCAGCCCGGACTGTCTCCCTAGTTTTGTCATTGCAACAGAGATGAATTGTGTTTGTGCGTTTGTATTTTTTTTAATCAATTATCTTTGCCTTGCATTTCTCTTTCTTCTCTCGCGTTTTGGGACATTATGTTCCCCTACATGTTGGTGGCTATTGTGCAGCCCTCCTCGCTCGTGACTAGCATTTCCGCGATGTTCCAGCTTGTCAAGACGATGCCACTAGTGTCTTTTACGCGTTGTCTTTCTGAATCCCATCTGGGGCAGTGGAACATAGTGTGTTAAGGAGCCCTCACTTCGGAGCAGTGCTGGTGCTAGTGCACGCGGTATTTTCGGTATGCGGTGTTCAAAAACGACGTGCCTGCTATGGCTGGGGTTATGTAGTGGTCACCTCGCCCCAGGGTTTCTCGCACCACGCTCTAACATTTTTTATGAACGTTTTAGTCCAGCCGTCTTACTTTTCCCAGAGGTTCTACCATGATGTCATCAAGTCCTCCCTAGCTTCCTTTCTGTTTTCTGATCTTTTCTCGTGCAGCTGGGAACTTTTAAATACGAGGAGCTTTATGAGGGAAGGCGGGTCCCGGCGATAACCAGCTCGGCCTCTGCAGAGGCAGTATGCCGCCTTACATAAAATACTACTTATTGTAAGCAAACGAGATCTCGATGTAAACTAAATGTATATGAGCTTCAGACTCATTCCAGATCGCACCTGACCTGACCTGATCAGACCAGACCAGACTAGATCTAACCAGAGCAGCCAGACTAGACCAGATCAAATAAGACCAGACAACACCAGACAACATCGAACAAGACCAGACAAAACCAGACAAGACCAGATAAGGCCAGACAAGACCAGACAAGACCAGACAAGACCAGACAAGACCAGACAAGACCAGACAAGACCAGACAAGACCAGACAAGACCAGACAAGACCAGACAAGACCAGACAAGACCAGACAAGGCCAGACAAGACCAGACTAGACCAGACTAGACCTGAGAAAACCAGACAAAACCAGACAAGATCAAACAAGATCAGAGAGGACAGACCTTTTTTTCTAAGAGGAGAGGAAATGCTTTTACGCACCCCCATCTTCTTCTCTTCTTCTTCTTATCAGCGTGTTCGCATCCACTCTTGAATGTAGGCCTTTTCCATATTTTTCCTGCCTGTCCATAGCAGCCCTCATCCAGGTTTTCTCAGCAATCTTCTGGATATCATCACGCCATCTGTTTAGATGTCTGGCAGCATTTCTTTTGGCCGTCAAGCTGTTAATTTGTATGTCCGTCTTCCTGTGCTCTGTCTCGCAATATCGCCAGCCCATCTCCATTTTTGCTGGTCTACTCTTGCTCTAACATCTGTTAATTGCGTTCTTCTTCTGATTTCCTCATTTGAAACTTTATATCGTAAACTAAGCCCAAATTAAACCACTCCCATCTTTGGTATCAATTTGGGGAGTGTGGGGCTCACCAGCACTCTAAGGCAGTCATACCCATCTCTTCTTTATTTCTCTCCTGTAGAGTTCCCGCCTTTCTGTCCTACGTGCTACAGTTTTGGTCTTAATATCCTTTTCTCCGGTGTCGCCTCTTTCTCTGCTCTGTTCTTCTAGTTTATCTTTTGCCTTTTTCCGCATCACTTCTTCTACAAAATTCTTCACAGTTTCCCAGCTGTCCTTGTGCGCGATCATTTCCTTTATTATGCTTTCCGGGGACATGCCTGCCGCAGGTTATATTGTCCCTTTCGTTATCCCAATTCCCACAATGGAATATTGTGTTCTGAAGTATTATCTACTTGTTTTGTGCAGTATCGGATTGTGCACTCCCCTTCTTTCCAATTCTCTCCGTGTAGGAGCGGAAGACTACGTGTCCTGTAAGGCACTGTCTAATATAGAAATTTACCGAGCCATGCTGCCTCTCTACCCATTTCTTGATATCCTGTATCATCTTCTGGGTCCATCTATGATGTGATGTCCGTTATCATCCTCTAACTTCCAGCTTTAGCTAGGTCCCATTCTGTCTTTCACTTCTGGTAAGTCATTTGCCTCTGTTCCTTCCGATCTGTTATTGTTATTAGCCGTGCTGCTCCAACACGTTTGGCTTTTATAGCCGCGTTTTGGATGTGTCTACTCCAGGATAGCCGTTGGTCAATATGCACGCCGAGGTGTTTTATTGTCGGTTTTGCCGACATCAATCTGCCTAGGACGATGTCCTAGATCTGTCTAGACCTAGTGCGATGACCTCGGACTTCTCTGAAGCTATTTGCAATTCGTTCGTTTCCATCCAACTATTAATGGCTTTTACTGCAGTTTCGACCATGTCTGTCACAGCTTCCTCATTGGTGTCCGTGGACACCACAAGGGGGTCGTCGGCGAATGCTACCAGTCTACAGTTCTTGAGGTCTTTTGTCTTTTCTAGGTCTAAAACGCCATCGTAAAGAATGTTACATAGGAGCGGTCCGAGAACAGACCCCTGCAGGACACTACACGTCACCCGCCTGGTTGTGTTGTCTATTATTAGTCTCCTGTTCGTGAAGTAGCTTTTAATTAGTTCTATTAAATATGTAGATATCCTTTTCCTTTTGTTTCCGTCTACGATTTGCCGCCAGGGCGCTTCTGTTAAACGCATTCAGAGACCACACAGAGACGAAAGAAGACCAGACAACACCAGATAAGACCAGACAAGACTAGACTGGACAGGGCTCGGCATTCTGTTAAACGCATTGTTAACATCTTATGCAACGGCTAGACATACTTTTCTGTGCCTACGTTTACCCAAGTTGGCATAGTGGGCGATCTTGATAACCTCCTGGATAGCGTCTGTGGTCGACCTCTCCGCTCGAAAACCATATTGTGGTGTTGATAGCCCTCCGTACAGATCAAGTTCTTGGTTTACCTTGGTGGCTACTATACGCTTGAAAAGTTTGCCTACGCTGTCTAGTCGGCAGATTGGGCGTAGCGATGAGGGCTTTCCTGGCTTGGGGATTAAAACCAATCTGGCCCCTTGCCATCGATTGTTGTTATGCTGTGTAGGTCATATAGTTGCTTTCTCTCTACACCAAGGACGTAACGGTACAAGGCCTTACAATACGAGCGTAGTATCTACAGATGTTGTGCGGTATGTTACTCGCAAGGCCATTAATCTTTGGGTGAACGTGATTTTGTTCCTATAGATTTGACATCTTGCTGCCTCGACCCCTAGCGGAGCCCCGTACATCACTATCGACTCCATTGCCAACACTAGCACCTTCCTTTTCTGTTGCCTTGGTCCACTAATATTAGGCAGAATGCTGCCTAGGGCCTTCTCGCACGCATAGTGGATATGTCCCCCGAACGATGGCCCCCTATCTATTACCATGCCCAGATATTTTATCTGTCGCACGGGATAGATATCTTCTCCTGCCATGGTAAACATTATAGGAGGTAGTACCTATTTAGGACTATTGCCACAGTTTTATTCACGCTCACTTTTAATTCATTCCGTTTCATCCACCTGTCTATAGTGATTAACGTTACATTTACCTTGAGTACCAGCTCTTCGGGATTTTTTGCAGACGCCAATACGCCCAGCTCGTAACCGTAGCACACAAGTTCGACTCCCTCCTCCGTATCCAACACGCTCCATAGGGTTGGCCCGAGGACCGAACCTTGCGATATACCACCCAGGATTTTCTTTTTCATTTTGGATGTTATCTTGATGACGCGATTTCCGAAATATGATTGTACAGATGATTACGTAGTAGCCAACTCCTCTCTTTTCAAGTTTGGATAGGATTATGTGCCACGGGGCAGAATTGAAGGCGTTTTGTACGTCAATATGGACAAGGGCACTCCATTGGATTTCCTTTTCTGCATTGTGGATGACGTGCTCTACCGCGCAAATTGTAGTTTTCCCTCTACGAAATTCGTACTGATTTCTTTGGAGACCCCCGTTTGTCTCAATTTCCTTCTGAATTCTCTGGTTTACAATATTTTCGTACACCTGAGCCAGCACATTGATCAGACATATTGGTCTATATTTAACTGCCTCGTCCACTGTTTTCCTAGGTTTTTCAACTAAGATCAGTTTTGAGAGTTTCCATGTATCGGGAAACCAGTTCGACTCCAGCAGGGAGTTGAAGAGGATTACAAAGTATTCCGTGCTACTGCCTATAAATGCCTTTACTTCAGGCGGTATTCTATCCGGGCTGGGAGACTTGCCCAGCTTTTTTCCAAGCCTGTATCACCTCGTCTTTATACGAGAGGACCAGATCTGACCAGACCTGACCTGGCCTGACCTAACCAGACTAAACTAGGCATGACAAAACAAGGCCAGACAAGATTAGATACCCGACAAGACCAGACAAGACCAGATAACACCCACAATACTAGACAAGTCCAAGCAAAACCATTCAAGACTACAGAAGACCAGACAACACCAAATAAGATCAGGCAAGACTAGACTGGACAGGGCTCGGCAAGACTCTACAAGACCGGAGAAGATCGGCCAAGGCCGGGCAAGACAAAACATGACTGATCAAGACTGTCCTGACTAGGCATGACTCTGGAATACTGTATAGGACCGGAGAAGACTTAACAAGACTGGAGAAAGCTGGACAAGACTTGAGAAAGCTGGACAAGACTGGACAATATTACACAAAGCTTAACAATATTAGACACGTCTGGGCAAGACTGGAAACAAAACTGGAAAGGATTAGACAAGACTAGTCTAGACTAGCAAAAGTTTGAGTAGATCAGACAAGACAGTACAAAGTTTTTTACATTACAAGACTAGACAAGACTGTGGATGATAAAACTAAATGAATTAAGATTTTGACCTAGATGCAGATGCGTAAAGGCGTGCTATGTGTAATCGCAACCTTGGTTCAAAAACTCTCAACTGGAAATTAGTTGACCGCAAACTGCTGAACTTTCAGAAAGCGACAGCATTAGGAAAGAACCTAAACTAGTTGTGGTTAACCAAACGCATGTAGTTTTCCTCGAGATCTCGTTTGCTCACAATAAGTAATAATTTAAGTACATTGCGCATAAAAACAATTTACATTCTTTCTAGATACTAACTGCATGTAGAAAACTTTTAATGTAATTTTAGCTTCTAATACAAGTAGTTTCAGTAATAAATTTTGACGCACTACACGACACTAATACAAGCAGAAAATGTTAGTCAAAGTTTCTACTCTCTGCTTTGTCACAATTACTTATAACGTGTGTTGTGTGGAGCAAGGACGACTACTTTAAATGATTTTGAAATTGCAAAAATTATATACTTGCCACTGGGCTAGTTAAAACATTTAATATGCTATTCCACTTAATCCATTCTAATGTACAAAACTCACATGTAGACTAGTTGAGTTAGTTTGGCATAACTAGGGTTTCTGCTTCGGATATATCCGAACCGCAAAACCGCGCTTTTCTGTGCAAAAACTGAAACCGCATAACCGTCATAAAAAACCGCGGTTTTCGGTTTCATCTAAAGATAAAATACATTGAATTAGTGCTCTTTCAAACATTGCAAACTGTTGTTTCAAAAATGGCAACCATCGATGATATATGTGTTCGAGCAATTTCAAAATCTGCATTTATTCGGAAAGCAATAGCTGGCCGATTTCCCAACCAAATCTTGCCAAAATCTTCTTCAGGTGTTATGACCTTAATTTAAAAGGAATACGAAGAAATAGATTTCTGAATAGAAATTCCGAATGAAATGAAAGTTTCAAGAATCAAAAGCAAATGGACAAAAAATGAGTACTACACTAGATTAGTGGACTAGTTTGAGACGCCTTAAGACGTTAGACTAGTTTAAGACACTTAAACATTAATATTCATGGAGAAAACAATTTTTATTGCAATTTAGGCTTTCTGCGAATTGAAGGAGCTTCTTCTGCAAATAATATCGTTTATCAGTAGTATCGTAGTATCAGAAATGATATTGTGGGTGACTTGGATTAGAAAGTTGTGCCGTCGCGGCGCCGCTGTCAAAAATTTCGCAATGCGGTTCTTATTACAAGCTTTCCCTTCACCAAAACATTAAATTTTTTTCACTATCTGCAAAATTGCGAGAACTACAGCGGAAAAATCACCGCCCGTCCCCGAAATTCGACGTAGATTAGCAAGTTGAACTTTCCGGTGGCGTCGCGACGCCGCTGTTAAAGATTTCGCAACGCGGTTTTCAGTCTCGCTTTCCGACCACGTTTTGCTTTAACGAAACGTCGAATTTGTCGCGACAGCGGCGAAATTTCGAAAAAACAAATGCAACCAATCCTCCGTAGATCTAACTTTGACGGGCCGTCGCGGCGTTAGTTATCGAGCGATATCAACGCGGTTTTCAACTTCTGCTTGCAAAAACCTCAAAGTTTGATTGAGTCTGGGATTTATTGCCGTGGGATTATTATTAAGTAAGATACTACACATGACGATGCCCGGGTAAAAATTGTACAGATTGTCCTGCTGAACCAGAAATTTGCAATGACCATACAATTCATCTCGCTGTCTGAGATTCTTTTTACAAGAAATCATCTCAAGTAGAAAACAGCTGCAGGAGTGAAGATGAACATTTATTTCCTGAAGAATCGCATGAAGAAGATGTGAATTATGAGTATTACATCGAAGAAGACGCTGAAATTAAAAGTAATTTACAAATGGTAAGAAAACTTGTGATTTTCCATTATTTTCGATAAAATCAGTTTCCTACAACGAAACGTAAAAGCTCTTTTTAAAAAGGAAATTGAATTAGCAATGGACATCAAGACAAGGTGGTCTTCTATTGAACCAATATAAGAAGAATTTATTCTTCTAAAAGTCGTAATATTAGAGATTCTAAAAGATTTAAATTCAGTGCATTTAATTGAAAATGTTAATTTTCAGTTGTTATGAAACTTTATCTCCAGTAGACCACAGTCATCGCTGCTTAATGATTGAATACTGTTACAGTAATATCATTAAGCATCTCCACCAGATTCATAACTAGCCAAATGGTACAGAAAACTAAACAAAGCAGTGGCCAATGGCAATGGAAATCTCGATTTGGCAGAGCTGTTTCCAGCCTCACCCACATCCGGAACTAATTCCATCAAAATGGATGGGTCAGATCCTCCAGAGAAACCTTCTGATGGCTGACCCTCTGCTTTCGTTTCTGCCTTCTTACTCTTCTTATCCAATGTTTGGCTGGTAAGTGATGAGATACAATTTCGGACAAGTACTGGTAAAAATGCGTAGTATTGGCTAGCAACAGTCACGTCAATAATGTTGTTTAATCGAGAACAAGGTTTCCTAAATTTACAGAAAAATATACAACGGTTAATCGAAATGTATAGATAATAGGATTGAAAGTACGAGATTATCATTACGATATCTTCAAATCTATCAGTAGCTGGAATTACATTGATATCTTCCATTATGCTAAGCGTACACCAAAACTGGTTTTGTAGGCCGATAGCGGACAGAACTACCTGGACGAGTAACTTGGACGTGAATGTCCTTACACTACAACAGTGTTACCACTTGTGCCAACATCGATGATTGTAATTTTTTTAATGTTTATTCCACAGAGTTGGTCCATTATAAACACAAATAATTATTTTTTCAAAATCCATAGTCGTTTAGGTAGATAACAACAAAATTTAACTATAAATACACTCAATTTGCACTGTAGACAAAGCAATAGAAAAGGCCGCCGAAAAGAAAAGCCGCCTCTGTTGATTGAGTCATGTAATTCCTTATATGTATTTTCAATATCCATTGTCGTTTAGGTAGATAACAAAAAACTTTAACTATAAATATACTCAAATTGCACTGTAGACACTGTAGACAAAGCTGTATGTAAAACATATTTACGGCTCAAGGTGTAATGGGATTCTTGGAAAAGAAATTAATTGGTTTTGATATAAGTAAAGCTTCAATGAAAAATATCATACAACGTTTGAAGACCCGTGAAAATCTAGAATCAACAGAAATGGCTAGATGCTTACTAAATCCTTCGAAAGTTCCAACAAAGTCTGTTTTAATATTGGCGGAAAATCATTTTGAACGACTTTATCCAGACAACAATAAGGTTGAAGTCGAAGGTGAATGTTCGGCAAATTCAGAAGAATTAGAAGAAGTGACCAATCCAAACTATTCCTTGCAAGACGAAGTACAAAAAGCTATTCAAGAAGAATGAAACTAAAATACTTATATGCAAACAAATCGCTATCCTAATTCTATGAAAAAGGAGTTTGCTAAATATAAAAGAACTTCTGAGAGAACAAAAAGATTAAATATTTTGCTTCCAGCACTCTCTACAATTAAATCTACATCCACCTACTCCGAAAGATCATTTTCCCTAAGCGGCAACTTTTGTACAAAACTAAGATCTCTTTTAAATATCAGACACGGTTTCAGTTTCGGGTTCGGTTTTTAAGAAATTTTGGTAGTAACTTTCTTAAAAACCGAACCCGAAACTGAAACCGCGGTTTTTAATTTTCAAAAACCGAAAACCGCGGTTTTGAGAAAGTGCGGATATTCAGAAACCCTAGGCATAACTAAAGTAAACAGATATCGTAAGAACAACAATTTGGCCATGTGGGTTCAACAAGGGTCCATATTAATCGAGTCCAGAATATTATAATTTACATAGTTATATTAAACTTGTATAGTATTGAATAAAATTTGCTTGTCCTACCTAGTCTCATCTAGCATTGCCCACAATAGATTAGGTCCAATAATAGCCAGGTTTTATTAATATATTACAACCTAATTGTCCTACAATCTTGTCTAATCTTATTTGGTCTTGTCTGGTCTTGTCGGGCGGGCGTCGCGACGGTTGCAAACTACGCAGCGTGATGCCGCTTACACTAGAAGGTAAAACGTTCAATTCTCTGCCGGAAGCGCGCTAAACCGTTCCAGCAGAGCTTTAGTTTGCCTTTTTTAGTTGGGTTTTTTTATTTTCTGGGATTTTTCCTGGACGTCCTGACTTTTTTCGTATTTATAGCGTCATATTCAACGCAATCGGGATTAAACTCCCAAACTAATAGGTTCTATGCCCGATCGAACGGCGCCGGTCCCGTTCCGATCCGTCAAGTTGTTCGGACGTTCTAGGTACCGCCCTAAAACGCCTCTACAATCCACGCCTTTCGCGGAATCGCGGTTCTTTCACTTTTTGCGCATTCTTCTCTTTAAACTGCCACAGATTCGCAAAAAGTCGTCCCAGTTTAAAAATTCTTGCCGGAATAGTGTTCTGAAGAGAACGAATCCAACCGGCAACCTGGAGCCCTTTAAATAAGCGTAGGGCGTCCGTGGAAGTGATTGCAAAATTTTCTCTTGCACCAGGTGAACGGGACGTCGCAGTACGGCGAGCGAGGGCTCTAAAAACGTGGCGCGGCGACAGTAAACGATCCGGAAGAATTTTTGAGATCCGACAAAAAATGCGCCTCAAAGGTTCAAAATTCGTGATTTTAGATTTCGGTCTGATGCGTTCGAACCTGGGAACCGGGAGTTGAGTCGCGATAATGGCACCGCTCGACGGAGCTCTCGGTTCTACACGGTTAAAATGTACAATCCCGTCTTACAATCTTGGTCTTGTCTGGTCTTGTCAGGTCTTGTCTGTTCTGGTCTTGTCTGATTTTGCCACATATTGTCTAGTCTTGTGACGTCTTGTCGATTTTGCAAAATTCGTCTTGTCTGTTTTTTTTTTTTCTAGGGTTATCTGATTTTCTTTGGTCTTGCCTGTTCTTCTCTGGTCTTGTTTGGTCTTGTCTGGTATTGTTTGATTTTGCCTGGTCTTGTCTGATCTACTCTGGTCTTGTCTGGTCTTATACGCCATTTTCTTGTTCATCCTCTCCATCATGCTACAGTATCTTCTGCCTTTCTCTGGTCTTGCCTTGTCTTGTCTGGTATTGTCTGGTCTTGTCTAGTCTTGTCTGGTCTTGTCCTTTTTTTTCGGGAGGAAGGGTAAAATACATTTACATACGGCCCCCAGTGCTCCAAATTGCTCTGGGGAGTGTGGGACTACTCGCCTTAGTGGCCTGACTACCCACTAAAAAACCCACTCCTCAATTCTGACCTCTTGCGGGACAACGAATCTCCACTTCTCCGTATCCTCGTGTCACCCATGGTTCCCATCCATGGAGTTCCCTTCGTGAAGACCAGCCTGAGTATACTGTCGTAATATGCAATTCATAATAGGGGACCCAAGACAGAGCCCTGTGGCACTTCGCTGCTTACGTCTATTTTTTTTGCTTTTGTAGTATGCCGATATCTTTCGTTCTTCCAGCGTTTTCAAAATCTCAGACTGGTCAATCTGGTCTGGTCGGGTCTTGTCTGCTCTTGTCTGGTCTTGTCTGCTCTTGTCTGTTCTTGTCTGGTCTTGTCTGGTCTTGTCTGGTCTTGTCTGGTCTTGTCTGATCTTGTTTGGTGTTGTCTGAACTTGTCTAGTCTTGTCTGGTCTTGCCTGCCCTTCTCTGGTCTTGTTTGGTTATTTCTGGTCTTGTCTGCTCTTGTCTGGTCCTGTCGGGTCTTGTCGGGTCTCGACTAGTCATGTGTGTTCTTGTCTGGTCTTCTGTGGTCTTGTCTGGTCTTATGTGGTCTTGTCTGGTCTTATGTGGTCTTCTGAAGTCTCTTGTGGTCTTGTCTGGTTTTCTCTGGTCTTGTCTTGTCTTGTCCGGTCTTGTCTAGTCCAATCTGATCTTCTCTGGTCTTATCTGATTGTCTCTAGTCATGTCTGATCTTGCTTGATCTTCCCTAGTCTTGTTTAGATAAAACATTGCGTATTATAATCAAATTAAGATGGACCTATACAGAAATCTTACCAGACTTATTGTCATTCAATTATTATTGTAAATATTTATACCTCAATTTCTTGGTTTCCATTGCGAGTTTTTGTAAAATCCATTGTAGAACTATATAAGACACAATATTTAATGTTTCACTTGTGATAAATCCCGTGCACACTTATAATGATTTTATTGCTGTATGGTCCGTTCTTCCCGTCTATACGCGTGTATAAATGAAAGACATACAGGATCAATTTCACTTTAGAAACTGACAAATGAGAAACAGGTGGGTTAATAAAATTTACGAATTTCACACAATTTTTAATGGACACAGAGCGGTAATTAACGGAGTTGCGTTAATAGCGCGACTGTGTAATTATAGAAATTGTGGAAAAATTTCGTAAATTTGATTACAGAAAGAAGGAAAGTAATTGAATTTGTAAGAAAGTCACATCTAACTTTATCGTGGCGAAATATTCTATATTTATAGATTGCTTAATATAATAGATTTATATATTACTAATCTACTTGATTACTGACGTACTAGGTTTATTGATTTCTCTTTCACTAGATATATAAATTACAAATCTGCTAGATTTATAGTTTACTAATCTTCCGAATATTTAGATTACTAATCTAGTCGATTTATAGGTTACTAATCTAATAGATTTCTAGATTGCTACTTACTCGATTTATAGATTACTAATGTAGAATATTTATATTTTATTTTATTATTATTTATTATTACTACCTATTACTAACTATTATTTATTATTACTAACTGCGAGTTTTATAGATTTCTCATCTCTATAGAATACTAATCTTCTAGAGTTTTAGATTACTACTTACTGAATTTATAAATCACTGATGTAGTAGATTTCTGTCTGATCCAGTCTTGCCCGGTCTTGTCTTCTTTGTTTAGTCCTCTTTAGTTCTCTCTCTTAGTCTAGTCTTGTCTGTCTAGTCTTGTCTGTCTAGTCTTGTCTGTCTAGTCTTGTCTGTCTAGTCTTGTCTGTCTAGTCTTGTCTGTCTAGTCTTGTCTGTCTAGTCTTGTCTGTCTAGTCTTGTCTGTCTAGTCTTGTCTGTCTAGTCTTGTCTGTCTAGTCTTGTCTGTCTAGTCTTGTCTGTCTAGTCTTGTCTGTCTAGTCTTGTCTGTCTAGTCTTGTCTGTCTAGTCTTGTCTGTCTAGTCTTGTCTGTCTAGTCTTGTCTGTCTAGTCTTGTCTGTCTAGTCTTGTCTGTCTAGTCTTGTCTGTCTAGTCTTGTCTGTCTAGTCTTGTCTGTCTAGTCTTGTCTGTCTAGTCTTGTCTGTCTAGTCTTGTCTGTCTAGTCTTGTCTGTCTAGTCTTGTCTGTCTAGTCTTGTCTGTCTAGTCTTGTCTGTCTAGTCTTGCCTGTCTAGTCTTGTCTGTCTAGTCTTGTCTGTCTAGTCTTGTCTGTCTAGTCTTGTCTGTCTAGTAAATAACCTACACATCCTCTTCGTATAACATCAGGATGGTGGTGTCTCACATTGTGTTTCCGTAATAATATTGCCTGACAGTCCCCTTCCAAACAGGGTGATTAAGAATTCATAAGCTTCTCTTTGTATGTCTGTATCATCCGTTTTAATGCCAAACTAGGGTCCAGGCAAGACGTGAGCGAGACCCCCTTGGATACTTTGGTGTAGGCGAAAGAAATGAAAGAGGTAATATGTTGTTAGACTTACTACAACACAGGCTCTACGCAATGAAAACATACTACACTACTACACTACTGGACATGGGTAAGACCAGATAAGAAGACAAAAAATGTAATAGTCTTAAATAAACGAACAATTGCCAACGACCACAGAATGGTTAGAGCAAACATCATTATCAACATTAAGAAGGAAAATAGTAAATTAAACAAGTGGACTACTATAATAGAACCAGAACCAGATACTGGCGAACTAAACAACAACATAGCAGATATCCTCAAAAACATTGTATTAAAGAAACTAAGGATAAAGGAAAACTCAGCCATGATACAAACGATCTTATGGAAAAAAGAAGAGAACTAAGGAACAAATACAGTAACAAAACAGACGAGTTAAGAGAACTCTGTAAGTGAGCACGATAAGCTAGTTCAATCCTTCTATACTTGTCTGTTGGAGCAACGAAGACAAAGCTTGGAACACCAGGAGAAGCCTTAAATATATATATATATATATATATATATATATATATATATATATTGATTCCTATGGCTCCAAGGAGGAGCAAAGGGCCTCCACGAAACATCTCCATCTTGTCCTGTTCGACGCCAAGCACTTGACCTTATTCCAGGACTTTCCATTTCTCCTGGCTTCGCTATCCACTGTTCGTTTCCAGGTAGAGCGAGGTCTACCTACCCTGCGTTGGCCTTGAGGGTTCCACTCTAATGCTTCCCTGGAGATATCTGAGCTGGGTTTCCTTAACGTGTGGCCTATCCAACTCCATTTGCGCCTCTTGATCTCCTTGGCAATTGATTGTTGACTTGTTAACCTCCATAGAGTAACATTTGAGACAACCTCCGGCCAGCGTATGCCAAGAATGCGCCGCAGGCACTTGTTGACAAAGGTCTGAATCTTGGGAGTAACCGCTAGAGTGTCTTTCCAGGTTTCGCAGGCATACAAAAGAATTGATTTGACGTTGCTGTTAAAGACCTTGATTTTGGTACTTCTTTTGATGCATGGGTTATTCCAGAAATTATTCAATAGAGCAAATGCGTATCCTGCTTTACGAATTCGTATTTTGACATCCTCTGAAGCTCCTCCGTCTGGAGTAAAAGTCTGGCCTTACAAACGTCAGCAAGAAATTTCCGGGTTGGAATGAAATGACGGTCGTGAACCTCCACAGTCTTTTTCTCCTTTTCGACCAAAACCTTAACGGAATGTTAAACTACAACGGTTTCTCAGCAGTTTTGGAAAGCTTAGGCGATGAAAGTCCGAGTGATTATAGGAAGCAAAAGTTTGTTGAAGCTGATATTGATATGGATGGTTGGATCAGCTACGACGAATTCTTAACGATGGTCTATAACTTAAATCCACAAGATGACGGCGACTTGAAAGGTTTGGCAAAACTATGTATTGAAATTGCTTACAATATAAAATTTGTCAGCAGCCTTTCAGTTGGCGAGCAATTGGAATACGGGCTTTTCTAAACTGTTAGATCTAACCGCATCATCCTCAGGATTCCCTTATCGACCAAGATCTGTATCCAATATCTTATCGAACAAGATGTTGTATCTCGACGAAGAAAACACTGTCAACAATTTTCCTTTCAGTAATACCTTAATATAACAATTATTTTTTTGTAAGAATTAATTTTATGAATTAACTAAATGAGAAAATCTCAAGATCAGCCAGAAACGATATCCGAAAGTACAACCACTAACATTATCTCTGCAGTTATAGAGCAAAATAAGAGCATGCAGTTAATGAGACCAACACTAGCTTTGGGGAAAAATAATATCAACAAGCTAAAAGGCCAAGCGATTGTGAAAGAGCAAATCCTCCAGGCAGTGGAGAACTTCTACGCTGAACTATACAGTGTAAACGAGGAACAAACACATGCCCAAACTATACCGAAAATTCTCAATCAAGGCACATACCTGAAATAACGGTAGAAGAAATAATTAAGCTCTCTTCACGAAATGAAAAAGAACAAAGTACCTGGTGAAGATGGGCTTGTAATAGAAACAATAAAAGCAGGCGGAGAAATGGTCCTACAAGCGATCAAAAAACTATTCAATGCATGTTATAATCAAAGTGGAACAATGCTGTAATCATAATTATGCAAAAAAAAGGAGACGACTATCAGTCTGCTACCACACATCTCTTCAGCAAGATAATAAGGAAGCGCCTGACAGCTAAGACTTCTATCATCCGCGTGAGCCAGCGGGGTTTAGATCTGGTTTCGAGACAAACAACCATCTACAAGTGATTAAAACGCTGATCGAGAGACGTATAGAGTACTACAAGCCACTGGTCCTAGTTTTCATAGATTACGAAAAAGCTTTCGACCAGATAGACCAACATAAAATCTTTGAAGCACTCGCGGAATGTAGAATAGATCACCGCTACTCCTCACTAATAAAACGAGCTTAAGAAAAGGCATAAAACTACACAAGAATACCAACAAGTTCAGAGTTAAACGCCAAGGCACGCCAAGGAGATACAATCTCCCAAAAACTATTCATGGCGTTCTTAGAGTACATGAGTAAGGAATTGGACTGAGAAACAAAAGGCATCAATATAAACGGCGAAAAAATATTAATAGTCTGTGAGACGCACCCTGGAGGAAGTCCGTGGATTTCAGGAAAAACCTCGAAGAAAAGGTACCTCCTAAAAGAAGAGAGAAAGGAGTTACACCAGGAGAAGATGCGACAATACTGGGCAAAGATCAAAGCCCAACAGTTGAACAAGCGTAGTCCAAAGTAGGCCTATTCAAAAGAAGAAGAGGAAACGGCGAAAAACTGAGCCATCTAAAATTTGCAGACGACATCGTCATAATAGCGGAGGACCTAGGCGAGGCTACACGCATGCTGGAGATGCTATACGCGTCCTCCCGAACGGTTGGATAAATACCATTAAAACTCAACTCATGACCAACCTCGTCTCAAGCGGTAATATCTCAGTAAACGACATAGAAATTAAACAGTTGTCCTCCTACAAATACCTTGGCCACGAAATTCGAATAAGCCGCGATAATCAAACGACCGAGATCAATAGAAGAATTAGTTTAACCTGGGCCGCGTATGGCAAACTGCGAAATATCTTCCGATATGCCTTAAACGGTAGGTTGAGATAACCAATGTGTATAGGGGGCATGGGGCAGAAACGCTGACACTAACACGAAAGTCAATCAGAAAATACAAGTCTGCCAAGGAGCTATGAAGAAGTCGATGTTAGGTGTATCACCACGAGATAAAGTTCCAAAGCTAACAATACGACAAAGAACTTCCAGTTTACTAAGTAGCAAATAATCAATTGCAAATAATATTGTTGATTCTAGATAACTAATGATGACACAATCTACTAGATTTCTAGAAACTGCGGTTAATTTAATAGAATTCTTGATTCAGCATAATGTTTTCTGCAGTTTTATATAATAATAAATCTATATCTACAATTCGTTTACTAGTGCATATTTACCAAAGTAGCTATACATTTAATTTTACACAAATTTACTAGAATTGTAAATTTAACACGTAAACCGTTATAATTGAAGATTTTATATAGAGTTTCAGATTTAGTATCTCAATTGACTTCAAATTATGTTCAACTACATTCATTTCATCAAGTTGTGCATACAATATGAATGAAAATCTGAATTGTACACTTAATATACTATAAATTATTATCAACTACATACAATTTTCTCTGTTTTGTCATCTTCAGCAATTAATTGTAGATTAATTACCGGATTTCTAGATTTAAATTTAATTAACTACATTTACACTAAATGGCTAAATTTAGTAGATTTAGCAATTGGTTATAAAATGGGTTGAGCTACCTCTACCTTAATTTGTTTAACCATAGAGTATACACAAACTTTGAATTCTACGCTTAATATACCAAAACTCTTATCAAAAGATTCTATACATAATTATAGGATTTCTAGATTTACACTTAATTAACTAAAATTATTTCTGCACTGAATTTACCAAGATTCTAGCTTTAACACTGCATTTAGAAGAATTCTAGATTCTAGACTCGCACTGAATTTACCGCACTCAAATTTTAACTGTCCATTACTAACTTTCCGAAACAAATTTAAGTTTTTTTTTTGTGAAATCTTTGTGTTTCTCGTGCGCATTCGAAACCGACTCTGACTGTCCGTCGTCTCCGTGGTGCGCGAATGTCTGCGCGCCTTCTCCCATGCACACGAAAACACTTTCACCTACTTCGCCTTGCATTTACAAATTTCGAAATTTCTTCTTTCCACCGATGACACTAGCGATTACATAACCCGCTGATAACAAACTCATTAACATTTACATATTATAGAATATATTAGCGTTAATTAGATGACAGACTGGTCTTGTTAACAGACAAGACTTGATTGACAAGCTTATACTAGACAAGACTAGACGGATAAGACAAAACACACACGGCCAGATAGATAAGATCAACCAGACAATACCAGACAGACAAAACCAGACAGAAAAGACCAGACAGACAAGACCAGACAGACTAGATCAGACAGACAAGACCAGACAGACAAGACCAGACAGACAAGCCCAGAGAGACAAGATCAGACAGACAAGACCAGACAGACAAGCCCAGAGAGACAAGATCAGACAGACAAGACCAGACAGACAAGACCAGAGAGACAAGACTAGATAGACAAGACTAGACAGACAAGACACAGACAAGACTAAACAGACAAGACCTTAACAGACAAGACCAGACAGACAAGACCAGATAGACCAAACTAGATAGACAAAACTAGAACAGACAAGACCAGACAGATAACACCAGACAGACAGGACCAGACAGATAAGACCAGACAGACAAGACCAGACAGACAAGACTAGACAGACAAGACCAGAGAGACAAGACCAGACACACAAGCCCAGAGAGACAAGATCAGACATACAAGACCAGACAGACAAGACCAGAGAGACAAGACTAGATAGACAAGACTAGACAGACAAGACACAGACAAGACTAAACAGACAAGACCTTAACAGACAAGACCAGACAGACAAGACCAGATTGACAAAACTAGATAGACAAAACTAGAACAGACAAGACCAGACAGATAACACCAGACAGACAAGACCAGACAGATAAGACCAGACAGACAAGACCAAACAGACAAGACTAGACAGACAAGACCAGAGAGACAAGACTAGATAGACACGCCTAGACAGACAAGACACAAACAAGACTAGACAGACAAGACCTAACAGACCAGACCAGACAGACAAGACCAGACAGACAAGACCAGACATACAAGACCAGACAGACAAGACCAGACAGACAAGACCAGACAGACAAGACCAGGCAGGCAAGACCAGACAGTCAAGACCAGACGGACAAGACCAGACAGACAAGATCAGACAGACAAGACCAGACAGACAAGACCAGACAGACAAGACCAGGCAGGCAAGACCAGACAGGCAAGACCAGACAGACAAGACCAGACAGACAAGACCAGACAGACAAGTCGAGGCAGGCAAGACCAGACAGATAAGACCAGACAGGCAAGACCAGACAGACAAGACCAGATAGACTAGACCAGACAGACAAGACCAGACAGACAAGACCAGACAGATAAGAGCAGACAGACAAGACCAGACAGACCAGGCCAGACAGACAAGACCAGACAGACAAGACCAGACATACAAGACCAGACAGACAAGACCAGACAGACAAGACCAGACAGACAAGACCAGACATACAAGACCAGACAGACAAGACCAGACAGACAAGACCAGACAGACAAGACCAGGCAGGCAAGACCAGACAGGCAAGACCAGACAGACAGGACCAGACAGACAAGATCAGATTTACAAGACCAGACAGACAAGATCAGACAGACAAGACCAGACAGACAAGACCAGACAGACAAGACCAGACAGACAAGACCAGGCAGGCAAGACCAGACACTCAAGACCAGACAGACAAGACCAAACAGACAAGATCAGACAAACAAGACCAGACAGACAAGACCAGACAGACAAGACCAGACAGACAAGACCAGACAGACAAGACCAGACAGACAAGACCAGACAGACAAGATCAGACAGACAAGGCCAGACAGACAATACCAGACAGATAAGACCAGACAGACAAGACCAGACAGACAAGACCAGACAGACACGACCAGACAGACAAAACCAGATAGACGAGACAAGACAGACAATACCAGACAGACAAGACCAGACAGATAAGACCAGACAGGCAAGACCAGACAGACAAGACCAGATAGACTAGACCAGACAGACAAGACCAGACAGACAAGACCAGACAGATAAGACCAGACAGACAAGACCAGACAGACAACACCAGACAGACAAGACCAGAGAGACAAGACCAGACCGACAAGACCAGACAGACAAGACCATACAGACAAGACCAGACAGACAAGACCAGACAGACAAGACCAGACAGGCAAGACCAGACAGACAAGACCAGACAGACAATACCAGACAGACAAGGCCAGACAGACAAGACCATACAGACAAGACCAGACAGACAAGACCAGACAGACAAGACCAGACAGACCAGACCAGACAGACAAGACCAGACAGACAAGACCAGACAGACAAGACCAGACAGACAAGACCATACAGACAAGACCAGACAGACAAGACCAGACAGACAAGACCAGACAGACAAGACCAGACAGACAAGACCGACATTTAAGACCAGACAGACAAGACCAGACAGACAAGACCAGACAGACAAGACCAGACAGACAAGACCAGACAGACAAGACCAGACAGACAAGACCAGATAGACAAGACCAGACAGACAAGACCAAGATAATTCGTCGGGAACACGAGAGCCAAATCGCCGAACTCAAGAATAAAGTTAATGGAAGCTTCCTGGACTTTGAGGCGAACCACAAGGATCAAACCGAGGAGAGATTGTACGAGAAGGTGCGTTGTGAGAAGAGGCTGCACGAGGACAAGTACAAGTGCCTTAAGGAGAAGTATCTGAGGCTCAAGACCGACGTGAAGCTGTCGATTGAGAAGAGGAACAGGAAACGGGAGCAAAGCGCCACGACGACGACGGGCTCGGAAACGGAGCCATCAACAAGGAGAAGTTGCTGCCTCCGTTTCAAAAAGACCCAAACTGGAACAACAAGCCAGAGTACAAGACCACCCGCACGATAATCATCCAGGACCTGGACACCTCCATCTGCGACCACTCCTGCAAGTTGGATCCCAAAAACGAAGACTCCTCCGCAGAGAACGCCAACGCAGGTGGCAGAAGTCGTAAGCGACTTTTCAGCCGGGTGTAGGCCCCGGTTAACGTCAGAGGTGGTAACAAGAAGAGGAACAGAAAACGGGAACAGAGCGCCACGACGACGACGGGCTCGGAAACGGAGCGGAGCAACTCCATCAACAAGGAGAAGTTGCTGCCTCCGTTTTAAAAAGACCCAACAGGAACAACAAGCCAGAGCGCAAGACCACCCGCACGATAATCATCCAGGACCTGGACACCTCCACCAGCGACCACTCCTGCAAGTTGGATCCCAAAAACGAAGACATCTACGAAGAGAACGCCAACGCAGGTGGTAGAAGTCGTAAGCGACTTTTCACCCGGGTGAAGACACCGGCCAACGTCAGAGGTGGTAACTAGAAGAGGAGCCAGAGGTCGTGCACGCCGGTGGAGAATCTGAGATGGCAGCAGCAGGTGTTGTAGGATCTGGAGGATCATGTATCATCTTAAGCACAGGATCCACTTAGAGCGCGACTCGATTAAATGGGCCAAAGAGAGCCTCCGCACGCAAAAGTGCCTGTTTTAGCAGCGGCAGAACGACCTCAAGCTCAAGCATGGCGCCATGGCCAGGCACACCCTACACCAATTCTGCCAGGAAGAAAAGGATTTAACGGATATGGAGGTGTCGCTGCACCGGACAAGGAGCCTCCTGGGGGGAGAAGGTGATCCGACTGCGGCATTTGGAACAGTGTTTGCAGCCGCCTCCAACGAGCAGGTCAAGAACGAGGAGACGACCCTGAGTGATGATTCTACGCATAGCGCCAGCTCGGGTATCAGCTCGACGGAGTTTGCGACGGCGGGGAATAGGGTGGTCCGGACTATCCGCAGAGGGGAACACCTGCAGGAATCCTCCGAGACCATCCAGAGTTTGGAGAACTTGAACTCGGAGAATCGGTAGATTTGGGAGGTTTTGAACCATCACCAGGCGGGCAACATGGCTTCAGTAATGCCACTCCCTTTAGTCTATCCAGACTTGGGCTGGGCGGTGCCGCAACGCTGCCTGCGCCGCCCTCCATCTCGACGCTGACTGACAGGCTGCACAATTACCGGCAACACTTCGCCTTGGCGAACGCCCAGATCACGGTGGTGGCCCACGCGGCGGATCAGGACGCCACGACGACCTTGGTGGAGCGGACGGGGAACCTCAGGCACTGGCTCAGGCAGGCCGGTATCGATCCAGGCAGTGACGCCACACAGGCTACGCTTTAAGGTTCCTAGGTTCTGTGCGCACTTAATACCCGCTAAGGATTAACGAAACACAATGTAAATGGGGCTAATCCAAAGAATTTTAAATGACAAAAATTATGAAATTGTTATTATATTCGAATAAATAAGATAAAATAAGACCAGACAGATAAGACCAGACAGACAAGTCCAGACAGACAAGACCAGACAGACATGACCAGACAGACAAGACCAGATAGTAAAGACCAGACTGACAAGACCAGACAGACAAGAACAGACAGACAAGACCAGACAGACAAGATCAGATAGACAAGACCAGAAAGGCATACCGGATAGACAAGACCGACTCAACGGTAGACGCACAAGATCAGTTAAACTAGATCAGACAGGCAGATAAGACCGGACAAACAAGTCTAGGTAGATGAAACTTAGAAGATGTATATGTTACGGTAAAAGTACAAAATTGGTAAATGTGAACATTTACCGGTATATGTATACATCTACCAATGTGATAGGTAAATGTGAGTTTAAATCTAAGATCAGCTTTATTTGTCTACCTTTACCGGAAAATGTGTACTTTTTGTGTGTTACAATATGACGTGTGTCTTGTTGGACAGCCCATGCGTTGTGTATGTTAATGTAAACCTCTAAAAATTGCCAACAACATTATGCATATGTACACATTTGCCGGAAATAATTGGTAAATATAAGTTGAACTCACATTTACCAGCCAAGAAGATAAATATGTACATATATCGGTAAATGTGCACATACACCAAGCTACGTACTTTTACCGTAACATATAGATAAAATGTAGCGATCAAGATTAAACAATATAAGTTTAACATTAATAAGGTTTCCTTGTAACTTTCACTCTGGCATTTATTTGAACATTCTATAGAATCTAGACAATCCAAATAAAAGATTTATTAAATCGATGATGAAATGACTCCTCCAATGTATAATGGAAAGCGAAAGTTTTTTTTCTACTTGTTTGTTAATTACCTCATAATTCTCTGGTATTATTTGTTAATTCGTTGGGAAGCTTAATTTTTAATTATCAAGGTCGTTATTTCTATGTGTCGGCGGGAATATAATATGTGTAGACCACGCGACTATTTACTGTTCCTTTATTTGTCCAAGTTTTAAATAATCGTAGCTTTGTCATCCCCAATTTCTCTTTGACAATATTTTTCACAAGTCTTCCAAATTAATTGTAGCCTCCTGGGCCGTAGCAATGTTGGCTAAAGGTTTCGTTGCAGTCAGAGAATTGCAACAACAAAATTTACAACCAAACAAGTTTGTGACAGATTTGTCCAAATTTCAAATTGAAACAATTCAAGTTGAAACAAATATTTTACAAAACAATTTCAAATCTGCAGAAAAGTACTTGACATGAGTTTTATTATGAATTCATAACTATAATTAAAATTTTTGTGCGATTTCCGGTTTTTATCGTTATGGGATTTTCTTCAAATCGAAGGTTTTTGGTTCTTGCTAACCGAATTGGCCACCTCCGAATTGGCTTACATTTCCATACCACGACATATATATAAGCAGGCAACGGCAGAAGTAAAAATACATGCGGAAACAGATCGGTTCAAGATCGAAAAGGGTGTCCGACAAGGTGACAATTTCCCCAAAACTTTTTACAATCCTCATAGAACATATGTTTAAAGAGATCAAATTAGACAATAAAGGCATAAATGTGAATGGAGAGAAGCTTAACCACCTACGCTTTGCTGACGATATCGTATTGATCTCAGACCGACTAGACGAGGCGAATGAAATCATCTCAGCACTATCCGCAGCTTCCCAAAAAGTAGGCTTAAAAATCAACATCGCCAAGATCCAATTTATGACAAACTTAGTTCCAGCCTAATGATAGAAGCAAAGGAAATTCAAGACGTAACATCTTACAAATACCTGGGACATGAGATCCGAATGGGAAGAGATAATCTTAAACAGAAGGATAGGACTGACTTGGGCTGTCTTTGGCTTGGTTTCTGGCTAGGGCACGTGTTAAAAACAGACACACCGATGTGCCTCAAAAGAAAGGTGTTCGACCAGTTCGTTCTCCCGGTATAGCCATATGGCTCGGAAACACTAACATTAACACAGAGAACGGTTAATAAAATAAGGATAACTTAACGAGCCAAGGAGAGGTTCATGTTAGTAGTAATATTGCGACACAAAATCAGAAATGAAGAACTACGCAGAAGAACAAAAGTTACGTATTCCACTTAAAATGGAACTGGGCTGATCACGTCGCTAGAATTTCGGACAACAGATTGGCGAAGAGAATACTAGATTGGTGCCCCAGAGACGAAGCACACAGAAACACGACACGAGAACGACCGCCCACCCGATGGATGGACTATTTAAGAAGGATATTCACGAACTGGATCCAGGATGCCCAAGACCGAGCAAGATGGTCTAGGTTAAGAGAGGCTTATGTCCAGCAGTGGACGAGACAAGCTGCTATATGACGATGAACCGAACTGAGCAAAGCAAGACCAAGCAAGTGGCTGGAAACTCTGGAGAAAATGGACATGACACATAGTAGTAAGATAGACTGAAACACAATCAAGAAACTAGGCGGCGACCCCATAGCACCGAAACATACAACCAATGTTACACCAAATCAAGTAATACCCAACAGCTACTACTAAATGGGTAAACTCAACAAAAAACAACTAAAGAAAACCTAATCAGAGACGCTGGCAACGAAACTAACCTGCTGGGCGAGGGTTTTACTATAAAAGAACTTAACCAAGCAATAAACATCATGAATAACGGATAGTCTCCAGGGGTAGACGGTATGTTTACGGAACAGGTTTAACATTTCGGAGGGAAAACAAAAACCTGGCTACTAGACTTTCTTATTTGAAAGTTGTTTACAAATAAGGTTTTAAAATGTGGTGAAGAGCAAAGGTAATTGCTACACCCAAACCTGGGAAGAATCCCGTTCTGCCAAACAGCTACCGCCCAATATCACTGCTATGCCATCTCTTTAAACTCTACGAACGGCTAATCCTCCAGAGAATTCAGAAACACATAGACCCTTTGTTAATACACCAACAGGCATGCTTTGGACTTGGAAAATCATGCACTGGTTAGCTACTAAATCTCACAGAACGCATAGAAAAGGGATTCCAAAATAACAGGAACTCTGTTTATCGATCTCACAGCCGCCTACAATATAATAAACCATAAAACTCTGCTTATCAAAGTCTACAAAACCAGAAAAGGCTATAAACTAACTAAAGCAGTTCAATCAATACTCCAAAGCAGGAGGTTTTATGCGGAACTTAAAATAAAAAAGGTCGCTGGAGAATCCAAAGAAACGATCTCTCACAAGGAAGTGTTCTGGCTCCCATTCTATTTAATATATACGCCAATGACCAGCCTATAACAGAAAACGCCAAACACTATGTGTACGCCTGATGACCTAGTTTTCACTGTTCAAGGTCAAACATTCGGGGAGATAGAGCTAAAGCTGGAGGACGCAATGGAAACTATGGCCAAAAACTATCGAAAAAACTCGCTAAATCCAAACCCATCAAAAACTCAAGTATGTGTTTTTCATTTAAATACCCACAAGGCTCACAACAAACTAAACGTGTCCTGACAGGTCAAAGAACTAGAATTCGCCGAAACACCAAAGTATCTGGGTTTATCCTTGGATAGAACAAGAACTTACAAACAGCATTGTCACAATACCAGACAAAAAGTGGTTGCTAGAAATAGCCTTGGGAGCAACACCCCAAGTCTTGAGAACATCCGCTGCTACATGGGACATGAGATCAGAATGGGAAGAGATAATCATACCTGTGAATTAACAGAAGGATATGACTGACTTGGGCTGCCTTTGGCAAGCTGAGACACGTATTAAAAGCAGACATACCGATGTTCCTCAAAAGAAAGGTGTTCGGTCTGCAGAGATGTCCTCTGCTTTTCAACTGCAGTATATGCCTACCCAGTCTGGTGCAGATCACGCCATGCAAAACAGGCCGATATCGCCTTAAATCAAACTTGCAGGATTATTACTGCATGAAACCAACCATCAACCAATCAACCAATTGTACAAAGTGCGGGCTTCGCAGAACCAAGTGAAAGAAGAATGGGTATAGAGCCCGTAGAAAAATTTAAGCAAACCATCGACGATCACCATGTCCTTTATGGCCAAGAACATCAACGGAAAAGCCTCAAATCAAGGAAAAATTTTCTGTGCCACCGTGGAACCACCGTGCAATTTGGACTGGAAGACATAGAGAACGCTAAACAGAATACGAACCGGCGCGGCACCCGTAAAAATAAACAAATTAAAGTGAAAAATTGAGGAAGACTCTGTGAATGCGGGGAGATACAAAACATGGGCCATCGGCTTTGATGTACATTATGCGTTGAAATGTGCTCCATCGATGAGATGTGGATTGCAAATGAAAATGCCATAGAAGTCTTTAAATTTGCCTAGTAGCTGTTTGTGTTTGTCTGCGATATATTGAATTTTAGTTAGTCTCTATAATTCTTGTCGCACACTGGATCCGCTCGTCTCCGCTCAGCTCAGGCTTTCAGCCAAGAAAAACATAAAACCCGTGTAG
Organism: Phosphuga atrata; assembly: GCA_944588485.1. Taxonomy (NCBI): domain Eukaryota; kingdom Metazoa; phylum Arthropoda; class Insecta; order Coleoptera; family Silphidae; genus Phosphuga; species Phosphuga atrata. The sequence continues at coordinate 50,020,277 of OX155904.1, forward strand.
GTACCTAAATGAAAACGCACATACTACGTCCGCTCAGCTCAGCTCGGCTCCACTCCGCTCCGTATCTTATGTTTGTCAAGAATACTAGTCCAGAGGTCGGATGCTAGCAGATTGTTCACGCCGGCGCAACACTAAAGTTTTCATATATGCGCTAAGGCATATATGCAACCAGGATAGCAGCACATATTTAGCCCTCCCGGAAACTGAATTGCCATTGCAATAATCACTGCTTCTTCTTCACTTTCGCTAATATTCATACTCATATTACACAACATAGTTCTACGGCTATCGTTCCACGACCGATCGGACAGGAGCGGACCCGATCGGACCTGAGGTGAGCCGAGCGGAGCGGATCCAGTTTGCGACAAGCCTAAGAGATCGTTGGGAGGATTGCGGAGGAGGTTGTTTTGGGTGCCTTAATTTCGTTATAACGAGTAATAGCGTTAACAGTAGTTTCGGCTACTTTCAATATATAGACTACGAGTCCATAGACTAAGATAGGTCGTCATTTTGCTTTGTAGATTTTAGAGGCACTTTTTGTTGAAATTCCCTGGTTTCTCGAGGACATACATCGGAAATATTTGCCCATTTGCACTGTGTTTTTCTTACGCAACATTGCGTCAGCCTTGAAGTTGAATTTTTGGTTGAAAATCAGCCCTATGTATTTTATGTGTGGTGTCGGTGTAATGACCAAGGTGCCTAGGTGGCGGTGGGGAGAGTTTGGGGATATTTTATGGTTGGGAATAAGGAATTGACATTTGGAGGGATTTGCGGAGTATCCAACGGTTGAACCATTGAGATGACTTGTCTGTCAGGAATTGAAGTTCGTCTATAGTCAGTTTAAGGTTCTTATTAGGAGAGATAAGTGCGGTATCGTCTGCGTATTGAGGGATGTAAGAGTGGAGGTTGATTTGGGACTTGTCGTTAAGATGGGAGTTTTAAATGTTGTGGCAAAATATATTATAAAGTAGGGGAGACGGAAAAAACCATGAAGGAGCCCTTCAAGGGGTGCTAATTCAGGAGAAAAGGTATTGTTCCTAATATTTAATTAGGAGGGATCTGTTTTGGAGGAAATTCTTGACTGTGTGGACGTTAAGGAGGTGCATTTTATATAACAATCCGGCGTACCAAACGCTGTCGAACGCTTTATTGATGTCAAGGAAAATGGCAGCAGAGGATTTTTCTGTAGGTAAGCAGTGTGGAAATTGTTGGTGAGAATGACTAGTGGATGGATAGTAGAGTCAAAGGGATTACAACCGAATTGGTATTTGGGAATGTGGTGCATGACGTTATTCCACAGTCTGGACTTTAGGATTTGTTCCAGTATTTTACCAAGAACAGGGAGAAGGGTAATCGGGCGGTAATTACTTGGGAGGGAATGGTCTTGACCGGGTTTTGGAATAGTTATGACTATGATTTTTCCAGCAACTTGGGATGTGTCCTTTTTGGAGGCTGAGATTATATAAGGCAGCAAAACAAAACAAAAAACCTAGACCCCAAAGATATTACTCTAATCAAAAATCTATACTACAGCCAAACAGCTGGGTAGATGACAATGGAACAAGCAAGATAGAAATTCAAAGAAGAAACACAAAAGGCTGCCTGCTGCCACCACAATTGTTCAATGTGTATTGACAGCTAATATTTCAGAAAGCACTATGGGAAAGAACGGAAGGTGTGAACGTTGGAGGGACCATCATTAATAAAATAAGATTTGCAGATGATACCGCAATAATTGCAGAGAGTATAGAAGATCTACAAATCCTTTTAGATAGCATTAATATGGAAAGCAAAAAAATGAGGCTAACAATGAACATAAGTACCAAAAGTGACCAAAAGTGACCAAATACATGGTCATCTCAAAAACTCCAATTGACATCATACAACTTGCAATGGAGGGTAAACAGTTAGAGAGGGTCGACAAATATAAATACCTGGGAGCAACCATAAATTGCCAATTGCACCAAGATGAGGAGATAAAAGTCAGAATAGAAATAGCCCGGAAAGGATTTATAAAATACAGGTAAATGTTTCAAATAAGAAATTAAGTTTAGCCATGAGATTAAGGTTTCTAGAATGCTATGTATAGTCTCAGCTGTTAAATCCTCAGCTGCACAATCCATAAAAAGATCGGAGTCATTTGATATGTGGCTCTACAGGCGCTTACTTAAAATTCCTTGAACTGCTGGAACCACAAAAGAAGAAATACTAAGAAGAATTGGACACGGTAGAAAACTGATGGCAATCGTCAAAATTAGAAAAACATCATATCTTGGCGACATACTTCGTAATGACAAATACTCCCTCTTACAAGTAATTATGCAGGTAAGAATAGAGGGAAGAAAAGGCATAAGAAGAAAAAATAAATCTTGGCTGAGGAATATCAGAGAGTGGACTAACATCAGTGTTGAACAAATGTTTCACGCTGCAAGAGATAGAGATGGGTTTGAAGAATTGATCGCCAACCTTCGTTAAGGAAGACGGCATATGAAGAAGAAGAAGAGGTTATATAGTTAAAGCATGTGGGTGTGGACATTGTCTGGGAGATTTCTCAGTAGGAGTTTTTTCATAAGGTCAGAACTGGGTGATTCGTCTTTGCTTATTTCGTCGAAGTTTGTGTCGTCGTGTTGGAAAATTTTAATAAACCATAGATTGAATGTGTCTAAGTTGGTTTGATGAAAGGAAAAGGAGGTAGATGGCGTGAACGATTTCTCAAAGTGCTTGGAGAAGATGAGGGCTTTGTCATAGTCGGTTGTAAATGTTTCATTATTTATTGTGATCTCCGGGATCTTGAAGAGTATCTTCGAAATTTTTTTAATCTTAAACCAAATGGTTCTGCCATGGTCGTTTTAGATTTCTTTGCACACTGAGAGCCATCTATTTGTACGAAATTCGTAGATTAGTTGCTGAATGTTCTTGTTGAGTATATTGATTTATGTTTTGATCGCCTTGTCGTCTGTCCTGTTGTGTAGTCTATAAAGTTTTCTTTTGTTTTTAATTAGTGCTAATATGTAATAAGGTAGTAGTTGTTCATTGGCAAAATTAGTTTTAGATTTGGGAGAATATTGCAAGATTAGGTCTGTTAGGTTGTCCTGAGATTCGTCTACATGTTTAAGGGAAACGTTGTCGGTGTCAATTGGATTTATGTAGTCGGTGATTTTTGAGGTGAGGACGGGTATATTCGTCTTGTTTACGTTAATTTGTAATGGTTGTTCTTGGGAGGGCGGTATAAAGTCAAGTAGGATTGTGAAGAAAATTGCTAGGTGATATGAACCTGACAAGAGCGACAATTGAGTTGGCAAAGTTGACGGTATGAAGCATGAGGTCGGGGTGGTATCATTGTTGTGAGGCATAATGAAGGTTGGATTGGTGTGTTTACGGACGAAGCGGGAGTTGTTGATAAAGGATTGGATATGGCGGCATTTGATTTTGTTTAGACATTGAAGTCCCCGATGATGATTGAATACTCAAACCGTGAGGCCATAGTCAAAATGTTCTGCTCAACATAGGAGTAGTGGTTGTTGTATACGAGGAAAATGTGGATCTTATTTTGGAGAAAAGGTATGGTAAAATGGAATCATGCATGCAATGGATTATTTATGGAAGGGGGTTTTCTCTACCGAGATGGAATATTGGACTGATGTGTACCGAAGCACCACCCCTAGGTTTGTAGGTTTTTTAGGTTTTTTAGCCGCGTTTCGATAAAGTTGTCTAGTCTCTAGGAGGTGTTACTATCCGGTTTCGTTTTAGTTTCAACAGATAGTTGTCCGTCGATGTGCTGTGTTTCTGTGAAGCTGTCTATGAGTAACAGTTTGTTGGTATAGCTGTTAGGTCAGTGGGTTGTGTAGGAGTGTCGGAGTCAGGGGCAGTCATGTCGAACATTATAATATTCGTCCTGTCGCCTGAGAAAAAGGCACGAGTGTCTAAATTGAAGTCAGTTACAAATCGTCGGTTCAGTCGTATTGCCAGTTCGTCGCAATTGGTATTTGAGGGATGATTAATTTCTTGCGTGTATGTGTTGATGGGCAAACTGAATTTTATCAAATTTAAATAAATTCAACCCTTTCTTTTCAAAAACAATTAATAATTTTCAAAATAATGCCAGATAGAGGAGTAACACCTCTTTAAAAAACCATGGTCGAGCTGACCCGGCTGGTAGCCCCTTGTTATCCTTTAATCTTTAGATAATGTCAACATTTAACAAACACAAGCCAAGTAAACAGAAGACGTGGATCACCAGTCAATGTGAGAGAAACAGATTGGTCATGTAGCGATATCTACGAGACGATTAAGGAAATAATGAATGTTAAAGTACATAGAGGTTCCCAGTTCGATTCGGATCATTGCATCTCCAAAATCAAAATGAATTTCATCCCTCTCAATAAGGCCGTGAAAATCAGAAATAAAATTCATAAATTCGATGTTGCAAAGCTTAAAATTAATCAAAACATATTAAAACAATACCACCAGCAACTGAAATTTGAATCTCATAATTGGACGAACATCGCCTCCAATATCCCACCAGCAGCTAATACTGCAATCCTGACAGCTAAAAGGAAAAAGCATAGATCCAAAAGTGGACCTCGACCAGGAGACCTGAAGACTTTACCTGACAAAGACTAACCTAACCTAACAACTATTAAACCATTCGATCAGGATTTTCGGAAAACAATGCCAGAGACTTTAATCAGACGTTCAAGACTTTGTTTTTGAGACGAAAATGGGAAAACTGGGATTGACCAACAAAGAAAACTTGACGATCATGTCTCGTTATTACAGTCCACAAGATCAATAGGCTGTCATAAATGGCTGAAAAGGTTGGACTCCAGATTTCTATTAAAAAGACAAAATATATGACGAACATCTACGATGGACCTGAATGGATGATCACCAATCCGAGAAAAATTGTAAGAGACAAGAATATCAGGTATCTCGGTGAAGTCCTCCAAGAGATTGGATTAGAAGAAGAAACAATTAATATCAGGATAAGGAAGTTAGACTAGGCCTACCAACTGACAAAGAATACCTATTACAAAAAGTCTATGAGTGTAGGAGCAAAGTTCACACATTATAATACAGTTTTAAAGCCTGAGGGCATGCGTCTGTAACTTTGACGATGAATAGGCAAGGTCAAGCAGGAGCGTCTGTTCAAACGAGAAAGTAAGATATTCAGGAAAATCCTAGGTAACAGATGGGTTGATGAGGACTTGTACAGCAAGACAGAATATATTACAGCATCCATTAAGAAGAGACGATTGTTATTTTACAGTCATCTCATGAGGATGGACGCTGACCGACTAACCAAAAGAATATGGAGTTGCATCCAATCTAAGAAAACAAGGCCGAGATGGTTCCAAGAATGTGAAAATGTTCTTAGGCAGATTTGTATATCAGAGAGAAACGTTCATGATAGGAACAAACTTAAAAGAATGGTGAACAACTAACAAGGTTTTAAAATGGCATCAACGTCCAACAGACGGAGAGGACCTTTCTCCGAATGGCATAAACAGGCACTCTGTTTAGAATATACTTGGCATAGAACAAGAACAAGACCTAGACACTAAAATGAAATTGTTTTTTACCATGCAGACTATAGAGGCTCAATTCGGTGTAAAAAAAAGTGATAGATAAATCTTAAAGGTTCATTTTGAATCCAAATGTGTAATTGAAATTTTTGTGCGGTTTCTGGTTTGCAAATTTCAGCTTTGGATTTTCATCAAATTATTATTTTTTGTTCCAAAAATTCGACCCATTTGACCGAAAGTTTCTCTATAACAAATGAAAATTTTCAAATATTTTTCTGAAAAACCCTGAAGAAAATGTATTAATGAATCCAAAACTGCGATTAAAGTTCTTGTGCCGCTTAAATAAAGTTTTACAATGCATAGGATCTTGATGGATCTTAAAATTCGAACAATTTTGACCTACATTTTTTGCAAATATTTTGAGCTTAACTGAAATATCTTTGTCAATCCAAGTTTTTAATTGTTTTAGATTGTGTGTTTGTCCTTGATTCATATGAATTTGCTCTCGTTTTCTAAATGCACCACCAAAACACCTGAATTCCATTCTTACAATGACTGCGGCCGCCAATTAAAAAACATCGAGACTACTCGACCGATATTCCTATTTTCATCACTGTTTTCCCTTCCGCAAAAATAATAACAACAATTTATTTTGCAAACTTCAATCAACTATTACGTTTAATTATTGATATTTCGTTGCTGTATTATATGTATTATTTATTTGTAATATGAATTGCTTATTAATTATAGATATATCTCTATTAATTGTAGATGATTTGTTACTATACTACTATATTTTAATTTCATTGAATTATTTATTTATTTCTTCTTCTTCTGCGCGAATGGGTTTTCTAGTACCACGCGGAATCAACACTTATTGGCCTTGATGTTTGCCCAATAACTCTTCATGCGCAACGATTGAGCGAGTTTTCGTTGTTGCGAAGAGACGTATCTGGTAGGTCTTCTTTCTTCTCCCTCAAAACGCCTTGTACGAGTAATTTTCTTAATTTCTTCTCGATCCTTTAGATTATGAAAACCTAATTCAACCAAATCCTGGTCCAATTAGGTTTGTAGCAATTGGACCTTGTTGCCTCTTTTTGTAAAAACTTATAGATTTTATGTGTTAACCTAGTTGGGTTCATTTTGTCCAAATGTCCCATGAATTGGGTCTTTCTCATAGGGATTGTGCCTGTGATTTTAGTAATATTCAAATAGACGTCAGCATTAGGTTTTGGAAGGTGAATTCCACCTTTGATTCTAGGTCCAAAATTAATTTTCTGGGCATAAGAAATGTTTGGAGGAATTAACGCCATGTCATCCGCAAATGCCAAGCAATCGACGGTTTTGGTGTTTTGAGGTTTGGTCCTAGTCTATGGGATGGTGCACCAACTTGTCTCCTTTTTGACTTTTTCGCACAATTAAACAACAATGGAGATAATCCATCTACTTGTCGCACTCCTGTATCAATTGAAAATTCTGCGCTCAGACATCCCATAAATTTAACCTTTGAATTTGTATTCAAGAGGGTATCTCTTCGGCTTTGCTATCTTTGATGATTGATCTTGTCTTGCGATCTAATCCAAATTTTGAGAGTACAGCAACAAGGGATTCCCGGCCAATGTTGTCATAAGCCTTTGCAAAGTGAACAAAAGTAATGACATAACAAAACAAAACCAACACAAGTAATGATTGATGAATACCAAGGTGGGATCTTGGTATTCACCAATCTGCGGATCCAGTTGAAGGTAGCCACGGTTCAAAAGGTCTTTGGACAAAATATTGTTAGTTACCGAGAGTAATGAGATCCCTCGGTAATTGTTTGGATTCGTTTTGCTACCTTTCTTGTATACTGCATGGACGATCGTCATCTTCCAATCTAGAGGAATTTTTTCAGTTTGCCAGATTTCATCAATAATTGCTTTGAGTTAGATGATGAGGTTTTTACCTACATTTTCCCATATTTTTTCTTGTGGGGGTGGTTTGGCTGCAAAGCCTTTCTGCACTGCGACCAACTTGATCTATTGTGCTTGACCTTACTAAGTATACTCTCCCAGAAATTCAACTTCTTGAACGAAGTCTAAGATATTCCTGAGAGGCTTGCTACTCACCTCCAAGGTGGTCATTCTTGCGACCCCGAAGTGGGTAAGCCTTCTTTGTGCTAGCACTACACATGTGCACATTATATGTTCCTGCCTTTCCCATTTTGTGTAGGTGATATCTCACCGGACAATGTCCTGTGAATATGCATACCAAAATTCTGATTTCTCTTCTAGAGAAGCTTAGCATCTGCTGCGTTTTTGCGGCAGAATAGTTTATGAGCATTTTAGCTTGCCTCTGTCCCCCCGTGTTCTTCCAGTAAGTTTGCTTTTGCTCTTCTTCCCATTTCTTAGCCCCCTGCATTAAGTGGGCCTTTGTTAACCCACAAGTTGGCTCCGGGCCCAAGAAGGTAGCCTCGGACATTTTTCCATAGTTCCATAGATCTGGTCCTCTCTCGATGCTGTATTTCTTTAATTGGATTATTTCCCGAATTTCCTATAGGTCCGGTGGTTTCGGGTCAGGATTCCGTAGGGTAGGACAAAATTGAAATCTTTCCTGGGTTTTCTCATAATTGAGTAGTTTACCAAAATAATCCGCAAAAAGTGCACAATTTTGGAGCGGGCGATGTTCCCAAGGGAAACTCCGCCATAGACAGTCCCAAGCCCGGTTTGCGAAAGGAGGAGGGTAGACACCCTGAATGGCCAGAAACACCAGTGCGTCTCAGGAAGTAGGCTAAGGACGGATAGAGTTGGACTCGCGGCATAGCTGTGAGAACTCCAACATATCCCATCCAGCTGAAAATTGTCAAGCCGTGTCTGTGCGGTTGAGTACACAGACCTGAGCCTCCAGATTGGGGGTTGGGCGATGGGCTAACAACCTATTCCCGGAAAAAAAAAACTTGTTAAGGAACCTGATGCTTCGCCTCGGATTGGACAGATTCAACGGAAACGACCTGGCAAACGGAAATTTGATCACTCTTTCGGAACCTGAAATGTACGATCCTTGTTCAAACCTGGAGCTCTAAAATCACTCCTAGAACAAGTTGATAAATTTAACATTGATGTTATTGCACTCCAGGAAACTAAATGGCTTGGCAGCGAGATAACCGACATGAGGTCGCACACAATATTTAAAAGTGGAAAACTATCGGGAAGCCGTGAGTTTGGAGTAGCTTTTGTCGTCAGCAAAGCTTTTAAACAGCATATTACCAACTTCAAACCCATTAACGAAAGATTGTGTGCACTTCGCATAAAGACAACATTTTTCAACATCTGGCTCATTAATGTTCACGCCCCAACGGAGGATAAGGACGAGGCCACTAAGGACGAGTTCTATAGTCATCTTGAATCAATTTATGACTCATTGCCCTCAAATGACATCAAGATCATACTAGGTGACTTCAACGCGAAGGTTGGGAAGGAGGAGACACAAAGAGGAACAACCGGAGGGCACAGTCTCCACGACATTAACAATGACAACGGCCAACGTCTAGTTGATTTCGCCTGCAGTAGAAACGTAATAGTAAGCTCAACGTGCTTCCCGCATCGAAGCATTCACAAAAGAACCTGGGCGTCACCTGATGGAAGGACGTATAACCAGATAGACCACGTTCTTATTGATAAAAGGGCAGCCTCCAGCCTCTTAGATGTAAGAACCTACAGAGGTGCTAACTGCGACTCTGACCACTATTTGGTCAAAGCCTTATTCCGGTGTCGAATCGCAAACAGAAGACCTGCAAAATTCCAACCGACACTCAAATTCGACATCGAGAAGCTGAAAGACGAGTCAACCGCAGGCGCATACGCATCAGCTTTAAACAGACATTTTGACCAAATATCCAACCATCACGAATTGCCAATAGAGCAGTTATGGCTCTCCATCAAAAATGGCATTAAGTCTGTCGCAGAGGAGGTTATAGGCCACCAGCCCCGGCGAAAGAAAAACGATTGGTTCGATGATGAATGCCGAGATGCAATAGACAAAAAGAATGTAGCTTACAAACAATTCACCGAACGACCGACAAGAGCCAAGAGAGACATATTTGACGAACTCAGACGATCTGCAAACAAAATTTGTAGAAAGAAGAAAAGAAAGTACCTGAATGACGAGCTATGCAAAATGGACGAACATTTTAAGTCAAATAACACAAAAACAACAACATATGCAATAGTTAAAAACCAAAAACGAGGGTTTCAACCAAGTACGAGCCTATGCAAGGACGCTGCAGGAGGCATTATCAGCAGCACAGAGGAGATAAAGACGAGATGGGGGCAATATTTCCAACAGTTGCTTAACCCGAATTCACCACCGTCCACTACCGTAACTGACAACTTGACCGAGGCAGCTACTGACGAAAATATAGTGAGCCTCCCTACAGTAGAAGAAGTAAAAGATGCCCTCAACAAATTAAAAAACAACAAGGCGCCGGGCATAGACGACATTCCAGCCGAACTCCTGAAGAGCGGTGGTGAATGCGTAGCTACAAAAATTCACACATTGCTGCTACAAATATGGACACAGGAAACACTACCTGACGATTGGCGAAAAAGCATTATATGTCCGATATACAAAAAGGGTGACAAACTGTGCTGCGAAAACTATAGAGGGATTTCATTGCTGTGCACATGCTATAAAATCTTGACGAAGATCATTGAGTCTCGAATTAAACCCTATGCCGAAAATATAATTGGAGAATACCAAGGAGGATTCAGAGCCGGACGATCAACTACGGATCAAATTTTCTCAGTAAAGCAGGTGCTAGAGAAATGCTGGGAATATAACATCGATGTGCACCAAATATTCGTAGATTTTAAACAAGCTTATGACAGTATCGACAGAAGTGTACTGTACACGATAATGCTGGAACTGGGAATACCAGCGAAACTCGTTCGACTGACAAGGCTTACAATGACCAACTCAACATGCCAAGTAAGAATCCAGAACGAGCTGACAACAAGCTTCCTAACGCTCTCAGGGCTGAAGCAAGGAGATGGCCTTGCACCCACACTGTTTAATCTGGCTTTGGAATATGTCGTACGAAAACTCCCTGTTGACACCAGGGGGACGCTATTATTTAAATCAACCCAAATAGTAGCTTACGCAGATGACATAAACATAATGGCGCGCTCAAAACTAGACGCCAAGGAAGTATTCGCTAATCTTGACACGGCAGCACTAGAAGTAGGGTTACGCATGAATGAAAACAAAACGAAAGTTATGGTACAATCACGAAGAAACACGCCAATCAGACAAAATCTAACGATAGCAAACTATAACATAGAAAATGTGGACAATTTCATATATCTGGGAGCCAATCTCTCCAAAGACGGCAATGAAATCAACGAAATAAAAAGACGCATAATGATAGCAAACAAGACATATTATTCGGTACTTCCTATAATCAAATGTAAAGACGTGCACAGAAAAACGAAGCTGCGAATCTACAAAACAATAATAAGACCTGTACTCTGCTATGGCAGTGAAACGTGGACCTTTATACAGGCATCAGAAAAAATGGTCAATGCTTTTGAAAGAAAGGTATTGCGACGAATCCTCGGACCGGTGAGAGAACAAGGCGCATGGCGAATTCGGTACAATAAGGAATTGTATGCTATTTTTGAGGACCCAGAAGTCTCCACTCTCATCAAACTCCGAAAGCTACAGTGGGCTGGTCATGTACAGCGAATGGAAGACGGAAGAATACCCAAGCGAGTACAAAAAGGAAAAGCGGAAGGAAAAAGACCAGTCGGAAAACCAAGAAAACGCTGGGAGGATTCCATTGACGAAGACAGCAGATCGCTTCTGAAATTTGCAACGTGGAGGACGCGGTCATTGGACCGAGAAAACTGGAGACGGAGCATTCAGGAGGCCAAGGCCCGACTCCGGCTGTAGCGCCATTGATGATGATGATGATGATGTTCCCAAGGTCGTTTTGAAATTGAAGAGAAGGATGGGAATATTTAGTTAATTTCTGTTAGAATTTTCTATAGTAATTTCTAGAATGATGTTTCTTGAAGTGCTCTTGTACATTTTTTAATGCAGTGTTTTCATGTTTTTTTCGACTCACTCTTAGCGATAAGAATATAGCAATAAGATATTGTAGCGTCCTTTCATTCTTGTTGCACATCCAGTTCAGCCATGCTTGTTGTCTTAGGTTTATGAGGTGGTCACACTCATCAGTCCATGCATGCACCATGCATGTTTCCGTACCCCGGTTAGGCTTGTCGCACACTGGATCCGCTCCGCTCAGCTCACATCAGATCCGATCCGGTCCGCTCCTCTCAGCTCCGTCATTTTTCCACATATTGCATCCGCTCAGCTACGTCACTTTTCCACACACTCAATCCCCTCCCACCTCTCCTCCTGAAGCTAAATATGTGTTGCTATCCTGGTTGCATAAATGCCTTAGCGCATATATGAAAACGTTAGTGTTGCGCCTGCGTGAACCATCCGCCAGCATCCGACCTCCGACCTAGTATTCTTGAGAAAGGAACGGAGCCAAGCTGAGCTGAGCGGACGCAGTATGTGCGTTTCTATTTAAATACACGGGTTTTATATTTTTCTGAGCTGAAAGGCTGAGCTGAGCGGAGACGAGCGGACCCAGTGTGCGACAACCCTTAGTGGTGCAATTTTTTCAGCCGTCTTAAGAAATTCGGCTTGAAGTTGCTGCCAATTCTGTGGGGTTAACTTTTGCGTCTCTTGCATAAATTCCATACTATTTTGTATAAGATGGACATCATATCGACGGCGTGATAATTTTGGAGCGAATTTCCTCCTTTCTGAGATAATGTCCAAAGAGAATTTTGTGGGGTAGTGGTCAGAGTTCAGATGTAATCCGTTGAGGACTTTAAGTTTCATGATTTTTGCCGTGTTCGAGCGAGAGATCAGTACGTGGTCCAACTGAAATTCAATCAATAGTGGATTTGGTGAGCTCCAAGTTTTTGGGGATTTTTTGCTTGAAAAATGTTGATTTAAAAAATAAATCATATTTCCTGCATATCTCTATTAGTCTCATGCCATTCCTGTTAGTTTGCTTATGATCTGACCTTTTACCAATCCAGTATTTATACTTCTTTTTTTTGCCAATCTGGGCATTGAGATCACCCATTAAGATCTTAACATGGTTTATTGGGATTCTATGACGAACATCGTCTAACAAGTTCCAGAATTTGTCTACTTTATCAACATCCTGTCTATTGGTAATATTGGTTGGTGCATGTCCACTGACGTGTAGATCTTATTTAACTGTCATGATGGAAAGTCGCCCTGAAATGGATTTAAAGTTCGCAATAGAATCAAGTACTGTCTTGTCTACTATGAATCGATTACCGAATTGAGGACAATTTGCTCTTACACCATGCTTTCGCTTATATATTCTGTACCCCTCCGAGTCAAAATGGTGCTCATGAGTATACCTTGATTCTTGAAAAGCGATGATTCGAAGTCTCGGTTCTCGAAATTTGTCAAGAATATTCTTAAGCTTTCCCATTTTCAAGAGGGAGTTTACTTTAAAAGTCATTAACCACAGCCTCGAATTTAGTCTGATTTTGTCTTTACGGGGTTTTGAGGCACTCCGATTTACCACATGGCACACTACTGTGGTCTCCTCAATCCGAATAGACCAAAAGCGGTTGTTCAACCGTGGAATTTGAACCACTAGGGTAATATGTTTGTATAGGTGCACTACTATTCATGTTGATTAACTTGGATAATTGAGTTTTCAGTCGAGTTAAATTAAATTATTTATTTATTTAATAAATTAAAATAAGATTTTGCCTTAGGAAAGCCTTTATTTTATTTTTTACTTTACTTCCTATATCTTAGTTGTTCATCAAACATTGTTGATTTGAAGTTGTGTATTATGTTTGGAAAATGACGTTCAACAGTCGAAACTCGAGTCGAGTTAAGTGTTTAAATTTATATAACTGTGAATAAAAAGTTATATAATATTTTTACATATTAAGTGTGATTTAAACATAGTGATTTTAATAGAAGAGGTAATAACAGTAATTTAGTTTCAAAATAATTGGATAATAAATAGTTTAAATAAATCGTTAGGACTAATTAAGTTGGGGCTGAATTTAATTGTCGAATAAGTGTAAAATGTTTAGGGAATATAATTTACGCTACTCCAGTAGAGAATTTGGACGAATTGCGATGTCGGATAATTGCTGGGTGTAACTCAATAATTAGAAACAATAGGGAAACACACCAGGGTGTTTGAAAGAGTTCGGCACTCAATGACGAGAAGATTGAATGATTGTATCCAGGCTGGAGGAAGTCATTTCGTACATTTATTGTACGTTGCGCAACTTTACATGTACGTTTTGTTAACAAAATGGTGTTACTGTACCAAATTTTGTTCAACCTGTATCTTCTAAAAAAGCATTTTTTTTTTTCTAAAAAACGAATGCCTGAAAAGCTAATTTTCTGAAAAACGAATTATTAAATAATCATAAGTCAAAATGTTCTTAGAATAAGCCAAGGATTAACCTCTTGAATTTTTGCCGCATATTTACCGAGCACCCTGTATATTTTCTTGGCAGTTTGGATGGAGATTCCGTTGCTACCAGAAGACAAATATCGGAAATATTGCCTTTTTTCCGTAGCATAGTGTCGGTCTTGAAAGTGAATCTATAGACGAGAGGTAGTCCTAAGTATTTGACATGGTGTCGGTGACGGTGTTATGTCCATGGTGCGTAGGTGGAGTTGAGGAGAATAAAGAGATATTCTATGGTTGGGGATAAGCAATTTGCAGAAAGTCTCCATCGTTTGAAACACGAGAGGGTTTTATCTGTAAGGATTTGTAGTTGGTGTATGGTCTTTTTTTACTGTGGTTTATTACTGTGGTGGGATATTACTACGGTGTTGTTGGTTTTGTCGTTAAAAATTATAGATGTTATGGCAAAATATATTAATTAGTAAAGAAGAAAGGGGAGAACCTTGTAGGAGACCTTGACGAGGAGCAAATTCAGGGAAAAGGAATGCAAACTTATTAACGAGGAAATATAGCTTGAATATATAGATTTTTAAAAGGCCTTCCAATAAGAGATTTCATTTTCAATAGCCCACCATTTTAGCAGTTGTGTGAACCTGTAACTACTTGACCGATGACGCAAGTAAAAACTACGCCATTAATAAAAATGGAACGATATACGCTTTAAGAACGCGTTTTTTGAATTATTAAAATTCACTATAAAAATGGTGAAAATTTCGCGGTCACAGTTCGCATGACTAAAGCATTTTTGGATCGTCGTTTCAAGTGCCGTGCAAGTTCGATGCGAAATCGCTGTTTAATATATTTGTTTAACTCCAGACAAATGCAAAATAAACTGATGATAGATTTGCAGTTTCTTTGAATTTTAAATAATTTTTCATTAAAGACGAAATATAGCATGATCATAAATATATTCAACCTGTTCGTAGCTCTATAATATTAAATCTTATTAAGATTATTAACAAATCCCATGTTGACACAACCAATTCCTGGCTAATATCACACAGAATATTAAATTATACGACGGAGATTTGCATGTTATTACAAGTCCCAGTACATTTTTGCGATAAACTCAACGAGTGGGACGGCTCGTTATTCGTTTAGTACATCGAAAAAATGTACTGGGACTAGTAATAACATGCAAATGTCTGTTGTAAAAGAAGTAAAAAAGTAGTTTCTCAATTTTTTTTTTCAACAGATCTAAGGGGGCGGCTGTTGGTGCGTTTTAACATTTCCTCGCATTTTCGGTGAAAACATATTTCCACTTGCATGGCGAAACGGGAAAATATCATTTTCCGGCGTAGGACAGAATGGGCTTTTGATCAGTGTCGGTCTGCCGCGCAAAAGTCCCACAAAGCGTCCTCCAGTTACGAAAAACTATAATCCGCTTTTTAAAGAATCCGGTGACTACGACGTCCTGTTCCCACTCCATGTCAATTTCATTGCGAAAAATCTCGAAAAACTTTTGCAATTTTGAACAAATATCACTAATAATAAAATCACTAATAATTAAAATAATTTCTAAAGAAACTTCATAGCATTATATCCATTTGTTTGTAATTTATAGAAATTCAAAATTTTTGATTTTTCCAAAACTTGTTATTTCAAATTTCAAAAAATCTGCAATTCTTTGTACACAAACTTGAAATTTTGCACAAACATTGCTAATAATAAAAGAAACTAATCGTGCAAATTTCATCGAATTATCTCCATTTGTTTGTGATTTATAGAAATTCAAAATTTTTGATTTTTGCAAAATTTGTTATTTCAAATTTCAAAAAATGTGCAGTTCTTTGTCTACACACTTGAAATTTTGCACAAACATTGCTAATAATAAAAGAAACTCATCGTGAAAATTTTATTGAATTATCTCTATTTGTTTGTGATTTATAGAAATTCAAAATTTTTAATTTTTGCAAAATTTGTTATTTCAAATTTCAAAAAATCTGCAATTCTTTGTACACAAACTTGAAATTTTGCACAAACATTGCTGATAATAAAAGAAACTAATCGTGCAAATTTGATCAAATTATCTCCATTTGTTTGTGATATATAGAAATTCAAAGTTTTTAATTTTTGCAAAATTTGTTATTTCAATTTTACAAAGATCTGCAATTCTTTGTCTACAAACTTGAAATTTTGCACAAACGTTGCTGATAATAAAAGAAACTAATCGTGCAAATTTCATTGAATTATCTCTATTTGTTTGTGATTTATAGAAATTCAAAGTTTTTAATTTTTGCAAAATTTGTTATTTCAAATTTCTAAAATCTGCAATTCTTTGTCTACAAACTTGAAATTTTGCACAAACATTGCTAATAATAAAAGAAACTAATCGTGAAAATTTCATCGAATTATCTGCATTTGTTTGTGATTTATAGAAATTCAAAATTTTTGATTTTTGCAAAATTTGTTATTTCAAATTTCAAAAAATGTGCAGTTCTTTGTCTATACACTTGAAATTTTGCACAAACATTGCTAATAATAAAAGAAACTCATCGTGAAAATTTGATCGAATTATCTCCATTTGTTTGTGATATATAGAAATTCAAAGTTTCTAATTTTTGCAAAATTTGTTATTTCAATTTTACAAAGATCTGCAATTCTTTGTCTACAAACTTGAAATATTGCACAAACGTTGCTGATAGTAAAAGAAACTAATCGTGCAAATTTCATTGAATTATCTCTATTTGTTTGTGATTTATAGAAATTCAAAATTTTTAATTTTTGCAAAATTTGTTATTTCAAATTTCATAAAATCTGCAATTCTTTGTCTAAAAACTTGAAATTTTGCACAAACATTGCTAATAATAAAAGAAACTCATCGTGAAAATTTTATCGAATTATCTCCATTTGTTTGTGATTTATAGAAATTCAAAGTTTTTAATTTTTGCAAAATTTGTTATTTCAAATTTCATTAAATCTGCAATTCTTTGTCTACAAACTTGAAATTTTGCACAAACATTGCTAATAATAAAAGAAACTAATCGTGAAAATTTCATCGAATTATCTGCATTTGTTTGTGATTTATAGAAATTCAAAATTTTTGATTTTTACAAAATTTGTTTTTTCAAATTTCAAAAAATGTGCAGTTCTTTGTCTACACACTTGAAATTTTGCACAAACATTGCTAATAATAAAAGAAACTCATCGTGAAAATTTTATCGAATTATCTCCATTTGTTTGTGATATATAGAAATTCAAAGTTTCTAATTTTTGCAAAATTTGTTATTTCAATTTTACAAAGATCTGCAATTCTTTGTCTACAAACTTGAAATTTTGCACAAACGTTGCTGATAATAAAAGAAACTAATCGTGCAAATTTCATTGAATTATCTCTATTTGTTTGTGATTTATAGAAATTCAAAGTTTTTAATTTTTGCAAAATTTGTTATTTCAAATTTCTAAAATCTGCAATTCTTTGTCTACAAACTTGAAATTTTGCACAAACATTGCTAATAATAAAAGAAACTAATCGTGAAAATTTCATCGAATTATCTGCATTTGTTTGTGATTTATAGAAATTCAAAATTTTTGATTTTTGCAAAATTTGTTATTTCAAATTTCAAAAAATGTGCAGTTCTTTGTCTATACACTTGAAATTTTGCACAAACATTGCTAATAATAAAAGAAACTCATCGTTAAAATTTGATCGAATTATCTCCATTTGTTTGTGATATATAGAAATTCAAAGTTTCTAATTTTTGCAAAATTTGTTATTTCAATTTTACAAAGATCTGCAATTCTTTGTCTACAAACTTGAAATATTGCACAAACGTTGCTGATAATAAAAGAAACTAATCGTGAAAATTTCATCGAATTATCTGCATTTGTTTGTGATTTATAGAAATTCAAAATTTTTGATTTTTGCAAAATTTGTTATTTCAAATTTCAAAAAATGTGCAGTTCTTTGTCTACACACTTGAAATTTTGCACAAACATTGCTAATAATAAAAGAAACTCATCGTGAAAATTTTATCGAATTATCTCCATTTGTTTGTGATATATAGAAATTCAAAGTTTCTAATTTTTGCAAAATTTGTTATTTCAATTTTACAAAGATCTGCAATTCTTTGTCTACAAACTTGAAATATTGCACAAACGTCGCTGATAGTAAAAGAAACTAATCGTGCAAATTTCATTGAATTATCTCTATTTGTTTGTGATTTATAGAAATTCAAAATTTTTAATTTTTGCAAAATTTGTTATTTCAAATTTCATAAAATCTGCAATTCTTTGTCTAAAAACTTGAAATTTTGCACAAACATTGCTAATAATAAAAGAAACTCATCGTGAAAATTTTATCGAATTATCTCCATTTGTTTGTGGTTTATAGAAATTCAAAGTTTTTAATTTTTGCAAAATTTGTTATTTCAAATTTCATAAAATCTGCAATTCTTTGTCTAAAAACTTGAAATTTTGCACAAACATTGCTAATAATAAAAGAAACTAATCGTGAAAATTTCATCGAATTATCTGCATTTGTTTGTGATTTATAGAAATTCAAAATTTTTGATTTTTGCAAAATTTGTTATTTCAAATTTCAAAAAATGTGCAGTTCTTTGTCTATACACTTGAAATTTTGCACAAACATTGCTAATAATAAAAGAAACTCATCGTGAAAATTTTATCGAATTATCTCCATTTGTTTGTGGTTTATAGAAATTCAAAATTTTTAATTTTTGCAAAATTTGTTATTTCAAATTTCATAAAATCTGCAATTCTTTGTCTACAAACTTGAAATATTGCACAAACGTTGCTGATAATAAAAGAAACTAATCGTGAAAATTTCATTGAATTATCTCTATTTGTTTGTGATTTATAGAAATTCAAAATTTTTAATTTTTGCAAAATTTGTTATTTCAAATTTCATAAAATCTGCAATTCTTTGTCTAAAAACTTGAAATTTTGCACAAACATTGCTAATAATAAAAGAAACTCATCGTGAAAATTTTATCGAATTATCTCCATTTGTTTGTGGTTTATAGAAATTCAAAGTTTTTAATTTTTGCAAAATTTGTTATTTCAAATTTCATAAAATCTGCAATTCTTTGTCTAAAAACTTGAAATTTTGCACAAACATTGCTAATAATAAAAGAAACTAATCGTGAAAATTTCATCGAATTATCTGCATTTGTTTGTGATTTATAGAAATTCAAAATTTTTGATTTTTGCAAAATTTGTTATTTCAAATTTCAAAAAATGTGCAGTTCTTTGTCTATACACTTGAAATTTTGCACAAACATTGCTAATAATAAAAGAAACTCATCGTTAAAATTTGATCGAATTATCTCCATTTGTTTGTGATATATAGAAATTCAAAGTTTCTAATTTTTGAAAAATTTGTTATTTCAATTTTACAAAGATCTGCAATTCTTTGTCTACAAACTTGAAATATTGCACAAACGTTGCTGATAATAAAAGAAACTAATCGTGAAAATTTCATCGAATTATCTGCATTTGTTTGTGATTTATAGAAATTCAAAATTTTTGATTTTTGCAAAATTTGTTATTTCAAATTTCAAAAAATGTGCAGTTCTTTGTCTACACACTTGAAATTTTGCACAAACATTGCTAATAATAAAAGAAACTCATCGTGAAAATTTTATCGAATTATCTCCATTTGTTTGTGATATATAGAAATTCAAAGTTTCTAATTTTTGCAAAATTTGTTATTTCAATTTTACAAAGATCTGCAATTCTTTGTCTACAAACTTGAAATATTGCACAAACGTCGCTGATAGTAAAAGAAACTAATCGTGCAAATTTCATTGAATTATCTCTATTTGTTTGTGATTTATAGAAATTCAAAATTTTTAATTTTTGCAAAATTTGTTATTTCAAATTTCATAAAATCTGCAATTCTTTGTCTAAAAACTTGAAATTTTGCACAAACATTGCTAATAATAAAAGAAACTCATCGTGAAAATTTTATCGAATTATCTCCATTTGTTTGTGGTTTATAGAAATTCAAAGTTTTTAATTTTTGCAAAATTTGTTATTTCAAATTTCATAAAATCTGCAATTCTTTGTCTAAAAACTTGAAATTTTGCACAAACATTGCTAATAATTAAAGAAACTCATCGTGAAAATTTTATCGAATTATCTCCATTTGTTTGTGATTTATAGAAATTCAAAGTTTTTAATTTTTGCAAAATTTGTTATTTCAAATTTCATAAAATCTGCAATTCTTTGTCTACAAACTTGAAATTTTGCACAAACATTGCTAATAATAAAAGAAACTAATCGTGAAAATTTCATCGAATTATCTCTATTTGTTTGTGATTTATAGAAATTCAAAGTTTTTGATTTTTGCAAAATTTGTTATTTCAAATTTCAAAAAATGTGCAGTTCTTTGTCTACACACTTGAAATTTTGCACAAACATTGCTAATAATAAAAGAAACTCATCGTGAAAATTTTATCGAATTATCTCCATTTGTTTGTGATATATAGAAATTCAAAGTTTCTAATTTTTGCAAAATTTGTTATTTCAATTTTACAAAGATCTGCAATTCTTTGTCTACAAACTTGAAATATTGCACAAACGTTGCTGATAGTAAAAGAAACTAATCGTGCAAATTTCATTGAATTATCTCTATTTGTTTGTGATTTATAGAAATTCAAAATTTTTAATTTTTGCAAAATTTGTTATTTCAAATTTCATAAAATCTGCAATTCTTTGTCTAAAAACTTGAAATTTTGCACAAACATTGCTAATAATAAAAGAAACTCATCGTGAAAATTTTATCGAATTATCTCCATTTGTTTGTGATATATAGAAATTCAAAGTTTCTAATTTTTGCAAAATTTGTTATTTCAATTTTACAAAGATCTGCAATTCTTTGTCTACAAACTTGAAATATTGCACAAACGTTGCTGATAGTAAAAGAAACTAATCGTGCAAATTTCATTGAATTATCTCTATTTGTTTGTGATTTATAGAAATTCAAAATTTTTAATTTTTGCAAAATTTGTTATTTCAAATTTCATAAAATCTGCAATTCTTTGTCTAAAAACTTGAAATTTTGCACAAACATTGCTAATAATAAAAGAAACTCATCGTGAAAATTTTATCGAATTATCTCCATTTGTTTGTGATTTATAGAAATTCAAAGTTTTTAATTTTTGCAAAATTTGTTATTTCAAATTTCATAAAATCTGCAATTCTTTGTCTAAAAACTTGAAATTTTGCACAAACATTGCTAATAATAAAAGAAACTCATCGTGAAAATTTTATCGAATTATCTCCATTTATTTGTGATATATAGAAATTCAAAGTTTCTAATTTTTGCAAAATTTGTTATTTCAATTTTACAAAGATCTGCAATTCTTTGTCTACAAACTTGAAATTTTTCACAAACGTTGCTGATAATAAAAGAAACTAATCGTGCAAATTTCATTGAATTATCTCCATTTGTTTGTGATTTATAGAAATTCAAAATTTTAAAGTTTTGCAAAATTTGTTATTTCAAATTTCATAAAATCTGCAATTCTTTGTCTAAAAACTTGAAATTTTGCACAAACATTGCTAATAATAAAAGAAACTCATCGTGAAAATTTTATCGAATTATCTCCATTTGTTTGTGATATATAGAAATTCAAAGTTTTTAATTTTTGCAAAATTTGTTATTTCAATTTTACAAAGATCTGCAATTCTTTGTCTACAAACTTGAAATTTTGCACAAACGTTGCTGATAATAAAAGAAACTAATCGTGCAAATTTCATTGAATTATCTCTATTTGTTTGTGATTTATAGAAATTCAAAGTTTTTAATTTTTGCAAAATTTGTTATTTCAAATTTCATAAAATCTACAATTCTTTGTCTAAAAACTTGAAATTTTGCACAAACATTGCTAATAATAAAAGAAACTCATCGTGAAAATTTTATCGAATTATCTCCATTTGTTTGTGATATATAGAAATTCAAAGTTTCTAATTTTTGCAAAATTTGTTATTTCAATTTTACAAAGATCTGCAATTCTTTGTCTACAAACTTGAAATTTTGCACAAACGTTGCTGATAATAAAAGAAACTAATCGTGCAAATTTCATTGAATTATCTCCATTTGTTTGTGATTTATAGAAATTCAAAATTTTTAATTTTTGCAAAATTTGTTATTTCAAATTTCATAAAATCTGCAATTCTTTGTCTAAAAACTTGAAATTTTGCACAAACATTGCTAATAATAAAAGAAACTAATCGTGAAAATTTCATCGAATTATCTGCATTTGTTTGTGATTTATAGAAATTCAAAATTTTTGATTTTTGCAAAATTTGTTATTTCAAATTTCTAAAATCTGCAATTCTTTGTCTACAAACTTGAAATTTTGCACAAACATTGCTAATAATAAAAGAAACTAATCGTGAAAATTTCATCGAATTATCTTCATTTGTTTGTGATTTATAGAAATTAAAAATTTTTGATTTTTGCAAAATTTGTTATTTCAAATTTCAAAAAATGTGCAGTTCTTTGTCTACACACTTGAAATTTTGCACAAACATTGCTAATAATAAAAGAAACTCATCGTGAAAATTTTATCGAATTATCTCCATTTGTTTGTGATTTATAGAAATTCAAAGTTTTTAATTTTTGCAAAATTTGTTATTTCAAATTTCTAAAATCTGCAATTCTTTGTCTACAAACTTGAAATTTTGCACAAACATTGCTAATAATAAAAGAAACTAATCGTGAAAATTTCATCGAATTATCTGCATTTCTTTGTGATTTATAGAAATTAAATTTGTTTGCAAAATTGGTTATTTAAATTTTCCAAAAATCTAAACCTTCTCGGCCTTCTCGGCCAGCAATTATGAAACTGGTGGAAATGTTTGAGCTGTTGGGACATATTAGTGATGTGAAGAACCGAACTCGTGCACGTTGCGCAAGAACAACTGAGCAAATTGCTGTTGTAGCCCATAGTGTTGAGGAAAACCCAGGTTTTTTGCATAAAGACTTAGAGGTCTGAAGTTCAGTTAAGACAAGAACTCACGCCTACCGACCATCAACAACGTCGTGTCTTTGCTGATACGGTCCTTGAGATGCATCAAACTGATCCGGAATTTCATCAAAAAATCATCTTGAGTGATAAGGCCCAAAACCTCACCTCGGAGGCTACGTTAACAAGCAAAATTGTCGCATTTAGGGCTCGAAAAACCCAAGAATGATTGTCGAAAAGCCTCTCCATCCTCAACGTGTGACTGTTTGGTGCGGTTTTTTATATGGCGGGGCATTGGACCTTACTTTTTCGAAAATGAGGCTGAAGCAACTGTTACGGCGAATAGATTGAGCTATCAAATGATTTAGTATGGCCGGAATTGGAAGATATTGTTGAGGACGACGTTTGGCGCTACGTGCCACACAAGAACTATACCATCGCTGTTTTGCGTGGAAAGTTTCCTGACCGTGTGATTTCTCGAAGGGGCGATCACAATTGGCCACCGAGATCGGGTGATTTAACACTTCTAGACTTTTTTCTTTGAGGCTACGTGATATGGTCTATGCCAATAGCCCACCATCGATTTTAGGCGTCAAAGATGGAATTTGTGAAGTTATCGAAGACATACGTGGTCTGTTACAAAAGTGTCCGACCTTATTTTATAATTTGAAAACCTGATGGGTTTGAATCAAGCGCGCTTGCATGAGCCGACTTTGATCCTTCATGCGCATGCGTGAATTTTTTCCCGCGTGTAGATAGCGTCAGTTGCTGTCGAGTAGTGTTCGAGTGACGTAGTGTGTTGTGCTCTCGTCGGTTTTTCAATGCAAGTAAAATGACGGAACGACTGGAACAGCGCTACCGCATCAAATTTTGACAGAAACTGGGCGACAACCAGGTGGAAACCATTCGGAAGATTCAGACGGATTTCGGTGACGATGCTATGGGCATCACACAGAATAAGGAGTGCTACAACCGGTTTAAAGACGGTCTAGCCGGTTTAGAGACCGGTTTAACCACGCTCTGGTCGGCCATCAACATGCCGAAATGACCATGTCATTGCCAAAGTGAACGCTGTGGTGACGCGGGACCGTCGTGTGACTATCCGAGAAATTGCGACTGGAGTTGTGATCATCAGGAAATTGGCGACTCCATGAGGCACATTCTTCGCACTTGGTTCACAATTTTTTGGCGAAAAATCAGACTCGTGGTTCGACAGGCTCCTTATTCTCCTGTTATGCCCCCACTGCGACTTCTCGCTATTCACCAAAGTCAAGAGGCCATTGAAAGGAACACGATTTCAGACAAGAGAGGATATTATGGCTGCAACGATAGTCGAGCTAAAGTCGATTCCGAAAGAGGCTTTTTCGGAATGCTTCTAACAATGGCGGCATCGCTGGGAGGAGTGTGTGGAGTCCCAAGGAGACTACTTTGAGGGTGATTAGGTTTCCAACGCTCCAGGTTTTTTTTGCCGGCTAAAGATCGGATACTTTTCTAACAGACCACGTACAGCCACAAATGTGCGAATTGGCGATGGAAAATTTAATGAAAAGAATATGGAACTGAAATGAATGAATATGAAAAACTGAAAATCGAATGCTTTATTAATGTCAAGAAAAAGGGCCAGTATATTTTGTAGATATGAGATTTGAAAATTATTGATTTTTAGAGGATGAGTGGTGGAATGAAAGGGCTTGAATCCGAATTGGCAGTTGGGGATGTGGTTCATAACTATGTTAGTCTGGATTATAGGATGTGTTCTAGGCTTTTAGTAAAGGCCGGGGGAAGTGTGATGGGATGCTTTGTAATTTGTGCAGACTGTGTAGTTTATGCATGATCACATTTTATAATATTTACAATTAATTAATAAGCAACTGTTGAAATTTGTGTTTTGATTTTTACTCACTCAATTTGTATAATCCAAATAATTGTATAAGAAAACTATAAACTATTACTTAAATTACACTTTTTTAACATTTTTCATTAAACAATAACGCAAATATTAAAGAAAACAAACAACAAATATTTTATGAAAATCATCAAAATCCATTATAAACTACAACTGAAAAATCTTTACAAAAGGTCTCAACAATATTTGTTTATTGCATCAAAAACAATTTAAATATCTCGATTATTTATTTATTTAGTAGAATTCACGAATGTTATACACGCATTCACATTGTCTACAAAACTGGAACTAAACCTTTACACCTCAACGAAGATTTTTAAATCTCATCCATTTTCAATCCTAGTCCGTAAACTTTCTCCGATCTCAAGACAAAACCTTCCGATAATTTGAACCGGAACCAGATTAGAAAGAAAAGGAAAGAAAATACGTGCTCACTAAAACTATGCACTTCTATGTATTATAACTAAACGGTGTTGGATTCGTGGTAATGAAGAGAAAGCCTTGAAATGCATAATGCTATTAGCAGAGATTTTCTTGGATTTGTATTCTGGTGAATACATGCTAATGTTTATTGAAATTTTCGAAAATATTTTATTTGTTCAGATTAGTAAACGTGTTACATTGTTAAAGTGGGCGTGATTGATTAATTATTTTTTTAACTATTGGTAACACCTACATTATAGATAATCATATAAACTTAATAAAGTCGGAACACAGTCTGAATATATAAATATATTCAACCTTTCCGGGGCTCTGTAATAGTGTTTTACAAACTATTATTCATAAAAGCAAAGCTGCACTGATGATAAATCTCGAATCGCGTCTGCAAATGGATATTCACTTAGTTAATGGACAGACATGATCTTAAAAAACAATGTTATTTTTCTGGTTTTTCTTGAGTGCCACGAAGGTGGACTGAAAACCAGTAAATAATTGGCAAATTTCACAAAATATTTGTTTTGGTAGTCCTAAAAAGACTCAACAACTTTAATTAAAACCGCAAACAATATCCTCCTTTAAACAGATACTGAGAATTCTTCAAAAATCCCTTAGTGCCGAAAAACCATTAATTCTTTCAAACTCCAATCCCAGTACTCTCCCAGAAACACCACCCTCCCAAAACCCGAATCATATTCAGCGGTAATTGAAAAAATGGAATATGAAATCGAAGATGCAACAATTGCAGAACACCAGCGAGACGTTCGACTCGCTACTAGCCTTCGGGGGCCTATTTTTTATGAATAGACACTACCCCGCATCTCCCAGCAGCCTTCGTCCACCCATTCCTAGCTCACGTTATTCCACCACGCAAGTGAAAATTGGACCACCCCTATCAAATGCCAAAAATGCAGCGCTCCTCATGACACCGACAAATGTCCGCCTTCTCTGCCTGCGAAATGCACATCAGGTGGATCTCCCGACCATGCAGCGTGGTCACCGAAATGCCCAAACCGACCCAAAACTCCCATCGATGTAGTCCCAAATATCAAAATAAGAAGCACAAATCAAAAATCTGCCGAACTACCTACCGAAGTCACCCAAAACTCGAGAATCCAGTCAGCACTCACCATTCACGACTACATAATTAATACATACACAATGGAGATGAATCTACCTGGCAACACAAACCGCGAGGATCTAATTAAAAAACTGAACAAGCGCTTTATATCAGAATACCAAATTGATACTTATGCCTTATTTTCAGAAAATAAAATGTAGGGGAGATCCTTGTACCTTGGGACACCTTGTACCTCAGGACAAACTCATTAAATCAGAAATGTTGCATTGAGAGGTGGTAAGGCAAGATTATTATAATACATATATACCTTATGAATTGTCGGTGTTACTCGGTTCCTAATTATGTTGAACAGAACTTTATATGATGAGTTAAGGAGTGTGATACCTCTATAGTTGTTGCATGACATTCTATTTCCCTTCTTATGTATACGTATAATAATTCCTTCTTTCCAGTTCTTTGGAATCGATTCCTGTTCCCACATGTTTGTATCAGCTGGTGTATGGTATCTCCTAGTTTCTGTCCACACTCCTTCAGTCATTTCGCGGAGATGCCATCACTTCCTGCTGATTTATTATTTTTTAGCTCTTTAATGGCTTGAGCTGTTTCTTCTCTAGATGGTGGATCAACCTAGGCTTCAGCGCTATGTCGTTTATCGTCTTTTTGATATGTCGGGTCTTCTATATTGAGTAGGTTGTGAAAGTATTATTTTCAGGTATTGAGGATCTCCTGTTTGCTAGTCATAAGTTGGCACTCATCATTCTTAATCATTGTAAAGGTTCTTTGGGCGAAATCCTTTTTTATGTATGTTCACTTGCTTATAGAATTTTCTTGTGTTTCCATGTGTTATAGCTCTTTCCACTTCATGTAGCTGTTCATTATGCCATTCTCTTTTCTTTTTTTCTCATAAGTTTTCGCATTTTGTTTCTTAGGTTATTGAACTTATTTCTAGTTTCATCTGATAGATTTTGTAACATCTTGATTCTTACTTCATACTTTTTCCCATTAAGTCTGTGACAATCTGTATCGAACTACATCTTCCTTTTTGTATTTTGTTTCTCACCAATGATTTCTTTGTTGGCTTCTTGCATTACTTCCTTTATTGTCTTCCAAGTATCCTCTACTCCTAGGTTCTGTACATGTATTTCTCTGTAAGCCTGTTCTATTATTTGTTGACTTTGGCCTTAAACAAGGGGATGCGCTGTCACCGGCTTTGTTTAACCTAGCCTTGGAGAAGGTGATAAGACGAACCGAACTAAGTATGAGCATCTTCGAAAATAGCGCACCCAGACTGATTCTAGCGTATGCAGGTGATCTAGAAGTTGTGAGAAGAAATACAATTAGCGTGAAGGAAGTCTTTATAAAACTCGAAAATGAGGCAAAAAACATGGGATTGAAAGTCAACGAGGAGAAAACGAAGTTTATGCATATGACACAAAACACAAGACGAGATCGAATTCGACAAAATGTTACCATGGATGAGTACAACTTCGAGCACGTCTTTTCGATACCTAGGGGCATTAATAACATCAGATAACAACGTTAAAGTTGAAATAGGACAGCGCATTCTACAAGGAAATAAATGCTACTACGCAACCCAGCAATTATTACGATCAAGAATCCTGATCAGACAAACAAAAATAAGTATATATAAAACTATTATAAGACCAGTGGTAACTTACGCTAGCGAAACATGGATCATGACCGTACAAGACACGTTACTACTCAATCGCTTTGAAAGAAAAATTCTTAGGAAAATATTTGGAGCAGTCTGGGATCAACATACGTCGCGGTATAGGATGCGCACGTACAACTAGGTATATGAACTATATGATAGCCCAAGATAGTACAAGAAATCAAGTCAAACAGATTAAGATTGCTGGGACGTGTCTAGAGGATTAATGACTCAAGGCTAGTTAAAATGGTCTGGGAAGAAACCCCTAACAAGAAAAGACCACTGGGTCGCCCAAAGCTTCGATTGCTGGATAATATCCGCAAGGACCTTCAAACCCTGGGGGTGCTCAACTGGGAAGAAGCCACTCAGAATCGGAGAGAATGGAGGAGAATTGTTGAGGCGGCCAAGACTCACCCCGGGTTGTAGAGCCATGGATGGATGGAGTTCACATATGTTTCTATATTCTTATGTTCATTCTCTCCATTTATTTCGTAGCGTTTTGTATCTTACCTGTCTGTGCCATGGTCCTCATATTCCAAAGTACCTATTTTAATCATTTTTCGATCCATTTGTGTTGTTTAATTTGTCTTGCCGGGGTTTCGCTGGATGACGACCTGGGTAGCCCTGCTTTCTTCCTCTGCCGGATTTTGGTTTCCTAGTCCATGATCAATACGATTTTTGCTCTTACTATCCATTATTTCCATTTTGATAGGGATTGGTGGCAGTACTCTATAATCCAACGAATTTGATAATCCGACACCGCCTTACAAAACGTTTGTCGGATTACCAAGAGTCTACTGTGTACTAATGAGTCTACTAATAGTCTACTCTAATAATACTTATAGATTGGGTTAGTACCATACCAGGCCAAGAACTAAAATAGAAATATTATGAAATTCATCCAAACAAAATTAATTTTTGCCTTTTTTTTAACATAAAAATTAGTGTTTCACATGCGTTGCGTAACACAATGAAATAAACAAAACGAAAGTTTGATATTTGATGAAAATAACAAACAGTTTCGCGCATATTGAAAGCGAAATCATGATATTTCAGTTGGTGAGAATCAGCACTAATTGCGCCACATTATGCACATTACCTAGTTTACTTCCAAAATTAGTAACATTTTTACTGCAAACTACATACAAAATTAATTTAGAGACTTTCTATTATTTCGCAAAATTTCGCAAAATATAATTAGAAAACAATTTAGACAGACAATAATGAACACAACTAGACAGGATTTAAAGAGACTATAAGAGACTAGGCAAAGCTAGAAAAATCTAGATATGACTAGGAAAGGTGAGAAAACTGGAAGAGATAAGACAAGGCCAGCCAGATAAGACCAGAAAAAACGAGACCAGGCCAGACAAGACAAGACAAGACCAGACACGACGAGACAAGACCAGGCAAGACCAGACAAAACCAGACAAGACCATACAAGGCCATATATGACCAGACAAGGGCAGAAAAGACCAGTTAAGGCCAGACAAGACTAATATGTTTTGAGGTGGTCAAGTGGGTGTCCAGTGGAGAGGTATATAAAACAACTATATAGGCTTAATAACATATATATTGACAGGACTAACTACCTTGTAAAAGTAATTAGTCCTGTCAATAAACTACCTTGTAAAAGTACGTCTTAACACTGCGAAGGGTGGGAACAGAGAGAGCGAAGTCTCGTCTGCGACCACCTGCTTCGACTCTTATCTCTTAAAATACAACTCTAAAATACAACTCTTAAACTAAACCTAACTAAAAAAAACCTAACTTAAAACCTAAACTAAAAACCTAACTCTAAATACAACTCTTAAAATACAACTCTCTGGAGTAGGACAAACGAACAATAATAAAGGTCACAGTACACTACACAGACAAGACAAGACTACATAAGACAAGACTATACAAGACAAGACAAGACAAAACGAGACAAGACCAGACAAGACCAGACAAGACCAGACAAGACCAGACAAGACCAGACAAGACCAGACAAGACCAGACAAGACCAGACAAGACGAGACAAGACCAGACATGACCACACAAGACCAGACAAGACCAGACAAGACCAGATAAGACCAGATGAGACCAGACAAGACCAGACAGGACCAGACAATACCAGACAAGACCAGACAAGACCAGACAAGACCAGGCAAGACCAGACAAGACCAGACAAGACCAGACAAGACCAGACAAGACCAGACAAGACCAGACAAGACCAGACAAGACCAGACAAGACCAGACAAGACCAGACAAGATCAGAGAAGACCAGACAAGACCAGACAAGACCAGAGAAGACCAGACAAGACCATAGAGGACCAGACAAGGCCAGATAAGTCCAGACAAGGCCAGACAAGACCAGAGTAGACTAGATAAGGCCAGGCTAAACTCTAAATACAACTCTTAAAATACAACTCTCTGGAGTAGGACAAACGAACAATAATAAAGGTCACAGTACACTACACAGACAAGACAAGACTACATAAGACAAGACTATACAAGACAAGACAAGACAAAACGAGACAAGACCAGACAAGACCAGACAAGACCAGACAAGACCAGACAAGACCAGACAAGACCAGACAAGACCAGACAAGACCAGACAAGACGAGACAAGACCAGACATGACCACACAAGACCAGACAAGACCAGACAAGACCAGATAAGACCAGATGAGACCAGACAAGACCAGACAGGACCAGACAATACCAGACAAGACCAGACAAGACCAGACAAGACCAGGCAAGACCAGACAAGACCAGACAAGACCAGACAAGACCAGACAAGACCAGACAAGACCAGACAAGACCAGACAAGACCAGACAAGACCAGACAAGACCAGACAAGACCAGACAAGATCAGAGAAGACCAGACAAGACCAGACAAGACCAGAGAAGACCAGACAAGACCAGAGAGGACCAGACAAGGCCAGATAAGTCCAGACAAGGCCAGACAAGACCAGAGTAGACTAGATAAGGCCAGGCTAAACTCTAAATACAACTCTTAAAATACAACTCTCTGGAGTAGGACAAACGAACAATAATAAAGGTCACAGTACACTACACAGACAAGACAAGACTACATAAGACAAGACTATACAAGACAAGACAAGACAAAACGAGACAAGACCAGACAAGACCAGACAAGACCAGACAAGACCACACAAGACGAGACAAGACCAGACAAGACCAGACAAGACCAGACAAGACCAGACAAGACGAGACAAGACCAGACATGACCACACAAGACCAGACAAGACCAGACAAGACCAGATAAGACCAGATGAGACCAGACAAGACCAGACAGGACCAGACAATACCAGACAAGACCAGACAAGACCAGACAAGACCAGGCAAGACCAGACAAGACCAGACAAGACCAGACAAGACCAGACAAGACCAGACAAGACCAGACAAGACCAGACAAGACCAGACAAGACCAGACAAGATCAGAGAAGACCAGACAAGACCAGACAAGACCAGAGAAGACCAGACAAGACCATAGAGGACCAGACAAGGCCAGATAAGTCCAGACAAGGCCAGACAAGACCAGAGTAGACTAGATAAGGCCAGGCTAAACTCTAAATACAACTCTTAAAATACAACTCTCTGGAGTAGGACAAACGAACAATAATAAAGGTCACAGTACACTACACAGACAAGACAAGACTACATAAGACAAGACTATACAAGACAAGACAAGACAAAACGAGACAAGACCAGACAAGACCAGACAAGACCAGACAAGACCAGACAAGACCAGACAAGACCAGACAAGACCAGACAAGACCAGACAAGACCAGACAAGACGAGACAAGACCAGACATGACCACACAAGACCAGACAAGACCAGACAAGACCAGATAAGACCAGATGAGACCAGACAAGACCAGACAGGACCAGACAATACCAGACAAGACCAGACAAGACCAGACAAGACCAGGCAAGACCAGACAAGACCAGACAAGACCAGACAAGACCAGACAAGACCAGACAAGACCAGACAAGACCAGACAAGACCAGACAAGACCAGACAAGACCAGACAAGACCAGACAAGATCAGAGAAGACCAGACAAGACCAGACAAGACCAGACAAGACCAGACAAGACCATAGAGGACCAGACAAGGCCAGATAAGTCCAGACAAGGCCAGACAAGACCAGAGTAGACTAGATAAGGCCAGGCTAAACTCTAAATACAACTCTTAAAATACAACTCTCTGGAGTAGGACAAACGAACAATAATAAAGGTCACAGTACACTACACAGACAAGACAAGACTACATAAGACAAGACTATACAAGACAAGACAAGACAAAACGAGACAAGACCAGACAAGACCAGACAAGACCAGATAAGACCAGACAAGACCAGACAAGACCAGACAAGACCAGACAAGACCAGACAATACCAGACAAGACCAGACAAGACCAGACAAGACCAGACAAGACCAGACAAGACCAGACAAGACCAGACAAGACCAGACAAGACCAGACAAGACCAGACAAGACCAGACAAGACCAGACAAGACCAGACAAGACCAGATAAGACAAGATGAGACCAGAAAAGACCAGACAAGACCAGACAAGACCAGACAAGACCAGACAAGACCAGACAAGACCAGACAAGACCAGACAAGACCAGACAAGACCAGACAAGACCAGACAAGACCAGACAAGATCAGAGAAGACCAGACAAGGCCAGACAAGACCAGAGAAGACCAGACAAGACCATAGAGGACCAGACAAGGTTACAGTACACTACACAGACAAGACAAGGCTACATAAGACAAGACTATACAATACAAGACAAGACAAAACGAGACAAGACCAGACAAGACCAGACAAGACCAGACAAGACCAGACAAGACCAGACAAGACCAGACAAGACCAGACAAGACCAGACAAGACCAGACAAGACCAGACAAGACCAGACAAGACCACACAAGACCAGACAAGACCAGACAAGACCAGACAAGACCAGATAAGACCAGATGAGACCAGACAAGACCAGACAGGACCAGACAATACCAGACAAGACCAGACAAGACCAGACAAGACCAGGCAAGACCAGACAAGACCAGACAAGACCAGACAAGACCAGACAAGACCAGACAAGACCAGACAAGACCAGACAAGACCAGACAAGACCAGACAAGACCAGACAAGATCAGAGAAGACCAGACAAGACCAGACAAGACCAGAGAAGACCAGACAAGACCATAGAGGACCAGACAAGGCCAGATAAGTCCAGACAAGGCCAGACAAGACCAGAGTAGACTAGATAAGGCCAGGCTAAACTCTAAATACAACTCTTAAAATACAACTCTCTGGAGTAGGACAAACGAACAATAATAAAGGTCACAGTACACTACACAGACAAGACAAGACTACATAAGACAAGACTATACAAGACAAGACAAGACAAAACGAGACAAGACCAGACAAGACCAGACAAGACCAGACAAGACCAGACAAGACCAGACAAGACCAGACAAGACCAGACAAGACCAGACAAGACGAGACAAGACCAGACATGACCACACAAGACCAGACAAGACCAGACAAGACCAGATAAGACCAGATGAGACCAGACAAGACCAGACAGGACCAGACAATACCAGACAAGACCAGACAAGACCAGACAAGACCAGGCAAGACCAGACAAGACCAGACAAGACCAGACAAGACCAGACAAGACCAGACAAGACCAGACAAGACCAGACAAGACCAGACAAGACCAGACAAGACCAGACAAGATCAGAGAAGACCAGACAAGACCAGACAAGACCAGAGAAGACCAGACAAGACCATAGAGGACCAGACAAGACCAGATAAGACCAGACAAGACCAGACAAGACCAGAGTAGACTAGATAAGGCCAGGCTAAACTCTAAATACAACTCTTAAAATACAACTCTCTGGAGTAGGACAAACGAACAATAATAAAGGTCACAGTACACTACACAGACAAGACAAGACTACATAAGACAAGACTATACAAGACAAGACAAGACAAAACGAGACAAGACCAGACAAGACCAGACAAGACCAGACAAGACCAGACAAGACCAGACAAGACCAGACAAGACCAGACAAGACCAGACAAGACGAGACAAGACCAGACATGACCACACAAGACCAGACAAGACCAGACAAGACCAGATAAGACCAGATGAGACCAGACAAGACCAGACAGGACCAGACAATACCAGACAAGACCAGACAAGACCAGACAAGACCAGGCAAGACCAGACAAGACCAGACAAGACCAGACAAGACCAGACAAGACCAGACAAGACCAGACAAGACCAGACAAGACCAGACAAGACCAGACAAGACCAGACAAGATCAGAGAAGACCAGACAAGACCAGACAAGACCAGAGAAGACCAGACAAGACCATAGAGGACCAGACAAGGCCAGATAAGTCCAGACAAGGCCAGACAAGACCAGAGTAGACTAGATAAGGCCAGGCTAAACTCTAAATACAACTCTTAAAATACAACTCTCTGGAGTAGGACAAACGAACAATAATAAAGGTCACAGTACACTACACAGACAAGACAAGACTACATAAGACAAGACTATACAAGACAAGACAAGACAAAACGAGACAAGACCAGACAAGACCAGACAAGACCAGACAAGACCACACAAGACGAGACAAGACCAGACAAGACCAGACAAGACCAGACAAGACCAGACAAGACGAGACAAGACCAGACATGACCACACAAGACCAGACAAGACCAGACAAGACCAGATAAGACCAGATGAGACCAGACAAGACCAGACAGGACCAGACAATACCAGACAAGACCAGACAAGACCAGACAAGACCAGGCAAGACCAGACAAGACCAGACAAGACCAGACAAGACCAGACAAGACCAGACAAGACCAGACAAGACCAGACAAGACCAGACAAGACCAGACAAGATCAGAGAAGACCAGACAAGACCAGACAAGACCAGAGAAGACCAGACAAGACCATAGAGGACCAGACAAGGCCAGATAAGTCCAGACAAGACCAGACAAGACCAGAGTAGACTAGATAAGGCCAGGCTAAACTCTAAATACAACTCTTAAAATACAACTCTCTGGAGTAGGACAAACGAACAATAATAAAGGTCACAGTACACTACACAGACAAGACAAGACTACATAAGACAAGACTATACAAGACAAGACAAGACAAAACGAGACAAGACCAGACAAGACCAGACAAGACCAGACAAGACCAGACAAGACCAGACAAGACCAGACAAGACCAGACAAGACCAGACAAGACCAGACAAGACGAGACAAGACCAGACATGACCACACAAGACCAGACAAGACCAGACAAGACCAGATAAGACCAGATGAGACCAGACAAGACCAGACAGGACCAGACAATACCAGACAAGACCAGACAAGACCAGACAAGACCAGGCAAGACCAGACAAGACCAGACAAGACCAGACAAGACCAGACAAGACCAGACAAGACCAGACAAGACCAGACAAGACCAGACAAGACCAGACAAGACCAGACAAGACCAGACAAGATCAGAGAAGACCAGACAAGACCAGACAAGACCAGAGAAGACCAGACAAGACCATAGAGGACCAGACAAGGCCAGATAAGTCCAGACAAGGCCAGACAAGACCAGAGTAGACTAGATAAGGCCAGGCTAAACTCTAAATACAACTCTTAAAATACAACTCTCTGGAGTAGGACAAACGAACAATAATAAAGGTCACAGTACACTACACAGACAAGACAAGACTACATAAGACAAGACTATACAAGACAAGACAAGACAAAACGAGACAAGACCAGACAAGACCAGACAAGACCAGATAAGACCAGACAAGACCAGACAAGACCAGACAAGACCAGACAAGACCAGACAATACCAGACAAGCCCAGACAAGACCAGACAAGACCAGACAAGACCAGACAAGACCAGACAAGACCAGACAAGACCAGACAAGACCAGACAAGACCAGACAAGACCAGACAAGACCAGACAAGACCAGACAAGACCAGACAAGACCAGATAAGACAAGATGAGACCAGAAAAGACCAGACAAGACCAGACAAGACCAGACAAGACCAGACAAGACCAGACAAGACCAGACAAGACCAGACAAGACCAGACAAGACCAGACAAGACCAGACAAGACCAGACAAGATCAGAGAAGACCAGACAAGGCCAGACAAGACCAGAGAAGACCAGACAAGACCATAGAGGACCAGACAAGGTTACAGTACACTACACAGACAAGACAAGGCTACATAAGACAAGACTATACAATACAAGACAAGACAAAACGAGACAAGACCAGACAAGACCAGACAAGACCAGACAAGACCAGACAAGACCAGACAAGACCAGACAAGACCAGACAAGACCAGACAAGACCAGACAAGACCAGACAAGACCAGACAAGACCACACAAGACCAGACAAGACCAGACAAGACCAGACAAGACCAGATAAGACCAGATGAGACCAGACAAGACCAGACAGGACCAGACAATACCAGACAAGACCAGACAAGACCAGACAAGACCAGGCAAGACCAGACAAGACCAGACAAGACCAGACAAGACCAGACAAGACCAGACAAGACCAGACAAGACCAGACAAGACCAGACAAGACCAGACAAGACCAGACAAGATCAGAGAAGACCAGACAAGACCAGACAAGACCAGAGAAGACCAGACAAGACCATAGAGGACCAGACAAGGCCAGATAAGTCCAGACAAGACCAGACAAGACCAGAATAGACTAGATAAGGCCAAGCTAAACTGTAAATACAACTCTTAAAATACAACTCTCTGGAGTAGGACAAACGAACAATAATAAAGGTCACAGTACACTACACAGACAAGACAAGACTACATAAGACAAGACTATACAAGACAAGACAAGACAAAACGAGACAAGACCAGACAACACCAGACAAGACCAGATAAGACCAGACAAGACCAGACAAGACCAGACAAGACCAGACAAGACCAGACAAGACCAGACAAGACCAGACAAGACCAGACAAGACCAGATAAGACCAGACAAGACCAGACAAGACCAGATAAGACCAGACAAGACCAGACAAGACCAGACAAGACCAGACAAGACCAGATAAGACAAGATGAGACCAGATAAGACCAGACAAGACCAGACAAGACCAGACAAGACCAGACAAGACCAGACAAGACCAGACAAGACCAGACAAGATCAGAGAAGACCAGACAAGACCAGACAAGACCAGAGAAGACCAGACAAGACCATAGAGGACCAGACAAGGTTACAGTACACTACACAGACAAGACAAGACTACATAAGACAAGACTATACAATACAAGACAAGACAAAACGAGACAAGACCAGACAAGACCAGACAAGACCAGACAAGACCAGACAAGACCAGACAAGACCAGACAAGACCAGACAAGACCAGACAAGACCAGACAAGACCAGACAAGACCAGACAAGACCAGAAAAGACCAGACAAGACCAGACAAGACCAGACAAGACCAGACAAGAACACACAAGACCAGACAAGACCACACAAGACCAGACAAGACCAGACAAGACCAGACAAGACCAGACAAGACCAGATAAGACCAGATGAGACCAGACAAGACCAGACAGGACCAGACAATACCAGACAAGACCAGACAAGACCAGACAAGACCAGGCAAGACCAGACAAGACCAGACCAGACCAGACAAGACCAGACAAGACCAGACAAGACCAGACAAGACCAGACAAGACCAGACAAGACCAGACAAGACCAGACAAGACCAGACAAGACCAGACAAGACCAGACAAGACCAGACAAGACCAGACAAGACCAGACAAGATCAGACAAGACCAGACAAAACCATACAAGACCAGACAAGACCAGACAAGACCAGACAAGACCAGACAAGACCAGACAAGACCAGACAAGACCAGACAAGATCAGAGAAGATCAGACAAGACCAGACAAGACCAGAGAAGACCAGACAAGACCATGGAGGACCAGACAAGGTTACAGTACACTACACAGACAAGACAAGACTACATAAGACAAGACTATACAAGACAAGACAAGACAAAACGAGACAAGACCAGACAAGACCAGACAAGACCAGACAAGACCAGACAAGACCAGACAAGACCAGACAAGACCAGACAAGACCAGACAAGACCAGACAAGACCAGACAAGACCAGACAAGACCAGACAAGACCACACAAGACCAGACAAGACCAGACAAGACCAGACAAGACCAGACAAGACCAGACAAGACCAGATAAGACCAGATGAGACCAGACAAGACCAGACAGGACCAGACAATACCAGACAAGACCAGACAAGACCAGACAAGACCAGGCAAGACCAGACGAGACCAGACAAGACCAGACAAGACCAGACAAGACCAGACAAGACCAGACAAGAACAGACAAGAACAGACAAGACCAGACAAGACCAGACAAGACCAGACAAGACCAGACAAGATCAGAGAAGACCAGACAAGACCAGACAAGACCAGAGAAGACCAGACAAGACCATAGAGGACCAGACAAGGCCAGATAAGTCCAGACAAGGCCAGACAAGACCAGAATAGACTAGATAAGGCCAGGCAATTTTAGGTAAGTCTAGACAATCATATACAAGTCTAGACAATAGTGGACAATTCTAGACACAACTGGATAAGACTAGAAAAAACTGGAAGAGATTAGGTAAGTGTGGACAAGTCTAGACTGTTTTTTATTTAAATTATTCTCGGTTTATTTTTGTTTATAGTTTGCGCAATTGTGAATTATAGCTAATTAGTAGTTAGTGAACGCGGGCAGGTACGAATTCCGACTGGCAAATAGGTGAAGTTCGTTGCGTAAGTCGGATGGTCTTCCATTTGTGGCGGAGAAAGACTTTTACTTGTTTGTTATGTGTTAATTTTTTCTGCGTTTCGAGCGGACGGTGAAAGTTTGAATTCTTTTTCAACTTTTTTTATCCGTTTGTTTCACCTACCACGTGCCAATCTCGCTGACTGCTCGCACGTACACACATGTGCTATACTTTTTTAGTCTTTAGATTACTAATTCTTATATAATCAATAGAAATGTTTTATTTAAACATAATTATATACGCGTTTGGACTTGATTAAAACAAGCTTGACTAGACACGATTAGACAAGACTGGACAAGTTTGTGCAGACTTGTCCAGTCTTGTCCAATCGACTGGACAAAGCGGGACAAAACTGGACAGGACTGGTCAAGTTTGGACAATGCTGGACAAAATTGGAAAAGACTGGACAGAACTGGACAGAAAAGGTTGTACAAGACTGGATAGAACTGGACAAGGTTGTACAAGAATGTACAAGACAGGAAAAGACTATACAAGACCTGCTAAAACTGGACGAGGCTGGACAAGAGATTGGATAAGACTTGACAAGATTGTACTAGACTGGTGGCAAGACCTAAGCTGTAGCTAAGAAAAGCTAAGCTGTATTAGAAAAATCCGCTTTGAACAAATCTAAATTTTGTGCAACAAAACTTGTAATATTTAAAGTTTAAAACGATTTAAATGTGAATTGGTTAGAAGGGTTATGTCGTGTCTAAATTAGATGTGCTTGTATAGGATGTCTTATACGTTAGATAGCTAACGTCTAACTTAATTGTAAACACAATCTAGTATCTAGATTTTATTTTCTCTGTAGCGACTATAGTTTGTTCTCTCTATAGATAAAAATAGACTAATCAAGCAATGACTAAATATAAATAATATAAATTTAATTTTCTTCTATTTTTTGATAAATTATCCAATTTTATAAACCAATTTCTTCTCGTTTACTCTAATAACTGGATAAATTGTTTGTGATTATCTAGTACCTTGCTAAGCAAGCTGTAGTCCACATTAGGTATGTAGGTAGCATGAAAGTCGAAGACTTGCTTTATATTAGCTGACTAATTGTAAAACAAATCACAGTGGGCCGAGGAATACAGCCGCGGATAGCTGGTTGCCTACCATCTAGTGAATGTGTAATCATGGACTTATGAATACTAGGGACGGTATGTAAAGTATCATTAATGGTGAAGGCACTGGCATTGATGCGGGGGAATGGTCATATTGGTATGGTCAATTTGTTATAATAAAAGGTTAAGTTATAATAAAATATCACAAGGGTACTTGTGGTACTAATTTATAATAAAATATTGTAAAAAGAGGATTTAACTATCTGTCTAAACTTCATAAATTCTTACTTTCTTTTGTATTTCTGCCATTTTAACATTAAGTTCTAATCTGATCGTTCTGAACAAACTCCTTTGAGTCTTCTATAGAGACTCTAAATTTAGTTTATCATTCTCTTATTTCAAGTGACTGACTCTATAGTTGGCATCATTCATTTCGCCATGTCTAGTCATCTTTTCTGTCAGGAAGTATCCGCCACAAAGCCTTATCTGGTTAGTCTTTGAATGCCTTGTTAACTCCCATACATATCTAGTTGTAGTTGCATAGAGTTAGAGTTAGTCTTTACTGTCTACCTTCGTCTATCTAATCTTAAATTTAGTATTGGTAAAACCACACTACTTTATAGATAATCATATAAACTTAATAAAGTCGGAACACAGCCTGAATATATAAAAATATTCAACCTTTCCAGAGCTCTATAAAACTAATTAGTCTTTTTATGACTACCAAAAACAAATCTCTTGTGAAAATTTGTCATTTATTTTCTGGCTTTCAGTCCACCTTCGTGGCACTCAACAAAAACCAGACAAATAACATTGTGGACACATCTGTGGACGCGTTCCGAAATTTATCTTTCATCGGCACAGCTTTGCTTCCACAAACAAGAATTTAACCTCTTAAACCACTTACTTACTTGTAAACCACTTACTTGAAACCCATGTGGGTGATTAGGGATAGATGTTTTTAATTTGACCCCAATCACCCACATGGGTTTTAAGCAAGTGGTTTACAAATTGTTGTTCATGGAATCAAAGCTGTGCTGATGAGAGATACATCTCGAAACGCGTCCACAGATGCGTCCTCAATGTTATTTGTCTCTTATGTTTATGTGTGTTTCTGTTTGAGTGCCACGAAGGTGGACTGAAAGCCATAAAATAACTGACAAATTTTCACAAGAGATTTGTTTTTGGTAGTCCTAAAAGGACTCTTAGTTTTATAGAGCTCCGGAAAGGTTGAATATATTTGTATATTCTGTATTTGTATATTTTGTATTTATTGTTATTTTAGAGTGTATAATTCTGGTTTTGTTTGTTTAATCTTGGTTCTGTCTGTCTAATCTTGGTGTAGTCAGTTGAATCTTGTTTTTGTCTATGTAATACAGTGTTCATATGACGAAACTTGGTGGTAAATTGATTTTTTTCGCGATAAATTTTGTTTACAATTAACGATCCATTTAAAAACAAAATGTATGTTTAATTTAGTTATTTAGCCTATTTATTATTTTTTTTTTCATTCCAGCATTCAATTAGCAATGTTTCCTCTAATTTATTCACTGACTGGCGGCACAAAAGCACAATTGTGCAAAAATCTTCGTACGCTTTTAAAATTGCAAAAAAAGGAGCTACAGCACTTCGATTTCCTTCGGGAAACCAAAAAAATCACGATTTTTTTTTCAAAATGGAAAGGAACGGAAAGAGCTAGCGGAATATAAATTACATATCTGTAATCAGCAGCAAAAATGCTTCCAGTAACGTTTTTAAATTTTGCTGTAACTCAAAAGATAACGATTTTGACAAAATCGATTTTCTCGCATTTAGTCGTTTCCGCGGTCTAGACTCCCCGTGTAGATGGTTTTTCTTAACTGACAGCTTCTTAGGGAATATTATATACGTTTTCCGACTAATTTCGGGACGCCGAATCGATTGGTCAAATTGGTGAAGATTAGAAGTCTCTATGGTGAGCCGTTCAAAAGTTACGATAGCGTGAAATCTGTCGGAAATGCGAGTTGGTGTACAGCGAAAATATATATAAAATTAGTTTATTTGTAACTTTAGAGCGAAATAAACTGGAAAACCGTTTTCAGCACTTCGATTTCCTTCGGGTAACCAAAAAACCAAAACCTTCGGGTCACCGGTCTGGTGTGCGCTGTTTGTATGCAGGTCATTTTGCCCCAATCGACGTCGACAGAGAGGAGATCCTAAATGTCGTTGAAGAATTCTACCAACTTCTATATACAAGCCAAAAAGAACCAATCCCGGAATCTGAACCAGATATCGTATCAAATAAAAAGGGCATCATAAACCAAGGGTCTGAAATACTACCAGATATTACTTTAGATGAAATAGAATTAGCCTTAAGTAAAACGAAGACAAACAAAGCCCCCGGAGGTGACCACGTCACCGCAGACGCCATCAAAATCGGAGGTGTCCACCTGCTAGGAAAAATCAGAGACCTGTTCAATCTTTGCCTGTTCAACAGTACAGTACCAAATGAATGGAACAACGCTATTGTGATCTTAATGCACAAAAAAGGAGATATAGCTGACCTAGAAAACTATAGGCCGATAAGCCTTCTAAGTCATCTCTACAAACTATTTACAAGAATAATAACAAATAGACTTGAAAATAAACTGGACTTCTACCAACCAGTGGAACAGGCAGGTTTTCGCACAGGATACGGAACCAATGACCTTCTACAAAGTGTTAAAACAATAGTCGAGAAAAGTATTGAATACAACAGACCACTCGTACTGGCCTTCATAGATTTCCATAAAGCATTTGACACCGTCGAGTTAGATGCAGTTATGGAAGCACTACAGGAATGCCGTGTCGACCATCGCTACACGAGAACCATTTACAACATCTACAAAAACGCCAGTATGACGGTTCAACTCCATGAAAACACCAAACCCATTCCAATTGGTAGAGGCGTGAGACAGGGGGATACGATATTGCCTAAATTGTTCACCGCGGTTTTGGAACTCGCTTTCAAAAAGCTCAACTGGGAAAGAAAAGGCTTAACCATAGATGGCAAAAATCTATCAAATCTGCTATTTGCAGATGACATAGTGCTGCTTGCTGACGATCTTAACGATATAAAAACAATGCTATTAGAACTCCAGGAAGCATGTAATACCGTAGGCCTAAGAATAAACTATTCCAAAACAAAATGTATGACAAACTTGGTCCCGAGCAGACAGAGAGATGTAGGCGATAGAGATATTGATTTCGTAGACAAATACACCTATTTAGGTCACGAAATACGCATAACTAGAGACAACCAAACATGCGAATTTAAAAGAAGAATAATCCTCTCTTGGGCCGCATATGGAAAACTTCGGGACGTATTCAAAAGCGATCTGCCAGTCTGCTTGAAAAGGAAAGTGTTTGATCAATGTGTATTGCCAGTTATGACCTACGGCACTGAAACCGCAACAGTCACCGTCGCCACTGCAAAAAAGCTCCAAATTGCACAACGAAAGATGGAAAGATCGATGCTCGGCGTGTCGCTACGAGACCATATCACAAACGAAGACCTACGCCGAACAACAGGTGTCACAGATGTGGTTGTGCGTATGGCGAGGCTAAAGTGGAACTGGGCCGGACACGTGGCCCGAATGTCAGATGGAAGATGGACCAAGAGACTACTAGAGTGGAGGCCAAGAGCAGATATACGAAGCAGGGGGAGCCCCCCCACAAGATGGACAGACGATATAAAAAGAACAAGAGGAGCCTGGATGCGAGAGGCTCAGGATAGGAGGAAATGGGCGGAAATTGGAGAGGCCTATGTCCAGCAGTGGACGCAAAGGGCTGTTTGATGATGATGATGATGATGACGTCGAAACGCAGGCGATGATTTGTCGACACCCGTTCTCTAATAAAGTATTGGAGGACTTAAGTCGTTCCTCGCACACAATGTGTCAACATAAATCAAACCAACCAAATGTCAGATGACGTAGTTGATGTAAACAAAAGAGATTTCGCTTGACATATAAATGTCCGATTTCAAAAATTTGTTTGACTAAATTTTTTTACCAAGATGAGCCCATTGTGCGCAGAATACAAAAACGGCTGCGCAACTTTCGAAAAATTTGTGCGCACCCGCACAGCTTAGAGGGAACTTTGTCAATCAGTAATCTGCAGTTTTCCCTTCCGTTCATTCTATCTACCAAACTTAGTTGCATTTTTCCCCGCTTTCACTCTCATTTTTCCCCCTCTTACATTCGTCTCTCACTATGTATCCCGGAGTTTCTCTGTCTACCCCTAACACCCATCTCAGGTATTTCTCTTGCACACTTTCGACCTCATCTTGTTCTTTCTAGACCCAGATTTCTGCACCATACATTAATATACTCTCTATCAAACTTTTAAACACCATCATCCTCATCCTGAAGTCGCTTCACCATTTTCTCTCTCCTATCCTCCAAATACACCCCATTACCTTGTTTGCTTTTCTGACTAACCCTAAGGCCCTTAGGTACTTAAACTCTCTTACTCGCTCTATTGTGCCCCCTTACCACTTCCATTCCACCTCTTTTTCTTACTATACACCATCATTTACATTTTCTCCACATTCACTTCT
Organism: Phosphuga atrata; assembly: GCA_944588485.1. NCBI lineage: Eukaryota > Metazoa > Arthropoda > Insecta > Coleoptera > Silphidae > Phosphuga > Phosphuga atrata. The sequence continues at coordinate 50,064,898 of OX155904.1, forward strand.
AGGTTTTTCTTCCTCACATACCTCCCTACATTCTTACTTCAAATTATCTCATTTTGATACCAGCTACCTTTGAGAGTTCGTTCGTAGTAACTGCTATACGGTTGTGGGAAGAAGCACATTCCTCGCACTTCGTTCACATTTTTTTTGGCGAAAAACCGACTCCTCTGGTTCGACAGGCTCCTTACTCTCCTGATATGTCCTCCTGCGACTTCTGGCTATTGCCCAAAGGCTGACCCAAAAATTATAGTATCTCTGTTGCGAACTGGTAATTTGGTATGGTGCTGCTCCAGGATCAGAACAATGGATGAATTAATTACACGCAAATATGTCCTTTATATGTAATTAAATACTACTTATCTGCTAATATCTTACAATATGTACAACTAATCGCTAACTTATTACAATAATTACTAACTAACTTAAAAATAATAAATAATAAACAATACACTTAATTCTACGAAACTTATGGTCGAAACCCGGAATTTACTTCAACGAAAATACGGAGTTTCGTCTTCAAAACTCAAATTACTCTCTTGCTAGCTCAATTCTGACTGACTGGACCCATGGCTGCAACGACAGCCGAGCTAAAGTCGATTGCGAAAGAGGCTTTTTCGTAATGCTTCCAACAATGGTGGCACAGCTGGGAGAAGTGTGTGGAGTCCCAAGGAGACTACTTTGAGGGTGATTAGGTTTACAACGCTTCAGGTATGCCAGTTTTTTTTACCGGCTAAAGGTCGGATACTTTTCTAACAGACCACGTATATAGTAAATAATAAGGGGCTAAGGGGACAATCTTGTCTTACTCCTTTTGTCATCTCGAACCAGTCGTTCTCTTCCTCTCCCACTCTCAATTTGCTTATTGGTCTTACGCATATCTCTTCCACCCTGCCTATCAACCACCCGTCTACTCCGCATTCTCACATACATTCAAACATACATTCTTTCTATCCATTCTGTCAAACACCGCCTTGAAATCTATGAATAATACACACCTTCCTCCTTCCTTTTTTAATTCATTCTTCACACTAAATGAACCAGGAAGTATATATTATCCATAGTTCCTCTGCCCTCGTTTTCTGGAATGTATTCGTCCCATTCACGACAAGCGATTCAGTAAAATTTTAGGAAAAAAATAGGAAAAAAGTAATGTGAATTTAAAAGAAAATAATTAAGGAAAATGTTCTCTAATTCACAAATTGACTAATAATATTGTTTGGACTGTATTTCACGAAAATTAATTTATTTTCTAATTTTAAACTGGGATGCTCCCGTCACTTACCTTTAGGGTTGCTCGCGTCTCCGCCCCGTTTGGACCCTCCTTCCTTCGCCTATTTCAAGGGAGGAAAATGGGAAAACATTAAATATCGGGATATATGTCGGGAGGGATACGCTTAACATGGATTAGTCGTTGAATGTCGCTGCAACCCTATGGATCGTGATCGCACCACCCTTGGTAAATTTAACTTGACGATGTAAAACTTTGTCGGTCGAAAGCTTGCTCGCGCTTCAATTTGCGTGGTTTCGCTTTCCACCCTCGAAGCACACTGCCGGAAATATTAAATTCGCGGCGTGATAAAACAATTGCGACAAAACTGTCGCGAGATTTCGAGGCACCTGTTCCGTTTCGAAATCTATATTTAAACTTCGTTGGAAACACGGATTTATGAAAATTGGCACGAACAAATATAAATAAATGTAATTACTAGTACGGTGTGGCTCCTGCATTTTACTGATAAGAGAGACCACGTGGGTCGCCAGAAAAATGACATAACTTGATAAATAAAAATAGTTGTGAACATCCATAGACGCGTTTCTGCCTTTTGGCTTCATCAGTGGTCTCTCTTAGTAGTAAAATGCAGGAGCCACACCGTACTAGTAATATTATTTATTTATGTTATTAGTCAATTTGTGAATTAGGGAACATAGTATATTTTCCTTAATTCTTTTCTTGCGTCAAATGTTGATTAAATGAAATGTGTGATAAGAACCTCTCAAGAATCTGTTGACAATACAAGGCCTTGTGGATTAAAAGCACGTAAATGTTTATAGTTAATAGCTAATTCAGTTTTCTCAAAGCTCCATGTGATACTTTTGCGATTGAAGGCGGCATGCCAAAAGCGACGTGAGGTGATTTCTAACCATTTTACGTTTATTTTCGAATCTATCACGTAAAAACGACCACGCCATTTGATAACTAGCTGCTGATGATGAATCATTTGTGCTGCTTCAGATGTTGAACACGATTTTAAGCATGATCACCGCTGATTGTTAGATTCTTATTAAACATATCAAAAAATTATGCCATTTATCATATGACCCAGAAAAAGTAGGTAAATTTATGGTGGGTTTTTTTCATCACATCACAAGTTAGTCTTTGATGCAAATTGAGTGAGCAGTCATGAAAATTAGAAAAATTTATTTGAACAAAGTTGCTTACTCAACGATTGCTTACTTAATATTAAAGTTACGTCTAAATACTAAACACGCTATTGAACTAGATCCCATTACAAATATTTTGATGCGCCACAAGTTATTCTTTCGTGTTATAGCAATCCATCGCCTCGGCGGCGATAACAAACTGCAACCAGAAGCAGCTCGACCAAGAGCTGTCGCCGTTCAAAAACCTGGAGAAGCTGAAGATTTCGTGCGGCTTGGACAAGATTTTGCCGCGATCCTTCGAGAAGAACAAGAAAGTCGTGGAGGTGGACCTCAGCGACAATCAGTTGATTGACATTCCTGTCGACGTCTTTCAAAATCTGAGTTTGGAGGCGATCGACTTCAGCAGGAACAAGTTGACCAATCCAACGTACTTCGCAACGAAACAATTCGGCGGGTTGAAACAACTCAGGTTATCTAGCAATAAGATCAGGGGGATACACTTCAATACCTTGTCCAATTTGAAATCCATCGAGGGTTTGTACCTTGATAACAACAACATCTTCAAGTTTGAGAACACCACGTTCACCCAGTTGAAGACTTTGAAGGTTTTGGACATCTCCAGCAACACCTTCGTCGATTTGTCTGTGGGTTTGCTAGAAGGTTTGTTTAATCTGGAAGTCTTCGTTTGCAAAGACAGTTATTTGCTTGGAATTGACAAGGAGTTCTTCAAGGAAAGATCGAAGTTGTTGGAGGTAAATCTTAGGAACTGTTGGTTGAAGGAGTTTGAGCCCACGGTCTTCAACCCCTTGTCAAGCTTAAAGAAACTGGACATCTCTGGCAATCGCCTTAGCGAGATTCCGGAAGAGCTCTTCAAGAACTTGTCGAGTCTCGAAGAACTTTGGATGGGCAATCAAGAGTTGGAGGAGCTCCCGATAGATCTGTTCAGAAACAACGGAAAGCTTGTCCGCCTAGATTTATCAAACGCCTCGCTTGTGGAACTTCCGGAAGAAATCTTCCAACACACCAACATCAACTTCCTCAACTTGTCCAGCAACCTCCTCACGAATCTTCCGGAGAAGATCTTCTCCGCCACCAAGCTCCAACACCTGGACCTCTCCAAAAACCAACTCACTCACATTAACAAAGAGATCTTCAAAATCTCCAGCATTGAAAAGATCGATTTGAGATCAAACTTTATCTACCAACTCGACAGCTTCCATTTGAACCTCAAGGTTTTGGACGTTAGAGACAATCGGCTGGTGTTCCTCAAGGAAGAGTTCTTTGCCGCGGTGCCGCTCTTGCAACGCTTCGAGTTCACTGGCAACATCTGGAACTGCAGGTGTTTGCTGGACTTGTTGAAGGTCTTGGTGGCGCGTTCCATCCAGTACACCGGGGGCGAATATTTCGAGGGCAAGCGGCACGTCTTCGTGGCGTTCCATGACGGCAACTGCACGTTTTCCGAGCCGAATTTGAAGGATTATTACAAGAAATATCAGGAATTGGTGCGGAATGGTGGAGGATATTAAAATATTGAGTTTGGATTCTCGTTGTTTCATTCAGTTTGGTTTGAATTCAAGTAATCATAAGCAAGGATTAACGAAAAATGTGTTGAATGGGCGGGGCAAAGAACTATTGTTGTTTGAAGTGGGTGTGGCAAAGAATAAAAACAGTCTGAAGCGGGTGGGGCTAATAATAAAAACAGTCCTATTTTACACGATTACTAACTTGAAATTAAAGTTACGTCTAAATACTAAATTAAATTTAAGTTTTAAAATATTAGATTATTATTTGATCTGTACATAAAGTATAACCAACATTTAAAAATGAATTTCACTACGTCATTTAAAATGTTCTAAATTCTAAATATATATTTGATTAAATTACATTTATTATTTAAGTAATTTAAGGTATTTTTAGATTTTCAAGGAGTTTTTATAAGTAACCAGAGTTATTATTACAAATCAATTAAGCTTACTTTCCAATTTATTATTCTGTCAACATTAGCAAAACTTAAATATTAAAGATTTAAATAAAGTTAAATATTTTAATTACGTAGTTTCTTTGTTTTAGAAATAGTCTTTAAACACATTTATCCATACATCTACCATAAGTTTATTGCAAACTATGGAAAAATCTAAGGGAAAAGCTTATAAAATAATTGTAATTGGTAGCCCACAAATCTTACGTGATTATTTACATTTATTTAAAATGAGATGTCATGGTTTGAACCAAATTAATAATAGAAATGAAAGTAGGAGATTATCACTACGATATCTTCAAATCTGTCAGTAGCTGGAATTACACGGATATCTTCTGTTACTCTTTGGCACACCCCGCTAAAGCTGCGTGGTGTGAGCCGTTCGCTGCGTCAAAACAAGTAATAGATTTGTCTATTATCCAGATACTGGCAGATTTGAAGATATCGTAGTGATAATCTCCTACTTTCATTTCTATTTACATTTATATTTGACATTTTTAAAGAATTATTTGGCACATTATCATTTAATGAGATTTAATGGAGATACTGGGTTATTAGTAATCATCAGTTTTTTTATTAAGTTGTAATACGATTCCTCAAGCAATTCTCTTTCAATGTCTTGTATGATAATCGTCATCCTCACACAATTTGCATGCAATTTGCTTATTCGAATTTCTAATGTTCTTTTCTTCTGGTGTTTCTAGAAATTTTTGAAATCCCTTGGCAAAGGTGCAGAATACGGGTTTTTGTAAAGCTTACGGTTGCAGACTTTTTACCTGATATAACTGTTGTTAATCGTCTTTGGCACTGTTTAACTAAGATCGGAAAGCAAAAATTAAGCTTCTACATTGCTTGGTTCAAGAAATATTCATGTTTTTGTGGTCCTAAAAACTGACATTTTCAACGTAACAAATAGTGGATGCGCACGCAACTGGCTCGACATTGCCAAAAAACTGTATTCTGCATCTTAGACAGGACTACACACTATTAATAGACAAATTCCAAGGTTGTTGTTGATAGCTGAATCCTGGAGTTTAGAAACTCAAAATCCAAACCGATTTTTACTGATTTCGATTCTTCGCAATAGAGTTGCTACGATGAAAGACTAATTTCCCTCAGGACGGCGCATGGGGTCACTGTATCAGACCAGACAATTATGTATAGGCTGAGGGAATCATATTTGAGAACAAGATGACCCATCCGAAAACCCTCTTTGAAGCGACGCCACAGAACAACAACGATGAATTTTGCTCGTGAACATGTCGCATGTCAACTTCGACAATGGAAATCTGTGCTCTTCACGGATGAATCTAGGTTTTTTATTACTCGTTGCGATGGCCGAGTACGTGTTTACAGACGCCCATGACAATGCTACTGTCCAGGAAGTCGAAAGATTTGGAGGTGGTTCAGTTATGGTTTCGGGTGAGATTAGTATCGACAGTAGAACCGACCTTGTGTTAGGAGAACATGTTGTCCCTGTGGCATATCGAATAGATCCAATGTTTTTGTTAATGAAAGATAACACAAGACCGCATATTGTACGAATCACTTAAACTGGAAATTCCAACAATGGTGTGTCCTGTTAAGTTCTGATCCCATAGAGCATGTTTGGGATATGCTCGACAGATGTGTTTTCATTTCCTCAGACCATCCAGCAGCTAACGGCGGCTCTTAAAAATTAATGAGACGCTATAGGTACCACTAGAAGAGCTTCGAAGACTTTTGCGAAGCCTGCCAAGACGGTGTAATGCCTTATTCGTGCACATACTCGTTATTAAGTCACCACTTTATGTACAAAAGTTTACATTAACAATTAATTTAAATTCGTTTTGCACTTTGATTATGGTAGTTGTTGTTAATGTAAAGTGACCACATTTTCACTGAGACAAAGTGGGACAATTGGGTTGAAATGATAATTAAAATATAGTTATGAAAGCAGACCAATAATTCAAAATCTTTTATTTATTTTTTACTCATTTACTCACACACCAAATTGCACATATTCATACATTATTCTATGTGAGGGATGCCATTATTATAATCGTGTGTAAAACTATCCAAATCGTGCGTAAAAGTCCAATGTAAATCAAATGGAGTTTCATTATTAAACGATTTCTGTTTGTTGTTACTATGGCAACTTGCGTCACTAATCAAAAAACATGGACGTATTGAAAATAAAATTTCTGACATATATTAAAATTGAATTAATTTTTCTTATTTTGAATCAAGAAATCTCGGCCTCTCAATCTGGATATATCTGACTAATATAATTTAATCTAACCATAACCTAATCTAGATTAAATCTACTCATTGCGATTAAACCACTTGCCTTCGGCTCGTGCTTTAAACTTCGCAACTCGTGCACAAAAGCCCTTCTTCACACACTTGAACCATAAACTACTAAATATACAAAAATGTATTTATTATTAATTATTGATAACTATAAAGAAGGTGTCTTTAAACGACCGGATTTTCTGAAGGAAGTCAGAAATTTGTATAATATCTGCTTGGAATATCTTAAAAATGGACAGGTTCAATTCGAGGATATTAAAAAATTTCATTGGGTTACACTAAAAAAAGGAGATTTTATGGGAATATGTGGAAAAATCTTATTTTATATGTTACATTACATTTAAAATAAGAAATGCAAATATTTTCTAAAAAGCGGGACATTTTTAAAAATTGGCGGGACGCGGCCCTGTCCTGCAAAAAGCGGGACTGTTCCGCCAAAATCAGGACGTGTGGTCACTTAATGGTAATGGTAGTTGTTGTTGTACTTTAAAAGTACGTGATGGTGACACGTCCATATGTGCCAATTAATAAAATTAAATAGAGTGTCTTTCAGATGTTCTTAATTTTATTTGTATGTAATTTTCCGTTTGAATTTAATGGTAAGAATTTAATGGTAATGGTAAGAACAAATTAGTTCCACTATTTGTTTTTAGCAGTGTAGTTAAACTGAAAAGTATAGAGTGGGCCGATTTCTATGCACGGAAGTTACGGGGAGGTTCTACTCCGAAGGCCCGAAAACGTAACGTAATTTCAGGATTTTTTTTTGAGCGAACGTAAATCTTTTTTGAAAAAATCTTTCGTGGCATTTATTAATGTATATTCGAAGAACATTACAGAATTTTTTCGATGAAAAATAATTCAAAATGGCGGCTGAAGGTCTCGCTGATCAAAGCCGTGCGCGGCGATAGCCGATGTGCGCCGTACACTCTACAGCCCTGTCAAGTGATCTGAAACAAAAAAATAAAAAAAAATCTTAATCTAGAAGATATTCGGGGGGCCTTAAAAATGGCGGCCCTTGGTAAAAAAACCCTGTTTTTCCTACATTTTTTTTTTGTTTTAACGTTAAAAAAATAATGATAATGAATTTTTTTGAAAAAAAAAACGCTCCGTCAAGGCCCCCTAAATTGAATAAGCTTTAATTTGAGCCGTGAAACATCGAAATCGGTCAAGTCGTTGAAGCGGAATCGTGTACGGCGCGGAAATAAAAGGTGTTTCGAGAAAAACGCGTTTAAAGTTTGACAAAGAAAAAATCGTAGTAATGTTTGTTTTTTGACACTTACATCTACTCAGCTATTCCAGCACCATACAGGGTCCCTTCCTCATCCTCAAAGAGCATGTTTTGCTGCACCACGGCGCTAAATTTTTGAATTCTGGCTTTTTTGTTTAACTCCGAGAGTTTGTTCTCCGCTGAATCCACACGCCGGTCGTCAGTTTTCGCAGCGAAGTTTATGGGTTTGTCCCGAGGACGATTCCTAATGTCTGCATAGTTTTTAATATGGATGAATAGCCTTCATTAAAACTGCCGGAAGATATATATGCTGCTATTCTGATAGTTTCTTCGCCACAATGAAGGTGTTTGGGGACCAGTTTCCACAGACAAGAGTTAAAACATTCATTGTCGTTTTGCGTGTTTCCACCTGTGCATCCTTGCAGTAAATTATCACTTGAAAGAGCTTCATATACGGGTCGAATTGCTTCTTGAACCGATTTTTGAAGGGCAGGTTCATGGTGGAAATCGGCGAGTTCATTCTTGGCTTCTGCAACACGCCACTTACACCAACTGTTTTCACCTGGTGGGCAGTTTTCATGTTTCGGCTCCTCATCCGTGGAACATTTGTGATCGAACGTTCCCCACACAGCTTTTTTCATCTCTTCGGCCGAATCAGGGTGTCGTCTAATGGCAAGTCCATAGTACAAAGTCAAATCGTTTATTAATTTGTCTGTCAATTTTCCTGCGCCTTTACCTCCAATTCCTTTATGTTGTTTTTGGCTGCGCGCAATCTTGTGCCCATTCGCTTCTGGACGTGACCTATACATTCCTTCTTCTGAACAATAAGGTCGTCGTAAGGGTCACAGTTGAGGAGAGCTTGGAAAGTTTTTGTGTCACCGTCGCCGATATATGTAGCATATTTCACGCCGTGCGATTCTGATCGACAAAACATTTCCTTCACACCATCAACCTCCATCTTACCAGCACTTCCAGCGTGATTTATGCTGCAATGTTCTTCATGAGTTTCATACCACATATCATACTCATTAGTGTCTTTTTTGCTGGCCCAGTTACTACAGCTTTGGCAGAACGACGATTTCACAACAAAATCCAACACTTTGTGAGTATATTTTCCGATCAGCGTTGCAATTCCAAATAACGACGAAAAGCCCCGTATTTTCCAGGAACCGTCGCCCGACACGCTCAAATGTGTTTCTTCATTTCCCGCCTCCATGTTCTTCTGTCTTTCATCAGCAATTGCTTTACGTTGTATAACTTCGAATGTACTCTTTGATGCCTCGAGCAGATTAGTAAGAAATGCATAGTACGTTCTATTTGCAAAGCCTGCAGACAGTTCCATTAGGGAACAAAAAGTATTGAACGACCGTAATCCCAGTCCCAGAATCCGCATGACAAACATCAAACGACGATTTATTTCGTATGCATCATTTACTAAAGGGCTCGAAGATACACGTTGTGGTTTTTTGCACTCACACTTGATAACTAAATGAAAACCAAGTCCACGGACACTCGAACGAGAAAACGTTACATCACTGTTACAGTTTTTACATTTTAAACACTGAGATAAAAAGTTGAAAACAGTCAGAAAATTTATAATCACGTTATTATGGCTACCGTCAATTTCGACGTCGTCGTAATTCGTGTTTTTAATTTTTTTCGCTGAAGTACTTGCGTACTCAGTTTCCGCTCCTATTTTGTCGGGATCATAATCGGGGACTTTCTTCTTTCGAGGCCGATTTGGCCGTTCACTTCCCAGTGATTTTCGCGTGTTTGTCATTTTTGGAACACTGCTTACTTGCCAGACGTTCGAAGCACAACTGAAATACGTTACGGCAAATAGAAGTGTATACAACGCTCGTCCGACCGAGGGTACGCATGTATACGAGCACACAATAGACAGGAACATGATGATGCTTGATAGATGATTTTCCTTTTTAATCTAGACTAGATACTTGTTTCTGGGCATTACATATTTCATAAAAAAAAACTTGATTTCTGAACTATACTCCGTCCGGCGAAAGAATGCATCCCGTCTCGACTAGTTTAGCAATTTTTAGCAAACCCTCAATTTATTTCGAGTGCGCGGTGTTTAGTTGTCCGTATATTTCTTAACTCAAACTAATCTGCGCGTACCTGGGTGCGTCCCTTGCCCCTCATACCTCTGCGCAGTACAGCTGCATTCTCTCGTCGGTCAGTGTATAGATTTGTTATTTTCTTCTAGGACTGGCTTTGTATTAAAGATAAGAAATGTATATAGAAAAACAATAGAAAAATATTTTATTTCGACAAATTAAACTAATTTAAACATGTCCGTTGTATTTACAGTTAGTGTACGCTACAATTTCTACACATTTTCTACAAAATTATAGATAACTGAGCAAATATTTAGGTGTATTATTTAGATTACAAACTATACACTAATTCTGTATTTACATAATACCAACACTAGATAGCTACATACAAAATATTACAAGAAACATAAAATCTAAATCTAAAACGATCGTTAGAAAATAATAATTAATTTTATTTTTTAACGCTCGAGTTTGATCAAGTAGATTGCAGTAATTCAATCAAATATTGGCTATGCATTTCATTACCTGATTACACATCAGAAATGCAATTTTGATATTAAATGCTTTTAGGAATCTGATTCTCATAACATATAAGTAAATTTATTTTAGATCTACATCTACATACTGATCATTATAATGTGATTAGTTAGATGCTATGTTTCTAGTCTGCTCTCTGGTATGGAGACATGGACATTAAATAAGAAAGACACCAATAAACTAGACGCCTTTGAGTTGTGGGGTTATCCGAAGATACTTGGGGTGTCATAGGTCCACAAAATTACTAATGTTGAGATCCTCGGAAGATGGAAAAATGACGAGAACTTCTAATAACCTTCAAAAGACGAAAACTTGAGTACTTGGGTTATGTAATGAGAAGACAGAAATAACAACTACTGTAGCTGATCATACAGGCAAAGATCCAAAGAAGGAGAAGTATTGGACATCTTGGCTACGACGTACGTACATTTTGGCAACGAAACTTGAGAGAAGGGTTCCATCTACCGAGTTATGCAGAACACCTGTTTCAAAAATAGAAATAGCATTGATGATTGCCAAACTTTGCAACGTAGAAGGCACTTAAATAAGAAGAAGGATTCTTCTTCTTCTTCTTCCTGGCGCTACAACCCTATCTTGGCCCGCTCTACCACCTCCTTCCATCTTTTCCGGTCCTGGGTTAGTACGGCGTAATTGCGTACTGCCATTGTTCTCAGGTCTTAATTTTAATTTCTCTGCATCGTACGTTCCAGGTTCTAATTAAGAGTTTCAGTCTCACGCCCTTGGTTCCTAGCAATGCTCGTCCTTCTTTCGTCTGTCCAATCCGAGGCGTCTGGTTTGCTTTCTGAACTTTTGTTTTTTAGGCAAGGTAAGGTCGTTAGCCTCACGCTCAAGCCCCTGATGATCGGAGGACCATCATCATCGGAGAAGAAGGAATGCTCCATTAAAAAATTGGAATACTTAATGTTTAAAATCTTAAAGGTGATGGCCTCCCTCATGGAAACCATTGTGGAACTACAGCTACTGTTAACCAATAAGCACTGTTCGGTTCTTGGTGTCAGTAACATTCTCTTGCCCTTAAACGGTTGTACAGCCGATTTACCCTCACAACCTTCTTCCCATTTGATAGCTCCCTCTCGTCCTAGTTCTCCTTGAGTGAACCAGTTGTTCGCCCGGTGTTCGCCTCCGCTGCCATTCAGTGGCTGCTGAATGTCGAGCTCCATTCCTACGAATTCTTATGTTAATTCCTGCGTTTTGGCTAATGAACCGAATACCGCATGCTCTCCCCATCTGAATTCTAGGCGCAAGAGGATTCACTTGAGTTCTTCCAGTTCCAAACCTGTAGTGGTTGGTACCTCGAATCTTTTTCGTGCGGCAGCACCCAGGAAAGTTTGTGGTTTGATCTTAGCAATTTTTCTCCCGATACTAGTGAATCACTATTGCTGACATTCTTTCAATCCACTCTGAATATTCAAGACTGTTACTGTAAGTATCTTCTTTCTAGTAGCAGATATTGCACTTTTAAAGTTGGATTGTAAGAGGCTGATGTGACCAAATTCCTCGATTCTGAGAAGTGGCCCGTTAACATTACTATTACAGACTTCGTGCATGTTAATTCCTGTGTTCTGGCTAATAAATGTCTGGCCAATACTGTATACTCTGGTCCTCTGAACTCTAGGCGCAACAGGCTTTACTTGAGCTCTTCCAGTTCCAAACCTGTAGTGGCACCTCAAATCTTCTTCGTGCTGCAGCACCCAGGAAACGTTCGTGGTTTCATCTTAGCAATTTGTCTCCCGAGACTAGTGAATCACTATTACTGGCATTCTTTCAATCCACCCTGATTATACAAGACTGTTACTTCTAGTAGTGTCTTCTTTCTAGTAGCAGGTATTGCTCTTTTAAGGTTGGATTGTATTAGGACGATTGTGCCAAATTCCTCGATCCTGAGAAGTGGCCCGTTAACATTACTATTAGAGACTTCGTAAATTTACCCAGGTCAAAATCTTTGCGGGAACGTGCTAATCCTGTTGTCAGTCCGAACTCGTCGTCTGCTGTTAACAAAGTAGCTGACAATATTTGCAACAACTCTCTTCCTTTTTTAGGAACAACCAATCTTTCTTGAACAATTTTAAATTCAACAATTTTAAATTCAGTGTCTATTATCAGAATGTTTGCGATTTCAACACGAAATTAGATTTAATTTATCCTGCAATGTGAGACCATGATTTCGATTTTGTCTGCTTCACTGCAACATGGCTGCACGCCAATGTCCTCAACAGTGAGTTGATGCCTCCATTTTTGCGAAATTTAGAAGCGATCTCAACTTCTTGACCACTGGTCTCTCCAGAGGTGTAGGACTTCTTATCGCTACCAATAACAAGCGTTTTAATTCGAAACTTGTTACATTACTGTAATTACTAAGTTATTCCATACTATTATACCATACTAAGTTATTCCATCCATTCCATACTATTGATATGGTTTCCTGCACCTGTTTGTTTGGCACTTCTGAAAGGCTGTTTGCATGCCCGCGCGAACTCTCGATCCAATATAGGACAATGTGGCAAGGACCGTTGGTTTAACCCAGGTTAGATTAGGTTTACAGTTTGCCTATAATTTATATTCCCCCCTATTGTAGATTGTAGATATGGTGGTAACGACTTGTACTGTGACCTTTATAGATTTATTATACCCCACCCTCCTTGACCAAGCGTTGGTGTTCCGCCCGATACCTCCATTTTGACTTTTGAGACATTTTTTGAGCACCTTGAAATCTTCCTTATTATTTACTTATGATAATATTGTCATAATTGGTGACGTTAATCTCTCTCAGAGGAACACAGTACCCATATTATCTTCTTCTATTAACAATCTCTCTGCAATCTCAAGCAATTAAATACTATCATGAATGCTAGTAATAATACGCTGGATTTAGTTTTTAACGAGATCAGTGCAAGTATTATTAAGGAGAAATGTCCGATTATCTCTGAGGATGTTCATCGCCCCGCCCTTGTGCCTTGGTTCTTGACTCTTAAAAGTCGTTGCAATATGCCACAGTTCATTACTAACGGTCAGAATTACATCAACCGTATTTCCAAGTCTTACAATTTCCGCCGAGCTGATTTTCCCTCTGTCTATCAGGTGTTATGCAGTAATGACTATTCTTTTATCAGTAACCCTATGTCTAAATGAGTTTTGCTCATTCGCTTTCTCTACCCTTGTTAGATTCGTTCCAATTCGATCTTCGTCTAATTCTACGTATTCATCTTGGTTTACAGCCTCAATTATTAAAGGTATCCGCAGGAAACAAGCTCCACTTCGTACTTTTAAAAAATCTAAAGACATGCAGGACTTCAACAGGTTTTAGTCTATCAGAGCTCAAGTTAAGGTCCAGATGCGCTTTGGACTTCAACAGGTTTAAGTCTATCAGAGCTTGAGTTAAGGTCCAGATACGCTTTGCTTTTTCTTACTTTATTAAATCTGCTGCCAATAGTATTTCCTCTGATCCTAAATGCTTCTGGTCCTTAATTTGTACAAAGAAGCGCCAAAACCGCATTCGTGCCCAACTGTTTTTGGATCAGTCCTCCTTTAGTTCCCCTCAAACAATTGCCGATGGATTTGCTCATTACTTTAAGGGTGTGTATAAACCTTCTTCTCTTGGAGTCAGCTGTTCAATTATCGATGGTTTACATCTTCCATTGGTCAATCTTGGAATAATTTTAGAAAATGATGTATTGCCGGCTATCAAACAGACTACGTTTAGCTTGACCTGTGGTGTTGACATGAACCCTGTATTCTTGATACGTGATGGTGCACCTTGCTTTGTAACTCTGCTTACCAAATTCTTTCTAAAAGCTTCAATTCTTTGCTCAATACTTTAAGGGTGTGTATAAACCTTCTTCTCTTGGATTCAACTGTTCAATTATCGATGGTTTAAATCTCCCATTGATCAATCTTAGATTAATTTCGGAAGATGATGTATTGTCGCCTATCAGACAGACTACGTGTAGCTTGACCAGTGGTGTTGACATGAACCCTGCATTCTTGATACGTGATGGTGCACCTTGCTTTGTAACTCTGCTTACCAAATTCTTTCTAAAAGCTTCAATTCTTTGCTCAATACTTTAAGGGTGTGTATAAACCTTCCTCTCTTGGAGTCAACTGTTCAATTATCGATGGTTTACATCTCCCATTGATCAATCTTAGATTCATTTCAGAAAATGATTTATTGTCGGCTATCAGACATACTATGTGTAGCTTGATCAGTGGTGTTGATATGATCCCTACATTCTTGATACGTGATTGTGCTCCTTGCTTTGTAACTCTGCTTACCAAACTCTTTAACATGATTATTTCTGAAAACTTCAATTCTTTGATCTATACTTTAAGGATGTGTATAAACCTTCCTTTCTTGAAGTGAACTGTTCAATTATCGATGGTTTAAATCTCCCATTGATCAATCTTTGATTAATTTCAGAAGATGATGTATTGTCGGTTATCAGACAGACTACGAGTAGCTTGACCAGTGGTGTTGACATGAACCCTGCATTCTTGATACGTGATTGGGCTCCTTGTTTTGCAACTCCAATAACCAAACTGTTTAACATTATTCTTTCTAAGAGCTCATTTCCTTCAATCTGGAAAACAACTAAGATCTGTCGTATTCACAAGTAGGATGCACTGTCTGATATTAAGAACCATCGGCCAATTTATATTATCTATAACTTTTCTAAAATCTTTGAAACCATTTTATACTCATCCATCTTTTCCGTATAAAACAACTTATTTCGCGAAACCAGCACGGCTTCATGAAAGGACGTTCTACTATGAGTGATCTAATTAATTTCGGTCAGTTTGCCACTGTTGCGCTCGATAATAGAGGACAGGTTAGGATAACTAAATGGAACTTTCACAGAAGAAATTAGTAACAAGGAAATTAACACGGAAAGCTGTGAAGAGTCTCTGGGTAAAGCATCTAGGAAAAGCACGCCACTCCTAAAGTGCGGAGAAGACTACAAGTTGTCCTACTGGTGGTCAGAAGACATGCAAAACCAAATTTCAGAAACAAAGCGTAAAATGAGGCGGTTCCAAAGCAGCATAGAAAGAAGTAGGGGATAGAGGGAAAAGACGGTCTGAATACAAACAAGCAAAGCGAACGCTCAAACCGTCAATATCAGAGGCAAAGAAAAAAAGCCTGGTCCAAATTATGCGACAGCCTTGAAACTGAGATCGTCGAAGAAGGATATAAAATCGTCAGATTCCAATTAAATGCACCAAACCCGAAGATCACACTACCGCTGCAGGAACGTGAAGCAGTTTTCGACCAACTTTTCATCACACGCGGGGAAGATTACCATCGATGGGATAGACCTCTCACCACTTCCTCAAACGTCAACGACCTCAATGAAACGAGGTGATAAGGGGATGTAAAATAATAAAGTTGGGCAAGTCTCCCGGCCCGGATGGAATACCGCCTGAAGCAGTAAAGGCAGTTATAGGCAGTAACACGGAATACTATGTAATCCTCGTTCAACTCCCTGCTGGAATCGAACCGGTTTCCCGATGCATGGAAACTCTCAAATTTGATCTTAGTTGAAAAACCTAGGAAAATAGTGGACGAGGCAGTTAAATATGTCTGGTCGATGTGCTGGCTAAGGTGTACGAAAATATTGTAAACCAGAGAATTCAGGAGGAAATTTAGAGGAACGGGGGTGTCCATAGTAATCAGTACGGATTTCGTAGAGGCAAAACCACAATTTGCACTGTGGAGCACGTCATCCGCAAAGCAGAGAAGGAAATGCGACAAGGCCAGTGGAGTACCCTTCTTCTTATTAACGTACAAAACGCCTTCAATTTTGCCCCTTGGCACATAATCCTATCCAAACTTCAGAAGAGTGGAGTTAGCCAGTACCTAATCAACACTGTACAATCATACTTCAGAAATCGCGTCATCCAGATAACATCCAAGATGATAAAGAAAATCCTGGGTGGTGCACCGCAAGATTCGGTCCTCGGCCTACCCTATGGAACGTGTTGTATGACGATGTCATGGCTGTGTATACGTAGGAGGAAGTCGAAGTTGTTTGCTACGCGGACGACCTGGCCGTATTGGCGTCTGCAAAAAATCCCGAAGAGCTGGTACTCAAGGTGAATGTAACGTTAAGTGACAGCTGGATGAAACGGAACGAATTGAAAGTGGCCGTGAATAAAACTGTGGTTATAGACCTAAATAGGAAAAATCTACCTCCTTTAAAGTTTACCATGGCAGGAGAAGATATCTATACCATGCGGCAAATAAAATATCTGGGCATGGTAATAGATATGGGGCCATTATTCGAGGGCATATCCACTGTGCTTGCGAGAAGGCGAAACGCACGATGAAGGCCCTAGGCAGCATACTGCCTAATATTATAGGTTCAGGACAACAGAAAAGGAAGTGCTTTACTAGCTAGTGATGTACGGGGCTCCGCTTTAGGTCGGGGTAGCAAGATTAATGGCCCTGAGAGTATGCAGTGCATACGGCACAACATCTAGTGTAGTGGTAGGCCTCGTAGCGTTACACCTCCTTGTCGAAGAAAGAAAGCGACTATATGACCTACACACGATAATAACAATAACAGACCGAATAGTACAGAGGGAAATGATTTACCAGAAGTGGCAGACAAAATGGGACCTCGCTAAAGCCCGCAGGATGATACCGGTCATCAAGAAATGGGTAGAGAGGAATCATGGCTTGGTAAATTTCTACATTATACAGGGCCTTACAGGACACGTAGTCTTCTGCTTCTACACGGAGAGAATCGGAAAGACGGGGAGTGCACAATGCCGATACTGTACAGAACAAGTAGATGATAATCCACAATACACAATATTCCATTGTGGGAATTGGGTTAACGAAAGGGACAATATAACCTGCGACTGCCATGTCCCCGGAAAGCATAATAGAGGAAATGATCGTGCACAAGTACAGCTGGGAAACTGTGAAGAATTTTGTAGAAGAAGTGATGCGGAAAAAGGCAAAAGATGAACTAGAAGAACAGAACAGAGAAAGAGGCGACACCTGAGAAAAGGATATTAAGACCAAATCTGTAGGACGTAAGGCTGAAAGGCGGGAACACTACAGGAGAGAAATAAAGAGGAGATGGTTTTAGTGGGTATGACTGCCTTCAAGGGCTGGTGAGCCCCACACTAACGAAATCGATACCATAGATGGGCGTGCGTAAAAGCATTTCCTCTCCTGTGTGAAAACAAAGGTTGACTGCATCTTTACCGACTTTGCCAAGACATTTGACTCTATTGATCATGCAATCATTGTTAGTAGGTTGAATTCTGTTGAAACTGTGAAATAACTTGCTGTCTTCATACCTTGATCGTGACCAGTCCAACTTGCATAGAGGATGCTCTTCCTGGAGTATTGTTGCCAACTCGGATGTCCCTCAGGGATCTAATCTAGGGCCTTTATTATTCAACTTGTTCATCAATGATCTTAGTCTTCACTGTGTCTCATTTATTCTTTGCTGATGATGTTCAAATTTATTTAGAAATAAAAGATCATAGTGACTGCTGTGTACCACAAGCTATAGTTCAGGTACTTATTGCCGAGGTGGTGCGATAATAAAAAGTTGATTCTTAATATTAGTAGTCACTTTCTCACGACTACTACATCCACTCTTGTACACCTACTCCTTACATAACTTCCCGTTAGATCGCTGTGACTCGATTAGGGACCTGGGCATACTATTTGATTCCAGGCCTTCCTCCACCAAACAGCTTCCCTTTACTAGGTTCTATCTTCATACTAGCTTCAGTTTCCAAGGTCTATGAAGCCCTTGGTTGTGTTATTAGAAACTGTCGGGGAATTGATAATACTTCAGCACTATCTATGCTGTATAACAGCTATGTAAGATCTATTCTTGAATACGGTTCTATAATATGGGACTCTCTTTTAAGTAAGTATGTAGCAGCTATGGAAGTGATCCAAAGATTTTTAAATATTTGTGGTTTAAGAAGTACCTCCTCCACCAACTCATGCTGAGCAGAGATCTTTGTTAACGGAGTTTATTTTATTATTATATATTCTTGGGTGGTATCCTCAGTAGATACTTATAGATCTAAAATAAATTTACTTATATGTTATGAGAATAAGATTCATCAATCATCAATGTTATAGATTGTCAATATTTGATTGAATGAGAAGTTATAAATGTGCTGCTGAAATCTACTAATTTAATTATTTGAACAAGATGCGAATGGAGCTGCTGTAACTTACATTGTTTCGTCAATCAATTGATAGATATATTGATTAATCAGACTCTCTTTAACACATCTATTTGTTATTTATAAACAATCTAAGAATAATTAAAACTTTGCTAAAACAAGAATTTCCTAAGCTTCGTTTACAACGAAAAAATTAAAAATGGTTTGTTTAATATACCTTTTTACGGTTAGTTTAGCGCATGCGCGTCCGGAATCTTTAAAAGGCTGAAATATGAAAGTTTCGGCCACATTTTGTTATTTTCACTGGTTATCCGTCAGAAAATTCGGGCACTTTTGACGTACATGGCGAAAATTGACGCATGCGCACAAAAAAAATCAACTATGAAAAAGTCTATTTAACTCCTTGACATACGAATAAAATACGCGTTGACGTGTCCATATACATGTGATCTTATCACATATACATGACGTATTAAAGACGTCGTCGTATGTCAAGGGGTTAATCTATTTTTGACATTTGTTTGGCACATCAATTCATTATTTGACTATATAAATGTCAATTATATAAATTTATAATGTTTTATTATTTAAATAAAAAATAGATTTTTCATTTTGGACGAAAATGCAATTTAACAATGTTTTAATAGATTTTGTCAGATTTTCCGTTGTTGATTATTTGACTAAAATGTCATCAATTTAATGGTCAAACTTTTAATGTCCATATAGTTTAAACTAGTTTAAATTTCGGCATTTGAATTTTGTCTGATTTATTAAATCTTAGCAATTTTCATTAATTTGTGAAAATTATCAGATCGATATATTTAAAAAAATCCTATATCAAATTGACATATATCGAAAATTTAATTGTCAAATTGATCTGTATCAAAAATTTAATTGTTGAATTGACAGACATAAACAATCAAATTGACATATCAAAAATGTCATTGTCAAATTGACTTTTTAAATCTTTGACATTTACGCTAACCTTAGATTTTAAAACTATAATTATCTAAAAATTCCTAAAATTAGCGACTAGTTACCACCTCCTGCTAAACCACCGCCCACTGCAACCTGGCTCCAAGCAAATGCAGTCTGTCATTGGTCCTAATATTGTACTTCCACCTCCAAAACCAAGAAACAAACCTCCTCAAATTGGTCTGATAGCGTTTCATTAAAAACTCTGACTGGTCCAATTCCCACTGCTCCTCTTCCTCCTCTGCCTCGTTGGATTCAACCAATATTCCTTCACCAGATCCGCTCCTTTCTCCCCAATCATAATCGTCGGCGCGTTGATATTCCCGTTGGTTATAGACGGCATGATTGAGGCGTCAATAACCCTTAATCCAGCAACCCCGTAAACCCGCAAACTTGGATCCACGACGGCCATAGGATCGGACTTCGGCCCCATTTTCGCTGTGCAAGAATAATGGTAGATGGAGAGGGTGTATTGCCGCACAGCGCAATCCCAGTAATCGTCTGTGAAGAGTGGAAGGTGCTTACAGTTCGGCAGAGGTGTGCGGTGGAGACGAGCTCCAAATCTCTTCATAGCGTAGGTTTCTCCTAAGGCTACAGCCGCTTTAACACCTTCGCGAAGCACCCCGACATCATCTGGATGCGTGAGGTAATTGTGGTAGAGGAGAGGATACTCAAACGGATCTTTAGATTTGAGTTTGATAAGCCCTGTCGATTTCGGTCGAAGCATCATGGGAAAAATCCCAAACTGATCTGCGTAATTGATCGATTCGAAAACTTCTTTGTAAAACGCATCGTCCAATCCATGCGCGTGTTTAACCTGCGTTCCTCCATCCCCACTCGTAGACGTTGATAACATCATGAACTCCATATCAGGCCAATCGTCCGATTGATTGGCGTATTTCGTGTTTATAAATCCAACCGTTTCGATTCCAACGCTCGACGTCAATGGCCCATCCTCCTTCAACGCGTACCTCAAAGCCGTATTAGCATTGATCAATCTGTTTATGAGCAACGAAATCGGTTCGTCGATCAAGAACGAAATTCCACCAACAGCTATATGATCCTGCAAATTCGTCCCAACCCCCGGCGAATCATGAATCACCTTCACCCCTACCTGCTCCAAATCCTTCCTCGGACCAATCCCACTCAACATCAACAAGTGAGGACTGTTTATAGCCCCAGCGGATAAAATCACCTCCTTCCTCGCCTTCACCGTAAACGTTTTCCCACCCTTAATAAACTCAACTCCCTCAGTTTGGCGAGTATCTGGATCAATTATGATTTTCGTCACGTGTGAAAGAATCGAAATGTGAAGATTTTTACGAAGTCTAATTGGACGCAAGAAAGCTTTTGCTGTACTACACCTCGCTCCTCTTCTCATGGTGTATTGGTATAAGGCAAAACCGGTTTGCTTATCTCCATTAACATCGCGAATCTCATAACCCATCTCTTGTCCAGCCTGAAGAAAAGCTATACCTAATGGTGTATTGTAAGGGTTATCTTGAACGGTCAATAATCCTCCTAAAAAAAAAAATGAAAAATTAAATTTGGGGGAAGAAATTTAGCTTGGTGTTTATTTTACCTGTGGCATGGTTTCTGGTGTCTTTAGCTAAATACGGGTTCCTTTGATCTTCGCTTTTCTTGAAATATGGTAAGACGTCTTCGTAGCTCCAGCCTGGATTGCCATAAGCCGCCCAGCGGTCGAAATCTCTTCGGTTTCCTCTGATGTAAAGCATTGTATTTAGAACGCTCGATCCGCCCAGGACCTTTCCTCTGGTCCAACTGCAACGTTTGTCTTTCATTGCTTGGCATGCGGAATCTTGAGGCTGCGTCCTACAAAAAAATACGATGATTTATTGATGCCAATTGATGGTTTATGAGTTATATAATTGACTACGTGGTCTGTTAGAAAAGTATCCGACCTTATTTTTAATTTTGAAAACCAGATGGATTTGAATCAAGCGCGCTTGCATGAGCCGAGCTTGAGCCTTCGTGCGCATGCGTGAATTTTTTCCCGCCTGTAGATAGCGTCAGTTGCTGTCGAGCAGTGTTCGAGTGACGTAGTGTGTAGTGCTCTCGTCGGTTCTTCAATGCAAGTAAAATGACGCAACGACTGGAGCAGCGATACTGCATCAAATTTTACCAGAAACTGGGCGACAAGCAGATGGAAACCATTCTGAAGGTTCAGACGGCTTTTGGTGACGATGCTATGCTCATTACACATATTAAGGAGTGGTACAACCGGTTTAAAGGCGGTTATACATCGGTGGAAAGCCAGCAACGCTCTGGTCGGCCATCAACATGCCGAAATGACCATGTCATTGCCAAAGTGAAAGCTGTGGTGATGCGGGACCGTCGTGTGACTCTCCGAGAAATTGCGACTGGAGGTGTGGTCATCAGGAAATTGGCGACTCCATCACGACAATGCTCCAGCACATTCTTTGCACTAACAATTTTTTGGCACCTCTGGTTCGACAGGCTCCTTACAGTCCTGATATAGCCCCCTGCGACTTCTGGCTATTCCCCAAAGTCAAGAGACCATTGAAAGGAACGCGATTTCAGACAAGGGAGGACATTATGGCCGCAACGACAGCCGAACTAAAGTCGATTCCGAAAGAGGCTTTTTCGGAATGCTTCCAGCTATGGCGGTACCGCTGGGAGAAGTGTGTGGAGTCCCAAGAAAACTACTTTGAGGGTGATTAGGTTTCCAACGCTCCAGGTACGCCAGTTTTTTTTACCAAGTAAAGGTCGGATACTTTTCTAACAGACCACATATTTTAGGTATTTTCTCGCAACTCTCACTAAGACTTAGATATCTAAATAAGCTCTCACTAAAACTTAGATATTTCAAAAACTACGCAAATTACGATAAAACTAATTACACTCGCTTAATTCTGATTTAATTCTCCTTAAACTAGTTATAGCGGCGATTATTTGTCTTAATTAACAATTAAATTACCGACGTTGTAAGTAGAAACCGCATTTAACTACAGTTAAGCAACTTTTGACAATGGTTGTTCGGAGACATCTGACTAAATCTTGAATATCTCGGGAACTAGACTAAGCAGATCCACTTAGTTTCCACTAGTCTATTCCGGATAAAATTCTGTAAGACCTAGTTAAAATCCTAAAGCAAAATCTTAATTATCAAGTAAACTACATGTGTTGAAAGTTGGAACTTAATTTGCACATTATTTCCTTGTTTTTAGAAAAAAATTCTGTGATAACTGTCAATTTTGATGGAAATAACTGTCAATTTTGACGTCAATAAAAATTTTCAAATGTCAATATTAACAGAAACTTTCAAATTAGACGGAAACAATTGTCATTTTTGACAGTAAATGTAATGTTTGACAGTCACAAACTCTGTCACTTTTCACAGGAACCGTCACATTTGACAAGCAAAACTGTCCCAAAGCAAAATCTTAATTATCAAATAAACTACATGCGTTTGAAGTTGGAACTTAATTTGCACATTGTTTCCTTGTTTTTATAAAAAAAAATACTGTCAGAACTGTCAATTTTGATGAAAATAACCGTCAATTTTGACGTAAATAACAATTGTCAAATGTCATTATTAACAGAAACTATCAAATTAGACGGAAACAATTGTCATTTTTGACAGTAAATGTAATGTTTGACAATCACAAATTTTGTCACTTTTCACAGGAAACGTCATATTTGACAAGCAAAACTGTCCCAAATCAAAATCTTAATTATCAAATAAACTACATGCGTTTGAAGTTGGAACTTAATTTGAACATTGTTTCCTTGTTTTTAGAATAAAAAATACTGTCATATCTGTCAATTTTGATGGAAATAACTGTCAATTTTGACGTAAATAACAATTGTCAAATGTCATTATTAACAGAAAATATCAAACTAGACGGTAACAATTGTCATTTTTGACAGTAAATGTAATGTTTGACAATCACAAACTCTGTCACTTTTCACAGGAACCGTCATATTTGACAAGCAAAACTGTCCCAAGGCAAATTCTTAATTATCAAGTAAACTACATGCGTTTGAAGTTGGAACTTAATTTGCACATTGTTTCCTTGTTTTTAGAAAAAAAAATTACTGTCTTATCTGTCAATTTTGATGGAAATAACTGTCAATTTTGACGTAAATAACAATTGTCAAATGTCATTATTATCAGAAACTATCAAATTAGATGGAAACAATTATCATTTTTGACAGTAAATGTAATGTTTGACAATCACAAACTCTGTCACTTTTCAAAGGAACCGTCATATTTGACAAGTAAAACTGTCCCAAAGCAAAATCTTAATTATCAAGTAAACTACATGCGTTTGAAGTTGGGACTAATTTACACATTGTTTCCTTGTTTTTAGAAAAAAAATTACTGTCATATCTGTCAATTTTGATGGAAATAACCGTCAATTTTGACGTAAATAACAATTGTCAAATGTCATTATTAAGAGAAACTATCAAATTAGGCGTAAACAATTGTCATTTTTGACAGCAAATTTAATGTTTGACAATCATAAACTCTGTCACTTTTCACAGGAACCTTCATAATTGACAAGCAAAACTGTCCCAAAGGAAAATCTTAATTATCAAGTAAACTACATGCGTTTGAAGTTGGAACTTAATTTGCACATTGTTTCCTTGTTTTTAGAAAAAAATTTACTGTCATAACTGTCAATTTTGATGGAAATAACTGTCAATTTTGACGTAAATAACAATTGTCAAATGTCATTATTTACAGAAACTATCAAATTAGACGGAAACAATTGTCATTTTTGACAGCAAATTTAATGTTTGACAATCACAAACTCTGTCACTTTTCACAGGAACCGTCATATTTGACAAGCAAAACTGTCCCAAAGCAAAATCTTAATTATAAAGTAAACTACATGCGTTTGAAGTTGGAACCTAATCTGCACACTGTTTCCTTGTTTTTATAAAAAAAATTACTGTCATAACTGTCAATTTTGATGGAAATATCTGTCAATTTTGACGTAAATAACAATTGTCAAATGTCATTATTAACAGAAACTTTCAAATTAGACGGAAACAATTGTCATTTTTGACAGTAAATGTAATGTTTGACAATTACAAACTCTGTCACTTTTCACAAGAACCGTCATAGTTGTTGAGCAAAACTGTTTCAAAGCAAAATCTTAATTATCAAGTAAACTACATGCGTTTGAAGCTGGAACTTAATTTGCACATTGTTTCCTGGTTTTTAGAAAAAAAAATACTCTTATAACTGTCAATTTTGATGGAAATAACTGTCAATTTTGACATAAATAACAATTGTCTAATGTCATTATTAACAGAAACTATCAAATTAGACGGAAACAATTGTCATTTTTGACAGTAAATGTAATGTTTGAGAATCACAAACTCTGTCACTTTTCAAAGGAACCGCCATATTTGAAAAGCAAAACTGTCCCAAAACAAAATCTTATTTATCAAGTAAACTATATGCGTTTGAAGTTGGAATTTAATTTGCATATTGTTTCCTGGTTTAAAAAAAAATACTGTTATAACTGTCAATTTTGATGGAAATAACTGTCAATTTTGACGTAAATAACAATTGTCAAATGTTATTATTAACGGAAACTATCAAATTAGACGAAAACGATTGTCTTTTTGACAGCAAATGTAATGTTTGACAATCACAAACTCTGTCACTTTTCTCAGGAACCGTCATATTTGACAAGCAAAAGTGTCCCAAAGCAAAATCTTTATTATCAAGTAAACTACATGCGTTTGAAATTGGAACTTAAGTTGCACATTATTTCCTTGTTTTTAGAAAAAAAGTTACTGTCATATCTGTCAATTTTGATGGAAATAACTGTCAATTTTGACGTTATTAGTATTTGTCAAATGTCGTTATTAACAGAAACTATTAAATTAGTTGGAAATAATTGTCATTTTTGACAGTAAATGTAATGTTTGACAATCACAAACCCTGTCACTTTTCATAGGAACCGTCATATTTGACAAGCAAAAGTGTCCCAAAGCAAAATCTTTATTATCAAGTAAACTACATGCGTTTGAAGTTGGAACTTAATTTGCACATTGTTTCCTTGTTTTTAGAAAAAAAAATACTGTCATATCTGTCAATTTTGATGGAAATAACTGTCAATTTTGACGTAAATAACAATTGTCAAATGTCATTATTAACAGAAAATATCAAGCTAGACGGTAACAATTGTCATTTTTGACAGTAAAAGTAATGTTTGACAATCACAAACTCTGTCACTGTTCACAGGAACCGTCATATTTGACAAGCAAACTGTCTCAAAGCAAAATCTTAATTATCAAATAAACTACATGCGTTTGAAGTTGTAACTTAATTTGCACATTGTTTCCTTGTTTTTAGAAAAAAAATTATTGTCATAACTGTCAATTTTTATGGAAATAACTGTCAATTTTGACGTAAATAACAATTGTCAAATGTCATTATTTACAGAAACTATCAAATTATACGGATACAATTGTAATTTTTGACAGTAAATGTAATGTTTTAGAATCACAAATTCTGTCATTTTTCACAGAAACCGTCATATTTAACAAGTAAAACTGTCCCAAAGCAAAATCTTAATTATCAATTAAACTACATGCGTTTGAAGTTGGAACTTAATTTGGCCATTGTTTCCTTGTTTTTAGAAAAAAAATTACTGTCATAACTGTCAATTTTGATGGAAATAACTGTCAATTTTGACGTAAATAACAATTGCCAAATGTCATTATTAACAGAAACTATCAAATCAGACGGAAACAATTGTCATTTTTGACAGTAAATGTAATTTTTGACAATTTAAAACTCTGTTGCTTTTCACAGGAACGGTCATATTTGACAAGCAAAACTGTGCCAAAGCAAAATCTTATTTATCAAGAAAACTACATGCATTTGAAGTTGGAACTTAATTTGGCCATTGTTTCCTTGTTTTTAGAAAAAAAATTACTGTCATAACTTTCAATTTTGATGGAAATAACTGTCAATTTTGACGTAAATAACAATTGCCAAATGTCATTATTAACAGAAACTATCAAATCAGACGGAAACAATTGTCATTTTTGACAGTAAATGTAATTTTTGACAATCACAAACTCTGTTGCTTTTCACAGGAACCGTCATATTTGACAAGCAAAACTGTGCCAAAGCAAAATCTTATTTATCAAGAAAACTACATGCATTTGAAGTTGGAACTTAATTTGGCCATTGTTTCCTTGTTTTTAGAAAAAAAATTACTGTCATAACTGTCAATTTTGACGTAAATAACAATTGTCAAATGTCATTATTAACAGAAACTATCAAACTAGACGGAAACAATTGTCATTTTTGACAGAAAATGTAATGTTTGACAATCACAAACTCTGTCACTTTTGACAGGAACCGTCATATTTGACAAGCAAAACTCTCCCAAAGCAAAATCTTAATTATCAAGTAAACTACGTGCGTTTCAAGTTGGAACTTAATTTACAATTGTTTCCTTGTTTTTAAAAAAAAAGTTACTGTCATAACTGTCAATTTTGATTGAAATAACTGTCAATTTTGATGTAAATAACAATTGTCAAATGTCATTATAAACAGAAACTTTCAAATTAGACGGAAACAATTGTGATTTTTGACAGTAAATGTAATGTTTGACAATCACAAACTCTGTCACTTTTCACAGGAACCGTCTTATTTGACAAGCAACACTGTCCTAAAGCAAAATCTTAATTACCAAGCAAACTACATGCGTTTGAAGTTGGAACTTAATTTTCGTATTGTTTCCTCGTTTTTAGAAAAAAAATTTACTGTCATAACTTTCAATTTTGATGGAAATAACTGTCAATTTTAACGTAAATAACAATTGTCAAATGTCATTATTAACAGAAACTATCAAATTAGACGGAAACAATTGTCATTTTTGACAGCAAATGTAATGTTTGACAATCACAAACTCTGTCACTTTTCACAGAGCCCGTCATATTTGACAAGGAAAACTGTCCCAAAACAAAACTTAATTATCAAGTAAACTACATGCGTTTGAAGTTGGAATTTAATTTGCATATTGTTTCCTGCTTTTTAGAAAAAAAATTACTGCCATAACTGTCAATTTTGATGGAAATAACTGTCAATTTTGACGTAAATAACAATTGTCAAATGTCATTATTAACTGAGACTTTCAAATTAGACGGAAACAATTGTCATTTTTGACAGTAAATGTAATGTTTGACAATCACAAACTCTGTCACTTTTCAAAGGAACCGTCATATTTGACAAACAAAACTTTCCCAAAGCAAAATCTTAATTTTCAAGTAAAATACATGCGTTTGAAGTTGGAACTTAATTTGCACATTGTTTCCTTGTTTTTAGAAAAAAAATTACTGTCGTATCTGTCAATTTTGATGGAAATAACTGTCAATTTTGACGTAAATAACAATTGTCAAATGTCATTATTAACAAAAACTATCAAATTAGACGGAAACAATTGTCATTTTTAACAGCAAATGTAATGTTTGACAACCATAAACTTTGTCACTTTTCACAGGAACCGTCATGTTTGACAAGCAAACTGTTTCGTAGCAAAATCTTAATTATCAAGTAAACTACATGCGTTTTAAGTTGGAACTTAATTTGCTCATTGTTTCTTGGTTTTTAGAAAAAAATTACTGTCATAACTGTGAATTTTGATGGAAATAACTGTCAATTTTGACGTAAATAACAATTGTCAAATGTCATTATTAACAGAAACTATCAAATTAGACGGAAACAATTGTCATTTTTGACAGTAAATGTAATGTTTGACAATCACAAACTCTGTCACTTTTCACAGGAACCGTCATATTTGACAAGCAAAACTGTCCGAAAGAAAAATCTTAATTATCAAGTAAACTACATGCGTTTGAAGTTGGAACTTAATTTGACCATTGTGTTTAGAAAAAAAATTACTGTCATAATTGTCAATTTTGATGGAAATAACTGTCAATTTTGACATAAATAACAATTGTCAAATGTCATTATTAAGAGAAACTATCAAATTAGGCGTAAACAATTGTCTTTTTGACAGCAAATGTAAGTTTGACCATCACATACTCTGTCACTTTTCACAGGAACCGTCATATTTGACAAGCAAACCTGTCCAAAAGCAAAATCTTAATTATCAAGTAAACTACATGCGTTTGAAATTGGAACCTAATTTGCACATTGTTTCCTTGTTTTTAGAAAAAAGATTACTGTCATATCTGTCAATTTTGATGGAAATAACTGTCAATTTTGACGTAAATAACAATTGTCAAATGTCACATAAATGTCATTATTAACAGAAACTATTAAATTAGACGGAAACAATTATCATTTTTGGCAGCAAATGTAAAATTTGACAATCACAAACTCTGTCACTTTCGAATGAAACTAGTGATTTTTCGTCGAATTTTGGGGGTTTTGGCGCTGAAAAAGCACCGTTTCGATAAGAACTGATTAGAGAAATTAAAAAAAAAATGATCTCTTATTTTGATCTAAATTTCTAAATCAAAGTTTTTACAAGGTAGAAAGTTTACTAACCTGTAACCCCAATCTACTCGACTCTTATGCAGGTACAAACTCAAAATCGGAACGTCAGTGACTTCAGTCTCGTGTCCTCCGGCTTCTATCAGCAAAATCTTCCAGTCTGCAACCTCGCTGAGCCTATTAGCCATAACAGCCCCAGCCGATCCTCCTCCAACGATAATAAAATCATACTCAGCGTCAACTTTATCAACAGCCGCTGGCCGATTTTCCGGATCAAACTGATCGTAGTGGAAGTAGGCAAAGGAAGCGACGAGGAATGGCAGGACGGTAACTTTGCCGATACCGATCAAGGCTGTGGCAGCTTTGATAGCTGTCACAATTGCTGTCACTATAGCCATAGTTTTTCAAAAAAAATTGTAGTTTTGTCAAAATTGTTTGGGCGTTATCAAAATTCTTCAGGTGCACTTTTTATTCTAGATATAGTCTTGATTTGTATTGATTTTACTTGATTTTGTGATTTTGATAGCTTTGATCAAAATTCTGGATGTGGTGTCAAAATGTTCTAGGTGCTGTTCAAAATGTTCTGGGTGTGTCAAAACCTTGTTTAGGCTTGATTTCGTGCACTTTGTTTTTTCTATTTTGTAAGAATAAAAGACGCAATATAGATCGTTTCGAAGATGATATAAACGGTGAACAGATTGATCGCGACGCACAAGATTCTATGGTTTGGAACTAATACGATCATTGCAATCATTTACTCAACTAACTGTTAAATTCACTTGCACTACAACCAAACACAGAAAGCACAATCGATTTCCTGCTTCGATTTCCTTCCAATCCAACTTGTTTTTCCTTTCTTAAACGGACAAAATTCTCGTGAACTTCTCGAACGCGGTTTGCGAGTGAACTATGAGCAGCTTGATTTCCTGACACACGTCTTTGACCAAGACTCCGAATCCAGTTTCCATTTCAAGCTTGCCTCATTTCCTCCAAGGAAACAGAAAGCAAATTTGCTCTAATCGACAAACGCGCACCTATTTCGACACTTTCAACTACAACAGCGGTTTCACTTTTCTCACCTGCTTGATTTAGATTTGTTAAACAGAAGATTAGTTTACTAAAACTTAAAGAAAATAGTTTTCACGTTGACTAAATATGAAGGTGCTCTAAAGTTCGCAGACTAGTTATCGAAATCTAGAACAAGCTACAAGACTAGAATGTTTGTTTATATACTAGATTATTCTGAATAATGAATATGTTTGCTAGATTATTCGTTAATTCGTGATTTGCTAGATTATTCGTTTTAATCTAGTTATAGACTAGATACATCTTCCTGGATATTTCAGATAAAAACTTGTAATTTTGATTTCTTCCTTCCAATTTTTATATTTCCTTGACGGTTTTTTGAATTTTTTAATGGAGAATAGAAAAGTTATTGGCAAACTCTGTTCTGAATTTTCTTTTGTTTTTGTTTGAATGGATGTGTTGAAATTAACCTTCGAAACTTTCTCCACACTCTTTTAATGTATTTTCTGCGGTCAGTTGACTCGTGGAAACCTGCAACAAAATTAGTATTAGAAATAAATTATTAATTAGACTCATTATATAAGGCTATCGACCAATAAGTTTCCGTGTATTATGTTGTAATAATAACTGTTTTTCTTTGGTTTCAGGTTCGTGGAAATTTTCTATAACAGCAGTAGATAACGGTCTTAAAATGGTAAAGTTTATAAATTTATCTAATAATTGTATGCACAATTTAGGATATTACAAATGTGAACATTTTTTTCAATGCAAACATTTCATATGTGCTAAATAATATTTTCGTTGAAAAATTTCGCTCGGAAATTATTTTCGTTTTTTTTTTCATTGTTATATTTTTAATCTGACAACTTCACTCTAAACTATATCGTCAATGTATATTTTGACAGGTGACATTAACCCCTTGACATACGAATAAAATGACGTTGACGTGTCCATATGAGTAGATAAACTATAAGAGTTCTGGACCAAAGTCCCATAAGGATTTACACAGGGGTCTAAAATTACTTTTTGTAACCAGATTCCACTTTTTGTAACCAGATAATTAAGGGCTCGTTAGGTTGGTATCACTTTTTGTAACCAGATTCCACTTTTTGTAACCAGATAATCAAGGGTTCGTTAGGTTGGTATCACTTTTTGTAACCAGATAATCAAGGGTCCGTTTAGGTTGGTATTACCCCTTAATCACACTTGATATCCGACAAGACTAGAGAGAGAAGACTAGACGGATAAGACTAGACGGACTAGACTAGACGGACTAGACTAGACGGACTAGACTAAACCATTTGATGAGAAAAATAAAATCTGGTGTCAGAACGGCTCTAGGATGTGTCCTAAAGGAGATACCGCCGGACCCCCACCTCCCAGTAGATGACGTCATCCGCCGCGGTAGATATCGCTAAACTAATTATCTCGATGCTGATTGACCGATTAACAAATAATTAATTACGGTTGGCCTTATGCTTCAATTTATATGTAATGAATAAGACTAGATAGACAAGACTAGATAGACAAGACAAGAATAGAGAGACGAGACTAGACAGACTAGATTAGACAGACAAGGGGGGAAAATTCAAAATGAGTTGCGGGGGGTAGCGGGGAAACGAGTATACAAAATTGACTGCAAACATATTACAGCTTGATTCAATGAGATTATAGGATTTAGACCGGACTAGACTAAACAGCCAAGACTAGACAGACTACATATTTCCTGTGATATTTATCCAAATAATTTCCTATGTGTAAGTGAAATTTCTTAAACTTGTCTGTAAACGTATGTGAATCTAATTAATTTCTCGGAATCAATCTCGGGTCTAGTCTGGCACTAATAACAATTTGCCCGTCTCAACCTGTCTGTGGACACGCGCAATATCGCCGAACTTCTAACGGTTTTTTTTCTTATCTGCTCTACGCGAGAGCGTGAGGCTAATAAATTATGTCGGTCTAATCTAGTCAGACGAGACTAGACAGACAAGACTAGACAGACAAGATTAGACAGACAAGACTAGACAGACAAGACTAGACAGACAAGACTAGACAGACAAGATTAGACAGACAAGACTAGACAGACAAGAGTAGACAGACAAGACTAGACAGAAAAGACTAGACAGACAAGACTAGACAGACAAAACTAGACGGACAAGACTAGACGGACAAGACTAGACAGACAAGACTAGACAGACAATACTAGACAGACAAGACTAGACAGACAAGACTAGACAGACAAGACTAGACAGACAAGACTAGACAGACAAGACTAGACAGACAAGACTAGACAGACAAGACTAGACAGACAAGACTAGACAGACAAGACTAGACAGACAAGACTAGACAGACAAGACTAGACAGACAAGACTAGACAGACAAGACTAGACAGACAATTTCCGTAGTGTCCGAGTTTCCGTAGATAACCTCTGCCTTCTTACATTTCCTATTCTTTTTCCTTGTTCTTTGGACTTCCCATATTTTGTTTTTTATATTTATATTCGAATCCGTATCAGAGTTTTTTTTTTCTGGCGTCATTTTTTCTCTCTTCAGATACAATATTATTATCGTTTTCACCTTGTCTGTTCTCGGGCCTTCTACCTGTCTCATCGCCGTATTTTTTCCTGGCCATGATATTTGGTGTTTGTGAACTTAAATGGAGTTCTTTGTTCACTGTGATTTGCAGCAATCATGTGTCCTTTGCTTTTTGACGGTCGTGAGCCTTCCGCTCAGCTGTTCCGTCGTCTTGTTGTTTGTTTCTGTGTTTTTTTTTTTTTTTTTTTTTTTTTTTTTTTTTGGTGACTTGCAGCAAATTATGTTTTCCTTATAGAGCATCATCCCGGGCGATATGGCCCGGTGTTTCTTTTTTTTACCAGTGCCATCTAGTTTTGCGCTGGATTACTAAACGAGTAACGAGCCGTCATTGAACTTAAAGGGGAAGAGAAATCGAGGTTTTTTGTAATCTTTTTTAATATTTAAATATTATTCACCGATTGGAAATCTCCCACAACCGATTTGCAAAACAATTTTTGGGGAATTTTTTAAAAATAATTTTGGCGAGCTGCCGCCTCCGGGGGCGGCTGTGCGAATTATTCCAAGTTTTTCACTTTTGCACACACAACTAGGACATTTTTCGTCGTACGGACATGGTTCCGGCGCCGGTTCGTCCGGAACGTCGCCGTCCATCCGACTGTCACCTCACTTTTCGACATTTTTACTTAAAATTTTTGACACGTGCGAAAAACACATTTTCTTTCAAAAAAATCTTGTCTTGTTGGACTCCTAAATGACGCGATCCGGAAGCGTTATCGAAAATCGCCGTGCGTGGGGTCGCTCGTCTATTCTTTGGCTACAATAACCCTTTTCGTAAGAGGACCCGGATTCGCAGGAAAATGTGAGTTACGTCGCCGACAAAAGTCGCGCAGCAACAAGAGTAGTTTTGGAGGACGCGCCTCGTAGTATTCCACCGGAATTCTTTCGTGAATTTCATTTTCCTCGTGCATCTACCGTGCCGTGACCTCCGTGGTGGTAATTTTGAAAAAGTTTTAAATTGGTAAAAGCGGGTAGTAATTTTTGTAATACAAACTTTTGGGGTCCGTGTGGGGAAGCGTACGGCCTGAATTGCCAGGTCATGACGGAATTTCGATCAATTCTGAGATGACTGACGTATGGCGTTTCCCGAATTTCACCTGGCGGACCGCACTACGTGGGTTTTTGAAAAGGTCAAATTTGGTTTTTCAAAAGGTCAAAACTGGTTTAACCGCCGTCTTCGTTGCTTCAATTGCGAATGTCCGTCCGCAAGCTGCGCATCACCAGGTTTGGTCCTCCGTCCTGCCGCGCCACACCCCAAAGGGTCAACCCCTATTGGTGAGATTTCTGCAGAAATGTGTCAGCGTGCAACGCTTTCATTGTTGCTTCGATGAAAGGCCGAAATCGGAAGTGGATGTAATTTTTAAGTATTAATTATTAGTTAGGGTTAAGCATTTAACTTAATTAACTTATTAAGCGAATGCACTTTTACTCTATTAAATTAAAAAATTTACTATTAAATTAAATTTACTCTATAATATTGAACAAATAAATTTGTGTCCAACTTATTTTGTTTCTTGATAATTGTAGTTTAAAATCAAGACACTCTTAAAGTATCACCCGTTATAGCAAGCATTCTAAACAAAAGAATTTGCGGAATTCCAATTAATGATATCTACGAAGGAAATATTTGTGTGTTTCGGATTTCTTCCTTTCTACTTTCTCAGTTTCGCAATTTCTGTGTGTGGTGAGTGCACACATACTAAATAGATTTTGAAATAACGATGTTGAAGCTGGAGGCAACGTGTTTATACAATTTGGAATAGAAATTTTTGGCGCATAAATGCGTTTCACATCGCTTGCATAAACAATTTCTCGTCATGATCTGGACAAGACTTGTTTTTATTGACAGTGAGACAAAAAAGATCGATTTTGCAAAACTTCTATTTAGTTTTGGGAAGGTGACACATATCGCACATCCAACAGAAAAGTGACACAAGTGCGAATTACTGATTTCTGAGAACAACTGTTTATCCACCATCTTTCTGTTGAAAATCTGCTTAGATGAATAAAGACACTTCCGCTTTCTGGCGGACAATAATTTAATTGAACAAAAAATCGACTTTATAATACTAATAACAACATCCTAGATACCCAATTTTCCACCCCAATTTTTATTTACAAAAAATGACGATTTTTCATCCGCCATTTCGCACTTGTGCCACTTTTCTGTTGCAGGTGCGATATATTATTTTCTTTGTACATTCAAATTGTCGGCACCTTACAGATTCATCTATAAACTCTGTAGTTTAATCCAGTCTTAATCTATGTGGAAATTAGCGCATGACTAGCTTAATCCTCCATGGAAAATTGGTGGATTAAGCTAGTCCCGCGCTAATATCTTCATCGAGAGATTAAGATTGCATTATGAGCTGTAAATCTTACTCTTAAATTAAAGCTATAAAAACTAGTTTTGACACAATGACAAGACATTGATGGTTAAACTAGGCTTGTTCTAATTCACACAGAACATATTATACTTTGTAATCAAAATAAATAAATTGAACAAAACTAGTTAGATTTAGAAATATTTATAAACCATATAATAATAGAAATATTTAAAGATATTTTTTATTGCTCATGCGCGCGAAGTACTTCCCGACGCACGTTTTTGAATACGAAAAATGCCACTTCGCATTGTCTTTCAACATAACCTGGGTAACGCACGCAAATATTCAAGATCGCTAGGTTACATTAAAAAACAAATAAATACCTTAAAATAGAATAAACACAATCAAGACCTCGACATTAAAAAAGTGACGTGAAAGTGACAGAATTTTTTTTGCTATTAAAATTAAAATTAATGAGAACGTTTTAAAATGAGTGTAAATTCTATGGTGATACCGGAGACTGATGTGGGTTCTTATGACGAATCCACATCACCGCAGACAATTTAAGAAGCAAATGCTTCCTTTTTGATTCTATTTTTTTTTTGATGGCCCTTGGATCCCAAACTTTTAAGATATGTCCCCGCGTATGAGTAATAAAAAATATTATCTGCAACACAGGCGATATCGTCAATTGTCCCCTCCAGCTAATGTGCGCACTCACTTCATTCGTGGGCCAAATTTCGCTCTCGTGACCATTTGACAACTTACTGCCCTAGCTGCAAAATATACTATTAGCACCAGCACCTTATTTTGCAGCCTCGGTAACATATTTACATGACTGTTTTAAGCCACACCTCAGGCAATTATTCCATAACTAATGTATCTGTGTAAAAGCGCATACTTAATAGATTTCCACGAGGATATTTTTATTCACAAACCTAGAGAGTTTAGCAGAGACATAGGTTAGATATTTATTTTTTATATGATTGTTAATCATTGTTACATTAATTTCACGTTTGATCAAACATATACAAGTACTCCTCATTGAAGGACTGAGTTGCGTTCCTTTGCCTAGTACAGGGGTGGTGGAACCTTTTTCCGGCCGCGTGCCATTTTTTTCAATTCTCACGTTTTGAAATGCTGGCGTGACAGGTCTTAAAAGTAGACCAATGTGATAGTGAAAATCAGTTACCGTATTAGCGTGTTTTATGCGCCTTTTGAAATTACGGGCAAACCAATCGACGGATTTTGATAAAACGTGGTACCATTTGATATTCTTACGAGATCTCACAAATTCCCAAATTCCAAAATTGTAGCTTTATAAATGCGGCTTTCGTGAATTTTTGAAATTTTCAAATTTTGTGGCGTCTTTTGCAATTACGGACAAACCAATCGACGGATTTTGATGAAACTTGGTATGAATTGATAATCTTTCAAGATATTACAAATTACCAAATTTGAAAATTGAAACGTTGTAAATACGGCTTTGATGAAATTTTGATTTTTTTGCGCCTTTTGCAATTACACACAAACCAATTTACTGATTTTCATGAAACTTGGCATAATTTGATATTCTTGAGCAATCTCACAAATTACCAAATATCAAAATTGTAGCTTTGTAAATACGGCTTTTGTGAATTTTGGAAATTTTTGTGTGCCTTTTGCAATTACAGGCAAACCAATCGACGGATTTTGATGAAACGTGATATGATTTGATATTCTTGCGAGATCTCACAAATTCCCAAATTTCAAAATTGTAGCTTTGTAAATACGGGTTTTGTGAATTTTTGAAGTTTGTACATTTTTGTACGCCTTTTGCAGTTATATACAAACCAATGGACGGATTTTGATGAAACTTCGTATAATTTGATATTCTTGCGAAATCTCACAAATTACCAAATTTCAAAATTGTAGCTTTGTAAATACGGGTTTTGTGAATTTTTGAAGTTTGTACATTTTTGTACGCCTTTTGCAGTTATATACAAACCAATGGACGGATTCTGATGAAACTTCGTATAATTTGATATTCTTGCGAAATCTCACAAATTACCAAATTTCAAAATTGTAGCTTTGTAAATACGGGTTTTGTGAATTTTTGAAGTTTGTACATTTTTGTACGCCTTTTGCAGTTATATACAAACCAATGGACGGATTTTGATGAAACTTCGTATAATTTGATATTCTTGCGAAATCTCACAAATTACCAAATTTCAAAATTGTAGTTTTGTTAATACGGGTTTTGCGAATTTTTGAAGTTTGTAAATTTTTGTGCGCCTTTTGCAATTACACAAAAACTAATGGACGGATTTTGATGATACTTGGTACAATTTGATATTCTTGCGAAATCTCACAAATTACCAAATTTCAAAATTGTAGCTTTGTAAATACGGGTTTTGTGAATTTTTGAAGTTTGTGAATTTTTGTGCGCCTTTTGCAATTACACACAAACTAATGGACGAATTTTGATGATACTTGGTACAATTTGATATTCTAGAGAAATCTCACAAATTGCATAATTTCAAAATTGTAGCTTTGTAAATACGGCTTTTGTGAATTTTTGAAGTTTGTACATTTTTGTACGCCTTTTGCAGTCATATACAAACCAATGGACGGATTTTGATGAAACTTTGTATAATTTGATATTCTTGCGAAATCTCACAAATTACCAAATTTCAAAATTGTAGCTATGTAAATACGGGTTTTGTGAATTTTTGAATTATGTTAATTTTTGTGCGCCGTTTGCAATTACACACAAACTAATGGACGGATTCTGATGATACTTGGTACAATTTGATATTCTTGAGAAATCTCACAAATTACCAAATTTCAAAATTGTAGCTTTGTAAATAATGGTTTTGTGAATTTTTGAATTTTTGTGCGCCTTTTGCAATTACAGGCAAACCAATTGACGGATTTTGATGAAACGTGATATGATGTGATATTCTTACCAGGTCCCACAAATTCCCAAATTTCAAAATTGTAGCTTTGTAAATACGGCTTTTGTGAATTTTTGAAGTTTGTACATTTTTGTACGCCTTTTGCAGTTATATACAAACCAATGGACGGATTTTGACGAAACTTCGTATAATTTGATATTCTTGCGAAATCTCACAAGTTACCAAATTTCAAAATTGTAGCTTTGTAAATACGGGTTTTGTGAATTTTTGAAGTTTGTAAATTTTTGTGCGCTTTTTGCAATTACACACAAACTAATGGACGGATTTTGATGATACTTGGTACAATTTTATATTCTTGCGAAATCTCAAAAATTACCAAATTTCAAAATTGTAGCTTTGTAAATACGGGTTTTGTGAATTTTTGAAGTTTGCAAATTTTTGTGCGCTTTTTGCAATTACACACAAACCAATGGACGGATTTTGATGATACTTGGTACAATTTAATATTCTTGAGAAATCTCAAAAATTACCAAATTTCAAAATTGTAGCTTTGTAAATACGGGTTTTGTGAATTTTTGAAGTTTGCAAATTTTTGTGCGCTTTTTGCAATTACACACAAACTAATGGACGGATTTTGATGATACTGGGTACAATTTCATATTCTTGAGAAATCTCACAAATTACCAAATTTCAAAATTGTAGCTTTGTAAATATGGCTTTTGTGAATTTTGGAAATTTTTGTGTGCGTTTTGCAACTACAGGCAAACCAATCGACGGATTTTGATGAAACGTGATATGATTTGATATTCTTACCAGGTCCCACAAATTCCCAAATTTCAAAATTGTAGCTTTGTAAATACGGCTTTTGTGAATTTTTGAAGTTTGTACATTTTTGTACGCCTTTTGCAGTTATATACAAACGAATGGACGGATTTTGATAAAACTTCGTATAATTTGATATTCTTGCGAAATCTCAAAAATTACCACATTTCAAAATTGTAGCTTTGCAAATACGGGTTTTGTGAATTTTTGAAGTTTGTACATTTTTGTACGCCTTTTGCAGTTATATACAAACCAATGGACGGATTTTGATGAAACTTCGTATAATTTGATATTCTTGAGAAATCTCACAATTTACCAAATTTCAAAATTGTAGCTTTGTAAATACGGCTTTTGTGAATTTTTGAATTTTGCGAATTTTTGTGCGCCTTTTGTAATTACACACAAACTAAAGGACGGATTTTGATGATACTTGGTACAATTTGATATTCTTGAGAAATCTCACAAATTACCAAATTTCAAAATTGTAGCTTTGTAAATACGGCTTTTGTGAATTGTTGAAGTTTGTACATTTTTGTACGCCTTTTGCAGTTATATACAAACCAATGGACGGATTTTGATGAAACTTCGTATAATTTGATATTCTTGCGAAATCTCACAAATTACCAAATTTCAAAATTGTAGCTTTGTAAATACGGGTTTTGTGAATTTTTGAAATTTGTGAATTTTTGTGCGCCTTTTGCAATTACACACAAACTAATGGACGGATTTTGATGATACTTGGCACAAATTGATATTCTTGAGAAATCTCACAAATTACCAAATTTCAAAATTGTAGCTTTGTAAATATGGCTTTTGTGAATTTTGGAAATTTTTGTGTGCCTTTTGCAATTACAGGCAAACCAATCGACGGATTTAGATGAAATGTAGTATGATTTGATACTCTTACGAGGTCCCCAAAAATAGCCAAATTTCGAAATTGTTGCTTTGTAAATACGGCTTTTGTGGATTTTTGAAGTTTGTAAATTTTTCTGCGCCTTTTGCAATTACGGACAAACCAATCAACGGATTTTAATGAAACGTAGTATGATTTGATATTCTTGCGAAATCTCTCAAACTGCCAAATTTCAAAATTGTAGCTTCGCAAATACAGCTTTCGTGAATTTTGGAAATTTTTATTCGCCTTTTGAAATTACGGGCAAACCAATCGCGGGATTTTGATAAAACGTGGTATTAATTGATATTCTTACGAGATTTCACAAATTCTCTAATTTAAAAATTACAGCTTTGTAAATAAGGCTTTGGTGATATTTTTAAATTTGAAAATTTTTGTGCGCTTTTTGCAATTACGGGCAAACCAATCAATCGACGGATTTTGAACACATCTTATATTTTACACCGTTGATAAAAATTTACTTTAGAAAAGATAGTTTAACAATTTTAAAAGGCCTGCGTGAATGATAGTTAGCGTGCCAATAAAAATTTCCTAGGTGTCAGCTGTGGCACGCGTGCCATAGGTTCGCCACCACTGAATTGGTCAATAACTACATTAGACAACAAATTATATACGATATAACGACTAATATACAATAATATACAATACGAACTACACAACATAAAATAGTAGTTTACTATAGAAGTGTGTGAAGAAAGGCTTTTGTGCATGATTTGAGAAATTTAAAACACGAATGCGAGTGGATTAGTCGCAATGGGTGAACAAAAGCCTTTCTCACACGTGCGCCATATATTATTTTATCTACGATGTTAAAAAACTGTTGAATCTACAAAAAAATAATTGTTTCTTACCGATGACATTGTAGAATTTGTAATTTTGACAGACATCATACTTCAAATCATTGACATAATAAGGTTAGAACGTTCAGCGCCTCCGTGAAAAAAATTACTAACTAGTAAAATCGCACGGTGGAGGGAACACTATTTGGTCGTTTTTTGATGTAATCTAGGTAAATCTATATTTAATCTAGAATAGATTATGATTAGGTTAAGTTATATTTATGAGCCAGATAACTCCAGACTAAGAGGCCGATACTTCCTGATTCAAAATTAAGAAAAATTAATTCAATTTTAATATACGTCAGAAAATTTATTTTCACTAATTGTAAGTCTATGTTTTTTGTTTAGAGACGCGAGCTGTTCCCATAGAAATAACAAACAGAAATAGTTTAATAATCAAACTCCATTTGATTTACATTGGACTTTTACACACGTTTTGGATACTTTTACACACGATTATAATAATGGCATGCTTGACATTCAATAATGTAATTATTAACACCTAACCACCTGACATACGTCTCTCAGACCCAAAGTAGCAGTAATTTTCTCACCTGAGACGTATGGCAGGTGGTTAAGGGTTAATGTGTTCATTTTGGTGTGTCTGTGTAGATAAATAAAATTTAATTGAAAGCTGATTTCCGAAGCAACCAGAAATGTTAATGCCCGCCATACACGCTACGGTCTACCGGAGAGGTTACATGTGCAGGTTTGCCTGCGCAGATCAGCCGTACGCAAGAAACTGCACAGATCTATTCCCACACACGCTCCGGTCTAACTGCGCAGGCAAATCTGCGACCTCTCCGGTGGATTGTTGTGTGTATGGCATAAGAGAATTATACATTTAAGTTTTATTTTATTTTTAAACATAATCGGTGTATAATGAGTTTGCTGCAGAAAATTTTACCAGATAGCTAGTCGTAAGTCTGAGCGGTCGTTAAGCCGGTAGGTAGCCAGTAGGTCGAAGTTAAGTAAGGTGTTCCTGCATATAAATTTGGTAGAAATTCGATGTAAAATATTTCGTAGACAAAAAATTTGAGACAATAGTTTACTTAATTTGTCTACGGTAAACAAATAGATCCAACTACTGATTTGTTTTTTATTGCTTGCAACTATTATTAAACGAAATAAATACGCTAATATATACTAATAAATTTTAATAAACATTACAAATCCTTTATTAAAAAAAGAAAGTAGCCTTAATGAAAGACTATTAAAATGTTTAAAAAGGCTTGTACGGGTCAATTAGTTGATTAACTTATGTTCCTTCGTTCTTAACGCTTGCAATAAATATTTATCCAATTACATAGAAAGCGAACAGAATCTCAGAAACGACTCAGGTCGTAAACAATTCAATTTTTTGTTGTTTTTTCTCGTTTTTTTTTTACTGTAATATTTCGCAATGACAATTAGATATTCATAAAATTTGTTACAACAAAAAATTTCTTCTGTTGAGTTCCATCACGCAACATATTAATTATCGCTTGCATAAGAAATGGATTTGAAATGAAAGTGTGAATTTTCTTTATATATATATATATATATATATATATATATATATATATATGTTGTATTTGAGGTTTTCGCGGATAGATACCTGTGTTGTATTGTTTTCTCGGGGATTCCGCGTTGATGTTGAGGGTTGGTTCTGAAAAGAACCGGATTCTCGACGTTTCGGCGAACTAACATTCGCCATTCTCAAGAGATATATGCGTCCGTGAGGGTCAACCGTTAGACGCATACTGAGAGCTCGTTCGTGCGGTGCCACTACTTATAGCTGTCTGGCTTCGGGTCATGCGCGTTGTGTGCGGTGCTTCGGTTCGGTTGTTTGTTTGTCTTGTTGGTCGTACATGAGTCTGGGGTGTCTGGGGTTGCATCTTGAGGGTGGATATGATCGGTCGCCATGCTGGGGGCAGTCTCAAGGAATCGTCTCTCGTGTTCATGCAGTAGTCTCGTTTTTCTATCTCTATGGCTTCTCTGTATACTCGTGACATTTGGTGGCTAATCTGTGTGAGTCTTTGAATTTCTAAAGTCCATCCAGTGACCGGTGTTTGTGTGTTGGACAAGTGCCGATGAAACTTTGTCTCTGTGTCTGATTGAAACTACATATTCTTGAATCCTAGCAGATATTTTTCTATTGGTACGTCCAATGTAGGTTCGTTCACATGTTCAGCAAGGTATTTCGTAAATTCCATGGGATTCTAACGGGATGGTGTCTTTAACGCTGCGTAGCATGGAGGATATTTTCTGGTTAGGTTTGAAAATGGTGTCGATGTTGTGTCTTTTAAGAATTCTGGAGATTTTGTCAGTTGATCCATGAACATATGGTAGGTATGCTGTGCTAACGGGTTTCTGGCGTTCTTCAGTTCTCTGGCTACTGTTCTCTGTACGACGAAAAGCTCTGGATATTAAGCTGTTTGGATATCCATTTGAAGAAAGAGCTTCTCGTAAGTTCCTCAATTCTTTCGGTAAGTTCAGCTGGTCGGCTAGTCTTTTTGATCGGGTGGTAAGAGTGTTTACTACAGATGCTAGTTGTTTGGGATGATAGTGCGAAGAAGCGTTCAGATATCTGTCTGTATGGGTTGGTTTCCGGTACACAGTGTGACTCAAGGTGCCGTCAAGTCTCTTCTGTACCAAAACATCCAAGAAAGGAAGTCGTTGATGCTTTTCTATCTCCATTGTGAATTTAATTTGGTCGTGTTGGGAGTTAAGATGGGTAAGGAATTTGTCCAGCTCTGGTCTGCCGTGGGGCCAGATTACAAATGTGTCGTCAACATATCTTAACCAGAGTGTAGGTTTAAGTGTGGCTGATGAGATTGCCTTTTCCTCAAAATCTGTAAGAAATATGTTGGCTATTACTGGGGATAGAGGTGAACCCATTGGTGCTCCTAGGACTTGTTTGTATATTTGACCACCGTACCTAAAGTATGTATTCTTTAAACAATGTTCTGCCAGATCTGATACGTACTTTTCTGGTTTTAATTTTGATCTTATGATGTTTAAGGCCTCAGGGACCGGTACTTTTGTGAATAAAGATACAATGTCAAAGCTCACAAGGAGGTGGCTGGACTGGAGTTGGTGATTTTTCAGTATGTCTATGAAGTGTTCAGCATTGCGGACATAGGAATCACAATCTTCTGCGTATGGTTGTAAACATTTTGCTAAATGTTTCGCAAGAAGTTGGACCGGTGAACCAACGGAGCTTACTATTGGTCGTAGTGGGGCT
The DNA here is from genome assembly GCA_944588485.1 of Phosphuga atrata. Taxonomy (NCBI): domain Eukaryota; kingdom Metazoa; phylum Arthropoda; class Insecta; order Coleoptera; family Silphidae; genus Phosphuga; species Phosphuga atrata. Next base: position 50,108,657 of record OX155904.1, read on the forward strand.
CCATCTTTGTGGATCTTTGGCAAACCATATATCTTGGGACACCGTGAAGATTTCTCCCTTGGTATAAGATAATTCATTGTTTCCTTGTCAATGCTAGAGCTTAGAATCTTTTGTCTGGTAGTTTTCTCAAGATAGGTTGTGGGGTCCGTTGTACTGGGCAGATAAGCTGGATCATCTAAGATTGTGGTCATTTTTTGTATATAGTCAGCACTGTTCATGACTACAGAGCAATTTCCTTTGTCAGCTGGTAGGACCACAATGCTGTTGTTTTCTCTTAGTGCCTTGAGGGCTTTGAATTCCTCGTATGAGATGTTTCTTGTGGGTGGTTTGGCAGATCTTAAAATGTGGCATGTTTCCTGTCTTATTGTCTCGGCTAATGTGGCAGGGAGTTGTGAAATAGCAGTCTCGACACCAGTGATTATGTCTTCTTTGGGAAGGCGAGTTGGTGCTATTGCAAAGTTAAAACCCTTGGCCAGTACGGTTTTGGTAGGTTCGTCAAGGGGCTGGTCTGAAAGATTGTAAACCACTTTGTCGATGTTGAGTGGTTTTGGTGCAGGTTTTTGTCTCCGTCTGAGAAGGTTGTATTTTTCTTTCTGTCTATTGGTAATTAATAATCTATTCTGTTCGGCTCTGTTGGTTGATATTAAGTCTATCTGTTGCCAGAGGAGAGGGTGTAGCGTAGTGGTTAGAGTTATGTGGGTTGTCAGGATATTTTGACTGATGCTGTCAAGTTTCTGTCGTTTGGTTTGGATTTCGTCCCGAAGCAAAGCTTGGCTTGCGTTGTGTAGTATTTTGTTTGACCTGGCTGTCGGATTTTGGTGTGACAGCCTCATACAGACGGGTGTTATGTCTGTATCTCTACAGCGACGTAAAAATGCTAAATCGCATAATAATTGAGAGCGCTTTGTCCGTAGTTTCTCGAAACTACGGGTGAGGTGGTAAATTTCCTCCCCGTGGAGGTTTATAATGTTGTATTTGAGGTTTTCGCGGATGATACCTGTGTTGTATTGTTTTCTAGGGGATTCCGCGTTGATGTTGAGGGTTGGTTCTGAAAAGAACCGGATATGTATATATATATATATATATATATATATATATATATATATATATATATATATATATATATATAATATTTTGTAAGCAATAGTTCATATTGGAAAATATGTTTTGATGAAATGACGAATGAACAGAGAAGACTGGACAAAGAGCTTTAGGCAGACAAGACTAGATAGAAAGCTCCAGACAGACAAGATTAGACGGACAAAACTTGATAAACAAGACAAGACTAGAACTTTAGACATACCAGACTAGATATAAAACTGTGGACAGACAAGACTAGACAGACTGCTCAAAATAAACAAGAAGAGACGGAATTAGACAAGATTAGACGGACAGGACTGGATAAACAAGACTAGACAGAGAACTTTAGTCAGACCAGACTACATATAAATCTGCAGACAGACAAGACTAGATAGATAGCTCTGGACAGACAACACTAGGCGGACAAAATTATAGAAAAAAGAGGACAAAAAGAGCTTTATATAGACCAAACTAGATAGGGAGCTATAGGTAGACAAGACTACACGAACAAAAGTAGACGGACAAGATTATACAGTCTAGTCTAGACGGATAAAACTAGACGGACAAGTCTAGGCGGACAAAACTAGACAGAAAGGAATAGACAAAAAATAACTAAACAGACAAGACTATACAGACAAGACTAGCCAGACAAGACTAGTTAGACAAAACTAGACAGACAAGGCTAGTCATACAAGACTAGACAGACAAGTCTAGACAGACGAAACTAGACAGACAAGATTTGAATGTTCCGAATCGACTATAGTTCATATAAACAAGAAAATAATGACATTGAATATTTTAAACAGAGAAAGTGTATGCATTACGTTGCCAAATAGTAGCTCGATTAATGTCAGATGAAATCAATGTATGTCTTAATCAGTTGTAGCGGCAACAAAGTGACTCTCATTTTGCCCTTCACTAATTAATCGCGTTTCGAGTTTCAACGTGAAAAACGGGTTTATATTTTACATAACATTAATTTGAGGTTAAATATTAAATGAATGTTTTCACCAAAACCGACAGAAACTGAATATTCTTCACTTACATATTACCCTTCACTAATTAAATCGCAGCCGGACATTCTTTAGACTGTCAAGACCGGCAGACAAGACTTTTTTTTATTGTGGTTAGTGGGAACCTCTCACTCAACCCTCTTTTCCACATTTTATATTGCGTATTTCGCATTCCTTCAGGGTGGGCAGCCCCGACGGTTAGTGCAGGCCTGGTTGAAAATGCCTCGCGGAGTCGAACCCCGGTCTCCCGTTTGTCAAGTATGTTAGTCTTGTCCACTACACTACCGAGAAGGGCAGCAGACAAGACTACATAGACACGACTAGACAGATCAGATTAGACAGACAGAGCTAGGCAGATAGGACTAGACGAACAGGACTAAACAGACAGGACTGGGCTGACAGGTTTAGACCGACAAAACTAGACACACAGAGCTACATGGACTAAATGATTTTTCTGGAAAATTTTATTGCAAGTCTGGACAGACTAGACTAAACAGACAAAATTGGACAGATAACATTGGACAGACAAGAGTAGATAGACAAAACTAGACAGACAAAGATAGATATAGAGGTCTAGATAGCCAGGTCTATATAGACAGGTCTAGATAGACAGGGCTGGATAGATATAGCTAGATAGACAATACCATACAGAGGACACTAGACAAACACGACTAGACTGACAAGACTAAAAAGATAGGACTAGGCAGACAAGACTAGACAAACAAAATTAAAAAGGCAAGATAAGCCTAGACAGATAGTACTAGACAGAGAAGACTTGACAGATAAGACTAGACAGATTTGACTAGGCACACAAGACTAAACTAAGCAGACAGGACTAGGCAGGCAGGACCTAAAGGACAGAACTAAAGACACTAAAATATACAGACAGGGCTATAAAGATATTACTATAGAGACAGGAGTCAGGAGTAGACAGATAGGACTAGGCAGACCGAACTAGACAGAGGGAATTTGACAGACATTACTAGACAGACGTGATAGCGAAAAATATTCATACAGGACTAGACAGGCAAGACTGGACAGATACGACTAGGCATATAAGACTAGATAGACAAAACTAGACAGACAAGACTAGACCGACAAGATAATACAGACAAGACTAGACAGACAAGACTTTCTTTTCTTTGGGGTTGGGACGTAGCAAGCACGATAGACGTTAACTTGTCGAATGCCCCCCTGAATTACAAGCATCTTGTTACCGGTATTAAGGAGGTTCGAGCGAATCCCATGTTCAATATTCTTTTAAAGTTTAAGCTTTGAAACTTTTTATACGTGCAGATCAATACTTTATTTAAGTCGTCTCAATATTTGAAAGTAATCCACCGTTTAGTTTATCCGGAAAAAAAAAGTTAAAAATGAGTTTAACGAAAAGTTTTTCGATTCTCGTCAAATCACGTCTTTACATATTTTTTTCGATATTAATTTCCCAACTTTAACGAATAAAAAACTATATACAATAAACTTAGATAATATTAAAACACGATAACATTAAAACAATGTTATGTTCCCGATGTAATTATTTAAATAATTAAAGTTACATTTTTTATATTGAATCTTGTTTATCGATAGTAATTCATCTGACGTGGCAAAACAACATCAACAAATGACAATATCAAAAAATTGGATGGAACTTTCGTGACCTCTCCTCAGGAACGTCTACAGCGGTGGAGAGAATTCTTTCATCAGCTGTACAACCACAATCCGCCAGTAGGTCCAGCACCCGAACTGCCGATTATTGAGCAGCCGAAAAATCAGTTTCCCGATACTGAACCAACAATCAATGAGGTGAAGACGGCAATAAAATCCCTGAAAAATGGTAAAGCGCCGGGAGGAGATCAAGTAACTGCCGAAATGATCAAAGCCGGGGGAGACGTCTTATTACATCAACTTCACGTTCTCACAGTGCATATATGGCATTCAGATTGTGTTCCATCCGTGTGGAAGAAAGCGATTGTTGTGCCTATTTTGAAGAAAGGCGACAGTCGGGAATGCAAGAATTACCGTGGTATTAGCCTCCTCTCGATCGTCGGCAAAGTATTCATCAGTATGATTCAGAAAATCATACAATCAAGACTACAGAAACATCGAGAGCAAACAAGCCGGGAAGAACAAGCTGGATTTCGACCACATCGAGGATGCATCGATCAGATATTTGCTCTCCGTCAGCTAATGGAAGAAAGAATTCGATGTGGCAAACGAACTTTCATCGTCTTCATCGATTTCAAATCTGCTTTTGATTGCATCGATTGGACAAGCTTGTGGGAAGCCCTGAAGATCGAACACGTGCCACTGAAAATCATTCAACTTCTTCAAGCATCGTACGACGGCTCAACCAGCAATGTTCGTATCCGAAACGACATGTCTGAGGAATTCCCGATTCGAACCGGAGTCCGGCAAGGAGACGTGGCCTCGCCGCTCCTTTTTAACATTGTGATCGACACGATTATGCGAAAAGCGTTTGATGGGCGACGCGGAGTTCGATATGATGACAAAAACTTCCTAACCGATCTGATGTTCGCCGATGACAGTGCGGTTTTCGCCAACACAGATGCCGAAGCAACAGACACCTTGTATGACATTTCCCGCATTGCCCAGTCATACGGACTGAGAATCAATGCGGATAAGACCAAAGTGCTTACAACGGATGGATCTGAAGCCAGAGTTCACCTCGATGGAACCACAATCGAGCAGGTACCACAGTTCAAATATTTGGGATCACTGGTTGTGGAGAAGAAAGTAGCTTCGACAGCCGAAGTTCACAGCCGGATAGGCCAGGCAACAGCAACGTTTGCTTCACTCAAGTGGTGCATATGGAAGCGGCTGAATATTACCATCAAAACCAAAATACGCCTATACCGGACGCTGATCCTCCCAATTCTTCTTTATGGATCGGAAACATGGACATTACTCAAACCAGACCTTAACAAGCTCGAGGCCTTCCAAATGCGATGCCTGAGACAGATTCTCTGCGTTTCACTCCTCAACCACCTCCGAAATGAGACAATCAGAGAAAGGTGCGACCAACAGACACCGATTCTTGAGGAAATTCAAAAACGCCGATTACGATGGTTCGGCCACATCTGTAGGATGGGCGACAATCGAGTACCGCACAAACTCCTATGGAAAAAACGACCTCTTGATTGGAGAACACAAAAACAAGCACCGAAGACCACATGGTTGAAACACGTAGAGAACGATTTAAAAAACCAGCGAATAACAACAGCTGAGGCAAGAACCGTTGCAACTGATCGATTAGCATGGAAGCGTATAGTGAATGGAGCACGGAATCTAGCGGCACCAACAGCAGCGTACTGGCTACGAGGTCGACCACCTCTCCATGCGCCGGCTATGGATTAAAGAAGAAGAAGAAGAATTCATCTGACGGATTGTTTGACAACGTCGCGAGAACAGCTGAGATAAAAGAAAAAGATGGAAACATAGTTATATAGAGAGAAAAAATTAACTGGACTCCTTTAAATTACTATTCTTTTCTCTCTCTCTCTCTCTCTCTGTACTATATACTTTTCGGATTTGCGCCAATAATTGGCAAACTTTTATTAGATTATGTCATTCAAACAAATTACAAAGTCTTGTCATTAAGTGTACAGTATAATCTCGATAATCCGACCACCGCCGGATTATAAGGAAGCGTGATGGGAGGGAAGAGCGGGAGCGGTCTCCAAACCGCCGGATTACTAGACGTGTCGTCCGGTTAAAAAACTGCCGAACTACCGAGATTATTCTGTACTTAATTTAAGGAATCTAAGTTTTGTAGGAAATACGCTTAGGTAGGAAATACTTTTCTCAGGTTTACCAAATTATTTCGGTTTTAAACTCTGATTATAGATAGACGGATAAATACGTTTGAATTCAAGACGAAGATAATGTCTTGTAACTTGTAAAAGAACGGTCTTGTAATAAAGTGAACTAATTTTAGCGAATCTAACTTTTATCGTTTTTAAGATTTTCATAAAATAAAATTAGATTCGTTAAATGCAAGTTTTCTAAATTTTTCGTATTTGAACATAACTACAGCCAGGCGGGCAGATACATTTGGACTAGCCGCAACAGGGACACAAAGCAATGTGCACTATCCTTATTTTTCATATCCGAAGTGCCTTCAATAGTACCAGCTGGAAGTATACAATGGACGCTATAACTGTACTTTCAAGACACAATAATGCCCGCCATACACGTTACGGTCTACCGTACAGGTTACATGCGCAGGTTTGCCTGCGCAGGTCAACCGTATGCAAGAAACTGCACAGGTCTATTCCCACACATGCTCCGGTCTACCTGCGCAGGCAAACCTGCACAGGTAGACCGGTCATGTGGACGGTTGTGTGTATGGCGGGCTTAAAGCGCTGTTGCCAGATCTTTTTATTACACGTTATATGTCAAAAATAACGAAGTCATTTAATTACTTTATTTTATTAAATAAATAATAATTAATTTATAATTTTTTATGTTATTATAAATAAAAATAATGAATTTTAACAACTATTGGGGTAATTGAAAATATAGAAAAATTCATGCACTATTTTGACTCATTAGTTTCGCTCGAACCTCCTTAACATTTCCTCAAGATGTCGCTGTATATGTTTTAAAGTATTTGTCCATTCCTACATCCCCAATTCACACCAGCGTTTAGGGGTTCAGAATTTGTTTCTATCTACGTCTTGTTTTATTCTTTCGTCCTTCTCTTTACCGCTGATTATGTATTGTAACATGTCCTCGGAGTACACCCAGCTGGTAGGCGATCTCAGCATTATGTTAACTAATGTTCTCACTTTCAGTTCAGATCGTGTCTGGTTTATCCATGTAACTCTTTCCGGGGCCCATCGATCGCACTAAATATAGTGTGCTGGACACTATCTGTGCAGCCACAGTATATGCGCAGATTGATTGTTCTGCTGCCGAAGTTGCAGGTGTATTCTTTAAAACAAACATGGCCGCTGATTGGATGGGTTATACAATAGCTAACCTTCCCGTGTTGTCTTGTAGCCCATGGCTCTATCTGTGAGATAAAGCGCCAAGTACACTATCCGAATTTAGCATTGCTCCACATTATTTGCCATTTTTCAAGCATTTGCGCCCTAGCTTTTTTTTCTTCTTTCCTCCTTGTTTGTCACTGTTGGGTTGTTTCTTGCTTTACGAAGCAGGACTCTTTCCTCGATGGTATACTCTGTTGGCGGAATACCAGCTATCACAAGTACAGCATCTCTTGATATCGTCCTATACGCGCTACAGACTCTTGTTGCTATTTTGGAGAGAAGCTAGCATTCTCCTTGTGCTAGATTTTTCTATGGCGTTAGCCCATCCCGGAGCAGACAAGACTAGATATACCAAACTAGACAGATGAGACTAGACAGACAAGATTATACAGACAATACTAGCCAGACAAAACTAGACCGACAATACTAGACACCGACAGAACTAGACACACAGAGCTAGACAGACAAGACTGGACAGACTAGACAGACACGATTAGACTGACAAGACTGGACATACAAAACTAGACCTCCAATACTAGAGAGACAGAACTAGACACACAGAGCTAGACAGACAGACAGACAAGACTGGACAAACAAGACTACACAGAAAAGACTAAGACAAGACAAGACTAGACAGACAAGACGAGACAAATAAGATTAGACAGATAAGACTAGACAGACAAAACTAGACCGACAAGGCTAGACATACAAAACTAGACAAATAAAACTAGACAGACAAGATTATACAGACAATACTAGACAGACAAAACTATACCGACAATACTAGAGAGACAGAACTAGACACACAGAGCTAGACAGACAGACAAGACTGGACAGCCAAGGCTAGACAGACAATTCTAGACAAACAAGATTAGAGAGATAAGTTTAGACAGACAAGATTAGACAGACAAGACTAGACAGACAATGTTAAACCGACAAGACTAGACGGAGAAGACTTTTTTTATTGGGGATGTAGATGGCACCTTTTGGTTAACCATACAAGTGAGCACCCTGAAATTAACCCAAACTCTCCGGAACCACTTATCGCATTTCTTCAGGGTGTTGGTTGACATGTGCTACAGTTGTCCTATCTACGTCCCCCTTCCGCACTGCGTGCGATTAGGGGTTCGATTTTTTGGGTTTGGCTTTTCTCTCATCACTTTCTTTACGTAATTATTGTCTTGACCAATTTGTGGATAGTGTTCCATGCTTCCTGCGATTTTAGTAGGTGCGCCACCATATTTTGTCGTTCACAAACATTTCCCTCTCATTTTCCCATCTCGAACACTCGAATATGGCATGGGTGACACTATCGACCAAACCACAGTATACACAATCTGCGTCGTATGCTCTCCCAATGTTGTGTAGGTAATCTCGGAAACATCCGCGGTCTGTGAGGACCTGGGTCAGATAATGACACTTCCCCGTGTCGTCGAGAAATCCATGTTTCAATGTCTGGGATGAGGATTCTCATCCTCTGACCTTTTGTGGAGTAATTCCACTTTTCCTGCCATTCCATAGTGACTTTGGTACCGGCCTCTTTTTTAGAAGTTTTATTTTTGCCTGCCTCGTTTCGTCCATTCCTATATTTTGCCTGTAGTTAGATGGGTGGGATACCTGCAATTACCAAAGCTGCGTCTCGAGATACTGATCGGTAAGCACTGCAGACTCGTTGGGCCATTTCTCTGGTATAGTGCTAATTGGTTGATTTTTTCCTTATTAAGGGCGTCTACCCATATAGGAGCTCCATAAAGCGTGGCAGAGTGAGCCACAGTGCTTATAGTTCTGCGTTTACTGTCTCTAAATAGGGAAAGAAGTCATGTTCTAGGCCACTCCTCACTCCTCGCCTCCCAATCAACAATCCCCAACAAGGCTAAAGTTTGCAGGAGATCTACGATCACAGAAACACCTCCAAGCAACGGTGAAGGCTGTCCAGCAGAACATCATCCAAGCCTGTGTCAGCTATAGAATTAATGGTTCAGGGATTGTTGTAGATAGCTTTATTAGTAAATTGAACAGCCGTTGTATGAGAAGCTGCATTCTATCCATCCACGTTCTGTCCACTCCGTCCACTTTCCGTCCACTATTTTCAGTCCACCGTCCCCTTTTTCCGTCCAGCGTCCACTTTCCGTCAAAAAAACTAATGCCAAATGTTGGGGGACATAGAGAAGTAGGGAAAGATGATCTAGGTTTTTAATTATCTGTCTGATGTTCAAGATGTGCTCTCGCGTGCCTCGTCCCAGCATGAAACCTGTTTGTTCCTGTGGGATTTGAGGATGTATGCTTTCAACCTGTCGTGAAGTATATGTAACAATGTTTTGCTAACGTGTGATATTAAAGATATCGTTCTGTAATTTGAAGATTTGGTATTTGCTCCTTTTTTATAGATTGGCACGAATACTGAGGTTGCCCAATCAGTCGGCCAGACTCCTGATATCCAGATTTTGTTGCACAGTACATGCAGGAGACTTATCATATTTTCATCAGACACGTCAATCATTTCTGCCACTATTCCGTCAGGTCCTGCAGATTTTCTAGGTTTTAGCTTTTTGAGAGAACACTCCACCTCGGATTTAAGGATTTCTGGTTCTTGATCTTCTTAGTTAGGGATTTCAGGTGGGTTGTCTCCTGGTTGATCTTCGAACAAGTTTTGACAGTATTCTCTCCATCTCTTTGCAACCTCTGTCTTCTCCGTTATTACTTCTCCTTGCTCGTTTTCTGCAATTATCGTTCGCGATTTGAAATCTCTGGTTATCTCTCTGACTTTGGCAAAAAGGTCTCTGGATGCAATTTTTTGATGATGGTCTTCGATTTCTCTGTATATTGTCGATATATAGTCGTTTTTCTCTTCTTTGCACATTTTTCTTATATCTTTGTATTAGTTTTGGATAGTTTGGATAGTTCAGTGTAGTCTTCACGTCGTTCTTCGTTGTTCAAACCTTTTTGTTCTAGTTCCTTTCTTTCCTGTATAGCCTCCCATGTTCTGTCTGTTATCCACGTTTTTCTTCTTCTTTCGGATTTGTGGTTGAATTCATGGGCCATTTTTAACACTTCCGATTTCATCCTCTTCCAAAGTTGGTTTTCCTCCATTTGTTTGATGTTTCCGCTGTTTAGTGTGTGGAGTTTTTCGTTTTCGTCTTTCGTCGTAAGTCTGGTTCTATATTCGGTGTTATTGTGTAAATCGCACCTATTTTTAGGGGGGGGGTTGGAGTTTTCAGTTTTAATTTTATTTCTCCTATAAGTAGCTGATTATCGGATCCGCAGTCAGCGCCTGAATAGGTTTTGGTATCTTTTATACTTGTTCGTCATCTTTGTGGTATCAGCAGGAAATCTTTGATTTTTATACCTATCACCGGGTGACCTCCACGTATATAGTCGCCGTGGTTCATGTGTGAACGTTGTGTTCATGATGGTCATATTCTTGTCAGCGCATAATCACAATAGGCGCTCCCCTCTCCCATTTCTGTCTCCAAGGCCCCATTTTCCTAGCATGTTTTCAAAGTGGTCTTCCGTTGTTTGAATGGGACCAACTACCTCGATTATTATTGTGATCCTTCTTCTAGTATTCTAGCTGTTTCCTTTACGATGTCCGACTAGAATTCTTCAATTTCTTCATCGGATGCGTTTGAAGTAGGGAAATATATTTGGAGGATGTTGAGCTTTGTAGGTGTTGTGTTAACTTTTATAGACATTATTCTGCTGCTTACGCAGTTATACCCTAATACTGATGATATGTATTTCGGGCTGACCTCTCTGTTTGCTCTCTGTGTCATGTCCTGAGCAGTACATCATATTGCCATTTTCTGTTCTGAAGTTGCCATATCCTTTATAGTGAGTTTCAGATATTCCCATTATTTCGTAAGGTATTATTTCTCTTTCTACTATCTGTAGTTTTCCAGCTTTTAGGAGTCCTTGGACATTCCATGTCCCAATCCTCATAAGTCTTCTAAGATTGTGGGGGCCAGTATCATAGTTTCCATGCGTTGCCTGGCTGGGAACAGTCGCATGGCCCGAAGTTCATTTCTCACCAGCGGACCCGGGCACCCACTGGCGCCGATTGCTAGTCGGATCTCTCATCCTTAACTATCATATTTCATTGTGCACGTGGAACTATGTAATCACAGTGGGGTCCCTCTTCCTACTGTGATGGTTTGGGATGGGGTAGAGGGTAGTTTGGTTCATTGGTAGGATCTATGGAGTAGGATCCGATTTCCTCCCAAGGCAGGGGTGGGGGGAGAATCGAAGCTCACGTGGGCAGGGGCGCATCCCTGAAGTAGACCTATCCCTGCTGGGGTCGCATGGAGTGTCTACCCGCTACCCTTACAGAGATGAGGACTATACAGAGATGAATATGTAGACAGGATTAGACTGACAAGATTAGACACACTCTAATATACAGATAAAACTAGACAGACTAGAGTAACAAGACTAGATGGACAAGACCAAATGATATTTCTAGTAAATTGTATTTCATAACTTAAACTATTATTACTATTATCGCCTTTGGACACGTAAACCTACATATGGGGTTTACGTGCCAAGCTCGGCACGCGTGAACAATTTAATTGTATAGCAAAGAAAACCAAGCAGACGAGGCTAAGTAGACAATACTAAACGAGCAACACTACTACTATTCTACTTTTACAGTACTAATACTTCAATACCTACTATTTATCACAATTTACACATATATGTTTTTTTATTCGCACTTTACTGAGAAAATTTCTTAAACTAAGTCGATTTTGACCGGCCCATCGATTGAAGTTTTCCTTAAAAACTTTTTTAAAATCATGACCTAAACCGAGAAACCTTCTAAATGTCATTATAGGAGATTTGCAAAATTTGTGAGATTTTGTTTAAACAAATACCAAAAGTTAGTCATTTATAATTTTCCAAGCATTCCACATAAAGAATAAACATTTAGAAAATTAATAGATTAGTACTGGTCCAAAGATGGATTTGTCAACTTTCTTTTTATCTTTATAACCGTTGAGAAAACGGAAGTTTATAAACTTGATTGAACTTTAGCAAACTGTTGAAACATGCATACCTTCACTAACTACAGACAAACTTTCAAATAAAATATGATAAATTTAACCTACTTATTTAAACACTAATTAATCTATTAATCAATAAACTATTTGAATTACCTTTAATCAAGGGATAAATCCAAAGACGCAAAAGGGGTAAACACCAACACGTCGCGTCCGACGGTTTTTATCTGACTCGAGTCCGGAACTCGACTGTCCGGCAAATCCACATGCGGTTGCCGAAGAATCCGGAGAAAGTGCTCCTTCCAATTTCAATCCGCTTGCTTCGACACGGGTGGAACAAAAAATTTTCTTCGGCTGTCGCAAGGTACGGAGTCGCCCATTAAAACGTAATTTATCCGTAACGTAATGATCGACAATTTCGTCTGCTAATTGCTTTTTTGCAATTTGCGGAGGATAATTAAAAGAAAATTGGCGAGAATTTTCAGACGTTTTATCGCTTTGCTTGTCTTAGGAGGTTTCGTATTTAGTTCAAGAGAATATTCTTTTATTTTACACTTAATTTCAGAGTATTAATGTTTTGAAATTCCATTTCAACGTGTTTAACGTTGTTTATTGAACGTTTTGCTAATTTTCGGATAAGATTGTTTAGGGAAAGCTTTCCCTGCAAATCTTTATGCTGATTGGATTTCGTAAAAATTTCGCAAGGCTGTTTGTTAATATTTACGTAGTTTTCTTGTGTTTACAACTTGATTCTCAAAGATTCATACGTTTACACCGAGAATTTGCAGATTTCGCCTCAACAGTGAAAATCGGCAAATTGCCGAATCACCCAAAACAATGATTTTGCTCATCACTAAATAATTACAAATTTAATCTGCTCTTTCAATACAATTTAAAAATTTAGTAGGTTTAGTAAACATTTTGCAAGATTTCAAGCAATGGAATGTTTTTGTTGAGACACGGCGGTATTAAAAGTATCACCTTTTTGATTCGTAAATTTAATGCCATGTACCGCAAAGGAACGCCCTGGCTATTCTCTAAGCCAATGATTCTCAACGACTGTACCGCGGCACTTTTGTGTGCCGCCAAATTCTTGATCAAATTTTAGAAGTGCAAACAATAAAAATTATTTGGTATGTACTTTAATATATCATGCTTATACAATTTTACTACAAATCTGGATTAAACTCAAACAAAACGATTTAAGATCTACTGGAAGTTAAGCCAGGCAGTGCCAAGGAGCTGAAGGAGGAACTGGAAAAAATGCCCTCTGGCCAAAGTCCGAGTCAAACGACCAACATGGTATTACACATTAGAGATCTGGACCTGATCACCACTGCGGAAGAACTAGTCAATGCAATTAGGAAGGAGTTGGCTGGCCATAGGCAGTAATAAATGTCTCAAACCTCCGACCGGCCTATGGAGAGAACCAAATGGCAACAGTCATTGTCTCAAAAAAATTAGCCGAAGAACTGGTAGCAACACGCAAGATTAGAGTTGGACTGACGTACTGCCGGGTCAGAGAGAGACTACAAATATTAAAGTGTCGTAAATGCTGGCTGACTGGCCATTCCGCCAACAATTGTAACGGCCCAGACAGACGCAAAGCCTGCTACCGGTGCGGTAAAGAAGGATACCAGGCCAGAGAATGTACGGGTGAAGCTACTGCCTCATCTGCCAGACCAGGGCGTACAGAACCGACACCGAAGCGTGTCCTTCAAAACGCGCTGTCGGAGGCAAGGCGCGCCCAGAGCACAAAGCGGCGCAAGACAGGATAGTTCCGTTTTCTCCGGAGCCAGCTTGAGCATTTTGTTGTCCATCCACAGGTCAATCAAGAGCATCGCTTTATTGGCCTTCCTCATTACATCCTGCTCGGTTTTGTCTCGTACTACAAGTGCGAGATCGTCTGCAAAGCAATGGTTGATCGGCCTTCCCTGAAGCCGTATTGGTTTCTTGAGAGGTCTTCACCGCTGTTTAGTTCCTCTTTCATCCTTTTGAGAAGTAGCTGCTGAAACAGTTTACCTGCGGTGTTCAGCAGGCATAGAGGTCTGTACGAAGTTGCCTCATTGGCGGGTTTGTCACCTTTTCGTAAGAGTATTAGTCTGGCCTTTTTCCATATTTTTGGAAAGACACCCTGTTTGAGCGTGCCATTCATGACATCGAGAACACAATGTGGAACGACCCTACATGCTGCCTTGACGATTTCTGCAGGTATCAAGTCCGGCCTTGGAGCTCTGCCCCTACTATACAGGAAAGGCTATACAGGGCTATACAGGAAAGAAAGGAACTAGAACAAAAAGGTTTGAACAACGAAGAACGACGTGAAGACTACAGTAAACTATCCAAAGATATAAGGAAAATGTGTAGAGGCTACGGCTGCCGAACTATCAATAGACATCGCCATCCTCAGCGAACCTAATAAGTTAAGGATATCGGGAAGAGACTGGTACAAGGACCCAAACCGTGAGACTGCCATCAAAATATACAGCACAAACGACAACACGGTTACTAACAGCGACAATGGTCCCGGCTTCGTTTGGGTAGCACTAAAGAAGTTAGTTATATATAGCTGCTACTACTCACCCAAAGATAGTTATCAACAGCTAGAAGCTTCGCTAAGCGAGCTGGGAAACATGAGCATCAGGAGGCAAAAATGCAAGGACATAACCGTAGCAGGAGACTTTAACGCCAAATCTGCGCTCTGGGGGAGCAAGCAAAACGACAAGAGATGAGTCATCGTCGCGGAATGGCTTGCGGAACTGGACCTGGGGGTGATAAACAGGGGCGAGAAACCAACGTTTCAAAGACGGGAGTCGAGCTCTATAATTGATCTTACACTTGCCACCACCCCCCGTTGTGGTGCCGGTTTCCAGCCGGGCTAAAGTCCGTTTTGCTCCCTAGTTCCAGGTAGATGTAATTGTGGTCGCTGAGAGTTTCTCGATCGAGAACTTCCCATTTCATGACTTTGCCTACAAGCGGAGCGGTGCTTGTAGTATACTCTTGGGTTAATTTAACGGCTCTTTCGGCGACATCATTGATGACTTGCAGATTTTCAACAATTCTTAAACCCACCAAATAATCATTATTGCTAGCCCAAGTATGAACATCCAAATTCAAGAAATTTGTATTAATGTTGAATCTGTTAAAAAAGTTTAAAGAGTTCGAAGAAATGAAGAAATCAATGTCTTTTTTTTGTAAACTTGCAATTTCACTAATTGTATTTATTCCATAACGTTTGGAAGTCTCGAAATCTTCACTTTTTTTTTTAATTTTCAGTTCAAGCCATAAAACTAACACAAATAATCACTGGCGCTCTAATGATAATAATTTTTATCTTCTCTTCCAATGATTTTATAGTTAAAAAAGTAAAAATGAGCAAAAAGTTGAAAATAGTGCAAGATTTGTATTAGGCACAAGTTAAATGTTGAATAACTTTTAATGGAGTGATTTAATCGAAAATGCATAGGAGACCTTTTTGTAGAGCGTTAAATTTTTGGTCAGAATAATTTGATCTTAAATCTTTTCAACCATTTGTTTCTGAGAAAAAAAATTAAAAGTAAAAAGTCAAATAATCCCATGTTATTTAAATGGTAAAAGTAACATAATTCCGGCACGGTTTAATCAAGAAATTAAGAGCTTAATTGTATTGGATAATTTTTTTTATATTTTGGTGACGGGGTAGTGTGTGGAGAAAAGAAAAATAACAAACCCGGAGACGATGTAACTTTTTATTGCGCGTCACGTGACGCGTGCCGGTTTTGATGCGAGTTGTGGAAGTTGTCTCTGATGTTCTGCTGGAAGTTGTGTTCACTGATGTTCTACTGGAAGTTGTGTCTGGATGTTGTTTCGAAGTTGTCTCTCGAAGTGGTTGCTTCAAACTCTCCCTTTGTCACTCCCGTCCCGTCCTTTTATCCCTCGGTCAAACGCATCTTCTCTCTGGTAACTTTGGTGGGAGAGGTTTTTCGTTGTCCCGATTGGTTGTTCGTTCTTCCCTCCAGCCCGCTCATAAAACGGTCTGGGCCATAAAACGATTAAGAAAAACCCGAACCTATCGGCTTTGTTTGATCAGCTCCAGCCCGCTTATAAAACGGTCTGGGCCATAAAACGGTTTAGGAAAAACCCGAACCTGTGCAACTCATCTTGTCAATAATGAGTCCCTACAGGACCCCCCTGCTAGTGATTAACGATACAAGTGCATAATTTACAAAGTTACAGGGTTTATCTCAAACCGGCCTGGTAAAATTCGGTGAATCTAACGCGGCGTCCTGATCTTGTTCGGAGGCCTGGGTCGGTGTTGGGAGTCACAGGTTGGGGTGCAAGCGATGGTGCTGGTGCTGGCGCTGGTTGCATGGGAGCTTGGGTTCCGCCCGCGTCGTCCGGAGGGTCGTCATCGGAGTCGCTCTCCAGCTCTGGTTTTTCGATGTTCTCGTCGATGATGTACGCAGGTTTGAGTCTATCGATCGTAACTGGTACGTGTCTTCCCCGCATCAAGAGAACGAAAACCTTGTCAGTGCGAGAAATTACTTTGTACGGACCATCATACGGCAGTTGGAGAGGTCCGTTTGGTGCGTCGTGGCGCACCAAAACGTGGGTAGCAGTGAAGAGATCCTTAAAGACGAAGATTCTGCGCTCACCGTGCCTGGACCCACTGACTGGACGGAGGGTCTCGAAGCGTTGACGAAGTTCCTTCACGAATTCAGCGGAGTTGTCGACCTCTCGGATCGCCCGGGATACCAGGAATTCTCCGGGAAGGCGAAGGGGCTGACCGTAGACCATCTCGGCTGTTGTCGCCTGTAGGTCGTCCTTCCAAGCTGCACGTATGCCAAGTAGCACCGTTGGGAGCGTTTCAGTCCACCGAGTAGCCTGCAAGCACTTGATGGAGCCTTTTAGCTGCCGATGAAAACGTTCGACCATGCCATTGGCCGCTGGGTGGTACGCCGTTGTGTGCAGGTGCGTCGTCCCTAGGAGTTGGTTGAGGCAGCGGAACAGGTGGGACTCGAACTGCCTGCCTTGGTCGGTGGTGATCCGGAGAGGTGTGCCAAAACGTGCAACCCAGCTGTTGTAGAAAGCGCGGGCAACGGTTTCGGCTTCCTGGTCCTGTAGAGGGATTGCCTCCGGCCATCGCGAGAAACGATCAACGCAGGTTAGGCAGTACCTGTATCCCTGCGAGTACGGCATGATGATCAGGTCCAGATGAACGTGCTCGAACCGACGGGAAGGTGCTGCAAATGAGCCGACTGGAGCGGATACATGCCTGGTGACCTTGGATTGCTGACACTGGATACAAGCTCGTGCCCAGGTGCGACAGTTCACGTTGATGGAGGGCCAAACGTAGCGCTGTGTCATCATTTTCGTTGTTGCCCTGATCCCAGGATGAGACAGCCCGTGGATGGCGTCGAAGGCTGCTCTGCGGAACGGCGTCGTGAGAAAAGGCCTGGCAGTGTGTGTTTTGACGTCGCAGAAGATCGCGGCGTCTGAACCCGGAATGCGGATTTGTCGCAAGTCCAGCTCGGAGCTGTCATCTTGCAAGAGTCCTTGAAGTTCCTGATCTTGTTGCTGCGATGTCGCCAGAGCCTCGAAGTCCATTGGAACAGTGATCTCGTCGACCCTGGATAGAGCGTCGGCGACGACGTTGTCTTGCCCCGCGATGTGCCTGATGTCGGTTGTAAATTGGCTAATCAAGTCCAGGTGACGGAATTGGCGTGGCGAGCATTTGTCGGACCTCTGGCGGAAGGCGAAAATTAGCGGCTTGTGGTCCGTGAGGATGGTAAACGGACGGCCCTCGACCATATGCCTGAAATGCTGAACTGCACAGTAAATCGCTAGGAGCTCCCGATCGTATGCGCTATATTTATTCTCGGAGCTACTAAGCTTCTTTGACAAGAATCCAAGCGGCTCCCAGTGATCGTCGACTCGTTGTTGAAGGACTGCGCCTATGCTGTAGTCCGACGCGTCGCACACCAGAGACAGGTCTGCGCCGGGTCGAGAATGCGCCAAGAGTGCTGCGGTGGCCAGCTCCTCCTTGCACTGCATGAAGGCTGCCTCGGCTCCGTTGTTCCACTGAATCGGCGTGCTCCCCTTGATGTTACCTTTGAGAAGGTCGTTGATGTTCGCCTGTGTTTTAGCAGCCCTGGGTAGAAACCTTCGATAAAAATTGAGCATCCCCAGGAACTGCCGTAGTCCTTTGGCAGTCTTCGGCTTCTCATATTCTCGGATCGCGGCGACTTTTTCGGGAAGCGGTTCTGTTCCTCTCTCGGAGACGCGGTACCCTAGAAACTGTATGGTTGCCGCGCCGAAACAGCACTTGTTGGGGTTGATCACGACACCAAACTGCTGCAAGCGTTCGAACAGGGTTTGCAGATGACCACGATGCTCCTCTTCGGACGATGATGCCACCAAGATGTCGTCTATGTAAGCGTAGCAGAAATCCAAACCGCGGAGGACTTCGTCGATGAACCGCTGGAACGTTTGCGCGGCGTTTCGCAACCCGAAGCTCATGGATGGAAACTCGAATAATCCAAATGGTGTGGTAATGGCCGTTGTAGGAACGTCTTCTTCCGCGACTGGAATTTGGTGATATGCCCTTACCAAATCGATCGAGGTGAAGATCTTCTTCCCATTGAGCGTCTGCGCGAAGTCTTCGATGTGGCGCACCGGGTAACGATCCGGGATGGTGCGTGCGTTGAGGGCCCGATAATCACCACAGGGACGCCATTCGTCGCCTTTCTTTGGCACCATGTGCAAAGGTGAAGCCCAACTGCTCTTAGATGGGCGGCAAATGCCCAACCGCAGCATGGACTCGAACTCCTTTCTGGCGTTCAACAGTCGGTCCGGGGCAAGTCGACGCGGTCTTGCGGCTTCAGGTGGTCCGGGCGTCGTGTGTATGTGGTGGACGGTGCTGTGTTTCACTGTTGGTGCCTTGCATGCTCCGTCGGGTCGCGTGATTTCTGGGTAGCGCTGCAAAAGCTCGTGATATTCAGAATTTCCGATGACGATTTTGACACTTGCGATGTTACCCGAACTCGGCTTATTTCCGGTCGTCTTGACTTGCGTCAGGCTATCTACGAGATGTTTGTTTCGCATGTCTACCAGCAGGCCGTAGTGAGCCAGGAAATCGGCGCCAATAATCGCGCGTGTTACGTCCGCGATCACAAGGTTCCACGTGAAGTCGCGTCTCAATCCGAAATCCAATGTCATTGTCACTGAGCCGTACGTCGCAATCGGCGTGTTGTTTGCTGCGGAAAGTTCGTAGTTCGTCCTTGTCCGGCGACCACGCACAAGTTTACGGGGAAAAATACACAGATCCGAACCAGTGTCTATCAGAAATTTCGTGCCGCTAATGCGATCTGGCACGAACAAGCGGCGTACGTTTGGGCAGTCATCGCTTGCCGCCATAAGCGATGATCCGCTTAGTTTCCCGAACGCGCGGTGAAGACGGCGTTTAACTCGCACGGAGGCCTGCATTTGCGCGCACTGTCACCGAACGTGTAATGGTACCAGCACATTCCGTCGTACTGGACCGGAAGGCGAGAACCTGAGCGGTTGCGGTTCGACGGTGACCGATCCGAGCGGTCTCGACTGATTGAACGGCTGCGGCGCGCTTGCTGGAGCTCTGACCTAATGGCCGAGATTTCCCGTCGGTTGTCTATCTGCACCTCCGCCAATTGTCGTTGGAGGCCGGCCAATTGCTCTAAGATCTTCGACTCGAGGGAAGATGACACTGCGGATACCTGGTTTCGCGGCTGTAGGGTCCCGATCGAGTCCAAAACGTTGTCCGCGATCCTGGCCAACTCGTCGAGGGAGGTGTTTTCTTGCTGCGTCGCTAGGCAGGCCCGCACGACCGGGTTGAGGCGGTCCATCCAGAGGGCCTTGGTGATGTCCTGGGCCCCGTGATCGCCGGCAAGTAGCTGCAGATGTCGCAAAAATTGTGACGGAGTTCGGTCGCCGATGTCCTCGCGCTCCAACAACTGCCGTGTCCGTTGTTGCTGTGTTTTTCCGAGTCTCCTGATAAGTTCGTCCTTCAGCTTCTGATACGGGTCGTCGGCTTCCTTTGGTGGGTCGAGAAGTAGGTCGCGGATCTCCTTAGCGTACCGCGGCTCGAGCGACGTACCGACGTATTCGAACTTCTCGGTACTGGTAGTGATACCAGCGTTTTTCAATGCCCAATCAGCTAGTTTGAACCAGAGGTCCGGGTCCTCTGGTAGAAATGCGGGCAGTCTCACACGCGCCCCGTTGGAGTGGTTATTCGCCATAGCTTGTCGCGAGTGTCTTGGCGCACGTTGCTTCCACCGTCACTTGTAAAATATGAAGATCACGTCGGGGTCACCACTTTGGTGACGGGGTAGTGTGTGGAGAAAAGAAAAATAACAAACCCGGAGACGATGTAACTTTTTATTGCGCGTCACGTGACGCGTGCCGGTTTTGATGCGAGTTGTGGAAGTTGTCTCTGATGTTCTGCTGGAAGTTGTGTTCACTGATGTTCTACTGGAAGTTGTGTCTGGATGTTGTTTCGAAGTTGTCTCTCGAAGTGGTTGCTTCAAACTCTCCCTTTGTCACTCCCGTCCCGTCCTTTTATCCCTCGGTCAAACGCATCTTCTCTCTGGTAACTTTGGTGGGAGAGGTTTTTCGTTGTCCCGATTGGTTGTTCGTTCTTCCCTCCTATTGGTGCTGACGCCAAGTAAGAGGGAGGAAAAATCGGTATTGTTTGATCGGCTCCAGCCCGCTCATAAAACGGTCTGGGCCATAAAACGATTAAGAAAAACCCGAACCTATCGGCTTTGTTTGATCAGCTCCAGCCCGCTTATAAAACGGTCTGGGCCATAAAACGATTAAGAAAAACCCGAACCTATCGGCTTTGTTTGATCAGCTCCAGCCCGCTTATAAAACGGTCTGGGCCATAAAACGGTTTAGGAAAAACCCGAACCTGTGCAACTCATCTTGTCAATAATGAGTCCCTACAATATCTTAAACTAAAAACTCAGGGGGCGATCGCTGTAAAAAAATCAATTTGGGAAATAACTGACACCCTAATGTACATATACATATACAAATATGTACAATTTTCAGATACAACATGTATATGTACATTGATAGGAAACATTAAACTGGTGCTAACGCCGCTAATGCCCGCCATACACGCTACGGTCTACTAGTCTACCGGATAGGTTACATGTGCAGGTTTGCCTGCGCAGGTCATCCGTACCCAAGAAACTGCACAGGTCTATTCCCACACACGCTCCGGTTTACCTGCGCAGGCAAACCTGCAAAGGTAGACCTCTCCGGTGGACCATTGCGTGTATGGCGGGCATAAGATTCATATACCGCATAAAAATAAATCGCACGAAAACAATCGCACAAAAATAAAATCGCACAAAACCAATCGCACAATAACAAAATCGCATAAAAAAGGACCGCACAAAAATAGGTTTTACTGTACTTCACCTAATAAAGAAAATGCCATTAGCGTCTAGCAAAGCTAGACGCTAATGGCAAATTACTAGACACCCGGAAATTAAAAACATCGTTAACAACTTATCCCACAAAATCAAATTGGCACTCGATAACCACAGGCACGAATCATATCAAAGCCACATATCCACACTCAAACCTCAGGATCCAGGAATGTGGAGAACCACCAACAGAATTCTGCAACATGATGAAATACCCACCCTAACTGACGGTAACAACACACACAACGGAAGCAACTCTAAATAAATAGCAACTCTATTATAAAACAGACGAAGAAAAAACTGAACTCTTCGCTAACTACTTAGAAAAGGTATTCATGACACATCCACCCACACAAGTCGATAACCGCACGAACGACCTGGAAACTATTACTGACAACTCCGAAATCAATTATACAACACCCACTGAAATTAAAAGCATTATTAAAAATCTGCCAAACAAAAAAGCTCCCGGACACGACCTTATACCAAATCTAGTACTAAAACACCTTACCAACAAAGCTATAGCACAGTGGTTTCCAACCTTCCTGTACCTACGCCCCAATTTTTCATAAAAAATATCTTGCGCCCCCCTCAATTTTGTAACAATATTTATCATTATCGTTAGAATTTAATGTGAAGGTGGGGCTTGTTTTTTAGCACAAATTTTCTCAAACCGTGGATCATTGTGGATAGATACCGCTGTTCTCAGTTCGGTTTCATTCACTAATCGAGATCGATATTTTGTCTATAATATAGCCACACCAGAAAAACCAGTTTTGCATAAAGCCACAAGTGACAAATTTCTAAAGCTATCTTGTCAAAGTCGTTCTGCACTTAAAGTAGCCAAAACGTAACAATATTATTATCTTGTTGAAACATTTGCTTTAATCTGCCTTCAACAAAAATCAATAATCATATCTTGCTGTGCTGCGGGAAGACCAAAGTCATATTTTTCAATCACAGGTTTCTTATCCATTCGTTTTTCGACATGTCAAGATCTATAAACTAAAACGAGAATTGCTTCTAAAGAGTGGTCAAGTGATTATTAATAATAACTTTAGTTTCTTCTATTTTATCTGCAGGGCAAGTGATTTTAAAATTGGGAAACATGTCGAAGTTAAACTTCTCAAACTCCCTTTGAAGTACTTTGCAACGAGAAAGCTAACGTGTCTCACAATAATATGGAATAATATTCTGCATCCATGTCACCACACAATTTTGCGAAGAGCCTTCCAGTTAATGGGCCATTTTTAATAAAATTTACTCTTATAATAACATCAAATACCGTTAGTAGATCTTCACCCATATCTTTTGAAACAAGTGATTGTTTATGAATCATGTAATGATAAATTATTTTTCCATCGTATTCTCTTCAAGTGGAATCATTCTCAAGTTGATCAGCTTATTCAATTCGCCGAGCATCGTAACTACCATGTGAACAACCGCTGGTAGTATCAAAGGTTCTTCCATTAAATGTGTTTTTTTCGTTTTGCAATTCTATAAGAAACCTTATACGATGCAAGCAATGCTTTTGATATTACAGATATGGTGTTGATAAGCGTATTTTATCGTTGATTTACTTAAAACCTCTAATTTTCTTTGGAAAAACTCTTTTATCTTACCAACGTGCGGAGCGACGAATCCTCAGCATACGACATAGAGCAAAATGCCATCAAGTGGTATACAGATGGTTCGAAGACAAAGGAAGGCACTGGTGCAGGAGTGTTTGGACCTCGTACCAGATACTCCGAATCCATGGGAACATCCCCAAGTATCTTCCAAGCAGAGGTACACGCAATCGAAAGATGTGCACAGTTTAACCTCGACAGGAATTACCGCAAAAAACGAATTGCTATCCTGTCAGATGGCCAAGCAGCCATCAAGGCCATTAGCTCATACACCATCAGATCCAAACTGGTATGGGACTGTGTGGGGAAGCTGAACAAGCTTGGCAGGGATAATAAAGTAACGCTATACTGGGTACCAGGAAACACTGGTATAGACGGAAACGAAGAAGCCGATCACCTAGCAAACAAGGGATCCAGTATCCTCTTTATAGGTCCGGAACCCTTTTGCGGTATGAGCGTGAACACCATCCGCAAAAGTTTAGCTGAAGAAATAAGAGGAAAATGGATGAAAACCTGGGAAGAACTTCCAGGGCTAAGGCAATCCAAAGTGATGCTGGGATCTTTTAACCAGAAGAGAACTGAAGCTTGCCTAAAACTAAGCAGGAACAAGCTCAGAATTCTGACAGAAGCCCTGACGGGACACTGCAGACTTAGGAAACATCTCAAGGCCCTAGGCCTAGAGGAGGATGATGGATGCAGATTCTGTGGCTCAGCAGAGGAAACCCCCTTACATCTGTTCAAAGACTGCGGAGCATTACTCCGCAAGAGACAGATGTACCTTGGGGCTCACTGCTTGAACACAGAGGAGCTGCAGGCCTTGAATCCCACCCAGATCCCGAGATTCCTAGAGGAATCAGGATTAGAGGAGGCGCTCTAAATGGGTAAGTACACCAACACTTGGAGGAGGAGGGTGGGGTACAATAGATCTATAAAGGTCGCAGTACAAGTCGTCACCACCATATCTACAATCTACAATCTACCAACGTGGTCCGT
The DNA here is from genome assembly GCA_944588485.1 of Phosphuga atrata. Classification (NCBI taxonomy): domain Eukaryota; kingdom Metazoa; phylum Arthropoda; class Insecta; order Coleoptera; family Silphidae; genus Phosphuga; species Phosphuga atrata. Next base: position 50,132,826 of record OX155904.1, read on the forward strand.
ATGTACTTTTTCAAGTTAACTTTTTAATTTATTCGGTTTCATGCTACGTCCGGCAAAAATATTCATTACAGAGCAAAAACATTGATGGTTCTTAACCATTAATAACCTTACATGTAAATCCCAATGATAATGACATAGGATCATGTTTTCTACATTCAGAATCACTATTTGGCGTATTTTCACTTCTACAGTTTCAACAGCTGCGCGCCCCCCTTGCAATGGTCTCGGGCCCCACTAGGGGGGCGCGCCCCACAGGTTGGAAACTACTGCTATAGCATACATATCCAATATACTCAACGCGAGCTTTAGAGAAGGCTATTTTCCAAAAAACTGGAAACATGCACATGTTCTCATGTTTCCAAGCCTGGCAAAGAAAAGCAAAACGTGGAAAGCTATAGACCTATAAGTAGGGTTTCTGTATATCCGCACTTTTTAAAAACCGCGGTTTTCGCTTTTTGAAAATTAAAAACCGCGGTTTCGGTTTCGGGTTCAATTTTTAAGAACTTTTGATAGTATTGCCTAATATTTAAACAAGATCTTAGTTTTGTACAAAATTTGCCATTAAGGGAAAATGATCTTTCGGGGTAGGTGGATGTAGCTTTAATTGTAGAGAGTTCTTAAAAAACAAAATATTTAAATTTTGAATTGGTAAAACCATACAACATTATAGATAATCAGATAAACTTAATAAAGACGGAACAAAGCTTGAATATATAAATATACTCAACCTTTCCGGAACTCTATAATACTAATGAGTCTTTTTAGGACTACCAAAAACAAATCTCGTATGAAATTTGTCAGTTATTCTATAGCTTTCAGTCCACCTTCGTGGCACTCAACAAAAACCATAAAAATAACATTGATTTTTAAGATCATGTCTTTCCGATACCTTGAGTGGATAGCCATCTGTGGACGCGTTTCGAGATTTATCTCTCATCAGCACAGCTTTGCTTCCATGAACAATATTTTGTAAATCACTCACTTGAAAACCCATGTGTTGATTAGGGTTAGATGTTTTTAATTTTTTTAATCTTTTTGTTCTCTCAGAAGTTCCTTTTTTATTTAGCAAACTCCTTTTTCATAGAAGGATAGCGATTTGTTTGCATATAAGTATTTTTATTTAATTCCTCTTGAATAGCTTTTTGTACTTCGTCTTGCAAGGAATAATTTGAATTGGTCACTCCTTCTAATTCTTCTGAATTTGCCGAACATTCATCTTCGACTTTAACCTTATTGTTTTCTGGATAAAGTCGTTCAAAAAGATTTTCCGCCAATATTAAAAGAGACTTTGTTGGAACTTTCGAAGGATCTAGTACGCATTTAGCCAATTCTGATATTTCCAGATTTTCACGGGTCTTCAAACGTCCATGATCTTTTTCATTGAAGCTTTGCTTATATCAGAACCAATTAATTTTTCTTCCAAGAATCCTATTACACCTTATGCCGTAAATATGTTACAATCATCGCTGCTTAATGTTGTTACTGCTACGCTTACTGGAGATAAAGTTTCAACAACAATTGAAAATTAACATTTTCAATTAAATGCACGGAATTTAAATCTGTTAGAATTTGTAATATTACGACTTTTAGAAAAATAAAATTTTCTTATATTGGTTCAATAGAAAACCCACCTTGCCTTGATGTCCATTGCTAATTCAATTTCTTTTCAAAAAGAGCTTTTACGTTTCGTTGTAGGAAACTGATAAACGACAATTATTAACACGATAATATTAACACGATTATCGCTGATAAACGACAATAATTTACGTTTTCTTACCATTTGTAAAGTACTTTTAATTTCAGTATCTTCTTCGGAGTGATGTTCATTATCCACATGTTCTTCCTGCAATTTTCAGGAAATAAATCTTCATCTTCACTGCTGCAGCTGTTTTCTACTTGAGATTATTTCTTGTAGAAAGTGTCGCACAAAGCGAGATGAATTGTATGCTTAATGCAAATTTTTGGTTCAGCAGGGCAATGTGTACCATATTTTAATTACCCGGGCATCGTCATGTGTAGTATCTTACTCAATAATAATCCCACGGCAATAAATCCCAGACTCAATCAAACTTTGACGTTTTTGCGACCAGAAATTGAAAACCGAGTTGAAATCGCTCGGTAACTAACGCCGCGACGGCCCGTCAAAGTTAGATCTACCGAGAATTGGTTCCATTTGTTTTTTCGAAATTTCGCAGCTGCCGCAACAAATTCGATGTTTTGTTAGAGCAAAACGGGGTCGGAAAGCGAGATTGAAAACCGCGTTGCAAAATCTTTGACAGCGGCGTCGCGACGCCACCTCAAAGTTCAACTTCCTAATGTGGCTGCTGGTTTTTCCGCTGTAGTTTTCGTAATTTTCAAGCAAGCGAAAGAAGTATGAAGTTTTGTTGAAGGGAAAGCTTGCCAGGAAGCTGTAATGAAAACAGCGTTGCAAAATCTTCGATAACGGCGTCGCGATATCGCCGCATAGTTCAACTTGCTAATCTAGGTCGAATTTCGGGAACTCGTGGTGATTTTTCCGCTGTAGTTTTCGCAATTTTACAGATAACGAAACAAATTTGATGTTTTGCAGAAGGGAAAGCTTGTGGTAAAGCGCGACTAAAAACCGCTTTGCGAAATTTTTGACAACGGCGTCGCGACGTCACAGCGAACTTCTACTTGCGAATCCAAGTCACCCACAATATTATTTCTGAAACTGATACTGAATGAATCTAAATGTTTTTCAACACTTATTACGATATTATATGCAGAACAAGTTCCTTCACTTCGCAGAAAGCCTAAATTGCAATAAAAATTGTTTCAAAAATGTTTAAATATCTTCGGCGTCTCAAATTAGTCTAAAACCTAATCTAGCGTAGTACCATTTTTTTTGTCCATTTGCTTTTAATTCTTGAAACTTCAAAATCAATGCTTTCTTTCTTTCTTCGTATTCCTTTGGAATTAAGGTCATAACACCTGAAGAGCATTTTGGCAAGATTTGGTTGAGAAACCGACCAGCTATTCCTTTCCGAATAAATGCAGATTTCGAAATTGCTGGAACACATCGATGGTTGCCATTTTTGCAACAACAGTTTCCAATGTTTGAAAGAGCACTAATGCAATGTACTTTATTTTTTTTTGTCTTTAAATATTTTTTTTTTCTTTAAAAACCGAAAACCGCGGGTTTTTATGACGGTTATGCGGTTTCGGTTTTGCACAGAAAGCCGCGATTTTGAAAGAAACCTTACCTTTTAGCCTCCTGCCGACTATATCTAAGATGATGGAAATAACGGTCCTTCAGAGAATCAATGAATTCCTGGAAGAGAATAACATCTTGCCACCCTACCAGTTTGGATTCTGGAAATCACACTCAACGAACCATCAACTGCTTCGCCTAACTGAAACTATCAAAAAAGGATTTGAGGACAAGAAATACACCATTGTGTCATTTATAGACATAGCTCAGTAAATCTACCAAGCTACTAAAATTATTATATTCCTTTCTCACAGACAGATCCTTCGCAGTAAAAATCCACGCGCAACTATCAGATGCCAGAACCATTAAAGCAGAAGTCCCACAAGGAAGCATTCTTTGCCCAACTTTATTTAATGTATACATGCACGATATTCCCGTTCCTTCTCAAGCGTTACTCTCAATGTATGCTGATGACACAGCTATTATAACCCAACATCACGACCTTGACGTCGCAATAGAACAACTCCAATTAGCTTTGAACTTCAACGACATCGACATCAACGACTGGTTTTCTCAATGGCGCGTAAAAATAAACTGTACTTAAAGTGAGATAAAAGTATTCACTCTACGACGGATAAAAAACCTACCACCAATCGAATGAGGAGGAAATGTAATAAGATATAACCAGGAAGCCGTAAAGTACCTGGGTGTGCACCTAGATACCTAACATGGAGCCTTCATGCAAATAAAAAGTTCAACCAAGTTTGGTGACGGGGTAGTGTGTGGAGAAAAGAAAAATAACAAACCCGGAGACGATGTAACTTTTTATTGCGCGTCACGTGACGCGTGCCGGTTTTGATGCGAGTTGTGGAAGTTGTCTCTGATGTTCTGCTGGAAGTTGTGTTCACTGATGTTCTGCTGGAAGTTGTGTCTGGATGTTGTTTCGAAGTTGTCTCTCGAAGTTGTTTCTAAAAACTCTCCCTTTGTCACTCCCGTCCCGTCCTTTTATCCCTCGGTCAAACGCATCTTCTCTCTGGTAACTTTGGTGGGAGAGGTTTTCCGTTGTCCCGATTGGTTGTTCGTTCTTCCCTCCTATTGGTGCTGACGCCAAGTAAGAGGGAGGAAAAATCGGTATTGTTTGATCGGCTCCAGCCCGCTCATAAAAACGGTCTGGGCCATAAAACGATTAAGAAAAACCCGAACCTATCGGCTTTGTTTGATCAGCTCCAGCCCGCTTATAAAACGGTCTGGGCCATAAAACGGTTTAGGAAAAACCCGAACCTGTGCAACTCATCTTGTCAATAATGAGTCCCTACACAAGCATACGCCAGACTGTCTCAATTATACGCTGATAAATAGAAAATCAGCCCTACACCAAAAATCTTCTTTACTCCTTTATAAATCTCTTATAAGACCCTTAATAACATACACATGCCCCATTTGGTGCACCACATCAAGAACCATTTTCAAAAAACTGCAAACAGTTCAAAATAAAACTCTACGAATAATCCTAAATGCCCCTTGGTTTATCAGAAACAAGCAGATACATCAGGAATTAAATGTACCCACCGTCAAGGAGTATATTACAGAAACAGTAAAAAAATTTTAATGCCCCAGTGCCTTTTTCTACCAACTCGGACAACGTAACATACACACCAGACTCAAAAGAAAGCTACTTCCACAGGGCATCACCGATCCCGACTCAGAAAACAGCGAAGGTGATTAAACAGTGATAGTGATTTAAATAGTGACAAATTACCAAAATTAGAACTCTCAGCGGACAAAGCCGGCTTACGCTAAGTTAAGTACCAAAAGTCAAAATAATTAATTGTTAACACTACTGTGAATGACAGATTAATTCTGTCGAACCGGTATACTTATAATAAAAAAAGGGGCTCCGTAAACATAATCCTAAATGTTGGCTCATGTTCTTTTTTATCGCCAATCACACAACTTATACCTACATTTTGTTTGTGCAAATCTCACAATTTTTGCCGGAGTAATCTTTCCACGTCACCATCTCACAATAATTCTTCGGATGTATCCAGTTACGATTAATAAAACACAAATGAATTAAACACAATAAATACTCACAAATAACATTTTGACGCACGAATCAACAATTTTATCGTTGCCATGAGAACACCACAATCATGACCAACTTTTCTTGGAATTGATTCTTGTTTAAACGAAAGCAAAATTGAATAAAAGTTTGTATTTCACTCGCGGATAAAGTTCAGGTTTAACTCGCGAATTTAAATTGAATTTACCAATCCGCTCGTTAAACCTTAATTTTATACCCTAGTACGAGCGGAACAGTTACGCACGACCCGCGTAGCTGGGAGTGCTTAATTCAGCAAGTACGTAATTGCCTTACAACTCGAGTTATGTACTATACTTATCTACGACCACACTAATTTTTTCTGTTTAATAAGAAATATATGTTTGATTTAACAAATTTATTTTTTATTAGGTTGTGTTTAGTGTTTATTTAATTATCATTATTTAACATTATAATAAGCAAACAATAGTATTTTCATATATGTAACTCAACATTATTTAACTTGAAAGAAATGAAAAGAAATACATTCTTAATGGTTCCATACTTTATTATTTAGTACTTATTTGGGTTAAACTGGTATAAGAGCTCATATAAATAGGCAATCCAATGTACGCAATGTCACTTTCCGTTAGTTTGAATTGTGGCACGGGAGGCGCTGAACGTATGAGCACGTAATAGCAGCTCTCAACCAATCAAGGAAACGTAAACCAAACGCACGTGTGTGTTATCAATCCTAACTTATCATTAATCGCGGACTGTGACATACGTGTGTGTTATGATGTATTTACATAGTCCACGAACTGTACAATAATGGGTATTTACAATAGTGGTCGTAGATAAATATATTTACAATTTGGTTTCCTGCACTTTCGTGCCACTTCTTCTTCTTCTAGTGCTCCTCCTATCGGAGATTTGCTATCATCATGGCAATGCACACTTTGTTGACGGCAGCTCTGAACAGTTGGATGTTGGTACAGCCAAACCATTCTCTTAAGTTTCTGAGCCAAGACGTTCGTCTCCTGCCGATGCTCCTTTTCCCGTTTATCTTCCCTTGTATTATCAGTTGCCGAAGTTCGTACTTGGGGCCTCGCATTATATGTCCTAAGTATTGTAGTTTTCTCGTTTTTATGGTGTGAATGATTTCGCATTCCTTTTGCATTTTGTTTAAGACTTCGATGTTGGTAACCCTATCAGTGCACGAGATCCTCCACATTCTTCGGTAACACCACATTTCGAAAGCTTGCAGGTAATTTCGTGCCACGTGGGTTGCTAAAAGACACTATAACCTGATAAACATTAATAACAATGAACATCCACAGACACGTTTCTGCCATTTGGATTCATCAGTATGCATTTATCACCTAATCTCAGAGTATTTACAAACTATTTTTTGTTAAGAAATACCAATTAAACTAAATTGGGTGAAATATTAAACCTGAGGCTGTGACTTTTTCTCAAGGACGAAATCGTCGTTTGGTCGCTTGTGTTACGATTGCATTATTCGATTCTTAAACCAAATGTTAAATATTCTTTTAACGTAATCTTGACACGATTTATGCACTTTTGAAACCAAACTAATCATATTTTAATTCAACTCGCCTCAATTCGAAATTATTTCTTGAATGATCTCTAATGCGTTCGGATTAAAGTGCATACACGAACGAAACATCCGAAATTTTGCAAGGTCTGAAATCCGAAACGAAACGCAGAATTAAATTTCGCAATGTTATACGTTTGTAGCTTTTTTCCCAGTTATAATCTAAGTTTTTTTTTTCGTGGTAAAACTTGGTCTTTCACTTTCTTTGTGCTGCAGTATCGCCCTTGAATACTGAAAGTCCAACTTGAAACAATAACAAACTTATTTACTTTGAAACACTTTACAAATCTTTCACATTCTAATTCTCATTTATCATGAATATTGTTTATAGAAAGTTTTTATTTCTTGCCAATTTTTATCTATTTGAATAATTTGTTATTCGCTCGAAGATAGTTTATCGGAATTTCCCGTCGAGATATTCATTAATATTACTTCTATTGCAACAATATTAAATAATGCAGGTAACTTATAGTGATTTTGTGCAGACTGGATACGATAGACTAGACATACAAGACTAGACAGACAAGACTAGACAGACAAAGCTAGACAGACAAGGCTAGGCAGACAAGACTAGACAGACAAGATTAGACAGACAAGACTAGATAGACAAGATTAAACAGACAGAACAAGACTTGGATAGATAAGACTAGTGGGACAAGGCAAAACATACTAGACTAGACAGACGAGTCTAAACGAATAAGATTGCATCAAAAAATCTAGACAGACAAGGCCAGAGAGACAAGACTAGACAAATAAGACTAAAAATAGAATTACATAAAACTAACATTTAAAAATATACGTGTCATCTTGCGCATAGTGTTAATGTTGTTTCACTTGTTATGGACATATTTTTACGTCACTATCCATTTCACAGAAAAGTAGTTAAGAAGAACATTTAAGAAACTGTTACATAATTGTAATCAGTAATTTGCTCTGTCCGAGGCACAGCAAAAGGACAGAGCAAATTACTGATTGTTAGTGAGTATTCAAATTTAACAAACAAAAAAACCTGAGGAAATTGCATAAATCAATTAAATAATTAATGCTCTTGCCTGTGAATCTAATCTGTCTAGTTCTGTCTGTATTGTCTTGTCTGTTAAGTCTTGTCTGTTAAGTCTTGTCTGTCTAACCGTGTCTAATCTATTGTTGATTATCATATCTAGTGTGTCTAGTCTTGTATATCTTGCCTTAACTATTTAAACTTATTCTCTCTGTAGATTGTTAAGCCTTAAGTCTATAGTATTTGCTACGTACTCTTGCCTGTCAAGTCTTGGCTCTCTACTCGTGTTCATCTAGCCTTGTGTGTCTAGTCTTTTCTATATAGAATTCTTCGTCTTGTCTATCTGCCTAAACTTTGCTGTCTAGTCTCGCCTTTCTAGACTTGTTTGTCTAATCTTGTCTTTTTAGTCTTGTCGGACAAATCTTCTCTGTCTATTCTTGCCCTTCTGGTCTAATCTATCTAGTCTTGCCTGCCTGGTTTTATCCGTCTGATTTATTCACAGTTATCTGCTGTTAATGCAAACATAGTGTCTAGTCCTATTTACTAATATATATATAGACCTAACTGATTGAGTTTATAATTATTACAACGCAAGTATTAAGCAATCTGGAACTTTGATTTTAAGTTTTTTTATCAAAATTTATCCTTGTAACAGTTTTCCGATTAAAATATATAATTAGTCAAATCCGTTCCACCAGTAGACATTTGCACAAATTAAATCTTTTGCTAATCAGCAAATATGTTTAATGCAAAACTACATTCCAGTCTATTTATATTCATTCTTGTCTGTCTAGTCTAGTCTCTCTAATCATTTTTATCCTGTCCGGCTAGACTTGTCTGTCTAGTCTAGTCTAGTCTGGTCTAGTCTAGTCTAGTCTAGTCTAGTCTAGTCTAGTCTAGTCTAGTCTAGTCTAGTCTAGTCTAGTCTAGTATAGTCTAGTCTAGTCTCGAGTTTACGCGTAGTTTTTTTTTGCCTTCTGTCTGCTTCTTTCGTCCTTCTCTTTGGAGCTCATTATGTCAGATATGACTTTCTGTATGCTGTTCCAGTTGTTTTCAACTTGCAGCATGAACTCTATAGTGTTCCGAGGTTCTATATCGTATGGCAGCTTGCTTCTCTATGTATCCCACCTGTCGCAGTCGTAGATGGTGTGCGTCACGCTGTCATTTTCCCCGCAGTATTCACAGTAGTTGTCGGGAGCTCTCCCGATCTTATGAAGATAATCCCTGAAACAGCCATGTCCGCTGAGGACTTGGGTTAGATGATAATTCAGCTCTCCATGCTTCCTCTCTACCCATTTTGCCACATCCCTTATCAGCAACCTTGTCCATTGACCTTTTTCGCTGGCTTCCCAGTCATTTTTCCACGCCCGGAGTAATTCTGCCCTTCCTATTTTCTTTATTTCTTTCTTGCTGATCGTAGTAGTTCCGTGTCTGGCTGCGTAGATCTTAGATCTCTCCTGAACTAATAGTTCTATTGGTGCTAGCCCTGCTATCACTAGGACCGCTTCTCGGGAGACAGTTCTATATGCACTACTGGTTCTGATCGCGAGCATTCTTTGGATCGCTCCAAGCTTGCGTTTGTTGCCATCTGCGTACATAGCTCTCGCCCAGACAGGGGCCGCGTAAAGCATAGTAGCGTGAGTCACCGTGCATAGCAGTTTTCTCTTGCTGCTTCGCGGTCCTCCCACGTTGGGCATAAGCCTTTCCAGCGCCGATAGGGATTTATGGGCTTTATCCGCGGCTTTGCTGACTTTCGCACTAAATGCCAGGTTCTTATCAATCATGACGCCTAGATAGTTTATAGCACTCTTTGGCTTTATGACAGCGTCTCTAAGTTTGAATGCTACATCCCCTATTTTTCTCTTCCCTGTTAAGAGTACTGCCTCGGTCTTTTCGGGTGCTAGTTTGAGCTGCTTATCCCGCATCCATTTGTCTATTAGTTGCATGGCTTTGTTGGCCCTTCGCTTCAACCCCAGCTCCGTTTTGTCACAAATCACCAGGGCGAGATCATTTGCAAAGCCGATGGTCTCCACCCCTTCCGGCATCTTGAGTTTAAGAACCCCGTCGTGCACTATGTTCCACCGCGTTGGGCCCATGACTGAGCCCTGCGGTACATCACTGTGGACTTGCTTGGTAGTGCAGTGGCCATCTGAGACAAAGACGATTTCCCGCTGGGATAGGTATCAATCATCGCTAGCAGATACGGTAGAAAGCTGCGTCGCCTGACTTCGTCCATAATGCCCTGCCAGCAGGCCGAATTAAACGCAATTCGCACGTCAAGGGTAATTAGTGCACATAGCTTTCTGGTTTTCAGGGTACCCTTCCTGGCGGCATCTGCTATGGCCACAACTTTATTAAGAGCCTCGATTGTACATCGCCCTTCCCTAAAACCATACTGATTATCCGAGAGATTTTCACCGGATTTTTTCCTTCTTTATCCTTAGTAGCAGCAGCTGCTCCAACAGTTTGCCCGCAGTGTCCAGCAGACAGAGAGGCCTATAGGACGTTGTTTCGTTAAGCGGCTTGTCCCCTTTTCGGAGCAGAACAAGTTTTGCCATTTTCCAGTTCTGTGGAAACACACCATCTCTTAGCGTTCTGTTCATAGTATTTAGAACGTACTGGGGTACAGCGCTGCATGCAGTTTTGACAATTTCCGATGGGATCATGTCAGGACCTGGTGCTCTGTCTTTTTTAAGCCGATTGCTGGCCACTACTAGTTCCTCGGTGGTAAATTCTGGTACTTCCCTGCAAGTCGGTTTATCCCAGGATCGTGCTGGGTGAGTTGGAAACAGTTCGTTGTAAATTTTTTCAATCATGTCCGGGTTAGGGCACAGGCTAGGCTATCGGATCTTTAGCTCTCTAGTCGCTATTTGGTACGCGTCTCCCCATGGGTTTTGGTCAATCATCGCGCAGAGGTTTAGCCAACATTTCCTTTTTTCCAACTTTATAGTTTTGCGTAGCATTTTCTTGGAGTCGATATAGTTTTCCCGTAGAGCTTCTTTCCTTGCCGCCAGCTCTGAATTTTTTGTTTTGCACCTTTGGTACGCACGTCTGGCCTTAACGCAAGTCTTTCTCAGCTTACTGATCTCTTCGGTCCACCAGTACACTTTCTTCTTCTTAGATGTGGTCTTCCTAGCCGAAAGACATTCCTTGCAGACGTTGGTAAGAGTAGCGATCATCCCTTCCGGTGTTTCGGCTCCCCGGTTTTTTGTCCAGCGCTGCAGAGCTTCTACCACATTTGAGCTGTTGGCACCCCTGGTGGACCATCCAGCCTGCATCACAGTGGCCTCCGATCCTGTGTTGGTGCCGCAGATCATTTGATCTATCTTCCCTGTCGGCCATCCCTGGCGGCTCTGGCGCTGAGGGGGTAGACCTCGTTGATTTTCTTCTAACACAATATAAATGTATTTATGGTCGCTTAGCGATTCCCGGTCCAAGACTTCCCAGCTTCTAACTTTTCCCGCAAGTTCTCCCGTAGTAAGGGTGATGTCTAGAATAGAATGGGACCTGCCACGTTCGAAAGTGGGTGTGTCTCCTTTATTGCAGACATGCAGATCCAGTTCAGCCACCCAGTCCATGACGATATCCCCTCGCTTGTCTATTAATGGGCATCCCCAATATGGAGATTTCGCATTAAAGTCTCCTCCAATCAGTACTGGTTTCCTTTGTCCTCTTATTTGATAACTGAGCTCGGCCAGTGATTTTTTAAGATTTTCCAGGCTATCATTTGGTGATAGATAACAGCTGTAAATTACAGACTGATGCAACTCAATCTATACAAACCCAAGCCCACATCCACTGCCTAGTACCAACGTGTTTTTGTTGAGCGTTTTTATCGCAGCATCTTTTTTGTCATCTGTGTACCATCCCTCCTGTGTTCGAATTTTGTTGGGTTCACTTGGCATAATAATGTCTATTTTCAGTTCACATGTTGTGACGTTAAGGAGGTCATGTACCGCTCGGCATCTCATTGCATTTAATTGTAGTATTCTGAGCTCTGCGGTGTGACTTGTTTGCGCCTCGCCTCCGTTAGCGCTTTTTGGAATGCTGGACACATTCCCGAGTTTGCCCGATGTCCTTTAATTTTGCAAATGGGACAGAATTCTTCATTGTTGCATTCCTTTGCAATATGACCATCTTCTCCTCATTTTAAGCACAGCTTTTGTCTATCTGGTCCATTGCATTCTTTTGCAATATGCCCAGTTTTCCAGCATCTATGGCATTTGGTAATATTTATTCTTTCCCTAACTCTGCATTCTACCAGACCGATTCTAATCCTTTTTCGTTGGAGTAGCTTTAAGACTTTAGGGAGAACCACTGTTGCTATTTGATTTTCACCATAGCACGGTCTTAGATTTCGTACCTCCACATTACAATTTTGTTCTCCAAGATGTCCTTTTATTGCTTTATCTATTTCATCTACTGTAGTCACAGCATCTAGATCTTTGACGTGAAGTATTAAGTTTGCTGTCTTTAGACGGACGTCGGCTGTTGGGCACTTTTGTGCTATTTTTTCTCTTAATTCATGAGCTTGGCCCCCTTTCTCCTCTATTAGGAGATCTCCTGTTTTTTATTTTCTTGTGTTTGTGATGACTCCACTAGTTTCTACGTCAGCTTCATTTCTCACCATTCTTAGAAGGTCGGCATATGTGCGTCCTTCCTCTTTAATAATTATTGCCTCTGTGTTTCTTTTCCTGTGAATCCCTTCTGTCTTGTGTGTGTGCGCTTATGTACAACTTCTGTCCATTGATTGTCCTTCTTATCAGTTATTGACTCCATGGCTTTCGCAACATTGGGGAGACGCTTATAAATCCTGATATCCGTGTCTGTATTTGCAAAAATGAATTCTATTGCCTTTTTTACTGTTAGCCAGTTTTTTGTAGTCGGTCGGAAGATAGCAATTTTCTTCCTTCCGTTTTGCTTTGTAAGGGCATTCAGTTTCTGCAGGCAACTGAATATGGCTTGTATGTCCATGGATTCTTCAGCATTTGTTTTTCCTGAGATCAGTTGGTAAATGTATCTATCATTATTCATTATGTCGCCATTTTCAGAAGGTGCTCCAATTGTATGTTTCAGATACGCCACCGCCCCCACTGCAATGTTTTGCTTAGACACTTCTATTGGTCTTCCATATGCCTCTATCAACGTTTTGGGCACTCCTACATCTAGTGTTAAGTCTTCTGAGATGCACCAGGCTAGGTCCCATTCCGTGGATGTTTGAAGCGCATTTCCATGCCCTTCTATTGCCTTTCTGAAGGCTTTTAATGGCCAGTTTTTTTCTGCAACCTCCTGGAATTCCTCGAAAATATTTCCATTTCTAATTTGCAGGCATAAAGTTTACAGCAGTAGATCGTCCTTGTCATTTTCCAACAACACTGTCTGTGTACTAATTGGTTCCGTTTGTGTGCTGGACTCCTGCATTCACGCCATTCTTGTTTGAACCTCGACGTCGAAGGTTACCTTCTCGACCGGCTCGTATCGGTGCTGCTCCAGCCAGCCAGCGACCGAATCGCGCGCGAAGACATTCGCCGTCTTCTTCACCCTCGCTGCGACTTCCTTTACCTCCCCTTGGTGCTTGGGCTAGCCGCGATGGCTTTTTCCAGGTCCTCCACCTGTTTTGTCAAGGCCCCAATCGTCTCCACGATAGTGAAAACAATCTGGCACTCCGACTTCTTGTATGGCTCGATGTCGTCGGTAGATAGTCCATCCGCCACTTTACGTTTCTTAGGAGTCTCCCCTATGGAGAGGCTCCTCACATGCCCCAATCTATTCTTGGCTTCCCCTGCGCCCCCGCTTTTTCCCGTTTTGGTAACAAAATACTCCATTTTATGTCTCCTGCCACACACACAGTGGATGTCTATGGACAGTGTCAGTGGACATATGTCAGTGGACAGTCTAGTCTAGTCTAGTCTAGTCTAGTGTAGTCTAGTCTAGTCTAGTCTAGTCTAGTCTAGTCTAGTCTAGTCTAGTCTAGTCTAGTCTAGTCTAGTCGAGTCTAGTTCAGTCAAATTAAATAAACAGTTATTACTCTTATAATCCTCTTTTGAGCTAAAAGGACTTCTTCAAAAGATACGCTTTGCTTTTTAGTTTGCGTACGACGTAGTCTGTTGTAAGTTTCCACGGCAGGTGTCCGAAAAATAATCCTAAAAATTTAACCACTTGCTTTCGATGTATTCGGTAGTTTCCGATTTGTAGTAGAAGATCTTCAGAGGGTTTTATTCGACTACATTGAAAAATTATGTTGTTAGTTTTTTTCTGGATTTAAGAACAATTTGCACAAAACCATTTAAAAAGTCTGCCTAAGATTACATTAGCTTTGATTTGGTTTTCCATAAGGGCAGCGCCCGATATTAGAATACTTGTATCATCGGCATACATGGTACAGAGTTTTTGCCCTATTATGTCAACAAAGTCTGCTGTGTACGTCGAAAAAAGAAACGGGGCCAGAACACTTCCTTGGGGAACACCTATTTCTACCACTGTGTTCTATGATATTCCAGTCCTTTCGTTATTTTCAATTTTAACGAATTGTCGTCTGTTACTCAATTAAGATGAGAACCCCCGCCCAGTTTCTATTCTAATTCCATGTAAGTATAATTTGTATAGGAGTATGTCGTTCGAGACACAATCAAAGGCCTTAGAGAGCTCACAAAAATACCCACAGCAAATTTGCTGTATTCGCCTCTTTGATGATTTCGTTATGGAACTCATTTATTGCAGTAGTGGTTGATTTACTTTTACGAAAACCATGTTGTTCTTTAGGAATCAAGTTGTTTCTCGAAATGAACGGCGATATTCCATACTATATTCCAAGATCTTTACCATTACTGAAACCAAAGTTATTGGTCTATAGCTGTTCAAATCTGTACAATCATCTTTCCTAAATATTGCAACCACTAGAGTTTTTTAATATATCCGGTACTGTTTCTGAGGAAAAGTTAATAATATCAGTGATGTGTTCAAGAAGTTCATTTTGAAATTCTTTTATTATATTACATGGAATCAAGTATGGGCCCTAAGTGGAATTACTTTTTAATTTATTTAGGATTATCGACATTCATTAGGTCTGAATTCTTCCAAATACATCGTTTTAGTATTCGTGGGTATGTGGACATTGTCCAAATGAATATATGGAATTTTCAGAGAAACTCCCTCTGGTGCCGTATTGAATTTTGAAGAATAGTCATGTCTGTCTAGTCTTGTCTGTCTAGTCTTGTCTGTCTAGTCTTGTCTGTCTAGTCTTGTCTGTCTAGTCTTGTCTGTCTAGTCTTGTCTGTCTAGTCTTGTCTGTCTAGTCTTGTCTGTCTAGTCTTGTCTGTCTAGTCTTGTCTGTCTAGTCTTGTCTGTCTAGTCTTGTCTGTCTAGTCTTGTCTGTCTAGTCTTGTCTGTCTAGTCTTGTCTGCCTAGTCTTGTCTGTCTAGTCTTGTCTGTCTAGTCTTGTCTGTCTAGTCTTGTCTGTCTAGTCTTGTCTATCTAGTCTTGTCTGTCTAGTCTTGTCTGTCTAGTCTTGTCTGTCTAGTATTGTTTGTCTATTCTTGTCTATCTAGTCTTGTCTGTCTAGTCTTGTCTGTCTAATCTTTTCCGTCTAGCCTTCTCTGTCCAGTCTTGTCTGCCTAGTTTTGTACGCCTAGTTTTGTTTGTCTAGTCCTACCCGTCTGATTTTATATGTTTGTAATTTATTAAAACCAGTTGTGTTTGGCATTCACGTTAATTTCCTTTTTGAATTTAATTTCGATCGAATTCGCAGCTCCTTTCACCGATAGCTTGCGTAACGACGCACATCACTTTCTCCGAATTTTGAATAATGATTGAGCGACTGAGACGCAGATATTAGCATTCTGGTAATTATGGAAATAGAAGTGCGAGCACGCACAATTTCTCAAACAAACGCTAAATAAACTTGCAAGGAATTGACATTTTTTGCATAAAATATCGGTGATTATCTGGAGATTATAAAATGTGGAAAAATTATCGAGAGAAAATTTAGGATTTGAGCATTATTTTATTTCATTGATATTTTCATTGATAGATCGATAGAATTCAACAAGATATCGGAAAGGAAATGTTCATATTCGATATAAATTGTGAAATAGAGTAGAGGGTAATAGACCAAAGTAGATAAACAAGTTTTCGCTTGAGATTTGTGGGGCATTTTTTGCTATTTATGTTATCTTTGTTTTTGAATTAGTGAAAAAAAATAGTGCGAAATAAAGCAATAGTAAATTACTGCTCCTATTTACTCTATTGCGCTATTTACTCCTACATATTACAGTCAAATCCGATTTTTAAGGGATTTTTTGTTTATATTGTGTTTTTTTTTTAAAAAAGACGGTTAAGACTTAAACATATCCATTTTGCTGTTTTGATTTGTTTTACTTTTATTAATATAATCTACCATTTGGCATGCGCATTTAATCCGGAATTCTATGAACGAAGAAATAAATTTATTATCTAATCAGCATGTTACCTTCCATACATTTATAACAAATAAAATCTGTTTTTCAATTTATTTTTAATAATATAATCTACCATTTAGGTCAAGCATTTATTCTGGAACGGAATCTGTGAACAGGTTAATAATGTATGCTCTAATCATCTAATCCGCTTGTCTAATTTCCTCCCGACTTTCTTGGAAAATTTTGGAAAACACTTTTATTCCTGCAATCTCTCTCCTTACAGTAATTAGACGGGCAGAGGTAGAATTTAAGATATTATAGATTATAGAATTTAATCATTATATAAAGAGCAATTCTACAAACGCTATCAGTTCAGTCTTCATCTTGTAGCTAAATCTAACAGTGACCGTGGCTGCATGGTGACATTACTGCATTTTTTACTAACATTGGGTGTCCTTTGTTTTGTGGCGGTTTGAATATCTGTTCGCTTTTCAGCTATCTTTGTTTGTTTTTCGGTTTGTCTTTTGTTGTTGTCTTTTGTTTTTGGTTCTGCTTTATGCCCGCTCCACACTCTCGCGGAGTTCGAGGCGAGGAACTAGACGGAGGAGGCATCCACACTCTCGCCTTACTTCGCGAGGACCTCAGTGCCATGACTGACACCGAACAGGTGGTAGCTGCTGCTACAACTATTTGTGTGTATAATATATAGGAAAGGACGAGTAAACACGAGAGTGTAGACGTGATACTCTCCCTTCCTCGTACTCGCGCCTCGTGTCCCTTTGACTCGGGAACGAAAAACCGCTTCATGAAGCGAAGTTAGCCAAGGCGAGGCGAGGAAGCACAAGGCGGATCGAGTAAACTGACCACACTCTCGTTCCTCGCTCAACTCCGTGCTACTTCGCGAGAGTGTGGAGCAGACATTAGCGTCGGTCATTTTGTCACCATCATGATAAACATCCTTATATATCAAGGAAACTCCTTGCACTCATTATCGGACAACTGCTTTAAGCGAATAAACCCGAAATCGAAGAAATATTTGTGCATAGCGAGCACGAAATCTCAAAGCGCATTGCGCAGCGAAAGGGTTAATGTAAAATATATTCCATCAATATAAAATGTGTTAATGCAACCAGAAATATTTTTATTGATAATTAACAGTTTCATTAAAAAACACATCAAGTAAATGGATTTTTAATAATGCCAGTGCTGTGCAATAAATTTCCATAAATTGAGAGAATTAGCGACAAATTAGCGGAAAAACACAAATTACTTATATCAATCATCAATCAATCCATATTAAATCTTGCAAAACACTAAAGAAACATCAATGTTGTGCAATTTATTATACAGACAAAATTTCAGAGATAATATTGAGACAGACAAGACTAGACAGACAAGACTAGACAGACAAGACTAGACAGACAAGACTAGACAGACAAAACTAGGCAGCCAAGACTAGGCAGACAAGACTAGACAGACAAGACTAGACAGACAAGACTAGACAGACAAGACTAGACAGACAAGACGAGACAGACAAGACCAGACAGACAAGACTAGACAGACAAGACTAGACAGACAAGACTCGACAGACAAGACTAGACAGACAAGACTAGACAGACAAGACCAGACAGACAAGACTAGACAGACAAGACTAGACAGACAAGGCTAGACAGACAAGACTAGACAGACAAGACTAGACAGACAAGACTAGACAGACAAGACTAGACAGACAAAACTAGACAGACAAGACTAGACAGACAAGACTAGACAGACAAGACTAGACAGACAAAACTAGACAGACAAGACTAGACAGACAAGACTAGACAGACAAGACTAGACAGACAATACTAGACAGACAAGACTAGACAGACAAGACTAGACAGACAAGACTAGACAGACAAGACTAGACAGACAAGACTAGACAGACAAGACTAGACAGACAAAACTAGACAGACAAAACTAGACAGACAAGACTAGACAGACAAGACTAGACAGACAATACTAGACAGACAAGACTAGACAGACAAGACTAGACAGACAAGACTAGACAGACAAGACTAGACAGACAAGACTAGACAGACAAGACTGGACAGACAAGACTCGACAGACAAGACTAGACAGACAAGACTAGACAGACAAGACGAGACAGACAAGACCAGACAGACAAGACTAGACAGACAAGACTAGACAGACAAGGCTAGACAGACAAGACTAGACAGACAAGACTAGACAGACAAGACTAGACAGATAAGACTAGACAGACAAGACTAGACAGACAAGACTAGACAGACAAGGCTAGACAGACAAGACTAGACAGACAAGACTAGACAGACAAGACTAGACAGACAAGATTAGACAGACAAGACTAGACAGACAAGACTAGACAGACAAGACTTGACAGACAAGACTTGACAGACAAGACTAGACAGACAAGACTAGACAGACAAGACTAGACAGACAAGACTAGACAGACAAGACTAGACAGACAAGACTAGACAGACAATACTAGACAGACAAGACTAGACAGACAAGACTAGACAGACAAGACTAGACAGACAAGACTAGACAGACAAGACTAGACAGACAAGACTGGACAGACAAGACTCGACAGACAAGACTAGACAGACAAGACTAGACAGACAAGACGAGACAGACAAGACCAGACAGACAAGACTAGACAGACAAGACTAGACAGACAAGACTAGACAGACAAGACTAGACAGACAAGACGAGACAGACAAGACCAGACAGACAAGACTAGACAGACAAGACTAGACAGACAAGACTAGACAGACAAGACTAGACAGACAAGACTAGACAGACAAGACTAGACAGACAAGACTAGACAGACAAGACTAGACAGACAAGACTAGACAGACAAGACTAGACAGACAAGACTAGACAGACAAGACTAGACAGACAAGACTAGACAGACAAGACTAGACAGACAAGACTAGACAGACAAGACTAGACAGACAAGACTAGACAGACAAGACTAGACAGACAAGACTAGACAGACAAGACTAGACAGACAAGACAAGACAGACAAGACTAGACAGACAAGACTAGACAGACAAGACTAGACAGACAAGACTAGACAGACAAGACTAGACAGACAAGACTAGACAGACAAGACTAGACAGACAAGACTAGACAGACAAGACTAGACAGACAAGACTAGACAGACAAGACTAGACAGACAAGACTAGACAGACAAGACTAGACAGACAAGACTAGACAGACAAGACTAGACAGACAAGACTAGACAGACAAGACTAGACAGACAAGACTAGACAGACAAGACTAGACAGACAAGACTAGACAGACAAGACTAGACAGACAAGACTAGACAGACAAGACTAGACAGACAAGACTAGACAGACAAAACTAGACAGACAAGACTAGACAGACAAGACTAGACAGACAAGACTAGACAGACAAGACTAGACAGACAAGACTAGACAGACAAGACTGGACAGACAAGACTAGACAGACAAGACTAGACAGACAGGACTAGACAGACAAGACTAGACAGACAAGACTAGACAGACAAGACTAGACAGACAAGACTAGTCAGACAAAACTAGACAGACAAGACTAGACCGACTAGACCAGGGGTCGCAAAAACCGTTTCCCTGTCGCATGCAGATCTTGCGTAGGCATTTGCCGCTCTTCAAACAATACATCTTCTTCAAATACTCTACGTTCAAACAGTCGAACTTTGAAATGTTTAAGCAGATTTTTCCTTGAATAAAATTGAAGAAATAAATATTATACATGAATTATTACATGCTAATTTTTACTAACCTTTGGTATGTAATGTTGTTTTATTTTTATAAGAAACAAAGTCATTAAACTGATTACATGACTTACATGAGAACAGATAGACAAGAGAACCGATAAACAAGAGAGTTGACAGAAAATATAATAGACGGACAAAAGGACAAACAAGCAAGAAAATAGAAGAATACGATATCTGACATACAAAAGGACTGATAAACAATAGAACACATAGGAACGGAACGGAAAGACAAGTACAAGCGAACTAGTCTATTCTCTTATTTGTCTGTACTGTCGTCCGTCTGTTTTCTTGTCCGTATGCTATCTTGTCTGTTCTCTCCTCTCTCTGTGTTAGGTGGTCTGTCTATTCTCTTGTCGCTAGGTTCTCTTGTCTGTCTGTTTTCTTGTCTATTAGATCTCTAGTGTGTCTGTTTTCTAGTCCGCGTGCTCTTGTATGTCTATTCTCTTATCTGTGTATTTTCTTGTCCGTCTGTTCTATAGTCCGTCTGAGATAAGAGAACAGTCAGAGAGAAGAAGCGGATGGATCAGAGCGGATTTCCAATCGGTTGGTAATTTCTCTGTTTCCCAAATGTTTCTGTTTTCTAGTCCGCGTGCTCTTGTATGTCTATTCTCTTATCTGTGTATTTTCTTGTCCGTCTGTTCTATAGTCCGTCTGAGATAAGAGAACAGTCAGAGAGAAGAAGCGGATGGATCAGAGCGGATTTCCAATCGGTTGGTAATTTCTCTGTTTCCCAAATGTCCTGGTTGATCTCAGTTTGCTTGCGCACGGCATTGTTTCCAACACCTTTCCACAGTTCAGCAACGATAGAGTCCTCGCCAGCTGCCTTATTATTCGGTTGCTGAAGTTAAATCCTTATTGAAGTTAAATGATATGGTTAACTTTTTCCAATGAAGGTGGTAGCAAGTCCGGGTTTGGTGTGGTTTGTTTATGGTCGAAGTCTTCGCTGGGTGGGTCACAGTTGAATAGATTTTTAAAGTACTGAGCCAGAAGGTGGCAGTTGTCCTTGTCGTTATAAGCCAGTTTGCCTTGTGAGTCTCTGAAGTGGAGGCTTGGCGGAGCGTATTTTCTGAGTGTCCGCTTGAAGGTTCCAAATAAATCTCTGGAGATATTCTTAGCAAAGCTCTCTTCGATTTGGGTTAGTTGGTTTTGTGTGAAGATCCGTTTTGTTCCTCGAATTATCTTGGCCTTAAGCATTCCGTTGTTTCAAAAATTTAAAATTTTCAAAGGTCAATTATCAATTTTCCTTGGTCTTTTAGAATTCTACTTCACCCAGGCTGACTGTCTTTAGGCTATTGCATTGTCACAGTCCTCAGTCCACCACGGATGCTTCCTTCTTCTAGCGAGATTGGCGAGTTCACTGGCCGCCTTGTCAAGAGACTCCTTCAGTTGGTCCCAGCTGTTTAGATCTGTATTGTTCAGTCTCTGACTTACTTCTTGACTGTTCTTGAGTAGTCCTACGTCAAATCTTACCATTTTGGAGGTTCGGTGTAGTCTAGTGTTTCTAGGCTGGAGTCTTGTTTTGATCTTTGAGAGGTAGTGGTCTGAGTCGAAATTGGCGATTCTTAGTACCTTCACGTTTTGTATTTCCTTTTGAGATTTTCGTGAAATGGCCACATGATCTATCTGGAATTCACCCAGATTGGTACAAGGTGAAATCCAAGTCTTCTGCCTCTTTGGCAAGGGTTTGAAGGCTGTAGATTTCATAAGCAACCCAAAAGGCCTACACAGATCCACCAATTGTTCTCCGTTGCGGTTGGTTCGCTTATGCGCCGGGTAATTGCCCACTATGTTTCTGTGTTTTTTCTCTCTTCCCAATTGAGCTTTAAAGTCAACAAGCAGAATGAGGGTATGCCTCTCTGGAAGTTTAGAGATAATATCTTCTAAGTCTTTAAAGAATTTATCAGTTTTGTCTGGATTGCGTCTGTTGTCCTGGTTGATGGGGCATGTACATTGACTATTATGTAACCCTTGTTTGCGCATTTGAGAGAAGATGGATAGACGACTGCTCGGGGAGGTGAAGTCGGTGACTCAATTCAGTATCCTGTGGCTGATTATAAGTCCTTTACCCAAGTGGGGTACGTTCTTCATTACCCGCTAACCCACTTTTCCTTTGAGGATTCTGTAGCCATGGGACTCGAAGGCATGTTCGTCCGTAAATCTGGTTTCCTGTACTGCTGTCAGTATTATGTTGTGTCGTGTTAGTGAATCAGTCAAATGTTTCAGTTTACCCACTTTTAGCAGTGAGTTGGCATTAAAAGTTGCGAAGAAGCTTTTTTGTCTTGGTCTGAGTTTACGTCCGGTGATTTCAGGATGCTCCGACTCATTCTTAAAGCATGTTGGTGCGGACTCCCTAGAATCCAAAGGTCCGCTAACGTCACCATAGGTGACGGTGGATTGGTTACCACCTGGGGTGCTGCTTATTATTATTATTAGTTTTGGTTACATCTGTTACATCTGCACCCCTACATTGTTATTAGTATTAGTTATGCCTGGCCATTTAGCGAAATTTTCCCTCGTGCTCAGTTGAAGAATATTTGATTTTGACTAGACAGACTATACTAGATAGACAAGAAACGTAATAATTCATTTAATTTATCTACTTTTAAGATATTATTATAAAACCTTTAGTTACGCGTGTATATTAAGTTGCCTAATGTGCATAACTTCCATCGAAGCCTAATCTTGTTTACACTTTTGTATTATAAGAATTTCATTCAACAGCATTGTAACGTTTCGATTAAATTCACAAATTCTAGATAAAACTTCGTTAATAAACGAGAGTCACGTTTTACTAAACTTAACTTATAATTATAATTATAACTTATAAAAACTTAACTTATAATAATTCAAACATTCTTAGTATAACAGAAATGAATTAAACACTACCACAAGAATCGACTAATTATCTTTATTTTGTAGCGGCAACGGGCCTTTCCGAAGAAGGCTTTTCAAAGAAATTAGTTTTACGCTAGGGTCGTTGCTATAATACCCAAGCAAATCCTAAAAATATTTTGTCTGTTTTATTATAGGGTTAATACTGTAATCACCCGAACGGTTTTTCAGAACTATTTTTAGTGGAATATCTTACAACAGGGTCATTACAGTAATCGTCTAACAAATGCTAAAAGATTTAATATTTATGTTTTCTGGTAGGATTGATTATAATCTTCGAAAGATTTCTAAAAGATTTAATATTTGTGTTTTATGGTACGATTAATATTACAATTTTCTGACGATAGAAATCTAAGAAAGATTAGTTTGCCACAGCAGAGAAGAAAAACAAGCCCCAACAAAACGGGTCCAGATACCTGAAGACCATATAAAAACGCTCACTACCGAAACACAGTCAGTTAACCGGCAAAGTTCGATATAGCAGTTCACCGAGTTCAGTTCAACAAGTTCACCGGAACAGTACACCCAAGCCGCAGTCACGCCAATAAGTATATATAGTAAGTATATATTGTTATAGTGTCATTTAATTATTGTAAATATATTTCCTCTTATTACAAAACGTGAGTGATCAATTTATTCCTAACACCTATCACCCACAAATTGGTGACCCCGACGTGATCTACAGAAGGGACCCTATCATCTACAAATTGGTCGTCGTGATCGATAAGAGAAACCTAGACACGCCAATATGGAAGAAACGTCGAGAATCGTCGTAAAGTTAGCTCCATTCTGGCCACAGAAACCTGAATGTTGGTTTCGTTAAAACCAGCGGAATAACAAGTGAAGGTACGAAATATCCTGGTGCAAGAATGCAGCGCAGAAATTGAAGATTTATTGGACAACCCTGCCACCGACGGAAAATACGAACTGGTGAAGAGAATCCTGATAGAACGACTGTCCGCGTCGAGTAGTAAGAAGGTTCGACAATTGCTCGAAAACGTCCACATCGGTGACCAAACTCCGTCACATCTGTTACGCGGGATAAAATCCCTAACCGGAGGCCAAATCACGGATATATACAATAATTAAATGACACTATAACAATATAACAACGGATTCGCGCAGCTGCAACCTACTATATACTTATTGGCGTGACTGCGGCTTGGGTGTACTGTTCCGGTGAACTTGTTGAAGTGAACTCGGTGAACTGCTATATCGAACTTTGCCGGTTAACTGACTGTGTTTCCATGGGATCCTTTGTTCCTGGCGGTCGTGGGCGTGTGCATGTCCTTCCGCCGTCTTCTGTTTTGTTTCGTTTTTTTTTTTTTGTTGTGTGTGTGTGTTGTTTGTCTTTTGGTTCTGTTTTAGCGAGAAACGTTAAAACAACGGCTCTGTTCAGTTTTTTTTTTCCTGGTTTCTTCTGTTGTGGCTTCTTGTCCTCTGTTTGATTGATCCTGCTGTAGCCTCTTGTCCTCGGCTGGTCTTGCTGTGGTCCTTTGCCTTCCTTCTTTGTTTCTTCTGTGTTGTCTCATTTGCTGTGTTGTCGGTGTGGTCCTTTTGTTTCTCTGGGGTTGCTTTGGGTACCCTGTAGGTAGAAAACAGTGTTATTTATTGTCTGAATGTGGTTTGTTGCAGTTTTGGGAATTTCCATTTGACGTCTGTTCTGTAGTTTGCGGTTTGTTGTATTGTTATATTGTCATGTTGTCGCATGTTGTCAAATGTTTTTTGTGTAAGTCTTGCTATGTGCTCTGTGATTGTCTCCATTTCGAGGTCTTTATGTATTTGTTCGTTGGTTATGTACCATCGCGAGTCTGTGATTTGTCTCAGTATTTTGTTTTGTATAATTTGTAGTCGGTATTTTGTGTGTTTGTCAGCTTGCTTCCAGCACGTCGCCGAGTATGTCATTATTGGTCGTATTAGTGTCTTGTACAGTTTCAGCTTATTTTCCATGTTGAGTTTTTCTTGTTGATGAACTGACTGTGTTATATGGGATCCTTTGTTCTATGGCGGTTTTGGGCGTGAGCCCGTCCTTCCGCCGTAGTTGGTTTTGTTTTTCTGTTGTTGTTTTGTTATTTCTGTTGTTGTCGTCTGTTTTTGTTTGTCTTTCGGTTTTTTTTTTCATTTCATTTCCTCCTTGGTTTCCTTCGGTGGGCTATGTTAGGTTCTGCTTGGCTGCGGGTGGGTCCTGTTTTCTTGGTTGATTCTTGGTCCTTGGCTTTCTTTCTTGATTTTGCTTGTGTTGGTAGTTTTCTCTACCAATAGCAGAAAACTACCAACACAAGTAAAATCAAGAAAGAAAGCCAAGGACCAAGAATCAACCAAGAAAACAGGACCCACCCGCAGCCAAGCAGCACTTAACATAGCCGAAGGAAACCAAGGAGGAAATGAAATGAAAAAAAAAATTAGAGGCAAACAAAAACAGACGGCAACAACAGAAAGAACAAAACAACAACCGAAAAACAAAACCAACTAGGTCTGGTTGCGCATCAGGGCGGCTTCGGTGGGGCTGCATGTATCCGGTGTGGCTTTTCTCCATGGCGCGACTTCAATTGCTCTTTTGGGGGCTTCGGTTCTCCTCTTGGTGGCGGCTTCGGTCGTACTTTTGGGGGCGGCATCGGTGGTTGTACTTTTGGGGGGTGGCATCGGTGGTTTTCTTAGGGGAGGCTTGGGTTAACTTCTCGGCGGCGACTTCAGTTGTCTTTTCCAGGGCGGCTTCAGTTGTCTCTCCGGGGGCGGCTACGGTTGTCTCTTCGGCGGCGGTTACGGTGGTCTTTTCGGCGGCGGTTTCAGTCGGGTTTTCGGCGGCGGCGGTTTCGGTGGGCTTTTCGGTGGCGGTTTCGGTAAGCTTTTCGGCGGCGGGTTCAGTTGGCTTTTCGGCGGTGGTTGCGGTGGAATTTTCGGCGGCGGTTTCGGTGTTCTGCTTCCTTTTCATGATGTAGAGAATCATTTTCTCGATGACGCTGTCCTCCAGGGTGTCCAGGTAGCCTGGGTCGAGATACATTTGCGCGGCTTCGTTGGGGGTTGTCTATCTAAAAGTTGTCATCTTGCAGCTGCGACGGTCACTGTGACAATGTTGATATGTTGATAACAATGTTGATAAAAAACCTGACTGTGTTTCGGTGGTGAGCGTTTTTATATGGTCCTTGAGGTATCTGGACCCGTTTTATTGGGAATTGTTTTTCTTCTCTGCTGTCGCAAACTAATCTTTCTTAGATTTGTATCGTTAGAAAATTGTAATATTAATCCTATTATAAAACACAAATATCAAATCTTTTAGAAATCTTTCGAAGATTATAACACTGGCCTACACACATTTTGGTGCCTTAGATTTTAGACCTGATTCTAAGTATGTCTTGTAAGCTGATACAAGAAAACCAGTCGATTTTTTTGTATCAACTCTAGTTTATAAGATAGAAGAAAAAACACATTTTTACAAAAATATCAATTTATTTTGGAATTATACATCAACAAATTGTCTTTTAAGTGATTTTTTTGAGTGTAATTGTCTTGGGCAGTCACGCATAAGACCCCCAGCAATAATCGGCCATCATATGAATGTCCCATCTGCCTTGGTACCTCTTCTCCATTGTTTTTATATCTTGATGGAAGCGTTCTCCTTGTTCTTCGCAAAGATCTCCTAAATTATGTCGAAAGTGATCTATATGATTATGGAGGTAGTGCACTTTTATGCTCATATTACAGCCTACATTTTTAAAGTTAAGAAGCATATCCTCGACTAACTCTTTATAGTTATCAGCCTTGTAGTTTCCAAGGAAGTTTTGTGCAACCGCAAAAAGATTTCCACGCAAGTTGTTCTTTTCTAGTCATAGAAGCTTCAGAATGTGTAGAGCATTTAATTGGTTGACGTATTTGAGGCCCATCAAAAATTCCTGCTTTTAATTTCTCAGTACTCAATCCAGGAAATTTCTGAGAAATGAACTTATAACATCGACCATTTTGGTCCAGAGCTTTAACAAATTGCTTCATGAGCTCTAACTTTATGTGCAAAGGTGGAAGAATGATTTTTTCTCGGGAAACCAAAGGCTTTTTTGGGTCCAATGACTTGATTTAGCTCGAATGTCCCATAAACAAATAAAACAAGGGTATTTTGTATAACCACTCTGTTGACCCAACAAAAAATTAACCAAATTCAAGTCAACACAAATTACCCAATTATGTTCAAAATATTTTATTTTCTGTAAAAGAACTGAAATTACCTCATATTCTTCTTTCATAGATGTAGAATGGGCAAGTGGAATAGAAGCATTCTTATTGCCATTATGTAAAAAGACTGCTTTAAGACTTCTTTTACTGCTGTCAATAAAGAGACGCCAATCACTTGCATGATAAGTCTTTAAGCCCATGAAAGTCAGCAAGCAGTTTACATCATTACAATATACCAAATTTTCATCAGAAGAAAAAAAATGCAATAAGTTTTGTTCTCTCGTGCGATATGAAGTAATTCGTACACCAGACGAAAGGCATTTTTTTCTTTTAATCTTGATGCTAGCAACTCTAGCTTTTGAAAGATCTAAGTCTCTGATGAGATCATTTAGCTCACCTTGTGAAAATGTTTTAGGATTTAATGATTCTGCACCGTATTCAAAATCATCATCTTCTTCAGAAACTTCCATTTGATCCTCTTCAGAGTCCTGTACTGCCTGATGAAAAACTGGTATTGGAGCAGTGTCTGAATGAGGAATAGGTCTTATAGCTGAAGAAATATTGGGATACTTCCACTTGTGGCGATTGTTTTTGTTGATGCCCACTACTTTCGTCATACAAAAATAACAGTCGTCATGATGATTTTTTTGTTCACGCCAAATCATTGGTAGGGGAGACCGGGGTTGGAAGTCACATTTACGTTCATTTGAATTTTTAGTACCTATATTCTTGGTATAGCAACGACATTTATATATCATTGGATAGTGTATCTAATATAGTTTTAAAATGAATAAATACTTTTTGCCTTTAACATTATCCATAGAGTAAATATTACATTTTTGAGAAAAGGCAAAGTGTGACTTTTAACCCCATGTCAGGGATGGTTGTCACAGTGTCTGGGGTAGGTAGTCACATAGTAAATCAAGGGAAAGAAATATAAAAAAGAAAACTTGTTTAAATCAAATGGGTATTTTTATTAAAAATCGAATGTTGAACTGGTAAGAGTTGAATGTTGAACCCAAGAAAAGAACGTAAAATATCTTATTCATTATAAAAAAGAATAGTAATCAAAATTCACTTTAAGCGAATAACTTTCATGTAACAGTATTAGAATTCTAGTAACCTACAAAAATATAAACATAGTTAACAACAGAAATATAATCATAGTCAGTCACTAATCTCTTTTGACGTAATATTTTTAGATAAAACTACTCAAGCTAACGATATAATATTAAGTCTTAAAAATCAGTCGGAATCGCAATTTTGGCAAATGTAATAAACGCATACGCTCCAACGGAAGAAACAGACGAAATGATAATCGACCAATTCTATGACAGGATCCAACAAGAATGCGACAAAGTACCCAATCACGACATCTTGGTATTGATGGGAGATTTTAATGCAAAGATAGGACAAGAACAGAGGTACAGGAGTGTTGCTGGACGACACAGCTTGCACGCAGAAACAAGCCCAAACGGAGAGAGATTATGCCACCTAGCAGAAATGCAAAATTTGATATTAAGTAGTACACTCTTTCCGCACAAGCGCATACATAAAGGAACATGGAAAATTCCGGGCACGAGAAAATGTAACCAAATCGATCATGTCGCAGTATCAAGAAGATGGACATCAAATATAAGAGATGTACGCTCGTTCAGAGGAATTAACTGCGACTCCGACCACTTCTTGGTAATAGCAACTGTAAGAGAGAGAATAAGCAACATACAAAAACGCGGAGGAGATAAACCAAAGAAGTGGAATGTGGAAAAACTGAAAAGTGAAAAGGGAAAAAGAGAATATCAAGAAACAATACTGGAACACCTACGTAAAAACCCAAGCGAAGACGATGTGGAGAATGAATGGAGACACATCAGAGATAGTATTCTAAAAGGAGCTGAAAAGATAGGAGAAAAGCAAAAAATACGAAACGAAGAATGGTTTGACGAGGAGTGCAGGAAGAAGATAGACATAAAAGATGAAGCAAGAAACAAGTGCCTCCAGCGTGAATCGAGAAGCCAAAGGAAAGACTATGAAAGAAAAAGAACAGAAGCATACCGAACGTGTCGAAGAAAGAAAAGAGAATACTATAACAAGGAAATAGAAGAAATAGACGAGAGCAATAACAAAAAACATTACAAAAAGTTCTACCGAGAAATAAAACTACATTCTTCAGAGTACAAAGCGAAAGAAATGTTGTGCGACGACAAAAATGGAACGATCCTAACAGAGAAATCAGACGTCCTGAAACGATGGCAGGAATATTTCTGCGACCTGCTTAATAATAAAAATGAAACAAACTCAGAAGAAGAACTGACTCAGTACAAAACAGCTGATTCAAAAGTTGAAACACTGACACTGGAAGAAACAACTGAGTTCATAATTGCCTTTAAGAATAACAAGGCGCCTGGTAGCGATAACATTACAGCAGAGCTACTAAAGGCAGGAGGCCCAGAACTGTGGGCCCGTATCCATCAATTAACCAAACGAATCTGGGAGGAAGAAACAATGCCAGAAGAGTGGAATTTAGGCCTTATACATCCTATTCACAAGAAAGGAAGCAAAAGAGATTGTAAAAATTACAGAGGAATTACATTATTAAATGTAACATATAAAATCATTTCATGACTCATTCACAGAAGGTTGAACGTATATGCAGAAGATATACTAGATGACTATCAATGTAGATTTCGACCTAACCGATCAACAACAGATCAAATACACCAAATGCGACTGCTGCTAGAAAAGGGATACGAACACAATTTTGACATACACTGCCTTTTCATTGAATTTCAACAAGCCTTCGATTCAGTCAATAGAAATAAGTTATACCTGAACTTAATACATATGGGCATACCAAAAAAGATTGTCAATCTAATTAAACTAACATTAGAAAGAACGTCAGCGGCAGTAGTAATACAAAACGATAAAACCGAAAAATTCGCCATTACGTCTGGAGTCAGACAAGGTGATGCGCTATCCGCTCTACTTTTCAACCTAACATTACATGCGGCTATAGAAAAACTAAAGATAACGGGAGACTTAACATCAAAAAGTAGACAAATCGGAGCCTATGCAGATGACATAGTAATCACGGGGCGCATGGCAAATACAGTAATGACACATTTAAGGACCTCGAAAAAGAGGCAAGGAAAGTAGGACTGACAGTCAATCAAGAAAAAACAAAATATATGATGATGTCCAGAACTGCACCACAAAATGAAGATAGATACATAGTAGGCGACCACAGCTTTGAAAAAGTTAAAAATTTCACGTATTTGGGATCTCAACTAAATCAAACCAACGACGAGAGTGAAGAAATAAAGATACGAATATTAAAAGGAAATAGAACCTACTATGCGAACAGAAAACTACTTACAAGCAAACTACTAAGTCACAAATCCAAGATAACTATATATAAGTGCCTAATACGACCGGTAGTTACTTATGACTGTGAAACATGGACCCTCCTTAAGAAAAGTGAGGATGAACTAAAGACATTTGAAAGAAAAATATTAAGAAAAGTATATGGTCCGATAAGGGAACAGGACGGAACATACAGGATAAGAATAAATCACGAACTAGAGTCTCTAATTGGAAACAACACCATAGTAAAACATGTAAAGGCACAGAGACTGAGGTGGATAGGCCATGTGCAAAGAATGGAAAAAGATCGAAACACCAAGCTTATCATGGAATGGAAACCCACCAATAGCCGACCAAGAGGAAGACCACGTAAAAGATGGAAGGAAAGCGTCGAAGAAGACATAAAAGCACTAGGAGTAAGGAATTGGAAAAGAGCAGCAGAAGATCGTGGAGAATGGCATAAAATAGTAGAGGAGGCCAAAACCCATAAAGGGTTGTAGAGCCAAAGGAAGAAGAAGAAGAATAAGGTTGCCCAGGTGTGCATGCTTCGTTAGCACAAAACTTGCAATCCCGGCACTGTATCCAGACTTCCCTAGACTTGCTAGCAGAATATGGAGACAAACAGACGAAGCAAAACTATTCATCCTCTTTCTCCTCTTCATCCTTGTCAACTGCTTTCAATTTAATCTTCTTTGCTTTAGAAAGCTTTTTATTTTCTTTGTTGTCACTGAACACACGTTTAGATACTTTTTTCTTCGCTTCTTGTTCTTTCCTTTTCTCTTCTAAATAGGTCTTTTCCGGTGAATCTGTTAGAATTGCTGATTTACATTTTCTTCTACCAGCTCGTTGTGACTTGCGCGGCGGAGCTTTTGGTAGAGGTTTTAAAACTGCGGAGAGAACTCCTTGAACAACTTGGACGAGGAATAGGTTCTTTTGTAGCTTGATGTTGCAATGATAGCTTGGTAGAACTTTGTGGTGTCATCGCACGAACATTAAGGTTAGGGATATCATTTTGAGCTAATACAGGGTCATTAAGGCCAAGCATATCAGATGCAGTCATTGCGGGTTCAATAGGACGAGTGTTAAGATGATTCTCTGCTACATTGTCTACAATATCCTCATCAGGAACTGTAATTAGCGGCCTATCTGTGACAGATGACGGCATAAAGTCGTGCTCTTGAAATATGTCTGGATTAAATGGGCAAATCCCACAAGTTTTAAACCCCGTGAGAATATTGGATGGAGTTGCTGCCAACGGAAGAGCTTGTGCAATTATTCCTGGTACTTCGTATATCGTCATATGTTGTCCTGGATGATTTACCATCCATTGATCCATTGCGTTGTTAATATATTTTTTTAATGGTCCAAAAACAGATATGTCCAACGGTTGCAGGCGGTGGGTACAGTGTGGTGGGAAAGAGAGCATAATAATGCCATTTTCTCTCGCAAAGTTTAGTCCTTCAATAGATAGGTGAGAGCTGTGATTATCTAACAACAAGAGACATGGTTTTTCCTTCGTTGATTTCACGTGGTTGTGGAAATGTTTCAAATAAGCGACAAAAAGCTCTTCTGTCATCCAACCCGAAGGATTACTTCCTCCTTTGCAGCCAATTGACCCATCTCTGATGAAATGATTTTTAAAATGTACCCGCGGAAACATGGAGAATGGTGGAACTGAATTGCCACCTCCTAAAACAGCAGCAGCTAGGGTGACTAGTATGCCTCTTTCGGCTGAAGTAATAGCACCAACTTATTTAAATCCTTTCCTAGCAACAACTTTGTTCGGTTTTTGCACTGTAGTCACCCCAGTTTCGTCCATGTTTCATATATCGTGTGGCTGAAAACTATGTCGTTTAATTACCAATTCAAGTTTTTCAAAAAAACTATTGACATTATGTGGATTAAAACTGGTGGTTCGAGCCAAGGGCTTCAGGTGTTCTAATGGACAGAGAAGGGTCTTCTTCTTCTTCTTTATTCAGCCTGTCTCGTCCACTGCTGGACATAGGCCTCTCTTAACATCTTCCATCTACTTCTATCTTGTGCTTCTTGCATCCAGTTGGTGGCGATGCGTTTCACATCGTCTGTCCATTGGGTGGGTGGGCGTCCTCTACTTCTGTATGCCTCCTGTCTAGGTCGCCATTCCAGGATCTTTTTGGTCCATCTGTTGTTTGGCATCCTTGCGACATGCCCGGACCAGTTCCATTTTAGTTTGGTTATTACTTCAATTGCATCGCTAACCCCAGATCGCTGTCTTAGTACTTCATTCCGCACTTTATCTCGCAATGTAATTCCGAGCATGGAACGTTCCATGGCTCGTTGCGCCACTCTGATCTTTTGGACTTTTGTGTGAGTGTTAGAGTCTCCGCTCCGTAGGTTAAGACTGGTAGGATGCACTGGTCAAACACCTTACGTTTTAGGCAGTTGGGGATGTCGGATTTGAAAATGTGTTTGGTTCAATCTCATGTGTCTGGTTGTCTCTGCCGATTTTAATCTCGTGGCCTAGATACTTGTATGAGGTGACTTGCCGGATCTCAATCCCTTCCATTATAAAGTTTCGGGAAGGTACTAGGTTGTTCAAAAATTCCGTTTTTGAGATGTTTATTTTAAGGCCGACTTTTCGTGATTGTTCTTCCAGCTTCTTAGGCATTTTTTCAGTCTTATCTAGGCTATCCGAAATTAGCACAATGTCGTCTGCGAACCGTAGATGGTTGAGGTTTTCGCCATTGATGTTTATGCCCATATCTTCTAGTTCTATGGTCTTGAACATGTACTCCATGAGGTTTGTAAATAGTTTAGGCGAGATGGTGTCACCTTGTCGGACGCCGCGTTGTATTCTGAATCTGTACGTTTTTTCGTGTAGTTTAACGCATGCGGTAGCATTTTTGTATATGTGCTGTAGAGTCTCCGAGTACCTATGGTCTATTCGGCAATTCGCCAGTGCCTTAAACATCTCATTGTGGTTGATAGAGTCAAATGCCTTCTCGTAGTCCACGAAGGCAAGGACGAGTGGCTTGTTGTATTCGACACATTTCTCGGTTTTGATGGTTTGCAGGTGGTCGTTCGTTCCGTATCCGGCTCTGAATCCTGCTTGTTCAGGCGGTTGATAAAGGTCAAGTTTGGTTGTGAGGCGTCTAGTTATGATTTTGGTGAAGAGTTTATAGAGGTGCGAAAGCAGGCTTATTGGCCTGTAGTTTTTTAGGTCAGCCGTGTTTCCCTTTTTGTGTATAATAACAATGATTGCATTGTCCCATGCTGTTGGTGTTATTCCTTCCGTGAGACATTTGTTGAATAAACTCTTTATGGCTTCTAATAGCTCGACTCCCCCTTCCTTAATCTGTTCGATCGCAATATCATCCTCCCCGGGCGCCTTGTTATTTTTCATTTCCGTAATTGATTTTGAGATTTCCTCTTGGGTTATCTCCGGTAGATCTTCTGATCCTTGGTTTAAAATTTGGGGGATGGTACGGGTATATTCCGGCTCTGGTGTTTCTTGAGCGCTATAGAGATTTGAATAGAAGCGTTTTACAATTTCCAGGATCTCTTCTTTGTTCCTGATAGTTTGCCCGTTTTGGTCCTCGAGTTTGGTAATTTCTGCTTTTCCAGGTGTTATTTTCTGTCTCAGTACTTTCATGCTTTTGTTCTCTTCGATAGTCTTCGCTATCCGTGTTTTGTTATAGTTTCTAATATCTTTCCTTGCGGCCTTTGATATTTCTTTATTTAGTGTTCTCAGCTGGTCTGTATGTAGTAGGTGCTTTTGTAGTTTTTCTCGCCTTTGTTTCATAAGTTGTCGTGTGTTTGCTGATAGTTTCCCTTCTTCCCTGTTCAGTTTCGTACCATGTATCTCTTTTGCCTCTTGTATCGATGTTACGATTTCATTGCTCAAGGTTTCTATACTCATTTCCTTGATGTTACCGTGTCCTAGTCGTTCTGCTATGGATTTCTTGTATTCCCCGTTATTGTTCACTGTAGTTTGTTCTTTGCTCTTTGATGTTGCAAGCAGTCTTCTCTCCTTTTTCAATCGTAGCACAACTTTTGCTCTTAGCATCCTGTGGTCGCTTCCTACTGACACCCGGTTGAGTATTGTGACATCCTGTACGATTTGTTTTTTATCCGTGATGATGAAATCTATTTCGTTTCGTGTATTTCCGTCAGGGCTCGCCCAGGTCCATTTCCGGTGTTCGGCTTTCTTAAAAAAGGTATTCATAGCATTCATACGATGTTCTAAAAGGAATTGCAGTAAGGTGTTTCCCCTATCATTTCTTTCTCCTATCCCGTATTGTCCCAGGGAAATTTCGCTGTCGTCTTGCTTCTTGCTTGGCTAAGCTTGGCGTTTAAATCTCCAACTATTAGTGTGTAGTATGTTGGAGTTTTTGACATTGCAGAGTAGACGTCTTCATAGAAGGTCTCGATTTCTTCCTCTGTGTGTGTGGATGTTGGGGCATACACTTGGATGATCTTTATGTTATATCTTTGGTTTAGTTTCAGTATTATAAAGCATACTCTGGGGCTTATGCTCTCTATGTGTAGGATCTGTTTTGTGTGTTTTTTATGTATTATGAAACCTACTCCTCCATCGGATCTCTCTTCGTTTCCTCTGTAATATAAGGTATTTCCTGATTTTAGGGTAATCTGCTGTTCTCCTCTTCTTCGTATCTCAGCCAGACCTACTATATCCCAGTGAATTTGGTTTAGTTTTTCTTCGAGTTAGAGTACTTTTTCTTCGCTGGAAAGCGTTCTCGTGTTATAAGTACAGATGTGCAGTGTACGTCGTTTGTTTTGGTAGCCTGTTGTTTCCTGGTGATTCTTTGCACCCTTTGACCGCTGCTTGATCCAACCGCTACCTTGGTTGGGTGCTAGCGGTCCGCCGGGGACTAAGGGCCACGTTCTTGTTGTATATTTCATATTAAGAGGGGTTTAGCCGTTACCTATCACGCTGGCCAATGGGGGTTGATAGGGGTCGTCGGGGAGTATCATTTCCTTTACTCCCGTTTTGACGGTTATTCCGCCGTTACTCGGTCGTCAGAGCCTCGTTTGTTACGTAGCAGGGTGCGCCGGATGACCGAGGTCATCGCTCGTGCAGGTGAGGTTGACATTTGGGGTGGTATGTGACCTTTTTTACCTTCTCCCCCTTACACCCCACAGAGAAGGGTGTCTCTTCATAAATGCCGTAAACCAATATGTGCAGACTAAGGTGAAGTGGGGAGGGAGGGGTTGCCTGCACGGTTCTTCGACGCCGATCAAATTTCATATTCGTTCGTTAAGTTTTCTATTTTGACCGCTGTGACAACCAACCCGTGAGACAACCATACCCGGTCTCCTCTACTCCAAACTTCAAAGATTTTCGCCTTCCTTTTTCCCATTGTCGCAAATGTTCAATACACATTTTACAAACACTATGAGGCACCCACACTTTATCTTGGTTGCGAATTTCAATACCGAAGTAAGCAAAATACAAGCGAATTACAGTGTCAGTAATAGATTTTCGCTGATCTTTCAATATGTATTCACCACAAATGTAACAAAACATATCAGGATCGTTCGCACAACATCTTAACTTACTTGCCATGATAAAATAATAATATAAATATCATAGGAGTTATTGAAAAGTTCACTGTTTTCAAATAATGCCGGAAAAGAATTAAAATGAGGGTAGTAGGTAAACCAGAGCTGTCAGCTGACATTAACTAACGGAAATATAGTTCATGCCAACTACCTTACCGACCATAGTTACACACAGAGCTGCACCAAAACAAAATATTTTTTTTGTAGACCAGTGTAATCAATCCTACCATAAAACATAAATATTAAATCTTTTAGCATTTGTTCGACGATTACTGTAATGACCCTGTTGTAAAATATTCCACGAACATATTTGTGTGAATCCGTTCGGGTGATTACAGTATTGACCCTATAATAAAACAGACAAGATATTTTTAGGATTTGTTTGGGTATTATTGCAACGACCCTAGCGTAAAACTAATTTCTTTGAAAAGCCTTCTTCGGAAAGGCCCGTTGCCGCTTTCGTTTAGTTTGCGAAAAAAAAATTATATTAAAAAATCAAAATTTTTCTCTGTTTCAAAATTGATTATTGCTCACAATTACAAAATAACGAGGTTTCTTAGAAGATTGGATCCTCTTCAAGTTTTATCGAAACAAATTTTAACATTTTAAAACAAGTCGTGTGTTATCTTAAAACTAATATTCACGTGTCCTATCTTAAAAGATTAGATAAGTCTAAGATTGCAAAAAAAGACCTTGTCTGAAACAGATATAAACAGAAGTGTTTCACATGAAACATTCATTATTTTCGCTATAAAGATTATTAGAGAATTTACTTTCTCCGAAAGATCTTGCCAGTGCCATTGACCGCGCTAATTTCTCAAGCAGATATAAGACCAGCGAATAAAAAATATCGCCGGAAACCTCACGCACGAATTAGTTTCTTCACTTCTTAAATTAAGAACTGATAAATGTACCACACTATTAATTCCTTTAATTTCGCTGAATATCAACTCGAACGAAATTTAAGTTGGGATCCACAGTGAATTCGCGGCACGGTCAAGGCTATCCAACTTTGATGCAAACAAGTTTTCTGCCACACTCAACAGTCAATTGCACGCAGTCTTTCTCGGCAACTCATCACTGTAAGTACAATTTATTTATCAATAACAAACTCCTATACAGATTATAAATATTGGACAAACGAGATTCGACTACAGTCGATTAGAACTAAGAGAACGACAAGACTAAGAGAAGGAAACTGGATTTGGGAGTTAAGATTAAATAAATCTTAGCACATGTGTAGCATAGACTATTTAACAGTTCTGACTAAAGCTAAAAACCATAATTTCTAGGTAAGTTTTATAATAATTATTAGTTAGACACATAAGATTAGGCAAACAATCCTAAGCAGATAAGACAAAACACACGAAATAGAGAAAACAAAGCAGACGGCTGACTGGACACAGAAGACGACGAATACTAGGCCCACAAGACTAACAGAACTGACCAGGCATATTCTAACCCGATGACATTTTGCATTGAAGAACAATCTAAACAAGACAGTCTTGCCCAGCCTTGTCCAGTCTTGTCAAGTTTTGTACAATCTTGTCCAGTATGGTTCGGAGTTGTCCAGCCTTGTTCAATCTTGTCCAGTCTTGTCCAGTCTTCTCCAGCCTTGTCCTGCCTTGACACCTCTAGTCCAGTCTTGTGCAGCTTGTCAAGTTTTGTCCCGTCTTGTCCAGTCTTCTCCAGTCTTGTCGAGGCTTGACGAGGCATATCGAAGTTTAGCAAAGCGTGTCTAGGCCAGTCTAGCTGTGTCCAGTTTTTTTCAGTCTAGTCCAATCTGGTCTAGATTTCTCCACTCTTGTCTAAACCTTGTTCTTTCTTCTTCCGCGTTCTCCCACCTTGTCCTATCTTGTCCAATCTTGTTCAGTCTTGTCCTTTCTTGTCCAGTCTTGTCCTGTCTTGTCCAGCATTTTCAGAACGTTTTAACATTTCTCCAAGCACGCTTTCTGGGGCCAGTTTACAGTTCATTATCTTTTCCACATGTTGACGTTCGGTACTCCATCTCAGTTCGGGCACACAAAGAATGTGTGGTGTGCGTCGTCTTCTGCATTTTTACATTGTAGACACATTGGGCTTTCTCGTAGCTTGAACCTATGTAGATTGGATCTAAAGCATCAATGGCCAGTTAACATTTGAGATAAGTGGTAGTTTAGCTCCCCATGATCTCGTTCCGTCCAGGTCTGAACATCGGGTATAAGTCTGTAGGTCCATCTGCCCTTCTCGCTTTTATCCCAGGCAGCTTGCCAGCTCTTTAGGGTGTCTTGTCTGAGACTCTCTCGGTTCCTATGCCGGTTTTAATACATTTCCCTTTCTTCCCTTCTTTCCACCATGAGAAATTCGATGGGAATGACGGAGGCTGCTACCATTACAGCATCGGTGAAAGTTGTTCTACATGATGCACTTATACGTATCGCCATCGATCTCTTACCCGAGTTAGATTATTTCTCCACTGTTTGTATTTCAGTACGTTTGTCCATATCGGTGCCGCATAGAGCATCGCTGACGTCACGACAGAGAAAAGAAGCCTCCGGTTGCTCGTTTTTGACCCTTCAATCGACGGCATCAGTTTGGAGATTGCCGCGGTAGTTCTTGCAGCTTTCACCAGGACAGCTTCTGTATGTTTTGTGAAAGTCTTTTGTGACTCCTAGATATTTGACCTGGTTCCTTGGTTCAATAATTATTCCTCTGATGTTGAAATCCACTTTTTTAACTTTTTTAAAACCAGTTAGCAATACTGCCTCCGTTTTTTGTGGTGCCACTTCCAGTTTGTGTTTTTCTACCCAGCAGGTGATTCTCTCTACCGCGCAGTCCGTCTTGTTTTTAAGTATCTGCTCGTTTTTGGCCGTCACTATAAGGGCAAGATCATCCGCATAGGCGATTAAATCCAGACCGTCCTCCGGGCATATTCCTAGAACATCGTCATATAGGACGTTCCAAAGGCTGGGCCCGAGGACCGACGCTGCTGGGACTCCTGCATATATGGGGATACAGGTCTTTTCTTGATGAGCTTCCAGGACTAGTTGTCTGTCGTTTAGATAGCTTCTGATTATTTTTTTCAGTGGCGGGTCTACCTTCTTCTGATCTAAAGCGTTCATTATCATTTGCCACGATGCACTTTTGAACGCGTTTTTAATGTATAGTAGAATTAAAGTATAGTTAGCGCATAGTTTCCTAGACTGTCTTGTTTTCCCCTTTCTTGCCTCTGTTGCAATGTCCATCACCTTTTGAATTGCATCGATGGTGGAGCATCCTTTTCTAAAGCCGTACTGCCTATCCGATAGCTTTTTTTCCAAATCAGTCTGTAGTCTTTCCAGTATTAGATATTCAAAAAGCTTGCCAAGAGTGTCTAATAGACACAGGGGACGTAAGTAGTTTAGGGCCGTTTTCTCTCTTCCAGGTTTTGGGAGGAGAACTAGCTTGGCAGTTTTCCACGCACATGGGAAGTTTCCATTTTGGAGCAGGGTATTGTATACGCCTAGGAGCATTGCTGGAACTTCTTGCGCTATTATTTTTACTACTTCCGGTGGTATTTGGTCTGGGCCTGGTGCCCGCCTCGTTTTTATCTTTAGTGCGCCCTTCCGCAAATCTTCTGTGGTAAAGGTTTGGACACTCTCGATGTGTGGTTCTTTCCACGTCATCTCTTCGCTCCCAGGAAAAAGGTGCCGAGCCACCGCTTTCATTTCATTTAAGTCGATGTCTTCCACTCGACTTTTTGCTTTTAACCTTCTCGGCGCTATGCGATAGTCTTCGCCCCAGACGTCTTCGTCGATTTTGTTGCACAACTCCTTCCAGCAGTTTCTTCTTGATGCATTGATGGATCTTTTAAGTTCCATCCTAAGACCTCGATATTCCAGGTAGCTCCACTCCGAGTCCGCGTTTCTTCTTCTTGCTCTTGTCAGTTTCCCTTTTGCAGCCAGGCAGGCTTTTCTTCTGTCCACCAGTACGCCTCTTTGCATTTTCCAGTCGCGCGGGTTTTTGGCATGGCTGCATTGCAGGCCGCAGTCACGAAGGATATTAATTTTTCGACTGTATTTATGTCTTCGTTTTGAATTCGTTTCTGGCTTCCAGCAGGCGATCCTTACTTAGTTTTTTAACGTTCCATTTCCTGTTCACCTTTTCATCTCCTTTCTCTTCCTTCCCTGGTTCTGGTACGATATATATTATTATATTTTGGTGTGGTGGTGTGGTTGATATTATTATATTATCACTTAGATTTTCTGCATTAGAAACTTTCCATCCTTTCACTCTACTGATCGGATTTTCGGTGCAGAGCGTGACGTCTATATGTGAACAGCTGTTTCTCCTAACGAATGTAGCTTCTCCTGTATTTAGGATGTGCATCTCATGTGTCATAATTTTACCCACCCCTTCGATCATCAGAAGGGGATCCCCATTTAATAGACTTTGCGTTGAAGTCTCCCCCAATAATTTTCATTTTAATTATTTTTCTACGTATATCTTCACACAGACTGTTTAGGAACATGTCAAACTCTTCAATACTCTTGTTTGGGCTAAAGTAACAGGAGTAGATCCACTTTTATTCACACATAGCCTTGTCCCCTTCTCGTTTCTGTGATCCTACTCTTCCTATTGCATACTTTAATTGCCGTGTCTATTTCTTCATCAGTCACCCAGTCTCCTTTTATAGCTTCGATCTTGTTCGGCTCTGCAGTTATTATAATGTCCACGTTTTCCTCTAGAACAGTATGTTCAGAGAGCGCCTGGGCCTGACGATTTCTATTTAGATTTACTTGTAGGATTTTCATCGTCGTCGTCTGTTTTAAGTTGATTTTCTGGTCTTAGCTTTTCTCCTTTCTCTACCATTCTTTTTCTCTGGGTGGCTAAGGCTTCTCTGAACTTTCTGCAGCCGCCCTGTCCTGCTTGGTGACCTCTGGTGTCACATAGTGGACATTCAGGTTCATTTGGGCACGTCCTGAGAGTATGTCCATATTTGCCGCATTTATAACAGTCTTTCGATCAATGTCAATATTTCCTTGGCAATCTTTCGCCTTGTGATCGTATTCCCAGCAATTGAAACACCTAGTGATCTCCACTCTTTTAGTAATTTTGCATATACATAGCCCTATTCTTAAAGTGTCATTTTCTCCTGTCAGTTTCTTTGAGTCTGTTGTTCCAATGGTGACGGTGACCGCTTGTGTATCCCCGTGGCTAGGACGGAGCTCGCCTATTTTCCATCTGCCTTCTGCTTCTCCACTATTTTCTCCAAGTTTTGCAGCTAAAGCGTTTTCTATTTCTTCCTTCGTTACCGTTGCGTCTAGACCTTTTATATGAAACACTTCCTTGTACTCGTTTCCCAACTTTCTTATTTTAACATCTCTCATTTTTTCCTTTAACAATCTACTCACATCTTGCATTCCCTTTTCGTCCTTTTCCATTGCAACGAGCAGATCTCCGTCCTTGGTACTTCTAACGTATCTTATTACGTTGGACTCGTCGCTATCTTTCAGAACCGTCTTTACCTCGTTTAATAGTGTTTTAAAATCTCCATTTTTTCTTGCCAGTGTCAGTGCGTATGTGTCTTTAACCTTCTTGTTTTTTTTTTGCTTCGGGTGTGGTTTCTTCTTTTCTAGAGCTCACCGTCGGGGCAGGGGTGTACAAGTCCAGGGTCACGTGGCTTCCCATAAATATAAAATCCTAACCTAACCTTATTTTGTGTAGGGCAATCTTTGTTATTTCGTCACCTTCGGCTTCCTTCCTTAGGTTTGTTAGTTGCTCCTACATATTTCTTTCCGTACCGTATGCTTTGATGTAGACCAACTTCGTGGTCTTCTGGGTCTGTTCGTTTCCACGTCCCATTTTTACAGTTCTCTCAAAAACCTCGAATTCCCCTACAGCTTCAGTGAGTTCTCGATACCAGCATCGATACATGTTTTGTATGCTTTTCTCCATATGTGGGTCGTCTGGTTCTACAATGATACATTTGGCCGGGGTATTGACATTAGCCACCGTTAAAGGATTTTCTATGACAGTGTAGATATTTTCAAAAGCATTTTCCTTCCAGGGCAGAGATTCGATTTCGTTGAAATCCTCTAGAGTTATCGCATTTTTTACTTTCTCAGTTGTGATTTCTTCTACTGCTACTACCTTGTCTGCCCTTTCTACTTTTTGGAGGGCTTCTTCAAGTTCTTTAATTCTTTTTTCTGCAGCCCTAATCCTATCGGTTAGTTTCTTGCCTTCCGGTTCACTCTCGTATTCTACTTTTAGTTCTTCCATTTCCTGGAGTATTTTGTCATGCTTAGCCTCCTGGTCTTTCTTGAATTTTTCAAAATTCAGCTCCTGCTCTATTTGGGCACCCCTTTCCTGCTTATACGTTCCGATTATGCGTCCCGTGTATTTTTGTATCTCACTAATGAGTCACTTGGCCTCCTTATGGACGTTTTTATTTTCCATTCCGAATTTTGTTATCTCGTCTACTTTTAATTTGAGCTTTATCATCTCCACAGGGACTTGAACGCTGCTGCTTTCTACAGCAATCGGAC
Organism: Phosphuga atrata; assembly: GCA_944588485.1. NCBI lineage: Eukaryota > Metazoa > Arthropoda > Insecta > Coleoptera > Silphidae > Phosphuga > Phosphuga atrata. The sequence continues at coordinate 50,175,342 of OX155904.1, forward strand.
TTTCCATAGCGATCTTCCTCTTTTTTTTTCTCCGCTGCTGTTCTGGGGTTTGTGGCGTCTGCTGCTGGGTTTTAACCAGAGTTCCGCTTCCTTCCGGCTCGTCATCTGTGTCCTCTCCGGTGTCGTCGCTATCGACTAGCTGACAGCTGCCGTATTCGGCCCTCGCTTTCTCTCGTAGTTCTGGCGGGGTCCTGCTTATCGAGTCTCTCCTCTCAAAGGGGTTGATTGGCTCTGCCACTTTGGAGGAGCCGCCCCGACGCACGCCGTCCGCAGAGTTCGCCCTTGCCCGTGTCTCTGGTGTGGACCAGACTTGTCTGATTACACTCACCACGCCGCCTACTTTTCCGCCCAGTCCACTCATATCCATCTCCATATCTATGTTCGTTGCCGGGTTGTCATTAGCTCCTCCGTCGATATTAGCGGTAAGCGCTCCCCCCGTATTCCGTGGAGGGATTTCGTGTGGGGATTTTCTTTCTTATCCGCCATTTCATGTTTTTTTTGTCCAGTCTTGTCCTGTTTTGTCCAGTCTTGCTCAGTCTTGTCCGTTTGGTCCAGTCTTGTGCAGTCTTGTCCAATCTTTTCCAGCGTTGTCCAGTCTTGACCACTCTTCTCCAGTGTTCTCCCTCCTTGTCCCATATAGTCCAGTCTTATTCAGTCTTGTCCAGTATTGACCAGTCTTGTCAATGTCTTGTCAAGTCTTGTATAGTCTTGTCCAGTCTTCTTCAGCCTTGTCCAGCCTTGTTCAGGTTTGTCGATGCTTGCCAAGGCACATCAAGATTTATCGAGGTATTATTATTTATCGAGGTCTATACATGTCTAGTCTTGTCCAGTCTTGTTAAGATTTGTCCAGTCTTCTACAATCTTGTCCCGTCTTGACTTGTCTTGTCCAGTCTTGTCCTGTTTTGCCCAGTCTTTTCCGGTTTTTTTCAGACTTCTCCAGTCTTATCTAGTGTTGTCCAGGCTTGTCGAGGCGTGCTGAGTCATATGCGTGAGTAGAGGCGTGTGTACACTTGTTTAGTCCAGTCTAATCCAGTCTAAATCCAATCTTGTCCACTCTTTTTTTTAATGGTGGTTTGGGGGAAGCTCTCCCAGCCTCAGTGTGAGGCTCTCACTCACTAAACCCCTTATCGACTTGGCTTTAGTATGCTACACCCCGGTATCGCTTGCGCATTCCTTCAGGGTGTGCAGCCCGCGCGGTAGATGCCGCCCTAGTTGAGAAAGAAGGTGTCTCTCACCTTCTTTGTCTTCCTCCTTGCCTTACTCTCGGCGTCCAGCTGCTGGTTCTGGTTCGAGTTTATTCTGTCTGCTTTTCTCGTTCTTCTCTTTGGAGCTCATTATGTCAGGTGTGACTTTCTGGATGCTGTTCCAGATGTTTTCAGATTCCAGCATAAACTCTTCTATATCGTATGGCAACTTGCTTCTCTCTGTGTCCCACCTGTCGCAGTCGTAGATGGTGTGCGTCACGTTGTCATTTTCCCCGCAGTAGCTGTCGAAGGCTCTCCCGATCTTGTGCAGATAATCCCTAAAACAGCCATGTCCGCTGAGGACTTGAATTAGATGGCAATTCAGCTCTCCATGCTTCCTCTATACCCATTTTGCCACATCGCTTATCAGCAACCTTGTCCATTGACCCTTTCGCTGGCTTCCCAGCCATTTTGCCACGCCCGGAGTAATTCCTTCCTATTTTCTTTATTTTTTTCTTGCTGATCGTAGTAGGGCTGCTTAGATCTTAGATCTCTCCTGAACTAATAGTTCTATTGGCGCTATCCCTGCTATCACTAGATATTTCTTTCTTGCTGATCGTAGTAGTTCCGTGTCTGGCTGCGTAGATCTTAGATCTCTCCTGAAGTGCGCTATCCCTGCTATCACCGCTTCTCTGGAGACAGTTCTGTAGGCACTACTGGTTCTGATCGCGAGCATTCTTTGGATCGCTCCAAGCTTACGTTTGTTGCTATCTGCCTCCATATCTCTCGCCCAGACAGAGCAGAGTAACGTAGGCCACCGTGCATAGCAGTTTTCTCTTGCTGCTTCGCGCTCCTCCCACGTTGGGCATAACCCTTTCCACCGCCGATAAGGATCGCGGCTTTGTTGACTTGCTTTCTAAATGCCAAGTTCTTGTCAATCATGACGCCTAGATAGTTTATAGCACCATTTGGCTTTATGACAGCGTCTCTAAGAATGCTACATCCCCTATTTTTCTCTTGCCTGTTAAGGGTACTGCCTCGGTCTAGTTTGAGCTGCTTGTCCCCCATCCATTTGTCTATTAGTTGCATGGCTTTGTTGGCCCTCCGCTTCAACCCCAGCTCAGTTTTGTCACATACCACCAGGGCGAGGTCATCTGCAAAGCCGATGGCTTCCACTCCTTCCGGCATCTTGGGTTTAAGAACCCCATCGTACACTATGTTCCACAGCGTTGGGCCAACGACTGAGCCCTGAGGTACACCACTGTGGATTTGGTAGTGCAGTGGCCATCTGAGACAAAGACGATTTCCCGCAGGGATAGGTAACTATCAATCATCGCTAGCAGATACGGTGGGTATATAAGTCGCGTGACTTCGTCCATAATGTTCTGCCAGCAGGCCGAATTAAACGCATTTCGCACATCAAGGAAAATTAGTGCACATTGCCTTCTCGTACCCTTCCTGGCGGCAATCTTGTCCACTCTGCATCAGCCTTCTCTTGCCTTATCTTATCTTTTCCAGTCTTATACAGCTATTTTCAGCCTTGCCCAGCCTTGTTCATTGTTGTCTAATCTTGTTCGGTCTTGGCCAATCTTGTCCTGTCTTGTTGATTCCTGCGCCATCTTGTTCAGTTTTGTCCAGTGGTGTCCAGGTTTGTCGAGGCTTGCAAAGGCATATCGAGGTTTATCGAGGCGTTTCTACGCTTGTCTAGTCTTGTCCAGTATAGTTCAATCTTGTCCAGTCTTGGTCACTCTTCTCCAGTCTTCTCTAGCCTTGTATTATCTCGTCCAGTCTTGTACAGCCTTGCTCAGTCCTGTCCATGGTATCAAGACTTGTCTAGTCGTGTCCAGTCTTGTCCAGCCTTGGGTAAGCTTCGGCCCTGCCAACGTTCACTTTTGTCGAGTTAGTTGTTTTAACTCATGCCTTCCTCTTCGCCCTGCTCTCCTGGGCCTATCCGCCTCCTCCTGGCGTAGTATCTTCATTATGTTCACGGCTAGCTCGCAGCTAGCATTCCATTGTTCCTCCGAGTGCATCAATGACGCACCTTATCCAGCGGCAGTTATGCGTGCGCCAGAAATACACTCCCATCTGTATCTCTCCTGCTGGAATCTGGGGCATTCCAGCAGGATGTGTTCTGCTGTCTCCGAGATCCCTGGGCACTGGGGGCAGTCGGTTGTTACTGCTGCCCCTATTCGGTGGAGATACTCACGGAAGCCACTATGTCCCGTGAGTATTTGGTTGAGGTGATAGTTCACATCACCGTACAACCTGCAGATCCACGGCTCGATGGACGGGATGAAGCGGTAGGTCCAGCGACCGTTACTTGATTTGTTCCATCTTTCCTGCCACTGCGTTAGGGTGATCGCCCTCTTGGTCTGTAATCGATCGTTGTCGGCCTCCGTATGTTGGGGATCGTCCTGGGCCAGCCTCTTCTTCTTTTTATATTGTCGCATGCGCTCTTTTGCAAGCAGGTATATTGGCGGCAGGCCAGCGATGACCAGTGCTGCATCTGCGGATACAGTTCGGTAGGCTCATGCGATTTTCAGTGCACTCGTCTTGTGTGCGGGGGCTATCAGTCTTAGGTATGCATGAACCTCCGTCATTTCTGCCCAGGCCGGCGCCGCATACAGCAATATCGAGATGCTAACAAAGCCAAGCACGCTTCTCCTGGTCTTATCCAGTCTTGTCCAGTCTTGTCCAGTCTTATCCAGTCTTATCCAGTCTTGTCCAGTCTTGTCCAGTCTTCTCCAGCCTTGCCCTGCCTTCCCTCGTATTTTCCAGTCTTGTACAGTCTTGACCACCCTTGTCCTATTTTGTCCAGGCTTGTCGAATCTTGTCCAGTCTCGTCCAGTCTTGCCCAGTGTTCTCTAGTCTTGTTCAGTTTTGTCCAATCTTGTCTAGTCTTGTCTATGTTTGGTTCTTTCCTAATTTTTTATATTTCAGATGTCTTGCCTAGCTTCCCAGCAGTGTCCGTTAACTGGAACATCAGGATCTTTGTTCGTCACCCTAATTAACACCCTAGCTGCAACTCAATGCGCCATTAAGAAGAACTACCCATCGCCCTACAACCCGCATGAAAACGAAAGCTTCGACTTTATAGTTGTCGGTGCAGGGTCGGGAGGCGCAACCGTCGCCCGCCGTCTGGCAGACAATCCCAACTGGAAGGTCTTGCTGCTGGAAGCAGAGATTATCCTTCTGGTGATAGCGAGATCCCTGCCCTTTTGTTTTCCACCTTTGAAACGGCTGAAGATTGGCAATATCTGACAGAAAATTCCAACGCTTGTTTGGGGTATAAAATGGGCTGTAAATGGCCTAGAGGGAAAGTTTTTGGGGGAAGCAGTGCCATTAACGCAATGCTATACGTGAGAGGAAACAAGAGGGATTACGATGATTGGGTGAGGAAGGGCTGCGAAGGTTGGGGCTGGGAGGATGTTCAAAAGTACTTTGCGAGAAGTTTAGAGAATGGACTTGGAACTGAGAGAATTGTTTCTGATAGGAAAGTTAGGAAGGTTGTGATAGAAGCTGCGGCAGAGCTTGGAATTGCCTATGAAGAAGATGTTGAATCCTTAGATGGATATTTTGATTCTTTGCTTACTATTAAGGATGGAAGAAGGTGGAGCGCGGCTCGGGCAATCTTGTCTGATAAGCAAAGGAATAATTTGTTGATCGCTACAAATAGCGAAGTCGAGGAGGTTCTGTTTGATGGTGTTAAAGCTGTCGGGGTTAAACTGAAAACCGGAATTAGTTTGAAAGTTAAAAAAGAAGTTATTCTTTCAGGTGGAACTATTAACACTCCAAAAATTTTAGCCAATTCAAAGATTGGTTTGGCTGAAGATTTAGGTCTTGATCCTTTGATATCACTACCTGTTGGCAAAAATCTCCAGGACCATCTGTTCTCAGGAGGTACCCTCATCAAGTTGGCCGATTCTGTTAGCGATCCCGAACCCACTTTACCCGACGCAGTTTACGAATACTTCACAAAGTTCTCCGGTCCTTTATCCAGCGTCGATACCCTCAACTTCATGTCCTACATGAACACAAAAAACGATTCCATCTACCCAAATTTGCAGTTCGTCCACATCTACTTTCCCAAGAACGACGTCTTTAACTTACCACTAATCTTCACCAAACTGGGCTACAACGACGCCACCTTCCAAGATGTCGTCGAACTCAACCAAAAACACAACTTGTTTTTCTTTATCATGATCCTTCTCAAACCCAAATCCCATGGACACCTCAAATTCAAACCTGCCTTTACCATCCACCCTCAATATTTAACCCAACAGGAAGATATTGACGCTTTCATGGATGGTATCAAGTATTTAGAAAATCTTACAAAAACGCCGACGATGCAAAAGCATGAGGCTGAGCTTGTTAAATTAAAAATTCCTAATTGTTCCAATTTGGATTCCGAAGATTATTGGGAATGTGCGATTAGAAACTTAGGGAATACTGTCTTCCATCCTGTTGGGACTTGCAAAATGGGAGCTGTGGGAGATCCGGCGGCTGTAGTCGATCCCAGGCTGAGAGTTCAAGGAATCAAGAATTTGAGGATTGTCGATGCCAGTGTTATGCCTGACGTAGTTAGTGCTAACACTAACGCTGCAACTATTATGATTGGAGAAAAAGCTGCTGATCTGATCAAGGAAGATTGGCAAACGGTCAGGGACGAATTTTAGATTTAGGCGGTGTATTAAATGGTTAAGTGAATAAATATGTTTAAAACTGAAAGGATTTTTTATTAAACCCAACAACAGACTTATTAGGGTACCTTGTCTGTTTAAATTGGTGGTCTTTTCTGTCTGAAGCTTGAAGACCAAAAATCTTGATGAACTTATTTGTCTAAATCCGGATGTTCATGTCTGTCTAAATTTTGAAGACATTTTCTGTTTAAATCTTAATGTTCCAGTTTGTCTAAACCTTCATGGACTTCCAAGAGATAAACTTCAGACAGACAGACTACCAAGATTAAGACAGACCTCGTCTGTCTTAATCTTGCTCTGTATGTGAGAAGTTTAAAGATCTTTTGTGCCTGAATCTCAATAGACTTTTTTGTCTTAATATTGATGATTATCATATCTGTCTCCAAACTTGATGACTCTGACTGTCTGAGGCTTGAAAACCTTGTGTGTCTGATAAATAAGTTCCGCAAGATTCAGACACAGAAGGTTTTGAAGCTTCAGACAGTCAGAGTCATCAACTTCTAAATTCGGATATTCAAGTCTTTCTAAATCTGAAAGACCTCTGTTTGGACCGTGAAAATCAAATTTTCCTGTATGAAACAGGGCTGGTGTAATCACTTACCTGTTAGGGTCGCTGGCGTCTCCGGCACGTGTGGATCGTCCTTCCGGCGCCTTTTTTTAAGGGAGGAAATGGGGATAATGGGTGGAGGGATCCCTTAAAATTGGTGTCTTCCAGACGTTGGATGCCGCTTCAGCCCTTTGGGCTCGTGATTACACCCCTGGTTAAACTTAACTTGAAACGATAAACTTGAATGCGTGCACGTGTCGATCGAGCTTGGTTCGCGCTTCGATCTTTGTCTTTGCGCTTGTTACACTCGAAGCATACTGCTCGCAAATATATAAATTCGCGAGGAAATTAATTGGTAAATCGCGCGATTTCGGCCCAGGTCGATTCACCTTACCGCTTCTGTTGATCGGTGCCGAAATCGATTCAAATGTTAAATTAAAAAATACTGATTTACTAAAATTGGCGCGAACAACCTCTTAATACTATAGTCTGTCTTAACCTTCAAGAACTTGCCTTTTGACGTGCCCGTGTCTGTTTTAATCTTGATGGTCTCACTATCTGAAGCTTGAAAAGCTTCTATATCTTCTTCATCTCCTTTCTTTTTGTTAGGCATCTGCCTTGTTCTCTAATTTCTTAGAGTTGTATATGAGATTATGAATTTCAGTTTTCATACCAACGTATGGGTGGACGTCCTGGTGGTCTCCTGGATCTTGGGAGACTATCCCTTGTAATTTTCGGCAATCTGTTGTCGTCCATCCGTGCAACATGATCTGTCTAAAGTTTTGTCTAAAGTAGTTTTATCAAAAACTGCTTGAACTTTGATATCGGCTCGCATAACAGTCACAACAATCTGTTCCTCTAGTGCAGGCCTGTCCAACCTTTTTGTAGTGGCGATCTACTTTTTTGTATATATTGTTGCCAAGATCGACCAAAATCCCCCACCGGGGGTCTGGGGACATGAAGTGCACACACCCCCCACCCTCCCAGGAAAAGGATAATTTTGAGGAAATGCTAAAATAATATATTGCCATCTAAAAGCTGTTTTTTCATGTACAAATAACATAATACGAAATTCGGAATTATTGTTTTTTTGTAGATTCTTATTCTCAGGGCTGCACTTTTAGCCAATGAATAAATTGATCGCCAACGAATTTAAGATAATGTTTTTTTTCGGTGTACTTTTATAAATACATTGCAGTCACTTCTCTCACTCTAGCAAACGTGCAGTTTCGTAAACGTTTTATAAACGTTTTCAAAATCAAAATCAAAATCTTTATTTATCATGTGATGTAGTACTCATACATATTTGATAAGTCAAAAGGGAAAATGAAAGTGAAATCAAAATACTTAAATTAACACTGTAACCCTAAAAATAATAAAAATAAAATAAAAAAATAATAATAACGCTAAAGAAATAAAAACCAAAAGAATACTTAAACATGTGGTATAAGTTCTAAATCTAGTTTCTATTTACAATCACTTCTTATGAATTCTTCAATACCATAGTAGCACATTTCAACAAGAAAGCCTTTTAGTTTTTTGCGGAAAGTTTTGTATGTCTTCTCATCTTTTATATTTTCTGGGATGCTATTATAAATTTTTATTCCAATTCTATTGGGTTCTCTGGAGCATAGTGTTAGATTGCTTTTTGGCGTATATAATTTTAAGCAATTTCTGGTGTTGTAATTATGCTTATCACTGTTTAACTTGAAGGATTCCAGTTTCCTGTGCATATGACATGCCACCTCCCATATATATATATATATATATATATATATATATATATATATATATATATATATATATATATATATATATATATATATATATATATATATATATATATATATATATATATATGGATGGTACCGTTAGTATTTCCAGCTCTTTGAAGTGGGGTTTGCATGAAGATTTCCTCGATATGCCGGTTATTGCCCTTACTACTCTTTTTTGAGCCAAAAAGATTGCTGTCAGATGTGTTGAAGATCCCCAAACTAGAATTCCATATGCCAGAGTGGCATTAATCTCTGCATGATAAACATTCATAATTGCCGACTTAGGTAATATTTGCCGTATTGTTCTAATGAGATATGCCTTCGAGTTTATTTTGCTGATTATGTGTTCAGCCATTTTGTTCCAGGTAAGATGCTCCTCTAGCAGTATGCCCAGGAACTTTATCTGCCCCGTTCTCTGTATGTTATGGTTTCCAACAGTTAGTGATAGATCTGCAGATCTAACCCGTCTTGCTGATTGAAACCTAATATATTTGGTTTTTTCTCCATTTAATAGTAAGTTATTGGCAGAAAACCACGTATATAACTTACTGATTATGTCAGCGGCTTCTAATTGGAGTACCTCTGAGCTATTATTTGAAACAAGTACACTGGCATCATCGGCATAGAGAGTAATCCTGTCTCCTCCCACATAACTTATCAGATCGGCCGTGTATATCGAGAACAGGATGGGTGCTAACACACTTCCCTGTGGGACCCCTACATAAGTTGTAATAGTGTTGGAATTCATTTGCCCCACCCTTACAAATTGCTTTCTATTAGTTAGATAGGATTTAAACCACCTTCCAGTTTTACCTCGTATGCCATACCTGGCAAGTTTATCTAATGCCTTATCATGCGAAACACAGTGGTTGCTGTGTCTCTCGGTTTTGTTCTTGTTGTTCCTGCCTGTCTTTGTTCCTGGGTGCTCCGCTGGGCTCGGCGACTTGTTACTGACCACTGGGGAATGGTATTTATACCATTCGTAGTATAATATATCTGTAAGAGGGGTTAGATCATCCCTCTAATTCAAGGGGGAGATTGAATTTTCTTGGCTTCTCCCATGAACATTCGAGGCTTAAATTCTCTAAATCCCTGAAAATGTCTGGTCCTCTGGTTAATCTCTATAAGGTTTTTATAGGCCTTCGCACGTTTTCTAATATGTTTGGAGGAGGTAGATTTTAGCGTGGTAATAAAAATCCTTAGTTTCTGGACAAACTATAAAACTATTGCATTTATCCAAAACGTGGGACAAAGGGCACGTTTTGGAATGTGCGCTAATGGCACAGATGTCCAACCCTGGTTTTATTACAACATCTCGGCTTGATTCCGAAAACTCTTTCATATGCCTCCCAGGTTCTGGTAAGCGTTCTTTAGATATGTAGTAGTAGGTAACGGCTTGTCAATAAACGGTTTAAAAGATATGTTTGAACCCATTAGCCACTCCGAGTTCTTCTGTAGAAACCGCTCTTTGTTTCTTCCGCGGCTCATCCGCTTTTCCGCAATTTTAAACGAAAATCGCGAAATGATGACGTTCATGCTTCTTAAAGAATCCTTGTTTTCAGCCCTGCGGCAAATTAAGCTAGACCACATATGTGCGGCAGCGCAAACTCTCGATCCAATATAGGATACTGTGGCAAGGACCGTTGGTTTAAGCCAGGTTAGATTAGATTGCACACTGCGAAGCGGCATATTAGTCAAGACCCGCGCGTATGTGGTCTTGACTAATATACCGCTTCGCAGTGTGCAATCTAATCTATCCTGACGAACTCTCAATTCAAATAATGATTATTTGGCAAGGACCGTTGGTTTAACCCAGGTTAGATTAGGTTGCACAGCGCGAAGCGGCAGATAAATCAAGACCGCATACGCGCGGCAGCGCGAGCTCTCGATCCAAAATAGGATAATGTAGCAAGGGCCGTTGCTTTAACCCAGGTTAGATTAGGTTTATGAAAGATCAACGAAGGGCGCGGAAATGCCCTTAAAACCTCCACGGGGTGGGATATTGCCTGGTTTGTCGACACGAACATAAACCCGGACCAGGGGGTGCCAAAAACTCTTACAACAATATACGCGGGGACAGAAGAAACACCCAAGCAGAAGCCAGAACCGGGTGAAGTCGTTTACTTGAGACACTCCATCGGCATTCCCGACGATCCGAAAGGAGACATGACCACCAAAACCAGGTTTGACTACCAGATTTTCACAAGAAATCTAGACGCACTCACCGATACAAAGGACCTCTTTGACTGTGCTACGGCGCTAAGGACCACCAAGCAAAAAAATGGATCAAAAAATCTGGCGATCCATCAGACGAGAGCCGAGGTCTGGCCCATTGCTAAAAAAATCCTGAAATATATATATATATATATATATATATATATATTCGCTCGCTCGGATATAATTATTAGAGACTACTGCCCCCAAAAACCGCAGCCTGGTATGGGAACAACCCAGGCATAGCAGTCCACTTGGTCCGAGTTTCTAAAAAGAGCTCCGCAACCCTTCCCCACGGGTCCTCCCCCAAGGACAAACAGCAGAAGAAGACCACAGAGGCAAGTAAAAAAGGCAAGTAAGAGGCAGAAAGCAGTAGCAACGATGTGTGCCACGATGCTCCGAACCAAAGACGAATACGAAAGAAAGGTTAGGCTGCTGTCCAAGAACGGGCAGCCGTAATAAAAAGCATCACCACTTTGCAGTAATGCTAACGCGGTTCCGAAATGGAGTACGAAGTGGAGAGATTTTTAGTGGGTATGCTGTTCGCGAACAGCTCGACCAGAGAGCCCCACACTCCAAGAGGCCAAGGTGCTTCATGCGTGTAGCAATGCATTTCCCCTCCTATCTTAAAAAAAGGGTAGATTATGCCCACCGCGAAGCGGCAGATAAATTAAGGCCACATACGAGCGGCAGCGCGAACTCTCAATCCAAATTAGGATAATGTGGCAAGGACCGTTGGTTTAATCCAGGTTTGATTAGGTTAGATTTGCCCAACGGCGTGGAAACAATTGCTTTCGCCGATGACCATGGCTGTGGCAGTGGTCTTTAGATCTAAATCGAGAATAGATTTAATGTACAACACCAACGAGGCGATACATAGGATCTCCATATGGCTAAAAAGGAACAAACTTTAACTCGCCATGGAAGAAACCGAAGCGGTGATGCTCTCTGGTAGAAAGAGATACGGGGAGATACAGTTCGAGGTGGGAGGTACAATAATACTACCAACCAACCACGTGAAATATCTTGTAAGGATAAGAGCCTCACCTTTGACCATCACATAACGCATGTTGCTGAAAAAGCCCAAAGAGCGACTGTGTCTCTTTTCAGACTCATGCCGCGTGAAAATGGGCCTTAATTCTTTATGCCGCCCCCGTGTGGATAGACGACTGTAGATACCAGAAATATAGACAAAAATTAATTCGCGTACAGAGGACTCTTGCAATCCGCATCTGCAGAAGTTACAGAATTGGCGCAACAGAATCATTACTTGTCATAGGCAGAGTAGTTCCGCTCGATTTACTCGCTAAAGAAAGGGGAGAAACCTTCGGCTTGAACCCGGAGCGGAGGAGAGAAGCTAGGGAAGATACCATGGAAAGGTGGCATGAAAGGTGGGAAAGTATGGAAACAAGCCCGTGGACGCTTAGGCTAATACCGAAAATTAAAGACTAGTATTCTAGGGAGCATGAATAGCTATTATTCCACCTCTCCCAAATGCTCACCGGCCATGGTTGCTTTGTGGCCTACAAGAAGAGAATAGGGAAGAGCCAAACAGCAGAATGCACTTACTGTGGTGCTGGGGAAGACACAGCAGAGCACACGTTCGTCAGCTGCCCGCAGTGGAACGATGTACGCAATCGAGCAGAATACCTAATTCGTAAAAACACCCGAGAACTTATTGCCCGAAATGTTGAGTAGCGAAGTAGGGTGGAATATAATTGAAAAAATGGTGCAAGACATCCTATTAAAGAAAGAACTGGACGAGAGGGATAACGAATAACTAAAGATGCCAGCGAATAGAGACTTGTCTCCACCCGGATAGGGTGGTAGGGTGAATGATTATTGAAGGAAAGAGGAGGTGGTTTTTAGTGGGTAGGTTTGATTAGGTTAGTATCTACACCTTCACGAGGGCATTATGCCGGGTGGGGGAGCTTGCGTGTCCTTATGATCCAGAGAGCTATGCTGACGGTAGCGTTTGTTAGCGATTGGTGGCAAGGACCGTTGGTTTAACCCAGGTTAGATTAGGTTGCATCCCGCGAAGCGGCAGATTAATCAAGACTACATACGCGCGACAGCCCGAACTCTCGGCCCAAAATATGATAAATGGCAATGACTGTTGGTTTAGCTCAGGTTAGATTAGATTGCACACTTGACTAAAAAAATCAATTATTTTCGCCGTGGAAATTTACTTTCTACGAAAGATCTTGACAGTGCCATTGACCGCGCTAATTTCTCAGGTAGATATAAGAAGCCCAGCGAATAAAAAATCTCACGCACGAATAAATTTATTCACTTCTTAAATTAAGAACTGATAAATGTACCACTCTATTAATTCCTCTCATGTGGCTGACTCGATAAAATATTAGTTTGGACCCATATTAAATTCATAAATTGTCAAGGCAATGCAGCTTTGATGTAAACGAGTTTTCTAACAGACTCCAAAGTCAATTCCACTCAGTCTATCTCAGCAACTCATCACAGTATATACAATTTATTTCAATACCAAACTCCAATACAGATAATATTGGACACACGAGATTCGACTACAATCGATTAGGCAGACAAGACTAAGCGAAGGAAACTGAATGTCGTGTGTTAAGATTAAATAAATCTTGTGACTATTTAATAGTTTTGACAGCTAAAAACTATAATTTCTAGGTAAGTTTGATAATGATTATTAGTTAGACACCTAACATTAGGCAAACAAACCTAAGCAGATAAGACAATACACACAAAATAGAGAAAGCAAAGCAGACATACAAGTCACACAAGTCTAGCAGAAATGACCAGGCATATACTAACCCGATGACATTTTGCATTGAAGAACTACCAAAGTAAGACAGCCTTGCACAGCCTTATCCAGTCTTGTCCGGTCTTGTCCAGTATTGTCAAGTTTTGCCTAGTCTTGTCCTGTGTTGTACAGTGTTGTATAGCTTTATCCAGTCTTGTCCAGTTTTATCCAATCTTGTCCAGTCTTGCCCAGTTTTGTAAATTCTTGTCCAGTCTTGTCCAATTCTGTCCAGTCTTGTCCAATCTTTCCCAGTGTTCTCCAGTCTTGTCCAGTTTAATCCAAACTTATCCAGTTTTGTCCAGTCTTGTCCAGTATTGTCCAATCCTGTCCAGTCTTGTCCACTCTTGCCCAATCCTATCCAGTCTTGTCCAATCTTTCCCAGAGTTCTCCAGTCTTGTCCAGTTTAATCCAAACTTGTCCAGTTTTGTCCAGTCTTTTCCAGTCTTGTCCAGTATTGTCCAATCCTGTCCAGTCTTGTCCAATCCTATCCAGTCTTGTCCAATCTTTCCCAGTGTTCTCCAGTTCTCCAGTCTTGTCCAGTTTAATCCAAACTTGTCCAGTTTTGTCCAGTCTTGTCCAGTCTTGTCCGGTATTGTTCAATCCTGTCCAGTATTGTCCAGTCTTGCCCAATCCTATCCAGCCTTGTCCAATCTTTCCCAGTGTTATCCAGTCTTGTCCAGTTTAATCCAAACTTGTCCAGTTTTGTCCAGTATTGTCCAATCCTGTCCAGTCTTGTCCAATCTTTCCCAGTGTTCTCCAGCCTTGTCCAGTCTTGTCTAGTCTTGTCCAGTATTGTCCAATCCTGTCCAGTCTTGTCCAATCTTTCCCAGTGTTCTCCAGTCTTGTCCAATTTAATCCAAACTTATCCAGTTTTGTCCAGTCTTCTCCAGTATTGTTCAATCCTGTCCAGTCTTGTCCACTCTTGCCCAATCCTATCCAGTCTTGTCCAATCTTTCCCAGAGTTCTCCAGCCTTGTCCAGTTTAATCCAAACTTGTCCAGTTTTGTCCAGTCTTTTCCAGTCTTGTCCAGTATTGTCCAATCCTGTCCAGTCTTGTCCAATCCTATCCAGTCTTGTGCAATCTTTCCCAGTGTTATCCAGTCTTGTACAGTTTAATCCAAACTTGTCCAGTTTTGTCCAGTATTGTCCAATCCTGTCCAGTATTGTCCAGTCTTCTCCAATCCTGTCCGGTCTTGTCCAGTCTTGTTCAATTCTGTCCAGTCTTGTCCAATCTTCCCCAGTGTTCTCCAGCCTTGTCCGGTTTTGTCCAGTCTTGTCTATGTTTGGTTCTTTCCTAATTGTTTATATTTCAGATGTCTTGTCTAGCTTCCCAGCAGTGTCCGTTAACTGGAACGTCAGGTTCTTTGTTCGTCACCCTAATTAACACCCTAGCTGCAACTCAATGCGCCCTTAAGAAGAACTACCCATCGCCCTACAACCCCCAAGAAAACGAAACCTTCGACTTTATAGTTGTCGGTGCAGGCTCGGGAGGCGCAACCGTCGCCTCCCGTCTGGCAGACAACCCCAACTGGAAAGTCTTGCTGCTGGAAGCAGGAGATTTTCCTTCTGTTGATAGCGACATCCCGGCTCTTTTCGTTTCCACCTTTGAAACGGCTGAAGATTGGCAATATCTGACAGAAAATTCCAACGCTTGTTTGGGGTATAAAAAGGGCTGTAAATGGCCTAGAGGGAAAGTTATTGGGGGTACCAGTGCCATTAACGGAATGATGTACGTCAAAGGCAACAAGAGGGATTACGATGATTGGGTGAGGAAGGGTTGCGAGGGTTGGGGCTGGGAAGATGTCCAAAAATACTTTGCAAGAAGTTTAGAGAATGGACTTGGAACTGAGAGAATTGTTTCTGATAGGAAAGTTAGGAAGGTTCTAATAGAAGCTGCGGCAGAGCTTGGAATACCCTATAAAGAAGAGGAATCGTCAGATGGATATTTCGATTCTTTGCTCACTATTAAGGATGGAAGAAGGTGGAGCGCGGCTCGGTCAATCTTGTCTGATAAGCAAAGGAATAATTTGTTGATCGCAACAAATAGCGAAGTCAAAGAGGTTCTGTTCGAGGGCTTCAAAGCTGTCGGCGTCAAGTTGAAAACCAGAGTTAGTTTGAAAGTTAAGAAAGAAGTTATTGTTTCAGGTGGAACTGTTAACTCTCCAAAAATTTTAGCCAATTCAAAGATTGGTTTAGCTGAAGATTTAGGTCTTGATCCTTTAGTATCACTACCTGTTGGCAAAAATCTCCAGGATCATATGTTCTCGGGAGGTACCATCATCAAGTTTGCCGATTCTATAAGCGATCCCGAGCCCACTTTACCAGACGCAGTTTACGAATACTTCACAAAAATCTCCGGCCCTTTATCCAGCGTCGATATCCTCAACTTCGTGGGCTACATCAACACCAAAAACAATTCCATCTACCCAAATTTGCAGTTCGTCCACTTCTACTTTCCCAAGGATGACGTCCTTAAATTACCACTAATCTTTTCAAAACTGGGCTATAACGACGCCACCTTCCAAGACGTCATCGAACTAAACAGAAAACACAACTTGTTATACTGTATCATGATCCTTCTCAAACCCAAATCCGTTGGACACCTCAAATTTAAACCTAATTTTACCATCCGCCCTCAATATTTAACCCAACACGAAGATATTAACGTTTTTATGGATGGTATCAAGTATTTAGAAAATGTTACAAAAACGCCGACGATGCGAAAATATGAGGCTGAGCTGGTTAAATTAAAAATTCCTAATTGTCCTAATTCGGATTCCAAAGGTTATTGGGAATGTGCAATTAGAAACTTAGGGAATTCTATCTACCATCCTGTTGGGACTTGCAAAATGGGAGCTGTGGGAGATCCGGCGGCTGTAGTTGATCCCAGGCTGAGAGTTCAAGGAATCAAGAATTTGAGGATTGTCGATGCCAGTGTTATGCCTGACATAGTTAGTGCTAATACTAACGCTGCAACAATTATGATTGGAGAAAAAGCTGCTGATATGATCAAGGAAGATTGGCAAACTTCAGGGACATTTTAGATTAAGGTGGGGTAATAATTGGTTAGGTGAATAAATATGTTTAAAACTGAAAGGATTTTTTATTAAACCCAACAACAGTCTTATTAGGGCGTAGGACCTTGTCTGTTTAAATTGGTGGTCTTTGCTGTCTAAAACTTGCTGACCTTTTGTACCAGAATCTTCATGAACTTATTTGTCTAAATCCGGATGTTCATGTCTGTCTAAATCTTGAAGACGTTTTTTGTCTAAATCTTAATGTTTCAATTTGTCTAAACTTTCATGTACTTGTCTTTTGAAGACCTTGTCTGTCTTAATCTTGGTGGTCTTTCTGTCTGAAGTTTAAGGATCTTTTACTCCTGAATCTTAATAGACTTTTTTTGTCTTAATATTGTTGATCATATCTGTCTCAAAACTTGATGACTCTGACTGTCCGAAACTTGAAAACCTTGTGTGTCTGATAAATAAGTTTCTCAAGATTCAGACACATAAGGTGTTGAAGCTTCAAACAGTCAGAGTTATCAAGTTCTAAATCCGGATGCGCGTCGAAACGGGAAATTGTCTTTTTCTGTTGTAAAACTGAGCGGGCCTTCGACCCATGTCGGTCTGCTGCTCGCAAGATCTACACAGCGTCCTCCAGGTGCCAAAAACAAGAAATCGTTTCTAGCACCTTTGAGGAGCATTTTTGGCTCGATTTTTTTACTGCGTCCTCTTGCCACGTCGATTTCACGTCTTTTGCCATACGCGACCGTCTGTTCACCCGGTGCGACGGAAAATGTAAGCGAGAAAAAAATCATTATTTCGGTCACATCTGTGGACACTGTTCTCTTGTTTGAAGAGCGAAGAGCGCGAGAATCGGAAAAACGCGTTTTTCTTTCACCGAATCCGGGGATCCCTCTCCTGCGATAACCATCAGTCGGATCTAGACCAGACCGACACCATGACCGCATGATGACCGCTTTATGCATTCCAGCCGCAAGGGTCTTTGAGCCGCAAGGCAGGAATGATTTTCAGATTGGAGACGAGCGAGTCCTTGATGCCTCCCATGCACCCATTTATCCATCACTGAGTACAGCCTCCGAAGCTCAAAGAGCAGATGTTGATATTTTCGCTTTTCCTCCTCCTTGAAGCAGATGTTATTTTCAGCAGGAGCCGAAAATTCAATAACAAACATCTGCTTGGAGGAGGGGTCCGATAGAACCACGTCAGGCTTGTTCGCCGTTATCTGCCTGACGGTGAAGAACGAGAAGTTCCAATAGATTCGGCACCCTTCATTCTCCACAACGGACTCAATATCGTTCGCAACATAGGGCAGAACTATCGCATAATGATGTTTTAAATGAAAGTATAACAACGCCGCATTGTGGTGATGAATATAGACCGAAACTGCATACACCGGGCATGACGCCAGTATATGCATTGCTGTTTCAGGGGCCCTGTGACAAGCCCTACAGCTCACATTCGGCACCTCTATACCCATCACGCGACTGCGATAGACCAAGGTGTTAATTACACCATCTTATATATATATATATATATATATATATATATATATATATATATATATATATATATATATATGTAAATATATTGGCGGGGTCCTACAGCTTCTGCCGCATCCCGCATTTCGATCGCACATGTTTTTATCTCTCCAGACATCTTCATTGATTGCCCGATCCCTCATCGTTGCCATAACTCCATCTAACAATGTCGTAGCTGGTCTTCCTCGTTTCCTCTTATTCGGCGGAGAGTATTCAAATGCCTTTCTTGACCACCTGTGTTCTTCCATTCGCCTCATATGTCCATACCACATAAGCTGCCTTTTTTCTATTGTTTCAGTTGTTTTGTGTATTCTATTTGTAAGTCGTCTAATTTCTACATTTGGTATGTGTTCTAACCTGAAGTAATTATCTAATGTAATTATGATTAATTGTAATTATAATGTAATTATAGCGTTTTAATTTTTTTGATATTTGTCTTCGCTGTTCCTGCCCATATCGGACACCCATGTTATTAGTGGGCGTTTGACCGATTTGTATAGAAAGGTCGCACATTCTATGTGCAGTGACGACTTGATTGACATGGTAATTCCATGACAATGTGGTATCCATGTATATACCTAGATACTTTACTGCGCTGTCTTTAGGATTCCATGTTATGTTTTTGCTATTGATGTTGAGTTGGTTTGCGTCTATATTGTGTTTGAGGGTGAATACTTTGGCTTCTGTTTTGGCTTCGTTGATAGTGATGCACCATTTCTTGTACCATCTTTCTATTTGGTTATATGCCGCTTGCAGCGTTTCTGTTGCTACCTGTAGATTTAAATCTTGAGTGGAGATTACTGTCGGTCTGCGAACATTCCAATATCGGCGTTAGAAATAGCGGGAATATCATGTATGAAGATATTATATATTGTGGGACCAAGGACGCTTCCAGTGCTGATGGTTTTCAAGGATTTCAAGGAATGAAAATTTATTTTATGTTAGGTAGTTTCGTAGATCAAGTTTAAGTATTTTATATTTTAGTCCGCACAGCCAGACTATGTGGAAGGTTTTGGTGACGTCTAAAAATAGACTGGTGGTATATTTTGATCTTCATAGCCCTTTTCGATGATTTCAGTTAGTCTTTGAAGTTGATGTAGGGTTGAGTGGCCTTTTCTGAATCCACATTGCGTGGGAGGTATGATGTTTTCCTCTGCGATTTGGACGTTGAGTCTTGTTTGTATTGTTTTCTCGAAGAGTTTTGACATCGTTGGAAGCAGGCTTATCGGTCTGTAGATATCTATGGAGTTTTTGTTTTTGCCGTGTTTGTGGAATAGGACTATGTGCGCGTGTTACCAGATTTTGGGGAAGTATTGCTGCTTGTAGCATGTGTTAAAAAGTATTATTATGTATTTTAGTGTATTTTTTGTTAGGTTTTTTATTATTTGGTTCGTAATTAAGACGTGATCCGGTGCCTATTTTTAAGTTTGAGATTAGCGTTTTGACTTGTGATAGGGTTTCGTCGATTGAATCTACGGTCTCTGGCCGATGCGTTTCAATGTGTTGGATGATTTGTGTTGCGTGTCTTTTGTTTTCGTCGGTAATTGTTGATGTGAAGATTTTTGCTAGGTGGTTCGCAAATGCCTGACACTTTTCGCCATCGGTTTGATATATAGTGCCGTTGTCTATTATATTCGAGATGCTTTCTGGTTGTTTAAGTAGTTTTTTGGTCGTTCGTCACAGTCCAGGGTCCTTGGAGCTTAGTTGTTCGATTGTCCGTGAGTATGACTGGTAGTAGTAGTTATCCATTTCCTATTTATTTCTATGTGTGAGTTTGTTAAGAGTGGTTTTGGTTTGCTTGTTTGGTGTTTGTTGCCATTCTCTACGCATTGCTGATTTTTGGTTGATTAGTTCGATTATGTGGCGTGGTGAAATTTGGTAGGCGGTTGGATTGGTGTTTACGTTGCGTTGTGGATACATTCCTCAATTGTCTCGTTAAGATGTGCTATTGCTGAATCGATTTCATTGGGGTTGGTCAGCTTGACTTTGAAGTTTAGTTTCTGGTCTAGGGTCTTTTGAAAGATCTTCCAGTCTATTTTACCTTTGATTGGAGTTTGAGGAGGTATGATTAGTGTTGGAGTAGCTATGAACATTATGAGGACGGGCAAGTGGTCAGATTCCAATTCGGGGATGACCCGTTGAAAGATTTGCTTCTTGAAGTTATTCATTATTATTAAGTCTAGTATGTCGGATTGGTGATCTTGTCGGTACGATTGGCAGGTATGTTCTTCGGGGGCCTCTACTATGTAGGGGTGTTCCGCTAGTATCTTGTGGAGTTTGATTCCATTGGGGTTATTGACCCGACAGCCCCATGAGGTATGTTTGGAGTTGAAGTCCCCGATTGATAATGTAGACCAGGGGTCTCCAAACTACGCCCCGAGGGCCACATCCGGCCCGCGGACAGATTTTGTCCGGCCCGCGGAGAGCTAGCATACTTGAAAACTCCTTTTAGAGAACATATTTTTTATAGCAAATTAAATTTAGTTTACTGAAGTATTCTAATTTTATGTTGAATAATTATTAATATGACATCTACATTGATATGGTCATGGGCTAACTACTCATAACATTGTTGTAGGCTTATTGTTATTGTTTTTGTGATAAGTTGGATAAAGAAACACAGAATTGTAATGAGTAAAGACATGTATAATATGCAGAAAATTTAACTTCAGTATATAATAACTAACAAATTATTTAAATGAATCCAACTAACATTTTATACATTTTAAATAAAAACATAACTTATAACAAGCATAATGACATATGAAATACTAATGAGATTTATGTAATTGAGATTTTCCACTGACAATAGTTTGTAGTTGTGGACTAATTTTACTTGTACCAATTATTAAAAGAGATTTAAGATGCTCATCAGTTAATTTAGATCTGTAAACATTTTTTGTGTACTTCATTTTGGAGAAGGTCTTCTCACACAAATAAGTAGTACCAAAAACAGAAAACAGCCCACGAGCAAATTTATGCAAATTATCAAATTGTGTTGAAAGACTCTTATAAAATTCCAACAAAGATGAGTTCCGGGGCTAGGGTTTCAATGTCAGTATCAAAAGGATTCTGAAAAATCTTAATTTGATTCGCAATGGCCGAGAAACGAGAAAGTCCGAGAAACGAGTATCAAAATTTATTTTCAAAGCACTCAAAGTTTCGATTGCAAAATCGATAGGAAACTCAGTCTCAGTGGTGTGGCTGAATATTTCACATGTTTTAAAATGTGAAAAACATTTACTTCGTAGTTGTGATTGAAACATTATCAATTTCTTCCGGAATGATTTGATATTAGTGTATAAATCAGGAAGATGCTGGTTTTCTCCTTGCAATCTCAAATTCAGTTCGTTCACATGTTTTGTCAAATCAACATAGAATGCTAACTTCCACAGCTATGCGTTGTTTTGTAATGCGTTGTAATGCTTTTTATTCAAAAAAAATTCGATCACTGCTCGAAGTTCAAAAAAGCGCTGAAGGACATTCCCACAACTAAGCCAACGTACGGCAGTATGATAAGGTAAGTCATTTTCTCCAATCTCTTCAATAAATTGTCGGAATTGTCGGTGATTCAGCCCAAAAGATCTGATAAAATTAACAGTTGATATGACTGGTTTCAGAACTTCATACATATCCAAACATTTTCCGCACAAAGACTGTTGATGAATGATACAATGTAAGACTAATGGTTTTGAACCACCGTCATTTTCTACAGCCTTTGACACAAGAGCAACCACTCCTTTATCTTTCCCACCCATGTTTTTGCCTCCATCAGTTGTAATACATTTCAAGTTTTTCCATCGAAGGTTTTTTTGAATAATGGCCATTTCAACTCTTAAAAATATCTGTACCAGTAGTTTTGCCATGAATACTATACATATCAAGAAGTTCTTCATGCACTTCATAGCTTTTATCTACTCCTCGAATATAAATCAACACCTGAGCAGTATCTGACACATCCGTTGACTCATCCAAGGCCAAAGAAAACCACTCAACATGTCCATTTTTGTCGAACAGTTGAGAGAATATATTTTCAGCGATGTTTTCTACCCTTCGAGCCACAGTGTTTGCTGACATACTGACAGTTTTTAATAAATTTACCTTTTCAGGGCACATTTCTTCGGCTACTGCAATTATGCATTCTTTGATCATTTCTCCATCGGTGAATGGTTTTCCACGTTTTGCAATTTCAAGAGCCACACGAAAGCTGGCACGAGTTGCAGCCTCTTGTTCAGTTTTGAGTTTTGTAAATGAAGATTGCTGCGATTTCAATCCGCGCTTCATAGCTTCGAATTTTTCTGTCCCCAAACTTCCTGTATATTTTGAGTAATTTTGAAATTGTTTTGTTTCATAATGACGTTTAATGTTATATTCCTTGAGAACGGCTATGCTTTCATTGCAAATCAAACATAGCGCCTTGTTACTGGACTCAATTACGAAATACTGAATGTTTCACTGATCTTTGAATTTTCTGCATTCACTATCAATTTTTCGCTTCTTTTCCATACTACTAAATCACACACAAAAGCAACAATTCAAATCGAAATACTGTTACAAAGATGTCTTAAACTTAAACACGCACAAACACGTTTTAAGGAGGTACGCACTATTTTATTTCACAACAGTGTCATAGGAACTGACTTGTGGTTGCGCCACTAGCCTTCTTATATATTCCAATTACTGCCATCTCGAAGTGAGTGGAAGACACCAGAACATTCTCGAACCAACGAGATCATTCTGTACGTGCTATTAGCGCCATCTGTTAGCGATAGAAGGTACTACCTATTTCCGCTTGTGTCCACCAGATGTCGTGTCACGTTACTCCTCATGGCTCGTACTCTACGACTAATCTAGAAATTACAGATAATGACAGAAAATTAATAATATGCAGTGTTGCCGTTTTGCGGACTTTAGTCCGATTTGCAGCCTTTTTTAAACGTTGCGTACTTTTTCGGACTTTTTTTTCATCAGTGGACTATTTCACTTTTTACCACCGGCAACAATGATAATATGGTTTTGGCCCTCGGAACTTACTGGAGTAATCAGTATGGCCCTAAGGCTGGAAAGTTTGGAGACCCCTGATGTAGACTCATTCTTTTTGAAAAGATTAATGATGTCTTCTTGCCGATGTGATCTAATTGGCTGTTTGTGGATACAGTTGATTTAGAACGTTTCCTTGTTTTGTAGAATAATTTTTATTCCTGTTACTTCCAGGTTGATGTAATTATTTTCGTCGAGAGGGTTATGGGTGAAATTATTTATAATTGGAATAACTACTCGTCCTGAGGCTGTTATTGATGTTCTGTCTTTGTGGTATATTTTATATCCTGATGTTTTAAAGCGTTCATACGTTTTAAACGTTTTAAACTTTATATCAGGCTATGCGAGAAACGCTTGTTTAATGCCGTCTGCATTCCAGTTTACTATTGTTATGTTTTTGATTTGCACCGATTTTTTATGGTCCATTGAAAACGGAGGGTAGTATATTGTTAATGATAAAAGTTTTAATTTGAGGATTGAAGTGCAGAATAGGTTCTTTTAGGTAGTTAATGATGTTGTTAACGATATTTCCCATAGTGGGATCTATTGTTGGGGGTGTGCCGTTCGCGGCTATGTTGGCATAGGAAGGTTGGTATTTAGGGAGGTTTAAATTTGTATGTATAGGGTTTATGTTTCGTCTTGAATTTTGTAGCTTTTCTTCTTGTAAGTTTTTGTAATATGCGGTAGTTCGCAGGGTGTTGTTCGTTGCAGTTGGCGCACGTTGGCTGTTCCATTTGTCTTTTTTCGCAGTTTATAGTCCAATGTGGTCCGGCGCATTTGACGCATCGGGGTTGCATGTTGCAATAGTTTTTGGTATGACCTTATTTTTGGCAACGGTGGCATTGTAGGGTTTTCTTTGTTCTCCTGCAGGCTTCTGCTGTGATTATTAGGTTTAAGTTGCAAGAATTCATAAAATCAAGGAAAATTATCTTGGAAACATGGCATGGTGCAATGAAATAAGCGTGCTTTAAAAAAGGCTAATGATTTAAATATAACTATAAACACAGATGATATGTTTCCAACGGATGAAGTAGAAGATTGGATATCATTTGATGGATGGATGACCATATTTTAATGATGGTCTAGAATTCTAGAAAAACGAAACAAAGAAATAGATTGCATGATAACTTTATGTTGATATGCAGATAAGTGTAAAATCATATATGAATGACGGAAACAATGTAAAATTAAGTAAAGTCTATACAGAGTGGTTAAATCCAAAACGCTTAAAATGTATTCTTCCAATATTCGTTTAGAAGTATACAAAACTCAACATACAATAAATGGATGAAGTTCTACAATAAATACCTGGATAAATACAAAATAAATTAATCAATCCAAAATTCGGTTACTTTGTTCAAAATAAATTACTTTATCCAAAAAAAGGTTAATTCATCCAAAATAAAATGTAATCATCCAATAATTGATTTTTTCGTACAAACTATGATTTTTCCTTACAATAATCGATTGAAACCCAACAAAGGTTTACGTGTACATAAAAAGGTGGTTTCATCCATCCATTTGATTGCTCTTTACACAAAAACAATTTGCTTATGTTTTATTATTTATTATTATTATTATTATTATCCTCGGATTGCACCCAAAGTGGATGGCGCTAAGTTTTCATGGTTTTCAAATCTTTTTCTTCTTCTTGGCCCAGATTTCCCGCATTTTCTGTGAGTGTGCCTGTTTTCTTTCTTCGGTCCAGGAGGTTCTTTTTCTTGGTCTCCTTCTTCACTTCCCACTGGTGTATTTGATATCTGAGAGTCGTTCTGTCTTGAGTATCTGCGATGTTTCCTGCTTCTAGGTCTTGTGTTACTTGTTTCATCCACTTGGTACTGACTTTACGTTTCTGTAGAAAGTTCAGCATCTGTTTAGTTAGTCTGGTCTCCGGGAGTCTTGAGATGTGTCCGTAGAATCTAAGTCTGCGTTTTCTGATTCTGCGTTTTCTGCGTTCTCTATGTAAGACAGTTTTTCCGTGGTTTCTATTGATTGTAGTCTATATCCTTCATCTCTGAGTTTTGGTCCAATAATTTTTCTGATGATTCGCCTTTCTTCTTTTTTCCGGGCTTCCATGTCACCTTTATTCTAGGCTATAGTTTCTGATGCGTATAGTATGGCGGGTTTGATGACTGTATTTTAATGTCTGATTTTTGTTTGGATGCCAAGGTTCTTCTTGTTGTAGACGTTTGCAGTCATGCCGTAGCCTTTTCTTACTTTCTCTATCCTTGTCTTTTGAGTTTCTTTATCAATTGCTGTATGTTGTATGATTTCTCCTACGTATTTGAATTTTGTAACTCTGTTTATTGTTCATATTGATTCTATCTGTTGGATCGCTTGTTCCTCAGTATCTTCTAGAACTGCAAGGTCATCTGCGAATGCTAGGCATTTAAAGGTGATACCGCTTCTGCCTAGAGTGGTGGGTGTTGTGTTCCATTCTCTAATTACTTTGTCCAAAATGAGGTTGGAACAGGAGTGGAGAGAGGCCGTCACCTTGTCTGACTCCTGTTTCAATTTTGAAAGGTTTTGAAATTTCTCCCATGAATTTCACTTTGGAGTATGTATCTGTGAGTGTTGCCTTTACTAGGTTCAGTGTTTTTGTGTCCAGTCCGAGTTCGTTTAGCATATTGAAGACTGATGTCCGGTCGTACGCCTTTTTGAAGTCAACAAATGTGCAGACCGTGGGTTTGTTGCTGAGTGTTCTAATTCTTAGGCAGCTTTTGAGATTGAATATTTGTTCTACGCAAGATCTGTGAGGCCTGAAGCCCGCTTGGTACTCGCCTATTTTGCCTTCAAGTTGTGTCTGAACTCGTTATTGTAAGCATGCTGAGAAAATTTTGTATGTTACTTGAAGAAGGGAGATCCCTCTGTAGTTGTTCACATCTGTCCGGTCTCCCTTCTTGAAGAGCGGATGAATGAGAGCGCATCTCCATTCTTCGGGTACTTTTTCTGTGTTCCAGATTTCGTAGATAATTTCTGTGAGTTCTTGGAGTGCGTTTTTGCCTAGGTTTTTCTATAGTTCTGCGACTATGCCATCTTCACTTGAGGTTCTGTTGTTCTTTAGCCGTTGGATGTGTCTTCTGATTTCTTCTGTTGTTGGGGGAGGTGATGGTGGTTTTGTGGGTTCTCTGTATTCGTGTTGGAATCTTTCTGGTGCGGGTGGGCAGTTCAGTAGTGAGTCAAAGTATCGTGCTAGGAGTTCGCAGTTCTCCGTTTATTATTCGAGTTTATTATTCTAGGAGTTCGCAGTTTTATTATTATTTATATTATGTTTCATTTTATATTATATGCTATAAAATATGTAATAAGTGTAGCACATGACCGGCCAGATATTGTAGTGATTGATAAGAAACGAAATGAAGCTATTATCATTGAAACTGGAATAACAAGCCAGGATCAGCTGCAAACTGTTGAGACAACGAAACTGCACAAGTACGACATGTATACACGCTAGCGAGTGAAATATCAATGTTTCACAAGTGTAAAACTAAGATTATCCCGTATGTGATGACTTGGGACGGGGTGGTTACAAAAGCCATAGCAAATATAACCAGCAGATTGGAATAACACCAAACATCGAAGCTTACATCCAAACTAGAGTGCTGAAGAGGATACTTGAGACTGTGTCGTTTGAGACACGCAGGGGCATACTTGATTGACCTGGCGAGGGCGAAACACCCGAAGCAGCACTTTTGACGTTGATGAGAAGAAGCGATACGGTGGCCAAAGCGAGTATATAATAATATTAATTCCTAAAAACTACTTCTTAAATAAATGTATTAAATATATAATATGTTTAATTTATAAAATGTTGTTTAATTTTTTATATATTTTATATTTTAACTTCATTGACGAACTAATGGTGGCTTAGTTTTTTAAGGTCGTCCACGTTTTTCTTTTGTTTTGTACTCTGAAATATTGATTTCTGATATCTTTTGACTGTTTTTACCAATGTAAAAAATGGATTGACCATTCAATTCTTCTTTCACAACAGTTTTTACCAGTGTTTCCAATTATTTCACCTAGGTACTTGAAGTGCCTAACTTGTATGATGTTGCCATATTTGGTTGCAAGATTTGTCATATTTGAGCTCTTGGAGTCTATGTATTGCGTTTTCTCGTAACAGATTTGAAGGCCGGTTCTGATGGCGATTTCATGAAGTTCCTCGATGGCGTTTTTGCCTTCTTCAGTAGTCCGGGTGATTATTGCAAGGTGGTCAGCAAAATCGAGGCACTTTATGTTGATTCGTTTGTCCTTTGTTCCCATATACACTCCAGGTACTTCTTTCTCTCATATTTTGATTATCTTATCTAGTACCAGGTTGAAGAGGAGTGGGGACAATCCATCACCCTGTCTTACTCGAGTACTGACTCGAAAAGGCTCGGAGATTTCACCCATGAATTTTACTTTAGATATTGTGCTTGACAAAGTCTGTTCGATTAACATGGTTGTTTTGTTAATATCCACTAATAAACTATCCACACCGTATTCATGAAGAATATTAAACAGAGTTATGCGGTCAGTCGAGTCATAGGGTTTCTTGAAGTCTAAAAAAGTGACAACTGTGCGGTTGGGCTGGCGATGTTGCAGTATCATCTTCACGTTCCAGATTTGTTCCGCGCATGATCGGTGCCATCGGAAACCTGCCTGGTATTCACCGATCAGATGTTCTGTCTGTTCTTCCAGTTTTGTGACGAGGGCACGTGATAGAACTTTGTAGGCGATTGATAGAAGGGAAATTCCTCGGAAATTATTTGGATCAGACTTGTCGCCTTTTTTGTGTAGTGGGTGGACCAAAGCATTTTTCCAGTCCGCTAGTATCATCCGCTCTTCCATGTATTTACAATGATAGCTTGCAGTCTGTCAATCAAGAGTTCACCTTCGAACTTGAGCATTTCAGCGATTAAGCCGTCTTCCCCTGGTGCTTTGTTGTTTCTTAGGTGTAAAATGATGTTTCGTATTTCCTCATGTGTTGGTGGAACAGAGTCCTGGTTTGGGGCGGCTATGTGGCATTGGAGTCTTTCTTCAGGGGGTTCACAGTTGTGTAGCTTCTCGAAGTACTGTTTCAGAATTTCGCAGTTCGCTTTTGTGTTGGTTTCAAGGGTTCCATCAGGCCGACGGAAGCAGAGACTCGGTGGCGTGTAGTTCATCAGTTCTTCTCTAAATGTTCTGTAAAAATTTCGCGTGTTATTCCCTCTAATTTTTTGACATGTTATGTCCGTTTAATGCATCTGGATCGTTTTGGATGTTTCCCTCTGCTTTTTTAAGAAATTCTGCCAATTCTCTTGTGTCTTGTTGCTATGCCATGTCTTCCATGTAAGCATACGGGATTCAAAGGCCCTGTCGCATTCCAATGTCCACCATCTGTGTTTTCGTTTTCGTGGCGGTTAACCGAGTTTCCTTGCTGATCGCTGGATTGTCTGAAGAAGTTCGTCCCATGTTTGTGTGTCAGTCTGTAGTGATCGTGCGAAGTCATCCGCGTGTTTTCTTAGGTATTTTGGATCTATACGCGGGAATTTAGATTTTTGACACTTTCTTCTATTAGGTAAGAAGCAGGTTTTAATTTGTGAAAGATAATGATCCGACTCCACGTAACCCTTGCGTACCCTCACGTTAATGATTTCTGGGGAGGATTTTTGGGTTATCGCTACGTGATCGATTTGGCATTCCTCGATATGGTTAATTGGTGATTTCCAAGTTGTCATCTTGCGTGGTGGTTTTTTTAATTGTGTGGACATTAGCTGAGGGTTAGCCATTCCACATATGTTGATTAGGCGATGTCCATTGGCATTTGTCTTTTTGTGTGCCGAGAAATTCCCAGTGATGTGCCTGTGCTCCCTTTCTCTGCAGATTTGTGCATTGAAATCTCCGAGGAGGATCTTGATATGATGTTGAGGGATCTTGTTGAGTGCCAGTTCTAGCTGTGACCAGAACTTCTCCACTTTGTTCTTGTCAGGGTCATTGTTAACAGGAGCACGTGCGTTAATCAGTGTGTAGGCCTTGTGAGCGCATTTAAGTGTGAGTAGGGAGATCCGTTCCGAAGGTGATGAGAAATCTAGCACAGAGTTCTGGATACTGTTATGTACTAGTAATGCGGTTCCCAATATATGAAAATTACTATTTCTTAGCTTGACTGCAGGCTTTCCCTTGTAGATACGATATCCACCAGAGTCAAAGTGATCACAATCACGAAATCGTGTAACTTGTACTGCCAGTATGAGGATACTGAATTTATCGCAGGTGTCCGTTAGCGTCTTTAGTTTTCCTGTTTTGGTAAGCGTCTGTACGTTGAGAGTACCAATGAAGTGCTTACTCTTGGGTTTGAGGAGTTTTGGGAAGCTCCGACTCTTCCCTGCATGATGTCCTGGTCCTCCAGAATCCAAAGCACCAGGTTTGCATTTGCTCGTCATAGCTGGGGCCTGAGGTAGTTGCTTTGTAGCTTGTGTTTCCATCATGCTAAGTTCGTGGTTGATTTTAGCTGGTGGGCTTGAGTCCAGGGCGAGTGAGTCGCTGATAATATATTCCATTCATTCTCATCGTACGGGTAGTAAGTCCGTACGGCAGCAGATGTTTTGCTGTGGTTGGCTTTATTATTTTCTCCTTTTTGCCCATTTTTTCGGGGGTACAAAATTAAAAATCTGGCACATACCAAAATTTCATGGCCATCCCTTCTTCCTTGAAATAATTATATTTTGTATAAAAAAATTATTTGTAAAGAGCAATCACGTTGTGGACACAGCAATCAACTTTTTTGTACAGTTAAACCTTTTTTTGGGTGAATTTATTTTATTTTATACAATTCCATCAGTTATTGTATTAAACCATTATTATTTGTAAGAATAAATCGATTATTGGGTGTTTATATTTTATTTTGGACGAAGTAACCTTTTTTTGGATAAAGTAATCGCTTTTTGTATGAATAAACCGAATTTTGTATTTTTCCAGTTATTTTTTGAAGAAAAAAAAACATCTATATATTGTGCACAAAAATCCAAGACTTATTTTTTGAATGATACACGGAAGATTAACGTGGCCCCTGCGCTAGAATGTGGTATTAATGTTTAATGCATTTTAACATTTGTTTTAACAATTTTTGTACACATTAGAACGATGAACGAGGAAAATTGCAGATTCCTCTTTACTGCACTCTGCCGGCTCTATGAAATTATTGTGAGCACCAGTTGTTGGTTTCTTATACTCAATTGACAGTGATGTGTCGGAAGCCCTCATCTTCCAGGTAGCCATATGCCGTCCAACAATCCATATACATAATATAACATAATTATTAGAACATAAAATAACATACTAATAACATAATATATTGCAAATTGTAATAAATTTAGGAAAAACAGAGAAAAAGTGGAGGCCTTTTGGAATCAAATATTATCCAGAAAATTCGGGATAAAATCATTATCATTATTCTTGGAGACTTTATGCACAGATTGGTAAAAAAAAAAAATATTGGAAATGAATAGAACTTTGCCAAGCACTCAGCTTTAAAAAAACTACCACGAAAACAAACGACATGGATATCCCCAAATCCCAGCCTAGAGGAATTACAACTTGATCATGTGGCAATCAAGAAAATTTCTCACAACGAAATCATGTATGGTAGCGTACTCAGGGCAGCAAATTTGGATTCGGACTACCTTTCTAAAATTAAGTTCAAAGTCATTTCCAAACAGGAAACGCAACATGAAACAAATTGAGGGTCGCAAGTACAGCATGTAAAAAAATATTAAAACAGATTAATTCACAAAATCAACGGAAACGATTCAGACTCAAAGTTGGGAGGACATCAAGAAAAACGTCATTACTGTAGCACCTAACATAAAAAGTAAAAAACATGCCTGGTGGTCGCTAGAATGTGACGCCTCATTGCAACAAGATAGCAGGCATTCAGAGCACCAAGCCTCCAATTTGGAGATGTAAATAGGACCATCAGCCACAATAACAGGGAAAATTACAAGATACTAGCAGGCTACTTAGAGAAGCTCTTGAACTGTGAATCCATCCTTGAAAAATTTAAATCCATCCCAAATAACTTTGAAAAGCCGGATTCTTACCACCAACAACTGAATAACTACTAAAGGGTATTTCAGAACTAAAACAACTAAAACAACAAATCTGTACATATTCCTACACAATTTAACTAATTTAAATTATTTTCGTTCATGAAGTAATCTAATGTTTTAATTATATCTTTACCACTAGTTCTCAATGGAAGTTCTAAGCAACACAAGAATTGTACAATAATTCTGTCAGTATGAATGAAACGTATAAAAACTAGTAATTGTGCCAACCCACTGACATCTGTAGATTCATCTAACTGTAATGCAAAGACCATATTACTATCTTGAAACATGTCTTGACATAAATTCGTGAAATACATGAATACGTCTTCCAATCGTGTTATCTGCCAAAGGGATTTTATTGACTTCTATCTCAAATTCTGGTCCAAACATTGTTCGAACAATAGCACAGCAAGATTCCTTTATAGTAGTTTCAGCTATAGTGTGTGACTCTTTATTTTTGGCAATTATTTGAACAATCAAGTAACTTGCCTCTTGAGCTGATTTGAGGTGAATGATACAGACTGCTTCTTTATAGATTTTGAAAGTTAAATAAAGTATTCTACTGGCTTTTGTGATAAATCCCTGTGTTTTGAGGTAAAATGGCGCTTTAATTTGTTTGGTACCATACTTTCATTTGCAAGTATCACCCCACAAATTAAACAATGGGGGCAAGGATTTTTTTCATTACCAGAAAATGTGAATCCTAGTTTCATATAATCATTATTGTATAAACGAGACGTAGAATTTTTTCCTTTACAATTTTTACGTATTAATGCAGAACTTCAACTTTTCTTTTTTTAATTAGAAACTTATCCATTTTACGAGTAATTCAACACCAATTTAAGAACTAAGACTGAACTATAACTAAATTTACAAATAAAAAACAAAGCTTATATATCCTAATGCGCATGGTTAAAGCTGGGGATATTTCAGCTGAAAAGAACAAAGGGTCGATAATTAATCATTTGTGTTTTTTTTTTAAACCAATTTAAAAAAAGATTATTAGTTAGATGGTAATACCTATGTTATTAACACGTTCATTGCTGACAACGCGCCTAGCGCGTTCTTGTTTACAATAATTCTCGGCCGTTGACAACGCGCCCGGAGCTACCTCTAGTTCTATTTATTGAAATAATTTACAACGCAAATAAATTAATTGAATAGATAGAACAGAGAGGTCGCACCAGTCGCGTTGTTAGCAACGACGGTTGCAAACATTTACGCAAATTGTTAGCATTGAACGTGTCAAAGATAATAAAGTCCAAAAATTCGAATCTTTCATTATTCCTAATCCCATAGGTATTCCCATCTAACAAATAAGCTTTTTTTAATTTAATGTTATAGTCGCGATTATTCCCGCGACACACCATCACACTGCAGGCGACACACTAAAGTGTCGCGACACACAGTTTGGAAAGCACTGATCTAACGTAACCCTCTAATGTAATCCCATTTGTTTACTTTGTGTCTGAAGGTGCCTCTTTCTAAAATGTATGTTGTACATAATAATTATTATTTATTATTATTGTATTTTTTTAATTGCTTTTTTAATTACCGCACACATTTTTTTTATTTTAAAAAAAAATTGCTCACACTTGAAAAAGTGCGCACACAGGTCCCAGAAAATTAGACGGAACACCGATTAGGACCCATAGTAAATTCACGGCACAGTCAAGGCTATCCAACTTTCATGTAAACAAGTTTTCTGCCACAAAAGTCTTCGAAAGTCAATTGCACTCAGTCTTTCTTGGCAACTCATTACTGTAAGTACAATTCATTTCAACAACAAACTCCAATACAGATAATAAATATTCGACAAACGAGAATCGATTAAGGCAGACAAGACTAAGCGAAGGAAACTGGATTTGGGAGTTAATTAAATAAATCTGATGTAGCATAGACTATTTAATAGTTTTGCCTAAAGCTAAAAACTATAATTTCTAGGTAAGTTTTAGAATGATTATTAGTTAGACACATAAGATTAGGCAAACTAACCTAAGCAGATAACACAAAACACACGAAATAGAGAAAACAAAGCGGACGGAAGACTGGACAGAGAAGATAACGAATAGGGGGGAACAGGGTAATGGGAGCCTACTCAGGGAAAATTTTGATAAAAACCACATTTGTTAACATTCTTATAATTTTTAATTAGGAACTCTTACCTTTATTATCAAACTATATTTTAATCAACGTTATAATTAATTACAGTAATTTATTAAGATACAATAACGATTTTACAGAAAAAGTCAGTACCTCTCATTACCCGACATATGCGGATAATGAGAGCCTATTTAAAGGTAGACTTCCGAGCAAAGCGACTCTGGCGTCACTAACGCAGCGATACTGACGCGGCGACATAGCAATAGTATGGGTATGTCGAGGTCAGTTCATCGAGGTTATGCACAAGGGAAACGTATGAGGCGCCATTCGAGCGAATGACACTCGACACGAATTGACGCTGACCGCGTCAGTGTCGCTTGACGCGGTCAGCGTCAATTCGTCAGTGTCGCTCCGCTCGAATGACGCCTCATACGTTTCCATAACGTATAATACTATTGTTATGTCGCCGCGTTAGTATCGCTGCGTTATTGACGCCAGAGCCGCGTTGCTCGGAAGTCTACCTTTATGCTCATATTGGAAATGGGAGCCATAATACTTACTCTTTCCCGAAAATTTAACATAACATACTTTACGTGACATCTAATATAAAAAGAAGATATATGCATCTAAAATGACATGAAAATATATTGTGAAAGTTCATGGGATAATCGGAGCTATATAGGGCAGTGAGAGCCATGCTAGGCTACCATTAGCCGCTGACCACCATTTTAAAAGTAATAGCTTAAATATATAATTCGCCTTCCAATCACAATTTAACCAATTGGACTTGTTAGTAAATGGATCTAGGGATGTAATAAGCATAAAATATAACGTGATGCTTATCTTAGCGCTAACAATCGACAGTTTTTTATAAGCGTGGAGCGGAAAACGCACAACTGTCCCTCGTGACTTAACGCATAGGCGCTAACGGATCGTGCGCGTCAGGCGAAGTTTCTCGATGGTTGACGGAGCGGCCGAGTGTATACGATTTCGCAAACGTGCATACTTTCCGTTCAATCACCATCGCTCTCATTACCCGACCGCTCTCATTACCCCGCGCTCCCCTACTAGGCACACAAGACTAGCAGAAATGACCAGACATATACTAACCCGATGACATCCTGCATTGAAGAACAATTCAAACAAGACAGTATTGCCCAACCTTGTCCTGTCTTGTCCAGTCTTGTCCATTATTGTCAAGTTTTTTCCAGTTTTGTCCGGTATTGTACAGAGTTGTCCAGCCTTGTCCGGTCTTATCGAAACTTGTCCATTTTTGTCTAGTCTTGTCCATTCTTCTCCAGCCTTGTCCTGCCTTGACACGTCTTGTCCAGTTTTGTTCAGCTTGTTAAGTTTTGTTCCGTCTGTCCAGTCTTGTTCAGGCTTGTCGAGGCTTGCCGAGGCATATCGAGGTTTAGCAAGGCGCGTCTAGGCCAGTCTAGCTGTGTCCACTTTTTTTCAGTCTTGCCCAGTCTAGTCCAATCTGGTCTAGACTTCTCCACTCTTGTCCAGACTTGCCCACTCTTCTCCATCCTTCTCCCGCCTTGTACTATAGTTGTCCAGCCTTGTCCGGTCTTATCCAAACTTGTCCAGTTTTGTCCAGTCTTGTCCATTCTTCTCCAGCCTTGTTCCGCCTTGACACGTCTTGTCCAGTTTTGTTCAGCTTGTTAAGTTTTGTTCCGTCTGTCCAGTCTTGTTCAGGCTTGTCGAGGCTTGCCGAGGCATATCGAGGTTTAGCAAGGCGCGTCTAGGCCAGTCTAGCTGTGTCCAGTTTTTTCAGTCTTGCCCAGTCTAGTCCAATCTGGTCTAGACTTCTCCACTCTTGTCCAGACTTGCCCACTCTTCTCCATCCTTCTCCCGCCTTGTACTATAGTTGTCCAGCCTTGTCCGGTCTTATCCAAACTTGTCCAGTTTTGTCCAGTCTTGTCCATTCTTCTCCAGCCTTGTCCTGCCTTGACACGTCTTGTCCAGTTTTGTTCAGCTTGTTAAGTTTTGTTCCGTCTGTCCAGTCTTGTTCAGGCTTGTCGAGGCTTGCCGAGGCATATCGAGGTTTAGCAAGACGCGTCTAGGCCAGTCTAGCTGTGTCCAGTTTTTTCAGTCTCTGCCCAGTCTAGTCCAATCTGGTCTAGACTTCTCCACTCTTGTCCAGACTTGCCCACTCTTCTCCATCCTTCTCCCGCCTTGTACTATAGTTGTCCAGCCTTGTCCGGTCTTATCCAAACTTGTCCAGTTTTGTCCAGTCTTGTCCATTCTTCTCCAGCCTTGTCCCGCCTTGACACGTCTTGTCCAGTTTTGTTCAGCTTGTTAAGTTTTGTTCCTTCTGTCCAGTCTTGTTCAGGCTTGTCGAGGCTTGTCGAGGCATATCGAGGTTTAGCAAGGCGCGTCTAGGCCAGTCTAGCTGTGTCCAGTTTTTTCAGTCTTGCCCAGTCTAGTCCAATCTGGTCTAGACTTCTCCACTCTTGTCCAGACTTGCCCACTCTTCTCCATCCTTCCCCCGCCTTGTACTATAGTTGTCCAGCCTTGTCCGGTCTTATCCAAACTTGTCCAGTTTTGTCCAGTCTTGTCCATTCTTCTCCAGCCTTGTCCCGCCTTGACACGTCTTGTCCAGTTTTGTTCAGCTTGTTAAGTTTTGTTCCGTCTGTCCAGTCTTGTTCAGGCTTGTCGAGGCTTGCCGAGGCATATCGAGGTTTAGCAAGGCGTGTCTAGGCCAGTCTAGCTGTGTCCTGTTTTTTTCAGTCTTGCCAAGTCTAGCCAATCTGGTCTAGACTTCTCCACTCTTGTCCAGACTTGCCCACTCTTCTGCAGCCTTCTCCCGCCTTGTACTATATTTTCTCATCTTGTACAGCCTTGTGAAGTCTTGTCCTTTCTTGTCCAGTCTTGTCCATTTTTGTCCAGTCTTGTCCAGTCTTGTCCAGTCTTGTCCAGTCTTGTACTGTCTTGTTCAGTTTTGTCCAGTCTTGTCCAATTTTATCCAGTCTTCTCCAGTCTTGTTCCACCTTGACTCAACTTGTCCACTGTTGACAAGTTTTGTCCAGTCTAGTCCAGTTTTGTCTAGTCTCATCCACGCTTGTCGAGGCATATCGAGGAATGTCTAGGCTTTTTTTGTCTAGTCTTGTCCAGTTTTGTCCGGTCTTGCCAAGTCTAGTCCATCTTGCCCAGCGTTGTCCACTCTTCTCCAGCCTTCTCCCTTCTTGTCATATCTTGTGCAGTCTTATCCAAGTCTTGTCCAATCTTGTCCACTCTTGACCAGTCTTCTCCAGTCTTATCCAGTCTAGTCTAATCCTGTTCAGTCTTGTCCAGCCTTGTTCAGATTTGTCGAGGCTTTCCAAGGCATATCGAGGTTCATCGAGGTGCGTCTATACATGTTTAGTCTTGTCCACTCTTGTCCAGTTTTGTCCAGACTAGTCCAGTCTTGTTCAATCTTGTCCAGTCTTGTCCAGTTTTATCCAGTCTTGTCCAGGTTTCTCCAATCTGGTCCAGCCTTGACTCGTCTTGTCCAGTCTTGTCCAGCCTTATTCAGATTTGTCGAGGCTTTCCAAGGCATATCGAGGTTCATCGAGGTGCGTCTATACATGTTTAGTCTTGTCCACTCTTGTCCAGTTTTGTCCAGACTAGTCCAGTCTTGTCCAGTTTTATCCAGTCTTGTCCAGGTTTCTCCAATCTGGTCCAGCCTTGACTCATCTTGTCCAGTCTTGTCCAGCCTTATTCAGATTTGTCGAGGCTTTCCAAGGCATATCGAGGTTCATCGAGGTGCTCGATTTAGTCTTGTCCACTCTTGTCCAGTTTTGTCCAGACTAGTCCAGTCTTGTTCAATCTTGTCCAGTCTTGTCCAGTTTTATCCAGTCTTCTCCAGGTTTCTCCAATCTGGTCCAGCCTTGACTCGTCTTGTCCAGTCTTGTCCAGCCTTATTCAGATTTGTCAAGGCTTTCCAAGGCATATCGAGGTTCATCGAGGTGCGTCTATACATGTTTACTCTTATCCACTCTTGTCCAGTTTTGTCCAGACTAGTCCAGTCTTGTTCAATCTTGTCCAGTCTTGTCCAGTTTTATCCAGTCTTGTCCAGGTTTCTCCAATCTGGTCCAGCCTTGACTCGTCTTGTCCAGTCTTGTCCTGTTTTGTCCAGTCTTGTTCAGTCTTGTCCCGTTTTGTCCAGTTTTGTCCAGTCTAGTCCAATCTTGTCCAGCGTTGCCCAATCTTGTGCACTCTTCTCCAGTGTTCTCCCTCCTTGTTTCAACATGTCCAGTCTTATCCAGTCTTGTCCATTCTTGTCTAGTCTTCTCCAGTCTTGTCTAATCTTCTTCAGTCTTGTTCAGCCTTGTCCAGATTTGTCGAGGCTTGCCAATGCATATCGAGGTTTTTCGAGGTGCGTCTATACATGTCTAGTCTTGTCCAGACTATTGCAATCACTACAATATCTAGGTAAATATCTATTTTCTTAAACTCTTTGTATTATATCTGGTGTAATCAATTTGCAGACAAACATTTGAAAAGCATTGATTTGGTTAACGACCGTGCCGAGTACCGTTCAGCCACGCTGTATCAAAACAAAGTATTAACAGCTGCATCAAATCTTTCAATACCAAGCTCTGCAATGACCACCTCGTTGCTTCTATCAATGGCGTTACTCTCAAGACCCTCTCAGAACATCGACGATTTGACCGTGCAACTACTATCCAGATGCACGGAAGTCTGCGATGAATCTGCAAATTCTCCAGTTAAACTTATGAGCGAAGCGTTTTATAAATTGGCAAATTACACCGAAAGTAATAAAAACGTTGTCCAAAGACTAGTTTGACCAAAGAAAGTCCGGCCTTGTCCAGTCTGCTCCAATATTGTACCGCCTTGACTCGTTTTGTCCAGTCTTGTCTAGTCTTGTCCTGCTTTGTCCACAATTGTCCAGTCTTGTCTCGTTTTGTCATGTGTCCTGTGCTGGTCTGGCGGTTTTGAGCTTTCGCCCAGCCGTCTATGCCGCCGTCTTGTGGTTTGATTGTCGTTGTGTTTCTTTTTTAGTCTGTTGTTGTCGTCTGTTGTTTGTCTTTCGTTTGGCTTTACTTGACTACAGTTGGGTCCTGTTGCTTTGGTGTGGTTATCGGTTTTCTTGGTTGCTTCTTCTGTGTTTCGTCTTCTGTGGTTGTTCTCCAGTTTCCTGTGGTCCTGATGTGCTTGGTCTTCTCGTTGATGGTGATGGTTTCCTCTTCTTCTTGGTCGGGTTTACGCTTGGGGGCGGCTTCGGTGGCGCTGTGTGTGTCCATCGGTGTGGTTCTTCTCCGTGGGGCGGCTTCAGTTGCTCTTTTGGGGGCGGCTTCCGTTGACTTTTCGGCGGCGGCTTCGTTTGTCTTCTCGGGGGCGGCGTCAGTTATCTTTTCGGGGGCGGCTTTGTTTGTCATTTCGGCTGCGGCTTCGGTTTTCATTTCGGCGGCGGCTTCGTTTGTCTTCTCGAGGGCGGCTTCAGTTGTCTTCTCGGGGGCGGCTTCGGTTGTCTTTTCGGCGGCGGCTTCGTTTGTCTTCTCGGGGACGGCTTCAGTGGTCTTTTCGGGGGCGGCTTCGTTTGTCTTTTCGGCGGCGGCTTCGTTAGTCTTCTCGGGGGCGGCTTCGTTTGTCTTCGCGGGGGCGGCTTTGTTAGTCTTCTCGGGGACGGTTTCCTGGGATTTTTCGTTGGCAGATTGGTTCTTCATCAGTTTCGTTATATAATTCATCATTTCGACGAGGACGCTGTCGTCCAGGGTGTCCAGGTAGTCGGGGTCAAGATACTTTGCCGCGAGGGCTTCGTTGGGCGTTGTCGGAGTAAACGGGTTCATTGTGTGACAGCGGAGGAACGAGTGTTGCGTAATGGTCTCGTCTTGTCCAGTCTTGTCCAGTTTTGTCTAGTCTTGTCCAGGCTTGTCGAGGCTTGCTGGGGCATATTAAGGTTTATCGACGCGTGTCTAGGCTTGTCTAGTCTTGTTCAGTTTTGTCCAGTCTTGTCCAGTGTAGTCCAATCTTGTCCAGTCTTGCCAGCATGGTACTGTGAAGTCCAATTTTGTCCATTATACACCAGCCTTCTCTTGCCTTGTCGTATCTTGTCCAGTTTTGTACAGCCTTATTCAGTCTTGCCCAGTCTTGTTCATTGTTGTCCAGTCTTGTCCCTTCTTGTCCTGTCTTGTTGTTCAGTTTTGTCCCAGTCTTATCCAGGTTTGTGGAGACTTGCAAATTTTGTCCAATTTTGTTCTTCCAATTTTGTCCATTATACACCAGTCTTCTCTTGCCTTGTCTTATCTTGTCCATTCTTGTACAGTCTTGTTCAGTCTTCCACAGTCTTTCCATCGTTGTTAAGACTTATCCAGTCCTGTCTAGTCTTGTCCAGTCTTATCCAGTCTTTTGCAGTCTTGTACAGTCTTGTCCAGTCTTCTGCGGCCTTGTCCTGCCTTGACTCGTCTTTTACAGTCTTATCCAGACTTGATCAGCCTTGCCCAATCTTGTCCAGTCTTGTCGAATCTTGTACAGTCTCGTCAAGTCTTGCCCAGTGTTCTCCAGTCTTGTCCAGCTTTGTCCAGTCTGGTCTACTCTTGTCAATGTTTGACTCTTTCCTAATTTTTTAGATTTCAGATGTCTTGTCTAGCTTCCCAGCAGTGCCCGTTGACCGGAACGTCAGGATCTTTGTTCGTCACCCTAATTAACACCCTAGCTGCAACGCAATGCGCCCTCACGAAGAACTACCCATCGCCCTACTACCTGCATGAGAACGAAAGCTTCGACTTTATAGTTGTCGGTGCAGGCTCGGGAGGCGCGACCGTCGCCTCCCGTCTAGCAGACAACCCCAACTGGAATGTCTTGCTGCTGGAAGCTGGAGATTTTCCTTCTGGTGATAGCGAGATCCCAGCCCTTTTGTTTTCCACCTTCGAGACGGCTGAAGATTGGCAATATGTAACAGAAAATTCTAACGCTTGTTTGGGGTATAAAACGGGCTGTAAATGGCCTAGAGGGAAAGTTTTTGGGGGAAGCAGTGCCATTAACGCAATGATATACGTCAGAGGCAACAAGAGGGATTACGATGATTGGGCGAGGAAGGGCTGCGAGGGTTGGGGCTGGGAGGATGTCCAGAAATACTTTGCGAGAAGTTTAGAGAATGGACTTGGAACTGAGAGAATTGTTTCTGGTAGGAAAGTTAGGAAGGTTGTGATAGAAGCTGCGGCAGAGCTTGGAATTGCCTATAAAGAAGAAAAAGAATCCTTAGAAGGATATTTCGATTCTTTGGTTACTATTAAGGATGGAAGAAGGTGGAGCGCGGCTCGGGCAATCTTGTCTGGAAAGCAAAGGAATAATTTGTTTATCGCTACAAATAACGAAGTCGAGGAGGTACTGTTTGAGGGTGTTAAAGCTGTCGGCGTCAAGTTGAAAACCGGAGTTAGTTTGAAAGTTAAGAAAGAAGTTATTCTTTCAGGTGGAACTATTAACACTCCAAAAATTTTAGCCAATTCAAAGATTGGTTTAGCTGAAGATTTGGGTCTTGATCCTTTGGTATCACTACCTGTTGGCAAAAATCTCCAGGACCATTTGTTCTCAGGTGCTACCATCATCAAGTTTGCTGATTCTATAAGTGATCCCGAACCAACTTTACCCGACGCAGTTTACGAATATTTCACAAAATTCTCCGGTCCTTTATCCAGCGTCGATACCCTCAACTTCATGTCCTACATCAACACCAAAAACGATTCCATCTACCCAAATTTGCACTTCATCCACATCTACTTTCCCAAGAACGACGTCTTTAACCTACCACTAATCTTCACCAAACTGGGCCTCAACGACGCCACTTTCCAAGATCTCATCGAACTCAACCAAAAACACAACTTGTTATTATGTATCATGATCCTTCTCAAACCCAAATCCTTTGGACACCTCAAATTCAAACCTGACTTTACCATCCACCCTCAATATTTAACCCAACACGAAGATATTGACGCTTTTATGGATGGTATCAAGTATTTAGAAAATCTTACAAAAACGCCGACGATGCGAAAACATGAGGCTGAGCTGGTTAAATTAAAGATTCCTAATTGTCTCAGTTCGGATTCCGACGGTTATTGGGAATGTGCGATTAGAAACTTAGGGAATACTGTCTACCATCCTGTTGGGACTTGCAAAATGGGAGCTGTAGGAGATCCGGCGGCTGTTGTTGATCCCAGACTGAGAGTTCAAGGAATTGAGAATTTGAGGATTGTCGATGCCAGTGTTATGCCCGACGTAGTTAGTGCCAACACTAACGCTGCAACTATTATGATTGGAGAAAAAGCTGCTGATCTGATTAAGGAAGATTGGCAAACGAATAGGGAGTTTTTATATTATGGCGATGTATTAATTGATTAGTTGAATAAATATGTTTAAAACTGAAAGAGTTTTTATTAAACCCAACAACAGACTTATTAGGGTTTAGGAACTTGTCTGTTTAAATTGGTAGTCTTTTCTGTCTGAAGCTTGAAGACCTTTTGTACCAGAATTTTGATGAACTTATTTGTCTAAATCCGCCCAAAATCAAGCTAAAATTGCTCCTCAAAGGTGCCAAAAACTGGAAATCGTTTCTGGCACCTTTGAGGAGCAATTTTAGTTTGATTTTGGGCGGATTTAGACAAATAAGTGCGTCAAAATTCTGGTACAAAAGGTCTTCAAGCTTCAACTACATTGGAGGTCCACGCGACGTCCAGTGCGCAGAGATCCTCGGCGTCGAACACCACGTATTCGTCGAGACCAGTCATGACTTCTTGCTCAAGTGTTCCGACCACGGCTTCGTACGGCAGCGATTTGTACTTCCCCGGAGCAACCATACAACCGGCCGTGGCAGATAACTCGCACGTGCACCACCACCAGTCGTCTTTGTTGGGGAAGGTGGAGGGAGCCGCTACGGCTCACCACGCTGCTTTAGGATCAGTTTATTCGAGACATCCTTACGAGTCTTGGCCGTTTAATACTATGTCTAGTGCTACACACCATGGAGGTATCAAAAGCGATTCGGTTACTTCTGCAAACGCTTGGTGGGATGTGCATTCGGCTACGGGAAGTTGGTTGGATATGAGTGGAGCAGCGGGGATGCGCGCCCAAATGGCAGCGGCTAACTATTCCACAGATTACGGTCCTTTATCCAGCGTCGATACCCTCAACTTCATGTCCTACATCAACACCAAAAACGATTCCATCTACCCAAACACCCAAATACAGAAAAGACTACCTGGAGGACGCTGTGTAGGACTTGCGAGTCCTACATGTCTGTCTAAATCTTTAAAACGTTTTTTGTC
Organism: Phosphuga atrata; assembly: GCA_944588485.1. Taxonomy (NCBI): domain Eukaryota; kingdom Metazoa; phylum Arthropoda; class Insecta; order Coleoptera; family Silphidae; genus Phosphuga; species Phosphuga atrata. Next base: position 50,217,597 of record OX155904.1, read on the forward strand.
TAAATCTTATGTTTCAGTTTCTCTAAACTTTCATGGAATTTTGAAGACCTCGTCTGTCTTAATCTTGGCAGTCTGTCTCTCTGAAGTTTAAAGATCTTTTGTTCCTTAATCTTAACAGACTTTTTCGTCTTAATATTGATGATGATATCTGTCTGAAAACTCGATGACTCTGACTGTCTGAAACTTGAAAACCTTGTGTGTCTGATAAATAAGTTCCTTAAGCTTCAGACACATAAGGTGTTGAAGCTTCAAACATTCAGAGTCAGCAACTTAAAAATCATTTATTTCATTATCTAAGAAATTCATAATAAACAGAACTCGCAATGAAATATGTCAGAAATCTGTCAAATACACGCGTAATCAAATAACACCCATATACCTGCACTGAACTCATTTTTAGGGTTCCGTACCGAAAACGGAACCCTTATAGAATCACTTTGTTGTCCGTCTGTCTGTCTGTCAAGACCATTTTTCTCAGGAACGCGTAGAGGTAACAAGTTGAAATTGGTATCAAATACTCGGGTCTGCGGTCTCTTTCAGCTGTGAAAAAATCAAACTTGTAAGTCAGCGCGATCAAAAGATATGATCGTTTATGTCGCATATTTTGCGATTTCACAAGGGAATCAAAAGCTATAGGGTACTTCCCGTTGACCTAGAATCATGAAATTTGGCAAGAAGCGGTGTCTTACAGCACATGTAAAGGGAAAATTCTGAAAACCGTAAATATGTAGTTTCATTACAAGAAAAATGCGAATTTACTATTAGAAACTTATACACTGATGTGTTGCGTGGTATTGTCAGGCACCAGAAGCCTGACAATTAGGTCCTCCTAAAGATACCTTACTTACAAGTTTGTACGGAACCCTCGGTACGCGAGTCACAACTCGCACTTGGCCGGTTTTTTTTTACTAGCATATAGAATTCCTCTAAATTGTAGGGTTCAATTTCATTCAAGTCTATGCAGTTCTCTTTTTATGATCTTCAAGTTTTTTTCGATTTTTCTTATCGCAATTGGCAGGTGCTTCTAAATCCAGATGCGCGTAGAAACGAGAAATTGTCTTTTTCTGTTGTAAAACTGAGCGGGCCTTAGACCAATGTCGGTCTGCTGCTCGCAAGTCCTGCACAGCGTTCTCCAGGTGCCAAAAACAGGAAATGGTTTCTAGCACCTTTGAGGAGCAATTTTGGCTCGATTTATTTCCTGCGTCCTCTTGATTTCACGTTTTTGCCATACGCGACCGTCGGTTCACCTTTTCGTTTTTTTTTTTAAAGATCAATATTTTCGCTCGCATCTGTGGCCACTGTTCTCTTGATAGAAGAGCGAAGAACGCGAGAATCTGAAAAAACGCGGTTTTCTTTCACCTAATTTTCGGGGCTCCCTCTCCTGGGATAACCAACAGTCGGATCTGGACCAGAGCGATACCCATCGATTCGGCATAGTGCCTTTTTGTTTGTTTCCGAGTTTAATTGCGATCGCGTTCCGGAATAGCGCTGGAACGCCGGAAAAAACATGTTTTGCAGACGTCCGCGAGAATCCTCTGGGATTCACTAAATTAAAGGGCGTCGCGGTGCCGGTTTCTAGGTAGAGAACAAAAGAGTCTATATGGCGATGGGAATCACGCACTGGTCTATTGCATCTGGGGGTCGTGGCGCCCGTCCAAATACGAAACGAATCTTTCAAAATTGAGAAAATATTTCAATATTCGGTGACATATTTTTGAATTGTATTGCTCTTTTCACGGAGTACACCACCACGTGTTCACTTTCGAACGACTTCTTTCTTTGCGCATTACCCCTCCTGGGACCTTTTTTCCCCTCTTAGGGGGAAAAACCTTCAGCGGGAAATATTCAAATTTCTCCTAAGGCTTTCAGTATGGGATTGGTGCTTGCCCAGTGTTAGGGTTCGCCCGACTGCTGTCTCCGAGATCCCTGGGCACTGGGGGCAGTCGGGTGTTACTGCTGCCCCTATACGGTGGAGATACTCACGGAAGCCACCATGTCCCGTGAGTATTTTGGTGAGGTGATAGTTCACATCACTGTACATCCTGCAGATCCACGGCTTGATGGACGGGATCAAGCGGTAGGTCCAGTGACCGTTACTTGATTTGTTCCAGCTTTCCTGCCACTGCGTTAGGGTGATCGCCCTCTCGGTCTATACTCGATCATTGTCGGCGTCCGTCTGTTGGGGATCGTCCTAGGCCGGCCCCTTCTTCCTTTTATATTGTCGCATGCGCTCTTTTGCAAGCAGGTCTATTTGCGGCAGGCCAGCGATGATGACCAGTGCTGCGATTCTCAGTACACTCGTCCTGTCTGCGGGGACTATCAGTCTTAGGTATGCGGGAACCTCCGTCATTTCTGCCCAAGTCGGCGCCGCATATAGCAATATCGAGGTGCTAACGCAAGCGAGCATCCTTCTCCTGGCACCGCGTGGAGCTCCAATGTTGGGCAGTATCCTGGAGATAGCTGCGGCAGTTGTAGCGGCTTTGTTTCCTGCGTATCTGAGGTGCTCCTTGAAGTTGATCCTCTGATCCAGCTGCACTCCCAGGTACTTTATGACAGGTTTGCTCTTGATGGTGCATCCTCGGTAGGTTTGTACCATTGAGGTCCTAATCTTTCTGCCAGTGAAAAGCACTGCCTCAGTCTTCTGTACGGCCAGGGAGAGGGCGACTGACTCCATCCATTCCCAGATAATCTCCATGGCTTCTCCGAACAGTGCAGCGATGGCGTCACAGTCGGTGCTGGGTGTAAGGACCGCCACGTCGTCTGCGTACGCTACCAGCCGACAGTCCCCTGGCAAGGGCAGCTTCAGTACTTCGTTGTACAGGACGTTCCATAAGTCCGGGCCAAGAACCGACCCCTGAGGAACGTCTGCGGTGATGCTGAACTCCCTGACTCCAGTCGTCGTCTCCGCGAATAGTACTCGTCACTCAGGTAGTTCAGGATGATGTTTCTCAAATACCCGGAGACGTTGAAGTGACGGCAGAGGGCCTCACAGATCTTGTCCCATCTTGCAGAGCATTTCTAACATTCAGTGCAACCATGAGACAAAGTCTCCTCCTCCTAAGTGGTCAGCAAATGTGGCTGGTGACCAGGCGCTTCACTTCTTCTACCGCATCCGTAGACGACCTCGCAGGTCTGAAACCGTACTGGTTGTCCGTCAATTGAGAATCCACGCAGCTGCGAAGGCGCTCCTGGACGATCTTGCTCGCCGTGTCAAGCATACACAGTAGCCGATACGAGGATGGTTCTCCGGGGTGCTTCCCGGGTTTTAGGATATGATATGGAGGAATTCTACAGGAATATAAAGAAACTGTGATATTCACTAATAATAATAATAATTCTAATTTTATATAAAGTTAGTTGTGTATACTTATGTATATATACGCTTAGAAATGTGCGCGTATGCTTAATGTTAAGTATGTGTGCATGCATGTATTTTATTTATTTATTTATGTGTGGGCGCGAGTATATGTATATGTATGTGTATATATAGGTATATGTATGTATATATTGTATGCGTACGTGTATATAAATTTATAAATGTATATTTTCTATTCTTTGAGACATTTCATTTAGAACATAGTTGTGCTTAGATAATGAAATAAACATTTTTCGTTTGAAAATAAGTTTTTCCTTCAGATTTTCGGAACCCGCATGGGATCGCGCTTATCTCCGGTGGCAGCGGGGATTGTTATGAACACTTTAATTAAGGTTTCTTTGGACAAACTTAATTTCGAAATCCCATTTTTGTGGCAATATGTGGATGATAGTGTCTGTGCCATCCCGCAAGGGTCCAAAACTGAGGTCCTAAGAGCCTTCAACTCATATAACGAACGTCTTACCTTCACAATTGAATCTGAAAATAATAATACTCTACCCTTTCTAGACACCCTGATTATCAGGACAAATGACAACCGCATTAATTTAGATTGGTACCAGAAACCTACCAGTTCGGGCAGATACCTGAATTATTTTTCCTGCGCTCCTTTTCAGCACAAGCTGAATGTAGTTTTGGGTCTTAAGACGAGGATATTCAAGATTGTACATCCAGATCTTCGTAATGATAGTTTAGAGAGATTGTTTAATATCCTAAAGAAGAACAGCTATCCCACAACAGTACCTAGGAAGTTGTTGTTCTCCAATCCTACAAGACAACCTGTCGTTGAGGTGGTCGCAGAGGACGACACGAAAATATTCAAGAGCTTACACTTTGTAGAATCACTGTCCCCCAGAATAAAATCAATTTTCAAGAACAAGAGCCCAGCCATTATAGCGGATAAATGTTATAACACCATCAGCAGATCTTTCAGTCGCCTTAAAGATTCAACCCCCACGTTAATGCAATCAAATGTAATCTATCGCATTCCGTGTGCCGAGTGTGAGCTTGTGTCAGACCGGCCAAAGATTGTCATCCAGACTGGCCAATCACAGAAGTGATTGCAGACTAAAACCCCACTCCTGCGTCTTAGCAACACATTGCAATGACAAGGACCATAGGGTCAATTACGATGACCTGAAAGTTCTTGCAAGGGAGCCAGGCTTATCTAAGAGACTTTTCTTGGAAATGTGTTTCATTCATAACGCCGGTGCAGCCATGAACTCAAGGAAGGACATGGACGGGTTGAGCAATATGTATGTTTGGCTCATGACTTGGGCGACGTCTAGACACAGTTAACTTGATGGGTAGTTTCTGTTTTGCTATTTATTTTCTATTTGTGCTGCGGTTTCGTTGTCTCTAGTGTTTCTACTGTTATACAATTTCCTTAAATGGGGGTCGTTGAGCTCCTGTTTTTCTAAGAAGATCTAGGGATCGTCCAGATTGCCTGGGTTTCTGGGAAACTGCGACGTAGTGGCGGTAGTAGGGAAAGATCCTATGTTCTATTCCCTCCTCACTCCTCGCCCCCACCACTAGCCCCACCCCTAGACCCCGCCCCAGACCACACCTCCACCCCTAGAAACCCCGTCCCAGACCACCCCCACTACTAGCCCCATCCCTAGACCCTGCCCCAGACCACACCCCCACTCCTAGACCACGCCCCCAACCCCCACTTTCACCCTAAAACCCCACCTCCAACCCCCCAGACCCCACTTCCAACCCCCAGGCCCCACTTCCAACCCCCAGACCCTGCCCCTAGCCCCCACTTCCAACCCCAAGACCCCGCCCCAGACCCCGCCCTTAACCCCCACTATTTCTATTGCGCATGCGTGAGATTTGAATACAACAAACAATCCCAGACCTCGCCTTCCAACCCCCAGACCCCACCCTTAGACCCTACTCTCAACGCCATTTTCCTGAATGTGTTTATCCTATTGAGAGTTTGACCTAGTTTTTGACAATCAAATCTGGTGTCAGAACGGCTCTAGCATGCACCCTAAGAGAGATACCGTCCGGCCGTCACCCTCTCAGTAGATTACGTCATCCGCCGCCACGCATATTACCAAACTAACCGTACAAACTTTTTCTCAACTCAAGCTTCAAACTAATTTTACGTTTGAACTTCTATATGACTACTTAATGTACAATAGTTGATAAGAACCGCCGAGTCAGCATCTTCGTATTTCAACTTGTATACATTCAGATGTTCGGACGTTTTGTTTACAATAAATTTACTAACATACACCTCGAGCGCGATCGGATGCTTAGCATTGATAATTATTTTATAGCTATTCGAAACGCGATTGATATTTAAACCTAAGCTCTAAATTCATAGTCATATCAACAATTAAAACTGTATCCCTGCGATCAATCTGGTTTTCGCAGCAAGGATAATCTGGGTAGCCATAAGGAAGTATGTGATGACAATAAAAAAATGTACTACAAATACACCGTTTGCAATTCAACTTTCACAAGAGAAGATAGATGATAGAGAAGACATATGAGAAAACATAATAATGGTGGGAAGAAGAGGAGTCTAGATCCTGAATATTCACCCTAAACCTTCAAGAAGATAAACTTGGAACCGTAGATCGTCAACAATACCCAACAAGGTTAAAGTTTGCGGGAGATCCTTCGATCACAGAAACACCAGTGAAGCTGGTCCAGCAGAAAATCATCCAAGCTTGTGTCAGCTATAGAATTGATGGTTCACGGGGTTGATGTAGATAGCTTTGTTAGTAAATTGAACAGCCGTTGTACGAGAAGCCGCATTCTATCCATACACGTTCCACCGTCCACTTTTTCCGTCCACCGTCCACTTTTTTCGTTCACCGTCCACTATCCGTCCACTTTAATCAGCTTTTAAACACCTTTTAATCCGCTTTTAAACAGCTTTTTAATCAGCTTTTTAATCAGATTTTGAATCATCTTTTAAACAGCTTTTGGATCGGCTTTTAAACAGCTTTTTAATCAGCTTTTAAACATCTTTTAAACAGCTTTTGGATCGGCTTTTAAACAGCTTTTTAATCAGCTTTTAAACAGATTTTTAATCAGCTTTTGAACAGCTTTTGCACAGCTTTTTGGTCATCTTTTAAACAGATTTTCGATCAGCTTTTAAACCGCTTTTTGATCAGCTTTTAAACCGCTTTTTGATCAGCTTTTAAACAGCTTTTTAATCAGCTTTTGAACAGCCTTTTAATCAGCTTTTGAACAGCTTTTAATCCACTTTTAAGCAGCTTTCAATCAGCTTTAAACAGCTTCTAATCAGATTTTAATCGGCTTTAATCAGCTTTTAATCGGGTCTTAAAAACAATACTAACTATATAAATCCATCAGTCATATCTCAGACCTTCACACTGTAAAGTACTACAAACGTGATCTCTGTGAATTATTAACCACCGACAGAATTAGACCTCGACACATTATATTGCTTAGGACTTATTGGATTTCACACATACAGTACTATTCCAAATATTTAAGAAGATCGTAACAATCTGCTTGAGTACGCGGATAGGATACAAATAAAAATACCAACTGGCTCGTATGAGATAGTCGTTTAGAGCTGAAAAGTATTAAGTGAGAGAGAGGGAGATGGGAATTAATTTTCACGGACATCGTATAAAAGCGGTTGTTTCGGACAATTCTACCACTCGACATTTACATCGCAGAAAGTTAACACCTATATTAAAAAATAAACTATTATCTCTAGGATATAAGTTAAAGCGACAGTATGGATAAAATAGATATATTCTCCAAAGTTGACTATGAGGATACTATCACAAAGAGTGAATTTCACACATATCACCCTCTGGCTCAAAACTATCGAAACAATGATGAGATTCGTATTAGGATTCAACACCAGGATATTTACTTAACCTAGCCAAAAGTTATATTTATGTAAGCGGAACCGTTAATTTTCCGAAATTCATTCCACCTGCAACTACACACAACTTTGAACTTGTGAAAAATGCATATGCGTTTTTGTTTGAAGAAATTTGCTATGAATTGAATGGAGTTGAAGTAGATAAGAATCGAGATGTAGGAATTACAAGCACGATGAAAGGATTACTCTCCAATACCAAGCGAGATCAGCATATACTCGACCTTTGCGGCTGGGCTGAAAATGCTACAAATATTACATACTTCGATAATAAGAAAAAGTTCTATGCTCTAATTCCATTGAAATATTTATTGGGTTTTGCTGAGGATTATACAAAAATGTTAATTAATGTAAAGCAGGAATTAATTCTACTACGAGCTAGTAGAACTGATGTGAACTGCTACAAAGGAGATGCAAATATAAGATTCAATATTGATCAAATTTACTGGCGAATTCCCCATATCCAACTCAACGACGAAGCTCGATTGAATGTATTGGACACACTCGAAGAATATAAGCCGATATTAATACCGTTTCGTAGGTGGGAGTTGCATGAACTACCTGCTTTAAAAAATACCGATAGAGATATCTGGTCTGTAAAAACATCTACAGCTCTGGAGAAGCCTCGATATGTTATAATTGCACTGCAAGAGGGCCGACGGGATACCCATGCAAAAAACGCATCCGAATTTGATAATGCATCGCTGCGAAATATGAAAATTGACCTAAACTCGGATTCATATCCATATGAAAACTTAAATCTTAATATGGATAGTGGTGATTATGCACAACTCTAAGTGATAACTCTCTTGGAAGTGGGGGCTGGGTCTTGGGGTTGGAAGTGGGGGCTAGGGTTTGGAAGTGAGGTCTGGGGGTTGGGAGTGGGGTCTAGGGGGTTGGAGGTGGAGTTTTAGGGTGAAAGTGGGGGTTGGGGGCGTGGTCTGGGGCGGGGTCTAGGGGTGGGGGTGTGGTCTGGGCCAGGGTCTAGGGATGGGGCTAGTGGTGGTGGTAGTTGTTGGGGGCGAGGAGTGAGGAGGGAATAGAACATAGGATCTTTCCCTACTGGCGGTTTCTAACAAAAAAATTTTTTTTCGAACTGTATGTCTTCAAACATTGGTTAAATATTCTTTTTCCTGTGTGCTTGTGACTCCTGTGTCCTTCTAATGTCACGATCTTTCCCAATGCGCACCCTCGCAGCTCAATTGAAAAAAATTTGTTTTTTTCAACTTTAATTTAAAGAGAACAAAAAGGTTTTGTTGGTTTCCTCCTGTTGTGCCGATCGGGTTGGTGTCCGACATTTTGTAAACTAAATATTAAATTTCAAACACCGAAATTAAAATTCACCATGGCTCGTTTTACAGCAACGATTATGTAACCCACATTGTTGGTCAAGTTATATGATGTTACACGTCTTAATTAATTGTTCATTACCTTCTTTGTAAGTAATCAATAACATCTTTCACTTGTTTTTTGTAATTTTCTGTAATAATTTTGTAGGTCTTGAAAAAGATTTAATCAATAAATCGAAACGTCGACTTAAGAAGAATTTGAGTTTTTTCTGTTAATCGTATTACCCGAATTCTACCGTTTGCGTAGTAATTTTTATAAAATTTACTCTATATATAATATATATATATATATATATATATATATATATATATATATATATATATATATATATATATATATATATATATATATATATATATATATATATATATAATGCACTTTCTTTTAACAAACTCATTAATGTAATCGGTCCGCTGTTAATTGTTTGGCCATGGAATTTTGTTTCGTACACATTCTTTATTTCAATCCATTTTATATATTGAAAAAAATATACATTTATTCATTTTTCACATTTCTGACAAAACGGAAAGACTTTATAAAATTTGCAAAGAATACTTATTTGTAGGTACCAGAATTCCACAAACGGTGTACCAAGTCCGTATTTTCGATTTCAAGACTCTGCAGAGATATTTGCCAAAACCATCGAACACATTAAAATAATTTCCAGGTTCGACTGAATTAATCTGTCATTCACAGTAGGGTTAATTAAACAATTAATTATTTTGGCTTTTGGTATTTAGCGTAAGCCAGCTTTGTCCGCTGAGAGTTCTAATTCTGGTAGTTTGTCACTATTTAAATCACTATCAACGTTTAATCACGGGGTCTGGGGGTTGGAAATGGGGCTAGGGTCGGGGTCTGGGGGTTGGAAGTGGGGTCTGGGGTTGGGGGTGGAGTTTTAGGGTGAAAGTGTGGGTTGGGGGCGTGGTCTGGGGCGGGGTCTAGGGGTTGGGGGTTTTCCCTCCAGCGGCCCCCTCCCTAGCGCTGGCGCCATCTGCACATACTCGCTCGGCCACGTTCAGAACTATTTTGTATAGGATTTCTCATACGGAGGGGTAGGCTAAATTTTACATGTAATTTCCCATAAGGCGGGGGAGCTAAGATTTTACATGTAATTTCCCATAATGCGGGGGAGTACATGTAAATCCTTATGGGTGAGGAGGGAATAGAACATACTATCTTTCCCTACTTATTACTATTATAATATTGTGCTGTATTACTTATTGTTAGTTATTCACTTTCACTGTCGCTTGCCAAGTCATCTACATGAGCCCTCTTGTTCTTTCTCTTTAACTTCTTTTCATTGTTGCTTTTAGTAACTTTTATTTTTCTATAATACTCCTTGAATATGTTCGAGATATATGGCAGCTGATCTATCAGATCTTTTTTTTTTCAGCTGAAATTGGAAGTGGCTGTTAGACATAACTCTTGTAGTTAATTTTTATCGTTTTCCTTTTTAAGAAAAACTCAATGTTCTAAAGCTGTCCTCGTCGTCAACAGAATAATTAACAAGAAATGAAGGGCCCATCGTTTTCAAATATCTTATCCATCTAATTTGTCTCCAGTTGGTTTTATTATTTTCGACGTCTGTTTTACGCAATCGCAAGGATGATTTTAGTAAATTTGAGTAAAAAAAATCTTGTGCCATCTCTGTCACTACAAAAGGCTTCTTTTTTCCTGCAACTCTTAGAAGTTGAGCCCAGTATCGCGGGCGTTCGATTGACGGGGCATATTATTTTTTCATTTTCTCAATGATGCTGTGGTCCGTATCACATTCCATGTATGAGTGTCTAGGGACAAGAAACTTATGATTTATTTCAACCAAGCTTTTTGATTTTTGTATTGCCGTTAAGCACATTTCAGCAAAGTGGGTGTTTATATTCTGGCCTCTACATGTGTCAATGTTGCAATGTTTTCTGGAATTTTGATATAATTGTAAACATACGATGCCATTTCGTTTGCCCCTCTTGCTGCTATTGTTTCATTCCAAAGGTAACAATATCCTTGTCAGTTATCGCAGTCATGCACAGTCAAATTGAAAACCCATAACTGGCGTTTATAGAAGGAAATACAGTTTTTCAGCATTGGGGCTGGCAGGCATGCCTGAAGATCAAAAGATATTGTTTTTTTTTTTGAGGGGTCGTTTTAGAAATTTCTCTATCGTTAGCTCTTGAAGTGTATGCATTATTTGCAAGCATTAGATGTTTTTCATACTTTTCTTCAGATACATGTTTTTCATTATCCGTGCTGCTCATTTTAATTTCCATTTGTAGACGATCACAGGTCTGGCAAGTGGGTTTATTAGGCTGTTTAATGGAAAAATTTAACTTATGGAAAACCGAGGAGTAAATTTTTAAAGATACTGCTTTGCTGCGTTATACGTTTGTATTTATTATACAATTCCTCAATAGTCAAATGAGGAGGCAAATATTTCTTTTTGGTGTCTCTTCTTGTATAGTGGCTCTCGTAGGCAGGAATGGAGATTCGATGCTAACGAAACAGATGTCTTGTTCCATGGAACTGAACTTCCTCTGTTATCTCTCTGTACTGTACCGCCTCTCGATGAACGTTTTTTAGCTACAATGATTTCAACAAACTTGTTTGTTATTGCAAAACATTTTAACAAATCTGCTTTACAAATTGGATAAGATATTCCATTTATATGTACTTTATATCGTAAAGAAACTTGTCTATGGTGAAATCTATTAGGGTCCTGAACTCTTGAACGGGAAGCGACTTTCTTAGATATCTCTATTAATCCTGATATGTACATGCGTTTATCATGATAATCGAAAGCAGTGGTTCTTAACCTATGGGTCGCGACTCAAAATTGGGTCGTGAGACAAATTTCTTGGGTCGAACTAAGAGATGAAGCTTAGAATTCTGACAGGAGCCCTGACGGGACACTGCAGACTTAGGAAACATCTCAAGGCCCTAGGCCTAGAGGAGGATGATGGATGCAGATTCTGTGGCTCAGCAGAGGAAACCCCCATACATCTGTTCAAAGACTGCGGAGCATTACTCCGCAAGAGACAGATGTACCTTGGGGCTCACTGCTTGAACACAGAGGAGCTGCAGGCCTTGAATCCCACCCAGATCCTGAGATTCCTAAAGGAATCAGGATTAGAGGAGGCGCTCTAAATGGGTAAGTACACCAACACTTGGAGGAGGAGGGTGGGGTACAATAGATCTATAAAGGTCGCAGTACAAGTCGTCACCACCATATCTACAATCTACAATCTCTAAGAGATGAAACAGAAATGTCTTCCCTGATTTTTTGAGAAAACAGGTATATGAACTATGTAACCTTGGGTTACATACACATGTTTCAGCCTTCTTTAAATTCTCTTCCAGTTTTGCTTTTTCCAAAGCCTTTTTTAACATCTTTGATATACCAGAATCTTGCGTTTTCATTCGAAGCAAGCCTTTTCCTCATTTCATCGGTAATCGCCCCATGGTCGTTCAACAAAGCCACCAACTCTCTCAAACTCAAACTGTGCCCTCCCATTACCTTCTCTGCTTCCTCCATGACGTTTTGCACTGAATACCTCTTCAACAATCTGTCCATTTGATACCCGGAAAACTCCTCAGTCTGTTTTGATAACTCGTGCAGTCTTCCACAAGAGTTTTGCTTCCGGGTATCTGTTAGTTCTGTTAGGATTTCATGTCGGATGTCTGGTGGTAAAGATTTGAATTTTGAGGATTTGACGTCGATTCCGTAAAGGTCCCAATGCTTCGCAGGGCTTGAATCGGAGGTGGTAAAGCTTGAAGAAAAATCTTCTTCTTCACTCGAAGAGATTATTGAGTCTAATTGGGAAAGGGGCAAAACGTATCATATAACGTATCGACAAAACGTATATAACGTATCGACATTTTTCGAGGAGCTAGGTTTGGGTTTTGGTAGAGCGGCTTTGGGATTGTCCATTAATCGCGTGAGGCTGGAAAGGGGAGGGGGATTGTGAAGAATCACGAAATGTCACATGGGGGGAGGGGGGGGTGTAGTGAGATATCACGTTTATTTATTTTTTCGTTGAACGCGCAATTTTGAATTTTGTTGAACGCTTAAAACATCACGTGATTAATGGACGACCTCTTTCGTGCTTTCCGACAAAACTTTTTTGATTGCAGAATGTTTCAATAAAGTCGATAGCTTTGCTTTTGGAATATTATCTGTTTCCGATAAGTGTTTAGACTTCAACTGATTCCTCTTTGCCTGAAACAAACTTGGTTTACATTGGAACTGGCGATTCTATTTACATACTATTGTTTGGGTTTTGAGTGCGGGAACTTTTCCATCGAAAACAAACACCGGTTTGATCCTGAAGTACAAGAGTTTGCAAACCCGATGGTAAATCCCCAATAGATGCGCGTTGGGTGGTTTGCCTGTGGTGGTTTGTTGATTGCCTGGTACAGCCAAATCGAAACATCTCATCTTAAGCTAAGGACCAAAACCAACTAATTCTGTACAGGTTAGATACATGGAGAAGGAACTTCTTTCTAACGTTTCTAGTGGCACTGGTTTTCCTGAACGCTCGATCAGCCTCCACTAACCGTGAGCTCCCATAGTTCTGAACTAAACTAATTCTTTATTTATAACCATTTAAGATTTTAAAACTAATTCGCAGCGTCGACTGCAGAAACTAAATTGAACAAAAACATTGGGTGGTTACCCATTATTATTTATTAGGTTATTCATTAAATTTTCCTTAGATCGAAAAATAGCTTTAGTTATCTTTTACTTGAAAATGACCTTCAACAGTCGAAACTCGAGTCGTGTAAAGTGTGTAGATTTATATAACTTCGTCTATAAAAATGACCTAGTCAAAAATTGGCAAATAACTAGAGTATACTAGAGTAGTACTATAGAGTACTAGAGTAACTAGACATGGACACTTAACTATTGATATTTTGATGTTAAAGACTTGACCATTTTTGGGCCATGGTAGAAGGTTATGATTAGCTACGTATATTGCATTGGACAATTTTTTCACATAAAGGTATCATCATCAGCTTTGGCTCCACAGCCCATTATGGGTTACTTGACCTCCTCTAGAATTTTTTTCCATTCCAATCTATTCCGGGCGTTAGTTTTCCTTGTCGTCGTAGATTCAGTCCGGTCTTTTTTCTTAGAGTTTTCGTTACGGTTTTTGTTTCTATGATGGGGTTGTTGGCCCCAAGGTAAACCCCCTTATCGGAGGGCCATCTCTCCCGCTCTCGTTAGCCCTGACCTCGCCTTCCATACGGATTGGTTACCGTATCTTCGGCGAGGTTACTCAGGTTACCTGGGTTTAGCACGTGGAGGTGAGAGTCGGCATTGGGTAGGAGAGGCTATGCGACAATCACTACGCGCATGCACAACCCTTGAACCCCTCACACAAAGGTAGCAGATGTTAAAACGAGCAGATTATCTTATTTTTGTCAATTTTCGACTTGATCACTTTTGGCAGTACACCCACGGTTTGTGACTTAAAATGTCATTATTGTAAAATAAAATATTTATTTTTTTAGTTATGGTCTAAAATGGTCTCTATGGTCTTCCGTTTAGTCTTTTGGGTCGCGCTATAAACATATTCCTCAAAATTGGGTGGCGGCTTAAAAAGGTTAAGAACCACTGATCTAAAGCATAGTACTCATTGAATAAGCTTAGATAATTTCTTTCTTTTATTATCTTTCTATTCTTGGTGATGCATTCTTTACCATTACACATTGCATTTTTTCTATTCGTCCTACTTTCTCTGGTGTCTCCCTTTAAAATACGTTTGCTATTCCGAAAAACTCTGGTTCTATCACAGTATTTTGTAGCACCTCCACAACTGCAGTTTTCGCCTCTTGGTCTGCATTTTCAAATGCTATAACCTGGTTCATATCTATTAAGGACACCTCCATTACCGCATGTTCTACCTCCTTGGCGACACTTTCTAAAACAGCATTTTTCATTTGTGTCTCCATATCTGCAACATCACTATCAGGACAATTAATTGTATTCTCGTTCATGTTGACGTTCTTTAACCAACCTAACCTAAATCAATGTTAGTTTATTACAACAGAATGTTATGTATATATGTATATATGTTATATATATGAATGAACTTATAGACCGTAATCAACCTGACCACGCTAGGAAGTTCCTGAAAAGTCTTACGATCCGTTTGCGACGAAAAAGGATTTACTCACTGTTATGTCCGCCATACACGCTACGGTCTACCGGAGAGGTTACATGTGCAGGTTTGCCTGCGCAGTTCAACCGTACGCAAGAAACTGCACAGGTCTATTCCCACACACGCTCCGGTCTACCTGCGTAGGCAAACCTGCACAGGTAGACCTATCCGGTGGACCATTGTGTGTATGGCGGGCATTAGATAAAGAAATTTCGGAAAAATAAAATTTGAACGAATTATCGTTAAGAAAGTCTGACCAGAAAAGAAACTCTGCTGTATGGGACGCGACCGGGATGGAATGGGATGGGACGAAAATTTTAGCTTTGTGGGATGGGACAGTGGGACGAAAATGTGATGGGATGGGACAGTGACAGGAATCCGTACCACGGGATGGGATCTGAAACGAGAAACTCGTCCCAAGTCGAAATTCTGGAAAATTTGAATTCAGAATTTCGCAATAAAAAAAAATAATCTTTCCAAACAATTTACACATCGATTTGTCTCGTCTCGTCTGCGTCGTCTAGTTTCAGTGTGCCGAAAATGATTTCGCTGGGATTTGCAGCTTCAGAGAGGTTCGCAAAAAAACCGAAAACGCAGAGCAAAACGATGGGTTTTTCCGCGATTTTTTTGGAAAATATTGGGGCTTTTTTCTCAGTTTATCCAAAGGAAATGGAAGTGCTGAACACGATTCTCCGGTTTATTTCGATCAAATGCTCAAGATGTCCAAAATATAGGCCATTTTTAGCCGTTTCCGCTAACTTATTGCAAGTTTCTCGCAAAATTACTTACCCGAATTTCTTGTGCATCTTTTGAGACTAAATTTATGGCAATCGGTTGAAAATTCCCGGAAAAGTGAATTTTAAATATAAAAATCCCCCAGCCGATCAATGGCTGGTTCGATGGTATTTTTTAATTAGAATCTTCTTAGGAATGTGATATAAGTGGTATGTTAGAAAAGTATCCGACCTTTAGCCGGTAAAGACAAGCTGGCATACCTGGAGGTTTGGAAACCCAATCACCCTCAAAGTAGTCACCTTGAGACTCCACACACTTCTCCCAGCGGTGCCGCCATTGTTGGAAGCAAGCCTCTTTCAGAATCGACTTTAGCTCGGCTGTCGTTGCAGCCATAATCTCCTTTCTTGTCTGAAATCGCGTTCCTTTCAATGGCCTCTTGACGTTGGGGAATAGCCAGAAGTCGCAGGGGGCCATATCAGGAGAGTAAGGAGCCTGTCGAACCAGAGGAGCCAAAAAATTGTGAACCAAGTGAGAAGAATGTGCTGGAGCATTGTCGTGATGGATTCGACAATTTCATGATGACCACAACTCCAGTCGAAATTTCTCGGATAGTCACACAACGGTCCCACATCACCACAGGGTTCACTTTGCCAATGACATGGTCATTTCAGCATGTTGATGGCCGACCAGAGCGTGGCTCGCTTTCCACCGATCTGAGCCGTCTTTAAACCGGTTGTACTACTCCTTAATCTGTGTGATGCCCATGGCATCGTCACCGAATCTTCCGAATGGTTTCCACCTGGTTGTCGCCCAGTTTCTGGCGAAATTGGATACAGTAGCGCTGTTCCAGTCGTTCCGTCATTTTATATGCAATGAAAAACCGACGAGAGCACTACACACTACGTCACTCGAACACTGCTCGACAGCAACTGACGCTATCTACAGGCGGGAAAAAATTCACGCATGCGCACGAAGGTTCAAGGTTGGCTCATGCAAGCGCGCTTGATTCAAATCCATCAGGTTTTCAAAATAAAAAATAAGGTCGGATACTTTTCTAACATGCAACGTATGTTTTCCCACTAATTTTGGGATGCTGAATCGATTGGTAAAAACTAGAAGTCTCTGTGATAAGCCGTACAAAAGTTCATGACATCAAGTGAATGGAAAATTGGTTAGACTAATTGCACTTCATTTGGTTTCAACTAGACAATCTTGAATGGTCTAGTTAGTTTTTATCTTAATGAGGCTAGTTCCTCTTTGTCTAGATAAGACTAGCCAATCCTCGACTAGAATAAACGGTACTTACGTATTAACGCCACCAGCGCTATATATTGGATCGCAGCGCGTGTGTTGTCTTAATTTATATGTCTATGTATATAATTTAACCGGAGTTAAAAATAGTTTCAGGAGATCCACAATACAAAAAAAAATTTTTTTCTTTGAACTTTGAGCATTAGTTTAAGTCACCTTCTCAGATTGATATGTTTAAGGAGTTAAGTCAGATTTTTTAGTGGCATAACCTCTTAAGCACAGCAATCTAGATCAGTCCTCACAAAGATAAGTCATAACATTACTAGAATGACTTAACCCCTTTTGCACAAACAACATTGGGGCAAGTCCAAACTACCGCCTAATTCACAACCAAATTAAATATGATTCGTTGACATTTGACTTTTCTCCTCTTGCACAATGATGGAGAAAGCATTTTTCTTTGGAATGATGATAAAAACGCACTTTTGAAAAAAAAATGACTTATCCCCTTTTGCACGCGCGCCCACGATATAATATTTGTAGCCCTGAAGAAGGTCAGAATGTAAATAGACCGAACCGTTGGCAATATATCAGTGTTTTATTAACCAAAATCCTTTACCCAAGAATTAAATAAAATATAATTTAGGATTATATTTACGGAACCCCTTTTTTTATTATAAGTATACCGGAATATCATCATCATCATCACGTAGCGCTACAACCCTGGGTGGGTCTTGGCTGACTGTACAACTTTTTTCCAATTTGTTCGGTCTTCCATCAACCTAGGGTCAAATGGAATGTTCATTTTCCGGAGATCTGCTTGGATGTTATCTCTCCATCGCATTCTGGGACGTCCGAGCGGTCTCTTGCCTGTGGGAATCTCCTCCCATACCAGTTTTACAAGTCTTTCGTTATGCAGTCTGTGCACGTGGCCTGCCCATCTTAGTCGCTGTGATTTAATTTCTTGGACAATATCGGTGTCGTTGTAGAGTGCTTTTAATTCGATATTGGTTCTGATCTTATACTGGTCTGTGGTGATGTCATGGTGAGGTCCGAAAATTTTTCTAAGTATTTTTCGTTCAAAGCGTCTGAGCTTTTCTTCGTTTGCTTTGGTCATGGTCCACGTTTCGCATCCGTATGTTATTACAGGTCTGACGATGGATTTATAGATTTTGATCTTTGAACTTCTTGTGAGATTTTTTGATTTTATGAGCTTATTCAGTGCAAATAGACAGCGGTTTGCAGATTGGATTCTGTCTTTTATTTCTTCGGTAACATCGTTGTCCGCTGTGATTACGGCCCCCAGATACTTAAAACGTTGTACTCTTTCGAAATTAAAGGTGTTGATCGTCATATTTTGTCCTATTCTGTCTCTTCGTGTCGTTCTATTTATACACATATATTTCGTTTTCTCTTCATTAATCTTCAGCCCTACTTCACTTGTTGCTCCTTCCACCTTGTTGAAAATGTCTTTCGTGGATAGAATGGAGTCTCCAACGAGATCTATGTCATCTGCATATGCGAGTAACACTTTGGGACCTTGACCCGATAGCAATTCTCTTTTTATTTCGGCCGACCTCATGGCTTTCTCTAATACAAGGTTGAATAGTAGTGGAGATAACGCATCACCCTGTTTAAGTCCACTGTTGATTTCAAAGCTGCCAGACAGTTTATTATTTACACGTACTTTAGATATTCCACCCTCCATACAGACTTTGGTCATCCGAATGAGTTTCTTTGGTATTGAGAACTCCGCCATGGCATTCTATACTTGGCTTCTTTCTACGCTATCATATGCCTGTCGAAGGTCTATGAAAAGATTGTGTATGGGTTTGTTATACTCCCATCCCTTTTCTACCGGAATAGTTCGACAGAATTAATCTGTCATTCACAGTGGTGTTATCAAATAATTATTCTGACTTTTGGTACTTAGCGTAAGCCGAGAGTTATAATTTTGCAATTAAAATTTTAATTGTTAGTTACAATTAACTTAATCATTAATTGTTTATTATAACAATTAAAACTATTTGATGAATGTAAAAACTTAAACAGTAGGGAAAGATGGTCGTTCTGGACCCTCCACCTCCACTTCCGGCCAGCACCGCGCCCCCACTTCCGGTTTCCACCCTACTTCCGGTTCCCACCCCTCGTCCGGTCCCCACCACAACTTACGATTCTCTCCCACTTCCGGTTCCCACCCCATTTCCATTTCCTACGCCAACTTTCTATTCCCACCCTCACTTCCGGAAGCGGGAACCGGAAGTGGGTGAATGTTTGGAACCAGAAGTGACGGTGGGAACCGGAAGTGGGGTGGGAACCCGAAGTGAGGGTGGGGGTGGATGACCGGAAGTGGAGATGGAGCGTCCCGAACGAACCATCTTTCTGTACTCTAAAACTATTTGTTTCTTAAATAATAATTGTCGGCCAAGCTAATGCACCAGTTAATGGGGAACTAGCCCTTCGGGCTCGTTGCCCAAATAAGCACTTTCCGCACTCTAATGTAAATAACTATTTCAGTTACGCATTGTGGCATGTGATTCATTGGAGCATAATAAACATATCTTCTAACCGACATCTATTAATTGTTAACTGTAATTGTAAACGTGCATCAATCAATTAACAATTGATTAATTGTAATTGCAAAATTTTACAATTAATTGTTAATTGTGTTACCTTACAATTAATTATTTTAATTAGTTGCAATTAAATCTGGCAATTTAATTGTTAGTTGTTAATTATTTTCACAATTAATTTTTGCCCAACTATGTTTTTTAGGAACAAAATCTGCCGAAATTTTAGAAAATTAAATTTGTTTTGAGGATATATTTCGTAAATTTCTGATTTTTTGACAAATTATTTGGATAATTTGCTCTAATTTTTGTGTTATCTTAAAACTAATAAAAAAGTGTCATATCGTAAAAGATTAGATTAAGTCTAAAATTGAAAAAAAACACTTGTCTGAATATTTTATAAGTAGAAGTGTTACATATGGAACATTCCTTCTTTTCGTTATAAATTTTCGTCGTGGAAATTTACTTTCTCCGAAAGATCTTGACAGTGCCATTGACCGCGATTATTTCTCGAGCAGATATAAGGTCAGCGAATAAAATATATCACCGGCAACCTCACGCATGAATAAATTTCTTCACAACTGATAAATATACCACGCTATTAATTCCTTTCATTTCGCTGAAAAACTCGGACAAAATATAAGTTGGGGGGACCCATATTCATTTCACGGCACGGTCAAGGCCATGCAACTTTGATGTAAACAAGATTTCTGTCACACTCAAAAGTCAGACTCAGTCTTTCGCGGCAACTCATCACTGTAAGTACAATTTACTTCAATAACAAACTCCAATACAGATGTTATTAGACAAACGAGATTCGAGTACTAGCGATTAGGCAGACAGCACTAAGCGAAGGAAACTGGATTTGGGGAGTTAAGATTAATTAAATCTCGTGTAGCATCTACACTCGACTAGTTAATAGTTTTGACAGATAAAGAAGCAAAATCCAACAATTTCTAGGTAAGCTTGACAATGATTATTAGTTACACCTATTAGTTGACACTTAAGATTAGGCAAACAAACCTAAGCAGATAAGACAAAACAAACGAAATAGGGCAAACAAAGCAGACGCAAGACTGGACAGAAGTGACGACGAATACTAGGCACACAAGACTAAGAGACATGACCAGGCATATACTAACCCGATAACATTTTGCACTGAAGAACAATCAACACAAGACAGTTATGCCTAGTCTTGTCCACTCCTGTCCAATATTTGCAAGTTTTGTCCATTCTTGTCCAGTGTTGTACAGAGTTGTCCAGCCTTGTCCAGTCTTGTCCAATCTTGTCCAGTCTTGTCCAGTTTTGTCCAGTCTTGTCCAGTCTTCTCCAACCTTGTCCTGCCTTGAACCGTCTTGTCCAGTCTTGTCCAATCTTGTCCAGTCTTGTCCAATCTTGTCCAGTCTTGTCCTGCCTTGATTCGTGAGACTAGCAGAAGTGACCAGGCATATACTAACCCGATGACATTTTGCATTAAAGAATAATCGAAACAAACAAGACTAGTTTTGCCCAGCCTTGTCCAGTCCATTATTGTCCAGTTTTGTCCATTTTTGTGGAGCCTTGTCCACTCTTGTCCAGTGTTTTACAGTACTGTCCAGCCTTTTCCAGTCTTGCCAGTCTTGTCCAATCTTGTCCAGTTTTGATCAGTCTTGTCCAGTCTTCTTTAGCCTTGTTCTGCCTTGACTCGTTTTGCCCAGTCCTATACAGTCCAGTTCAGTTTGGTCCAGTACGCTTGCCGAGGCATATCGAGGTTTAGCAAGGCGTGTCCAGACCAGTCTAGTTATGTCCTGTTTTGACCAGTCTTTTCCAGTCTAGTCCAATCTTGTCCAGATTTCTCCAGTCTTGTCCATTCTTCTCCAGCCTTCGTCCGCCTTGTCCTATCTTGTCCAGTCTTCTACAGTCTTGTTCGATCTTGTCCAGTCTAGTGCAATCTTGTCCAGATTTCTTCAGTATTGTTCAGTCTTGTCCACTCTTTTCAAGCCTTCTTCCGCCTTATCCAATCTTGTCCACTTTTGTACAGTCTTCTTCAGTCTTGCCCACTCTTTTCCAGTCTTGTCCAGTCTTATCAAGTCTTGTCCAGTCTTGCCTAGCCTTGTGCAGTCTTGTCCAAGCTTGTCGAGGCTTGTGAGGCAGTTTTGTACAGTCTTGTCCTATCTTGTTCAGGTTTGTTCAATCTTGTTTAGTCTTGTTCAGTCTTGTCCAGGTTTGTCGAGGTTTTCCAGGGCTTATCGAGGCGTGTCTAGTCTTCTCTAGTTTTGTCCAGTTTTGTCCAGCCTTGTCCAATCTTGTCCAGTCTTGTCCAGTTTTATCCAGTCTTCTCCAGCCTTGTCTCACCTTGACTCGTCTTGTCCAATGTTGTCAAGTTTTGTCTAGTGTTGTCCCGTCTTGTTCAGTCTTGTCCAGATTTGGCATATCGAAGGGTGTCTAGACATGTCTAGTCTTGTCCAGTTTTGTCCAGTCTACTCCAATCTTGTCCAGTGTTGTCCAGTCTTGTTCATTCTTTACCAGCGTTCTCCCTCCTTGTCCCATCTTGTGAAGTCTTATCCAGTCTTGTCCAATCTTGTTCAGCGTTGTCCAGGTTTGTCGAGACTTGCCAAGGCATAACGAGATTTATCTAGGCGTGGCTATACATGTCTAGTCTTGTCCAATCTTGTCCAGCTTTTTCCAGTCTTATCCAGGCTTGTCGAGGCTGGCTAAGGCATATGGAGGCTTGTCTAGGCTTGTCTAGTCTTGTACAGCCATCATTTTCTATTTTTCTCGATGTTCCTTAAATCTTCTTCATTTGTAGGCCAAATACATCTTGATCTCTTCATAGCATTTTTATATAGGATGTTCCTGAGAGTTGGACCCATAACTGAACCCTGAGGGATGTTGCTACTAAGCGCCAGATCGTCGGCGAAGCCAATAAGTGTGCCACCCTCTGAGAGTTTAAGTCTTAGGACACCGTCACATAAGATGTTCCACATAGTTGGAGCTATAACTGAACCTGGTCAGAATAGGCATTGTTAACCAAAATAGATGACAAAGCTCTTATTTCACTAATCACTAAAACTGTGGGACAATTTGCCCTACACTACAAACTTCATTTTTTCTTGTCTGGCAACGCTCGGCTGAAATTTGCAATTAAATAGCACATGTGCAGCAGTGTCTTCTTCGCAGTGTCCGCATATGCAAATAGGTGACTCTCGTATTCCCAATCTATGTAGATATGCTTGTAAATTCTCATGTCCAGTAATAAGTTGGACAGCATGGTGTGATAGATGTAGGTGGTCTGTTAGAAAAGTATCCGACCTTTAGCTGGTAAAAAAAACGTTGGAAACCTAATCACCCTCACAGTAGTCTCCTTGGGACTCCACACACTTCTCCCAGCGATGCCGCCATTGTTGGAAGCATTCCGAAAAAACCTCTTTCCGAATCGATTTTAGCTCCTGTCTTGTCTGAAATCGAGTTCCCTCAATGACTTTGGGGAATAGCCAGAAGTCGCAGGGGGTCATATCATGATCAGGCCATGTCAAACCAGAACAGTCTAGTTTTTCGCCAAAAAATTGTGAACCAAGTGCGAAGAATGTTTTGGAGCATTGTCGTGATGGAGTCGCCAATTTCCTGATGACCACAACTCCAGTCGCAATTTCTCGGATAGTCACACGACGGTCCCGCATCACCACAGCGTTCACTTTGGGAATGACATGGTCATTTCGACATGTTGATGGCCGACCAGAGCCTGGCTCGCTTTCCACCGATGTGCGACCGTCTTTAAACCGGTTGTACCACTCCTTAATCTGCGTGATACCCATAGCATCGTCACCGAATCTTCCGAAGGGTTTCCACCCGGTTGTCGCCCAGTTTCTGGAAAAATTTGATGCAGTAGCTCTGCTCCAGTCGTTCCGTCATTTTACTTGCATTGAAAACCCGAAGAGAGCACTACACACTACGTCACTCCAACACTGCTCGACAGCAACTGACGCTATCTACAGGCGGGAAAAAATTCACGCATGCGCACGAAGGTTCAAGGTCGGCTCATGCAAGCGCGCTTGATTCAAATCCGTCAGGTTTTTAAAATAAAAAATAAGGTCGGATACTTTTCTAACAGACCACGTATATCCATTTTATTCCATATTTCAACGTTTGGGATGAAGTTTTTTGTCCATCTACCGCTTTTCGCATCTTCCCAGCGAGATAGCCATATTTTTTGAAAATAATCGTTTAATTTTAAAGTTCGTAAAGGGATTTTAGAATGCGAAATCGGTATATTACTGAAATCATCAGCACATGAAGCTTGTTTAGATAGGCTATGGGCTTTCTCATGTACTTCCATCTCAATGTCGGCTTTAATCCAGTGCCATCTTAATTTAACTTCTTTTGCAATGTCTTTTGCTTTTATCCAAGTGTTCTGTGGGAACAGACAAACACTTTAGAGCGTCAAGTGTTGAACGACTATCACAAAGAATAGAACAACTCTTAACCCTTTCGTGCCGGTGATGCACAAGGTTGCAGCATACCCGTCTATGTGCTACGCGCTTGGCAGGAATGCGTCCGGCACGAAGGGGTTAATACCATGTTTATTTACTTCTATGTAACTTTTTGAGGTCCGATGCTATTAGAGAAAAGACAATAAATTGATCGCTTGCAAAATGTGAAAGGTACGCAAAATATAAGCTAGTCTTGTACAGTCTTGTCTAGTCTAGTCCAATCTTGTCCGGTTTTATCCAGTCTTGTCCACTCTTTTCCAGCCGTCTCTTACCTTGTCTTATCTTGTCCAGTCTTATTTAGTCTTGTCCATTGTTTTCGAGTCTTCAGTCTTGTCCATTATTGTCCAGTCTTCTCCAGTCTTGATCAGCCTGAACCAATGACTATAAAGTCGAAGCTTTCGTTTTCTTGGGGGTTGTAGGGCGATGGGTAGTTCTTCTTAAGGGCGCATTGAGTTGCAGCTTATTGAGTTCCAGTCTTGTGCGGTCGTGTCCAATCTTGTTCAGGCTTGTCCAGTCTTGTCCAATCTTCTCCAGCCTTGTTCAATCTTGTCCAGTCTCCTCCAGTCTTGTCCTACCTTGACTCGCCTTGTCCAGTTTTGTCCAATCTTCTCCTGCCTTGTTCAATCTTGTCCAGTCTCCTCCAGCCTTGTACTACCTTGACTCGCCTTGACCAGTTTTGTCCAATCTTCTCCAGCCTTGTTCAATCTTGTCCAGTCTCCTCCAGCCTTGTCCTACCTTGACTCGCCTTGTCCAGTTTTGTCGAATCATCTCCTGCCTTTTTCAATCTTGTCCAGTCTCCTCCAGCCTTGTACTACCTTGACTCGCCTTGTCTAGTTTTGTCCAATCTTCTCCAGCCTTGTTCAATCTTCTCCAGTCTCCTCCAGCTTTGTCCTACCTTTACTCGCCTTGTCTAGTTTTGTCCAATCTTCTCCTGCCTTTTTCAATCTTGTCCAGTCTCCTCCAGCCTTGTCCTACCTTGACTCACCTTCTCCAGTTTTGTCCAATCTTCTCCTGCCTTGTTCAATCTTGTCCAGTCTCCTCCAGCCTTGTACTACCTTGACTCGCCTTGTCTAGTTTTGTCCAATCTTCTCCAGCCTTGTTCAATCTTCTCCAGTCTCCTCCAGCTTTGTCCTACCTTTACTCGCCTTGTCTAGTTTTGTCCAATCTTCTCCTGCCTTTTTAAATCTTGTCCAGTCTCCTCCAGCCTTGTCCTACCTTGACTCACCTTCTCCAGTTTTGTCCAATCTTCTCCTGCCTTGTTCAATCTTGTCCAGTCTCCTCCAGCCTTGTCCTACCTTGCCTCGCCTTGTCCAGTTTTGTCCAATCTTCTCCTGCCTTTTTCAATCTTGTCCAGTCTCCTCCAGCCTTGTCCTACCTTGACTCGCCTTGTCCAGTTTTGTCCAATCTTCTCCAGCCTTCTTCAATCTTGTCCAGTCTCCTCCAGCCTTGTCCTACCTTGCCTCGCCTTGTCCAGTTTTGTCCAATCTTCTCCTGCCTTTTTCAATCTTGTCCAGTCTCCTCCAGCCTTGTCCTACCTTGACTCGCCTTGTCCAGTTTTGTCCAATCTTCTCCTGCTTTGTTCAATCTTGTCCAGTCTGCTCCAGCCTTGTACTACCTTGACTCGCCTTGTCCAGTTTTGTCCAATCTTCTCCAGCCTTGTTCAATCTTGTCCAGTCTCCTCCAGCCTTGTCCTACCTTGACTCGCCTTGTCCAGTTTTGTCCAATCTTCTCCTGCCTTTTTCAATCTTGTCCAGTCTCCTCCAGCCTTGTCCTACCTTGACTCGCCTTGTCCAGTTTTGTCCAATCTTCTCCTGCTTTGTTCAATCTTGTCCAGTCTGCTCCAGCCTTGTACTACCTTGACTCGCCTTGTCCAGTTTTGTCCAATCTTCTCCAGCCTTGTTCAATCTTGTCCAGTCTCCTCCAGCCTTGTCCTACCTTGACTCGCCTTGTCCAGTTTTGTCCAATCTTCTCCTGCCTTTTTCAATCTTGTCCAGTCTCCTCCAGCCTTGTCCTACCTTGACTCGCCTTGTCCAGTTTAGTCCAATCTTCTCCTGCCTTTTTCAATCTTGTCCAGTCTCCTCCAGCCTTGTCCTACCTTGACTCACCTTCTCCAGTTTTGTCCAATCTTCTCCTGCCTTGTTCAATCTTGTCCAGTCTCCTCCAGCCTTGTACTACCTTGACTCGCCTTGTCCAGTTTTGTCCAATCTTCTCCAGCCTTCTTCAATCTTGTCCAGTCTCCTCCAGCCTTGTACTACCTTGACTCGCCTTGTCTAGTTTTGTCCAATCTTCTCCAGCCTTGTTCAATCTTCTCCAGTCTCCTCCAGCTTTGTCCTACCTTTACTCGCCTTGTCTAGTTTTGTCCAATCTTCTCCTGCCTTTTTCAATCTTGTCCAGTCTCCTCCAGCCTTGTCCTACCTTGACTCACCTTCTCCAGTTTTGTCCAATCTTCTCCTGCCTTGTTCAATCTTGTCCAGTCTCCTCCAGCCTTGTACTACCTTGACTCGCCTTGTCTAGTTTTGTCCAATCTTCTCCAGCCTTGTTCAATCTTCTCCAGTCTCCTCCAGCTTTGTCCTACCTTTACTCGCCTTGTCTAGTTTTGTCCAATCTTCTCCTGCCTTTTTCAATCTTGTCCAGTCTCCTCCAGCCTTGTCCTACCTTGACTCACCTTCTCCAGTTTTGTCCAATCTTCTCCTGCCTTGTTCAATCTTGTCCAGTCTCCTCCAGCCTTGTACTACCTTGACTCGCCTTGTCCAGTTTTGTCCAATCTTCTCCAGCCTTCTTCAATCTTGTCCAGTCTCCTCCAGCCTTGTCCTACCTTGCCTCGCCTTGTCCAGTTTTGTCCAATCTTCTCCTGCCTTTTTCAATCTTGTCCAGTCTCCTCCAGCCTTGTCCTACCTTGACTCGCCTTGTCCAGTTTTGTCCAATCTTCTCCAGCCTTCTTCAATCTTGTCCAGTCTCCTCCAGCCTTGTCCTACCTTGCCTCGCCTTGTCCAGTTTTGTCCAATCTTCTCCTGCCTTTTTCAATCTTATCCAGTCTCCTCCAGCCTTGTCCTACCTTGACTCGCCTTGTCCAGTTTTGTCCAATCTTCTCCTGCTTTGTTCAATCTTGTCCAGTCTGCTCCAGCCTTGTACTACCTTGACTCGCCTTGTCCAGTTTTGTCCAATCTTCTCCAGCCTTGTTCAATCTTGTCCAGTCTCCTCCAGCCTTGTCCTACCTTGACTCGCCTTGTCCAGTTTTGTCCAATCTTCTCCTGCCTTTTTCAATCTTGTCCAGTCTCCTCCAGCCTTGTCCTACCTTGACTCGCCTTGTCCAGTTTTGTCCAATCTTCTCCTGCCTTGTTCAATCTTGTCCAGTCTCCTCCAGCCTTGTACTACCTTGACTCGCCTTGTCCAGTTTTGTCCAATCTTCTCCAGCCTTGTTCAATCTTGTCCAGTCTCCTCCAGTCTTGTCCTACCTTGACTCGCCTTGTCCAGTTTTGTCCAATCTTCTCCAGCCTTGTTCAATCTTGTCCAGTCTCCTCCAGCCTTGTCCTACACCTTGACTCGCCTTGTCCAGTTTTGTCCAATCTTCTCCAGCCTTGTTCAATCTTGTCCAGTCTCCTCCAGCCTTGTCCTACCTTGACTCGCCTTGTCCAGTTTTGTCCAATCTTCTCCAGCCTTGTTCAATCTTGTCCAGTCTCCTCCAGCCTTGTCCTAGCTTGACTCGCCTTGTCCAGTTTTGTCCAATCTTGTCCAGCCTTGTTCAATCTTGTCCAGTCTCCTCCAGTCTTGTCCTACCTTGACTCGCCTTGTCCAGTTTTGTCCAATCTTCTCCAGCCTTGTTCAATCTTGTCCAGTCTCCTCCAGCCTTGTCCTACCTTGACTCGCCTTGTCCAGTTTTGTCCAATCTTCTCCAGCTTTGTTCAATCTTGTCCAGTCTCCTCCAGTCTTGTCCTACCTTGACTCGCCTTGTCCAGTTTTGTCCAATCTTCTCCTGCCTTGTTCAATCTTGTCCAGTCTCCTCCAGCCTTGTACTACCTTGCCTCGCCTTGTCCAGTTTTGTCCAATCTTCTCCAGCTTTGTTCAATCTTGTCCAGTCTCCTCCAGCCTTGTACTACCTTGACTCGCCTTGTCCAGTTTTGTCCAATCTTGTCCAGCCTTGTTCAATCTTGTCCAGTCTCCTCCAGCCTTGTCGTACCTTGACTCGCCTTGTCCAGTTTT
Organism: Phosphuga atrata; assembly: GCA_944588485.1. Classification (NCBI taxonomy): domain Eukaryota; kingdom Metazoa; phylum Arthropoda; class Insecta; order Coleoptera; family Silphidae; genus Phosphuga; species Phosphuga atrata. The sequence goes on from OX155904.1 coordinate 50,245,580, forward strand.
GTCCATTCTTCTCCTGCCTTTTTCAATCTTGTCCAGTCTCCTCCAGCCTTGTACTACCTTAACTCGTCTTGTCCAGTTTTGTCCAATTTTGTCCAATCTTATCGAATCTTGTCCAATTTTGCCCAGTGTTCTGCAGTTTTGTCCAATTTTCTCCACTCTTCTCTATGTTTGGGTTTTTCCTAATTTTCTATATTTCAGATGTCATGTCTAGCTTCCCAGCAATGTCCGTTGACTGGAACGGCAGGTTCTTTATTCGTCACCCTAATTAACACCCTAGCTGCAACTCAATGCGCCCTTAAGAAGAACTACCCATCACCCTACAACCCCCAAGAAAACGAAAGCTTCGACTTTATAGTCATGGGTGCGGGCTCGGGAGGCGCAACCGTCGCCTCCCGTCTGGCAGACAACCCCAACTGGAAGGTCTTGCTGCTGGAAGCAGGGGATTTTCCTTCTGGTGATAGCGAGATCCCTGCCCTTTTCATTACCACCGTTGACACGGCTGAAGATTGGCAATATGTGACGGAAAATTCCAACGCTTGTTTGGGGTATAAAAAGGGCTGTAAATGGCCTAGAGGGAAAGTTTTGGGGGGAAGCAGTGCCATTAACGCAATGCTATACGTCAGAGGCAACAAGAGGGATTACGATGATTGGGTGAGGAAGGGTTGCGAGGGTTGGGGCTGGGAGGATGTCCAAAAATACTTTGCGAGAAGTTTAGAGAATGGACTTGAAACTGAGAGAATTGTTTCTGATAGGACAGTTAGGAAGGTTGTGATAGAAGCTGCGGCAGAGCTTGGAATTGCCTATAAAGAAGAAGCAGAATCCTTAGATGGATATTTCGATTCTTTGCTTACTATTAAGGATGGAAGAAGGTGGAGTGCGGCTCGGGCAATCTTATCTAATAAGCCAAGGAATAATTTGTTGATCGCGACAAATAGCGAAGTCGAAGAGGTTCTGTTTGATGGTGTTAAAGCCGTCGGCGTCAAGTTGAAAACCGGAGTTAGTTTGAAAGTTAAGAAAGAAGTTATTCTTTCAGGTGGAGCTATTAACACTCCAAAAATTTTAGCCAATTCAAAGATTGGTTTAGCTGAAGATTTAGGTCTTGATCCTTTGGTATCACTACCTGTTGGCAAAAATCTCCAAGACCATATGTTCTCAGGAAATACCATCAAGTTTGGCGATTCTATAAGTGATCCCGAACCCACTTTACCCGACGTCGTTTACGAATACTTCACAAAATTTTCCGGTCCTTTATCCAGCGTCGATACCCTCAACTTCATGGGCTACATCAACACCAAAAACGATTCCATCTACCCAAATTTGCAGTTCCTCCACATCTACTTTCCCAAGAACGACGTCTTCAACTTACCACTAATCTTCACCAAACTGGGCTACAATGACGCCACCTTACAAGACGTCATCGAACTCAACAAAAAACACAACTTGTTATTCCTTATCATGATCCTTCTCAAACCCAAATCCTTTGGACACCTCAAATTCAAACCTGACTTTACCATCCACCCTCAATATTTAACCCAAAACGAAGATATTGACGCTTTCATGGATGGTATCAAGTATTTAGAAAATCTTACAAAAACGCCGACGATGCAAAAACATGACGCTGAGCTGGTTAAATTAAAAATTCCTAATTGTCCCAGGGAGTCCGAAGATTATTGGGAATGTTCGATTAGAAACTTAGGGAATACTATCTTCCATCCTGTTGGGACTTGCAAAATGGGAGCTGTGGGAGATCCGGCGGCCGTTGTTGATCCCAGGCTGAGAGTTCAAGGAATCAAGAATTTGAGGATTGTCGATGCCAGTGTTATGCCTGACGTAGTCAGTGCTAACACTAACGCTGCAACTATTATGATTGGAGAAAAAGCTGCTGATCTGATCAAGGAAGATTGGCAAACGATCAGGGACGAATTTTAGATTATAAGGCGGTGTATTAATTGGTTAAGTGAATAAATACGTTTAAAAATTAAATGTTTTTTTATTAATCCCAACATCAGACTCATTAGGGTTTAGGTATGAATCTCGACGAACTTATTTATCTTACTCCAAATATTCGCGTCTGTTTAAATTTTGTAGACCATTAATAAGCTAGTCTCTTGCAGACCTATTAATAATCTTAATTTTCATTAACTTTTCTTTGGAAGAACTTGTCTGTTTTAATCTTGATCGTCTTTCTGTCTGAAGCTTAAAGACCTTGTATGTCTGAATTATGATAGACTTGTTTGTCTAAATCCTAGTTGTATCTGTCTCGAAACTTGATGACTCTGATTGTCCGAAGCTTGAAAACCTTGTATGCCTGAATCTTGATGAACTTATTAATCTAAATCCGTATATTCATGTCTGCCTTAATTCTGAAAACCTGTTTATATTCTAGACTGTCTAAATCTTCATGAACTTGTCTTTTAAAGACCTTGGCTGTCCTAATCATGTTGGTCTGTCTATCTCACCTTTATATATCTTAAAGACCTTTTGTGCCTTAATCTTGACAGACTTGTTTGTCTAAATCTTGATGGTTATGTTTATGTAGTAGAAACGAGCCGTTCCATTTTTATTTCTGAGTTTACGAGGGCATTACAATAATTACTCAAATATTTTCGGACAATTTCCGATAATATTTTATTAGGGTCGGTAATGTAATCCTCGAGCAGATAAAGAAATATTTTTATTTTTACTTTTTCGAGGGCATTACAATAATTACCCAAGTATTTTCGGACGAATTTCCAAAAATATTTTATTAGGGTCAATAGTGTAATCCTCGGGGAAATTACGTCAAGATGTTTTTCCCAAGAATCTGTAATCGGCTAAACAACAAATAGCCGAATATAGAAAAATAATCACCCCCAGATGAGGGACCAGTATACCTGGACATAGCATAAATACCTGGATTCACGAATAAACAAGACAGTCAGCAAGTCGACTCCAGTTCGGTTCAATAGTCAGGCGCAACCAGTCAGCAAGTCAACTCCAGTTCAGTTCGACAGTCAAGCAAGATATTCAGCAAGTCGACTCCAGTTCCGTCCAGACAGTCAGGCGCAACCAACTAACGAGTCCAGTTCAGTCCAGCCAGTGGACTCAGACACACCAGTCCAGGCAGTGGATCCAGTCAGCGAAGTGACACCAGTCCAGCCATTGTACTCAGTCACACCGGTCGCATAAGGGTTTAAGACGCACAAGATTTTCAAGTTTCAGACAGTTAGAATCATCCAGTTTTGAAACAGATATGACCATCAAGATTTAGACAAACGAGTTTGTCAAGAACATTTCGAGCATCGATTTGACTTCCATCGCGCCAGCCGGGCCGTCGTGGTTGATATTACAGTCCGGTAAATATTCCTCAAGAAACTGTTGGTAGTCCTCTGTGTTTTTCTTGTTTTTCCAATAAGTGCATGCTTGACAATAGGCCGATTTCACCACAAAACCCATTACTTTGCCTGTTAAATTTCCGATTAGAGTTGTAACCCCGTACAAGGACGAAAACCCGCGCTTTTTCCACGAACTGTCACCGGATACCTTCAAAATGTTTCTGTCTAGTCCGTTTTGTACCATATTGTCCTGTTCCTCGCGTACTGCTTGTTTGCGTGTCAGACCAAACACATTCAACCCCTTCATTCCAATAAATGCTTTGACACGCTGTCATAACAATTCTTGCTCAAACCGACACCCAAGCCCATTAATCCGCAAAAAATGTTTATCCCTTGCCGTCCGACTCCTAGCATTCTCATTACAAAAGTTATCCGTCTGTTAATTTCGTACCCAGTGTTAACAAGAGGGCCGGAGTTTATATGGCATATAAAGACACTGAACCGTCTCTTTGAAACCAAGGCCTCGTTGTCCACTCTCGCCAAACTTTACTTTCTGCTTGCACTGCTTGCATATCACCATTTCCGCGAGAGCGTTGAAAACACTCACGAACTCGATGATCCGGTAGAAATGAGTCAAAGAAACCATGACATCGTCGGCGCTGCTGGTTTTTAACTTTTTGTTTTTAATTTGTTCATTAAATTAACCGTTCCATTTTAAACCGCATTGCAACTTGTCTTGCGGCCGCAGTTTGGACACCCCTGACCTAAATCAAATACTCAACCACATACGTCATCTGTCATATATGATAGATATTTTCGAAAATCCATCAACATCCATCTGGATGATAGGCTTCAAGTACTTAGTTCACTCGCCTTTCATAGTAGCTAATAAAATAGATACAGTCTAAATATGCGACGACAAAAACTTCTTGTGATTCACGCTGCGAAATCGACATTGTCTCCCCAGGAGTGTTCGGTGGGTTTGCGAAAGTTGACAGAAGGGGTCGAACGGGTCGGGGGCGATGCCCATCAAAGGGTCGTCGTCGAGATCTTGGTGGTTTTTGTTGACGTTGATTTCGGAAGGCAGCAGCGATTCCAGCCAGTCGTCGATGCCCATGCGCACGGTGGAGTTGTTTTTGGTCTGAGGCTGTGCGCCGAGCTCGATGGGTTGCGTGAAGGCCATCGTCTCAAGCATATCCAAAGTGTTATAATAAATATAACAGATCCGCGGCGTCTAAGCTAAGAGCCGATTCTGGCGTTTCGTTGATTGGGTGAGGCGGTTTTGCTTTAACAGAGTTTGGAGTTAAAGGATCTTGAGCCACACTTGGCGGCAGTTCCCCGTTCTTTTTCAAAATCTCAAGCACGTCGCCGACGGTTTGCCTCTTTATACTCTTCTCCTTATTAATAGCTTCTTCGTAAAGCAGCGGCGGAGGTTTTTCTTCCGCCGCTTCGACCACTATCGAGTTAATAAAGTTCGGCAAGGCGGGCGAATCCGCGTGTTATTCTTCAGTCCCTTGCACAAAATGGTTCAAAAGCAACGCGGCGTCGTTCCGATACAACACCAAGTTTCCGTTTAAATTCTTCTGATTCTGAAACGCCACGTGTTGTTCCTGCTGGATATTTGCCTGTTCCTCGTTCTGCTACATCTGCTGCATCTGTATGACCATCGACTGCTGTTGCTGCTTAGCTTGGATATGCTTCTTCAGCGCCAAACACTGCGCTTTGAGCTCAGCCTTGGTTGCAGCTTGCAGCTTCATCTGGTGTGAACTCCCTCTGCAACTCCTCAATCTTCCTCTGCTGATCCCGAACTCATTCCTCTTGCGTTTTCAAATCGCATTGGAGAATTTGGGAATTTGCGGGTCCATCTCCATGTGTTCTTGACCCTCGGGCAAGCCGGGAGAACTGACGTCGGTGTGTTGGGGGAAGTTGTGGGAGGAGTCGTCGTCTCCGGAAGCTATAGAGCTTAGCTTGAATATGCTTCTTCAGCGTCAAACACTGGGCTTTGGGCTCAGACCTGGTGGCACCTTGCAGCTTCATCTGGCGTTAACTCCCTCTGCAACTCCTCAATCTTCCTCTGCTGATCACAAACTAATTCCTCTTGCGTTTTCAAATCGCATTGGAGAATTTGGTGACTTTGCGGGTTCATCTCCATGTGTTCTTGATCCTCGGCCAAGCCGGGAGAACTGACGTAGGTGTGTTGGGGGAAGTTGTGGGAGGAGTCGTCGCTCCGTTGGTCATATTGGTTTTGTGGTGTTCTATGAGTTGGGATTTGGAACCGGAAACGGGGAGGTTTCTCCGATTTAGCTCGGCTTTTATATCGCTGATCTTCATGGCTTCCAATCTTCCTATTAATCTTGTGCTGAGGGAGGAGTCTGAAGGAGCTGGGGATGGTACTGGGTAGCTCGTGGTGCTGTTTCCTATATTAGGGCAGAGAGGATGATTTGGGGGTATTTGTGTTGGAGTTGGAGCTAGAATTGGAGGGGGAGGGTTTGTTGCTGCAGGAGGAGGTCTTAGGAGCTTTCGCCGGGGGGGGGATTATTTGGGGAGAACGATTTCCGCCAGCAGGACGTCAACTTTGTCATGGGCGACTTCAACCGCAAAAGCTTGGCCTGAGGCTACAGTGAAACGGATGAGAATGGGGCAGAGCTCGAAAAGTGGGCCGAAACCAACGAACTGCAGATAATGCACGATTCCAAACTCCCACCCTCCTTCCACAGTGGCCGCTGGAGACGAGGATATAACCCGGACAACATCTTCGTGAGTACAAGGGTGGCGGCACAATGCGAAAAGAGCATCGGGGAACCAATACCGCGAACCCAACATAGACCGTTAATTTGTTCCAGCTGCGCCGTGATAACACCAGAGGATGTACCCTTCAGAAGACGCTTTAATTTCAGGAAGGCTAATTGAAACAAGTTCAGCAAAGACCTCGATGTAGAGTTAGCGAGAATCGCTCCTCAGCCAGAGATGTACGAAGCATTCATATAATTGGTTGGGAAGGCCTTAAGAAAAAACATTCCCAGAGGCTGTCGCACCGAGTACATCCCTGCTGTATCTGGAGATGCGAAACCCCTTCTTTCACGCTACCAAGAATTATACGACGTAGACCCCTTTGCCGAGAAAACATCTGACGCCGGAGAAATACTGATGGCAAAAATGGCAGAGGACCGAACGGCCACGTGGTGTAACATGCTAGAAAACCTAGATATGAAGGTCAATAGCAGACGGGCATGGAAGACCCTAAAAAAATTAGTGGTGACGCCACAAAACCAGTTCGGAACTTTTTTCCAGTCACTTCAGATCAAATAGTCACCCAACTGCTACTGAATGGAAAAACCAAGGCCAAGAAGTCCAAAGAGCACATTAGCAGAGACCTGAAGCATGAGAACAACTCCCTCGCTGCCACTTTTTCCATGACTGAACTTGAACTTGAGTGGCTGAGATTAAAGGAATGAAACTCAACCGAGCGTGCGTGGACGATCTGAGGGCAGAACAGATCAAGAACGTTCTACCACAGACCCTGCAAAGGCTCCTTAATGTGTTCAACGTATGTGTCACGCAACTGAAGATCCCCAAAGAATGGAGGAAGACTCGTGTGGTCGCGTTACTGAAACCTGGCAAGGAACCGATTAACCCTAAGAACTTCAGGCTCGTGTCCTTTCTGTGCCAACTCTTCAAACTGCTGGAACGACTGATTCTAAACCGAACAGCGGAGATTTTGGATGCCAAGATTATCGAACAGCAGGCCGGCTTTCGTCCCGGGAAATCATGCTGTGGCAAATCCTCAACCTAACTCAGCACATAGAGGATGGTTTTGAGAGAAGTAAGATTACTGGAGTGACGTTCATTGATTTGACAGCCGCTTATGACACTGTCAACCACAAAAGGCTGTTAGGAATGCTTTATGAGACAATAAAAGACTATAAGCTCACTATGGTCATTGGTCTTTTCCTCCAGAACATGAGATTTTCACTTGTTTCATTCCAATACAAGAATAGCAGATGGAGGGTCCAGAAGAATGTACTGCCGCAAGGCAGTGTCCTGTCCCCACTCTTGTACAACGTGTACACGAACGACCAGCCGATTCCTGACAATATAAGGCAATTCATCTATGCCGATGATACAGCTATGACAGCCCAGGGCACCGAGTTTACCGAGGTGGAGGAGAAGTTGGAGATCGCCCTTGAGGAACTGGCAATCAGAAAAACCACCTAAAGCCGAATTCCAGCAAGACTCAAGTCTGCGCCTTCCACCTGAAAAACAAAGAAGTACGACGGGAGCACGAAATACATTGGCGTGGCGAACGACTGGAGCACTGCCCGACGCCGAGATACCTGGGAGTGATCCTGGATCGTATTCTGTCCTTCAGACAACACTGCATCAATACTAAAGGCAAAGTTAGTGCGCGTAATAACATATTGCGAAAACTCACAGGCACAGCATGGGGAGCTCAACCAGAAACGTTCAGAAGCTCGGCTTTGGCGCTCTGTGTGTCCACTGCGGAATACGCTGCACCGGTTTGGGCAGTCTCAGCTAACGCGAAACATGTGGACGTCGCTATCAACGAGACAGCAAGAATCGTGACAGGCTGCCTAAAGCCAACTCCAGTTAATAGTTTGTACCCACTTATTGGCATGGCACCCCCATCTGTGCGAAGAGCCGTCGCCACGGATGCTAAAAGGACGAAACAGGAAACCAATGCTCGCCATCCTCTGCACCAACACGAGCCAGCTGGTCGACGCCTAAGATCAAGGAGGAGCTTCATTGCAAGATCACATATACTCGAGGGGTACATAAAAAATAACCGTATCACTAGGTGGAGCCAACAGGTAACTACTCGGGAACCCCACAAGAGAAGAAATGGCCCTAAGCAAACACCTCCCTTTCGCGGTATGGAAATCCCTAAATCGGCTCAGGACAGGAGTGGCAAGGTGCAAGACAAATCTGTTGAGGTGGGGAATGTCTGAGAACGACGATGTGTTGTGTGCGTGTGGTCAGCCCCAGGATATGAGCCAATAGTGCCATATTGCCGTATTTAGAAGGAAAGAATAAATTGGTGAATGAAAACATTATAAAATAAGTAATCTTAAGAGCTAAGTTTACTAATTGTAAGTGCAAGTTAAAATACGCTTAGCATTAGCATAAATAATGGCACTTAAAACGTTTTGTTGCTTTTTAAATAAAAAAATTAAATAAAATTATTTCTGTGTCTCGGAAAATTACAATTCGTATGTTGTAACAATTCGTATGTATGAAGGCCAGTTTTTTTTTTTTTATAAAAATCTTAATTATTTTTTTTTATTTAACAATTAAAACAATTTTTTGTGTCTGCTGAAAATTTATTTAAAACGTTATGGTTTGGTTTTCACCCCTTATATATCAAATTCTATTTCGTTGTTTTCGAATCCGTCTAAAAAGTTTATTTTGTTGTTGTTTTCTACCTCGATGGCAAATTTAATTTTGGGATGAACGTTGTTTATTAGATTTAGAAATCGGTCTAATTGACGGGCTTTAACACTGAAACACGCAATTACATAATCTACAAATCTGCACCAAAATGTTTTTTTTGTGTGTGAAATCTAGTTTAAAAAATTGTTTTCTTCGGTAGTTGACATGAAGAGATCGGCTAAAAGGGGTCATTGCTAGACCTGTTTAGAATGTCCTGTCCACTCTGTCCATGACCTGTCGAAAATGTTTTTATTTATAAAACTGTGAATAACAAGTTATGAATTATTTTTACGTATTATGTGTTGTTAAAACACTTATCAATTCAGTGTAAAAACATTTATGTTTATGAAAATCTATCGACGTCCCATATTTTACACCTTTGATCAACTTGCACTCAACTATATAAGAATCCTTTATTGGCAAAAATATAAATACACGAAATTAGTGTGATTTGTGGCCAAAAAAATAAAACAAAAAAAAATAAAAAACAAAAGAATGAAAAGGAAAATAAAAATATCCAAATTAAAACAGAAAAATAAACCATTTTTACCTAAACAGGATAAAAGAACTTACGAGTCTTATATCCTGTTTAGGTAAAAACGCAAAAAAAAAAACATAAAAGAGCCTTACAGGTTGTCCTTTGCACTTCGATATTTTTCCATGTACACAAAATCCGTCTCTCATCCGCCACTCTCATCCATCATAACCATCTTCCAGTTTTTCGCCACCGACCTTCGCTCCATTCCCATTTCTTACAACTTAACACACAATGTTCCCACAGCCCCTCCCCTTCTCCACATGCTGGACAAGTGCTATCTGTTGCGGCCATCAGTAGATAGGCTAGGACAGTTTGAGCTCAAAATCCCATAAGGATTTACATAGGGGTCTGAATTTACTTTACTTCCAGTCTAGAGTTCACCTCACACGTGTGGCTACATAGACCTCACAGCCTCTTAACCTGTTCTTAAGCTGAAAAAAAAATCGCCCTAACACGTCTACATAGACCTCATTAACGAGGTATTAGCATGAGACTAGAAGAGGCTAGACATGACAAGTCCGACGAAACCAGACAGAGGAGACTAGGCACATGCTAATACCTCGTTGATGAGGTCTATGTAGCCCTACGTGTGAGGTCTATTCTTTAATCAGCTTAAGAACAGGTTAAGAGGGTGTGAGTTCTATGTAGCCCTACGTGTGAGGTGGACTCTAGACCCTATGTAAACCATTATGCGATTTTGAGCTCGAACTGTCTTAGCGTATCTACTGCCGAACATCTTAACAATTACAGCTACGTTTATATATGAGAACATTGTGTTCCTAAAGAAACACAAGCACCTCTTCATAGATTTTGTTAAACCAACTGAACGGCTAACAAGATGTAACAAAGAGCTGTATCGCCTACCCAAGCATTCTCTTACGCTGACCGAAAGAAATCCCCCGTATATTAACATGAAACTATTCAATGCTCTGACTCGAGAAATCAAACAAATTAATAATATAAAAAGTTTCAAGAAACAGCTATTCCAACTACTAAATAACATTGAACCATAAGAAGTTGAAGAGTTCATCTTGAAGGTGTAATACAAATAGAGTTATATTTCCTATTCCTACCAGCGACACATTTCATTTAGAATGTATTTGTAATGTAGTTATTTTACTTACTATACTTGCTTAAATAATGAAATAAATATTTTTTAATTTGTAATACAAAAGATAATTATCAATTAATTAATGAACATCTATATACGCGTTTCTGCTGCTTTTTTCGCTTCGTCAGTATATCTTTATCATTAACAACAAATAAAATTTAGATTATATTTTAGACTACAAATTAGATTTCATTAGATTACATTGATTTGTATAGAATATTATTTAAGATATATTTTTCTAAGGATGGAATGGGGTTCCCCGAAAAATAATTCTAATGGCTCCGTAAGAGGTAAAAGTTTAAGCACCACTGGTTTGGACTAAACTAGCGTAAATAAATCACACCAAATTTAAGTAAACAGAAAACAGGTTAATGATGATGTTCACAAATAACAGTTTAACGAGGCAGCTTGATGTTTATAGGTCCTTGACAAGGAATAACAAATTTAAATAAAGTTTCGTTGAAATTTGAAATTTTACATAAATTTTACGTTTACACAAAGTTGTTGAGTGCCAGGTTGTTGACTAAAGAAAAATTAGATTGAAGTAAAAGGATTGAAGTAAAACTCGATTGATATCGACAAAGTTTATTTATATGAATAAATTTCTTGTCAATATTTGCCTATGTATAGGTGTAACTCACCTCTATAGGTTTTATATGTGTGAATATATTGTATATCCTGGTAATAAATAAATAATAGAAAATTGAATTTCTCAAACAAAGTTCTGAATGCATAAGGTCGTACTTACATTGAAATAAATGTGCTGCTATCCTGGTTGCATATATGCCTTAGCCGTATATAGGTTTTTAACTTCAAATGAATCCTTTTCAAATTCAAATTAAACTTTTATTAAATATTTTTATTTTACTAAATAAAATAAAACTTTTATTCAATGATTTCTTCAAAAATGCACCCCTGCTTGCATCAAGAGATATTCCACCAGCAGTTATAACTAATGATCATAGCTGGTTCAACGACAAATCTATGTTTCTTGAAAACTACACAGTAACGGAGATGTCTGAAATTCTTCATAAACTGAAGAATAAATCCAGTTGCGGACCAGATTTACTCCCATGCCACATTATAAAAGAATTTAGTGATCTTCTAGTCCTCCCTATTACAGAGTTAGTAAATTGTTCATTTAATAGTGAGATATATCCAGCTATTCTCAAAAGATCTGTAATTGTGCCAGTACACAAAAAAGGAGACAAAACAAATTTGATCAACTATCGACCAATATCCTTAGTATCAGTAGTAGCCAAAATCCTAGAATAGAGAGCAGAATAATACAGTTCATCACTAAACACAATATAGTCCCACAAGAATAACATGGATTCAGAAAAAACAAATCCACAATGACGGCCATCCTTGCGTTCTATAATAAGGTCCTTAATGAGATAGACAATCTACAGTCTCCGAATTGTAGAAGGCATTCGACTGTGTGTCTCGTGAGATATTGTTGGACAAGCTACACAATTATGGTATCATAGGGAAGGTGGGAAGATGGTTCCAACCATACCATCATAATAGACGATGTTATGTCAAAATACAACTTCTGAATGAGTGCGTCGCATCGGAACCTGCGTATATTAACATAGGTGTTCCACAAGGCAGCGTACTTGCCCCGACTCTTTTCTCAATATACACAGCAGACCTCATGCATTACATAAGTGGTAAACAGTGCATGTTTCCCAGAGCTCATTAATCAACACTGAAATCGAGGCGAATGTACTGATGGTAAAAGTGTTCAATTGGTTCTCCGCTAATATTTTGTGCTTATTTTTTGCATTCAAAAATGTTTTTATTTAACCAACATTTCCATTGATTGATAATCGATTTAATTATCTTTTTCTTTGTTCCAGGTGAGTTTCAGTCCCAATGCAAATCCCGCAAATTTTCACACGAAAATAATTTGTGAATTATTGTTTTGTGAAAAGGTTTGTATTTTTTTTTAAGTATGTTGCAAATTTTAATTAAGACTTAAATATAATTAGAGACTTAAATAAAGTATATTACGTACGAGCGGAACAGTTACTCGCGACCCGCGTAGCGGGGTGCGCCTAATTCCGCGAGTACGTAATATGCTTCTTACAACTCGAATTATGTACTATACTTTATCTACGACCACACTAATTTGTTTCTGTTAGGAAATAATAGGAAAAATAAGTTTGACATAACACCTTCGACCTTAACTTGATAGAGATGAAAAGAACATAATGGCTACATACTTTTTTATTTAGTACTTGTTAGTTAGATTTAAACGGGAAAAAAACGAAATGAATGACACCTTAAATTGAATAAAATTGAATGCTAGTAATTGTAAAAAAACAATACTTTTCTACGTATTAACGCCACCGCCGCTACAGTTTTAAATGCCGCTAATCTACACCTAAATTTTTGATGGCAAATTATAAAATAAAACATTTTATTTAAAATTAAAACATTTTTAAAACTCAAAATACGTTAGTATCTAATCCCGGTTAGATTAGGTTACCCGCCGCGAAGCGGTCCGATAAATCAAGACAATATACGCGAGGCAGCGCGAGCTCTCAATCCAATATCGGACAATGTGGCGAGGACCGATGGTTTAACCCCGGTTAGATTAGGTTGCCCGCCGCGAAGCGGGCAGATAAATCAAGACAACATACGCGCGGCAGCGCGAATTCTCGATTCAATATATTGCGGTGGTGGCGTAAATACGTAAGTACCATTTTCTATTAAAATATTAATTCGAATCATAAATTAAAAAATTTATAGAAAATATGAAGATAAATGTTATAAATGAGGGGGTGCTAGGCAACCGCCGAACAAGTTAGACGTGCAAAAATTTGCTCGTGGAAATTGTGTATTTTGAGTTGAGTTGTTCATAGGGAGAGCAGTTTATAGTGAAAAACAATTAGTTAACATTGGATTGATGTTAGTGTAAAAAAATGTGTAAAAACAAAGTATATCAGTGATTTCTATTTTGAAATGAATTTCTAAATTTGACGTTTAATTAATTTGACATTTGATAAAAGAAACCTACTAGAAATTATGAATAAACAAACAAATTAATATAATAATAAGTATCCCTTGAACATCTTTGGTAAACAATGGCAAGGAGCCTAGCACCTGGGAAGAGTGGGGTGCTCAGGACTCCTTAGCCGTAGAGAAGGCGACCTGTCTAGGGGTGACAACCCCGAATAATAAGCCTCCCAAGCTAACAACTTGGGTAGTATCTTGGACAGTGGCTCGCCACTGTCCCATGAAGAATATTCTTCAACTAAGCATGAAGGAAAATCTCGCTAAATGCACTACCCCAGGTGGTAACCAATCCACCGTCACCTATGGTGACGTTAGCGGACCTTCAGATTCTGAGGAGTCCGCACCAACATGCTTTAACGATGAGTCGAAGCATCCTGAAATCACCGGACGTAAAGTCAGACCAAGACGGCAAAGCTTCTTCGCAACATTTAATACCAACTCATTGCTAAAACAGGGAAAACTGAAACATTTGACTGATTCACTAACACGACACAACATAATACTGACAGCAGTACAGGAAACCAGATTTACGGACGAACATGCCTTCGAGTCCCAAGGCTACAGAATCCTCAAAGGAAAAGTGAGTCAGCGGGTAATGAAGAACGTACCCCACTTAGGTACAGGATTTATAATCAGTCACAGGATACTGGATTCAGTCACCGACTTTACCTCCCCGAGTAGTCGTGTATCCATCCTCTCTCTCAAATGCGCAAACAAGGGCTACAGTATAGTCAATGTACATGCCCCAATCAACCAGGACAACAGACGCAATCCAGACAGAACTGATAAATTCTGGGAAGACTTAGAAGATATTATCTCTAAACTTCCAGAGAGACACACCGCCATACTGCTTGGTGACTTCAATGCTCAATTGGGAAGAGAGAAAAAATACAGAAACATAGTGGGCAATTATCCGGCGCATAAGCGAACCAACCGCAACGGAGAACGATTGGTGGATCTGTGTGGGACTTTTGGGTTGATCATGAAGTCTACAGCCTTCAAACACTTGCCAAGGAAGCAGAAGACTTGGATTTCACCTAATACCCACCTGGGTGAATTCCAGATAGATCATGTGGCCATTTCATGCAAATCTCAAAAGGAAATACAAAACGTGAAGGTACTAAGAAGCGCCAATCTGCACTCAGACCACTACCTCTCAAAGATCAAAATCAAGACTCCAGCCTAGAAACACTAGATTACACAGAACCTCCAAATTGGTAAAATTTGACGTCGAGCGACTCAAGAACAGTCAAGAACTAAGTCAGAGATTGACCAACACAGACCTAAACAACTGGGACCAACTGAAGGAGACTCTTGCCAAGGCGGCCAATGAACTCGCCCCTCTCGCTAGAAGAAGGAAGCATCCGTGGTGGACTGAAGACTGTGACAATGCAATAGCCCAAAGACAGATAGCCTCGCTATGGAATTCTAAAAAAACCAAGCAAAATTGGCATAAATTTTTGGAACAAAGAAAAGTTAGAGCCAAGATAATTCGAGGAACCAAACGAACCTTCACACAAAACCAACTAACCCAAATCGAAGAGAGCTTTGCTAAGAATAATTCCAGAGATTTCTTTGGAACCTTTAAGCAGGTACACAGAAAACACTCTCCGCCAAGCCTCCACTTCAGGGACTCACAAGGCAAACTGGCTTATAAGGACAAGGACAACTGCTCAAAATCTTTGCTTTAAAAATCTACTCAACTGTGACCCACCCAGCGAAGACTTTGACTATAAACAAACCACACCAAACCCAGACTCGCTTCCCCCTTCATTGGAAGAAGTTGGCCAGATCATTCAACTTCTTAAGAATAATAAGGCAGCTGGAGAGGACTCTATTGTTGCTGAACTGTGGAAAGGTGCAGGAAACAATGCCGTGCGCAAGCTAACCGAGATCATCCAGGACATCTGGGAAACAGAGAAATTACCACCCGATTGGAAATCTGCTTTGATCCATCCGCTTCACAAAAAGGGAGATTTTACGGATCTAAACAACTACCGTGGAATTTCTCTCGTCCCGGTAACATACAAGATTCTGTGGAAGGCGTTACAAACAAGGGCAGAAAATCAGTTGGATAGTCAACTGGGAGAATACCAGGGGGCTTTAGGAAGACCCGATCCTGTGTTGAACAGATCCTCAACCTTAAAACTGTACTTGCAAACTCCCAAGATGAGAAACCGCAAGGTGGTCGTCACCTTTGTTGATTTTAGGAAGGCCTACGATTCCATCGATAGAGAAACGCTTAACAAAGTACTCCAGGAACTAGCGCTAGACAACAAAACCCGCAGAAACTTTGACCAACACCCATTCCAAGGTTAAATTTAGAGGCGAGATTTCAGAAAGCTTCGAAATAAAAACTGGAGTGCGACAAGGAGATGGACTTTCCCCACTTCTCTTCAACTGTGTCCTTGAAAAGGTTATGAGAGAATGGCGCAAGGAACTGAACAATTTGGGTGCTCAGAGTGGTATCTACCTGGGACGTAAGAACCATGGACTGGTTGTAGATTGCCTGGCTCTTGCAGATGACATGGCACTGTTTGCTGATTCTCTTGAGATGTCAACAATGCAGGTAAACTGTCTCAGGAAACAGGCTGCCAAAGTGGGTCTTAAGTGTCGCTGGAGAAAATAGAATTCTTCACCAACATTAGAGAAGCAAACAGAGAGATGCTACTAGAACAGGGAAACATCAAGAGGACTGAGAAATTTAAGTATCGCGGCGAATGGATTGAACCCAACTTATCAGAAAGAGCATCATTATCCAAGAGAGTCAGCAAGTTAGAACTAGCCTATCGGCTGACTAAGAACACTTACAATAAGAAATGCCTGTCACGCAACCTGAAACTTAAGCACTACACATCAGTCTTACGACCAGAAGCCCTATATGCCATGGAGTGTCTTTCCTTGAGCCGAAGGGGTCTAATAGAGAAATTGGAAATCAGAGAGAGGAGAATCCTCAGGGACATTCTAGGCCCGGTAAAGGAAGATGGGGAATTCCGAAGACGGCATAACTCTGAGCTCTACGAACATATTGAGATGCTCTCTGACTGTGCAAGGAAAAGAAGGGTAGCTTTCTATGGCCACATTGCAAGATTGCCTTCAAACCGACTAACCAACCGTCTGTTCACCTTCTGGCAAAACAAGAAGCTTCGTACCACTTGGTTGACAGAGACCGAGAAGGATATTAAAGAACTGAGAATAACAGATCTCAAAAACAGACAGTCTGTGAGACGCACTCTAAAGGAAGTCCGGGGATTTCAGGAAAAACCTCGAAGGAAAGGTACCCCCTGGACAGAAGAGAGAAAGGAGTTACACCGGCAGAAGATGCGGCAATACTGGGCAAAGGTCAAAGCCCAACAGTTGAACAAGCGTGGTCCAAAGTAGGCCTATTCGAAAGAAGAAGATGAATATAATTGTTTGATTCATCTAAAAACAGAGTTATCGGCCACATAAATATAGTAGTTGTCCAGTGGATTTACAGTAATTGGCCAATGCTTTATAATAAATATATTTGAAGAGTCCGTACCAATTCCTCAAGGATCAATACTAATTTCCTCAATGTCCAATACTAATCTCTCAAGGATCAATACTAATTCCTCAACGATCAAGACTCATTCCTCAAAAACCAAGAATAGTTCTTCAATGATCACTACTAATGCCTGAAGATTCGATACCAATCCCTCAACGATCAACATTCATTCCTCAAGAATCAATACTAATTCCTCAAGGATCAATAACAATTCCTGAACGATCAATACTAATCCTTCAAGGTTCAATATTAATCTGTCAAAAATCAATACCAATTGCTCAACGATCAATACTCATTGCTCAAGAACCAATTTTCATAATTCCTGAAGAAGCTTCAAAAATATTTAGAATAGTCTTTTATAAAGACCTACGACCTAGTCTTGTTAGTCTACTCTTGTCTGTCTAATTTTGTCTGTCTAGTCTTGTCTGTCTATTCTTGTCTCTCTAGTCTTATCTGTCTAGTCTTGTCTTTTATAAATTCTTAGGATATAAATATAAATCCACATTTTAATCAAAACCATAATGGTTAACTTCTTATGCTCTTATTTATAAGTTAGAACTTTCTGGCACTAACTGTCACATAGTTACTCTTACCTCAGAATAGTAATTGGCCAATCACTATTTTTACGGTTTATCGTGAGATATTTATTGACCGGTCAGTTGTTTCACAATCAGTACTTTATATTTATTAAAATACATTTCTTTTTGTATAATGTAAACCTGTATTGATTTACAAATATCAAAAATCCGCACAAAATAGTAGATTTTGTAACTGGGGCGAAAGGTTGTCAATATTACTCGAGAGGGAAAATGTGCGCACGAACGAAGTGCATTCGCTCTAGAGTAAAATGACCAATTTCGCCTGTGTTACACGCAATAGAAAATGACGAGTAAAGTTATACAGCTGGGTCACTGACCTTCTACCATTTATACATTTTTTAAAGTCTGGGTTATTGAAGTCACCAGCTATTAACACTGGTGCCGAGTAATTTTTGCCGCTATCAGTTCTATCTGGGGGATCGGGGACTCCAAATTAAACTTCTCAACACTTAGCTTATTGTGGACAGCAAGAAGAACCCTGCCTCCTCGTGCAGGACGATCAGAACGTAATACGGTGAAGCAGCTTGGAAACAGTTCAGCTGACAGCACGTTATAATTCAACCATGTTTCACTTAATAATGTTAAATCAACATCTGCAGCACTTACACTAATAAAAAAGTCATTTAGCTTCGTGCCAAACCTCTCACATTTTGGTAGACGATATTAAATTTATAGAAATCATTGACCTCCCTAGGTATTATGGTGTGCTGGAGTTTTATTGGTTTTTTACTAAAGGCTTTGCTATAATTTTCTCTCTCTCTCTCTCTCTCTCCCTCTGTAGCTCTTACAACCCATGGTGGGTCTTGGCTGACTTAACAACTCTCCTCCATTGAACTCTGTCCATCATTAGCTCCTCCGCTTCCATGATATTCAGGGATCTAAGATCTGATGCTATGTTGTCTCTCCACCGTAGTCGCGGTCTTCCTAGTGGTCTTCTGCCGGTGGGGGCCTGTTCCCATACCTATCTAATAACTCGTCCATCCTCCTGTCTCTTTACATGTCCGGCCCATCTCAGTCTTTCCGCTTGTATCGTTCTTACAATGTCTGGTTGGTCATATAGTTCTTCTAGTTCCCTGTTTTTCCTACTACGGTACTATTGTGTAGTTTCATCTCTTATAGGCCAGTATATACACCGTAGTATTTTTTTCTCTGCAATTCTCAGTCTGTTTTCCTTTTTGTCATTGTCTAGGTTTCGCAGGCGTAAGTCATAATCGGTCTTATAATGGAGTGGTATATTCTTATTTTTGTCGCCCGAGATACATTTTTTCATTAAATTATTCTCTGCAATCCAAAACAACATCGATTGGCACTTTGTATTCTGTTGTTAATTTATTTGGTCATATCATTGTCCCAGGTGATAGTGGCACCCAGATATTTAAATTCCTGGACTCTATCGAACTTGAATTGGTCCATCGTCACATTTTGTCCTATCCTATCTCTACGTTTAGTCCTTGATGTGGTCATGTACTTGGTTTTACTCTCGTTTATTTTAGGCCCATATTTTCCGCTGCAGATTCTATTTTTTTAAACTCTTCTTTAACGTTCCTGGTTGTGTTCCAATGATGTCTATGTCATCCGAAAAGCCTAATATAAGACGCGGGCCCCGATTTCTAAATAGCAGTGTCTCCGTTTTTGCCTACCTTCTCCAGAGCTATATTAAAAAGGAGTTTGGAGATGGCGTCTCCCTGTTTCAGGCCATTATTTATCGTAAAAAAGGTTGACAACTTTCCCCCGATCCGTACTGCACTTTTGGAGCTTTCCATGCTGATCTTTGTTAAGCTGACAAGTTTACTCGGAATTCCCAGTTCCATCCTAGCATTCCACAGCTCCACCCTCAAGACGTTGTCGTACGCTTGTTTGAAGTCGATGAAGAGTTGATGTATGACTTTATCGTACTCCCCGCACTTCTCCATTAGTTGACGTATTTTGAATATCTAGTCTACTGTTGATTTTCTTTTCCTGAACCCACATTGGTAGTCGCCTAGCTGGTGTTCAACATAGGTAGTTAGTCTTTCGAGCAGTACCAGTCACACGTATTTATCAATGATATTCCCCGATAGTTGGAGCATTGTAGTTTGTCGCCCTTTTTGTGTAGGGGCACGATGACACTCTCTTTCCAACTACTTGGTATTTTCTCTTGCTTCCAAATCTGGAGTATGAGGGTGTGGAAATATTTGATAAGAGTTTCTCCTCCATATTTGAGACACTCTGCCGGTATAGTGTCCTTACCCGGCGCTTTGTTATTCTTTATTCTCATGATTGCCTTCGTTGCCTCTTCAAGGGTTGCTCCTCGACCAGTGGATATGCGGTGTAGTTTGTGACCGTACCACTTCCTTGGTCCTACTGGGCGTTCAGTAATTGGTCGAAGTAGCTTCTCCACGACTCCAACACCTCGTTTTGATCTGTCACTAGTCCTCCGTTATCTGTTTTAAGAGAGAGAGAGATGTCAGCCCTCGGTCTGAAGCCTACTTTAATGTTTCTCACTTCTTGAAATAATTTCCTAGTTTGGTTATTTGTTCGACTTTTTCCAGCTCTTATAGCATTTTCTCGTGAGCTCTTTTTTTGACTCTAAATGTTCTTCGTGCTGCTGTTCTTGTTTGTCTGTATTTATCCCTAATGTGTTCATTTGCGTCTTGCAGCGCGTATTCTGGCTATGTTTCTTGCGCTTATCTTCTTTTCACACTCCTTGTCGTACCACGAATTCCTTCCGTTAGCCTTTCTTTTCCCCACTATCGTTTGTGTACTTGCGATTATTGACCTCTCTATGTTCGTCCATATTTTGGCAACATCCTCTTGTCTGGATGTTGCCTCCAGTTGTTCGGTTAGACTCCTCTGGTATTGTTGTTTTTTGTTGTCGTCTTTAAATATTCTATAATTCTGGGGAAGCCATTAATATACTTTAGCTTTATGTTGTCTCTATTCACAATACGAGCTTTAAATTCTTAGCGTACCATGTGTGCCTTATTTTGCTGGAACTTGTTTATACCTCTGTTAACATATATACCACCTGCCGGTTTTTAGCTAATGATTACATTCCGGGTACGGAAGTAGAGTAACGAAGTAGAGTAAGTTACTCTAAGCGAGTGGATTTTTATATCAGATATAAGAGATCTTCAAGGATTCTTCCACTGATAATCCAAGTATATTTCAAAATCTAGAATAGGGTATATGCATATACGTGGTCTGTTAGAAAAGTATCCGACATTTAGCCCGTAAAAAAAAACTGGTATACCTAGAGCGTTGGAAACTTAATCGCCCTCAAACTAGTATCCTTGGGACTCCACACACTTCTCCCAGCGGTTCCGCCATTGTTGGAAGCATTCCAAAACGCCTCTTTCGGAATCGACTTTGGCTCGGCTGTCGTTGCAGCCATAATGTCCTCTCTTGTCTGAAATCGCGTTCATTTCAATGGCCTCTTGACTTTGGGGAATAGGCATATGTCGCAGGGTGCCATGTCAGGAGACTAAAGACCCTGTCGAACCAGAGGAGTCTGCTTTTTCGCCAAAAAATTGTAAACCAAGTGCGAAGAATGTGCTGGAGCATTGCCGTGATGCAGTCTCCAATTTCCTGATGACCACAACTCCAGTCGCTTGCGCCGCACAGCATCACGTAGGCGACGTAAGGCATCCCTTTAGTACTCTTTGGTGATTTTTACTTGCATTGAAAAACCGACGAGAGCACTACACACTACGTCACTCGAACTCTTCTCGACAGCAACTGGCGCTATCTACAGGCGGGAAAAAATTCACGCATGCTCACGAAGGTTCAAGGTCGGCTCAAAATCAAATCCATCAGGTTTTCAAAATAAAAAATAAGGTCGGATACTTTTCTAACAGACCACTAAATGCTGTAATTATGTTGCTCATTATTATTATGCTCTGTTGTTGACGTCAAATAAAATATATTAATGATTTTCTGCCAAAATATATATAAAGTATCATAATAAACTTGACAGATGGTGAATAACATTACGTGTGATTAGTTTTAACAATAAAATACAGTATTTGTATACAATTTCGTTTAACATTTGTTCGTTTTGCAATAATCAAAAATTATAGGTTATGTTTACATCTCATCATATTTAGGATTAAATACAATAAAAACGAACTTGTTTACATATTAAGTTATATTTCGCTTTAAGGCGTAGGCCGCACTACGGCTAAACGGCCGCGGTTTTTAATCGCGTGATTTTGTGACTCAAGTAAGCTAATTCTTGCGGTTTTTTCCCGAGGCTGATTTTTCCCATAGCGTACTTTGTGTTTCGTACTTTGAGCGGTTTCGCCTTTATAGCGGTTACCGCTCGCGGGAAAAAAAGGTGTTGCGTTTTACGAATTTGAATTTCCCTCGCTTATTTTGCAGTTTTATTTATTAATATTAATTAACCCTTTCACCACCATACCGGGAGATATGACCCAGGGCCCGGGGAATTTATATAGCGCCGTCTCGGGCGATGTAGCCCGGGGTTTTGTTTATTTACCAGCAGCATCGCCCTGTGCCGCAAGTCGGAATCAGGCGCGCTGTGAGGGTGGAAAATGTAAAAAAGCCGTGCATAAAAAGGGTGATGTTTTCCAACGTCGGCAGCTGGATAGGGACGGCCCGAATCGAGAACCCTTGAATGCGGGAATCCGTTCCGATTCGAACGTGCGCAGTTTTGAGTCGCTGCGCCACCAAACTGCGAAACTGCAGGCGACTCTGTGGTCGCAGCGGAGCCGGTACCATAATGCGCGTACCACTCAACTGGAATGTCAAAAACGCGACATCCTGGTGTCCCAAATCGACATTCAAGTTTTTCTCTGTGCAGATTAACAGTTATAAGTGGGCGTCGCGAAGCGATTCCGAAACGTCCAATTATCGGTGCGAAAAGCCAAAAGACCATCCTAAAATCCACTGAAAAATCCAGAAAATTCACTGAGGGGCTACAAAAATATGGATCTCAGTAAAAGTGGTAATTTTTTAAAGCAAACGCCAGGTCACTACGGAATCGCAAATCTCGATCAATTCTGAGACGACTGACGTGTTCGATTCCCGAATTTCACCTGGGAGACCGCACCACCGTGTGTTTTTAAAAAGATCAAATTCGGCTTTTTCATCGCGCCGGAGGCGACAGATCTTCGTTGTCTTAACTGCAACTGTTTAAACTGGTTTTTGCACTTTTTGCACATTTTTCTCTTTAAACTGCCGTTGATTCGCAAAAAGTAATTGCAGTTTAAAAATCCTGCCGGAAAAGTTGCGGGCAAGTGTTCTGAGGAGAAGGAACCCAATCGGCGACCTGGAGCCCAGGAGAGGACGAAAGCTGGGGATGCACAACGTGCGGACGGACATTCGCAGTTAGTGCATCGAAGACGCGGAGTTAAAAAAAAAATCTGCCGCCTCCGGCGGCATGAAAAAGCCGAATTTGATCTTTTCAAAAACACACGGTGGTGCGGTCCCCCAGATGAAATTGGGGAAACGCCACACGTCAGTCGTCTCAGAATTCATTGAGATTTGTGATTCCGTCGTGACCTTACAAAAATTATGAAAAATGAAATTCACCCAAGGATTGGTGTCGGAGGACGCGTCTCGTCCTGCGACACCAATCTCGTCGCTGTGCGACTTTTGTCGGCGACGTTATTCACATTTTTCTGCGAATCCAGGTCCTCCGACCAGCAAAAATATCGAAAAGTGAGGCAACGGTCGGACATATGACGACGTTCCGGACACACCGACACCGGAAACACGTACGTGCGACGAAAGGTTTTTTCGGTCCGAATTGTAGGTGAAAAAGCTTGAAAAATACGCCCAGCCGCCCCCGGAGACGGCAGCTGACTGAAATTATTTTTAGAAAATACTTGTATCGTTTGAAAATCAGTTGTGTTAGAACTCGAGTCGTTGAACAATTTATAAATATTAAAAAAAAAATGCAAAGAATCATGTGTTTTGCCACCTTATTTGTTCAGTGACTTTTGATCAATATGTGACTTATCTATGTGAAAGGGGTTGCATAAGTATTGGCATTTTTATAAATATTGGCGCTGTGTGTCATTCTTTAAAATTGACATGGCATTGAAAGGGTTAGTTAAAAAGATATTAATTAATAAAATAATGGTTTAGTTCAAATGCCCGGGCAACAAAGATTCCGAATAAATATATTAGAACCAAATTTAAATTTCATGCACACTCCCTATAATCAAAACCTGCTCAAGGTTTTTGTCAAAAGAAGTAGTTTATAAAGAAATCAGTCCTAAGAACCTAAGAACGATCATTTGCTTAATTTAATAGCATGGTTGCGACTTTGCTACGTGGTAATTCATACTTACATTGAATTGAAAATTCACTATGTTTTTAACACACATATATATTTATTTTCCATTGGAAATAATTTGGGAGGGTAAAGCTAAGTTATCTAGTCAAGTTAAAGTAGCACCCCTCTGAAATGATAGGGCCATTGTTAACTTCCAAATAAATTTGGAAGGAATAACTCCGGGAGTCGGCAGTTTACAACGAATAATGGAAGTGGTTCGAGAAGCCATGATGCAGGTCAAAATCAAATGTAGCGTGGCTAAAGAAATCGTCGATCAAGATCAAGAAGTCAAAGAACTTAAGAAGTCCATGAGGAAGAATTTCAAATGGTGGAAGGAGGGTCAGGACTCGATGGAGGAGTGTAACAAATGCCGTTCACAACTGAAAGAGATGGAACTCCAAGAGAAGAAGGAGTGGGAAGACCCGCAACTCGAGAAGTTGAAGGGCATCCACAATGAAGCGGATATTTGGAAAATGGTGTCAGCCTATAGACGGAAACAAGGGTGTTGTGAGAAACCGATTGGCCTATGCAGAAACTATTTCAAAGAGCTGCTAACCAGTGGCCTGCCCGAACCGCTTGACGATGCAGAGCTGCAGAGACGAATTTACGTGGGAAGTATTTTCAGGTGTTTTGGATAGGCTTCCGAGAAAAAAAGCAGTGGGTTCGGGTTGTATCCCGAATGAAACGTGGAAGTACGCCCCGATAGTCATCCAGCGAGAGCTGTTCGAAGAACTTAACGATATTTATAAAAGTTTATAAACGGATGCCGGTGAACTGGAAGGAAGGCTTAATTGTATCGATATATAAAGATGGAGATAGAGAAAACCTAGCTAACTACAAAGCAATAACAGTTATGGACGCGCCGTATAAAATCTATGCGAAACTGCCGGAGCAAAAGCTTTTGTGTGAAGAAGAAGATAAAGGTCTGATCCCGGATGTACAAGCCGGATTTAGAAAGCTTTACAGCACGGTGAAACACTTGGTTACGTTGAACTATATTGTGGAGCAGGAGCTGGCTAAAAGCTTTATGCTATATTTATAGATCAGTTTAGTATCCTGTACTACGGCGTCGAGACTTGGACACTTACGGAGGCTATGTGTAAGAAGGTGGAGGCTTTTGAGATGTGGACTTACCGTAGAGTGCTGAGAATTTCTTGGGTGGATCGAATTACTAACGTCGAGGTCTTGCAAAGAGTCAATAAGCAAACAGAAGTTCTCAACACAATAAAGAGAAGAAAACTGGAATACCTTGGTCATGTTATCCGAAATGATAAGTACAGGTTACAGCAGACAATAATACAAGGTAAAATACAAGGTACGCGCAGTCCAGGCCACCGCAGAACATCATGGCTCAAGAACCTTCGACAATGGTTTGGACAAAGTACAAGATCCCTATTTCGAAAAGCTGCAGATAACATTCAAATAATGAAATTGGTCGTCAACGCCCTTGGAGGGCATGACACATGAAGAAGAAGAAGAATAGATCAGAAAGCAGCCTACGATACTATGGTGAGGGAGAAAATGTGGGAATGTTTGAGACGAAAAGGTATAGCGCGGCAGTTAATCGAGAGAATCAGGAATATATATATATATATATATATATATATATATATATATATATATATATATATATATATATATATATATATATATATATATATATATATATAATAATAATACGCGGTGCAAAGTGAAAGTAGGAGAGGTAGTTTCAGAATGTTTTGATGTGATAATGGGGCTAAGGCAGGGTTGTCCGCTGAGTCCAATATTATTTAGCCTGTACACGGCAAATTTAGAGAGTGTGCTGAGTGAAGGTCAAGCGGGAGGGGTAATAGAAAAGTTTGGAGTTTGGCATATGCGGACGACGTTATGATTTTGGCTAGATCGAAAGGAGACATGTGAAAAAGACTAAATGGATGATGTTTCGTAAGAGAGCGAGTAGAAAGGGTGATTCATTTAAATGGGGAAGTAGTGTAATCGAGCAAGTTAGCAGCTTCAAATACCTTGGGCAGGATGGTTCCGCGAGAGAGCATGTGAAATATATTTTTAAAAAGGCTCGGGTGGCTGGTAACCGGCTAGGGAATGTATGGAAGGAGTGCTTGAGCAATACTCAATACAAAAAATACAAAACTTTGCAGCAAAAATGGTAGTGTGGAAGGCATGTGTGAGAAGTATCCTTCTGTATGGAGCGGAAGTGTGGGGTGTGAAAGAGGAAGAGAGAGTCCAGCTACAGTTTTTAAAAATGGCACTCAATTTAGATAGAACGCCAGGCATATATCGTGCTGCAAGAAACAAATATTCGGAAAGTGTTTTCGCAGGCAGCTAGGAGGGTCGTTAAGTTTGGAAGGAATGGGCAATGAAAGGGTTGTAAAAGAAGGGCTGAGAGTTGTAAGAATGGAAGGTTTGGGTATAAATAAGGGCACAAAATGGGGGAGCGAAAGAAAGAAGCTGTATGAAAGCTGTGGCTAGGCATATGAGGAAATCGAGACAATGTTTGGGAATGGAAGGAGGGTGGAAGAATTGAGCTGCAGTGTCGTCAGAGGAAGATCGAGCAGAGTAAGTTCCTCCCAGAATACAGGAGCGTACAAGTGTTCCGAAGGCTTACGTTGTACCCCAAAGGAGTTAGGCTGCCGCAGGCATTGATTGCACGACACAGGTGCGGATCAGTAGTTTCAGTAGTTTTCTGGACTTGTCTGTTCTGGTCTCATCTGGTCTACTCTGGTCTTGTTTGGTCTTGTCTGTTTTTGTCTGGTTTTGTCTGGTCTTGTCTAGACTGTTCTGGTCGTGTGTGGTCTTGTCTTGTCAACTTTGTTTTACATATTGGTTTTTCTTGTTAAAAAAAATCCGTTAATTAGCAAAAAAAGTTATCACCGCAGCGGGACTCAAGAAGTTGAGATATAGGACATATAGATTACGATGTTTTGTAATATAATCTTGAAGAAAATCTTGCCCATGTCTCCCTCTGTACATATGAGATTAGAAATACGATAAGCTTGACGCCGCGCCGAGCAAATTTGTTTGTTATTTTGTTAGAGGAAAAAAGCAGGAGGTACTGGATGGGCACTCGCTTTAAGCTGTGTGGCATATGTGGGGAAGCTAGTGACATGTGGGATGTCAGTGGAGTAGTGAGGAGAGACCGGTGTTATACGACTGGGTTTCGTGCATGAGGGAGGACGGAGCCGGGTGGTCCTTGATGAAAAGGGTGGTACACTTAAAAGAAAAGATAGTGAGGTGAATTTTTTTTTGTCATGGTGAATAGAGTGCGATGAATTGCTATTTTTTTTTTGTGGGTTTAGTTTGTTTGTTTTTGTTTTCTTTGGCCTTACCTCTTAATTTTTACCTCGGTATTAGAAAGAATTAATTGTTTGTTTAACTATGTAGTAGCACTTTTTTTTCCATGACTTTGAATTTTTCAATTCAATTTGCTTAATTTATTCTCACTAACAAGTGTTTTTCTTTTTATACTGCTTATCTTACACTATTTGCCCAAATTGCGATTGAACGACGGAAAGTTTCTATTTTATTAATTTTTTGTTTTGCAATGAACCAATAAAATTGGAACGGATCAAGTAATTAATTTAATTCTGGCCACTTTTATAATAATTGGCTATATTTATGAATTAATTCGTTCAAGGAAAACATCTCCATCAATCAGACATTTTTAAACAAGTTTCTTAAATTGCTAATAATCTGAAAAACATTGTGAGGCCAGTCAATCTTCGACAACTTCAAAGCACAGTAAGTACATTTTAGTCCATATAGTTCATCATTCTGAACGGTTCTATATTACACACACAAAATGCATTTAACGTCATACTAACTTAGACAATGCCGCTTTAATAGTTTAGTTTACGAGCCTCCGTTGCCACGAGACATTAGATTTTAGCTTGAAAAATTACACAGAGAAGATTAGACAAAGAAAAACACTAAATATTTCACCGACAGGACTGGACAAATAAGGCTATAGACAAGAATAAACAGACAAAAAGCATAGTCTAACATCTTGACTAAAATTGAGAAATCTTGACCAATTTTTAGTATAGTCCTGCCTAGTCTCGTCAGATCTTGTCTGGTCTTGTTCGGCATTGTCGGGTCTTATTTGGTCTTGTCCGATCTTATCCGGTCTTGTCCGATCTTGATCGATCTTGTCCGGTCTTGTCCGATCCTGTGCGATCTTATCCGATCTTGTCAGATGATGTCTGGTCTCGTCTAGTATTGTGTGGTCTGTCGGGTCTTGTTTGGTCTTGTGTGGTGTTGTCTTGTATTGTTGGGTTTTGTATGGTATTGTATGGTCTTGTTTGGTCTTGTCTGGCCTTGTCTGGTATTAGTAGAGAAAGATAGTTTCTTCTAGACCACTCCTCCCCGTAAGATTTACATGGGGCTGCTCCGTCCATAAGATTCCCATAGAGCCCGATGGACCAAAACTACCCCATCACCTAACCGTAGTTCTGAACGTGTCCGAGCGTGTATGTGTAGATGGCGCGTTAGCGAGCGCGGAGAAAATTCAAAATGAGGGTCGGACATATTTACAGATAGGGGTTGATTCAATTGAGATTATGGGGTTTAGATTGGCAAGACCAGATAGACAAGACAGGACTGGACAGATAAGACTAGACAGACGAGACTAGACAGACGAGACTAGACAGACAAGACTAGACAGACAAGACTAGACAGACGAGACTAGACAGACGAGACTAGACAGACAAGACTAGACAGACAAGACTAGACAGACAAGACTAGACAGACAAGACTAGACAGACAAGACTAGACAGACAAGACTAGACAGACAAGACTAGACAGACAAGACTAGACAGACCAGACTAGACAGACAAGATTAGACAGGCAAGACTAGACAGACAAGACTAGACAGACAAGACTAGACAGACAAGACTAGACAGACAAGACTAGACAGGCAAGACTAGACAGACAAGACTAGACAGACAAGACTAGACAGACAAGACTAGACAGACAAGACTAGACAGACAAGACTAGACAGACAAGACTAGACAGACAAGACTAGACAGACAAGACTAGACAGACAAGACTAGACAGACAAGACTAGACAGACAAGACTAGACAGACAAGACTAGACAGACAAGACTAGACAGACAAGACTAGACAGACAAGACTAGACAGACAAGACTAGACAGACAAGACTAGACAGACAAGACTAGACAGACAAGACTAGACAGACAAGACTAGACAGACAAGACTAGACAGACAAGACTAGACAGACAAGACTAGACAGACAAGACTAGACAGACAAGACTAGACAGACAAGACTAGACAGACAAGACTAGACAGACAAGACTAGACAGACAAGACCAGACAGACAAGACTAGACAGACAAGACTAGACAGACAAGACTAAACAGACAAGACTAGACAGACAAGACTAGATAGACAAGACTAGACAGACAAGGCTAGACAGACAAGACTAGACAGACAAGACTAGACAGACAAGACTAGACAGACAAGACTAGACAGACAAGACTAGACAGACAAGACTAGACAGACTAGACTAGAGAGACAAGACTAGACAGACAAGACTAGACAGACAAGACTAGACAGACAAGGCTAGACAGACAAGGCTAGACAGACAAGACTAGACAGACAAGACTAGACAGATAAGACTAGACAGACAAGACTAGACAGACAAGACTAGACAGACAAGACTAGACAGACAAGACTAGACAGACAAGGCTAGACAGACAAGACTAGACAGACAAGACTAGACAGACAAGACTAGACAGACAAGACTAGACAGACAAGACTAGACAGACAAGACTAGACAGACAAGACTAGACAGACAAGACTAGACAAGCAAGACTAGACAGACAAGACTAGACAGACAAGACTATACAGACAAGACTAGACAGACAAGACTAGACAGACAAGACTAGACAGACAAGACTAGACAGACAAGACTAGACAGACAAGACTAGACAGACAAGACTAGACAGACAAGACTAGACAGACAAGACTAGACAGACAAGACTAGACAGACAAGACTAGACAGACAAGACTAGACAGACAAGACTAGACAGACAAGACTAGACAGACAAGACTAGACAGACAAGACTAGACAGACAAGACCAGACAGACAAGACTAGACAGACTAGACTAGACAGACAAGACTAAACAGACAAGACTAGACAGACAAGACTAGACAGACAAGACTAGACAGACAAGGCTAGACAGACAAGACTAGACAGACAAGACTAGACAGACAAGACTAGACAGACAAGACTAGACAGACAAGACTAGACAGACAAGACTAGACAGACTAGACTAGAGAGACAAGACTAGACAGACAAGACTAGACAGACAAGACTAGACAGACAAGGCTAGACAGACAAGGCTAGACAGACAAGACTAGACAGACAAGACTAGACAGATAAGACTAGACAGACAAGACTAGAGAGACAAGACTAGACAGACAAGACTAGACAGACAAGACTAGACAGACAAGACTAGACAGACAAGACTAGACAGACAAGACTAGACAGACAAGACTAGAGAGACAAGACTAGACAGACAAGACTAGACAGAAAAGACTAGACAGACAAGGCTAGACAGACAAGACTGGACAGACAAGACTAGACAGACAAGACTAGACAGACAAGACTAGACAGACAAGACTAGACAGACAAGACTAGACAGACAAGACTAGACAGACAAGACTAGACAGACAAGACTAGACAGACAAGACTAGACAGACAAGACTAGACAGACAAGACTAGACAGACAAGACTAGACAGACAAGACTAGACAGACAAGACTAGACAGACAAGACTAGACAGACAAGACTAGACAGACAAGACTAGACAGACAAGACTAGACAGACAAGACTAGACAGACAAGACTAGACAGACAAGACTAGACAGACAAGACTAGACAGGCAAGACTAGACAGACAAGACTAGACAGACAAGACTAGACAGACAAGACTAGACAGACAAGACTAGACAGACAAGACTAGACAGACAAGACTAGACAGAGAAGACTAGACAGACAAGACTAGACAGACAAGACTAGACAGACAAGACTAGACAGACAAGACTAGACAGACAAGACTAGACAGACAAGACTAGACAGACAAGACTAGACAGACAAGACTAGACAGACAAGACTAGACAGACAAGACTAGACAGACAAGACTAGACAGACAAGACTAGACAGACAAGACTAGACAGACAAGACTAGACAGACAAGACTAGACAGACAAGACTAGACAGACAAGACTAGACAGACAAGACTAGACAGACAAGACTAGACAGACAAGACTAGACAGACAAGACTAGACAGACAAGACTAGACAGACAAGACTAGACAGACAAGACTAGACAGACAAGACTAGACAGACAAGACTAGACAGACAAGACTAGACAGACAAGACTAGACAGACAAGACTAGACAGACAAGACTAGACAGACAAGACTAGACAGACAAGACTAGACAGACAAGACTAGACAGACAAGACTAGACAGACAAGACTAGACAGACAAGACTAGACAGACAAGACTAGTCAGACAAGACTAGACGGATAAAATTATACGGACCAGACTAAACCATTTGATGTGAAAAATCAAATCTGGTGTCAGAACGGCTCTAACATGTGCCCTAAGAGAGATATCGCGCGACCGCCAGCAAACCCTGTTTGACGCACTCAACGCACCAATCGCGAAGAAGAGGCGGAGTCTGATAATGGCGCCAAATTCAAAAATATATTTGAAGTAATAAACCGCTTGGAACTTGCGCGCTATATATCAAGTCTGCCTTATATCAATTTGTTGATATTTAAGAAATATTTTTTTGTGTTGTAATTGTTGATTTGGGTCGAATAGTTGTTTTCAGAAGAATCAACTATTCTGAAAAGAAAAATAAATTTATATGATTTTTATTATAATTTTCCTTGAACTGATAAATATAAATATTTTTTCTTAAACAAAATTACACGAAATTATAATTCTACAAAATATAATATATTCAGAGTAGGGAAAGATGATGCGTTCTAGACCCACCTCCCCCTCTGACCTTGACCTTGAAACTTCCGGTTTCGACTTCCGGTTTCCGGTTTCGACTTCCGGTTTCCGGTTTCAACTTCCTGTTTCCGGTTTCGACTTCCGGTTTCCGGTTTCGACTTCCGGTTTTGACTTCCGGCCGTCATTTCCGGAACTTCCAGATGCGCGGGAAAATTCAAAAAATAGACGCCAGGCGGGAAAATTCAAGATTAGATGCTGGCGAGGGCAAATGAGATGTGTAGTTGGTTGCATATATCAACATGAGATGACATACATGAGACTAGATAGACGGGGTTAGATACATGAGGCTAGATACGTGGGGATAGATATACGGAGCTAGATACATGGGGCTAGATACATGGGGCTAGACAGATGGGCTAGATACATGAGGTTAGATACATGGGGCTAGATAGACGGGGTTAGATACATGGGGCTAGATAGACGGGGTTAGATAGACGGGGCTAGATACATGGGGCTAGACAGACGAAGCTAAATTCATGGGGCTAGATAGACGGAGCTAGATACATGAGACTAGACAGACGAAGCTAAATACATGAAACTAGATAAGACTGAACTAAAATATATAAGGGATTGTTTAATTTAACTAAAATATGTTTTCGATTGTTTTTTCGTTTAACTTAATAAACATAATAAGATTTGATTTTATCTGTAGTTGGTTAAGCATAGCCGGATGTTTGTGTATGTCAGTGTAATCAATTTCTAAGTTTTGTTTTTGTATTTGTTTTTATTTCGATCTACTGCCCTGGCTTGGCGATTATAGAGCTCCGGAAAGGCTGAATATATTTATATATTCAGGCTGTATTCCGTTTATTCTAAGTTTGTTTTTCAATGGATATGTCGTAGTCATATAGTAAAATTCGTCAGATAGTGTGAAACCGAGCCATTACATAATCTGCCGCCAGTTCGTGTATTCATTTGAAATTCTCGATATAACTAGCTAGTTCGTGAAACCATCTCAAATATGTTTCTTTATTTATCTCTTTATTAATAGGTCTGAAAATTAAGACACGTAGCCTTATACTATCAGATGACAGCACTTCTAGAAACGTGGAATCGGTAAGTAGGTAAGAAAGACAGTGTCTTCCCAGTTAAACAAATGCCTCATAAAATTGGCTATTTCATGAGCTACACAAACTGCCGACAGATCTTGCAATGGCCCAGTTTTACAAAATCTGACTGATTTCACTATAAGACTACGACAGATATATTTCTACTGGAAATATTACCAAAACTCGCAGATGGATACTGGATTCATTTCTATATAACCTAAATTCGATGGATGATAGCGATTTAAAAAAAGACGAAGTTATTGAAATGCGAGACAGTGGATATTCAAATGGAATTCGAACAGTTAGCGTTACAACAATTATGATAGACAGGTACACAGTTTGAACGTTATCCAGAGTTGGTGAAAGAAACATTGCAATTACTTTTACCACTTACCAACTATCTGTGTGAAATGGGATTTTCATCGCTTTTGCGCAAAAAAACTAAAGCGAGAAATCGCTTTAATGCAAGTGATGCACCCGTGAGTCATCAGTGAGTCTCTTTAAGAAATACCATCGACTCGGGAAGTCTAGACCGCGGAAACAACGAAATGCGATAAAATCGATTTTTCCAAAATCGTTATTTTTTGAGTCAAAGCAAAATTTAAAAACGTTTCTGAACGCATTTTTGCTGCTGATTACAGATATGCAAATTATATTTCGCTAGCTCTTTGGGTTCACTTTCGCCTGCAAAAATTGAAGAAATTTTTATGAAATTTCGGCGCTCTAGTGGAGATCTAGAAAAGTCGTGAATTTCCCGCGGACAATCTTAGAGTACCCATAGGAAAATGACCTTCTGGAAACGATGCCGCAATTCGTTTTAGATTATCTGCAACCGTTTCCGAGATATCTACTTATCAAATCGAGAATCGGGTAAATTTCAGTTTGAAATTTATTGACGAATTATTGAATATTTCCCAACAGTTTACACATAGTCTTGTTCGTCTTGTCGTGTAGTTTCTGTGTGCCCAAAATGATTTCGCCGCTCTTTACCGTTTTCGAAAAAATCGAAAAAAACGAAAAAGCATGTATTTTTCGAACGAAATGATGGAAAATTCTTGTCGAAAATTTTGTTGCAAATTTTTTTCGTGATTTTTTTTTTGTTACCCGAAGGAAATCGAAGTGCTGGAAACGGTTTTCCAGTTTATTTCGCTCTAAAGTTACAAATAAACAAATTTTATATTTTTTTCCGCTGTACACAATCACACATTTCCTACTGATTTGACGCTGTCATAACTTTTGAACCGCTCACCACAGAGACTTCTAGTCTTCACCAATCGATTCAGCGTCCCAAAGTTAGTCGGAGGGCGTATATAATATTCCCTGGGAAGTTTTCAATTAAGAAATAACATCGACTCGCGAAGTCTAGACCACGGATACGACGAAATACGAGAAATTCGAATTTTTCAAAATCTTTATTTTTTGAGTCACAGCAAAATTTAAAAACGTTTCTGAAAGCATTTTTGCTGTTGATTACAGATATGCAAATTATATTTCGCTAGCTCTTTCGGTTCACTTTCGCCTGCAAAAATTCAAGAAATTTTTATGAAATTTCAGCGCTCTAGTGGAGATCTCGGAATGTAGTGAATTTCTCGCGGACAATCTTAGTGTATACATAGGAAAATGACCTTCTGAAAACGACGCCGCAAACCGTTTTTAATTATCTGCAACCGTTTCCGAGATATCTACTTAGCAAATCGAGCATCGGGTAAATTTCAATTTAAAATTTATCGACGAATTATTCAATATTTCTGGACAGTTTATAC
Organism: Phosphuga atrata; assembly: GCA_944588485.1. Classification (NCBI taxonomy): domain Eukaryota; kingdom Metazoa; phylum Arthropoda; class Insecta; order Coleoptera; family Silphidae; genus Phosphuga; species Phosphuga atrata. Next base: position 50,280,275 of record OX155904.1, read on the forward strand.
ATCGACTTGTTCGTCTTGTCGTGTAGTTTCTGTGTGCCAAAAATGATTTCGCTGTTCTTTACCGTTTTCGAAAAAATCGAAAAAAAACGAAAAAGCATGTATTTTTCGAACGAAATGATAGAAAATTTTTGTCGAATTTTTTGCAATTTTTTTTTATGATTTTTTTTGGTTACCCGAAGGAAATCGAAGTGCTGAAAACGGTTTTCCAGTTTATTTCGCTCTAAAGTTACAAATAAACAAATTTTATATTTTTTTCCGCTGTACACAATCACACATTTCCTACTGATTTGACGCTGTCATAACTTTTGAACCGCTCACCACAGAGACTTCTAGTATTCACCAATCGATTCAGCCTCCCAAAGTTAGTCGGAGGACGTATATAATATTCCCTGGGAAGTTTTCAGTTAAGAAATACCATCGACTCGCGAAGTCTGGACCACGGATACGACAAAATACGAGAAAATCGATTTTTTCAAAATCGTTAATTTTTGAGCCACAGCAAAATTTAAAAACGTTTCTGAAAGCATTTTTGCTGTTGATTACAGATATGCAAATTATATTTCGCTACCTCTTTTGGTTCACTTTCGCCTGCAAAAATTGAAGAATTTTTTATGAAATTTCGGCGCTCTAGTGGAGATCTCGGAAAGTCGTGAATTTCCCGCGGACAATCTTAGTGTGTCCATAGGAAAATGACATTCTGAAAACGATGCCGCAATCCTTTTTTAATTATCTGCAACCGTTTCCGAGATATTTACTTAGCAATTCGAGAATCGGGTAAATTTCAATTTGAAATTTACCGACGAATTATTCAATATTTACGGACAGTTTACACATCGACTTGTTCGTCTTGTCGTGTAGTTTCTGTGCGCCAAAAATGATTTCGCCGTTCTTTACCGTTTTCGAAGAAATCGGAAAAAACCGAAAAAGCATGTATTTTTCGAACGAAATGATGGAATTTTTTTTGCGAAATTTTTTTTGCAAATTTTTTTCGTGATTTTCTTTTGGTTACCCGAAGGAAATCGAAGTGCTGAAAACGGGTTTCCTGTTTATTTCGCTCTAAAGTTACAAATTTTATATTTTTTTTCGCTGTACACAATCACACATTTCCTACTGATTTGACGCTGTCATAACTTTTGAACCGCTCACCAGAGAGACTTCTAGTCTTCACCAATCGATTCAACGTCCCAAAGTTAGTCGGAGAGCGTATATAATATTCCCTGGCAAGTTTTCAATTAAGAAATAACATCGACTCGCGAAGTCTAGACCACGGATACGACGAAATGCGAGAAAATCGATTTTTTCAAAATCGTTATTTTTTGAGTCACAGCAAAATTTAAAAACGTTTCTGAAAGCATTTTTGCTGATCTGATCTGATTACAGATATGCAAATTATATTTAGCTAGCTCTTTCGGTTCACTTTCGCCTGCAAACATTGAAGAAATTTTTATGAAATTTCGGCGCTCTAGTGGAGATCTCGGAATTTAGTGAATTTCTCGCGGACAATCTTAGTGTATACATAGGAAAATGACCTTCTGAAAACGACGCCGCAATCCGTTTTTAATTATCTGCAACGGTTTTCGAGATATATACTTAGCAAATCGAGCATCGGGTAAATTTCAATTTGAAATTTCTCGACGAATTATTCAATATTTCTGGACAGTTTATACATCGACTTGTTCGTCTTGTCGTGTAGTTTCTGTGTGCCAAAAATGATTTCGCTGTTCTTTACCGTTTTCGAAAAAATCGAAAAAAAACGAAAAAGCATGTATTTTTCGAACGAAATGAAGAAAATTTTTGTCGAAATTTTTTGCAAATTTTGTTGTGATTTTTTTTTGGTAACCCGATGGAAATCTAAGTGCTGAAAACGGGTTTCCAGTTTATTTCGCTCTAAAGTTACAAATAAACAAATTTTATATTTTTTTTCGCTGTCCACAATAACATTTCCTACTGATTTGACGCTATCATAACTTTTGAACCGCTCACCAGAGAGACTTCTAGTCTTCACCAATCGATTCAGCGTCCCAAATTTAGTCGGAGGGCGTATATAATATTCCCTGGGAAGTTTTCAATTAAGAAATAACATCGACTCGCGAAGTCTAGACCACGGATACGACGAAATGCGAGAAAATCGATTTTTTCAAAATCGTTATTTTTTTAGTCACAGCAAAATTTAAAAACGTTTCTGAAAGCATTTTTGCTGCTGATTACAGATATGCAAATTATATTTCGCTAGCTCTTTCGGTTCACTTTCGCCTGCAAAAATTGAAGAAATTTTTATGAAATTTCGGCGCTCTAGTGGAGATCTAGAAAAGTCGTGAATTTCCCGCGGACAATCTTAGTGTATCCATAGGAAAATGACCTTCTGAAAACGATGCCGAAATCCGTTTCTAATTATCTGCAACCGTTTCTGAGATATCTACTTAGCAATTCGAGAATCGGATAAATTTCAATTTGTAATTTATCGACGAATTATTTAATATTTCCGGACAGTTTATACATCGACTTGTTCGTCTTGTCGTGTAGTTTCTGTGGGCCCAAAATGATTTCGCTGCTTTTTACCGTTTTCGAAAAAATCGAAAAATACCGAAAAAGCATGTATTTTTCGAACGAAATGATGGAAAATTTTTGTCGAATTTTTTGCAAATTTTTTTATGATTTTTTTTTGGTTACCCGAAGGAAATCGAAGTGCTGAAAACGGTTTTCAAGTTTATTTCGCTCTAAAGTTACAAATAAACAAATTTTATATTTTTTTTCGCTGTCCACAATAACATTTCCTACTGATTTGACGCTATCATAACTTTTGAACCGCTCACCAGAGAGACTTCTAGTCTTCACCAATCGATTCAGCGTCCCAAATTTAGTCGGAGGGCGTATATAATATTCCCTGGGAAGTTTTCAATTAAGAAATAACATCGACTCGCGAAGTCTAGACCACGGATACGACAAAATACCTGAAAATCGATTTTTTCAAAATCGTTAATTTTTGAGCCACAGCAAAATTAAAAAACGTTTCTGAAAGCATTTTTGCTGATCTGATCTGATTACAGATATGCAAATTATATTTAGCTAGCTCTTTCGGTTCACTTTCGCCTGCAAACATTGAAGAAATTTTTATGAAATTTCGGCGCTCTAGTGGAGATCTCGGAATTTAGTGAATTTCTCGCGGACAATCTTAGTGTATACATAGGAAAATGACCTTCTGAAAACGACGCCGCAATCCGTTTTTAATTATCTGCAACGGTTTTCGAGATATATACTTAGCAAATCGAGCATCGGGTAAATTTCAATTTGAAATTTCTCGACGAATTATTCAATATTTCTGGACAGTTTATACATCGACTTGTTCGTCTTGTCGTGTAGTTTCTGTGTGCCAAAAATGATTTCGCTGTTCTTTACCGTTTTCGAAAAAATCGAAAAAAAACGAAAAAGCATGTATTTTTCGAACGAAATGAAGAAAATTTTTGTCGAAATTTTTTGCAAATTTTGTTGTGATTTTTTTTTGGTAACCCGATGGAAATCTAAGTGCTGAAAACGGGTTTCCAGTTTATTTCGCTCTAAAGTTACAAATAAACAAATTTTATATTTTTTTTCGCTGTCCACAATAACATTTCCTACTGATTTGACGCTATCATAACTTTTGAACCGCTCACCAGAGAGACTTCTAGTCTTCACCAATCGATTCAGCGTCCCAAATTTAGTCGGAGGGCGTATATAATATTCCCTGGGAAGTTTTCAATTAAGAAATAACATCGACTCGCGAAGTCTAGACCACGGATACGACGAAATGCGAGAAAATCGATTTTTTCAAAATCGTTATTTTTTTAGTCACAGCAAAATTTAAAAACGTTTCTGAAAGCATTTTTGCTGCTGATTACAGATATGCAAATTATATTTCGCTAGCTCTTTCGGTTCACTTTCGCCTGCAAAAATTGAAGAAATTTTTATGAAATTTCGGCGCTCTAGTGGAGATCTCGGAAAGTAGTGAATTTCCCGCGGACAATCTTAGTGTGTCCATAGGAAAATGACATTCTGAAAACGATGCCGCAATCCGTTTTTAATTATCTGCAACCGTTTCCGAGATATCTACTTAGCAAATCGAGCATCGGGTAAATTTCAATTTGAAATTTATCGACGAATTATTCAAATTTCCGGACAGTTTATACATCGACTTGTTCGTCTTGTCGTGTAGTTTATGTGTGCCCAAAATGATTTCGCCGCTCTTTACCGTTTTCGAAAAAATCGAAAAAACCGAAAAAGCATGTATTTTTCGAACGAAATGATGGAAAATTCTTGTCGAAAATTTTTTTGCAAATTTTTTTCGTGATTTTTTTTTTTGTTACCCGAAGGAAATCGAAGTGCTGGAAACGGTTTTCCAGTTTATTTCGCTCTAAAGTTACAAATAAACAAATTTTATATTTTTTTCGCTGTACACAATCACACATTTCCTACTGATTTGACGCTGTCATAACTTTTGAACCGCACACCACAGAGACTTCTAGTCTTCGCCAATCGATTCAGCGTCCCAAAGTTAGTCGGAGGGCGTATATAATATTCCCTGGGAAGTTTTCAATTAAGAAATAACATCGACTCGCGAAGTCTAGACCACGGATACGACGAAATGCGAGAAAATCGATTTTTTCAAAATCGTTATTTTTTGAGTCACAGCAAAATTTAAAAACGTTTCTGAAAGCATTTTTGCTGCTGATTACAGATATGCAAATTATATTTCGCTAGCTCTTTCGGTACACTTTCGCCTGCAAAAATTGAAGAAATTTTTATGAAATTTCCGCGCTCTAGTGGAGATCTCGGAAAGTCGTGAATTTCCCGCGGACAATCTTAGTGTGTCCATAGGAAAATGACATTCTGAAAACGATGCCGCAATCCGTTTTTAATTATCTGCAACCGTTTCCGAGATATCTACTTAGCAATTCGAGAATCGGGTAAATTTCAATTTGAAATTTATCGACGATTTATTCAATATTTCCGGACAGTTTATACATCGACTTGTTCGTCTTGTCGTGTAGTTTCTGTGTGCCCAAAATGATTTCGCTGTTCTTAACAGTTTTCGAAAAAATCGAAAAAACTGAAAAAGCATGTATTTTCGAACGATATGATAGAAATTTTTTGTCGAATTTTTTTTTGAAATTTTTTTTCGTGATTTTTTTTTTGGTTACCCGAAGGAAATCGAAGTGCTGAAAACGGGTTTCCAGTTTATTTCGCTCTAAAGTTACAAATTTTATATTTTTTTTCGCTGTACACAATCACACATTTCCTACTGATTTGACGCTGTCATAACTTTTGAACCGTTCACTACAGAGACTTTTAGTCTTCACCAATCGATTCAGCGTCCCAAAATTAGTCGGAGAACGTATATATTATTCCCTGGGAAGCTTTGAGTTAAAGAGAAAGAGCCTCGCTTCACAAGTATTATAATGAACATGCAACAACGGCCTAGCCATTAATAAAAATAATATTGTTTTGTATTAGATATATAAAATGTATTTTTTTAATGCATTTTTTTTAAATAAACAATAAATTTTGCAAAATATATTTATATTTAAAATATATTTCTAATCTAAAAAATTGAAACCGATTTTTCAATGGGGTGCGGAGACCTATTTTCAGATTCAAGGGGGTGCGGCTCACTTAAAAGGTTAAGAAGCACTGATCTAGATGGATCACTGTGTGGATGCGTCCATTCAGGCCATCATAATGGTGACCATCATGATGGCCCACAATGAGCCATAGTGTAGAGGAGCCATTAAAGTACCAAACAATTTGCTCGGCGCGGCGTCATGCGTATCGTATTTCCAATCTCATACGTGCAGAGGCAGACATGCGCAAGATTTTCTTCAAGATTCTATTACAAAACATTGTAATCTATATGTTCTATATCTCAACTTCTTGAGTCCCGCTGCGGTGATAACTTTTTTTGCTAATTAACGGATAAACAAGAAAAAACAATATGTAGACACATCTTTCACTTAATTTCTAACACACGCGAGTATAAATGAATGAAAACGTTAGAAATGTAAATATGCTACACACCTTCCTTAACGCCTTTCATCACACAGAAGCGTAAAAGGACACTCGTGTCAAAAGTTATACGTACGTGAATGAAAGTATGGCCCACTATGGCCTATTCATGTACATCTAGAATGGTCCATCTAGATAGACCACAGTGTGGATGCGTTCATTCAGGCCATCATAATGGTGACCATCATGATGGCCCACAATGAGCGATAGTGTAGATGAGCCATTAAAGTAACAAACAACTTGCTCGGGCGGCGTCATGCTTACCGTATTTCTAATCTCATATGTACAGAGGCAGACAAGGGCAAGATTTTCTTCAAGATTCTATTACAAAACATCGTAATCTATATGTTCTATATCTCAACTTCTTGAGCCCCGCTGCGGTGATAACTTTTTTTGCTAATTAACGGATAAACAAGAAAAAACAATATGTGGACACATCTTTCACTTAATTTCTAACACACGCGAGTATAAATGAATGAAAACGTTAGAAATGTAAATATGCTACACACCTTCCTTAACGCCTTTCATCACACAGAAGCGGAAAAGGACACTCGTGTCAAAAGTTATACGCACTTGAATGAATGTATGGCCCACTATGGCCCATTTATGCACATCTAGAATGGTCCATCTAGATAGACCACTGTGTGGATGCGTTCATTCAGGCCATCATAATGGTGACCATCATGATGGCCCACAATGAGCGATAGTGTAGATGAGTCATTAAAGTAACAAACAACTTGCTCGGGCGGCGTCATGCTTACCGTATTTCTAATCTCATATGTACAGAGGCAGACAATGGCAAGATTTTCTTCAAGATTCTGTTACAAAACATCGTAATCTATATGTTCTATATCTCAACTTCTTGAGTCCCGCTGCGATGATAACTTTTTTTGCTAATTAACGGATAAACAAGAAAAAACATATTTCACTTAATTTCTAACACACGCGAGTATAAATGAATGAAAACGTTAGAAATGTAAATATGCTACACACCTTCCTTAACGCCTTTCATCTCACAGAAGCGGAAAAGGACACTCGTGTCAAAAGTTATACCCACTTGAATAAATGTATGGCTCACTATGGCCCATTCATGCACATCTAGAATGGTCCACCTAGATAGACCACTGTGTGGATGCGTTCAATCAGGCCATCATAACGGTGACCATCACGATGGCCCACAATGAGCCATAGTGTAGAGGAGCCATTAAAGTAACAAACAATTTGCTCGGCGCGGCGTCATGCGTATCGTATTTCTAATCTCATATGTACAGAGGCAGACATGGGCAAGATTTTCTTCAAGATTCTATTACAAAACATCGTAATCTATATATTCTATATCTCAACTTCTTGAGTCCCGTTGCGGTGATAACTTCTTTTGCTAATTAACGGATAAACAAGAAAAAACAATATGTAGACACATCTTTCACTTAATTTCTAACACACGCGAGTATAAATGAATGAAAACGTTAGAAATGTAAATATGCTACACACCTTCCTTAACGCCTTTCATCACACAGAAGCGAAAAAGGACACTCGTGTCAAAAGTTATACGCACTTGAATGAATGTATTGCCCACTATGGCCCATTCATGCACATCTAGAATGGTCCATCTAGATAGACCACTGTGTGGATGCGTTCATTCAGGCCATCATAATGGTGACCATCATGATGGCTCACAATGAGCGATAGTGTAGATGAGCCATTAAAGTAACAAACAACTTGCTCGGGCGGCGTCATGCTTATCGTATTTCTAATCTCATATGTACAGAGGCAGACAAGGGCAAGATTTTCTTCAAGATTCTATTACAAAACATCGTAATCTATATGTTCTATATCTCAACTTCTTGAGCCCCGCTGCGGTGATAACTTTTTTTGCTAATTAACGGATTTTTTTTAACAAGAAAAACCAATATGTAGACACATCTTTCACTTGATTTCTAACACACGTTAATTACGTAAATATACAAACGTTAGATATGTAAATATTCTACACACCTTCCTTAACACCTAGATACACAGATATGAAAAAGGACACTCGAGTCAAAAGTTACATGCACTTGAATTAACGATATTTCGCGGCCGCAACACGACAAGGGTAACTTTAAACGAGCATAGCGTCTTAAGGAAAAAAGATATCCGACTTTTCTTTTAGAATAACACGCATCAAAGTATCCTTTACAAGATTCTTTAGAAATAAAGTCATTTAACGATTTATCATTTTTTCGATTTCTGGACTTTTTTCAGATTTAGACAACTGTGCGGCGGCCTAACGCATAATGTGACATAGCATAGTGATTTGTATGTAAATTGACGTTGCGGCACCGCTCCGGCATACGTAACGCTTTGTGTAGTCTCACCCTTATCTGGTCTTTTCTGGTCTTGCCTGGTCTTGTTCTGGTTTTGTCTGGTCTTGTCTGGTCTTGTATGGTTTTGTTTGCTCTTGTCTGTTTTTGTCTGGTCACGTCTTGTCTACTTTGGTCTTGTCTGGTGTTATCTAGTCTTGTCTTGACTACTCTGGTCTTGTCTGGTGTTATCTAGGGAGGTTAGGGAGGCTTTTCCTGTCTTGTCTGATCTTCTCTGGTCTTGTCTGGTATTGTCTAGTCTTGTTTTGTCTAGTCTTGTCTGGTCTTCTCTTGTTTTATCTACTCTTGTCTCTGCTATTGTTTGGTCTTGTCTGATATTGTCTGGTGTTATTTGGTCTTGTATGGTATTGTCTGGTCTTGTCTGGTATTGTCTCGTATTATCTGGTCTTGTGTGCTCTTGTATGGTCTTGTCTCGTTATATCTGGTTTTGTATGGTCTTATTTGGTCTTGTCTGGTATTGTCTGGTCTTGCCGGGTCTCGTCTCTTATCGTCTGGTTTCGTCTTGTCTGGTATTTCTCTGGTGTTATCTTATCTTGACTGGTCTTCTCTGGTCTTTTCTGGTCATGTCTGGCCTGGTCTTGCCAGGTCTTATCTGGTCTTGTCTGTTCTTGTTTGTTCTTGACTGGTCTTGTCTGGTTTCGTGTGGTATTGTCTGTTTTTTTCTGTTATCTGTTCTCGTCTGTTCTTGTCTTGTATTGGCAGCTCTTGTCTGATCTTGTCTGCTCTTGCCTGGTCTTGTTTGGTTTTATCTGGTCTTGTCTGGTCTTGTCTGTTTTTGTTTGGTTTCGTCCTGTCTACTACTCTGGTCTTGTTTGCCGTTTGTCTGTTGTTATCTGGTGTTATATGGTCTTGTTTGGTCTTGTCTGCTCTTGTTGGGTCATGTATGGTCTTGTCTAGTCTCATCTGGTCTTGTGTGGTTTTGTCTGGTCTTGGTCTACTTATCTAGTCCTGTAAGTTTATTCTGGTTTATTTTCAGATGTCTTGTCTAGATGTTCAGCAATGTCCATCAAATGGAACAATTGGCTCCTTGTTCGTCACCCTAGTTAAAACCCTAGCTGCGAGTCATTGCGCCCTTAAGGAGACCTACCCAATGCCCTACAAGCCCCAAGAAAACGAAAGCTTCGACTTTATAGTCGTCGGTGCGGGCTCGGGGGGTGCAACCGTCGCCTCCCGTCTGGCAGACAACCCCAACTGGAAGGTTTTACTACTGGAAGCAGGAGATTTGCCATCTGCCGATACCGAGGTTCCAGCCGCAATCTTTTCGCTGGTAGACACGCCCGAGGATTGGCAATACAAAACGAAGAACTCGCACGCTTGTTTTGGGTATAAAGAAGGCTGTAGGTGGCCCAGAGGGAAAGTTTTGGGCGGAACTAGTGCCATTAATGGAATGGTATACGTCAGAGGCAACAGGAGGGATTACGATGGTTGGGTGGAGATGGGATGCGAGGGTTGGAGTTGGGATGAAGTCCAGATATATTTTGAGAGAAGTTTAGATTATGGGCTTGAAGTTTCGAGAATTGTTTCAGAGCGGAAAGCGAGGAAAATTATTATAGAAGCTGCAGCAGAGCTCGGAATTGCTTTCAAAGAATACCAACCCTTGGAAGGATACTTTGATTCTCTTGTTACAATCAAGGGAGGAAAACGTTGGAGCACGGCTAAAGCTTTCCTGTCTGATAAGAGAAAGGATAATTTATTGATCGCTACGAATAGCGAAGTCGTAGAGGTTTTGTTTGAAGGTGTTAAAGCTGTGGGAGTTAAGTTACAAAATGGTATTAAACTAAAGGTCCAGAAAGAAGTTGTTCTATCAGCTGGAGCTGTCAATTCTCCAAAGATTTTAGCCGATTCTAAGATTGGTTTAGCTGAGGATTTAGGTGTTGATCCCTTAGTATCACTCCCTGTTGGTAAAAATCTGCAAGATCATCCGTTTATAGGGAATATTTTTATAAAGTTAGGAGAATCTGCAGATGATCTTGAACCAACTTTACCAGAAGTAGTTTTCGAATACTTGACCAAATCTTCCGGTCCTCTCTCCAGAGTCGACATGACCAACTTCATAGCCTATATCAACACCAGAAACGATTCGATTTACCCGAATTTACAAATGAGCCACACATTCTTCGCTAGAAACGACGTCTTCAACCTCCCAACAATCCTCACCAAACTAGGCTACAACGACATCACCGTCCAACAGCTTCTTGAAATCAACAAGAATCACAACCTGCTCTTTGTTACCCCTTTTATTCTCAAACCGAAATCCATTGGATATCTCAAATTCAAGCCTGACTTCACCATCTACCCACAATATTTAACCAACGATGAAGATGTTGAAGCATTTTTAGAAACCATCCAATATTTAGAGAATCTCGTTAAAACTCCTACAATGCAAAAACATAAAGCTGAGCTAATTAAACTGCATATTCCTGACGTAGATCCTGAAAATTACTGGGAATGTGCGATTAGAAGTTTCGCTCAAACTTATTTCCATCCTGTTGGGACTTGCAAAATGGGAGCTGTTGGAGATCCAACAGCCGTTGTTGATCCCAGGTTGAGGGTAAAAGGAGTCAAGAATTTAAGGGTTGCTGATGCTAGTATTATGCCTGAAATAGTTAGCGGTAATACTAATGCTCCAATTATTATGATTGGAGAAAAAGCCGCGGATCTAATTAAAGAAGACTGGCAATGAAACCATCAGGAAGAATTTCTATTGTCAATATTTATGTTTACTTAGGTGTTATTGTTAAATAAAGAGGTTTTAATCTAAAAGACTTTTCTGCAACAAATTCGCTCTTCATGCCAAGTTGATTAAAATCAAAATTTAATTTTGACATATTTTTAGTTTTAATATATTTTGACAAACTTTTTTGACGTTTTTTCTTCTAAACCCTTTTTCTTCCAAATTTTGATTAATTTTGCTTCAAGTTTGAAAATGCAAGCAGAAGAAGAATATTCCGGAATCCTCAACCACGCCCTCCTCCAACTAGTCAGCGTTTTGTCCTACCTGAGTTATGAAATTTCCTTTGGCACCACTTACCCTGCCGATTACAGTCCAACTCTAGCCCAGGTACCCAAATACACACCAACTCTCCCTCCCTCTTAAAACATTTTTTCACAGAGCCCAAACCTAGTTTTTGATTTTATTATCGTCGGTGGAGGAATTCCTGGTACAATTTTAGCCAACAGACTTAGCCAAAATCCCAAATGGAAAGTTTTGTTGCTCGAAGCAGGTGGAAATCCGTCACCTAACGCTGAGGTAGAATCCAAATACTTTAACAACTTTTCATATTCTTCTAGTTATGATTTCTGTTTAGGTTCCTATGTTTTATGATAGATTAAAGAACTCTGAAGTGGATTGGCAATTTGCTTCAGAAAAACAAAGGTATTTTTGCCAAGGTATGAAAGAAAACCGTTGCAGATTTCACTACGGAAAAATGTTAGGCGGAACCAGTTCCTTCAGCAACATGCACTACGATAGACTCCATAGCACAGATTTCGATTTGCTTAAACCGTTTGTAGACCACGATCGCGCGCAATGTTTCTATGACAAATTGGAAAGCTATTCTGGAACCTTTGCGCACTACTTGTCCAAGCTCGGAGACATTCCTATAACGGACATGTATTACGATCATCCTATAAAGGATATTATTCTTGAAGGTTTAAATCTTTTGGGTTTTGGGAGGATTAATAAGTGTGGGCAGAAGTATGGGTACTACGATGCCCAAGCCTACATTAAAAATGCTACAAGGTGGAATTTTGCCAAAGCTTTACTTGCACCTATTAAAGATAGAAAGAATTTGTTCGTTGCCAGAAATTCTCAAGTGAGTAATATTTTTCTCGAAGAACGTGATAATCGAGCTCGAGGAGTTGAAGTTTATGTGGGGAAGACCAGGTTGGCAGTCAAAGCTAAACTTGAAATTATAGTAGCTGCAGGAGCTATAAATTCAGCAAAACTTCTTCTGTTAAGTGGTTTTGGTAGAAGTGAGAGCTTGAAGAGATTCAAAATTCGTCAAATTTCTAATATTCCCGTGGGAAAGGAATTTGAAGATCAACTGGGTGTTCCAATCTTCATCAAAATCACCCCAAATTGTTCTACAGCCGAAGAAATGGACTACAACGATGCAACTTACCGGTTTTTAAAAAATCGCTCTGGACCGTTCTCTCACACGAATCTCAACGAATTCGTTGGTACCATCGACGCGGACACCAAAGTTTACCATCATTTCTTTAGCATAAACGATCCTCTGCTAAGGCCCTATTTGGAGGTACGAGGTTACGTCCCGAAAATCATCGATTCGATTTGTTCTCATAACTCGAAAGCCGAAATATTGGTAATGGTTCCAACTTTAATGAAACCTCAAGTTCACAATGGTGAGATAATGCTTCAAAGCGGTTGCGCCTTTGATCCACCGAAAATCAATCCAAATTTCCTTAATGATGATGAACATGCGGATTTAGGCGCGTTGATTGGGAATTATCGGTATGTGTGCGGTTTGACGAATACCAAACCGTTTTTGGAGATTGGGGCGAAGATTCTGAATTTTGATCTGCCCAATTGTAGGAATTATAAATTTGGAAGCGAGGCTTATTTGAAGTGTTACGTGCAGAGTATGGGAGTGCCGATGTCGCGGGTTGTTGGAACTGTGAGGGCGGGTTGTTGCGTTGATGAGAACTTCAAAGTTCTTGGGGTGAGGCATTTACGGGTTGTGGATGAAAGCGTTTTGCCGTTGAGTCTTCCGGGAAGTTTGGATAGCAGTGTAGCTCTGCTTGCCGAAGTGGCTGTGGCCGATATTTTCAAAACATGGGCTGAAACTATATAAAACTAATGTTATTGACTCATACAAATTTCATGGAAATCACTAATAAATCTTAATGTAACAAATTCTTTGTTTTTCACCAATAATCTACATTTCGCCATTTCTTAGGTGTCTTTTGCATTACTATTTTGTTTTTGTCCGAGTCTTTGTAGATTTGGTTTTGTGGACTCCTCCAACTAGTCAGCGTTTTGTCTTACCTGAGTTATGAAATTTCCTTTGGCACCACCTACCCTGCTGATTGCAGTCCGACTCTAGCCCAGGTACCCAAACACATACCAGCTCTCGCTCCCGCTTAAAACATTTTTTCACAGAGCCCAAACCTAGTTTTTGATTTTATTATCGTCGGTGGAGGAATTCCCGGCACAATTTTAGCCAACAGACTTAGCCAAAATCCCAAATGGAAAGTTTTGTTGCTCGAAGCAGGTGGAAATCCATCACCTAACGCTGAGGTAGAATCCAAATACTTTAACAACTTTTCATATTCTTCTAGTTATGATTTCTGTTTAGGTTCCTATGTTTTATGATAGATTAAAGAACTCTGAAGTGGATTGGCAATTTGCTTCAGAAAAACAAAGGTATTTTTGCCAAGGTATGAAAGAAAACCGTTGCAGATTTCACTACGGGAAAATGTTAGGTGGTACCAGTTCCTTCAGCAACATGCACTACGATAGACTCCATAGCACAGATTTCGATTTGCTTAAACCGTTTGTAGACCACGATCGCGCGCAATGTTTCTATGACAAATTGGAAAGCTATTCTGGAACCTTTGCGCACTACTTGTCCAAGCTCGGAGACATTCCTATAACGGACATGTATTACGATCATCCTATAAAGGATATTATTCTTGAAGGTTTAAATCTTTTGGGTTTTGGGAGGATTAATAAGTGTGGGCAGAAGTATGGGTACTACGATGCCCAAGCCTACATTAATAATGCTACAAGTTGGAATTTTGCCAAAGCTTTACTTGCACCTATCAAAGATAGAAAGAATTTGTTCGTTGCCAGAAATTCTCAAGTGAGTAATATTTTTCTCGAAGAACGTGATAATCGAGCTCGAGGAGTTGAAGTTTATGTGGGGAAGACGAGGTTGGCAGTAAAAGCTAAACTTGAAATTATAGTAGCTGCAGGAGCTATAAATTCAGCAAAACTTCTTCTGTTAAGTGGTTTTGGTAGAAGTGAGAGCTTGAAGAGATTCAAAATTCGTCAAATTTCTAATATTCCCGTTGGAAAAGAATTTGAAGATCAACTGGGTGTTCCAATCTTCATCAAAATCACCCCAAATTGTTCTACAGCCGAAGAAATGGACTACAACGATGCAACTTACCGGTTTTTAAAAAATCGCTCTGGACCGTTCTCTCACACGAATCTCAACGAATTAGTTGGTACTATCGACGCGGACACCAAAGTTTACCATCATTTCTTCAGCATAAACGATCCTCTGCTCAGGCCTTATTTGGAGGTACGAGGTTACGTCCCGAAAATCGTCGATTCGATTTGTACTCATAACTCGAAAGCCGAAATTTTGGTAATGGTTCCAACTTTAATGAAACCTCAAGTTCACAATGGTGAGATTATGCTTCAAAGCGGTTGCGCCTTTGATCCTCCGAAAATCAATCCAAATTTCCTTAATGATGATGAACATGCGGATTTAGGCGCGTTGATTGGGAATTATCGGTATGTGTGCGGTTTGACGAATACCAAACCGTTTTTGGAGATTGGGGCGAAGATTTTGAATTTCGATCTGCCCAATTGTAGGAATTATAAATTTGGAAGCGAAGCTTATCTGAAGTGTTACGTGCAGAGTATGGGAGTGCCGATGTCGCGGGTTGTTGGAACTGTGAGGGCGGGTTGTTGCGTTGATGAGAACTTCAAAGTTCTTGGGGTGAGGCATTTACGGGTTGTGGATGAAAGCGTTTTGCCGTTGAGTCTTCCGGGAAGTTTGGACAGCAGTGTGGCTCTGCTTGCCGAAGTGGCCGTGGCCGATATTTTCAAAACATGGGCTGAAACTATATAAAACTGATGTTATTGACTCATGGAAATCACTAATAAATCTTAATGTAACAAATTCTTTGTTTTTCACCAATAATCTATATTTCGCCGTTTCTCAGGTGTCTTTTGCATTACTATTTTGTTTTTGTCCGAGTCTTTGTAGATTTGGTTTTGTGGACTCCTCCAAGTAGTCAGCGTTTTGTCCTACCTGAGTTATGAAATTTCCTTTGGCACCACTTACCCTGCCGATTACAGTCCGACTCTAGCCCAGGTACCCAAGCACATACCAGCACTCGCTCCCGCTTAAAACATTTTTTCACAGAGCCGAAACCTAGTTTTTGATTTTATTATCGTCGGTGGAGGAATTCCCGGTACAATTTTAGCCAACAGACTTAGCCAAAATCCCAAATGGAAAGTTTTGTTGCTCGAAGCAGGTGGAAATCCGTCACCTAACGCTGAGGTAGAATCCAAATACTTTAACAACTTTTCATATTCTTCTAGTTATGATTTCTGTTTAGGTTCCTATGTTTTATGATAGATTAAAGAACTCTGAAATGGATTGGCAATTTGCTTCAGAAAAACGAAGGTATGTTTGCCAAGGTATGAAAGAAAACCGTTGCAGATTTCACTACGGAAAAATGTTAGGCGGAACCAGTTCCTTCAGCAACATGCACTACGATAGACTCCATAGCACAGATTTCGATTTGCTTAAACCGTTTGTAGACCACGATCGCGCGCAATGTTTCTATGACAAATTGGAAAGCTATTCTGGAAGCTTTGCCCACTACTTGTCCAAGCTCGGCGACATTCCTATAACGGACATGTATTACGATCACCCTATAAAGGATATTATTCTTGAGGGTTTAAATCTTTTGGGTTTAGGGAGGATTAACAAGTGCGGGCAGAAGTATGGGTACTACGATGCCCAAGCCTAGTTAAAAAATGCTACCAGGTGGAATTTTGCCAAAGCTTTACTTGCACCTATCATAGATAGAAAGAATTTGTTCGTTGCCAGAAATTCTCAAGTGAGTAATATTTTTCTCGAAGAACGTGATAATCGAGCTCGAGGAGTTGAAGTTTATGTGGGGAAGACGAGGTTGGCAGTAAAAGCTAAACTTGAAATTATAGTAGCTGCAGGAGCTATAAATTCAGCAAAACTTCTTCTGTTAAGTGATTTTGGTAGAAGTGAGAGCTTGAAGAGATTCAAAATTCGTCAAATTTCTAATATTCCCATTGGAAAAGAATTTGAAGATCAACTGGGTGTTCCAATCTTCATCAAAATCACCCCAAATTGTTCAACAGCCGAAGAAATGGACTACAACGATGCAACTTACCGGTTTTTAAAAAATCGCTCTGGACCGTTCTCTCACACGAATCTCAACGAATTCGTTGGTACCATCGACGCGGACACCAAAGTTTACCATCATTTCTTCAGCATAAACGATCCTCTGCTCAGGCCTTATTTGGAGGTACGAGGTTACGTCCCGAAAATCGTCGATTCGATTTGCTCATCTCGAAAGCTGAAATTTTGGTAATGGTTCCAACTTTAATGAAACCTCAAGTTCACAAGGGTGAGGTTATGCTTCAAAGCGGCTGCGCCTTTAATCCTCCGAAAATCAATCCAAATTTTCTTAATGATGATGAACATGCGGAGTTAGCCGCGTTGATTGGCAATTATCGGTATGTGTGCGGTTTGACGAATACCAAACCGTTTTTGGAGAATGGGACGAAGATTTTCAATTTCGATCTGCTCAATTGTAGGAAATATAAATTTGGAAGCGAGGCTTATCTGAAGTGTTACGAGTATGTGAGTGCTGATGTCGTGGGTTGGTGGAACTGTGAGGGTGGGTTGTTGCGTTGATGAGAACTTCAAAGCTCTTGGGGTGAGGCATTAACGGGTTGTGGATGAAAGCGTTTTGCCATTGAGTCTTCCGGGAAGTTCGGACAGCAGTGTGTCTCTGCTCGCCGAAGTGGCCGTGGCAGATATTTTCAAAACATGGGCTGAAACTAAATAAACTAATGTTATTCCTTCACGACTCATAAAAATTTCATGGAAATCACAAAAAAATCTTAATGTAACAATTTTTTTTGTTTTTCACCAATAATCTATATTTCGCCATTTCTCAGGTGTCTTTTGCATTACAATTTTGTTTTTGTCCGAGTCTTTGTAGATTTGGTTTTGTGGACTCGCCCAATCCTGTTTGATCATATCCGAAGCTTTTTCAGCGATCATGATAGTTGGGGCGTTCGTATTGCCGCTTGGAATCAACGGCATGATCGACGCGTCAATCACTCGAAGGTTCTTAATTCCACGCACTCGCAGCCTTGGATCAACTACAGCCATGTGGTCATTGTATGGACCCATCTTGCAAGTTCCTAAACAAGAATAAGATGCTAATCTAACACAGTTTTTGGGACGAAATTTTACCTGTTGGATGATATATGGTCATGGTGTAATGTCTAGCTTGGCATCCCCAATACTCGTCAGATAGAAACTTGTGTTGAGCACATCCAGGTATCCTCAAGTGATTCATTCTTGCATTATATTTCCTCATTATTGGTGTTCCGGCCAAGGCATGCCCAATTTTGGCACCCTCAACCTGCAACAAAGCAATTCTTATCTACAACATCTTCTATTAATTTTACTACTTTAATGGAAAAGATCTATTTTTGTCTTATTCCTAGGGGTTTAATATCGTTTTATTCAAACTTTGGAAAAATATCTGGTCTGCTCTTATCTAATCTTATCTGGTTTTATTTAGTCTTTTGAGCGTAATTTAAAAGTACAGAGTGAGCAAAACTCGATGTCTCCATTATAAGAAAAGTAGAAAACCAGTTGAAAAAAAAGAGTTTCTTAAGTGGGATTGATTAGGATCGATTTTAAGCCGAATTTGCATATTTGATATAAAATGAGAAATAGCTTATGTTATGACATGTGTGGAAAGGCCTGAACTTTCTGAAGTTCAATGTAAGTGTATTCCAATTTACAATTCAAAAGAGCAAAGCTGCACTGATGAGAGATAGATATCGAAACGCGTCTGCAGATGGCTATTCACTTTGGGTTAAATAGAAAGATCTAAACTTAAAAACAATGTTATTGAACGGAGTCCTAGTGAATAACTCAAATATCTGTTGTGTTTCAACACGAGATTTGTTAGTGTAGTCTTAGTGCGAGTGTTTGTTGTGTAGTCTTAAAAATACTTAATAATTGTTATAGAGCTTCGGAAAGGTTGAATATATTTATATATTCAAGTTGTTTTCCGCTTTAATAAGTTGGTATGATTATATCTATAAATAGTTTAGTTTCAACCTATGGAGCTCGTCTTAAGTCTCAGCTTGGGTCTTCTGCTTTTTCTTGGCCCAGTATGCCTTCATCTTCTGGCTGTGAGTTTGTTTACTCTCATCCGTATATTTAGGGCTGCTAGTGCCTGTACACTTCTTGCGCTTGTGAGAGACAGTGGGAAGACTCCATGCAGGATGGTCCGCCGGTATTGGTGCTGTTCTCGGTTGTCTGTAATGGAATCTGCAGTTCCTCTAAGTCTGATTTAACAGAGTCAACAAGTGAACCACTTGGCTTTGGACGACTTTCCGCTACTTGTTACTGTGAAGAGCCTCTTGGTGAGCCTGGAGTGATTCAGGTTGGTCATGTGCCCATAAAAGGCCCGTCGTCGTTTCCTTATACATGTCTTCCTGATGTTCGTAAAGCTCGTTATTGTGCCTGATTCTGTAGGTACCGTAGTCCTCTCTTTTGGGTCCTAGTATTCACTTCAGGATCTTCCTCTCTTTAAGTTCTAGTTTCCTGAGTGGGCGCTTTCGATTCATCAACAGGCACTCAGAGGCACAGAGTGCAGAGGGTTTTACTACCAAGTTGTAACAAATCAGTTTTATGTTCCTGGATAAGTACTTGGAATGATAGGCCCTCTCTAACTTGGTGCACCTGGCGTCTATGGCCAAGGTTTCGCTCTCGCTTGCTGAAATTCATCATCCCAAGTACTTGACTGCAAGAACTTTACAGATATTATTGTTTCCTGGTTGGATTATAGAAGAAGCCTTCTCGATATTGCTGATGAACTCAGTCTTCTTTATGTTGATGTTATGGTTTTTGCCGCAACATTGTACAGGCTCTGAAGTTAATAAATAGAGCCTCCTTCATGCTGTTGGCCAAAAGAGTGAGATCATCAGCAAAGGCTAGACAGGGTACATTGAGGTTGTCTTTCTTGCACCCAAACTTCCGTTCTGCTTCTGATGACAATGTGGAAGTTCATTCTCGGATGATTGTGTATGAGATTGTATATTACATACATACCTGATATATATATATATATATATATATATATATATATATATATATAAATATATATATATATATATATATATATATATATATATATATATATATATATATGATATCAGGTATATGTACCAGATGTTAATTATTAATTTGAAATTCATAAAAATGTAAGAAAGAAATATACAAATGGTTCGCTTTGTTACGTCAATTCCATTAAATATTTTGGCATCATCATCAAAATAAATGAGATCGGGTGACTGCGCCTTATTTCAGCCATGCCCAGTAGTCAGCCAGTCTATCAATAATCATATCAGAATAACTAAAGGGAAAATAATTTTGTCCAAACTTGAACGCCCCAGTAGTCAGCCGTATGTTTAGAACAAACACATGGTTAAAAATTAAAGAACATAACCTTAATATTGTGCTAACAGTTGAGAGGTACGTTACAGTCGACAAATTGCTTGAACACTGGTAAGTAAAATGTTAATTTTCAACTAGTTAGCATCGCTCACATTAATAGCATTTTTCTAATATTATTGTGGAACTTGAAGGGTAGTTTACTTTTATATAAATATCTATGATGAAATACGTTCAACGGTCATATCAATAAAATAATATTACAGAGGATAATTTTTTTGCTATGGCTGAGCTTTGGATACGAATATTTTATCAAAATCTAGTAATCATCCAGGTGGCTGACTACTGGAAATAAGTATCTTAACACGAATTTAGACCGTTTGTCTCTTATAAATAAGGTATAATATGGACTGTTACCTCCAGTTTCTCAAATACGTATATTATATATAAATTCCAGTAGTCAGCCATTAGGAACTTAAGAGGCTGAACACTGGTTACAAGAATTTCTCACTACCCCCATTAGTCAGCCACATAGAGCTATTATTATTATATTATATTTAATGTTTAACAACATTATTATTATCATGTTTCTTACTTAAACTTTAATATTCCTCATAGATTACAAACATGTTGAAAAAAGCCATTCATCAATACACCGAGGAGGCCCTGCAAAACGCTCTTCATGCAATTCGAAATGAAATTTTTCCAAGAAAAATTGAGGAATGTGTTCCAAGTAAATTTATAGAAAACAAATTGCATTCAGTAAAAAGACTCGATTGTTGTCTATAAGAAATTGCCTATAATAAAATAAATTGGCACGATTGTGGAGTAACAAAACGTGTTAATAAGTTAATCTCACAAGAATTATTTAAATACACGCTAAACCATATTAAATGATTAGTTATTGGAATTTGAGGAAAATTCCGAACAGTTTTAATATTCCCTTTAAAATCCCACGAGCGCGTGGTAAATTACATTATTATCTTAAAATATTTAATACTAAGTAAACTTAAAATCGGTTTAGTACCAAAATTAATATTTTAGAATAATTTCAAACCGTTCTTATTGTTATTGCATTAATTATTGTTAATTCATTCATGCATTAACAACATCAGATACATTGAAGGCCTCACACGCATGATGACCAACATATCAGCAAAAAAATAGAGATTACGGACTGGTACTGAACACGGCAAAGACATAGGCCATGCTGATTTCAAAAACCAACCGGCAAATCCAACTGCACGTCGACGGGGAACACATAGAACAGGTCTACAAATACAAATACCTTGGAACCTGGATAAATGACGAGTGGACAAACCACCAATAGGTCTTAGCACGCAACGAACGGACAAGAGCAGTGTTCATTAAAATGAAAAAGATGCTGACCTATCCGGGTCTGAGCATAGAACTGAGGCTAAGAACGACCCGCTGCTACGTCTTCCCGATTCTGCTGTACGGGATGGAAGGTCGAAGGGATAAAGGCCTTCGAAATGTAGGTCTACCATCGTATGCTGCGAATACCGTGGGTGGACAAAGTAACAAACATAAAGGTTGTTCGCGCCATTTTTTGTATTTTTAAATTTAACATTTGAATCGATTTCGGCACAGATCAACAGAAGGGGAAAAGTGTATCGACCTGGGCCGAAATCTCGCGGTTTTATTAATTTTTTTCGCCGCGAATTTATATTTTTGCGAGCAGGATGCTTCGAGTGCGTGAAGCGTAGATACAAGAATCGAAGCGCGAACGAACCTCGACCGACAAGTGCACGCATCTTTAAGTTTCTCGTTTTAAGTCAAATTAACCAGGGGTGTAACCACGAGCCCAAAGGGATGAGGCGGCATCCAACGTCTGGAAGACAACAAATTTAAGGGAATCCCTTCACTTACTATCCCCATTTCCTCCCTTAAAAAAGGCGCCGGAAGGACGATCACACGTGGCGGAGACGCGAGCAGCCCTAACAGTAAGTGATTAGACCAGCTCTGTTTTAAAACTGGAAAATTTTGATTTTCGTGAGACACGGTCCAAACAGAGGCATTTCGCAAAGTGAACAGACACTCAAGTTCTTGAACACTCAAGAAAGTGAGATACTCTTCACCATAAAGAGACGAAAGTTACAATACTTAGGCCACATCTCCAGAAACGAAAAATATGGATTGCAACAGCTGATAATCCCAGGAAAGATGTAAGGCAAGCGAAATGCTGGCGACGTCGCATATCTTGGCTGCGCAACTTGAAAGGATGGTTTGGAGTGTCATCGGCGGAACTGTTCCGTTCCACGATGTCAAAAATAAAAATTGCCATAATGATCTCCAACGGAGAAGCTGAACCAATAAGAAGAAGTGTAGTGACACGTTCTGGGTGTGTAACTGAACTGCTCTTCTAGGGTTCTTTTGATTTGATTTCCCATAAACTAATAACGTCGACTTTTTCGTTGTGCATGGACATTTTTCAAGGTCAAACGACGACAAAACAATTTAATAATAACCTATCGACTATAAATCTTATTAAGGGACTTCTTAACTATTAACTACTTAACCTATATAATAAAATCTAGCATGGGGCAGTCTTGTTCATATTTTAACACGACTTTGCTATTTGTTTCCAAAGGCTACTTGTTTAAATCGGGACGATTGCGAATTTTTTATAATCCATTTTTTACAAATTTGCTTTTAATTTTTTACACAAAAAGATTTTTTTCGATTTCTTTACAAAATTTGTGCAGAGAAATGCAGAGAAAACTAAATAGGATGACGTCATTAAATCATTTTCCAAATGGAAAAATATCCTAACCTAACCTAACCTTAACCAATCCCATTTAAGATACACTTTTCAGATTTTTTTTCTCGAGCTTCTGCTTTTCGTCTTGTCTTGTTCACCCTGTATCTTCGAGTATTGTTCACCCTGTATCTACAAAATTTGTCTAAATTCTAATTTTTATTAATTCAACTTACCATAACAGCAAGATCATACGGATCTGAGTAGTAATTGGGATAAATCAACGGCTTGCTCTTAACATCATCATCCTTCAACTTGATGTAGCCTCTGCTCCTGGGCCTCAGCAACAACGGAATTACATTATACGCGTCCTTGTACAAAATATCTTCATACACCGCTGTATAGAAGTCATCGGAGAGTCCGGCGACTCGTTTGCTGAAGATTCCCCCGTCGGTGTTTTCAGCGTAAGAGGCGAAGAATAGTTGGACGTCTGGCCAGTCTATCGACTTGTTGACGTAGTAGGTGCTGACGAAGGCCATGACCTCAACTTCGGGCAGCCAGTACACGGGACCTTTGTGGTTGTAGGCGAAGTCATCGATGTTCTCGGTGGTGAATATTTTCTCCAAGTTGAAAGCGATGCTGGTGTCGTCGTACGTTTGCGGGGCATCGAATAGGTATGTTCCGCCGCCCATGGCCACGTGGTCTTGCAAATTTTGACCGACACCTGGTGAATGGTAGATTACATCGATATCTAAAACAAATTTTAACAGATGAACATTTTTGGAAAAACCTAGGAATATATTGTAAAGGGTAACTGAAACTCAATGTCAAGGAGAAACAAAAAACTAAACATATGTTCTTAAATGGGATTGAGTAAGGTCTATTGAGTAAGGCAGGCAGAAAGAAAATAGATGCATTTGAAATGTGGGTTTACCGACGAATGTTCCGAATATCATGGCACCAATGTATCTATCCTAGAAGAACTAAAAATCGAGGACATCGTCCAAGGACTGGACACAAGGACACAATCGAGGACTGTCCAAGAGAATAAACCGGAACAAATTGCGGTATTTCGGGCACGACTCAAGAAGACCGGATGCATTAGAAAAGCTGGTGGTTCAAGGCAAAGTCGGCGGACGAAGGTCACGAGGAAGATCTCCAACCCGATGGGTGGACGGAATCATAAGTTTTGCACGAGGCCATAGAACTAGCTAAGAACAGAGAGGAGTGGAAAATTGCTTTAAAAATGATAGAAGCATAGTGCCACCAAAACCCTTGTGAGGGTAATAAGACCGAGGAGGAATTAAGGATCAAATATCTTCACGTACCTAATTCCTCAAGATGTTCCTTTGGTCCAACACCAGAAATCATCAACAACTGCGGCGATTGAATAGCCCCAGCGCTTAAAATAACCTCCCTACTAGCATACACAGTCTTTTTAATTCCATGTTTGTTTATCTCGACGCCATACGCTTGATAACTCTCCTTATCAATCAAAATCTTCTCGGCCAACGTTAACAAACTCACGTCCAAATTCTCTCGATCCCTCGCCGGTCTCAAGAAAGCTTTGGCTGTGCTACACCTTAATCCGTCCCGTAAAGTACCGTGAGATAAAGTAAAACCAGTCTGGTAGGCGCCATTAACATCCCTAGTGGGATACCCGAGCTGTTCTCCAGCTTGCAAGAACCATTGAGCAATTGGTGAGTGGTACCTGAAGTGTTCCACAGTTAGGTAACCTCCCTTGCCGTGGTAATAATCGTCTCTGTATTCTGGTATTCTCATGTCTTCGGATTTTTTGAAGTAGGGCAGTACGGAGTCGTAGCTCCAGCCGTAGTTGCCCAGCTTTTCCCACTCGTCGTAGTCTTTTTTGTTGCCTCGGATGTAGAGCATCGCGTTGAGGACGCTGCAGCCGCCAAGCACTTTGGCTCTGGGCCAGTTGCAACTGTAGTCCTTCATGGCTAGGCAGTAGTAGTCGCTGGGCTCCGTTTTGAATTTCCAGTCGATCGGGGAGAGTTGGAGGGACGGAAACATTATGGGCAGGTCGGAAAACTCGGAAAATTCGTCCGGTCCGGCTTCTAGGAGCAAAACTGTCCAATCGTAGTTTTCGCTCAAGCGGTTTGCCAATACTGATCCAGCACTGCCTCCACCTAAATCAAAATTAAAAATGAGTAAATGATAATAAAAGAATAAGTATGTAACCGTTATGCGCGGTTGAAGTGAAACTACGTGGTTTGTTAGAAAAGTATCCGACCTTATTTTTTATTTTGAAAATCTGATGGATTTGAATCAAGCGCGCTTACATGAGCCGACCTTGAACCTTCGTGCGCATGCGTGAATTTTTTCCCGCCTGTAGATAGCGTCAGTTGCTGTCGAGCAGTGTTCGAGTGACGTAGTGTGTAGTGCTCTCGTCGGTTTTTCAATGCAAGTAAAAATCACCAAAGAGTACTAGGATGCCCTACGTGATGCTGTGCGGCGCAAGCGACTGGAGTTGTGGTCATCAGGATATTGGCGACTCCATCACGACAATGCTCAGCACATTCTTCGCACTTGGTTTTCAATTTTTGTCTGCTTTTTTAAAAACCAAACTCCTCTGCCCCCCTGCGACTTCTGGCTATTCCCCAAAGTCAAGAGGCTATTGAAAGGAACGCGATTTCAGACAAGAGAGGACATTATGGCTGCAACGACTGCCGAGCCAAAGTCGATTCCGAAAGAGGCTTTTTCGGAGTGCTTCCAACAATGGCGGCACTGCTAGGTGAAGTGTGTGGAGTCCTAAGGAGACTACTTTGAGGGTGATTAGGTTTCCAACGCTCCAGGTATGCCAGTTTTTTTTTACCGGCTGAAGGTCGGATACTTTTCTAACAGAGCACGTACTTTGACGGTTGAGTTCAAAAAGTCTTACCTATGTTTTTAAATTAAATAATTCTTGTTTTAGATAAGCACGACTTATCTTACCTATTATTATGAAGTCGTAGTATTCTTTGATTTCGTAGACGGGTGTGTCTATGACTCTGTAGTCGGCGTCGAGGATGTCTGGGCGGTGTTGGATAGTCTGTGAATGTAGGTAGAGTAGAAATCCTAGACTAGGTCCCAGAGTTAGAGTCATCCTAGTCACTGAATACAAGTTCATTAGGCTGTCGTGAGCCATTTTATATCAGAAATCTTTTTCCCGTAATTGTTCTATAACAAAAGTTAATTTAAAGTCTTTATAATTGATTATTGAGGATTATCAAATGCCCTGAATTCTATTAGATATTGAATTGGTCATTATTCAAATCGATAATATTTATACATTCCAAGTTTTTGAGTTTTTGTATGTGTTCGCGCAATAAGAGAGAATTAGCTGCAATCAATATCAATTTTCAAGGATTATTGAAAAATAGCGTGTAATTTTTCATATATAGCCATGAAAATAATTAACAAAATAAAATCGAGAAAGATTCAATACACCTTTTTACGGTTAGTTAAGCGCATGCGCATCTGTCAAGTTTGAGAGGCGGGAATATGAAAGTTTCGGGCAAATATTAAGGTTATACGTCTAAAAGTTCGGGCAATTTTGACGTAAAACATGGCGGAAATTGACGCATGCGTACAAAAACATTTCAACTATGAAAAGGTCTATTATTTTTAAGTATGTAGATTAATGAATATTTTAGGAAAGCACTTCTACAAATTTTCGGCCATTCTACTAAGTTTTCAACTGTTTATTTTCTTCTTTATTCTTCTGTTCTGTTCATGATGTAAGCACAACTGCTGTGTCAGCGGATGCTAACCACAGCTTATTCCAGGATTGAATATTTTGTATACGATTTTTTTTTTGTATTTACGATGTGAGGGCAACTGTTGCGTCAAGGAATGTTAACCACATGACTGCTCCAGGACTAAACAATTTTTAATTTGTATACGATAATTTTCGTATTTTCTGTTTATGATGCTATAGTTAGGCTCTAATTATGGGGTCATCGGATGTTAACCACTTTAAATTAAAAAAAAATAAGCGCCACTTTCCTACATTTTTATACTAAATTCATTTCTATTACCAATCTAGAATAAATAGAATACACCTGGAACTTACCTCTTTTATCGCCTTTTCTCTCCAATTTCGATTTATAGTAAACCCATCTAGTCACACAACATTGAAATGAATGTAAATGTATTTGCAAAACTATTTGCAAATCTTGCAAAAATGCATTGTGTAACGCAGATATGTCGTAACAATTCATAGAAAACTTCATGTTATTTCTGATTACTAGAAAATAAAATTGAAATTTTTAAATTGTATTTTTTAATTTATTTTTTTTTTAATTTATATTCAGATATTTTTAAACATCTCAAATTTAATTTGGATTTTTAAACGTTGTTGGAAATGTTCAAAAAATCTTAGACAATTATGGAAAAAAGTGATATCTAAAATTATTCTAATATTTTGTCTACAACTACTAGTGGGTAGCCCCTGGAGAGTTCTGAACAAGTGCATCATCGGCATTAATCAATACAAATTCTCCTACCAGTGCATCATCGGAGGATGAAAGCGATCAGTACTATGAAGACCTAACAACAGCTAAAGTCGCAGAAAAATTCAAATACACCATCATAACTGGAGACTTTAACGCAAAGATCGGACCCAGAGAGGCTACCGACCCGCCAAATATAGGCCACTTTGGGAAGACGAAACATCAGAGGTCAAAACATGGTTGATTTTTTATGCAAAGAAAATATCTACTGCTTGAATACGTTCTACAAAAAACCACTTACAAGAAAATGGACGTGGAAGAGTCCAGATGGTATTACGTGTAACGAAATAGACTATATAGTGGCTTCGGACAAGAAAATATGCTCAAAATGACAAAGACCTGGCAAAATTAGACAAGACCAGACAAGCCCAGACAAGACCAAAAATGACCAGATCTTGTCTGGTCTTGTTTGGTCTAGTCAGGCATTTTCTGGTCTTCTCTGTTCTTGCATGGTCTTGTATAATCTTATCTGGTCTTATCATGTCTTGTCTGGTTTCGTCCGGTCTTGTCAAGACCTGACAAGAACAGACTAAACCTGACAAGACCAGACTATACAAGACCAGGCAATATCGGACAAGTCCATTCAAAACCACTGAAGACCAAACAAGACCATATAAGTTCAGACAAAACCATACAAGACCAGACAAAACCATACAAGACCATACAGGATCAGACAAGACCAGATAAGGCCAGACAAGACCTGGCAAAATCAAAGAAGACTAGACATGCCCAGATAAGACCAGAGATGACCTTGTTTGCTCTTGTCTGATCTTTTCTGGTCTTGTCTGTTCTTGCATGGTCTTGTCTGCTCTTGCCATGTCCTGTCTCGTTTTGTCTGGTCTTCTATGGTCTGCCTGGCCTTGTCAGGTTTTTCCTGGTCACGTCTGATCGTGTCTGGTCTTGCCTGGCCTTTTTTGGTTTGGTCTGGTATTGTATGATCTTGTTAGGTATTATCTGGTCTTGTTTGGCCTTGCTTATTTTTGCCTGTACTTGTCTAATCTCGTCTGGACTTGTTTGAGCACGTCTGGCTTTGTCTGTTCTTATCTAGTCTTATCCTTTCCTGTCTGCTCTTGTCCGGTATTGTCTGGTCTTGTCTCGTCTTGTTTGGCCTTGTCTGGTATTATCTGTTCTTCTTTGTTCATGTCCGGTCTTGTCTAGTCTTGTCTGCTATTGTCTGATCTTATTTGGTCCTGTCTGATCTTGTCTGGTGTGCTCTTGTCCGGTCCTGTCTGGTCTTGCTTGGTCTTACATGGTCTTGTCTGATGACGTCTGGCTTTTTCTGGTCAAATCAACTCAAATCAAATTTATTACACTAAGGGCCGATTTTTCAATCCTCAGTTAAATCGTCGCATAAACTATCTGGAGTGTAATATTATCTGTCTGTTTATCCGACGAATCAATATTTTCAATTTTTCAATCGTATAATATCTAGCTAATAGCTATCAGTGGTGTATAACTAGCGAACTTCACACTTATCATGTGCAAGCGAGATGCACAGATACATTATTCAAGGTGTTAGACAAGAATAGCAACAAAACGTTTATTTAACATATTTACGGCGAAGGCCGGCGTGGTCTATAGGAAACGCTCTAGACTACAAATCCGACAATCGTGGGTTCGATCCCCACACCAAGCCAAATTTATCGGCAATTTTTCGGTCAAGATTCACTCATTATCAGCCTTTGAAAATCAGGAGCTGGTGTTAAACCTGGCGTAATAATAGGCGGCGTAGGAGCGTAAGGCTAGCCACCCTATCTCCAGGGGTCCCCTACTCCCACCCCCACGTCCGGTTCCCATCCCATTTCCGGTTCCCACCTCCCACATTCTGTTCCCAAACCACTTCCGGTACCTACCCCCACTTCCGGTTCCCACCCCACTTCCTGTTCCCATCCCACTTCCGGTTCCCACCCCAATTCCGGTTCCTACCACACTTCCGGTTTCAAAAAAAAATTCCATTCCGGTTCCGGAAGCGTAACGGATTTTTTTTCCCACCCCAATTTCCAACCCCACGGAAATGGCAAAGGGGGTGGGAACCGGAAGTGCGGGAAGGAACCGGGCGTGGAGTGGGAACCGGAAGTGGGAGCGTGATGGGGACCGGAAGTGGAGGGTTCAGAACGAACCATCTTTCCAAAATATTTAGATTATTTACAATATTGGAAATTATTTTATTTGGCACAATGCGGGAAAGTACAGCTACAATGCGGGAATAGTTATTTACATTAGAGTGCGGAAACATTGATTTTACAATGCAACAGCTCGTTTGTTGTGAAATGATTTCCGCACGAAATTTGTATAAATTTTTTTGGCGGACAATTATTTTTTAAGAAACAAATAGACCCTCCGCCTCCACTTCCGGTGCCCCACTCCCGCCCCCACGTCCGGTTCCCATCCCATTTCCGGTTCCCACCAATACTGTCTGAGGTGGTATCTGAACCTCAGGGTCTATCGATGGCTCACCTTCATTTCTGCTATGTGCTATATTGTGTAATACAGCAGTGGCCACAATAATATCTTGGGCAAGGGGCAACTTACACCTCAATCCAACACTAAGCACTGGGAATCTTCTTTTCCAGACACCGAAGCATCTTTCAATGACTTTTCTGGTCCTATGATGATCTTATGAGATTCATTGTACAATTGTTCGGCTTCTGTTTAGGGATTGCTGAGTGGCGTCAACAATTATTCAAAAAATATCCGCTATCACCAAGTACGATTCCATTGCCAAAAGCACCCGGTCCTCGTGTAACAATGTCTACAAATTGTAAATCTGCATTGCACATAGCTTGAACATTTAAAGAGAAGTATCCTTTGCGGTTCCTGAAATTTTCTGCAGTACCCCACCTGAAATAATAGTTAAATATTTACTATAAATTGATAAAGTAAATAGTTAATAGGCGAGAGAAATGAAAGAATATAAACTAGAATTACTGGCCATGCAGGAACTAAGATGGAAGGGTTTAGGCAGAATCGATAAAGATGAGTACACACTACTATATGGAGGCGAGGACAAGCAAAGTTATAAGGGAACGGGCTTTATGACAAGCAAAAAACTAAGAGAAAACATTTTGGAATTTAAGAGTTTAAATGGAAAGATATCACATATTAGATTAAAAAATGAAATAGCCAACATAACGGTCATAAATGCATACGCGCCCACAGAGGTAACTGACGATTAGGATAAGGAAGAGTTCTATGACCAACTAGAAAAGATATGCGAGGCGACCCCAAAACACGACATGCTCATTCTTCTGGACGATTTCAATGCAAAAGTGTGGAAAGAAGGTGATTGGAAGGGAATCGCTGGAAAAGAAACAATTCATGACGAAACAAATAATACTGGAACAAGGCTGGGAAATTTAGCAACTGAAATGGATATGTACATAGTCAGCACAAAATACAAACATAAAAACAACAGAAAGTAACATGGCTACTCCCAGGCAGAAATACAGGAAATCAGATAGACCATATTCTAATTGCCAAGAGAAGGCAAAAAATGGTACAAGACCTGCGATCGTTCAGCGGCGCAGACTGGGGTCAGACCATCTACTAGTAATAGCTAAGCTAAACCTTAGAATATTGGAGGAAAGAAAAAGCATATAGTCAGGAAGAGATGGAATACCGAAAGGATAATAGGAAAGAAGCAGCAGTATGAAGAGGAGGTAACAAATCATATCAAAAAAGACGGAAAAGGAAAATATTGAGGAAGAATGGCGTAACATAAATATAGTCATGGAAGAAGCCGCTAGCAAAG
Organism: Phosphuga atrata; assembly: GCA_944588485.1. Taxonomy (NCBI): domain Eukaryota; kingdom Metazoa; phylum Arthropoda; class Insecta; order Coleoptera; family Silphidae; genus Phosphuga; species Phosphuga atrata. The sequence continues at coordinate 50,311,102 of OX155904.1, forward strand.
TCCTGGGAATAAAAACTATAGAAAAAGAGAAGGTATGGCTCGATGAGGACTGTAAGGGATTGCTACAGAAGAAGAAACCCGCGAGAATAACATGGTTAAGAACAGGAAATGGGAAAGACTACAAGAAATACCAGACAATCAGGAAAGAATGCACGAAATTAATAAAAACAAAGAAGACAAGATGGCTGGAGGAAGTAATGAGCATAATCGAGAAGGATAATAAAAATAACACAAAACTTTACAAATACATAAAGAAACAAAATATGAAAAGAACGACAACAAACATAAGTAGCACAGAATGGAGAAATCATTTTAAGAAGCTCTTAACTGACGAAAATGCAGGAAGTGACAGTGTAAGAGAAAAAAACCCAGGTAAAAACGCAACAGAGATGGATACGGCCACTCTCATGGAAGAAGAATTTATGGAAGTAATAGCACAGCTCAAAAGGAACAAAGCAGGGGGAAGCGATGGTATTGTCAACGAGCTGGTAAAACACAGAGGGGACCAACTAAAGCAAAGAATATTCAAACTACTATCACAAGTCTGGGAAAAAAAAAAGGATGCCTTCGGACTGGGAAAAAGGGACAATAGTACCAATACACAAGAACGGCAACCCGAACGTATGCTCAAATTATAGGGGAATCACCCTGCTCAACGCAGTATACAAGATCCTAACCACTTTAATAAACAAAAAACTTATAAAATATACAGAGACACAAATTGGAGACTACCAACACGGCTTCAGAAGGGGAAGATCGACCATCGACGCGGTACACATAGTGAACCAGTTAACTGAAAAGTGCTGCGAACATGGCATAGGACTACAAATAACGTTCATTGACTTTAAACAAGCATTTGACAGCCTAAAGCGTGATCAAGTAATAAAAGCCATGAAAGATACAAATATTCCATAGAAACTTGGGAGGCTAACAGAAATGACAATGAGGAACACAAAAGCAGAGATAATGACACAGTGTACGACAGGGTGACGGGTTATCTACGTCATTATTCATTCTAGTATTGGTTGCTGCAATTGAGTGTTTTTTCAAAGGAACTTTGATTAATAAAATGATACAGGTTGTTGCCTACGCAGATGATATCACAATGCTGGCCAGAGACAGGAGAAGCATGGAGGAAGCAATCCGAAAACTCGAAAATGAAACAAGGAAAAGAGGCCTAAAAATAAACCAGGAAAAAAGCAAGTTCATGGAGGTAAACAGAGAAAACAAGACCACAACTAACAAACAAGTGCACATAGGAAATTTCGAGTTCGAAATAGTAGACCACTTCCAATACCTAGGAATAATAATAAACAACAAAAGTGACCGAAGGATAGAGATAAACCATAGAGTGCAGGCGGGATATAGAGCATACTACAAATACAAGCTCATCATGAAAAGCAAGAGTATAAGCACAAATACAAAAATGAAGCTATACAAAGCAGCAATTAGACCGGTAGTGACCTATGGGGCAGAGACGATGAACCTAACAAACGTAGAACAGGGAAAGCTAAGAATCTTCGAAAGAAATATTATTAGAAGAATATATGGACTAAAGAGAATCACTGATGGGGAACACAGAAGACTAATGAACACCGAAATACAAACTATCCTAAAAGGAGAAGATATCGTTAAGGTGATAAAAGTGCAAAGACTCCGCTGGTATGGCCACATATATCGAATGGAAAACAACAGAGTGGTAAAGATGATTAAAATGTGGAGGCCAGTGATTAGCAGAGGTAGAGGAAGACTGAAAAGCAGATGGGAGGATCAGGTACTAGAAGACATGAAGAACCTAAAGATAGAGGCATGGAGGAGCAAGATTTTAGACCGAGCCACGTGCAGGAAATTAACAGAGGAGGCAAAGACAACTGTTGGTTGCAACCCCGAGAGGGGTGTATAACCCTGTATATAAATAGTTAATAAAATAACCTTGGGAAATTATTTTGATGTGAGTACAATCCAAAGCCGTAATGACTCTTCGTGATCATCAATTGTGACTATAAAAATCGTGCTATACTATAGAAACATTCTTGTGTGGACAAGATATCAACACGACTTTTAGGCAAAGAAACAAAATTTTGTCGCATTGAAGAAATAGCTTCGGTCACTCTTTTTACCATTTCACATAATGTGGAATTATGCAGTCCTCCAATCGTGAAATCCTACGATCTTCCTCGATTGCTAAGTCGTCAATTGTTTCAAACATATCCATCATAACAAATCGACGTAGGCACACAACTATTTCGTTTTACCAAAATGCACAACACGAAACGAAACTGTCAAACATAACCTACAACATGACACTTATCGGACAGATAAAACCCTAACTGGCCTTTGAAGCAGCAGAAAACTTTATTCGTCGGATAGAGGGTTTATTCGACAGTTAACGACTATCTGACTATTGAAGAAACCAAGAATATTGATATTCATCGAATAAAGCTTATCTGGTTGTTTATCTGACGATTGAAAAATCGGCCCATTTAATAAATCGTATATTTAGCGAATAGCTATCTCTCGAATATCTAGCGAATAGCTAACTCGAGGTTAGTAAAGGAGAACAGGTTACCTGAAATATTTAAAACAACAAATTCTTGTTTAAGGCTTCTCATTGGTTGTAACGTCATTTTGACAGTTATGCGCAAGCGTATTATGCCGCTTCTAGTTTTGTTTACATCTCGATGCTCGATCTCATTTGTTGTCAGTTTGTTGTCAGTTGTTGTTTAGTTCTTGTGTCCGGATCCAGTAGATACTTGTGTCCGGTTCAGTTTCAGGCTTTCAATTGACATTTGTGCATACTCGTTTCTATTCTATTGCGTTTTATTTTAAATACTTGCATTTTAATTCTGAAATGGTAGGGCATCATAGTGCTGTTGCCCTTTGTAACAATTCCCGAGAGAAGTGTAAAGAAAGAATTACATTTCACAGGTATGTCAGTTGGTTTTTATTTTGTAATTTTGTAAAAGTTCTATAAATTATCCTGTTTATTGTGTCAACTAACTGCGTGATTTCAAATTATTTAGAAATCAAAATAAACAAATGCCAATATTTAACTAATAAACATTCTTTCCAATGACAGGCTTACATTTACATCATATTATAGTTATTTATTTATTTATATTGTTTAAACCCACAGGGGGTTACATAAAGCAAATTATGACCTGTTGCTTTTATTTTTCTTGTTCTTCCAGAATTGTTTCATCTCGCTATGTTTAGTTTGACGTTCATCTGTCCATTTTGCTCTTGTTATTTTACTGATATAATTTCCCAGCTGTAGATCTTATGTCTAAAGATTTTTCGACTTTCGATGTCTGTCGGTAAGATATAGCATTTTTTAGATCAATTTGGACCTGTTTTACCCAGACTGTCGTTTTCATTTTTTGTATGTACTTCAAAACTTGTAGTTTTGTACTTCTTGTGCAACTTTGCTAAACTATTTGATTGTATTGTATCTGACATTCTTTACTCCCATGTGATCACCAGATTAGCTCCAGAACAGCATGGCTTTATAAAAGGCAAGTCCACTGCCACCAACCTGGTTGAGTTTACACAATTTGTATCGAAAGCTCTAGACGATCGTTTCCAAGTGGATGTCATATATACCGACTTATCTAAAGCTTTTGACTGTGTAATCATCATATTATCACATCATATGTGAGATTTCGGTGCGATTCAGTGCGAGAAAATGTGCTCTAAGTAATGTCTCATATTTATATAGTATAAATTCCTCAAAAAAACTTGTAAGTGGTATCATGCTATGCATAACTGTCTAATACACATGTTGCTGTTCATCAGTTTGAAGCTGATAAGTTTCTTCAAGTAGAAAATGCAGTTTAATGCAATTTACTAAAACTCGGTTCCAAATAAAAACGGATAAAAAAAAAAAAAAAAAAAATCTTGTGATATCTGTGAAACTTAAAACACTTATCTGGAGCAGTGGCGGAGCAAAGTAAATTTGCCTACACAACACAATAAGCTGAAATTATGGAAACTTGTGCGAAATGCAATAAAAAGTTTGACATTAGTCACTTATTTGCATGTGATAATTGTAAATTATTATTGTGCAGTGAATGTGGAAATTTAACAGGATCCGAATTAAAATGTATGCAGTTGAAAACCAGAAGAAAACTAAATTTTTTTTGTGAGCAGTGTGAGGATGGTTTTTATAAAGTACCAGCCCTCATCAAGGAAGTATCTGAACTTAAAGAACTTGTCAAGAAACTCACAAATAAAGAAGACAGTTCACAAATATCGAATGCAACTAGTGTATGTCAGATACCAGATATGGAAGAAATCATTTCGGAAATGCTAGATAGGCAAAGTAGAGCCTCAAATATAATAATTTATAATATGAATGAATCTCATAAAAATACACAACATGATCGCAACTCTGAAGACAAACAAGCAGTGGAGTCCATCTTAGAAGATTATAATTTCAATAAAATCAATGTTAAACAATTTAGACTCGGAAAATTTAATGCATCAAGAATAAGACCAATTAAAGTTGTTCTGAGCTCTCCACAGGACGCTAAACTTGTGTTGAAAAACAAATCAACTAAAATCACAGGAATAAAAATATCTGGAGACCAAACAAAAGTGCAACAAGAATATTTTAAACGCGTTAAAGCCCAACTTGAAGAATACATAACAAATGGTGATGATTCAAAAACAATAAAGTTCATCAACAATAAGCCAACCATAGTCAATAAAAATGTTACTTCACAACAAAAAAACATATAAATGACCCTAATATTCACCTCTTCACAGATATCATCTACATTAATGCCCAAAGTCTACTGAATAAAATTGATCAAATTCAAATAAGCATTCTGTGCTACTTACCAAATGTAATCTTAGTTAGTGAGGCAAGAATACCAAGTGAAATTGAAGATTCTGAAATCAAACTCAACGGTTATAATCATATCCGATGTGATTCTCCTAATCGCCAGACTGGGGGTGTGGTGATATATGTGAAGGATAGTCTGCAGTTCTCAACAAAGAAGACTTACATATTGCGGGATAATTATTGGTGTAAAATAGTTATGGTGTATGCGAATGGTTAGTCGGATGCCTTCATCATTCTCCATCTAGCTCGGATGCTTTATTTTTAGAAAATTTTGAAGATATATGTGATGAAATCTTTACTAGAAAAAGTCGTTGCATTTTAGTGGGAGATTTTAATTTAGATTTTTCAAGTAACAGCTTTTATGTAAGAAAAATTAAAACTATGCTTCTTCAATACGGAATTGATCAACTAGTATTAAACCCTACTAGAGTTACTAATGTCAGTAAAACTTTAATTGATTATGTTCTAGTTAATGATAATTCTGCTAATTGTTTTGTTCATTCTACTCCCAAATTAAGTGACCACTCTTTGATATCTGTTTGTCTCAAAAATAAGAACAGCAACGAAAGTACTACTATCAGAAATTATAGAAATCTTAGTGAGAAGAATTAGTTTATCGATAAAATTAAACTAGATTTAATCTCATGTGAGTGGGATTTAAATTCGACAGATGTTAATTTTATATATACAAATTTTTTCAATAACTATGAGTCTGTTATTAATAAGGTAGCGCCAATTCAAGTTTGTCAGTATAAAAACCACATACCATGGTTTGATAATGAAGTTCAAAAAAAAATAAAACAATGAAGTGATACAACGTGATAAAACATACAGGGATTTTTTATTAACTCTTGACGTCAATAAAAATGTTAAATGGGAAGAATTTAAGAAACAAAGAACTGAAATAGTGAATTTATTAAAAAAGAAAAAAGACCAATATTTCTTCGAAAAAGTAGATATGTATAAAAACAATTCTCAACTTATGTGGAAAACATTAAAAAATCTGATAAGCTTAAATTGTCAAAACCTTCCAAGATATATTGAATTTAACTTAGATAACCAGATAAATATTATAAAGAATAAAACTGAAATAGTAAACAAATTCAACTACTTTTTCATTACTAGTATTCAGCAACTTGTGGATAGTATTGATAATGTCGATATTTTGAAATTCTGTAATTATAACTTATATCCTAATTTTTCAAAATTTCACTTATTATCATTGAATGAACTGCGTCGAATTATTGATTCCTTGGACAACAAATATAGTGCCCATGATATCCTGAATTCCAAAATGCTGAAAGCCATTTTTGAAAGCTGTGGCCATATAATTCTAAATTTGATCAATACTTCTCTTCAAACTTCTAAAATTCCCAATTCTTTAAAAGTTAGTACTATACTTCCTATACCAAAAGTAAACAACACAATCAATGCCAGTGAATTTCGTCCTATAAATACATTGCCACCAATAGAAAAAAGTTCTTGAATTGGCTGTGTACAATCAGGTACTAGAACATGTTGAAAAAAATGAAATTCTAATAAACAACCAATCAGGTTTTCGTAAAAAATATTCATGTGAATCTGCATTACAACTTACATTGTCTACATTCAAAAGAGAAGTTGATAATATGAAGTTTGTGGTAGCGGTTTTTCTTGACCTGAAAAGGGCATTCGAAACGATCGATCGTAATATTCTTTTGAAGAAGTTAAGGGGATATGGCATTGATGGTGAAGTCTATCAATGGTTGGTTAACTACTTGTCTCATAGAAAGCAAAAAGTTAGGGTTCATGATACCATCTCCCAGGAGTTGGATATAAATATTGGTGTCCCACAGGGCAGCGTTTTAGGACCTCTGCTTTTTATTTTATACTTGAATGACATAAACCTATTTGTTAATGTATACTTTGTAAATTTATTTGCAGATGATACGCTATTGGCATGCTATGATACTAACTTAAATAACGCCATTGAAAAAATGAATGCTGCACTTGAGGAGGTTAATGAATATCTCATGGGAAATAAATTGAAATTAAATACAGTAAAAACTAAAGGAATGATCATAACAACCAAATATAAGTTAAGCACTCTTGACTTAAATGTAATAAATCTACAAATTGATAATGAAAAAATTGAAATTGTGTCGTGTATTAAATATCTGGGATTCCAGTTAGATAATATATCGATTATTTATGCAGAAAAATATCTAAAAAACTATATTTCTTTTCAAGAATTTCTAAAAATTTATCCACTCAGACAAAAATTACAGTTTATAATGCTATCATCCAACCCCATTTTGACTACTGTGCTTCAATAATTTTCCTTTTTAATCTAAATGAAACATCACAATTGCAAAAACTTCAAAATCGAGGCATGCGCATAGTCCTAAAAGCAAATAGATACACTAAAATAGGAGTCATGTTGCAAACATTACAGTGGCTATCAGTTCACCAACGATTACATTACTTAACAATGATCTTCATATATAAAATACTGAATAATTTAGCATCATCATACTTTCGAGAATTTATTATTTTAAATTTATTTGTTCATAATTATGCCACAAGAAATAACGCCAACTTGTATGCAGAACGAATAGAAGTAGTACCATGAATTCTTTATTTTTTAAAGGCTTTTCTATGTACAATAAATTACCATGCTTTATTAAATCAAGTTCTTCATTAACCATTTTTAAAAAACAGTTATTGGAATACATCCGTCACATCAAATAAAACATGAGTCCTGAAGAATTCTTACTAATAATGTGTTGTAGTGTATGTTGTTTTTATTAAATATTTTATTTGAATCTGTATCTTTCATAAGTACATAATATCCACAAGTAAATATTGATCTTAATATGTATGTTTCGGTAGAAATTATCTACTAATGTATAAGTATTAGTGTTCAAACTTTTTATTTTTATTTTCTTTTGTAATGATTATTAGGGTTTTCCTATTTGTCAATAAAGATTTTATTATATATGTAAACCATTGCATTTTGTTAAATAAACTGGGTGGGTTTGGACGGACTGTGTAATGGTTTCTTAAAGCTAATTAAGTCTCTTCTGGCTGATAGGGCACAATTTGTTGAATACGGTGGTTTCAAATCGGACGTTTACTGCACCTCCAGTGAAGTTATTCAAGGTTCCAATTTGGGGCCTCTACTTTTTATAAATTTTTACAATGATGTTGTTAGTAGTATTGACTGTAGAGTGTTTATTTATGCTGATGATCTCAAGATAGCCAAGATCATTGGTGCCAAATCTGATTGTTTACTTCTGCAAAATAGCATAGACCAGTTGAACGCATGGTGTACGTAAAATAGTTTGGAACTTAACAATAGTTTGGAAGTAGCAAGCAAAAAAATCAGCTTTACAAGGAAAACTCAAACTGTCAGATTTTATTACAATATCAATGGTTACCCACTTGTGTCATGCGATAAAATTTTAGATCTCGGTGTAACTATGGATACTGGGCTCACCTATGTACCTCACATTACAAAGACTGTTAATAATGCATTCAAAGTGTTAGGTTTCATTTTTAGAGACTTCACTAGCATCACCTCCATAAAAGCGCTATATTATGCTTTTGTGCAGTCCAAATTGAAATACTGCGCGGTTGTTTGGATGCCATGTAGTCAATTACACATCCGTCTTCTGGAAAGAGTGCAGCGGAAGTTTGCCAAATATGTTTTCTTTAAAATGCGTGGCTATTATCCTGTGACGCATGTCGATGAGGCTTGGCTCCTAGTCTGGGCTCGACTCTTTATTATGCAGGAGAGATATTATCGCTTTGATCTTTTTACAAAAATTATTAACAGGAGCAATACATTGCCCGTCAATCTTAAGCGAGATTTACATTGCCGTACCGAGAACAGAAAGTAGGAGTCACATAACCTTTTATTTTAACATACCTAGCACATTTCACCACTTCAATTCCCCATTGATTAGGTGCCTCAGACTCTACAATAATTTATATTCACAAAACCCGGAGTTTGATTTATTCCACGTCCAGTGCAATAAACGTGCAGTTAAGAAGCAATTAACTGCCCATTTTGCTACTCGACCTACACCTTGATATCTTAGTTAATTTCGTAATGTATTTTATGTATTTTTATTATGATCTGTCCATTATCTTGTTACCTATATGTATTTTATTATGATTTGTCCATTATAGACAAATATTGTCTGCTGGAAATAAACTTATTATTATTATTATTATAAAAAACTCTCTCTGTTAGTCGGTTGTCATCTAGTCTCATAATGTGCCTGTAGAATTTCAGTCATCGTTTGCGGAGATTGGTTTCAATGTTGGAGTATTTTTCTGTGACAGTGTGTGATTGTAGACGATATCTACATCTATTTTTCGGATAATTGTTCTTTTAGCTTTCTTGATGTTCTCTATGTCTCCTTTGTAATTAAGGTTTAATGTCTCGCTGGCATAGAGTATTTCGGGTTTGATAACAGTGGTGTAGTGTCGAATTTTGGTGCTAATATTTATGCATTTTTTCTTCTTCTTCTTTCGAATATGCCTACGTTGGACCACTCTTGTTCAACTGTTGGGCTTTGACCTTTGCCCAGTATTGTAGCATTTTCTGCTGGTGTAACTCCTTTCTCTTTTGTCCAGGGGGTAACTTTCCTTCAAGGTTTTTCCTGAAATCCACGGACTTCCTTTAGGGTGCGTCTCAGAGACTGTCTGTTTTTGAGATCTGTTATTCCCAGTTCTTTAATATCCTTCTCGGTCTCTGTCAACCAAGTGGTATGAAGCTTCTTGTTTTGCCAGAAGGTGAACAGACGGTTGGTTAGTCAGTTTGGAGGCAATCTTGCAATGTGGCCATAGAAAGCTACACTTGTTTTCCTTGCACAGTCAGAGAGCATCTCAATATGTTCGTAGAGCTTAGAGTTATGCCGTCTTCTGAATTCCCCATCTTCCTTTACCGGGCCTAAGATCTTCCTGAGGATTCTCCTCTCTCTGATTTCCAATTTCTCTATTAGACCACTTTGGTTCAAGGAAAGACACTCCATGGCATATAGGGCTTCTGGTCGTAAGACTGATGTATAGTGCTTAGGTTTCAGGTTGCGTAACACGCATTTCTTATTGTAAGTGTTCTTAGTCAGCCGATAGGCTAGTTCTAACTTACTGACTCTCTTGGATAATGATGCTCTTTCTGATAAGTTGGGTCCAATCCATTTGCCGAGATACTTAAATTTCTCAGTCCTCTTGATGTTTCCCTGTTCTAGTAACATCTCTCTGTTTGCTTCTCTAATGTTGGTGAAGAATTCTGTTCCAGCGACACTTGAAGACCCACTTTGGCAGCCTGTTTTCTGAGGCAGTTTACCTGCATTGTTGCCATCTCAAGAAAATCAGCAAACAGTGCCATGTCATCTGCAAAGGCCAGGTAATCTACAACCAGTCCATCGTTCTTACGTCCCAGGTAGATACCTCTCTGAGCATCCAAATTGTTCAGTTCCTTGCGCCATTCTCTCATAACCTTTTCAAGGACACAGTTGAAGAGAAGTGGGGAAAGTCCATCTTCTTGTCTCACTCCAGTTTTTATTTCGAAGCTTTCTGTAATCTCGCCTCTAAATTTAACCTCGGAATGGGTGTTGGTCAAAGTTTCTAGGATTAGTCTGCGGGTTTTGTTGTCTAGTGCTACTTCCTGGAGTACTTTGTTAAGCGTTTCTCTATCGATGGAATCGTAGGCCTTCCTCAAATCAACAAAGGTGACAACCACCTTGCGGTTTCTCATCTTGGGGTTTGCAAGTACAGTTTTAAGGTTGAGGATCTGTTCAACACAGGATCGGGTCTTCCTGAAACCTCCCTGGTATTCTCCCAGTTGACTATCCAACTGATTTTCTGCCCTTGTTTGTAACGCCTTCGAGAGAATCTTGTATGTTACTGAGACGAGAGAAATTCCATGGTAGTTGTTTAGATCCGTAAAATCTCCTTTTTTGTGAAGCGGATGGATCAGAGCAGATATTCAATCGGGTGGTAGTTTCCCAGATGTCCTGGATGATCTCGGTTAGCTTGCACACGGCATTGTTTCCAGCACCTTTCCACAGTTCAGCAACGATAGAGTCCTCTCCAGCTGCCTTATTATTCTTAAGAAGTTGAATGATCTGTCCAACTTCTTCCAATGAAGGGAGAAGCGAGTCCGGGTTTGGTGTGGTGTGTTTATAGTCGAAGTCTACACTGTGTGGCTCACAGTTGAGTAGATTTTTAAAGTACTGAGCCAAAAGGTGGCAGTTGTCCTTGTCATTATAAGCCAGTTTGCCTTGTGATTATTATGCATTTTTTATTATAGATGCTTGCAACTTTTCCATATGCTTTCCGCATTTTGAGTTCCTGTATGTGCCAATCTTTCTGTTCCTGTAGGTTCAATAATTTTGTCCAAGTATTTGAAGTTAAAGTGACCAAGTATGTGTACATTTTCCATGGACACAAAAGGGAATATATCTCTGAAATTATAGTTATAGAGGGAATTGGTGAAACTTAATTTGTCAAATTATGAAAAACAAAACGTTAACTCGAAAAACTCTGAAAACTCGGTAAATAAATCAGTAAGATTGGGCATGATTTCTTATCAAGTTTTTTTTTTAATTGAGTACGCATAATCATAATCTGTTACACAGTTAATAATAAATCACTTTTATGGCAGGTTCTTTCTTCTGTCCAGAGTGACATCCATCGATGCACAATTCTCTGTTTATGACTTCAGCGTAGGATGGTGGTGAAACTTAGAAGAAGTGTTCCAGTAGATCCAGTGTCTTGAAACTTTTCAACCTATTGGTTACCAGGTTCCTATCAAGTAAGCTTGAGGCCAGTTGGTTTGGGTGGTTTGCGAGTCTCAATTCATAGCCCTCGCAAAGTATTTGGATTTCTTCTTTAATGGTGTGAATGTTGAGATCTCTGTGTATCGCAGTATTAGAGATATTCCATGGGGTGTCCAGAAGAGTTTTAGACTGGAATCTTTGTATGATATTCAGGTTTAAGTTGCTGGCAGCTCCCAATAACTGTATACTATATGTCCACACAGGTTTTATAATGGATTTGTAGATAATAATTTTATTATGCAGAGTGAGTTTGGAGCGCCTGCCAATGAGCCAGTACATTTTGCAGAGTTTAAAATCTAGTTCTTTCCTTTTTGTTTTGTTATGCTTGGACCATGTCAGCTTCCGGTCCAGGTGCAATCCAAGGTACCTCACATTGTCAACACTTGGCAAAGGCTGGTTGTATAACTTTACAGTTGGACAGTTCCCTCGTCTCATAGTGAATGTTGTGTGCACAGACTTAGTATCACTTGCTTTTATTCGCCATTGGTCGAGCCAGTCTTTGAGTCTCTTTTGGAGTATTTTCGAAGCCACTTCTGGGTCCTCGTGCACAGCTAGTATTGCCGTATCGTCCGCAAACGTTGCTACATTTGTGTTGTTTCTTACAGGCAGATCTGCTGTATGCAGCACCAAGGACACTTCCTTGTGGTACCCCAGACTTGATGGGATAGAACTTGGATACTTCTTGACCATGCCTTACTTGAAATTGTCTATTGTCTAGGTATGATTTTAAAAGCAGATAGTATTGCGGAAGGTGCATTTTTATTTTGTGAAGTAGGCCGGTGTGTCATACTTTATCAAACGCTTGTTGTATATCAAGGAATACAGCGGAGCAGTATTTTTTTTCGTCCAGGGCATTAGAGATGACATTGAAAACTATGTGAACTTGTTCTACTGTTGAGTGGCTATTTCTAAAGCCAAATTGGTGATCCGATATAAGTTTCTTTTGGCTTATGATTAATTCAGTCTCACCAGTAGTAGTTTTCCAAAAAAATTTGATATGATAGGCAATGGGCTGATAGGCCTGTGGTGAGAGACGCCGTGGAATAGATATATCACTCACGGTTTGCAGAGGAATTTATTTAGTAGCTTTAGGGTGGAGATGGACTCTCTGAACTGGACTCTACTTGTCTGGTTGACTGACTGCTGGTTGAGTCTGGTTGACTGCGTCCACTGGCTGGACTGGTGTGTCTGAGTCCACTGGCTGAACTAGTGTCACTTCTCTGCCTGGGTCCACTTTCTGGACTGGTGTATCTGAGTCCACTGGTTGGACTAGTGTCACGTCGCTGACTGGGTTCACTGGCTGGACTGGTGAGTCTGAGTCCACTGGCTGGACTGACTGGACTTTATTGGTTGGTTGCGCCTGTTGGTTGAACTGAACTGGAGTCGACTTGCTGACTATCTTGCTTGACTGCGTCTAATTGTCTGGATGGAACTGTATGGATCGAACTGGAGTCGACTTGATGACTGTTTGCGCCTCACTGTCTGGACGGAACTGGCTTCCTTGTTCGGGGGTTCAGGTATTTATGTTATGTCCAGGTATACTGGTACCTCATCTGGGGGTGATTATTTTTCTATTTTCGGCTATTTGTCGCTTTGGTGATTACCGATTCTCGGGAAAAACATCTTGTCGTAATTTCCTCGGGGATTACACCATTGACCCTAATAAAATATTTTCCGAAATTCTTTTGAAAATATTTTGGTATTCACTGTAATGTCCTGGTAAAACTAAAAGTACAAATATTTCTTAATCTGTTCGAGGATTACATTACCGTCCCTAATCAAATATTTTCAGAAATTGTTCGAAAATATTTGGGTAATTATTATAATGCCCTCGTAAACTAAGAAATAAAAATGGAACGGCTTGTTGCCGCTACAGGCCGATAAGATTTTATTTCGCTGGGGGGTTTTTGCGGTTTTAGAATCATGATGATCTGGGCTACTTTCTATTGATCCGGAATTTTTGACGTGCGGATAACTGGGTTAAGTAACATGGTCAATACCTTTTCTTGGTAGTTCTCAGTGGAGGGGATTTCAACTTTTTCGGCGAAAACGTAAACAAAAGCGTTTCTAGGCAACCTGTATCCTTGGCGTATCTATATCCTTCTCCTATACTATCCTTGGCGTATACTAGCCAACTTCTCATATTATGTGCAAGTGGGATGCACAGATACAGTATTTAACGTGTTAGACAAGAATAGCAACAAAACGTCAGTTAAACATTGTTATATTTTTAACCGCCAGATTGGTGTCAACAAATAATTATTCAAAAAATATCAGCTATCACCAAGTATAATCCCATTTCCAAAAGCACCATAATACCCTGATATTTGGCAGCTGAATTTGAAAATATTAGACTGTCGTGAGTTGAACCTGGCAAAATTGTAAATCTACATTGCACATAGCGTGAACATTTAAAGAGAAGTATCCTTTGCGGTTCCTGAAATTTTGCTCCAAAATTCATCGTTCCATGCGTTAAAATTATCAGACCTCTGTCGTAAAACTAGTTTTTTTTTTCTCTCGAGGGGGTTAAATTAATTAAAGATTTCGCAATCTTCAGCGATTGCTAAGTCGCCAATTATCTCAAACACATCCATAATAACAAATGACCCAGGTACGCAACTATGTCGTTTTGCCAAAAAACACAAAACGAAACTGTAAAACATAACTGTAAGAAAGCTTTGTCGATGCATATGTAGTGGCGCTGCTAGCTGATAGACGGACCTACTACCATCCCTTAATAATGCGCGGGGGAGGATAAACGCACACAGAGCGTTAGTCGCAAGTGAGTCTGACAAGCGCACTGTAATCAGAGACAAATATCTAAAGACTGTAATATTCAGAGGTTTAAGAAGTTCTTTCAGAGTTCAGAGGTTTTATATTCAGAGTTTAATTAAGATTATTATTATTTACTATAATTGTTGTAATTCAATAGTTCAATAGTGTTGTAATCCAATGTTATTCTAACCGCTAGTACAGTAAGTCACGGGGTCCTAAAATAACGGCTGGTCGGGTTAAAATAAAATTAATAATGTCAAATGTCGCTATGAACCCAAGTAGAGTTGTCTGTTTTTCATTTTAATTTTATATTGAGATAATTGAAAAATCCATACTGATGAAGCCAAAAGGCAGAAACGCGTCTATGTATGTACATTATTATTAATTTTATCCGATTAAGGGGGACAACACAGTAAAATTTAGAAAAAATCGATTATTTTTTTTTATTCGCTTAAAATCTGCTTTAGGGTTTTAAAAATAACATACCAAAAGATGGAATGCGACAAAAATGTCTAAATGCCTAAATTTTCCATTCTGCCGCAACGCCTCTGAGGCATCGCAGATTAGACTTAAAACTTTAAACGCGTTTTTCTCGAAACAAGTTTTTCTTAACTGGGCGGACACATTGCTCGGGCAAATCTTCACCGATCGTTCTGAAATTTCGGTAGTATATTCCAAAAACTTAACTCTATCGAGCCACGTAGGATTTTTTTTATACTACTTTTTTTTATGAACAATATAATGATTTTTTTTTGGTTAAATTTTCAACTTTTTTTCAAAACGTGCACCATTTCGCCAAAAATCATTATATCGAAATAATCCTACGTGGCTCCATAGCTGTTGATACTACTTATGTATATTTATTACCTCTACAGGTTTATAAATGGATTCCAAAATTTTATACATAAAACAATACATATATAAATAAAACTAATATAGTATATAAATCAAAAAGAAACGTATGCTAATAAAACTAAATAAATCACTAAAAACCTAAACTTGCTATTCCAATTCAGCTCTTGAGATCATTTTCTGTAGTTCCCCCATGGATCTGTTCTGGGACCGATATTGTTTCTTATAGTGATGAATTCCGTTGTTGGGTGGATTGTCGGCTTCCCTCTCCACATATTGCTCTTCTTCTCTCCTCAACTTTCTTCATCCAATCTATCCCTCTTCCATCCTCGTTTAAAACCTCTTCTCTACCCTCGTCCCTTTCTCTCATTTCTGAACATTCGTTCAGCCAGTGTTCTATTGTCTCCTTGTTTTCTCCACACATCCTGCATACTCTATTCCTATCCTCCATCCAAAATTTATTATCTCTCTCTTCATTTCCACATCTGAATCTTGCTATTGTCACTCTCTCTTTTCTACTTTCTCTTCCTAGGTACTTTGGCAGTTCTTCCGTTATTATTTTTTCATATTTCCCTTTGTACCTAGACTCCCTAATTCTTGCTCTCCTTTCTTGCCTTTGCACATCTCTATCTCTCTGGACAAATTCCTCTGTCATTACTCTACCTCTCTCTCGCATTCTTTCTATCTCCGCTCCTGCATACCCGTTTCTTTCTAGATATGCTTCCCTCTCTTTCCACACCCCCTTTCCTATTTCTTTTCTTTTTTCTTTGAGGCACTCTTGCAGAATTCTGCACTCTCCTCTCTCTATCACCCTCTCCTCAAAACTTATTGCTCTCTTTCCTGCTTCTATTCTTATTCCATCTCTCTTTGTTTCCTCCATCACTATATACCCCGGGGTCTCTCTATCTAGTCCTAGCACCCATTTCAAATATTTTTCTTGCACCCTTTCCAGTCCTTCTTGCTCTCTCCACCCCCATATTTCCGCTCCATACATCATCACACTTTTCACCAGGCTATCAAACATCATCACCCTCCTTCTATAGTCGTGTCCAAGTTTTCTCTCTCCTATTCCCCATACCACTCCTAGTATTTTATTGGCTTTCTTTACTAACTCTCTCACGTGTGCTGTTTCAGTATTTCTCTCATTAAACACGTACCCTAGGTATTTAAATTCTTTTACTTCTTCAATTTTCTCCTTCTCCCATCTCCACTCAATTACTCTTCTCCTGCCACCCCCTTTTCTAAACACCATCATCTTGGACTTCTCCACATTCACTGTCAGCTTTTTCCTCCTCATATATTTCTCCATGTTTCTTATCATTTCTTTCATCCCTTTCTCGTCTCTCGCTAGCACCACCAAATCATCCGCGTAGGCTAGGGACCACACTTTTTCTTTGCCCACCACGACCCCACCCGTCTGCGCCTTGCTGAACATCTCCTCTATATCTCCAATAAATGCTGCAAACAGGCTGGGGCTTAGTGGCCAGCCTTGTCTCACTCCCTTATGCGTATTAAAACCTTCGCTCACCCTTTCCCCAACTCTCACTCTACTTATTGTTTCTTCATAAATCTCTTCTAATTTTGCTATCAGATGTTCCTTTATCCTCTTCTTTCTCAGGCATTCCCACAGTGCCTCTCTTGCTACATTATCAAAGGCCGCCTTCAGGTCCACAAATAATGCATACATCCTGCCGCCCTTCTTTTTTATCTCATTCCCTACTATGTGATTCAAGATGTATACATTATCCATGGTCCCTCTCCCTTTCTTAAATCCCGCCTGTCCGTCTGGTATCACACCTCGCTCCTTCAATTCCTTCGTCAATCTCTCTTCTACAATCATTGCATATATCTTATATGCTGTATTGAGCATGGTGATCCCCCTGTAATTGCTTGCTGTTTCCCTTTCTCCTTTCTTATATATGGGCATATTATCCCCTCTTTCCACTCCTGTGGGAAGCCCTCTCCCTTCCACACTCCATTCATTATCTCCAACAGCCTGTCAGCTTCCCTTTCAGTTCCATATATCCACGATTCATTCTGTATACCGTCCCTCCCCGGTGCCTTTTTCTTTTTCAGTTTACTCAGTTGTTGTTCTAATTCTTCTCTTGTTATCTCTTCTATTTCTCCCACCCTGTGTTGACTCTTTTTCTTTTCCTGTCTGATTTCGTCACCACCCAGCAGCTGACGTAGTTTCTCCATTCCTCCATAGTAATTCTATTACTCACTTTTTCTACTATTTTCTTTCTTTCCCTATTTATGTATTTCCATACCTCTTCTTCCGTCTTTATGCCTTTCATCTTTAGTTCTTCTTCCATCCATTTCTTTTGCTTCTTCTCCTTGCATACTAATTTGTACCTCTTGCGTGCTCTCTTGTAATCCTCATTACTTGCTTTTCCTCTTTTCCAATTTCTTAATTTCTTTCTTACTGATTGCTTCCCTTCCCTGCATTCTTTATCCCACCACTCGTTTTTCCAAGCCCCCACCTTCACTCTTGTCTCTATCACTTTTTTTTCTGTTGCATTTTTTACGTGATCACCCAGTTCTTTCACTTTTTCGTTTATCCCTTCCTCTTCGTAGCTAGCCTCCCTAAGTCTTGTTCTATAATTTTCTATTGCTTCTTCCGTCCAGATATTCTTTACAATTTTTCTTCTAACATCCTTCTCACTTCTTCTATTTTTCTCTCTTCCTTTTGTCTTCACTTCCAATGGCATATGATCCGACTCGACTCTTTCTCCCACCTTGAATTGTTCTATTTCATCCCATGCTTCTTCATTCACCATAACATAGTCAATAACTGTCTCCCCTCTTGGTCCGATATATGTGTACTCTCCTTTCTCATCTCCTATACTGTTTCCATTAAGTATGTCCCACCCTCTTTCTTCTACTAGACTTATCAGTAGTCTCCCTTCGGCGTTTTCTGTTGTGTCTTTTGTTGGTCTTCTTTCTATTGTTGTTTGTTCTTCTTCTAGCCGTATTCCTTTTTCTCCAATTCTTGCGTTAAAGTCCCCCCCAATCACCAGAGTTCCCTCGTCTTGCTGTTTTACTCGCTCTTCTATCATTCTCTTCGTTTCTTTCATACTTCTGCTGTATATTGTTATAATTCTCCATTTTTTCTGTCTAATTTTCACCGTTCTTTCCATAATGCCTCTTTCTTCTTTTGCTTCGGTTCTGTTTTCTTCTTCCAAACCCTTTTTCACTCCCATTATTATCCCCCCTTTAGCTCTCCCTTTCCTGCTTACCCTCTCTGCAAATTGACACTTCCACTTAAACTCTTTCGGCATTATTTTTTCCAATTTTTCCCACCCCTTCTCTTCCACCCACGTTTCTACCAGTCCCACTACATCAAATTTTCCCAAATATTCCCAAAACTCATTGTCTTTGTTTTTTATCCCCGCTGTGTTCCAGTATACTATTCTTAACTGCTCCGTTTCTTCCTTATTCCTCTCCATGTTCGTTTTCCGTTTTCTGTCCTGTCGTCTTTTCCTTGTGCTCTTATTCAAAAATTTGTTGTGTTTAACTCCCCCTTTTCATCATCCCACTTAAAGCCTTTTCCGTCTATCCATATCTTTTTATAACCGACTTTCGCCCACCGTCCTTTTTGTCGCTCTTCTTTGGCTATCGCTCTTAATTCCTTCTGTATTTCTCTTTCCTTCTTTGTCAGATCGTCTTCTATGTATACTCTCTTTTCCCTTTTTTCTCTTAGTTTCCTCTTATTTTCCATAACTTTCCGCTTTTCACCCCAGGTCCCAAGTTCCGCCACTAACATTTTCCCTCCACTTACTTTATACATCTCTTTCACCGTCACTTCTACCTCTAATTCTGCCTTTATCCATTCTTCCAGATTCTTCTCGTTCTCACATTCCCCTTCGTCCAGTCCCGTCACAACAATCTTCTTTTTTCTCATTATTTTTTCCTTCTCTTCCATTTTCTCCTCCAGTCTTTTAATTTTTTCATTTAGTTCTGTCTTTTCTCTTTCCCATTTTTCTTCCTTTTCACGCATCATATTTTTCAAGTATTCCATTTCCCGGCTCATCTTCCGATTCTCTTCCTTTATCTCCCCTATATCTTCCATAATTTTTTTCAGCATCTTCATTTCCTCACCCATTTCCTTTTTAGCCGGTGATCTTTCCAGTTTTTTACTTTTTTGAAAGGGGTTCAACCTTTCTTCTGACTCTCTTCCCTTTTCTCTTTTCCTTTTATAATCCTCGTCTCGGTCGCTTTCACTCTCACTTTTTTTCATTTTTTCTTTTTCTTTCTTTTTTCTTCCTTATCGCGCACCGTTTTTACGCGTCACAAATAAAAAATAAAAAAAACAATCCGTAAAACTCGCTTCACAAAACACGTCCGCTCCGCTCAACCGCTCGAATTGGAATCCATAGCTGTTGATATATAGGATATAAAAAACTTAGATTTTATAGAGGTCAAAAATTAAGGAGTCCATGGACCGCCCGCGGACCTCCTTCCAAAAATAGGCGTCTCCGGACAAGTGCCACACAGCCGCCATTTTGTGTCAAAAAAATTTGAAAAAAATATTTGTTGTAGTTTTTTAATAATATTATTAAACTTACTTTATCGTTTTTCAATTGATCTTTTCATTGAGACGAAAAAAAAATCCCGAAAATATAGCTCCTTTACCGTGCTCTGCTGTGATGTCCCCCCTGAATGTATTTTTTTGGTAGAAATCGATCACAATCTCTCGTGGCATGAAAATGCAAGAGTTTAGTTTGTACTTATAATTATATTAATTTATGTTATAAGTCAAGGGGTTAGGTAAAGAATACGGAAATTGATCGATTTTTAATTTGACGGTTGTTAATCGTTTTTGGCACTCTTTAACTAATTGTAAGACCCGAAAGCAAAAATTAAGCTTCTACGTTGATTCAATAAATATTTGTGTTTTCGTTGAAAATAATTGTTGACATTTTCAAGATGACATATAGTAGATGCCAACGCAGTTAACTCGAATTTGCCACGTTTATTTTTGTTTATATGCCCGTTTGTATGAAAAACTGTAAATTTGGCAACATATATACAATCTTAAGCGTCGCATTGAAGTTGCATTCATATTGCAACGAACAGCCACGCCACAAACAGCCAGAATGTCTCGTGTAAATTATTTAACTGTCCTGGATATCTATCAGATTCTTCAGGATCTAGACGAAACCGTACAGAAGAAGTTGATTGAGTGGATTTTAATCCCGGTCGAGGGGTCGTATGAATGCTTCAAGTGCAACAACGGCCTCTCGAAACTGTGTCGGGATACTTAGGTTGGTTGGTTGCTTTTTTTACCAACTTATTAACGCCACCACCACAGAAATTGCATGCACATTCTAGTGGAAAGGCATAGGCCTTCTAAAAAATATTTTTTTCTTATTTCGGAGAAATATTTGGGTTTTTGTAATAAAAAAAATTGTATCTTCAACCAAATAACTGATGTGTATGACTGGTCACATAACTGAGAATATAGATACAATTGGGTCAGCGTTGCCAAATTTAATTTTGACAACATATAAACTATTTAAATTTTTCCGCGTTACATGTTTGTGTTTAGTGACCACACGTCCCGATTTTGGCGGGACAGTCCCGCTTTTTCGAAGACAGTCCCGCGTCCCGCCTATATTTAGAAAATATATAAAATAAGATTTTTCCACATTTTCCCATAAAATCTCTTTTTTTTTAGTGTCACCCAATGTTATTTTTAATATAATCGAATTGAACTGTCTATTCTTCAAGATATTCCAAGCAGTAATTATGTTGGTTCTAAAATTTTCATTGGGTGACATTCAAAAAAGAGATTTTATGGGAATATGTGAAAAAATCTTTTTAATATATTAGTAACCATTTTCCGAAAAATAATATTTGTGAAAATGTTCTTTTTTGATGAGGCGTTATTGGTAAAAAGATATGTCACGTACTACGTTACGAGTGCACGTCAGAAAATTTATTTTCACTACGTCTTTGTTTTTTGTTTAATGACGCAAGTTGTTGCCATAGTAACAACAAACAGAAATCGTTTAATAATAAAAATCCATTTGATTTACGTTGAACTTTTACGCACGATTTGGATACTTTTACACACTGTTATATTAAAGGCGTTCTTCACATACAATAATGTATTAATAATGTGTTCATTTTGGTGTGCGAGCAGTATAATATATATATTTTTTAATTATAGGTCTGCTTTCGTAACTAAATTATAATTCTCATTTTATCCCATTTCTCCCGCTTTGTCTCAATGAAAATGTGGTCACTTTATGTTTGTGTAAAGTATATACAAAATTGGCTTCCAGAAATTATTTGTCTATTATGAATATTCTGAATATTTTAAGAGATCCCTACTAAACAATTCAAAAATTACTTGAATGTAAATTGATACCACCTGAGTTGGTTAAACCAACGGTCCTTGTTACATTGTCCTGTATTAGATCGAGAGTTCGCGCTGCCGCGCGTATGTGGTTTTGTTTTACCTAATTTACGCTGCCGGGCGAACCTCGATCCAATATAGGACTATGTGGCAAGGACCGTTGGTTTAACCCTGGTTAGATTAGGTTGCCCGCCGCGAAGCGGACAGATAAATCAAGACAGCATACGCCCAGCTGCGCGAACTCTCGATGCAATATAGGTTAATGTGGCAAGGACCGTTAGTTTAACCCCGGTTAGATTAGGTTGCCCGCTGCGAAGCGGACAGATAAATGAAGACAACATACTCGCGGCAGAGCGAACTCTCGATCCATCCTAGGTTAATGTGGCAAGGACCGTTTGTTTAGCCCCGGTTAGATTAGGTAGCCCGCCGCGAAGCGGACAGATAAATCAAGACAACATACGCGCGGCAGCGCGAACTATCGATCCAATATAGGTCAATGTGGCAAGGACCGTTAACGGTTTAACCCTGGTCAGATTGGTTTAACCCCGGTTCAGATCCTGTTTTTTATTTGTTGAAGAAACTCTGATGATGATTAGACTGAACTTTCTTCTTCTTCCTTGGCGCTACAGCCCTCTATGGGCCTTGGCCTGCTTTACAACGTCCCTCCATATCCTTCTGTCATGTACTGTGTGGGGCCA
Source organism: Phosphuga atrata (assembly GCA_944588485.1). Taxonomy (NCBI): domain Eukaryota; kingdom Metazoa; phylum Arthropoda; class Insecta; order Coleoptera; family Silphidae; genus Phosphuga; species Phosphuga atrata. The sequence continues at coordinate 50,333,467 of OX155904.1, forward strand.
TTGCCGCACCTCGGGTACTTTCAAGTCTTTAATAACGTCGTCTCTCCGTCGTATTCGTGGCCTGCCTCTCGATCTCTTTTCGGCAGGCAACCATAGCGTCAGAGCTTGTGGGGTTCGGTCGTCCTTCATTCGCATGATGTGCCCGAACCACCTTAGCCTCTGCGCCTTCACATGCCTCACAATGTTTCTTCCCTGGAGTATTCCATCTTTTTCTGCGTTGGTTTTTATTCTCCATCCTTCCTCTTCCTGTATCCCTCCATATATTTTTCTTATGATATTTCTTTCGCATACTCTTAAAGCTTCCTCACCACTTTTGCATAGTGTCCATGTTTCCCCCGCATAAGTGATTATTGCACGGATTAGTGTTTTGTACACTTTCAGTTTAGGTTTTCTGCTCAGTAGTTTGGATCCTAGCAGTTTCCTATTGGCAAAGTATGCTTTCCTCCCGAACATAATTCTGTGAGCGATTTCCTCACTCATCCTATTTTGGCTCGTTAACTTAGCCCCTAGGTAGGTAAACTCGGTCACTTCCTCGTAGTTTCTACCATTTACTTGAATTGGTCTTAAATCTGTCACTTGCTCCCTACCACATCTCATGTACTTTGTTTTATTTTCGTTTATTATCAGTCCGCATGGTTCAGATTTTTGTTCAGAAAGTCTCGCTGTTATTGCTTTTAGGTGCTCCCTACCTCTTGATGCGATGTATATATCGTCAGCGTATGCTCCCACTTGCGCTGCTCTAGTTTTTAGGGTGCCTGTTACGTTCACCTCTCTGGTTACTGCTTCCAGCAGTAGGTTGAACAACATTGCAGATAAGGCATGGCCCTGTCTTACTCCCGTTCCTATTGCAAAGTCGCCCATGAGCTTGGAGTCTATTAGGACTTGCGCACTTGACTCCGTTAGTGTTAGTCCTACAAGTCTACCCAGTTTCATGGGTACTCCTAGTACCAGTAATTGTCTCATTAGCTCTTTTCTGGAGACACTATCAAACGCCTGTTTGTAGTCAATATATATGCTATACGAAGTTATGTTATGCTCATAACATTTTTCCATTATTTGTCTTTGCGTGTGAATTTGATCTATGGTCGACCTGTTGCTTCGGAATCGACACTGGTAATCGCCTAATATTTCTTCTGTATATATTGCAAGTCTTTTGCATATTACTGCTGACAGCACCTTGTAGGCTATATTTAAAAGAAAGATCCCTCGGTAGTTGGCGCAGTCCTTCTTATTTCCCTTTTTATGGATTGGGCATATGATGCCTTTTTTCCATTCCTTAGACATGGTTTCCGTATTCCATACCATGACAATTAATCCGTGGATTCGTGTCCACAAGTGCTCTCCACCGCTTTTTAAGAGTTCTGCTGTTATGGTATCACTTCCTGATGCTTTATAATTTTTCAGCTTTACTATTACCTCTCTTACTTCTTGATAGGTGGGTTCCGGGATTTCTGGTTGCGCTGCGTGATAGTATTTTGCGTCGTCCCCATTGTTTTCATGTTCTTCGTTATTACAAGTTAACAGCTCGCTATTGTACTGACGCCACCTTTCAAGTATTTCCTTTTCCGCACTTAGTAATCTTCCTTCCTTACTGAGAAAGGTGTTGGTTCTCGATTGGAAGTCTCTTATTTGTTTATAGAACTTTCTGCTCTGGTTGTTATTGTTGTATTCATCTAAGTCCTCTACTTGTTTGTTTAGCGCATTTTTCCTCTTCTGTTTACTCACTCTTTTTGCCGCTCTTCTTAATTCCTCGTATTTTGCTCTATTTGCTCTTGTCATTTTTTGCAGCATCTTTTTTCTGGCTTCGTTTCTTTCCCTCAGATCTCTTCTGCACTCATCATCGAACCAAGTGTTTCTGTCCTTTACTTCCTTCCCGACTGTTTTTTCCGCTACGTCAATTATGACACTTTTTATGGCGTTCCATTCCTTGTCCACTTTTTCACCGGTTTCCGTTCTTTCTAGGGAACAATTAATTCCTAGGGAATTAAATTAAATTAGGGCTCAATTAGGTCTTGATATTGTTTTTGTTTATCCTTCGCTCTTAGGGCCTGCGTATTCCATTTTTTTACATGTTTCTTACCCCCCACAATAGCTGTAATTCTTTGCCTCAGCGAGACACGTACGAGATAGTGATCAGAGTCGCAGTTAGCGCCTCTCATAGTTTTTACGTCTGTGATCATTGTTGCCCTTCGTTTATTGATAAGTGCATAATCAATTTGGTTCACCCCTCGGTTTCCTGGCATCACCCACGTACCTTTGTGTATTATTTTGGGAGGCATGTGCTATTGATTTTCATGTTGCAACCCGCTGCCATGTGGCACAGTCTTTTCCCGTTCTCACTTGTTTGGTCGTGTAGTGAGTGCGTTCCCGCTACACTTCTGTACGCGTTCTCTATTCCTACCTTTGCATTAAAGTCGCCTAAAACTATTAATGCATCATGTTCCGACACTTCTTCGCAGGTTTTCTGTAATTTGATGTAGAAGTTTTCCTTTTCATCATCCTCTCTCTATTCTGTTGGTGCGTAAGCACATATTACACTAAGGTTGTGGTATTTTCCTTTCATGCGTATCATGCATATTCGGTCGCTGACCGCTGTGAATTCTAGTACAGCCTTCCTTGCTTCTCTCGTTATTATAAAACCCACCCCCTTTTCTCCTTGCTTATCCGGGTTTCCACTGTAATATAATCTGTATAGCTTCTTGTCAATACTGCCTTCTCCCTTCCATCTTATCTCCTGTAAGGCCGCTATATCAATTTTGTATTTATCTAATTCTTCCGCTATCTCCTGCATTCTTCCGGGTCTCAACATTGTGCGCACATTCCATGTGCCTACTTTTAAATCAGTTTTCGTTTTCCTAGCCTTGATTCGTTGCCTCGTCTTCGTCGTTTTGGACAGTCCATTCCGAGGCTGCTGTGTAGCTTTCGTAACTTGCTGTGTTTTTACTAGGCAGGGTTGTTGGCAGTGCGCTAAACCCCCTTTTCGGAGGGCCATTTCTCCCGCTCTCGCTAGCCCCGTCCTTCCTCCTTATCCATACCGCATCCGGGTTGGATACCTCATCTCAGAAGAGGTTGGTCGGGTTACCAGGGTTCACCAGTCTTGGCGGTGAGAGTCGGAATTGAGTAGGAGAGGCTATGCGATAATCTGCTGTGCGATTATCGTGCGGTGCGCATGCACTACCCCATTTGAACCCCCAGACTGAACATTACCCGTATGGTTTTATCTGTTTTTTTTTTTTATCAAAATTTCAAAATATATTTGTTTTCCGAATGGGGGATGTGGCGATTTTTTGTTGTTTAATTTTAAGAAAATCTTAATTAATAAGGATAAGTTCCAAGTTTTTCTGTCATTTTTTGAAGAAATTCCAATTTTCGTTTTTTTATTGTCAACAAACTTTTGATTAAAATTCGCTATTCTAAAAAAGGTATTGATATTAGATTTCAATTTTTATTATATTTGAATTGTCGACTTGACTCTGATGAGACCGATGTATTCTCTGCTGCCTACACTCGCCGGCGCAGGACCAACTGTCTGAGCGTCAACCACTGAAATGCGGGCCGAGAGAGAGGTCCCAAGGGGATCCCTTCATCCTTGTCTAGCCAACAGTGAATTCGCGATTGGGAGGATGTGATGCAGTAAGAGCGAAAAGCTAGTTATATTGAGTTATATCAAGAAAGAGAGTGAGATCGTTCAATCGGTTCAATGAAACTTGTTTTCAAAAAGACAATGGTAAAATGCTGTTGTATTTGCAAGGAAAAATGGACGACAGACGTCGGACACACATTTAGTTTTCCTTTTGTACTGTACTAAACGAAGACAGAGCGATACGAGAGATACCTTGTGATGCTCGCACAAGCCATGACGCAGCACTCGTTCCAGTTAGTATATATTTCAGTGACGTCAAAATTACGCTTTCAAAAGATCCTGCCTCCGCCGCATATTCCGCCTGCCCCCCAATTTTCCATCCTCCCTCCTGCCCGAAATCTCCAACATGGTACCATTCGACGTCCGCCTCTCCCGACTGCAAAGTCGCCTTTCCTCGAAAATTATATCCAATCAACCCCCAGTTCTCTCCATCTTCCAAAACCCCCCCGTCACTATTCGTCACAAAATCCCCAAACGCAAGATCCCCATCCCCTACCTCAAACTCCTATCTCATTGCACCACCGAACTTCCACCCGAGCTATCTTCCATCCTCAACTCTGCTCCCGCTGCATTCAAATAAATGACCATCCTAAACCTAAGAAATTAAAAAAAAAAAAAATAAATAATAATAATAATAATGAATAAATAGAAAAAATAATAATAAGCTAAAAAAAACAAATAAATAAATAAATAATAAGTAAACAATAAGAAAAAAAAAAAATTATAAAAAGAACCGGTCCCAAACAACCAGGGGGGTAATTAAATAATAAAAAAAAAATACGATACAGCATCCTCGAACCTGGAACCCAACCCCCAACCTCCCCCCCAACCTGCACGTCGCGCAACACTCCGCATCAACAACGCCCAACAACAACGCCACATCAACATCGCCACAACAGCAACATGCCACAACAACAATATCTTCAAGTCGTCCTGTCATCCACATCCACACCCAGGCTGAAAAGGGTCATCCCCTACAACAGCCCTCCCCCTTCGGGGGAAAAACCACGATTATCGATCATTACGCTGTATATTCCGCCATCTATCGTTTTATAAAAGTGCTGAATATCGATTTTGAAATGAGATGTAATCTAGTTTTTATATGCACATGGGATAATATTTTTCTTAAAAAAAAATAATAAACGTGGCAACGTCGAGTTAGTTGCGTTCTCGTGTACTGTCATCTTGAAAATGTCAACAATTATTTTCAACAAAAACACGAATATTTATTGAAGCAACGTAGAAGCTTAATTTTTGCTTTGGGATCTTAATTAAAGACTGCCAAAGACGATTAACAACAGTTACGCCAGGTAAAAAGTCCGCAACACTAAATTTTAAAACAATCCCGTATTCTTTACCAAGTCTTCTGGTTGTTTATCTGAGGATTGAAAAATCGGCCCTAAGTGATATGCAGCTGTACTGTTAATTTGAATATTGTGTTCGTCGAAAAATACATAAGAATGAAAATTAATTAAATATGAAGTTAATTTAAATGTGACAATCAAATCGAATTAGAATTAACACCACTTCTCTTTACATTGAAAAAATCTTCAAGAATGACAAGAAGGGCTTCTGAATTAGGACATCCTTCAGTTCTCTTCTAAAACGTTTGTAGGAGGACTCCTGCCTTAGCTTTTCGGGTAGTTGGTTGAATATGCGGATGCCTATAAACGTGCGTTTGGTTTACGGATCGTAAACCAACCGCACGTGTGTGTTACCAATCATAACTTATCATTAATCGCGGACTGTTACATACGGACTGCTACGGACATCGCGGACTGTGTGTTATGATGTATTTACATAGTCCACGAACTGTACAATAATGGGCATTTAAAATAGTGGTCGTAGATAAAAGATTTATCTAACTAAATCTATTTATACCAAATTACATTTTTTAATTATCTAAGAATAATCGAATAGTGCCTATTAGCATAATAAATATTTTGAAATATACTTAACACCTAACCACCTGACATACGTCTCTCAGACCCGAAGTAACAGTAATTTTCTCACCTGAGAAGTATGGCAGGTGGTTAAGGGTTAAGATTATTTTCTCTAATTTTGTAAAAAACTAGCATTCAACAAGTATTTCTATAAATAATATTATTTTAAATATAATCACAAACTGATTCAAATACACAACATGAATCAGAATATTATACGACTTATATACAAATATATAAATTAATATCTTGTCGAGACTAATCAACATTAGTCCACCACTCAACACTAGACTAGTTTACAGTCAACACTAACTCCTCTTCAGCCAAAACTCCTTGATCAAGTCGGACGCCTTCTCCCCAATCATAATAATCGGCGCGTTAGTATTAGCGCTGACCAAGTTCGGCATGATCGACCCATCCACCACCCTCAGGTTCTTCACCCCATAGACCCTCAACTGCGGATCAACAACAGCGTCTTGATCCCAATACGGCCCCATCTTACAAGTGCCAACCGGATGATAAATGGTGGCCGAATAGTAACGGATCATGCACTCGTAGTAGGGATCAGTGTGTTCCGGTATATGGGCACAATCTGGAAATTTGTTAAGCGCAGAACCATAGTGTCTAAAAGCTGGAGTTTTGCTTAAGTCGATGGCGATTTTCACGCCTTCGACCAAGGTCTTCATGTCGAAATCGTCTTGGAAGTAGTTGGGGTAGATTAAAGGGTAGTCGAAGGGGTTGCGACTGCGAAGTTTGATAAAGCCGCGACTTCGCGGACGGAGCAACATCGGCAAAACACTCCAAACGTCTTTGCTGTTGATCCTGCTAAAAACTCTATTGTAGAAAGCGTCTGTTAACCCGTGAGCTTTCTTCAACTGTTGCCCCCCATCAGAGTTTGTTGATCCAGAAACAAAGTGGAATTCAATATCAGGGAAATCATCAGTTGCATTTGCATATTTGGTGTTGACAAACGCGAGGCCTTCCACACCTCCCATTATAGTCAAAGGTCCTCCGCCAAATACAGCGTATTGCATAACCGGTTTAACGGAGTAAACCCTATCCAAAGTTATAGAAACCGGTTGGTTCACCAAGAAAGTCAATCCACCTAGTCCGACGTGATCCTGCAGATTATACCCCACCTTCAAATCCTGCACCACTGGTATCTTAAACTTATCCAACTCCTCTTTCGGCCCTACCCCAGACAACATCAAAATCTGCGGCGAGTTCACACTTCCACCCGACAACACAACCTCCTTCTTCGCGCGGATCCTGTGCAGCTTGCCGTCCCGCACAAACTCCACACCGAACGCCACTTTGGTGGAAGGGTCGATGAGAACGCGCGTCACGTGGGAGTGCATAGCCACGTGCAAATTCTTGCGCAGACGGACCGGCCGCAGGAACGCCTTGCCCGTCGAACAGCGCGAACCGCGACGAATCGTGCCTTGGGCTATCATAAAGCCCGACTGGAATTCACCGTTGATGTCGCGATTTTCATAGCCTAAAACAAGAAAAAGGAAATAGATTAGAATTATGCATTGCATCTTAGAAAGTATGAATGTGGTATGAAGGTGGTATATTGAAGGTGGTAGCCTAATTTAAAAGACTAATTGATGGTATTGCCAGCGCAGATAGTCTAGATACAAGATAAAATAATGGTTCTGGGTACCCAGACATACCAACTTTGCTGATCATGTCTGGTCTTTGCTGGTCTTGTCTGGTATTTGCTGGTCTTTTCTGGTCTCGTCTGGTCTTGCCTGGTCTTGTCTGGTTTTGCAAAATAAATAGAAAGCATAACCAGGCCAAGACCAAGCAACATTACTTGTGTGCAACTTAAGCTGAGCAAGGCAATACGATAGTTTTGACGATCCAGTTCAAGACCAATTCCCACAACAACTAGGGTGGCACTAACCATCCGGGCTGTCCACACTGAAGGAATGCGCAAGCGATACCTGGGTGGCGCATACTAAAGCCACGTGGAAGATGGCTTTAGTGAGCGATCCAGTTCAAGACCAATTCCCACAACAACTAGAGCGGCACTAACCGTCCGTGCTGCCCACCTTTCAGAAATGCGCAAGCAATACCGGGATGGCGCATAGTAAAGCCAAGTGGAAGAGGGCTTTAGTGAGTGAGAGCCACACTCGTAGGCTGGTAGAGCTTCTCCTAAATCACAGATCAAAAAAGGTCAAAACCAAATGATTATTCCGATGGCCAAAACATATCAATTTATAAATAGGAAGGAGCATGACCAGATCCAGATCGAGCAAAACTACATTGCCTAACACAAGCTGATCAAGACAGAACAATGGTCTTAAAAGATTGGACGAAACCATGACTGGTAATATATTTTCTACTACACACTAAGGAACCACAAAAGAAACGAAGACATGCGAGAACTTTGCGATATCCAAGACATAGTGAGATGGTCCCGAAACATACGTCGCGATTGGAGAGATCATGTTGAACGGATGGACGACAACAGATTGCCGAAAATTGCGAGGAATGGTCTCCCAAGATCCAGGAGACCACCAGGATGTCCACTTATACGTTGGTATGAAAGCTGGAATTCATCATCCCAGCTACAACTCTAAGAAATTAGAGAACAAGGCTATCCTGTATACCTAGACATGATGTTCCTGATGGTTCGCTCTTATTTCGTATTTCCAATCCAGTTGCGACAGTTGGAGATAGGCAGCCATTAAAGGCACGTCCGATATTTGAGTTCGTCATGCCTTACAAAAGGGAAGAAGAGGAAGAAAAAAGGAAGAATTCATTTTACCTAATTGTCTTCCTCCTTCGATGAAACTGGCCACAAGTGGAGTTTGGTAAGGCGCTTCGGTGATGGTCAAGTATCCTCCGGAGCCGTGGTAGCCAGTGCTGGTCAGATAAGGGTTCTTGTTGTCCTCGGACTTCTTGAAGTAGTACAAGGCGTCCTTGTAGCCCCAGCCCGGATTTCCTAGGCTCTCCCAGGTGTCGTAATCCTTCTTGTTGCCTCGGACGTACAGCATGTAGTTCAAAACGCTCGAGCCTCCGATCACTTTGCCCCTTGGCCAATTACAACGACCATTATTCATACCTGAAGAAGATAAAAATAATGATAAGCAGAAACTAGGCGGCATTATGAGATGATGTTCAAAATTGTAGAATACCAAGAAAATCATGTAAAAACTAACACACTTTATAATTTAATCGGTAATACTGGATTATTAATTATCCTGCATACCAAGACATGATGTTCCTGATGGTTCGCTCTTGTATTTCCAATCTAGTTGCGACAGTTGGAGATAGGCAGCCATTAAAGGCACGTCCGATATTTCAGTTTCGTCACCTCCGGCTTCCAGCAAGAGCACATTCCAATGACCCACCTCGCTTAATCTATTCGCGACGACATTCCCTAGATAACAAACGAAAAACAAAATAGTTTTAGTAAGTAGACGAGATAACTAGGAAAGTATTCATGTAATTAGTCTGGCTGATAAATTATAAATATTAGGACCTATTATCATACCTCGAGGTATTTTTTTTCTAAATTCGGTCTATATTAAGTTGCTACAGTCTTTCTTGACTATGCAATCTTGTATATATAGACTTATGTAATTAGTCTAGACCAGGGGTGGCGAACCTTTTTGCGGCTGCGTGCCATTTTTTTTTAATTTTCACATTTTGAAATGCTGACGTGCCAGGTCTACTTTTACAATGTGATAGTGAAAATCAGTTACCGTATCAGCGTGAATATTTGACGTGTTTTGTACGCCTTTTGAAATTACGGGTAAACCAATCGACGGATTTTGATAAAACGTTGTATGATTTGATATTCCTACGAGATCTCATAAATTCCCAAATTTCAAAATTATAGCTTTGTAAATGCGGCTTTTGTGAATTTTTTAAATTTGTAAATTTTTGTGCGCCTTTTGCAATTACGGACAAACCAATCGACGGATTTTGATGAAACTTAGTATGATTTGTTTTTTTTTGCGAAATCTCACAAATTGCCAAATTTCAAAATTGTTGCTTTGTAAATGCGGCTTTTGAGAATTTTTGAAGTTTGTAAATTTTTGTGCGCCTTTTGCAATGGCAGACAAACCAATCGACGGATTTGGATGAAACGTAGTATGATTTGATATTCCTACAAGGTCCCAAAAATTGCCAAATTTCAAAATTGTACCTTTGTTAATACGGCTTTTGTGATTTTTTGTGTATTGTAAATGTTTGTGCGCCTTTTGCAATTACGGACAAACCAATCCACGGATTTTGATGAAACTTGGTATAATTTGATAATCTTGCGAAATCTCACAAATTGCCAAATCTCAAAATTGTAGCTTTGTAAATACGGCTTTAGTGAATTTTTGAAATTTTTGTGGTCCTTGAAATTATAGGCAAACCAATCCACGAATTTTGATGAATCGTAGTATGATGTGATATTCTTACGAGGTCCCACAAATTGCCAAATTTTAGAATTGTAGCTTTGTAAGTACGGCTTTCGTGAATTTTGAAAATTTTTGTGTGCCTTTTGAAATTATGGACAAACTAATCCACGGATTTTGATAAAACGTGGTATGATTTGATATTCGTATGAGATATCACAAATTCCCAAATTGTAGCTTTTTAAATACGGCTTTCGTGAATTTTTGAAATTTGTAATTTCTTTTGCGTCTTTTGCAATTACGGACAAATCAATCGACTGAATTTGATGAAACTTGGTTTGAATAAATATTCTTACAAGATATCATATATTACCAGATTTGAAAGTTGTTGCTTTGTAAATGCGGCTTTGGTGAAATTTAGAAATTTTTGTGCGCCTTTTGCAATTACAAACCAATCCACAGATTTTGATGAAACATGTATGATTTGATATTCTTACAGGTCCCAAAAATTGCCAAATTTCAAAATTGTAGCTCTGTAAATACGGCTTTTGTGAATTTTTGAAGTTTTTCTGCTCCTTTTGAAATTACGGGCCAACCAATCGACGGATTTTGATAAAACGAGGTATGATTTGATATTCTTTCGAGATCTCACAAATTCCCTTTTTTCAAAATTGTAGCTTTGTAAATACAGCTTTTGTGAATTTTTTAAGTTTGTAAATTTGTGTGCGCCTTCTGCAATTACGGACAAATCAATAGACGGATTTTGATCAAACTTGGTATGATTTGATATTCTTGCGAAATCTCACAAATTGCCAAATTTCAAAATTGTAGCTTTGTAAATACGGCTTTCGTGAATTTTTAAAATTTTTGTGCGCCTTTTGAAATTACAGGCAAACCAATCGACGGATTTTAATAAAACGTGGTATGATTTGATATTCGTATGAGATCTCATAAATCTCCAAACTGTAGCTTTGTAAATACGGCTTTTTTTGTAAATTTTTCAAGTTGGTAAATTTTTTGTGCGCCTTTTGCAATTACGGACAAACCAATCGACGGATTTTGATTAAACTTGGTATGATTTGATATTCTTCTGAAATTTCACAAATTGCCAAATTTCAAATTTGTAGCTTTGTAAATACGGCTTTCGTGAATTTTGGAAATTTTTGTGTGCCTTGAAATTATGGGCAAACTAATCCACGAATTTTGATGAATCGTAGTATGATTTGATATTCTTGCGAAATCTCACAAATTGCCAAATTTCAAAATTGTTGCTTTGAAAATACGGCTTTCGTGAATTTTGAAAATTTTTGTGCGCTTTTTGCAATTACAGTCAAATCAATCCACCGATTTTGATGAAACGTGTATGATTTGATATTCTTATGAGATCCCAAAAATTGCCAAATTTCAAATTTGTAGCTCTGTAAATACGGCTTTTGTGAATTTTTGAAGTTTGTAAATTGTTTGTGCATCTTTTGCAATTACGGACAAACCAATCGACGGATTTTGATGAAACTTGGTAAGATTTGATATTCTCCTGAAATATCACAAATTGCTAAATTTCAAATTTATAGCTGTGTAAATACGTCTTTCGTGAATTTTGGAAATTTTCTGCTCCTTTCGAAATTACGGGCCAACCAATCGACGGATTTTAATAAAACGTGGTATGATTTGATATTCTTACGAGATCTCACAAATTTCCCATTTTTCAAAATTGTAGCTTTGTAAATACAGCTTTTGTGAATTTTTTAAGTTTGTAAATTTGTGTGCGCCTTCTGCAATTACGGACAAATCAATCGACGGATTTTGATCAAACTTGGTATGATTTGATTTTCTTGCGAAATCTCACAAATTGCCAAATTTCAAAATTGTAGCTTTGTAAATACGGCTTTCGTGAATTTTTAAAATTTTTGTGCGCCTTTTGAAATTACAGGCAAACCAATCGACGGATTTTGATAAAACGTGGTATGATTTGATATTCGTATGAGATCTCATAAATCTCCAAACTGTAGCTTTGTAAATACGGCTTTTTTGTAAATTTTTCAAGTTGGTAAATTTTTTGTGCGCCTTTTGCAATTACGGACAAACCAATCGAGGGATTTTGATGAAACTTGGTATGATTTGATATTCTTCTGAAATCTCACAAATTGCCAAATTTCAAATTTGTAGCTTTGTAAATACGGCTTTCGTGAATTTTGGAAATTTTTCTGCGCCTTTCGAAATTACGAGCCAACCAATAGACGGATTTTGATAAAACGTGGTATGATTTGATATTCTTACGAGATCTCACAAATTCCCAAGTTTCAAAATTATAGCTTTGTAAATACGGCTTTTGTGAATTTTTGAAGTTAATAAATTTTTGTGCGCCTTTTGCAATTACAGACAAACCAATCGACGGATTTTGATGAAACGTAGTATGATTTGATATTCTTACAAGGTCCCAAAAATTGCCACATTTCAAAATTGTAGCTTTGTTAATACGGCTTTTGTGATTTTTTGTGGTTTGTAAATGTTTGTGCGCCTTTTGCAATTACGGACCAACCAATCCACGAATTTTGATGAAACTTAGTATGATTTGATAGTCTTGCGAAATCTCACAAATTGCCAAATCTCAAAATTGTAGCTTTGTAAATACGGCTTTCGTGAATTTTGGAAATTTTTGTGTGCCTTGAAATTATGGGCAAACCAATCCACGAATTTTGATGAAACTTAGTATGATTTGATATTCTTGCGAAATCTCACAAATTGCCAAATTTTAAAATTGTAGCTTTGTAAATACGGCTTTTGTGAATTTTTTAAGTTTTTAAATTTTTGTGCGTCTTTTGCAATTACGGACAAACCAATCGACAGATTTTGATGAAACTTGGTATGATTTGATATTCTTGTGAAATCTCACAAATTGCCAAATTTCAAAATTGTAGCTTTGTAAATACAGCTTTGGTGAGTTTTAAAAATTTTTGTGCGCCTTTTGCAATTACAGTCAAACCAATCCACCGATTTTGATGAAACGTGTATGATTTGATATTCTTATGAGGTTCCAAAAATTGCCAAATTTCAAATTTGTAGCTTTGTAAATACGACTTTTGTGAATTTTTGAAGTTTGTAAATTTTTTGTGTGTCTTTTGCAATTACGGACAAACCAAGCGACGGATTTTGATGAAACTTGGTAAGATTTGATATTCTCCTGAAATCTCACAAATTGCTAAATTTCAAAGTTGTAGCTTTGTAAATACGGCTTTCGTGAGTTTTGGAAATTTTTCTGCTCCTTTCGAAATTACGGGCCAACCAATCGACGGATTTTGATAAAGCGTGGTATGATTTGATATTCTTACGAGATCTCACAAATTCCCATTTTTCAAAATTGTAGCTTTGTAAATACAGCTTTTGTGAATTTTTGAAGTTTGTAAATTTGTGTGCGCCTTCTGCAATTACGGACAAATCAATCGACGGATTTTGATCAAACTTGGTATGATTTGATATTCTTGCGGAATCTCACAAATTTCCGAATTTCAAAATTGTAGCTTTGTAAATACGGCTTTCGTGAATTTTTAAAATTTTTGTGCGCCTTTTGAAATTACAGGCAAACCAATCGACGGATTTTGATAAAACGTGGTATGATTTGATATTCGTATGAGATCTCATAAATCTCCAAACTGTAGCTTTGTAAATACGTCTTTTTTTGTAAATTTTTCAAGTTGGTAAATTTTTTCTGCGCCTTTTGCAATTACGGACAAACCAATCGAGGGATTTTGATGAAACTTGGTATGATTTGATATTCTCCTGAAATCTCACAAATCTCAAATTCAAATTTCAAATTTTTAGCTTTGTAAATACAGCTTTCGTGAATTTTGGAAATTTTTCTGCGCCTTTCGAAATTACGGGCCAACCAATCGACGGATTTTGATAAAACGTCGTATGATTTGATATTCTTACGAGAACTCACAAATTCCCATTTTTCAAAATTGTAGCTTTGCAAATACAGCTTTTGTGAATTTTTGAAGTTTGTAAATTTGTGTGCGCCTTCTGCAATTACGGACAAATGAATCGACGGATTTTGATCAAACTTGGTATGATTTGATATTCTTGCGGAATCTCACAAATTGCCAAATTTGAAAATTGTAGCTTTGTAAATACGGCTTTTGTGAATTTTTAAAAATTTTGTGCGCCTTTTGAAATTACAGGCAAACCATTATTCGACGGATTTTGATAAAACGTGGTATGATTTGATATTCGTATGAGATCTCATAAATCTCCAAACTGTAGCTAAGTAAGTAAGTTGGTAAATTTTTTGTGCGCCTTTTGCAATTACGGACAAAACAATCGAGGGATTTTGATGAAACTTGGTACGATTTGATATTCTTGTGAAATCTCACAAATTGCCAAATTTCAAAATTGTAGCTTTGTAAATACAGCTTTGGTGAATTTTAAAAAATTTTGTGCGCCTTTTGCAATTACAGTCAAACCAATCCACCGATTTTGATGAAACGTGTGTGATTTGATATTCTTATGAGGTCCCAAAAATTGCCAAATTTCAAATTTGTAGCTCTGTAAATACGACTTTTGTGAATTTTTGAAGCTTGTAAATTTTTTGTGCGTCTTTTGCAATTACGGACAAACCAATCGACGGATTTTGATGAAACTTGGTAAGATTTGGAAACTTGGAAACTTGGTTTGAATTAATATTCTTACAAGATATCGTATATTACCAAATTTGAAAGTTGTTGCTTTGTAAATGCGGCTTTGGTGAAATTTGTAAATTTTTGTGCGCCTTTTGCAATTACAGTCAAACCAATCCACGGATTTTGATGAAACGTGTGTGATTTGATATTCTTATGAGGTCCCAAAAGTTGCCAAATTTCAAAATTGTAGCTCGGTAAATACGGCTTTTGTGAATTTTTGGAGTTTTTCTGCTCCTTTCGAACTTACGGGCCAACCAATAGACGGATTTTGATAAAACGTGGTATAATTTTATATTCTTACGAGATCTCACAAATTCACATATTTCAAAATTGTTGCTTTGTAAATACAGTTTTGTGAATTTTTGAAGTTTGTAAATTTGTGTGCGCCTTCTGCAATTACGGAAAAATCAATCGACGGATTTTGATCAAACTTGGTGTGATTTAATATTCTTGCGAAATCTCACAAATTGCCAAATTTCAAAATTGTAGCTTTGTAAATACGGCTTTCGTGAATTTTTAAAATTTTTGAGCCTTTTGAAATTACAGGCAAACCAATCGACGGATTTTGATAAAACGTGGTATGAGTTGATATTCGTATGAGATCTCATAAATCTCCAAACTGTAGCTTTGTAAATACGGCTTTTTTTGTAAATTTTTCAAGTTGGTAAATTTTTTGTGCGCCGTTTGCAATTACGGACAAACCAATCCACGAATTTTGATGAAACTTAGTATGATTTGATAATCTTGCGAAATCTCACAAATTGCCAAATCTCAAAATTGTAGCTTTGTAAATACGGCTTTCGTGAATTTTGGAAATTTTTGTGTGCCTTGAAATTATGGGCAAACCAATCCACGAATTTTGATGAATCGTAGTATGATTTGATATTCCTGCGAAATCTCACAAATTGCCAAATTTTAAAATTGTAGCTTTGTAAATACGGCTTTTGTGAATTTTTTAAGTTTTTAAATTTTTGTGCGTCTTTTGCAATTACGGACAAACCAATCGACAGATTTTGATGAAACTTGGTATGATTTGATATTCTTGTGAAATCTCACAAATTGCCAAATTTCAAAATTGTAGCTTTGTAAATACAGCTTTGGTGAGTTTTAAAAATTTTTGTGCGCCTTTTGCAATCACAGTCAAACCAATCCACCGATTTTGATGAAACGTGTATGATTTGATATTCTTATGAGGTCCCAAAAATTGCCAAATTTCAAATTTGTAGCTCTGTAAATACGACTTTTGTGAATTTTTGAAGTTTGTAAATTTTTTGTGTGTCTTTTGCAATTACGGACAAACCAATCGGATTTTGATGAAACTTGGTAAGATTTGATATTGTCCTGCAATCTCACAAATTGCAAAAATTTCTAATTTGTAGCTTTGTAAATACGGCTTTCGTGAATTTTGGAAATTTTTCTGCTCCTTTCGAAATTACGGGCCAACCAATCGACGGATTTTGATAAAACGTGGTATGATTTGATATTCTTAGGAGATCTCACAAATTTCCATTTTTCAAAATTGTAGCTTTGTAAATACAGCTTTTGTGAATTTTTGAAGTTTGTAAATTTGTGTGCGCCTTCTGCAATTACGGACAAATCAATCGACGGATTTTGATCAAACTTGGTATGATTTGATATTCTTGCGAAATCTCACAAATATCCGAATTTCAAAATTGTAGCTTTGTAAATACGGCTTTCGTGAATTTTGGAAATTTTTGTGTGCCTTTTGAAATTATGGGAAAACCAATAAACGAATTTTGATGAATCGTTGTATGATTTGATATTCTTACGAGGTCCCACAAATTGCCAAATTTCAAAATTGTAGCTTTGTAAATACGACTTTTGTGAATTTTTTAAGTTTGTAAATTTTTGTGCGCCTTTTGCAAATACAGACAAACCAATCGACAGATTTTGATGAAACTTGGTATGGTTTGATATTCATGTGAAATCTCACAAATTGCCAAATTTCAAAATTGTAGCTTTGTAAATACGACTTTTGTGAATATTTTAAGTTTGTATATTTTTGTGCGCCTTTTGCAATTACGGACAAACCAATCGACACATTTTGATGAAACTTTGTATGATTTGATATTCATATGAAATCTCACAAATTGACAAATTTAAAAATTGTAGCTTTGTAAATACGTTTTTTGTGAATTTTTTAAGTTTGTAAATTTTTGTGCGCCTTTTGCAATTACAGACAAACCAGTCGACAGATTTTGAAACTTGGAAACTTTTGAAATTTCAAGATGAAACTTGGTATGATTTGATATTCATGTGAAATCTCAGAAATTGCCAAATTTCAAAATTGTAGCTTTGTAAATACGACTTTTGTGAATTTTTTAAGTTTGTAAATTTTTGTGCGCCTTTTGCAAATACAGACAAACCAATCGACAGATTTTGATGAAACTTGGTATGGTTTGATATTCATGTGAAATCTCACAAATTGCCAAATTTCAAAATTGTAGCTTTGTAAATACGACTTTTGTGAATATTTTAAGTTTGTATATTTTTGTGCGCCTTTTGCAATTACGGACAAACCAATCGACACATTTTGATGAAACTTTGTATGATTTGATATTCATATGAAATCTCACAAATTGACAAATTTAAAAATTGTAGCTTTGTAAATACGTTTTTTTGTGAATTTTTTAAGTTTGTAAATTTTTGTGCGCCTTTTGCAATTACAGACAAACCAGTCGACAGATTTTGAAACTTGGAAACTTTTGAAATTTCAAGATGAAACTTGGTATGATTTGATATTCATGTGAAATCTCAGAAATTGCCAAATTTCAAAATTGTAGCTTTTTAAATACGGCTTTCGTGAATTTTGAAAATTTTTGTGTGCCTTTTGAAATTACAGGCAAACCAATCCACGGATTTTGATGAAACGTGTATGATTTGATATTCGTATGAGATCTCACAAATTCCTAAATAGTAGCTTTGTAAATACGGCTTTCGTGAAAATTTTGAAATTTGTAATTTCTTTTGCGTCTTTTGCAATTACGGACAAATCAATCGACGGATTTTGATGAAACTTGGTTTGAACGAATATTCTTACAAGATATCATATATTACCAAATTTGAAAGTTGTTGCTTTGTAAATGCGGCTTTGGTGAAATTTGGAAATTTTTGTGCGCCTTTTGCAATTACAGTCAAACCAGTCCACGGATTTTGATGAAATGTGTATGATTTGATATTCATACGAGGTCCCAAAAATTGCCAAATTTCAAAATTGTAGCTCTGTAAATACGGCTTTTGTGAATTTTTGACGTTTTTCTGCTCCTTTCGAAATTACGGGCCAACCAATAGACGGATTTTGATAAAAGGTGGAATAATTTGATATTCTTACGAGATCTCACAAATTGCCATATTTAAAAAATCCCATATTTTTTCCCATAATTGTTACTCTGTAAATACAGCTTTTGTGAATTTTTGAAGTTTGTAAATTTGTGTGCGTAAATTTGAGTTTGATCAAGAAACTTAGTGTGATTTAATATTCTTGCGAAATCTCACAAATTGCCAAATTTCAAAATTTTAGCTTTGTAAATACGGCTTTCGGGAATTTGGAAAATTTTTGTGCGCCTTTTGCAATTACGGACAAACCAATCGACGGATTTTGATTAAACTTGGTATGATTTGATATTCTTCTGAAATCTCACAAATTGCCAAATTTCAAATTTGTAGCTTTGTAAATACGGCTTTCGTGAATTTTGGAAATTTTTCTGTGCCTTTCGAAATTACGGGCCAGCCAATCGACGGATTTTGATAAAATGTGGTATGATTTGATATTCTTACGAGATCTCACAAGTTCCCATTTTTCAAAATTTTAGCTTTGTAAATACAGCTTTTGTGAATTTTGGAAATTTTTATGCGCCTTTTGAAATTACAGGCAAACCAATTTACGGATTTTGATGAAACGTGGTATGATTTGATATTCGTATGAGATCTTGAAATCTTTGAGAAACCTGGTATAATTTGGTATTCTTGTCATATCTTATAAATTGCCAAATTTCAAATTTGTAGCTTTGTAAATACGGCTTTCGTGAATTTTGAAAATGTTTGTGCGCCTTTTGCAATTACAGTCAAACCAATCCACCGATTTGGATGAAACGTGTATGATTTGATATTCTTATGAGATCCCAAAAATTGCCAAATTTCAAATTTGTAGCTCTGTAAATACGGCTTTTCTGAATTTTTGAAGTTTGTAAATTTTTTGTGCGTCTTTTGCAATTACGGACAAACCAATCGACGGATTTTGATGAAACTTGGTAAGATTTGATATTGTCCTGAAATCTCACAAATTGCAAAAATTTCAAATTTGTAGCTTTGTAAATACGGCTTGCGTGAATTTTGGAAATTTTTCTGCTCCTTTCGAAATTACGGGCCAACCAATCGACGGATTTTGATAAAACGTGGTATGATTTGATATTCGTATGAGATCTCATAAATCTCCAAACTGTAGCTTTGTAAATACGGCTTTTTTTGTAAATTTTTCAAGTTGGTAATTTTTTTGTGCGCCTTTTGCAATTACGGACAAACCAATCGACGGATTTTGATGAAACTTGGTATGATTTGATATTCTTCTGAAATTTCACAAATTGCCAAATTTCAAATTTGTAGCTTTATAATTACGGCTTTCGTGAATTTTGGAAATTTTTCTGCGCCTTTCGAAATTACGGGCCAAACAATCGACGGATTTTGATAAAACGTGGTATGATGTGATATTCCTACGAGATCTCACAAATTCTCAAATTTCAAAATTGTAGCTTTGTAAATACAGCTTTTGTGAATTTTGGAAATTTTTATGCGCCTTTTGAAATTACAGGCAAACCAATCTACGGATTTTGATAAAACGTGGTAAAATTTGATATTCTTACGAGATCTCACAAATTCCCATATTTCAGAATTGTAGCTTTGTAAATACAGCTTTTGTAAATTTTTGAAGTTTGTAAATTTATGTGCGCCTTCTGCAATTACGGACAAATCAATCGACGGATTTTGATCAAACTTGGTGTGATTTAATATTCTTGCGAAATCTCACAAATTGCCAAATTTTAAAATTGTAGCTTTGTAAATACGGCTTTCGTGAATTTTGGAAATTTTTGTGCGACTTTGGAAATTATATGCAAATCAATCGACGGATTTTGATAAAACGTGGTATGATTTGATATTCGTATGAGATCTCATAAATCTCGAAACTGTAGCTTTGTAAATACGGCCTTTTTTGTAAATTTTTCAAGTTGGTAAATTTTTTGTGCGCCTTTTGCTATTATGGACAAACCAATCGACGGATTTTGATGAAACTTGGTATGATTTGATATTCTTCTGAAATCTCACAAATTACCAAATATCAAATTTGTAGCTTTTTAAATACGGATTTCGTGAATTTTGGAAATTTTTCAGCGACTTTCGAAATTACGGGCCAACCAATCCACGGATTTTGATAAAACGTGGTATGATTTGATATTCTTACGAGATCTCACAAATTCCCAAATTTCAAAATTATAACTTAACTAAATACGGCTTTGGCGATTTTTTTTAATTTGAACATTTTTGTGCGCCGTTTGCATTTACTGGCAAACCAATCGACGGATTTTGAACACGTCTTATATTTTACACCAGCGTTTCTCAAAGTGGTCGATATCGCCCCCCCAGTGGGCGACGACTTCGGTTTGGGGATCGCTAGGTGGCCAGGGGGCGATGTAGGGGGCGGTAGGTAGTCAGGAGGCGATATAGGAGGGGCGGTAGGTAGTCAGGGGGCGATATAGGAGGCGGAAGGTATCACGAGCTATACAATGTATTTCTGTTAATTTAAAAGAAACAAATACGTTCAACAAAATTGTTCCGTGTTCAGTATTATACAACCGGCCACGCTCGTCAGAGACGCTGGTCTGCTATTCGCTGCTGGTCGAGTATCGATAATCGCACGTACACACAGCCAGTGTTACTAACTCTACCAACTTTTCTGTAGATCTACCACCTTTTAGTGCCTTGCCCTAATCTACTACCTTGAAAAAAAACTGCCAACTTTTCAAGTTTCTGAAAGAAAAATTTATAAAGCATTTGTACATGAATCCCCGCATGTTAATTTTTATTAGAAATATTTCAAAGCTATTACAATTATTGTTGCTAATTATTTACGAATGCATTTATTATTAATCTAAATAGGTTCTCAGACCTAAACTTATAATTTATTTGGAATGATGATGTTACAAGAAATTGCGGCTTGTCCTCACCAAACTAAATATTAAGAATATAGGTATAAATTTTACTTTCAACGTTGCTGGATGTCTAGTGAATATTTATGAATATGAGTGAAATATTATATATTATATTTCACTCATATTCATAAATATTCACTAGAAATCTAGCAACGTTGAAAGTAAAATTTATACCTATATTCTTGATATTTGTGAATATGAGTATTTACGTTGTTTTGTAATAGATTTGGGGGGCACTATTAACTTTAACATATCAAACGTGGGCGATGAGACAAATAAGTTTGAGAAACACTGTTTTACACCATTGATGTTGCAAAAAAGCTTGGGAATATATAGCTTGGGAAACTTAAAAATTTATTTTAGAAAAGATGGTTTAACAAGTTTAGAGGGCGTGCGTGAGAAGTAGTTCGCGTGCCAATAAAATTTTCCTACGTGTCAGCTGTGACACGCTGTGCCATAGGTTCGCTACACCACTGGTCTAGACTATCTAGTAAAGTATACGCTGTTTTAGTCTTGTCTATTTAGTCTTGGTATATATCTATATATGATTTTGTCTGTGTCATCGATATAATAATCGATAAAAATCGATATAATCTGCTAAATCATCATAAAGATTACGACCTATTATCGTACCTTGAGGTAAACCTACTTTCTAAATTCTGTCTGTCTAGTCTAGTCTGTTCAGTTGTGACTGTAGAATCATGTTTGTTGAGTCTTGTTTTTACCTGCTGAGCCAGCGCTGACGACGATGAAGTCGTAATAAACGTATAGAGAGACAAAATCTGTGTCTATCGATAGTATAGATCTGTGTCGATCTTGAGGTATACTTTCTAAATTTTGTCTTTCTAGTCTAATCTGTTCAGTTTTGATTGTAGAATCATCCGTTCAGTCTTTTTTTACCTCAGGTAGCTGAAAAGCGTAAAACCTGTTCGCGTGAAAGAAGATGCTTGGTGAAGAGTAATAGGCGAGCAAATGAGGGAATGCGTGAGGAGTGCAGAAGGGGGTATATCCTGGCGCGCAGGGAACAGGGAACCGCTCAGGGAAGCAAGAAGCTTGGCAAGTGCTCTGCGAAGAGTTGAATAATAACATCTGGTGTGACGGCTATAAGATCATCACCAGGAAAATTGCGCAAAGGGTTAATTCTCTCCGGGGGGTTAGCCTTATGACGGAAGTCAAGAAGCTGTTCTCAGTACATGAGCGAATGAATTGGCTGGAACCCGTGGGATGGAGATCGGCGCACCATCATCACCAATACGGGTCCATGGCGTACCCGTAGCTACTGCGTGCTTGTAACTCTGAACGTGAAAAATGCTTTCAATTCGGTCCCATGGGGCGGAATCATAGAGGCTTCGAAACTAAAGGGGGTAGCTCCGTACCTTCGAAAGATGGCGCCCCTTTTCACTCCGACCGAGTGCAGTTGGCCGGATTAAGGAGGGAAAAGCGCCGGGTCCTGATGGTGTTCCACCCGAAGCGTGCAAGGTGTTTGGGCATGTGTGCGAGGACATGTGCTTGAGCATGATGGATGAATTGTTAATGAATGGCAGTTTCCCCAAAGAGTGGAAGAGAGCGAGACTGATGATGATTGAAAAAGAGCGAAAGGAAGGAGAGGAAGCCAAATACAGGCCAATCTGCCTACTGAATGGGATAGCGAAGATGATTGAGAGTATGATCGGAGCTAGGATAAATGAGGATCTCGAGAGGGCAGGGGGTCTTTCAGAGGAACAGTATGGGTTCGGAAGCGGCCGCACTACGCTGAACGCAATGATGCGTGTGATAGAGAGAGAGCAAGGTTAGCCAATACGGGTCCATGGCGTACCCGTAGCTACTACGTGCTTGTAACCCTGAGCGTGAAAAATGCTACAGGCGGAATCATGGAGGCTTTGGAACTAAAGGGTGTAGCTCCCTACCTTCGAAAGATGGTGGGGAGCTACTTGAATGATTGGGAGATAGTGACTGTAGAATGTAAAATCTTCAAAATGAGTGCGGGTTCCACAGGGTTCGGTTCTGGGACCGATACTGTGGAACATATTTTATGATGAGGTTTTGAGATTGAGGCTGCCAGACGGGGTTACACTCGTCGGGTACGCTGATGACTTAGCGGTGGTCGTTGTCGCAAGAACGGAAGAAAGTTTGAAAGCGATAATGAATGAGGCAATTAGTGGGATTGATCGGTGGATGGGGGAAAAAAGGGCTTACTCTGGCTCTCCACAAAACCGAGGCGGTCCTGCTAATAGGGAGAAGAAAGCGGCGTGAATTGACCTTGTGAATTGGGACAGTTGACGTACTGCTCGGGAATCTGTTAGATACCTTGGGGTAGAGCTCCAGCGAAATCTCAAGGGATGAGAATGCAAAGGTGTATGCTGCTGCGTGTGTGCAGCGCATACAGGACTGTTTATGGCGACGCCGTAGCGGTCGTTGTTGGAGTTATTCCGTTTGACCTTCTGGCGCATGAAAGGGTGAGAGTTTGGGAAGGTAATGATCCTAGAACTGAAAGGAAAAAAAACAATGCGTATATGGCAAGAGCTATGGGAGGGGTCGGAAAAGGGATTCTGTACGAGGCAACTGATTCCGACTATCGATAAATGGGTCAACTGTGGGAACGAGGTGGTGAATTATCACCTCAACCAGGCGCTTACGGGGCATGGATGCATTGAGTCTTACCTGGTGCGCATCGGGAAACTGGTTGAGGCGCACTGTAGGTAATGCGGAGCGACTGAGGACACTGCGGAGCATACCATCTTCGAGTGTACGGGATGGGAGAGAATGAGGAGCGCAGCAGAATGCAAAGTGGGAAGGGATGTAAATAAGGAGTGTATGGTGAGAATCATGCTCCGCAGTGAGTATGAATGGGGCGTGCTGACTGGCATGATAGGATATATAATGAGGAGAAAGGAGAAGGATGAAAGGTACGAGCGTAAAGCGGGACGAGGGATTGCTAAGCGCGAGCCCTGCGTGCCAATGCCGGGCCCCCTTTAATGCGAAGGGGGCGCGCAAATTTATTGTAAACTCTGATGTGAGGGGAGGCACGGCGATTAACGGCACGCCTGGCACAACGAGTGAATGCGGATGAATGCTTTGGACATGAAAAGGGGAGGAACGTGATGAAATTATGCCAAATTTTGAATTCCATCACGTTCTTTCCTGGTCTCTCACGGTGGGTTTTTTTTAGTGGATCGCCCCTTTTAGGGGGGCAGCCCCACACTACCATTCGGCACGGGTCGGGTGGTGTCTGTTTGCAGATTTTCACCTCCAACACGTGCAAACAAAAATATCTTGTTTTTACCTGCTGAGCCTGCGCCGATGACGATGAAATCGTAGTAGTCGTAGAGGGAGTCGGAATCTGTGTCTATCGGTCTAGACTCTGGATCCATGTTGTCGAATTGGAAGTAGGCAATGGCTGCGACGAGGGCGGGCAGGATGACCGCCATGTTGGACGAGGTGGCTGCGCCTAGGCCCAGCGGAGCCAATATCGAACTCATACCTAGAATTCAACGGAATATACATAATAGATATCTAGACAATGCGTTGAATAAATGCCCATTATTTAGAATATGTTTGCCTAGAAAATCTAGATTCTGTCGTGTATTTGATCACGACTGTAATAATTTACATTAAATCTTTTATGGATGATATCTATGATAAGTTACATAAAGGTGCTATGTTACACTAAGTCACATAAGTCTAGATAATATTGTGTCTAATATGATAGATGTAATAAACTAAATAATAACTTGTATGGGATGATGATGTTTTAGTCTTATCTATTTAGTCTTGGTATCTGTCTATGTATGATCTTGTCTGTGTAATCGATATAATATTCGATAAAACCGATATAATCTGATAAATCGTTATAAAGATTGGGAGCTATTATCATACCTTGAGGGAATATTAATTCTATTACAATGGCATCATACCTTGAGGCAATCTTAATTCGTCTACTAAGAAACTTAATTAGATAGTCTACATATTAAGTAGTGTTGTATTATTGATATCTATGTTAATCTAAATAATATCTTTATTGTGATGATATCTATGACAAGCTAGATACTCTGTAAAATAAATAATACGGTATTTATGATGATATCTATGATCTTCTATATAATTCATCTATGGAATGATGTTTACCATAAACAAGATAATTTCTTCTATGTCATGATATCTAAGATAAGCTAGATAATCTGTAGATTAAATAATTTTGTATTTATGACGATTTCTATGATAATCTATAGAATATTATCTATGGAATGGTATATACGACAATCAAGCCAATATCTTCCATATCATGATATCTATAGTAAGCTAGATAATTTGTAGATTGAATAATATTGTAATTATGACGATATCTATATTAATCTATAGAATATCATCTAAAGAATGTTATTTACGATTTCTATGATAATCTATAGAATATTATCTATAGGATGATATATACGACGATCCAGCCAATATCTTCCATGCCATTATATCTATGGTAAGCTAGATAATCTGTACATTAACTAATATTGCATTTATGACAATATCTATAATAATCTATAGAACATCATCTATGGGATGATATTTACGATAATCAGGACAATATCTCTTATATAGGATGATCTAGATAATTTGTGACAATATCTATTGTGACGATTATATAATATCATGAATAATATCTTCCAGGTATCTCTAGACTAGATAACACCCTGAATGATTTGGTATCTATAATAAAGTAGAGAGTATATGTATATATAGATAATCTATAGATAATAAATGTTATCTATGTTACCGATTGTTAGCACATTTTAATGAAACAATATGTAAACTTTTAAGCTATTATAGATATGTAGATAAAACACGGAGTCTAGATAATACATAGAATAAGTCAAATTATTATGGTCAACGAAATCGTTTAATACACAAGGTTTAGATAAAGTATAATTTGGTTTTTATATTAAAATGAATATATAGATAACATAGATAATTATTATTATGTATACAATAATACGTAGAAGATGATGTTATCTTTCCAGTTTTCTCTATGCAGTCTTATCTATCTACTCTTGTCTGTCTAATCCTGTCTGTTTAAAATAGTCTGTCTAGTCTTGTTCATCTAGTCTTGTCTGTATAGTCCTGTATGTCTTTCTAGTTTTATCCCTCTGATCCTATCTGTATAGTCTTCTCTATCTAGTCTTGTTTATCTAGTTTTGTCTCACTCTCTCTGTTCTTATATGTCTATCTAGTCCAGCTTATCTATTACATTATAAAAAATCTATTCCCAATTTACCTACCACTACCTTGTGGCATATCTGTCAAGTCTTGTCTGAAACTATTCTCATCCACTTAGTCTTGCCTTTTTAGTCTTGTCTGTCCCCACTTATCTATCTACTCGAACTATCTACTTAAATTTAAATGTTAAGATGTGTATTTACCCGACAACAGCGTCATAGTTGGTGGTGCACGTCAAAACTGAGGTACAGTACTCGATCGACGGTGAAAAAACAGTGTGAATCAAAAAACCGAATTATGATGGGTTGGATCAAACGGATTTAGCAATTCGTGGCACGATCGCACTTTCTATCGAGCACTTTTTACCCTTTTACAATGGTCTAGCCGATGCATACGGAGCATACGTGCGGCCAAAATATTAGTACCCCAGCTCACGTGAACACTTTTCTGTCGGTTACGTAAATTTCGAAACAGATAAGGACGACATCGCCACAGTGGGGATGGTGTTTGTTACCACACGTATGACTAATTCCAGAAAAAGAATAGGTGAAAGTCAATAATGGATATACAAAATTGGATAGGCGAATCTAGACAGACAAGACTCAGCAGAGAAAACTAGACAGATAAGACTAGACAGACAAGACTAGACAGACAAGACTAGACAGACAAGACTAGACAGACAAGACTAGACAGACAAGACTAGACAGACAAGACTAGACAGACAAGACTAGACAGACAAGACTAGACAGACAAGACTAGACAGACAAGACTAGACAGACAAGACTAGACAGACAAGACTAGACAGACAAGACTAGACAGACAAGACTAGACAGACAAGACTAGACAGACAAGACTAGACAGACAAGACTAGACAGACAAGACTAGACAGACTAGACAGACAAGACTTTTTTAAAAAGTGGTTCAGGGTAAGCTCTCACCAAATCCCCTATTCCACCTTGGCTTTTAGTATGCGCCACCCCGGTATCGCATATATTGCATTCATTCAGGGTGGGCAGCCCGGACGGTTAATGAAAACCGCCCTAGTTGTCGCCTCCCCGACCAGGATTCGAACCCGGGTCTCCCGCATTGAAAGGCGGGTATGTTGTCAACTACACCACCGAGGAGGACAGACAGACAAGACTAGACAGACAAGACTAGACAGACAAGACTAGACAGACAAGACTAGACAGACAAGACTAGACAGACAAGACTAGACAGACAAGACTAGACAGACAAGACTAGACAGACAAGACTAGACAGACAAGACTAGACAGACAAGACTAGACAGACAAGACTAGACAGACAAGACTAGACAGACAAGACTAGACAGACAAGACTAGACAGACAAGACTAGACAGACAAGACTAGACAGACAAGACTAGACAGACAAGACTAGACAGACAAGACTAGACAGACAAGACTAGACAGACAAGACTAGACAGACAAGACTAGACAGACAAGACTAGACAGACAAGACTAGACAGACAAGACTAGACAGACAAGACTAGACAGACAAGACTAGACAGACAAGACTAGACAGACAAGACTAGACAGACAAGACTAGACAGACAAGACTAGACAGACAAGACTAGACAGACAAGACTAGACAGACAAGACTAGACAGACAAGACTAGACAGACAAGACTAGACAGACAAGACTAGACAGACAAGACTAGACAGACAAGACTAGACAGACAAGACTAGACAGACAAGACTAGACAGACAAGACTAGACAGACAAGACTAGACAGACAAGACTAGACAGACAAGACTAGACAGACAAGACTAGACAGACAAGACTAGACAGACAAGACTAGACAGACAAGACTAGACAGACAAGACTAGACAGACAAGACTAGACAGACAAGACTAGACAGACTAGACTAGACAGACTAGACTAGACAGACAAGACTGGAGGTTCCGTCGTTTAGGATGTGCAAGTCTAGCTCTGCCAGCCAGTCCATGACCAAGTCACCTCTTGCGTCCACTGCAGGACTTCCCCAGTAAGGCGACTTAGCGTTGAAGTCGCCTGCTATGATTTTAGGTTTGTGGTGCATTTTAGCGTCGTCACTTATTTTGGCTAGGGATGCTTCAAGTTGTTGTATACTATTGTTTGGTGAAAAATAGCAGCTGTAGAATACGTATGCTTCTAGTTCGACCCACACGAAACCTGTCCCTTTTCCACTGTCTAATGCACTTAACTTGGGATTTATATTGCGGCGTTTTGTACAGTTCCTCAAACCACACGCCTGTGCTGATCAGCTTTTTGTTTGGTTCGCTGATTATTATTATGTCGATTCCCAGTTCTGCGACTGTGACGTTGAGGAGGTTATGCGCGGCACGGCAGCGCATGGCATTTGTTTGTAGAACTTTATGATGCATTGCGCTTGTTCAGATTGCGCCTTGCCTCCAATAGCGCCTTCTGGAATGCTGATCACATCCCTGTCTTCTCTGTGCCCCTTCTCATTACAGATGGGACAGAACTCCTCCTCTTTGCAATTTTTTGCAATATGGCCTTCTTGTCCACATCTGAGGCCGTGCTTTGACAAGGACGGCCTCTGTGCTATTTGTCCTTTCTCGTTTCTCTGGGTTTCTGGACATTTCACCCTTGCTTGTTTTATTCCTACCTATAACTTCTGTCCATTTGGCATAGACAGACAAGACTAGACAAACGAGACTAGACACACAAGACTAGACAGACAAGACTAGACAGACATGACTAGACAGACATGACTAGACAGGCAAGACTAGACAGACAAGACTAGACAGACAGGACTAGACAGACAAGAGTAGATAGACAATACTAGATAGACAAGACTATACATACGAGACTAGACAGACAAGACTAGACAGACAAGACTAGACAGACAAGACTAGACAGACAGGACTAGGCAGACATGACAAGACAGGCAAGACTAGACAGACATGACTAGACAGACATCACTAGACAGGCAAGACTAGACAGACATGACTAGACAGACATGACTAGACAGGCAAGACTAGACAGACAAGACTAGACAGACAGGACTAGACAGACAAGAGTAGATAGACAATACTAGATAGACAAGACTAGACAGACGAGACTAGACAGACAAGACTAGACAGACAAGACTAGACAGACAAGACTAGACAGACAGGACTAGACACACAAGACTAGACAGAAAAGACTAGACAGACAAGACTAGACAGACATGACTAGACAGACATGACTAGACAGGCAAGACTAGACAGACAAGAGTAGATAGACAATACTAGATAGACAAGACTAGACAGACGAGACTAGACAGACAAGACTAGACAGACAAGACTAGACAGACAAGACTAGACAGACAGGACTAAACAGACATGACTAGACAGGCAAGACTAGACAGACATGACTAGACAGACATGACTAGACAGGCAAGACTAGACAGACAAGAGTAGATAGACAATACTAGATAGACAAGACTAGACAGACAAGACTAGACAGACAAGACTAGACAGACAGGACTAGGCAGACATGACTAGACAGGCAAGACTAGACAGACATGACTAGACAGACATCACTAGACAGGCAAGACTAGACAGACATGACTAGACAGACATGACTAGACAGGCAAGACTAGACAGACAAGAGTAGATAGACAATACTAGATAGACAAGACTAGACAGACGAGACTAGACAGACAAGACTAGACAGACAAGACTAGACAGACAAGACTAGACAGACAGGACTAAACAGACATGACTAGACAGGCAAGACTAGACAGACATGACTAGACAGACATGACTAGACAGGCAAGACTAGACAGACAAGATCAGACAGACAAGACTAGACAGACAAGACTAGACAGACAGGACTAGACAGACATGACTAGACAGGCAAGACTAGACAGACATGACTAGACAGACATGTCTATACAGGCAAGACTAGACAGACAGGACTAGACAGACAGGACTAGACAGACAAGAGTAGATAGACAATACTAGATAGACAAGACTAGACAGACGAGACTAGACAGACAAGACTAGACAGACAAGACTAGACAGACGAGACTAGACAGACAACACTAGACAGACGAGACTAGATAGAAAAGTCTAGACAGACAAGATTAGCAACAACATTAATTAAAAATAGTTCGACATTCATCAA
Organism: Phosphuga atrata; assembly: GCA_944588485.1. NCBI lineage: Eukaryota > Metazoa > Arthropoda > Insecta > Coleoptera > Silphidae > Phosphuga > Phosphuga atrata. The sequence goes on from OX155904.1 coordinate 50,363,650, forward strand.
TCAACTGTCAGTTAAGTTAATTTGATGTTTGTCAGAATTAAGCAAAGAACTTCCTAAATTGAGCAGATATTTATCAAAATTAGTTAAACAAATGTAAAAATTAGAAAAAGAGTAGACGGTCTAGAGCAGGGGTTCCCAAAGTTTTTCTTAAAAAAAAAAACGAAATAAAATCAATTTTGTATAAATATATGCTCAATAATTTATGCTCAATAATTTATGCTCATAATTGAAAAAGTTTTTTCGCAAATATATTATGTGCTCCCATATATTATGTGCTCCCAAATAATGAAAACATTTGTTGAGTATGTTTTCGTATTTTCGGATAATTCACGCATGATAATCCTTTATAGGAATCACTTAAGAATCAATTAAGGAATTGTTCCGATAAGAATCCGATAGAATCGATATTTTTCTGTAATTCTATCAATTCATTTTTTTTGAATATTACAATATTTTGTTGTATATTATTTGTAATATTTATTTTATTATTTACTTATTTATTAATAAAAATATCGTATGGATATCGCGGGCCGATTTCACGGGTTTTGCGGGCCGCATTTGGCCCGCGGACCGCACTTTGGGAACCCCTGGTCTAGAGTCTAGACGACAAAACTAGACGTATAAGACTAAACGGACAAAACCACCAACATGACTAGACGGATAAGCCTAGAAGGACAAGACAGACAAAACTGAATATATAAGACTAGATGAACATGTCAGTACAATGTAGTGTTCATTGTTTGTTGACTATCCATTTCATCGAGTTTTCTCTAGTTGCATGAATCGAGTTGAGAAGTAATAGTGACCTGTAGACCTAGTATTCCAATTGTGAATGCAATTTCACCGACCGCGTGCGAGCAAATAGACGGGAATGTGACGAATAACGTGTAGAAAAACATGGACACTTCAGACTCCATGAGATTTGATTTGTGATGCTAAATGAATAAACAACAATAAACAAACAATAGAAAAACTAGTTATTTATTTAGTTATTTTTATTATATTTTAATTATTCGTGTCTAAGCCAAACAAAAACAATAAATACAATATTGTTGGTTCTCAGGGATAGTCCTGAATACGGTGGTATGTCTTGGTTATTATAAAAATTAGTTGTCATATATCTGTGACATTGAGGGGTTTACATATTTACTTTATTATATGTTGTAGCGATGGATTTAGTTAATGTTGTTTAGTGTTAATGTATAGGTTTAATGTTATGAAGGAATTTTTGATATTATTCGAATTTTTACAATAAACATTTAGAATTGTTCAGTTTACTAAATTTTTGGAATTATATTTTTTGGATACATCGTGATTTGCTTAATAAATAAATAAATTGAAGACCTCAGGTAAAGAACGTGTAAAGTCAAATCATTTTGTCTCAAATCGAGATTTCCATGCCACTTTTTTGGCTGCCGGGCTATGCTATTACATGGCATATTTGTGCTATGGAAGAATGTTTCGGGTCGGGAGATTTGCCTCTAGAGGAAATTAAATTCTTAAAGAATCATACGGGCTTTTAACCTAAAGAACGCTCTACTGAAAAATCTTGCCAAGGTGACTTTCCCTGAGTTCTTCAATTTTTTTTTGGTTCTGCAAAACAAAATCAATCAAATTAGTATATAATATCAAATTTTATTACATAATTTGATAGTTAATGAAATCAGCATGGTTTAGCAGTATCACATTTCCCCCTGTGGACTCCAACAATACTGACACTACATGGACCAATTTCTGTAAGTCAGTGACTACTGTTCTAGCACAAACATCGGCTACAACAAACCCAAGAAGTCGCCATATTGAGAAGCAGACATGGCTGTGGACAGCTCAGGTACAAGAAAAGGTCAATGATAAGAAGACAGTATTCAAAACCTGGCTTCCCCAAAAGACAGACGAGCACAGAGAAAGATACATTACTGCTAAACGAGAGACAAGGAAAGCCGTCGCTGAAGCAAGAACCAACCATACAACAATTTCTACCTCAAATTGGACACCAAAGAAGGAGAAAAGGATATGACCAAAGCCCGAGCAAAATCAACAAGGGATATTCAACTCTATCTCTCTCTCTCTCTCCTTCTCAATCCGAAGATTGGTTGGCAGCAATTCTTCCAATTCCGAATAACTTTAAAACAAACTATGCGCGTTCAACACTATGCGTGTATAAAGAGCAAGGAAGGCAAAAGAATAGAGAGCAAACATGAGATTCGCAAACGCTGGCATCAACATTTTGAGGAGATCTCAAATGTAGTTTCCGCATCCACAAATCCCAGAAGGTGTCCCAATTGAAGGGCCTATCTTCAAAGTCACTGCAGAGGAAGTTGCCATTGCCCTCAAAAGTATGAGAAATCAGAGATATCCTGGACCAGACTATCTTCCCGCTGACTTATATGGAAATTGCAAAATCTGCAAGCCTCTGCAATTGATTGGCTTGTTACCTTTTTAAACGCTATAATAGACTCTGGACACATCCCTACTGACTGGACTACAAGCATCACGATACCGATTTTTAAGAATAAAGGAGACCCAGCAGCTCTAACTCTCGCCCAATATGCCTTCTCTCACATTCAATGAAGTTCTTTGAGAGAACTATTGATCATCGACTAAGTGACACTGCCAACAATCAACCAGTGTGGATTTTTCAAGAGAACTGGAACTACTGACGCCATATTAACAGCACGATTACTCATGGATAAGCTTCATTAGAAAAGGAAACCACTGCATATTGCCTTCCTTGACCTCGAAAAGGCCTTTCATCGTGTTCCTCATAAGTTAATTTGGCATGCGCTCCGAGACCATGGAGTGCCAGAATCATTTGTTAATGTGGTCAAGATACTATACACAAACACCAGTAGTAGAGTACGTTGTGCTGTTGGCACCTCAGATAAATTTCCTGTGAATGTCGGGGTCAACCAAGGTTCCGCACTATCACCGTCCTCTTTGTTCTTGTCATGGATACCATCACTCGTGATCTACAACGGAATGTCCCTTGGAATCTTCTTTATGCGAATGATGTAATGGTTGCAGATGCCTCCCGCGGGAAAATCCAACATCAAGTTGAAGACTGGAATGACTGCCAATGGTCTACGTCTAAACGTGAGAAAGACGGAATATCTGGAGTTAAATCCAAGTGAGGGATTCAAGTCGGTGGAGAAAATTTAGTCAAGACCAACTCCACTAGGTACCTTGGATCTCGTCTACAGAGTGATGGCAGCTTCAGTGATGAAGAAATAGCCAGAGTAAATGTAACCTGGATGCGGTGGAAGGAGGTCAGGGGTGTACTTTGCGACAAGAAAATGTCTCTTCACCACAAATACAAGATATATCCGACAGTGATACGGCCTGTTGCGCGAGATGGAGTCGAATGTCGACCATCTGACAAGATTTCTGAACGTCATCTAAATGCCATGGAAATGAGTATTCTTCGTTGGGAAATGGGCATCTCCCTTATTGACCATATCAGAAACGACAAAATTCGAGAGCAAATGGGTGTCGCTCCAATTTTGGACAAAATGAGAGAGAAACGATTCCGATGGTATGTATGGCCATGCACTGCGAGCATCTCCTGGTACTGTTGTCAACTCTGCCCTGCAATTTGAGATTGAAAGCTAACGTCCCAGAGGAAGACCGAAGCTGCGATGGCAGGACACGATAAATAGTGACCTAAAGATCGTGGGCCTAAAACCAATGGCGGTCATTGACCAAGAAAGCGGGATAACGCTAAGAAGAAGTAAAATAATTTGATAGTTAATGCTTTTAAAATTGAAAATATGTTTTGAAAAAATATTATATTTGTTATTATATTTCACTATGTTTTATTTATATTAATTAACGCTTAGTTAACGTGGTAACGGTCACAATCAACCTATTTATTAAATCAGCGTGTACGGCATCCCAGGCCAAAAATTAAGTGTGGTTAAAACATTTAGTGTAAACCACGTAGGAACAATTAAATACAATTTAATTGTTCCCAAATTTTACATAAAACTTGTGACCTGGCTTGCTATCAATTTGTGTAATAGTGAGTCGCATATTTGGTTAAAAACTGTAAAATTCCAATGCTTGTATTTCAATTGTGTCCATTTACTTGCAAATTATGCAAATTCTCATAAATTATTCAAAATTGTCGATTTTTTAATATTAATAGTTTTTAATATTTATTATACAGGGTGTTTCATAAATGTCTGGCAGAAATTCTAGGGCGTGTTCTAGAGCCCAAAATAAGAAAAAAAGTCCCTATAAAGATTTGTCGAAAACGCTTGCTATCTGAGGTAAAGCCCTTAAAAGAGTGTGGCCCCACGAGTGACACAACACAACTAATGATAATTGATTCTAATTGTGTGTGTACTTGTTACTGGTGCCGAACTGCCCTTCGTACTTATTTTAGTCTTGATAGCCTGGGGCGGTATATACGGGGAACGACCTTCGAATTTTTGCAAATATATTTTCCATCGGCACATTTAGCAAATGCTAAAATTGACTAGATGAAATTGTTCGCAAACAAAAAATATCGCTGGAAATAAACTCTTTGTTTCTGTCGCTCAAGATAACAGTACGATAACATTTAAAAGTTATCGAATTAAAACATTTTGTCATGTCGAATTGGCGCCGCAGCTACATCAACTTGGTTACGAAGATCATCTAAATCAATTATTTCCTTGGTGTATACCATAAAGCCCCATAAATAGAAATCAAAGGTGTAATGGTCGGGCGACCGAGGAGGCCATGGAACAGGAGTACCTCGACCAATCCACTTATATTTAAACACACTATCTAACTGTAACTGGCGAACTAAACGATTAAAATGCGGCACACCATCGCGTTTCTTCAAGATGGGCCACTATCTTGAAAGAAACTACATTTGTCGACTTACATTCAAAAACATTTTTTCCAATAGTTCAGAGATAATCATTTCCAGTCAAACGATTTGGCAACACATGGGGGGTCAATAAGTTGTCCGTTGACCAGTCGGGCTTAAATGTTTATAGAGAATCTGTGCTGGAACTGTGCAACTTTTGTTAAGACATTTTAAGGATAACGACCTACTTTGAAAATCATAACACCGTAAATACCCTGTATAGACAATAAAGGGATTCTTTTAAATCAATATTAAGTGCATTCTTCTAGAATTCACTTAAATTTTACAACTTTTTTTTTATTGTGGCTGGATTTATTTTATGATTTTTTGCATGATCGCGCACCAAAACGATGGAAAAATTTCCGCATCCCCTAAAAGTTCGCTTTTGTGGGTTTGGTACAAAAATATGGTTTTTTTTTTAAACTTAGTGTTGCGGACTTTTTACCTGTTGTAACTGCTGTTAATCGTCTTTGACATTGTTTAACTAAGATTGGAAAGCAAAAATGAAGCTTCTACGTTGCCTGGTTCAATAAATATGTTTTTCGTGTTTTTTTCCCTAAAAATTGACATTTTCAACGTAACAGATGGTGGATGCGCTCACAACTACCTCGATATTGCCATGTTTTTTTTTTAAGAATGTGCGTATCAAAACATTGATACTTTTTTTGGGATATGTCGATATTTTCTCGGTAGTAAATATGTTATTTTGTAAACGTGCAACTAATTTAGCAACACATTTTTCGGTTTCTTGTAAAAAGAGAAGTTAAAGGGGAGAGCCGAGATGATTGCATGCGCACACTTTTTGTCACGTGACCAGAAATTTTTTATTGAACCGGGCAACGTAGAAGCTTCATTTTTGCTTTCAGATCTTAGTAAAACTGTGCCAAAGACGATTAACAACAGCCCGACTAGGAATTACAGTTCGTTTTTTATTAGGAACGAATGAGGCATGCCGAACTCAGTGTTCGTTCCGCATGAGGCAACCGCATTAGGCCGTCATGACATATGCAACGCACGTCCGCCTTCGTTTCTAATTAGGAAGCCTCATTCGGAACACATGCGGAAGCCACACTTGCACCCAACTAGGAAATTCAGTTCGTTTTTTATTAGGAACGAATGAGGCATGCCGAACTCAGTGTTCGTTCCAAATGAGGCAACCGCATTAGGCCGTCATGACATATGTTACGCACGTCCGCCTTCGTTCCTAATTAGGAAGCTTCATTCGTAACACATTCGGAAGCCACACTTGCATGTTATAACTATAACCTCAACCTAGTCTGGTCCGAGTTCGGTTTTCACTTTAGACAGTAGTTTGGAATCCAAACTCGGATATGACGATCCCAACCTAGTCTAGCCCAAATTCGGATTCCTCTTTAGGTGGCGGTTTGGAAACCACACTTCGGATTTCGGATTTGACTTCATTTTGAGACAGCAGTTCAGAAACTACACTTGCATGCGTCAAGTGTAACTTGATGCGGTCCAAATTTTCCATTTGTCTTTGGTGCAAATGCGAATATACTTAATTACAATTGTACGAAAAGAATGTAGTATTCTTACTGTTTTTTAGTGTTTAGTATTTTTATTCTTTACTGTTTAAGATATTAATTTAATGCAATTATATAGGATAGGAAAAAATACGTTTCGATAGAACCATAAAGATATTAACTTAAAGCAAATATTTTTATTAAAAAAAAAAAACACGAATAGTAACGGAAAGTAAATTTTATTGTTATTTGCCTTCTTAATTTGTTGCTTCTTTCTTGCTTTTCTGAACGGTCCGTCCACCATCCCAATCACCACAATGATGTAAAACCGAGGACAGTTTTGTCTACTGATCCCTTACTCAAGGGATCATCTGCTGACTTGGAAAATTTCATTAGTCACTTCTTTTGAGACTTTCTGTCGTTTCAAAAAAGTCTCATCCAGTTAGCTTTTATTTTTGCCGAGTCTTCATTCTCTGTTGAATACACCTATGCTTGATATTGCATTTTTTTGACTAATTTTTCTGCTACGTCGTATGATTCTAGAAATTACAATTGGTTACTTATCAACTACAAAAAAACTTCAATGAAAAAATACGAAAAATAAAAATATCCCTTTGCAAATTACCGATTTTTACTATTTATCAATAAAAAAATGCTTTTTTCCCTCGGAAAGTATTATTTTTCAAAATATACTATTTTAAAAAAAATATATTATTTTTCAAAACATTTATTGTAAAACAATAGATACTTAAAAAACTTTTACTTACTGGCTCTTCCACGAACTTCAATAGAATAAGATGGCCAATCACGCTCAGATTCATCACAATTCTGGATCATATTAATACGTCCTGTTTTTCTTTGTTGTAAGGGGGCGGCATAAATTTACAATTTAATTTATTATTTTTATTACCATCAATTACCATTATTACCATTTTATTATCAATTTCTGTTTTTTTTTTCTTAATAGTTGACAAAAAAAAACAACTAATCTATATTTCGCATTCTCACTTGTCATTTTGTTAATTTTCAAGTCAATAAGAATATGTTTTTTCTTTTATTATTAAGGACAATGGGAATATTTGTTTTCTTTTATTATATTCAGATTTATTCACTACAAATTTACTCACTAGCTGCTCACTGCAAAGGTCCATCAGAAACAAAGTCACTTTTAATACTAAACCTCTAAACCAGGGGTCTCCAAACTTTCCAGCCTTAGGGCCATACTGATTACTCCAGTAAGTTCCGAGGGCCAAAACCATATTATCATTGTTTCCGCTGGTAAAAAGTGAAATAATCCACTGATGAAAAAAAAAGTCCGAAAAAGTATGCAACGTTTAAAAAAGGCTGAAAATCGGACTAAAGTCCGCAAAACGGCAGGACTGCATATTATTAATTTTCCTGTCATTATCTGTAATTTCTAGATTAGTCATAGAGTACGAGCCATGAGGAGTAACGTGGTGGACACAAGCGGAAATAGGTAGTACCTTCTATCGCTAACAGATGGCGCTAATAGCACGTACAGAATAATCTCGTTGGTTCGAGAAAGTTCTGGTGTCTTCCACTCACTTCTAGATGGCAGTAATGGGAATATATAAGAAGGCTAGTGGCGCAACCACAAGTCAGTTCCTATGACACTGTTGTGAAATAAAATAGTGCGTACCTCCTTAAAACGTGTTTGTGCGTGTTTAAGTTTAATACATCTTTGTAACAGTATTTTGATTTGAATTGTTGCTTTTGTGTGTGATTTAGTAGTATGGAAAAGATGCGAAAAATTGATAGTGAATGCAGAAAATTCAAAGATTAGTAGAACATTCAGTATTTCGTAATTGAGTCCAGTAACAAGGCGCTATGTTTGATTTGCAATGAAAGCATAGCCGTTCTCAAGGATTATAACATTAAACGTCATTATGAAACAAAACATTTTCAAAATTACTCAAAATGTACAGGAAGTTTGCGGACAGAAAAATTCGAAACTATGAAGCGCGGATTGAAATCGCAGCAATCTTCATTTACAAAACTCAAAACTGAACAAGAGGCTGCAACTCGTGCCAGCTTTCGTGTGGCTCTTGAAATTGCAAAACGTGGAAAACCATTCACCGATGGAGAAATGATCAAAGAATGCATAATTGCAGTAGCCGAAGAAATGTGCCCTGAAAAGGTAAATTTATTAAAAACTGTCAGTATGTCAGCAAACACTGGCTCGAAGGGTAGAAAACATCGCTGAAAATATATCCTCTCAACTGTTCGACAAAAATGGAGATGTTGAGTGGTTTTCTTTGGCCTTGGATGAGTCAACGGATGAGTCAGATACTGCTCAGGTGTTGATTTATCTTCGAGGAGTAGATAAAAGCTATGAAGTGCATGAAGAACTTCTTGATATGTATAGTATTCATGGCATAACTACTGGTACAGATATTTTTAAAGGAGTTGAAATGGCCATTAATCAAAAGAACCTTCGATGGAAAAACTTGAAATGTATTACAACTGATGGAGGCAAAAACATGAGTGGGAAAGATAAAGGAGTGGTCGCTCTTGTGTCAAAGGCTGTTGAAAATGACGGTGGTTCAAAACCATTAGTCTTACATTGTATCATTTCAACAGTCTTTGTGCGGAAAATGTTTGGATATGTCTGAAGTTCTGAAACCAGTCATAGCAACTGTTAATTTTATCAGATCTTTTGGGCTGAATCACCGACAATTCCGACAATTTATTGAAGAGATTGGAGAAAATGACTTACCTTATCATACTGCCGTACGTTGGCTTAGCTGTGGGAAAGTCCTTCAGCGCTTTTTTGAACTTTATACAAGCACTAAGACTCTATCTGATGTTTATTTGTCGGATACCGCTCTATACAAGAAGTTATAAAGAACATCCATATAAAAAATTATATAGTCTAGCATCCGGACCGGTAATTTAGTATTTACATATCAATTCCTGCATTCTTTTTACATATGTAATAATGGCATTACACATAGTTTTTCTTTATTATTGTTACTTAAATCAATGCATACCATTTTTTTCTTAACATCTGTGATTTTATATGTATCGATATATCAATGCCCATTGCCGAATTTCTTCAATTGCATCTGTTGTCAATAACATGATTTAATTCGCTCCCGGTCTCCGAGTCTGAGCTATTTGTTAAATTTCGAGATTGGTTGTCATCATTAGTTTCGATACTGCTACTTCTGCTAAGATGTTCTTCTAATTCTAACTCATCATGTTGTACTTCATTTTCTTGGACACGAAAAAGAATTAAGTGATTGGGTGAATTGAGTTAAGAATATAACAAGGAGATACAAGTGTATTTGAAATGCGGCTGGCGCTACAAAGTATAAAACTTAACTTTAAACAAATTTAACTCACAAAACTTAACTTAACATAGAAGTGATAGAACTGAAACTCTCAACTGGACTGGCGGTGAACAGATGACACAAACCTTTTTTATGCTAAAATAAGATCTAGGCGTTAAAACTAAAAGGTAGGAAAATCAGGGGTAGGAAATTCGGCAACGAATAGTAACGTAGGAAAGTGATTATAAGGCGGGATAATTAACAAATCCTGCACTTCGGAAACTATGCAGGGAAGGGGAGAAAGGTGCAAGACTTTCTGCCTGGATGGGCCGAACATTTACAAATATTTACACAGATTATAAGATTGAAACGATATATAAACCTATCCCTTCAGATAATTTTGGTATGCAATTTATGGCTATAAGCGGATCAACAAAAAGACCCAAAAAAAAAAAACATTACTAGGAGAATATCTATACGATAGATTTACAATTATAAGTAGAATAAGGATAATAAACTAAAAACGATTTTACTATTTAAAACCTCGCAAATAACTTAAGTATCTAACAATATACTTTAGACAGGAGTATAAGCTTACATTACTTATTTCCAGCCATAAATAAATCGAAAAAACAAAATATATTTAAAATTTACATAAAATAAAAGGTGTTAAATGCACGTTTTTAAAGCCATAAATAGATTATTTATATGGCTGTCTAGCAGACGTAACGGTTTTCGTCTGTGAATTATTAAAACAAAATAAAATTATTATCTAACCAATAATTAAGAATCATTGTATTATTACACGTTATTTTATATATTAGCTACACGACGGAACAAACACAAGGCATTACAGGTTCAACATTACGTTCACATTCTCGTACACAAGATAATTCACCTCGCGCGTTATTTCGGAATCTTTGAACTCTTAAACGAACAAGTTCACACTTACTAACTTTTATTGTTAATAAGAAACATGTTTAGATAAAAACACAGCTTAAAAGTACCCAAATCTTAAAAAATACTAAATGTTTGAAGCACTATAAAGTAATTGAAAGAATAGTTAGTAACTGAAGCTATATCTTAGTCAAGTATGGAAATAGTCTTTTGGAAGGAGTAAGTAACGAAGTTAGGCTTTCCTAATTAGGACGGCACAAGATTCGAATGAGGCTTGCCACAGTTCGGTAACAGTTCGGAGGGCCTCATTAGGTGGGAGTTAGGACTTCCAAGGATTTGCCGAAGTTAGGCTTTCCTAATTAGGACGGCACAAGATTCGAATGAGGCTTGCCACAGTTCGGCAACTGTTCGGAAGGCCTCATTAGGCCCGAACAGATCTTTCGGCATGCCTCACTATTTTCCTAGTCGGGAGTTACACCACGTAAAAAGTCTGCAACACTAAGTTTAAAAAAAAAAACGCATTCTGGACCAAACCCAGAAACGGGAGAAAATTTTGAAATTTTTTTGAGATAATACTTAAAGAGAATTAAATTTTCTTTAAGAAATCTTGTTGTTTAGTGATTTTTTTCTGTCAAGTTGGTAATAGTCTTACCTTTCCTTTTTAATTCTTAACTTTAAAAGAAAGGCAAATTTATGTTTTTGTTTCACATTTTCGTTTTCTAAAATATTCGAAAATAACTCGAAAACTTAAATTTAAAAAAATGTTTCAAATAAAACTTATATAGAATGAAATTTCCTATAAGAAATCTTGTCAGCTAGTGACTTTCTGTCCGTCAAGCTATTAACCTTGAATCAAAATCAAATCCTTATTTCACATATGTATTGTTTCAAAAATAGCTAAAGCAGCAAACTTTTTTATGAAATATCATTTTTTCGGACTATAACGGTGTATAAACCTATCGTAATTACCTATCTTAAACTCAAGCACCATATTCATGTTGACTTGGATTACCTATAGACATATTTATAATACATTTACAGTTTATCTAGAATTTACTAGAACTCGATATTGATATTTGTATAAAAAGTTTCTACTTTTCTATATAAATACTACATGAAGATGACAGATATTGTGTAGAGTCTATCTATTTAAAGATATTAACTATTTACAGATAATCTAGAATCTCATAGAAGTCGAACAGAACTGCCTCTGTCTGCCTACCATGGTATGGCTACTCTTTTCTGTCTATTATATGATGCCTTTTCTAACTAGACTGTATAGTGTTGTCTGCCCAGTCTAGTTTGCTTGGCCTTCTCTGTCTAGCCTTGTCTGCCTATGCTTGTCTGTCTAATCTTGTCTGCCTAATTTTGTCTGCCTTGTCTTATCTGTCTAGTCAGGTCTGTCTAGTCTTGTCTTTTAAAAAAGTGGTTCGGGGGAAGCTCTCACTAAACCCCCTATTCCACCTTGGCTTTTAGTATGCGCCACTCGTATGCGGACGGTTAGTGAAAACCGCCCTAGTTGTTGTCTCCCACACCAAGTCTTGTCTGTCTAGAGCTATCTCCCTAGACTTGCCTGTCAAAACTTGTCTACCTAATTTTATCTGTCTTGTCTTGTCTGTGTAGTCTTGTCGCTCTAGTCTTGTCTGTCTAGTCTTGTCGGTTTAGTCTTGTCTGTCTAGTCTAGTATGTCTAGTCATGTCTGTCTAATCTTGTCTGTCTAGTCTTGTCTGTGTAGTCTTGTTTGTCTAGTCTCGTCTGTTTATTCTTGTCTGTTTATTCTTGTCTGTCTAGTCTTGTATGTCTAGTCTTGTATGTCTAGTCTTGCCTGTATAGTCTTGCCTGTCTAGTCTTGTCTGTCTATCTTGTCTTTCTAGTCCTGCCTATCTAGTGTTGTCTGTCTAGTATTGTCTGTCTAATCTTGTCGATCTAGTCTTCTCTCCCTAGTCTTGTCTGTCTAGTCTTCTCTCTCTTGTCTTGACTGTCTAAACTTTTCTCTCTAGTCTTCTCTGTCTTATCTTGTCTGTCTAGTCTTTTCTGTCTTGTCTTGTCTGTTTAGTCAATAAATTTTAGTCAATAAATTAATGTCTAAAATCTATAAACCGAGCAGCTTAATAAATCATAATCATAAGAAATGTAGCAAACTTACTGAATTAGTACTATTGTGTAATCCAGGCAAATTACTAGTGAAATAATGTTTGTCACGCCCCGGAAAACCGGAAAAACATCAACGATCGCACCGTGTTCCGGTCGGTTTCGAAACGGACCGCACTTGACATTGAAATTCCACTGAATGCGTCAATCATTTCTTCTTTCTCCAAACAATAAAAAAAGTATTCTCCGACTTTATTATTAGTATTGAGTGTGTGTGTGTGCTAGCCACCACCATGCACACTTTCTTCCTTAGTGGACACACGGAATTCGTAACGGTGTTTTCTAGACAGTCGACCAACCCAAATAGCCGTTTTCATCGCCGGCTTGGTAGTCCAAGTGGAATTGTTTGGCCAATTGGAGATCTCGTGCACAGTTAATATTAACGGGACTAAACTAACTTAGTCTTTCACTTTTCCCGGTTTGGGAAGATATTTCTACGTGCCGTAGGTAACGTTCAACGCTTTTTTGATGCTAAGTGATCTAGACTAATCCAGAAGCAAATAGTCTTGTATAATAACAGTATATCTATCTATCTTATATTACTATCTATCTTATATAGTAACAGTATATCTTTGAGGAGAATAGCCTAGACAAGATTATTCTAATAGACGTTGCATTAAACTAGTCATAAGTTAAACAAATTCAATTTGATCAAACAAATATAATATAACAAGTTCTGATTCATTCTATTGGTTGGATTAAACAAGTCGTTAAATTCGTTCTGATAGACTAGTTTGAATGAAAATAGACAAGAATGGACAAAACTAGACAGATTAGGCAGACAAAGTTCAGACAAGTGTAGATAAGACCAGACAATACCAGGCAAGACCAGACCAGGCAAAACAAGACAGGAGCAGACAAGACAAGACCAGACAAAACCAGACTTCTCTATCTAGTCTTTTCTTGTCAAGTCTTGTTTCTCTAGTCTTGTCTGTTTAGTCTTGTCAAGAGTAGTATTGTTTGTCTAGTCTTGTCAGTTTGAATTAAAATAGACAAGAATGGACAGAACTAGACAGATTAGGCAGACAAAGTTCAGACAAGTGTAGATAAGACCAGACAATACCAGGCAAGACCAGACCAGGCAAAACAAGACAGGAGCAGACAAGACAAGACCAGACAAAACCAGACTTCTCTATCTAGTCTTTTCTTGTCAAGTCTTGTTTCTCTAGTCTTGTCTGTCTAGTCTTGTCAAGAGTAGTATTGTTTGTCTAGTCTTGTCAGTTTGAATTAAAATAGACAAGAATGGACAGAACTAGACAGATTAGGCAGACATAATCCAGACAAGAGCTGACAGGGCCAGACAAGATTAGACAAGACCAGACCTGACCGTCTGGCAAAACCAGACACGACCAGACCAAACCAGACAAGACCATACAAGACCAAACAATACCAGACCAGACCACACAAGACCAGACAAGACCAGACATGACCAGACAAGACTAGACCTGACCAGGCAAAACCCGACCGGACCAGGCAAGACCAGACATGACCAGTTAAGACCGGACAAAGCCAGACAAGACCAGACGAGACCAGACAAGATCAGACAAGATCAGTTAAGACCAGGCATCATCAGACAAAACAAGACCACACAAGGCCAGACGAAACTTAGACAAGACAAATCTAGGGAATTTAGAATTCTTTGATTTAAATCTAATTGTAAATGTTAAATATTTTACAGAGGCAGAAAGACATTATGGTCGATAGACATTTGTTCACATTTGTTATGATGCGAGAAAATCGATTTTTTCAAAATCGTTAATTTTTGAGTCACAGCAAAATTTAAAAACGTTTCTGAAAGCATTTTTGCTGCTGATTACAGATATGCAAATTATATTTCGCTAGCTCTTTCGCGTCACTTTCGCCTGCAAAAATTGAAGACATTTTTTTGAAATTTCGGAGCTCTAGTGGAGATCTCGGAAAGTCGTGAATTTCCCGTGGACAATCTTAGTGCATCAAAAGGCAAAGGGCCTTCTGAAAACGATGCCGTAATCCGTTTTTGATTATCTGCAACCGTTTCCGAGACATCTACTTAGCAAATCGAGAATCGGGTAAATTATGTTTGAAATTTATGGACGAATTATTTAATCTTTCCGGACAATTTAAACATCGACTTATTCATTTTGTCGTGTAGTTCCTGTGTGCCGAAAATTACTTCGATGCTTGTTACCCTTCTCGAGAAAATCTAAAAAGCACATATTTTTCGAACGATATGATGGAAAATTTTTGTTGAAAATTTATTTGGAAAAATTTTTCGTGATTTTTTTTCGGTTACCCGAAGGAAATCGAAAGTACTGAAAACGGTTTTCCGGTTTATTTCGCTCTAAAGTTACAAATAAACAAGTTTTATATATTTTTTCCCTGTACATCATCTCGCATTTCCGACTGATTTCAGGCTGTCATAACTTTTGAACGGTTCAACACAGAGGCTTTTAGTCTCCACCAATCGATTCAGCCTCCCAAAATAAGCCAGAAAACGTATATAATATTCCCCAGGAAGCTTTTAGTTAAGAAATACCAGCGACACGAGGAGTCTGACCGCGGAAACAACGAAATGCGAGAAAATAGATTTTGTCAAAATCGTTATTTTTTTTGTTACAGCAAAATTAAAAAAAGTTTCAGAAAGCATTTTTGATGCTGATTACAGATATGTAAATTATATTTCGATAGCTCTTTCCGTTCATTATCGCTTGCAATATTTTAAGAAATTTTTAAGAAATTTCGGCGCTCGAGTAGAGATCTCGGAAAGTCGTGCATTTCCCGCGGACTTGGTTCCGCAGATTTCGTTAGTTACTCGTTGCTTTGTGTAAATATTTGCATAGTTTTTGATCCCACTGGTAGTGGCAGTGGGATCTTCTACCTTCCAATCTTCTTCTTTAGTCATTAGGTCCATTATTGGGCATAGGCCTTTCTCAATTGTTTCCATCTTTTCCTATTCTGTGCTAGTTGGTTCCATGCTAGTCTGGCTGTTGCTATGAAGTCAGCATACCATCTTATTCTATGATCTCCATTCTATGATTCGCCTGTCCCAAGTCATCTTCTCACTCCTTGCAACGTAACCTGCGCATCTTCATTTGAGGATTGCAATTTTCTCTCCAATATTGGTGACTTTGGCTACTGTTTCTATTCTTTCGTTTCGATACCTGTAGTGCCATATGTCATCACAGTTTCTAGTGCCATATGCCATCACAGGTAAAATGGACTGTTCAAAAACTATTGATCAAGTTGTTGAGCTATTTTCTTATTTCGCAGGATGAATGATAGATTGGCGAAAGCCACCCAAAATACCTTTATTCTCTTTCGTATGTTTTCCTTCTGTTTGGTTTGGTTGATAGTAAGCTTCTGTCCTAGGTACATGTATTCTTCCACCTTTTTGACTTCCTGCCCTCCCACTATTATTGGTTCTGTATTGGTATAAGTACATTATTTGGGATTTTGAAAGGTTCATTTTCAGCTCTATTTTTTTAGATTCTCTTTGTTGATCTGCAATTATTGTTGATTTAATAAATATTATCTACAATGCGCCAAGATATTAATATCATCACATCTTAGATTCGTTATTCGAGTTTCATTGATGTTGACAACTTTGTCGTTCCAGTCAGTTTTCTTAAAAGTCTTTTTCAATGCTAAAGTGTAAAGTTTTGGAGATACGGAGTCACCTTGTCGTACTCCTCTTTCAAGTTGGACAGGTTTAGATTTTTTGTGCATAATGTAAGTTAAGGTTGCTTCTTTGTTGCATTCTTTGTTGGTATTCTTTCTAGTCTGTTGGCTTTTTTTTTCTTTTTTTTTTCTTTCTAGTCTGTTGGTGATTATTTTTGTCAGTAATTTGTGTACATGTGACATTAGACTGATCAGGCTGGAATTTTTAATCTTGTTATCACCTTCTTTGTAGATTAGGACCACGTTAGCGTTTTTCCATTGTTTTGTTATTTTCCTCGTGTTTAGGCATTTGTTTAGTAGTTTCGTAATTTTCTATATTAGATATTCTCTTCATACTCTTCATACCTATATATTCATACCTATAATTTCCACCGTGATATTCTCATCTCCAATTGCTTTATTTGAATTCATGTGGTTCAAAGTAGTTTTTGCTTCCTCTATTACCTCTATTTCAAATATTTAAATAATTGTCCAATTAGAAAGCATTAGAGAAATAGATTAGTCAAATTAAACAATTGTTGAAAGTATTATTTAATATTACTTAAAGATTTTGAACGTGATACATTGATAAGTATGCAACTACATATGATACCAAGGTTGTTATGTTGTCTAGCATATAAAATGAATAAACTCAGTATTAAAGGGCCCCATACTCAACTTAGTCAACAACCTTGTCGTGAACTTGCTATGTTGACGCCAAGGTTTAGTAGTGTATGAGTTGATTGAACACAACATTTCAGGTTGAGTACAAAGTTGAATAAAATCAAAGTAACTTGGATTTTTGATGGGTGGAGTCAGATGTTGGCAACCATGTTGAGGAGTGTGTAGGGAAGTTGAAGAAGTGGTTATAAACATCAGTTGTGAAGGTTTTGGAATTCTTATTTGTGCAGGTGACTGCGCAGATGTTTGCGATTTTTATTTTTTCAGTATTTTGTGATTTTTAATTGTCCGTCTTAATAGTTATTGCATATATACCAAATATTCCTGTATAGGTGAAATTTTTTTAAACGTTTCGAGAGCTGCCTGAGTTGTGGAAAGTAAAGTCCGAATTTTATAAAGATCGTAACAAGAAAAAGATTGCAATGGAAAATTGTTACTCCTATGTTTGGCATGAGTTGCTGGATACCTGCTAGTGTTCTCGTTCCATTTCCTGCTGCTTCGGTTATGCGCGTCATATAAGATAGCCTTTTATCAATTAATACTCCGTGGTATTTGAGATTTTCTTTCGGGGTTATTATTGCCTCTTCCACTTTAAATGTTACGGGGCTAAGTTCCGTTAGGCCTGTGAGGAGGACCGCTTCATTTTTTTCTACTCAGGTTCTTCGATTGCATCCACGCGCTGACCATTTCTGTTGCTTGATTTGCCGTTCGCATTAACCATTGTTCTGTTCTTGCTGTGACAACTAGTGCGATATCGACTGCGAAGCCATTTACGGTGGCCCCCAAAGGCAGTCTCATTATAAGTTCTCCGTCTATTGCATGTCCCACAGGATGGGCCCTAGTACCGAAACCATTCCCACAGGTTACACTCATTATTTTTATATCATCGAATCTTCACTCATTATTTTTAAATTCTTCGTAGAAACTCTACACCAATGAATAAACCGAACAAAAGCAAACGTGCAACTGATACTAATGTTTTCAACTTGGTTGTCTAGTGTGTGGTCAAGAACCTCAATCTTGTTGGCGACAAGGTTGATGACTACGTTGATAGTCTATGGGGCCCTTTGTTTTATTAAATTATTGTTTTATCTAAATGGGTGTTCTGTTTGGGCAACGTTCCGCGCGCTGCGCCCATTTTACGGTCGCCATAATCGTCCTACCGAGAGGACTATTCGCAGTGTGGGGGATAAAGTCCAATGGTTCAGTAAACAGTAAACTAACACCAGTACGACGACGAAACTCAACATCTGCCAAAAACATGGCCGCTCTCCGTGAGAGTGTGCAGAAGAATACGAGGCAGTCGGTTTCGCGACGCTGATAAGAACTAGGCGAATTTTGCGTCGAAACTTGGGCCTGCACCCGTACAAAATACAACTAACCCAGGAGCCGAGGGTAAACGACCATAGACAACGATGTGTATTTTCTGAATGGGTCCTGGAGCAATTGGAAAATGACATTTCAATTATGTGACAACATTTGTCACAATTTTAATGCCACATCTTGTGCGACTATTCTAGTTTACGTCTATGTCTAATTTAGTCGTGTTTGTCTAAACATCTCTATCTAGTCTTGTCTGATTTAGTTTTGATTGTCTAGCCTTGTCCGTCTAGTCTTGTCAGTCTTGTCAAGTCTTGCCCGTCTAGTCTTCTCAGTCTAGTCTTGACTGTCTAGTCTTGTGTTTCTAGTATTGTTCGTGTAGTTTTGCCTGACAAGCATTGACTGTCTAGTCTTCTATGCCTACTGTTGTCGGTCAAGTCTTGTCTGACTAGATTTGACTGTCAAGTCTTATCTGTCTAGTCTTGTCTGTGTTATCATCTCTATCCAGTCGTGTCTATTTAGTCTGATATTTAGTTTATTCTTAACATGCTCTTCTCTATCCATTATTATTTATTCTTGACAGTTATTTCCCGGAAATACTTTCTTGTGTGGGAAAATGTTAAAAACTTGGTAAGTTCTACACGTGACTAACGGCTGGTCCAAATAACGCTGCGGCCACAAAACAGACAGAAATGGAGAGAAAGAAAGAGAATTTAAGCGTGCTCAGAATTCACAAACAAGCACTTTCCAAGTGCAGATGGGAAAGAATTTTTTCTACTATTTTGAACTTAGCCATTTAGACCATTAAAAATCTGTCCAATTACATTGATAATTACCTCACCACTACACTGAAACTACCTCTGTTAAGTTGGCAGAACCAACGCGGAAAAAAAATCCGCGACGGCACATAATAATCCACTTTTATCCGCAAAAGATTGTAAAAAGAAAAAAAAAACCCGCACTTCCCATTTCCCGGGAAAATGGGGTCCCGCTAACTTAACAGAAAGTTAGCAGGACCCATCCTAAAAATAATTATATTGAGGAAATAATTACCGGAATTATCCGCTTTTTATCCGCAAACGATTGTAAAAAAAAATCGCGCATTCGGCTGAAATCACTGAAACTACCTCTGTTAAGTTGGCAGAACCAACGCGGAAAAAAAATCCACGACGGCACATAATAATCCACTTTTATCCGCAAAAGATTGTAAAAAGAAAAAAAAATCCCGCACTTCCCATTTCCCGGGAAAATGGGGTCCCGCTAACTTAGCAGAAAGTTATCGGGACCCACCCTAAAAATAATTATTTTGAGGAAATAAATGCATCGGAATTATCCGCTTTTTTTATCCGCAAACGAATGCCGCGACAAAAATAATTTCCAAACTTTTCATTTCCCGGAAAAATTGAGTTTTTTTTTCGCGGAATTCGTTTGTGGATGAAACAAAAGTTATCAGGTGCTATCGCGGAGAAATATAGATCGGGGAAAAAAAATTCTGTGAGGTAATTTTGAGAAACAAAGAAAGAGAGGGGTGGCAATAGCTCCACTAACTACAACTGTCCTCTCACCCCACCGTAAGTGGGAGGAAGGCAACCAAAAGACCATTTCATTTTTGAAAAGACCTAACATACCGCTTGCATCTTTGAAAGTGCCTTAACATGCCGCTTGCACCTTTGGAAGGTCCTAGCATGCCGCCCGCATCTTTGAAAGGCCCTAGCATTTCGCCGCCTCGCCGATGCCTTTTTGAACGGGGCAATAGAAATAACGTGTGACGATGCGGCCGGGGAAAAACATTTAGACACCGCCCCTTTCCGAAATCCGCTATCTATTTCCGGGTTGGAATGAATACGATGGGTTTTATGAATCACCGATACCTATGATGGATACGAGGAATATCAGCCAGAAATTTCTTATTTATACTCGTTGCGATTAAGCTCTCACTAAAGAATTGTTTTCAGAGGTTTATCAGAATTTTAACAGAACTTAGTAAACAAAATGTTCCTCTAAATCAGTGGTTCCCAACCTTTTGAAAAATTGTACCCCCTAAAATAAACTGTTAAAAATTCTATACCCCTCCCCTTTTTTTAGAGGTGCGGGAAAAAAGTTTTAGTATGTGTAGACAAAAAAAAATTATGATATTATGATATAGTACTTATGATAAAAGATAGTTTTATTATAATTATAATTTATAATACATATAAATTATAATCATAATAAAACTATAAACCCCTCAGAAGGCAACGGGAAACCACTGAAGCAATATCCTACGAAAAGTAACATGGAAGTTACAACTAACACACGGCCCTCAGTCTCCGGCTCATCGAGGGTGCTAAGAATCCCCGGAGGTAAAACAAAAAAAAACACATTTAAATCGGGATATTGAATGTCAGCAGCCTTTACGAAGCAGGTAAACTCGCAAACACCATCACAGAAATGAAAAGATTGACATTTTTGGAGTAAGTGAAACATTCTGGCCAGGTTCAGGTAAATTTCAATCAGAAAACAAAACTATATATTACTCAGGAAATGATACTCATAGACATAGAAGAGGTGTTGGTATAATTGTATCAAACTACATAACTGATTCTATAACTGCTTTTATACCAAACACAGATAGAACAATGCTCTTAAAAATGAAGGCAAACCTCTTCTCTATGAACATCATACAGGTGTATGCTCCAACTTCGGAATCGAGTGAGGATGAAATAGAAGAATTTTATTCCCAAATCTCCGAATAATTACAACACACAAAATCTCTCGAACTGACCATGATTATAGGGGACGCAAAAGTTGGATCTGATAAAATAGATGGAATGAATAGTTGGTGCGTTGGGACTATCAGATAGAAACGAAAGAGGAGACAAACTAATATCCAGGAAAAGAACTTCAAAATAAGCAATACTTGGTTACGGCTCCCGCCCAGAAGACTATACACTTGGAAATCTCCACAAGACAACCAACAACATATTGTACGTAACCAAATCGATTACATACTAATAAGTAAAAGATTTGCTCCAGCAATAATTAGTGCATGCACATATCCAGGAGCTGACGTCTTCAGATCACACCCTACTGAAAGCGAAACTCAGAACTAAGATTACATCAGAACGCGAAACACCAACCAAACAAAAAAATGATCTTGAACAACTGAAAAATCTAAATATTCCAAAAAACGAGCTTGATTGTCAGAACATAAGCCATCTGGAATTGTGGAGTCAAACAGCCGAAATTTTAAAAAGCGCATTAAAAGAACTCCCGACTAGAAGATATTAGCCTAAAACTAATTGGATATCTGACGAAATGCTTGAATTAATGTATGTACGACGAGTCTACAAGAACAAAGTCTACAAAGATGGTGCAAAGTACAATTTCCAAAGAACAATAAGATCCAAAATTCGACAAGCAAAAAACACCTGGTTTGAACAAGAATGCTCGGAGATAGAAAGGTTCCAAACTTGTACGATGATTTTAACTTACATAAAAATATGGCATCAGGCATATACAAGATAAAAAAAACCACGAATATGCTATTCGATAACTACAACAAATTGATAACTGGTGATGAAGAGAAGTCTGATGTTTGGGTGCACTACATTAACAAGCTATTTGAAATTACGCAAAAAATACGCTCTTCATAAAAAATTTCTTGAAATTTCTATTGTACCCCTTGCAACAACGCAATGTACCACCAGGGGTACATGTACCCCAGGTTGGGAACCTATGCTCTAAATAATCGTAGATTCTTCTCTTCTTCCCCATTATCTACCCCCTCTCTTTCTTTGTTCTTTAAAATTACCTCACAGCATTTTTTCCCCGGTATCCTTATTTCTCCGCGATAGTACATGATAACCTTTGCTTCATCCACAAACCAACTCTGTGAAGAAAAGCTCCCAGATTTTCCCGGGAAATAAAAAGTGCGCAATTTTTGTTTTTCGCTGCATTCGTTTGCGGCTAAAAAGCGGATAATTCCAGTGCAATTAGTCTTCAATATATTATTTTTAGGATGGGTCCCGCTAACTTTCTGTTAAGTTAGCAGGACCACCCCATTTTCCCAGGAAATGGGAAGTGCGGGATTTTTTTTTTTACAATCGTTTGCGGATAAAAACCGGATTATTATATGCCGTCGCGGATTTATTTTTCCGCGATGGTTCTGCCAACTTAACCCTGAACTCTTTTACTTTTTTACGGTTATTACTCTTTGTGAGTCTCCCAGACTCATACTTCGGAAATTACTATATTTGAAACACTTTTTTTTTGTAAAATTCGTTTTATTTGAAAAGTTTGTGATCTTTCAATAATTTCCACAATCTTGTTCCAAAATTTCTTTCATCATATAAGATGTGCAACGGGAGGTGATGATTGGTTTTTGTTGCCCCAGAAAATATTATTAGACCAAAAAGTGCTGTAGTTTCTCTTTGTTTGTCAATACTAAATTGGAAGCTTCTGAGTTTTTTTATTTGATTCTTTTACTTTCGATTTCCTCATTAGTATATTTTAATATTGTGTCTAATATGTCAGTACAAAAGAACGACTTGAAGAATCCTATTTGTCTTAAAGCCTGAAGTGCATTTCCTTTGATTTTTGGTCGAACGTGGATTACATTTTTTGTTAAGGTTTGTGAAGTTCTTGAACGGATTGGTTTTATCTGCCAGACCAGGTTATTTTTGCCAATCATTGTTGCACAATCCAACTTTAGCAATCTTTGTACCTCTGCCTCCTCATCTTCCACTGCATTGATCTTTCTTTTTTTTTCCTTGCAGTTTTTTTTTCTTTCTTTTCTTAGCCGTGGCAGTATTAATTTGAGCAATTGATTATTGCAGGTCTAAATTTCTTACTCAAAGAGAGGTCAAATTACTTTTTATGAGTCTTAGAGACTCACATATTATTCTGGTATTACTGTTTATAAGTCTTGCAGACTCGGTAGGTTTTAGTAAAACGGCTAATACTTATCAAGCAATATATATACCGGAGCTATGGAGAAGGGCTAAGGTGGTATTTATACCGAAGGTGGGAAAGAAAGACACCACTCAACCGAAGTCATTTAGACCCATTAGTCTAACATCTTTTATGTTAAAGACAATGGAGAAGGTGATTGATAATTACCTTAGGACTATGGTGCTGGTAGGTACACCACTACACAAGAGTCAGCATGCTTACAGAGCAGGGAAATCCACAGAAACCGCCCTGTATTAGCTGACAAATGAAATAGAAGCAGCACTAGAGACAAAGGAAGTAGCGATATGTGCCTTCTTGGATATAGAGGGAGCTTTTGACAACACCTCACACGAGGCTGTCAAGGCGGCCGTCGAGAGAAGGAGTATCGACAACACTATCTCAAAGTGGATGGGAGAAATGCTGAGAACTAGAGTGGCGGAGACACAAGTGGGAAGAGATACCATTAAGATCTCCACAACTCGAGGGTGCCCACAGGGAGGTGTACTATCACCGCTAATGTGGAGCCTGGTAGTTGATGAATTACTGGTTAGGCTAAACAACCTAGACATCAAATGTCAAGGTTACGCCGATGACATAGTCATAATGGCCAGAGGAAAATTTGAGGGAACGCTCTGTGAAATTGTTCAGAGAGGCCTCAAAGTAACTAGTAGATGGTGTCAAACAGTGGGATTGAGACTCAACCCGAGCAAAACCACGGTGATACCATTTACTAGAAGGAGAAAACTAAACTGCCTGCACCCCATACTCATAGATGGGAAGGCAGTAGAATACCAACAGGAGATAAGGTATCTGGGTATCACACTAGATAGCAAACTCCTATAGAATAGACACGCTGAGGCAGTGGTAGGTAAAGCCAAACGCGCCCTAATGGTGTGCAGAAATCTAGCAGGAAAAACGTGGGGTTGTAACCCCACTATCCTGCGATGGATGTACACCATGATAGTGAGACCTGCAATCACTTATGGGGCGGTTGCGTGGGGAAGTAGAATCAAGCTGGCCTCTATGAGGAAACAGCTTGAGAAGATTCAAAGACTGGCGTGTGTCTGCATCACGGGAGCGATGGGGTCGTGTCCGACAGCAGCATTGGAGCTGCTGCTGGATCTGACTCCGCTGCACCTTGTGGTGGAGAGCGCCGCCAGATCGGCGATCGTAAGGTTCAGCAAGGAAGGAATGGGCAGAGGTAAAATAATCGGGAGCAGAGACCGAAACAGCCTCGCTGCCAAAATCCCCTGGCTGGAAATACCAAAGGACGAAATGGTATGCAAATACCACTTCGAGAAAAACTACACAGCAATGTGTAGTAGTAGGGCCGATTGGAGCGACGAATCCTCAGCATACCACATAGAGCAAAATGCCATCAAGTGGTATACAGATGGTTCGAAGACAAAGGAAGGAACTGGTGCAGGAGTGTTTGGACCTCGTACCAGATACTCCGAATCCATGGGAACATCCCCAAGTATCTTCCAAGCAGAGGTACACGCAATCGAAAGATGTGCACAGTTTAACCTCGACAGGAATTACCGCAAAAAACGAATTGCTATCCTGTCAGATAGCCAAGCAGCCATCAAGGTCATTAGCTCATACACCATCAGATCCAAACTGGTATGGGACTGTGTGGGGAAGCTGAACAAGCTTGGCAGGGATAATAAAGTAACGCTATACTGGGTACCAGGACACACTGGTATAGACGGAAACGAAGAAGCCGATCACCTAGCAAACAAGGGATCCAGTAGCCCCTTTATAGGTCCGGAACCCTTTTGCGGTATGAGCGTGAACACCATCCGCAAAAGTTTAGATGAAGAAATAAAAACCTGGGAAGAACTTCCAGGGCTAAGGCAATCCAAAGTGATGCTGGGATCTTTCAACCAGAAGAGAACTAAAGCTTGCCTGAAACTAAGCAGGAACAACCTCAGAATTCTGACAGGAGCCCTGACGGGACACTGCAGACTTAGGAAACATCTCTAGGCCCTAGGCCTAGAGGAGGATGATGGATGCAGATTCTGTGGCTCAGCAGAGGAAACCCCCATACATCTGTTCAAAGACTGCGGAGCATTACTCCGCAAGAGACAGCTGTACCTTGGGGCTCACTGCTTGAACACAGAGGAGCTGCAGGCCTTGAATCCCACCCAGATCCTGAGATTCCTAAAGGAGTCAGGATTAGAGGAGGCGCTCTAAATGGGTAAGTACACCAACACTTGGAGGAGGAGGGTGGGGTACAATAGATCTACAAAGGTCGCAGTACAAGTCGTCACCACCATATCTAGAATCTACAATCTATCAAGCAATGGACATAGAGATCAACTCCAGAGCGCTTCTCGTAGCCAACTAAATAGCTGAAGATGTCCTGCGTGGTGGGGGTGTAGCACTAGTAACATGAGTGAGGGAAGAAAAAAATGGCGGTGTGAGTCTCGCAGACTCACAAAGAGTATTCCAGGGTTAACAGAGGTACTGAAACGTTGTACACGGACTTGACTTTCATTTTATACATATGTTAGAGACCAGACAATACCCAACAAGACCTGACAATACCAGATTGTGACTTCTATAAATTTATCCATGAATCAAACTTCGTCAACTACAATATGAAGTGCTTCTTCCAAAATGAAGTTTTGGTATTCAATCTAACCACGTTCAGAGCCATTGTACCACTCCCATTGTGCCATTCCCACAGCCATTGTATTAAGATAAGGAACGATTGCATCAGCTTGAAATTGGGATATTGAATTCCAGGAAAAAAATGTACAAAATCAACTGATCGAACTTCTAGAAAATAGTATATTAAAGGACGAGTTCAGTAAAAAAACGACGAGCGTAGCGAGGAGTTTTCTAATAGACAAGTGCAAACGTCGTACGAACGAGTTTTATATAGTATTTTTTCTATTGTGCGCCCTTTTATGCCATTTCTAAATAAAAAAATATAGGCAGTCAGGCACTGCCGACTGAAGTGAAAACTTTTGAGAAAAAACAGCTTTAAAACTGGTTTTGAGGATTTATCATATTGTTTTATGTAATTCTGGAACATAACTCACTTCTGAAGGAGAATCACTGTTAATGTCATCATCATTAAATGAATTTGAATCCGGAATGTTTGGTTGATTCTGTGTTGATAGGTCAGCAAAATGAATTGGTAGGATATATGGCACATATATTTTTTCATTCTTGTTGATGGGTCTACAATTTGTGAGTTATGGAAATTTTGACTTTTAGAAACATGCCTTCCTTATAACTGCTTTTGAAGATTTATCTGTATGTAAATTAATTTTTGTTTTGAATATTCTTTACGACGTTTAATTTTTTCCTCCTTCTCAGCTGTGATTGTTCGATGTTTAGAAATTTCTGAATTAACTATTGCAAGAGTTTTTTTCTTATTCTTATCTCTATATCGCTGACTATTAATTTTATTTTGGAGTTTCTTTCCTTTGGAGAGCACACGAGTACATTTGGTTGCCTAAAACTTTGATGGGCCTGATTCGTGATTTACCATGAATTCTTCGATCCAATCCAGTAATCTGAACATTCCAATAATCCGGAACTAGTATATCTACTAGTACATCCGTCAAAAGTACTTACTCTTGTACTGCACACTGATTATAGGGGTTGATATTTCCTTAGAGGCGCTGCGTTCTGTCAACACTGCCAAAAACTTTCCAATAATCCGGCACTAGTACATCTACTATTACATCCGGTAAAAGTACTTACTTTTGTACTGCACACTAAAGCTTCTTTCACACGGGACACTGTGTGTCCGGATTCTGTGTCTCAAGCCACCGTCTCGATATAGAAGTAGATGGGGGCGTTCAGACAGAATTCCAGTGTGTGGCGACACTGAATTCTGTGTCGCGGCAGTGTCTGTCGGTGTCCCGAATTGGTGGTGTCCGTGACTCTGTCTGATTCTCTCGGCCACTCTCGTACATTCAGTTCTATGAGAGCATTCACACGGGACACAATTCTTTCATTCGCTTTTTATAATATTACTTTTATAATATTAATTATTCTGCAAAAGTGCCTCATGAATCGCAACCTGCGCCTCTTGCTTCATTCTGATCAACCTGGAAATAGGTTTTACTACTCACAGACTGGTATTCACGATATCAGTTCTGTTCAGCCTAGATATACACTCTCACCAATGCATACTGAGTCTGATTCTATAATTTCCCTATTTAATTAATGCACAGTTTTCAATACTTATGTATCTATTATTCTATTTGTTTTTTATTTTATAATAAAAGTTTTTGAATTAAACAAGTATTAGTATATTTACTTACCGAATAGTCACAGCTAGTCTCTCTTTTCCAGGGATACATTTTCCCATATTTGTATCTTGAAATGTCAGCGGAATCCGTAATTTCTCATACAGTTCAAAAAATTATGAAATTGACATTCTAAAGTAATTGAAACAATTTTTTTCGTCTTGCAATATTTTACTTATTAAAAAGAGTATAAAAAAACCCTTTTTCCTGTCTGCTGGATATAATTGGATGTACCCATAATTTTCTTTACATTTTATTTTCTTTTTTTTTAACTATTTGAAATAACACATACAAGTGCAGCCATCTCCTCTGGCTCAAGCATGACTGACGAGTGAAGAAATTTTGAAAAATAGACTGTTGGATGACGTCAGAGCCACAGAGTGTCTCTGCGGTGTCCCGCGGAATTGGGTGCCCGGGTATTGGGTACACAGAATCCGGACACAGAGTGTCCCGTGTGAAATAAGCCTAATTCTTTATTTAAATTCTTTAGAAACTCTTCGTTCTGTCAACACTGCCAAAAACTTTGACTATTAAGTTTGACGTTTAGAGCCAACTTTAAACATATGCGTATATATGCGTTCTTTTGAACTTCGAGTAATAGAATTTTTTTCTATAGAACGCAGCTATTGATGACGATGACGCAAATCTATTAGTTTACCCTCTACCCAAATGTCATTCAGCGCTGCTATAGAAGTTTTCACTTCAAAAATCGCCCATACATAATTAGCAAATTTTATGGTGGTTGGTGACACTGATATTGACATTTCACTGACAGTTGCAATTAATTTAAAGATTGAAATTAAAATAGGTGAGAGTATCTTGTACTCCACCTGAAATTCAGGAAATTGCTTTTAATACGGCGAGCAATTTGTTGCCGGATAAATCACGTCCACGATATGAAAAACAATATAGTACTAATATAGAATAAAAGAATATAGAACTTAACGAGTGGTGCAATGCAAATAAGGTTACAGTTGTTCTGGAAAATGTTTCACTTGCTTTCTTCGAATTACAACGTAATAAGTATAAACCATCAAGTTTATGGACGATATATTCTATGTTGAGGTCCTATTTATCTATATAAAAAACCGGCCGTTTTTTATCTATATAAAATAGTGCGAGTTGTGACTCGCGCACCGAGGGTTCCGTACAAACTTGTAAGTAAGGTATCTTTAGGAGGACCTAACTGTATGCAACCCATATGCTTCTGGTGCCTGACAATACCACGCAACACATTAGAGTATTTTCATAAGTTTCTAATAGTAAATTCGCGAATTCGCGAAAGAAAATCGTAAATTTTCTTGTAATTAAACTACATATTTACGGTTTTCAGATTTTTCCCTTTACATGTGCTGTAAGACACCGCTTCTTGCCAAATTTCACGATTCTAGGTCAACGGGAAGTACCCTATAGGTTTTGATTCCCTTGTGAAATCGCAAAATATGCGACATAAACGGTCATATCTTTTGATCGCGTTGACTTACAAGTTTGATTTTTTCACAGCTGAAAGAGACCGCAGACCCGAGTATTTGATACAAATTTCAACTTGTTAACTCTACGAGTTCCTGAGAAAAATGATCTTGACAGACAGACAGACGGACAACAAAGTGATCCTATAAGGGTTCCGTTTTCGGTACGGAACCCTAATAAGCATGTAGACATATCGATGGGACGCAGATGATTAGTCTTACCTTGCTATGCAGGTTGGTAAATTTGCATGTATATCGAAGCTTTGTATGTATTCATTTTAGATCGTCTTGATAATGGGTAACAATGGTGCGCTTAGGCGTCAGGATTAACGGATAAATCTGTCGACGACTTAGAATACAGATCCGATTCCTTCTTTGTGTCTGTATCTAAAACAAAATATTACATTCACAAGAATGTTCGCAATTACAGATCTCCTTTGGATTGAATTAATTAAAAAATATGCTAGCTTACATCCTAATAACGTTACGCATAAGAGATTTTTCTTAACTTTTCGTAACGGTCATTGTAATAGTAGTCCAATTGGTATTAATATTATGGGGAGAATATCGAAAGACAATGCGACATTTCTCAAATTACCAAACTCCGATCTTTATACGGGACATTGTTTCCGAAGAAGTGCGACACATTTGGCCAACCATTATGGCGATTTGTTGACAATAAAAATCATGGTGGATGGAAGTCTTCTGCTATTGCGGAGAAGTATGTTGACTCTTCCTTAAAAAATAAAATTGAAGTGTCGAAAATGCTTGGGTCTGAGCAAGCAAATATCACAAGCAAATATCAAGTTACCTGTCTTCTAGTGCCCCATAGTTGCAATTTGATATGAATTGTAATAGTAGCACTATATTAATGTCCCTGGTGGGACTGTTACTGCTCAAGAATCATAAATGTTTTTAAAAAGAATTTAAATGTTTTTAATAATTGTACCAATGATGGACAGAATTTGAATTAAATATGTGTAATTGCCATTAATTAATTAAATTTGTGTATTCGCGATTTCCACACATCACATCTACCAAAATCTACAATCACAACCCCAAAACTATCTTGACACTGACAGCTCTGAATTTCAGTACCAACATTGAAAAAATTAACTCATAACAGCACTCGGCGAGCAATAACCGCATGCGTATGGGTGCTGTTATGTGTCCTTTACAGACGCAAACTCTACGACTTGATTCTACTCTAACAAAACTTCGACTTGACTCTAACAGAAATTTGCAATTTAAAGCTTAATATTTCGCAAACGGATCTTTAAATCGATATATAGTTTTCACAAACCTGTAATATTTTTGAAAGACCTATCCAACGACACCCTGCACCATGTGGTACACGAGAAAAAAAAACGTCCCCACTTCTTTAGGGTAAAGGAGGTACCCATTTTTTTTTCAGGGTTTTATTTACAACTTTTTATATCCATGCCAAATTATAGCTTTATATTTTTAATAGCCTCTGAGCTAAACTACGGACAGACGGACGGACGGACAGACATATCAAAACTATAAGGGTTCCTTGTTGATAACAACGGTACCCTAAAAACGACATTACCTAATTCGCAATCAATTCTTAAAAAAATTCACACAAAATTTCTCTTTCTAGGAGGTTGCTGTGGGTCAACGAAGAGGGTCTCGATCGTGGGCGGATGGGCGTGGGCGTGGTGGCTCGTCACGGACGTGCAGCGCCTGTCGCTGGAGGTGATGACGCTGAACCCGATGTGCGACAGCGTCGAGACGGCCCAGGGCGTCCCGCTGACCGTCACCGGCGTCGCCCAGTGCAAAATCATGAAGGCCGACGAGCTGCTGCACACCGCCTCCGAGCAGTTCCTGGGAAAGAGCGTCAAGGAGATTAAATCGACCATCTTGCAAACGCTCGAGGGACACTTGAGAGCCATTCTAGGTAAGTGGATTATAATAAATTTATACGAAATTGATCATTTCAGCTCAAACTTTAACAAGTCTTCAATTGAACTTGACATGTAAAAACAAGACAATGCCAGGCAAGACGAAACAAGATCATAAAAAGCAATGCAGGACCACAAGAAGCGATAAGACCAGAGAAGGTCAGACAAGACCAGACAAGAGCAGACAAGACCAGACAAGGCCCGACAAGACCAGAGAAGAGCAGAAAGGACCAGACAAGACTAGACAAGAGCAGACAAAACCAGACAAGACAAAACCAGACTAGATCAGACAAGAGCAGACCAGACAAGACTATAAAAAACAGACAAGAGCAAACAAGACCAGACAATATCAGACAGGACAGGCATGACCAGATAAAACCAGACAAGACCAGAGAAGAGCAGACAGGACCAGACAAGACCAGACAAGAGCAGACAAAACCATACAAGACAAAACCAGACTAGACCAGACAAAACCAGACCAGGCAAGACTATAAAAAACAAACAAGAGCAAACAAGACCAGACAATATCAGACAGGACAGCCATGACCAGACAAAACCAGACAAGACCAGAGAAGAGCAGACAGGACCAAGCAAGACCAGACAAGAGCAGACAAAACCAGACAAGACAAAACCAGACTAGACAAGACTAGACCAGACAAGACTATAAAAAACAGACAAGAGCAAACAAGACCAGACAATACCAGACAGGACAGACATGACCAGACAAAAGCAGACAAGACCACACAAGACCAGACAAGACCAGACAAGACCAGACAAGACCAGACAAGACCAGTCAAGAATAGTCAAAACCAGACAAGACCAGACGAAACCAGGGAGGACCAGATAAGACCAGACAAGACCAGCAAAGACAAGACCACACAAGACCAGACAAGACCAGACAAGAATAGACAAGACAAGACCAGACAAGACCAGACAAGACCAGATAAGACCAGACAAGACCTGAAAAGACCAGACATGACTAGACAAGACCAGACAAGGCGAGACAAAACAGGCAAGACCAGACAAGACCCAACAAGACCAGACAAGTCCAGACAAGACCAGACGACCAGACAACACCAGACAAGACCAGACAAGATCAGATAGGAGCAGACAAGACCAGATAAGACCAGACAAGGTCAGACAAGACCAAACAACACCAGACAAGACCAGACAGCACCAGACAAGACCAGACAAGACCAGCCAGGACCAGACAAGACCAGAAAAGACTAGATAAGATCAGACACGACCAGACAAGACTAGACAAGATCATATGAGAGCAGACAAGACCAGACTAGGCCAGACAAGATCAGACAAGGCCAGACAAGATCAGACAAGGCCAGACAAGACCTGACAAGACCGTACGAGACCAGACAAGACCAGAGAGGTTCAGACAAGACCAGACAAGGCCAGATATGGCTAGACAGTACCAGACAAGGCCAGACAAGAGTAGACAACAACAGACAAGACAGGACCAGAAATACCAAACAAAACCAGACTTCACATATTTATCATTCTTATTGTTCAATTTGTCCCGGAATGGAAATAGAAAAAGCAGGAAATCGTTGTTATTGGAGTAATTGTAGTAATAACACGTTTTTGCTAACTCCAAGGTCAGACTAGATTAAGTTACAACGAGAAATAAAATTGTTTACTCGACCTCGCCAGCTTTTGATTCGATAGAACTCATACAAAACCACAAAAATATTTTGCAAAATAAACTATTCAGCAAGCAGATAATAGTAAATGGTTAACCGAAAGTTAAATCGATGTTTAGTTGAAACTCGTCAATAACAGCCTTGTTTAAACTAGTCTAGTCCAGTGTTCAGTGTTGTGCGGTATAGTCTCGTTTAGTCGTGTCTATTCCAGTCTAGTTAGGTCCGGTCCAGACTAGTCGCGGCTAGTTAATCCTAGTCCAGTGTAGTCCTGTGTATTTCAATGCAGTAAAAGCTAGAACAGTCTAGTCCAGTGTGCGCAAGTTTAGTCCAATCTAGTTTATTCTAATCTAGTCTAGTACAGTCTAGTCCATTTTAATTCATCTAATTCAATCAGTCCAATAGACCTTTTTACGGTTATTTAAGCGCATGCGCATCCGCCTAGTTTGAAAGGCGGGAATATAAAAGTTTCGGGCACATATTTAGTTATACGTCAAAAAGTTCGGGCAGTTTTTGACGTATAACGTGGCGGAAATTGACACATGCTCACAAAAATAATTCAAAAGGTCTGTTTAGTTCAATCTAATATAGTCGAGTTCAGTCTAATTCAGTCCGACTCACGCAAGTCTAGTCTACTCCAGTCTTGTCCAGTCTAGTTCTGTCTAATTCAGTTCGACTCACTTAACTCCAGTCTGGTTCAGTTCAATCCAGTGTAGTCTAGGCTAGTCCAGTGTAGTTCAAACTTGTCTAATCTAGTCCAGACTAGTCCAGGCTATGCCCAGTCTAGTCCAGACTAGCCCAGTCTAGTCCAGTATAGTCCAGTCTAGTCCACTTTAGTCCAGTCTAGTCTACTCTAGTCTAGTCTAGATCAGTCTAGTTCAGTCTAGTCTATTCTAGTCCAGTCTAGTCTATTCTAGTCCATTCTAGTCTATTCTAGTCCAGTCTAGTTAGTCTACTGTAGTTCCCTGTCCAGTCTAGTCCAGTCTAGTCTAGTCTAGACAAGTCTAGTTCAGTCTAGTCTATTCTAGTCCAGTATACTCTATTCTAGTCTAGTCTAGTCTATTCTAGTCCAGTCTAGTCTACTGTAGTTCCCTGTCCAGTCTAGTCCAGTCTAGTCTATTCTAGTCCAGTCTAGTCTACTGTAGTTCCCTGTCCAGTCTAGTCCAGTCTAGTCTAGTGTAGTTCCCTGTCCAGACTAGTCTAAAGTGACCACATTTTCATTGAGACAACGCGGGACAAATGAGATGAAATGATAATTATAATTTAGCTATGAAAGCAGACCAATAATTAAAAAAATATATATTTTATCTACCCACCCACCAAAATGAACACTCTAATACAGGGCTGAGCAACCTGCGGGCCGCGGGCCGCATACAGTGCCTGTGCCGGCTTCCCCCGCTATGAAAATCACTCTATTGCCTCAAATTTTAATGGTTCCTCTACACTATGGCTCATTGTGGGCCATCATGATGGTCACCATTATCATGGCCCATTATGATGGCCCGAATGGACACATCCACACAGTGGTCCATCTAGATAGACCATAGACGTATACCATAGACCTAGAGGACCATTCTAGATGTGCATGAATGGGCCATAGTGGGCCATACATTGTTGATAAAAATTAATTTCAAATTTTGAATTGAAATTATAAAGTTAATATTCAAATTTAATAAAGATGAAATTTATAATTTCTCATAAGAAGTCTTTCGGGTTCCAAATACAAGACTCCTTTTGATACAACTCAATAAACTTAAATCTTCTGGAACCCAATTTATTTCTTTTTTCGATTTTGCCATGATTAATAATAAACTATTTTTAATAAGCTATATCTTGCTATAGAAAACTAATTATTAAACTAGAAAACTAATTCTCGAAAACTAATAAACTAAATATTTCCTTATAATTAAATAATAGTAGTAATAATTTAGAAAATTAGTGTTATCATGACAACAATCAGCAGGCACTGATAAGCGTGTGATAAAGGAAATAATGATGACCCATGGTGCGGACATGCGCAGCTTACTGGCGCATGCTGGCCTCCTTTGATGTGTGTAGTCGAACCGCTCCCAACGCCATCCATCGCCATCACCATCTCCATCATTCACTACTTAGCCCACTACAGGCCATCTACCCCTCTACACAATGGTGATGACTTACAGTGGCTCAATATGGGCCATAGCGTAGAGGAGCTATAATAAACGGGCCTTACTTTGTGTAGCTTCTATACTTACAAATAATGGTAATTTAGTTATAGTTCCAAAAAAGGTTGCGTTAATATTTTATTGTATGTGGAGGATGCCATTATTAAATCGTGTTTAAAAGTAACCGAATTGTGCGTAAAAATCCAATGTAAATCAAATGGAGTTTCATTATAAAACGTTTTCTGTTTGTTATTACTATGGCAAGAACTTGCGTCAATATACAAAAAACATAGACTTAGTGAACATACATTTTCTGACGTGCACTCATTACAAAAAACTCGCACCTCATGCATAAAAGCCCTTCTTCACACACTTGTATCATAAACTACTGTTATTGTATATATTCATATACTTGTCTATAAATATACAAAAACGTATTTATTATTAATTATTGGTAACTATAAAAATATTTGTAAAAAACAATAATTTGAAAATTACGATTTTTAATTAATTTAAATTATTTATTTTCTTTCACGGTGAAATTTTTGATCCTAGTGAATACTCGGATCATTTATTAAAATGTGAAATTTCTCACAAATAATTGGTCTAATTATTTTTGTTCTCATCAGTACAGCTTTGCTTTTATGAGCAACAATTTGTAAACCATTCACTTGTTGTACATAAAAGCTAAGCTGTACAGATGAGAACAAAAATAATTAGACCAATTATTTGTGAGAAATTTCACATTTTAATAAATGATCCGAGTATTCACTAGGATCAAAAATTTCACCGTGAAAGAAAATAAATAATTTAAATTAATTAAAAATCGTAATTTTGAAATTATTGTTTTTTACAAATATTTTTATAGCTATTATATAGATAGATAAATTGATACTTGCGTATTAATGCCACCACCGCTACATTTTTAAATGCCGCCAATCTACACCTAAAATTTTTATGATAAATCATAAAATAAAACATTTTATTTAAAACTAAAACATTTTTAAAACTCAAAATACTTTTAAAACCGGTTAGATTAGGGGATTACGACCAACTGAACTACAACGACTAGACTCTAAGGCTAGCTACACACGTACCGTGTGGATGTGTCCGGTGCCGGCGCGGCACCGGGTTGGACACCTTACACACATGCCGGATGGATTTGTCCGGAACCGGCCCTCGAGTTCGAGCTACGAGCAGTGTATTTAATTGACTTCAGTACAAAATGGATCGCGAAAGAGTTATTTGTATGTGGTTACTTTATCGGCGCTTATTTCGCAAGAAAAAAAAGCAAAGAAAACATTGGGTGCACCCACTCGACAAGTGAAGACGGTAGACTGCCGGACCGGCATGTGTGGAAGCTTCAATACAGCTCCATAGCCCACCATAGCCGAGCCGGTACCCGGCAGTCGGACGGCCAGTGGGGGCCGGCCGGTGACAACCTAAGTTGGCAAATGACAACTCATATTGTCGGGTTGTCACCGACCGGCCCCCACTGGCCATCCGGCTGCCGGATACCGGCTCGGCTGTGGTGGGCTATGGAACTGTATTGAAGCTTGCACACATGCCGGTCCGGCAGTCGACCGTCTTCACTTGTCGAGTGGGTGCACCCAATGTTTTCTTTGTTTTTTTTTTCTTGCGAAGTAACCGCCGATAAAATAACCACATACAAATAACCCTTTCGCGATCCATTTTGTACGGAAGTCAAATAAATACACTGCTTGTAGCTCGACCTCGTGGGCCATCGGGCCGGTTCCGGACAAATCCATCCGGCATGTGTGTAAGGTGTTCAACCCGGTGCCGGGCCTGCGCCGGATACATCCACACAGTACGTGTGTAGCGAGCCTAAAGGTTTATTCTAATACGTGACACTCAACTACGCGATAAAGTGTCACGAATTGTCGCTTCGATGCTAGGTATTCTCATATATGCGATACTCAGCTACGCGATTCTTTGCTGCAAGTGTCAAATCTGCAGTTTCTCTACATTTCAGGTTAAGGTATATTTTAACCCCGGTTAGATTAGGTTGCCCGCCGCGAAGCGGACAGATAAATCAAGACAACATACGAACTCTCGATCCAATATATAGCGGTGGTGGCGTTATATATAAATTAAACGACCGGATTTTCTGAAAGAACTATGAATTGTTTATAATAACTGCTTGGCATATCTTGAAAAGAATGAACAGTTAGTTCTATTGGAAGATATTACAAAATTTCTAAAAAAAGGAGAATTTTTGGGAATATGTGAAAAAATATTATTTTATATATTACAGTATATATTTAGTAAGAATATTTAAAGGAAATTAAATATGAGTAGTGACGAATACACAACTGATGAAGGAAAACGAAGGAAAAACTGGGAAGATGAAGAGGATGAGACCCGCAACAAAACCAAGAAAATAGAACGCTCCCCTGGGAAAAGTAAATCTAAAACCGAGAGTGATAAGCTAGAAAAGATATTAGAAACGATGAAACAACTAACAGATGAAGTAAAAGGGATCAGATTAGAACAAAGAGAGTACAGAAACGAGATAAGGAAACTGAGAAAAGAAAATGAACAAACCAAACGCGAAAATGCAAAACTAAAGGAGGAAGTTAAGACAATAAATGCTAGGCTAGATGCGATGGAAAGAGAAAAAAGAAGAAATAATATTGTAGTACAAGGACTAATGCTGGGAGATGATGAAATGCTAACACCAAAGGAATCTATGGAAAACTTCATGAAAAACCAACTCGAATCGGATATAGGCGTAAAATCAGCTGTGAAACTAGGTATGAAAACGTATCTCGTGGAACTCATCAATGCAAATGAAACAATGAAAGTCATGAAAAACAAAAATAAATTACGTAACTATGAGGAAGGAAAAGTATACATTATTGATGATATGTCAAGAAAAGAAAGAGAGATACATGGAAAAATTAGGAAAGCTGCCCAAGAAGAAGGGAAGAAGGGGAAGAAAACTAAAATAGGGTACCAGAAAGTATTTATTGATGACCAAGAATGGAAATGGTGTGAAGATGAAGAAAGGCTAGTACTAGTAAAGAAGGCAGAAGATAATACTTCAAAAAACGATTAACAGAAATTAACGATAAGGGAAATACGGCAACGACACGGCATGTAAATGGTTTACGAGGAATAAATTTGGCAACATGGAACATTAGAGGACTAAATGGAAAAGAAAAAGAACTAATTGAGGAATTTAAAGAAAGAGATATAAACATCTTAGCAATTACAGAAACTAAAGATAAAGGAAAAAAGGTCACAGAGGTAGAGGAAGGTCATATGATGATCCTAAGCGGCGTCACGTATGAAGTTAGAGCAAAAGTAGGAGTTGGGTGTATAATACACAAAAATGTAATCAAGTACTTAAAAAAATGGGAATGCATATCTGGAAGAATAATGAAAATTGAATTAGAAATAGAAAGAAACAGCAGATTACATCTGGTAATTCTGTATGGCCCAAATGATAACGATAAAGCAGAAACTAAAGACAAATTTTGGGAAGAAGCATCAGAAATAGTGGAAAATTGCAACGGAAAAATTGTGGTGCTAGGAGACTTAAACGGTAGAGTCGGCATAAAAGATGAAAGGACAAGTGATGTAATAGGACAGTTTGGAGAAAAAACGAGAAACAACAATGGACACAGAATTATTGATTTCTGTGTACAAAATAACCTATTAGTAATGAACTCATTGTTTAAACACAAAGACGCCCATAAATACACAAGAGAGGTCCCAAGCAGAGGGGAAAAATCCATAATAGACTATGTACTCATAAATAGGAACTCTAGGCGGGAAATAAGGGATGTTAGAGTTATAAGAGGATCCGAGATAAATAGTGATCATTATCTACTAAAAGCGAAAACGACAATAAGCTGCCAGAGAGCGGGAAATAATAAGAACAAAATAGAACTGCGAAACAACAATAGTAAGGAGACGATAAAAAACTACAGACTAATGATAAGAGAAGTGGCGAACAATTATGCAAAGAAAGTTGAGGAAATGTTAGATGAGACAAGAACTAATAAATATTGTAATGTGGAGGAAGCATGGGAAACATTCAGAAATACCCTAATTAGCGCAGCAAAAGAAACATGTGGAACCACGAAAATAAATAGAAACAAAAAGCAAACGGCTTGGTGGAACGACAATGTTAAAAAGGAAGTTAAACTAAAGAAAGAGAAATGGAAAATATATCTACGTAAAGGAGATAATACCACTTACCAAGATTATAAAAGACAGAGAGACACAGTCAAAGAGATAGTATTAGAAGCAAAAAGAGAAACCTGGGAAGAGTTTGGACGAAAAATCGAAGCTGACTTCCATACAAACCAAAAGCTATTTTACAAAACTCTGAAAAACATAAGATCTGGGAAGAAGAATGAAGTAATTAAGCAAATTAAGGATGAACATGAAGCAATATTAACGGAGGAAGAAGACATAATAGAAAGATGGTGAAGATACTTTGAAAATCTGCTGAATAAAGAAAGTATTGTGGACAGAACCTGAAGAACCTACAACATAGAAGAAACAGAACAACAAAGAGAGCACATACAATTAGAAGAGGTTAAGAATGCCATAAATAGACTCAAAAGAGGTAAGGCTGCTGGGCATGATAATATAACAGGAGAAATGCTGAAAAATATGGGCGAAAAAGGAGATCAGTTATTATCAAAGATATGCAGTATGGCTTGGGAGGAAGGCAGAGTACCAAAAGACTGGGAGATAGGGGTCATTGTGCCAATATATAAGAAAGGAAACAGAAGAGATTGTAACAACTACCGAGGCATCACCCTGCTAAGCATAGCATCGAAAGTGTACGAGAGAATATTAGAAACAAAACTGAGTCGGGAACTAGAGCCACAGCTAGAAGAGTCACAGAGTGGTTTCAGGAAAGGCAGAAGTATACAGGATCATATATTTACGATTAAACAGATGATGGAACGAATAAGCAATACAGACGATGAAATATATCAAGCATTCCTTGACCTGGAAAAGGCATTCGACAGAATATCAAGATGAATTATAGAAGAAACCCTGATCAAAAGGAAAATTGACCTAAAAATAATAAGAGCAATAATGGGCATGTACAAAAATAGTAGAAATATTGTTAGAACAGACAACATGCAATCACGCGAGTTTACGGTAAGCGAGGGTGTACGGCAAGGAGGCGTTTTGGGTCCAACTTTATTCAACCTAGTTATGGACGAAGTAATGAAAGAAACGAGGACAAGAACGTCTTTATTTAGTGTGGGGTATAGAAACCTAGAACCAATCCGTATAAGGAAATGTGCGTTCGCC
This sequence comes from Phosphuga atrata, assembly GCA_944588485.1. Lineage (NCBI taxonomy): Eukaryota > Metazoa > Arthropoda > Insecta > Coleoptera > Silphidae > Phosphuga > Phosphuga atrata. The sequence continues at coordinate 50,403,661 of OX155904.1, forward strand.
GATGACCTTGTTATATTCGCGAGAAATGAAGTTGAACTGAGGAGAAACTTGGAGATATGGAACGAGAAATTAGCAGAGAAGAACCTCAAGATAAACGAAGAGAAAACAAAAATCATGGTTAGTGGGAAACCAGATACAAAAGTAAACATTGAGCTAAATGGAAAGGTATTAGAACAAGTTGACACCTTTAAATATCTGGGAGTATGTCTAGATAGCAAGGGACACCATGAAATAGAAATTAATGATAGAATAGAGAGTTTAGCAAGGGTGTACCACAGCCTCAGAAATAGTTTCCTGGGAAAGAAAGAAGTTTCGCTAAAAGCAAAAATGAGTATATACAGAGCTGTATTCGTACCTATACTAACATTTGGCTGCGAAAGCTGGGTGTTAACGAAGAGACTAAAGAGCAAGATCCAAAGTATAGAGATGAAATACCTAAGAAGAGTGTTAGCAGTCACAAGGCGAGATCGCTTAAGAAATGACACCATCAGAGAACAGTTAAATGTGCAACCAGTAGCAAAGCGAATCGAGAACTGCCAACTGAGATGGTATGGACACCTCAAGCGAATGGAGGACAAAAGACCAGTCAAGAGAATATGGGAAGCTAAAGGTCAAAAAAAGAAAAGTAGAGGAAGACCAAAGACAACATGGAATCGCAACATAGAGAAAATAGTAGAGGACAGAGGACTCACAATGGCTCAAGCATCAAAAATGGCAAAAGGAAAAAGGGAGTGGAAAAAGTTCATATATAGCGAAAGAAATGTATTGTAAAGTGTATATAATGTATTGTAAAGTGTATATAATGTATTGTAAAGATTAAATGTAGGAATTAGGATGTGAAATGTAACACCTTACACCTTATTGTACACAAGGATACTGATTATATATATATATATATATATATATATATATATATATATATATATATATATATATATATTACAGTATATTTAAAATAAGAAATGCAGATATTTCCTAAAAAGCGGGACATTTTTCAAAATCGGCGGGACCCGGGACTGTTCTCCAAAAAGCGGGAATGTCCCGCCAAAATCGGGACGTGTGGTCACTTTAGTCTGGTCCAGTCTCGTCCAGTATAGTCCAGTCTATTCCAGTCTAGTCGAGTCTAGTCTAGTCTATTTTAGTTCAATCTAGTCTACTCTAGTGCGGTCTAGTCTAATCTAGTCTAGTCTGGTTTAGTATAGTCCTGGTTAGTCCGTTAGGCCTCTCTGAGCTAGGAATAGCTTATATTTTGGATACATTTCACACTATGCAAGCGATCAATTTATTGTTTTTTCTTTAGTAGCATCGGACCTCTAAGGAAGTCTAAGACTAGTCCACTCTAGTGCAGTCCAGTCCAGTGTAGTCCAATCTTGCCCATCATCATAACTTGCCTTCTTTTACTATCTTTTTTATATTTTATTATCTTAAATCAAACTTGTGCAGGCTGTAATTGGAAGGAATGTCGTGAAATAAACGTTAGTAATTAATCTAGTCAGCTAAATAGACATTTTGCGTCGGTTTGCTTTCCCACTCCATCTACGTAGTTAACAATAAGACCTCAAACTATTCGGTCTCAACGCACTCATCTAGTTTTTTTTAAGATAACGACAAACAAACGCTTAGTTATCTCATACATCGTAAAATTTAAATTTATTATAGTGATGTGCTTTTTTCTGTGGATTTTGAGTTTTTAGATTTTTTTATAATTAAGGGTTGCTTTAGTGATTTTTTAAATTATTTTTGATGATTTTATGCAATGTGATATGACATAGAGTACAAGAAATTTGCAGTGTTTTTTTTTGTTTCAAGATAAAGTATTAAAGATTTTGTTGGTATAAATTCGGTGATCAAATGGAAAATGATCGGTGGTTTCACAAACAGGAGAAAAAATCAAATTTTAGTGAAAAACATGGTTTGGTGTTAATTTGTAAATGTGGAGAAAATCAGAAAACAAATTTTTTTGCTAGTGCCACAAATACGGACTGAAAGCTATAAAATAACTGACAAATTTCACATGAGAATTCTTTTGGTAGTCCTAGAAAGACTCAATAGTGTTATAGAGCTCCGGAAAGGTTGAATATATATTTATATATTCAGGCTGTGTTCCAACTTTAATAAGTTTAAATAAAAAATGTATTTAGCAATCACTTTTCAAGTTGATGTTGAAAATTATAAAACACTTCAAGTTTCTCTAAATACATTTTAAATAAACTACCCTTTTTAAATTCATTTTAAATAAAGTTTCAACTTTTGCTCAATCAACGTTGGAAGCCTTGAACGTTCAACGCAAAGTCAAATCAATAGAATTAATCAACATTTACAAAATCCGTTCGTGATAAACTGAGATGTGTATATTAAACAAGTCCAATCTAGTCCAGTCTAGTCCACGCTAGTTCAGTATAGTTCAGTCGTTTCCAGTCTAGTCCATTCATCCACTCAAATTTATAAAATAAAATGTGAATATTAAACAAATCTCAGATTCCATAGTTAATTTTCCTACTTAAAAGACACTCTTAAAACCAAAATTTTAAATTTTCATCGAAAGTTTAATAAAAACTTTGAAAACTAAAATTAATCACATCAGTCAGTATTAGAAAATTGAACAAACTTTAAATAAACAAAAATCTAAAGACTCAAAAAACTGAAGTTAAAATGTTGACTTAAAATGGGACCGATTCTGTAAGAAAGACATTACAAGTTAATTCAAAATACGCGTTAAGATTTTTCTATTTCCATATCAATAAAAATAAATAAATAAAATAATAGAGATACTAAGGGAGACTAACTAGTATCTCTATTAATTAATTTATTTTTTTAATTAACGGAAATAAAGAAATTTTAGCGGCGTCTACTCAATTCACTTTTAACGATTTTTTTTTACAGAATTGGCCCGATTGACTGTTGTCTCTAAATGTACACAAAACCTGATATATAAGAGTCTATGCCAAGTATAAACGTTAAATTAGTGATTTAAAATTAGATTTGGTGTTAAGAGTAAGGTGTGAAGAATCTACCGGACTAAAAGTGTAAATATTAAGTAAGCGGTTTAAACTTAGATTGGATTTAGTTTCGAGTTAAGATTACAGAATGTCTTTGGCATGGATGGGAGCGATTAATGTTGGACTAACTGTTGGTGCTACTTACGCAATTATTAGAAGGTATTGTCTTTATTATGTAAACTAGTTCATAATTAGATGCAAACGTTATATATAGGTATATAGGTTTTTAACTAGATAGGCAAGATTATACCAACATAATTAAACATTTAGTCTATCTTCAAGATGCAAGATTAGACAGACAAGACTAGTCAGACACGACTGGAAACAGACTAGACTAGACACAGACCAGTTCTTTTTTTCAAATTTCAATTTACTTTATTCCCATTAGGATACAAATTATTTGCAAGTCTAAAGTTACATATAGATACATTTATCTGATATTATTGGTAGATAATAATCCCATTCTGAATTTTAATTTTTTCTTTCTTGCTTTAAATACGAAGGTAGCTGGTTGTATATCTTTATTGCGGTATTATATGGTCTTAAGTTAGTTTTTCCTATACATAGAAGATCTCTTATTCTTCTAGGGTAGTTGTGTATATCTTTAATATTTCAAAATAAACACAATTTCTTTAAGAACAAAGATACAAAACAAGTCTCATGTTGAAACACAACTGATATTTGTATGCTATTTAGCAGGCCCCAGTCCACTTTCGTGGCACTAAACAAGAACTATATAAATACACACAACTACTGTACAAGAACAAACTTCTCGATCCAAAATAAGAAAAAATAATTCAAATAATTTACCTTGAGACTTGGACGCCCTCCTTACATGCGCTATAATCCGAGTTTTCTATTTATTCAATTTTGCCTCCTAAAGTCATGTTTAATTCCTTGCATACGGATCAATTAAACAAAAAAGTCTCCATGGCAACGCATCAAAATAACTCACTTACGTGCTCCGTAAACATAATCCTAAATGTTCGCTATGTTCTTTTTTGATCGCCAATCACACAACTTATTATACTTACTATGGTTTTATGGTTTTTGTTGAGTGCCACGAAGGTGGACTGAAAGCTATAGAATAACGGACAAATTTCATAAGAGATTTGTTTTTGGTAGTCCTAAAAAGACTCATTAGTATTATAGAGTTCCGGAAAGGTTGAGTATATTTATATATTCAAGCTTTGTTCCGTCTTTATTAAGTTTATTATACTTACATTTTTTTTTGTACAAATCTCATGATTTTTGCCGGAGTAATCTTTCCGCGTCACCATGTAACAATAATTCTTTGGATGTATCCAGTTATGATTGATAAAACACAAAAAATAAACAATAAATTCTCTAAGCAAAATTTTGACGCACGAATCAACAATTTTATCGTTGCCTTGAGAACACCACAATCATGACCAACTTTTCTTTGAATTGTTTCTTATTTGAACAAAAGCAAAATTGATTAAAAGTTTGTATTTCACTCGCGGATAAAGTTAAGGTTTAACTCGCGAATTTAAATTGAATTTATCCGCTCGTTAAACCTTAATTCTATACCCTTTCATAATAAATGACTATTAAACTCATTTTATTTATCAGTGTGCCGACAAATTTAGGTGTTGTTGAAAGTGTACCGCAAGAGAAAAAAGGTTGAGAATCACTTCTATAGACAGACAACACTAGAGATAGATAAGACTAGAGGCAGACAAGACTAGAGATAGAGAAGAAGATAGACAAGATTAGAGACAGACCAGACAGGAAAGGCAGACAAGACGGACAAGACGAACAAGCCGGACAAGACAGACAAGACGAACAAGACGGAAAAGACGGACGAGACGCACAAGACGGACAAGACAAACAAGGCGGAGAAGTCGGACAAGACTGACAAGACAGACAAGACGCACAACACAGACAAGATGAACAAGATAGACAAGATGCACAAGACGGACAAGACGGCAGACAAGATAGACAAGACTACGCAGATAATACTAGGTAGACAAGACTAAGCAGACAATACTACACAGGCAAGACTAGGTAGACGGGACATACAAGACTAGACAGACAAGACTTAACAGATAAGACTACACAGACAAGACTAGACAGACAAGGCAACACAGACAAGACTAGACAGACAAGATTAGACAGACCAGACTAGACAGACAAGACTAGGCTGACAAAAATAGACAGAAAGGATTAAACCGACAAGACAAAACATATAATACTAGGAAGACAAGACTAGACAATCAAGACTGGAGAGACAAGACTAGACAGACAAGACTAGACATACAAGACTGGACAGACAAGATAGACAGACAAGACTAGACAGACAAGACTAGACAGACAAGACTAGACAGACAAGACTAGACAGACAAGACTGGACAGACAAGACTAGACAGACAAGACTAGACAGACAAGACTAGACAGACAAGACTAGACAGACAAGACTAGACAGACAAGACTAGACAGACAAGACTAGACAGACAAGACTAGACAGACAAGACTAGACAGACAAGACTAGACAGACAAGACTAGACAGACAAGACTAGACAGACAAGACTAGACAGACAAGACTAGACAGACAAGACTAGACAGACAAGACTAGACAGACAAGACTAGACAGACAAGACTAGACAGACAAGACTAGACAGACAAGACTAGACAGACAAGACTAGACAGACAAGACTAGACAGACAAGACTAGACAGACAAGACTAGACAGACAAGACTAGACAGACAAGACTAGACAGACAAGACTAGACAGACAAGACTAGACAGACAAGACTAGACAGACAAGACTAGACAGACAAGACTAGACAGACAAGACTAGACAGACAAGACGTGAGTCGTGAGTCGTTGTTCAGCGAGAGCAGTCGTGCGAGACCAGAATAAGTGAATAGTAAATCCCAATTAATAGATTAGGACGATTTGTCCTGAAAAGTTCTTAATAATTTGTTGTGTTTGCAACATCCGTGAAACATGTCGAGGGAACTGAGGTCTAACATCCCTTCTAATAAACAATTTGACATCCTTACCACTTTTTTAACAAGCGGTAATTTCGAGAATTTTATGTCGGAGGCTATAAAAAAGGAGCTGCAACCACTGTTTGCGGTCATCGCCGATTTATCTAAACAAGTAGAAGTTTTGACTCAAAAAAATGCTGAGTTATTGAACCTTCAAGTTGTGGCTGAGCGGGAAACAACCGAAATCGTCAGAAATGTACCACAAAAAGACATCTCTGCACCAAATTCCAGCGTTATCGGCGATAAACGTCGGCCTGATAAAATAAATGCTGCCAAGGATAGGCAAGGTAGCACAAAAAATGTAAATAGAAATCCCGAGATAAATGAATCTCAAATGAATGAAACAGCGAATGTAGAGTCGATTCAAAATAATGAAACATGGGAAATTCAACGTTCCCGGAGAAGAGGGCCTAGAAAGTCCAATATAATTTACGGTAATAACGATGATACAACTGAAATAAAAGCGGCCTTGAAGTATGAGCACTTACATGTATTTCGTTTGGATCCCCAACTAAGCGAAAAGGACATAATTACATACTTAACGAACAAAAACTTTTAACAAGTAATGTGTAAAAAAATACAATCTAGGCATCCGAGTAAATATTCGTCTTTTAAGGTCTCGGTGCCTTCTGAGGATTTCCAGGCATTAAATAAACCCGAAACATGGCCTCGTAACACCTGTATGAACCGTTTTTTAGCGAGATTAGAAGGGAAAACGACATAGAAGTTGTGAAACTCCGTATGTTACATAACACAGCATCATCAACTGTACAATTAGTTAACCAGAATGTACAGTCACTAGGAAATTCGGTTGACACCTTAGAATTTATGTTGGAAAAAGTCAACAACTGTCTATTTCGAATTCTTACAGAACACTGGAAGAGCGCTGAACAAATTCAAATCTTAAAATTAAAAAAATTTGAACTAACGGACCACTTCTGCAGACTGGCAGGTTTGCATGGGGGGGGTCGCTATTTATTGCAGAGAAGGTATCACTAGTAAATCAAGGACCGATATTAGTGGCATTGCTGAACAAAATATATTTGAATGTGCTGCGATAGAATCTGTTCTAAACGGAGATGATATAATAGTAGTGGGAATTTACAGAGCCCCTTTGACAAACAATAAGAGATTTATTGAAAAACTTCATGAACTCCTAATAATCCTAGAAGATGATGGAACGCAATTTATTATCGCAGGCGATTTCAATATTAATACCCTGAAAAATTCGAACTTATGTCAGCAATTTCTGTCCTTATTGCAATCGTTTAACGCTGTACCAGTAGCGAAGGAAGTAAGCCATCCTCAAACTGGAACCTGTATAGATAATATTATAGTAAACACAAAGTTTGAGTACGATATGAAGACACTAAATTATCTAATATCTGACCATTATGCCCAGGTTTTGAACCTGAAAATTAAAAAGGATGGAAATATAACTAGTAAACAAATTCGAGTACTAAACGATGACAATAAAAAACTCCACCGGGAGCTCATGGATAATGTATCATGGAATGACCTATACAGCATTAACTGTACCGAAGTTAACAAACAATGGAACGTGTTCATGGAAATATTCTACACAAAATTTAATGAAGCATTTCCTAAAGTGAGTGTCAACAGCAAACCAATGACGGCCCGGGTCTTTTCAAATCCAGAACTAAAGGATATGAAAAAATATCCGGAGCTAGTGCAAACAATATCTTATAATGACCGTAACCTTAAACCATTGTACAATAAGCTACGCAGAAGGTACGTGAAATTGCTACGCGATGAGAAAAAAAGACGCTTTAACAAACAGCTAGAAGAATCACCCAACGTTCAGAAAACAACATGGAATATTATAAAACAAGTCACAGGTTACAAAGCAAAACAACTAGTGGCTCTCGATGGTATTGAAGAACCATATTTATTGTCCAATTATATTAACAATTTCTTTGCTGATAAAGCGAATAATCTATCTGAAGTACAACCTGGATTACCGTTTGTAAATAAAATTGTAGATAATCATAATACAATGTTTTTAAATCCAATTTTCGAAGAAGAGTTATGGAATACCATCTATAGTCTTAAAAATAAAAAAAGTGCGGGTAATGACGATATTCCTAGTGTGGCAATAAAGAATGTTATTTCCAGTGTGATTAATCCACTACAGCACATTATAAACAATTCAATTCAATTTGGGGTATTCCCTGATAGTTTAAAAGTGGCTCTAATCTCTCCAATTTTTAAAGCTGGTGATAATACGTCAATCAGTAATTACAGACCAATTAACATTCTTTCAACATTTTCAAAGATCTTTGAAAAATTAATATGTAATAGATTGCTGTCTTTTACAAGCAAACATAAAATTATTAGCCAACAACAGCATGGCTTCATAAAGGGTAAGAGCACAGATACCGCATGCTACCAATTTATAGCAGATGTCATTCAAAACTTGGATGCAAAAAAGATACCCCATGGAATGTTAGTTGACTTGTCAAAAGCCTACGACCTAGTCGACCATGGTATACTTTTTGAAAAATTATACAGTTATGGATGCAGAGGAGTCGTGTTGGACTGGATAAAATCCTATTTATATAACAGAATCCACATCACCTGGTTAGATAGTCCGAGCGGCATAGTGAAATCCATGCCAAGAGTAGTAAATATGGGGATTCCGCAAGGTAGTACCATTGGCCCATTATTATTTACAATCTACATTAATGACCTACCACAAATACCGATCATACCTCAACATACGATGGTGAATTATGCCGACGATACTACGGTACTATTAGTGCATAAATCTTTAGCAGAGATTATACCTAATGCCAACCTAGCCATGTCAGCGATGTTATCGTGGTTCGCTGAAAGTAGGCTTATTTTAAATAAGGAAAAGACGAAATCGATCTTTTTTCAAACTAAAAGATCGACAGTTACATACCCTGAAGAAATTATTATTGGTGATGAACCCATCAAAACGCAACAGTGAGACTTTTGGGTCTACACATCGACAATACTTTGGATTGGACATCACATATTAACAGAGTCGTGATTAAACTTAGTACTGCGGTATACGCTTTAAGAACCCTTAGTCGATATGTGAACCCAGAAGTTATGAGGATGGTATACTTTGCAAACTTCCATGCTCACATACGATATGGAATAATTTTTTTTGGAAATGGAATCCACATCTATAAAGTATTTAGAGTGCAAAAACAAGCAGTGCGCATTCTTTTAAATTTACAATTCAGGGAGTCTTGTAGGGGTCACTTTAAAAATTCCCAAATTTTAACATGCACTGGTACATATATATTGGAAAGTATATTATTTCTTTTCAAACATAAACATTTATTTGAAATATATAATAAGCCAAGTGAAGTAATACAAGACGTAATAGAGAACTTTATGAACTTCCCAAACACAACCTCACTCTAACTGAACGAATACCTCCATACAGCATCATCAACTTATATAATAAATTGGCAAGGCGGATAAAAAAAATTGATAACCTCAAAAAGCTCAAAAGAGAACTTTTTAAACTGTTAAATGAAATTGAACCGTATAGCATTAATGAATTCTTGTGCAAAGTTTTTTCATTTCTTTTTTTCATTTTCATGTATTTATATTGTAATATTAGTTTTCCTGTATATCTATTTTAATCTTATTTTTTTTCTGTATTTATATTTTAATCTTAATGCTCTTGTATTCAAATTTATATCTGTATTTTGTGTTTGCATATATTTGCAAGGATACTATGTTGCCGACATATTTCAGTTAGATATTGTATACATATATCTTAAATATTGAAATAAAACATTTTGATTTTGATTTGATTGATTTGATTTGATTTGACTAGACAGACAAGACTAGACAGACAAGACTAGACAGACAAGACTAGACAGACAAGACTAGACAGACAAGACTAGACAGACAAGACTAGACAGACAAGACTAGACAGACAAGACTAGACAGACAAGACTAGACAGACAAGACTAGACAGACAAGACTAGACAGACAAGACTAGACAGACAAGACTAGACAGACAAGACTAGACAGACAAGACTAGACAGACAAGACTAGACAGACAAGACTAGACAGACAAGACTAGACAGACAAGACTAGACAGACAAGACTAGACAGACAAGACTAGACAGACAAGACTAGACAGACAAGACTAGACAGACAAGACTAGACAGACAAGACTAGACAGACAAGACTAGACAGACAAGACTAGACAGACAAGACTAGACAGACAAGACTAGACAGACAAGACTAGACAGACAAGACTAGACAGACAAGACTAGACAGACAAGACTAGACAGACAAGACTAGACAGACAAGACTAGACAGACAAGACTAGACAGACAAGACTAGACAGACAAGACTAGACAGACAAGACTAGACAGACAAGACTAGACAGACAAGACTAGACAGACAAGACTAGACAGACAAGACTAGACAGACAAGACTAGACAGACAAGACTAGACAGACAAGACTAGACAGACAAGACTAGACAGACAAGACTAGACAGACAAGACTAGACAGACAAGACTAGACAGACAAGACTAGACAGACAAGACTAGACCGACAAGACTAGACAGACAAGACTAGACAGACAAGACTAGACAGACAAGTCTAGACAGACAAGACTAGACAGACAAGACTAGACAGACAAGACTAGACAGACAAGACTAGACAGACAAGACTAGACAGACAAGACTAGACAGACAAGACTAGACAGACAAGACTAGATAGACAAGACTAGACAGACAAGACTAGACAGACAAGACTAGACAGACAAGACTAGCCAGACAAGACTAGACAGACAAGACTAGACACACAGGACTAGACAGACAAACAAAGCTATTTAATACCTCATTATATTTGGCCTACCTATGCAAAGTCTAATCGGATTAAGATAAGATTTATTTCAATAAAAGGTTTCCGACGATAACGATTTTTTTTATTCGCTGCGCGATTTCTTTTCTATGTTCTGGACAGTAAGTGTCAAACTTGAAGTTTAATAATAACTTAGCAATCAGCGTGTTTCCGGAAAAGTCAAAAAAACCATAACAAACGTTAATTATGTTCTGGATGCCAAGTTTCAGCTTAAGTTTGGTTTTGGGCTTGACCTGTTTAACTATCGTCAGGTAAGACTTTATAACGAGACATATAACAATAGATATATAAGACTAGACAGACACTTCTCAATATACAACATTGTTGGACTGAACAGTGAAGACTAGGGAGACGAGACGAGGCGAGTATAAAACTTAATGGACAAATCTTGGCAGACTAGACTAATCAAACTAGACTTTATAAAGAAGACTAAAGTGATAAGTCTAATGAAACAAGATGAAAATAGACACACAAGACAGATAATACTATACAGACAATACTAGACGGACAAGATGCAAACAAATCCTGATAGAGTGAACTGGATATACATAAGTGGACAGACAAGACAAACAATTCATTTTCGAAATATTTTTCTTTTGTTTTAATTTATACAATGGACAATAATTGTGTGATTTATTGTTTATAGTAAAGTTATAGTAAATATAATAATCAAGTTTGTGCTAAAAATCTAATTCCTAATATATTTCTATCGTAAGAAAAGATGGTCTTTGTCTAAATGTTTAGTTGAATCAGGTTACATTATATACACAGCTACACCATATCTAAATAGATTACAATCATTTTTATGACTACACCAGACTATACAAAACTAGACAGGATTAGACAAATACAGACAAGCACAAACAAGACCAGACAAGACCCGATAATACCAGACAATACCAAAGAAGAGCAGACAAGAACAGACAAGACCAGACAAGACTCGATAAGACTGCACAAGACCAGACAAGACCAGAGACGACCAGACTAGACCAAAGAAGAGCAGACAAGAACCGACAAGACCAGGCAAGACCCGATGAAACTGGACAAGACCAGACAAGACCAGACAAGACAAGACCAGACAAAACCAGACAAGACAAGACCAGATGAGACCAGATAGGACCAGCCACGACCAGACAGGACTAGACAAGACGAGACACGGCCAGGCAAGACCGCACAAGATCAGACAAGTCCAGGTAAGAGCAGGCAAGACCTGGCAATACCAGACAAAACCAAACAAAACCAGACAAGATGAGACAAAGTCAGACAAGTCCAGACAAAAGTAGACAAGGTCAGACAAGACCAGGTAAGACCAGACATGACCAACCAAGACCAGACCAAATAAGGCAAGAATCCAGACATGACCAACCAAGACCAGACCAAATAAGGCAAGAATTATCTACTATACAATGTCAACTGGATCCTTCCAACATAATTTGCCTAATCTATGTCTATTTAAATTTTTTGAACAAATTTTTTTCGTGTATGTGTGTATATTCGTGTATAAATATTTGTCGATTTTTGTGTTTAGGAACGCTTACAGTAGAAGAGGTGTATCGCGACCGAGACCAATTCGCGGCGTTGGTGAGGGAAGTGGCGGCGCCAGACGTCGGCCGTATGGGCATCGAAATTCTCTCGTTCACCATTAAGGACGTTTACGACGAGGTCCAGTATCTGGCGTCCCTGGGCAAGGCCCAGACCGCTATGGTCAAGCGCGACGCCGACGCCGGCGTCGCCGAGGCAAACAGAGACGCTGGAATCAGAGTAAGTAATCATTTTATTCCTTTTTTCTGACTAGATTAAGACAATTTAGGACAGATATCTTAAGCCCTCCATACACGCTACGGTCTACCTGAGAGGTTACATGTGCAGGTTTGCCTGCGCAGGTCAACGGTACGCAAGAAACTGCACAGGTCTATTCCCATACAAGCTCCGGTCTACCTGCACAGGCAAACCTGCACAGGTTGACCTTTCAGGTGGACCGTTGTGTGTATGGCGGGCATTAGGCAGGGATTAGTCGGGATTAACGACTGCAGTGTCATAATTGCAGACAAGAGCACCCAAGATTCAAAACAAGAACACTTAAGACAGATAAGTAGTGAAGATTAATAATGAGAACTAAGATAAATATAAGAGAGATAATGATTGCCAATAAGATCAGTCGAGATTAATGACCGGACATATGTAAGACCAGACAGGGCCCGACAAGGCAAGACAAGGCAAGGCAAAGCCAGACAAGTTAAGTTAGAGCCAGACCAAGTAAGGGAAAGTCAGACAAGGCCAGACAAAACAAGACCAGACAGGACAAAACCAGACAGGATAACACCAGAGAAGACCTGACTAGACCAGACAAGATCAGACAAGACCAGACAAGACCAGACAAGACCAGACCAGACAAGACCAGACCAGACAAGACCAGACAAGACCAAACAAGACCAGACAAGGCCAGACAAGACCAGACAAGACTAGACAAGACTAGACACGACCAGGCAAGATCAAACAAGACCAGGCAATACCAGACAAGATCAGTCAAGATCAGACAAGACCAGACAAGGCCAGACAAGACCAGACAAGCCCGGACAATACCAGACAAGACTACACAAGACCAGTCCAGACCAGAAAGGAACAGCCAAGACCATGCAAGGCCAGACAAGACGAGACCAGACCAGACAAGATCAGAGAAAACCAGATATGACCAGACAACGCCAGACAAGGCCAGACAAGACCAGACAAGACCAGACAAGACAAGACTAGACATAGATTTAGACATAGATTTTGGCTATAAATATTTATAGTTTGAGACAAATGTGTATGCAATTTAGACGCAACCAAGACTTAATTCCATATTATTTTCTAATTACACATACGTGGTCTGTTAGAAAAGTATCCGACCTTCAGCCGGTAAAAAAAACTGGCATACCTGGAGCTTTGGAAACCTAATCACCCTCAAAGTAGACTCCTTGGGACTCCACACACTTCTCCCAGCGGTGCCGCCATTGTTGAAAGCATTCCGAAAAAGCCTCTTTCGGGTTCCTTTCAATGGCCTCTTTGCTTTGGGTAATAGCCAGAAGTCGCAGGGGGGCATATCAGGAGAGTAAGGAGCCTGTCGAACCAGAGTAGCCTGGTTTTTCGCAAAAAAAATTGTGAACCAAGTGCGAAGAATGTGCTGGAGCATTATCGTGTTGGAGTGGCCAATTTCCTGATGACCACAACTCCAGTCGCTTGCGCCGCACAGCATCAGGTAGGCGACGTAGGACATTCCTAATTTCACTTGTCGTCATTTTACTTGCATTGAAAAACCGACGAGAGCACTACACACTACGTCACTCGAACACTGCTCGACAGCAACTGTCGCTATCTACAGGCGGGAAAAAATTCACGCATGCGCACGAAGCTTTAAGGTCGGCTCACGCAAGCGCGCTTGATTCAAATCCATCAGGTTTTCAAAATAAAAAATAAGGTCGGATACTTTTCTAACAGATCTCACGTTTATTGGATAAAACATTTCTAGTCTGGTCTTATCCAGTCTTGTCGAACCTTGTCCAGCCTTATCCAGTCTTGTTTAGCCTTGTCCAGTCTTTTTCAATTTATCCAGTTGCGTCCGAACTTGTCTACTCCTGTCCAGTTTTGTCTAATCTTGTCTAGCGTTAAATTTAGACAAAACTACAAATTTTATGAAAACTTGTAAAACGTTACCACACCGAACATATTTCACAAATTATTTGTTGATTAGACAAAACCAGTCAAGACAAATGGCGGTTAATACAGAAAGCATTTTTGTAATGTTCTGTTCTTTGATTATTTTAGGAATCAGAATGTCAGAAATCAGCGATGGATATAAAATATTCGACCGATACGAAAATTGCGGATAATTCCAGGATGTTCAAGCTGCAGAAGGCCAATTTTGATCAGGAAATCAACACCGCGGTAAGTTGATAAACATTTGGAAATATGTAATTGTGTCTAAACATTACATTATTTATTTGCAATTTTGTTACATTTTAACAATTTGATATATATTTAGTAAGTTTAGGAGAATCTGTTACTATTTATTATGTTCTTAAATTTACAAATTTTGAAAATAAAAATTTATCAAAATTTTGAATAATACCCTGGCGAGCAAAAAAGGTGTGTTACTTAAGAAATTGCAATTAACAATAAGACTGGCCTGATAAGCAGAGAGCCGGATCTGGGCGAAAACTTGTCACCACCCGAAGGGATTACCGCTTTTTGGTGTCCGCAAGTTTTCGAAATAGAACATCCACTTCGGTTATGCTAGGAAATCAACTTCAAGAAGTTAAAGATGTCAATGTTAGTGAATAGACTGTTGGAAGAAGGCTTCACACTGCTGGATTATCTTGTAAAAGGATGGCTACTGGTCCATCATTACAATACCGGCATCGAATTGCAAGATTGGTTTTTTTCCAGAAATCATTTGGCATGGAATAATATTGACAGGAGCAACGTTCTATTATCAGATGAGTCGCGTATTATCAGATGAGTCGCGTCCGTCTGGCCCTCACTAGACCAGACGTACGTCGACAAGTATGGAGAAGACCCGGAGAAATGTATGCTCCAGTTTGCATTGATAAGCGACTTACATTTTGCGGTGGCTCGGTTATGGTTTGGGCAGGAATTTCTTCACGAGCACACACTGAGTTGGTGTTCACAAAGAATGGTTCTCTGACAGCTCACAGATGCATTACGGAGGTTCTAGACGATCAAGACCTTTCATTGTCACTATGGATGAGCATGATATTTTCATGCAAGATAATGCTAAACCACACACAGCCAGAGTTGTCAGAGAATATCTGGATGAGGTGGAAATTAGGCGGTTTGATTGGCCAGCACTCAGTCCAGACATGAATCCCATCGAACGTGTATGGGATGCGTTGGGACGACGTATGCGAAGGCATATACCAAGTCCAAGAACTGCTCATAAGTTAAGAGAGTTACTATTGCAGGAAGGAATAACATTGATAAAAATTTGATTCTTAATTGAAAGTACCTCTCGTCGCTATTAACCAAAATTTTCTATTAATTTTTCCAACAATTTTCATTAATTTTCTCTTCAATATTCAGTTTCTCAACAACATCCATTCTTTATCCCAACAATTTTCATCAATTCTCGCAACAACTACCATCAATTTTCCCACCATTTTTCTTTCGATTTTCACTAACATTTATTTCTTATTTGTTTATTCTATAGAAAGCTGAAGCCCAATTAGCCTACGAACTCCAGGCGGCTAAAGTCCGCCAGAAGATCCGTAACGAAGAAATCCAGATCGAAGTCGTCGAACGCCGGAAGCAAATCGAAGTCGAGGCCCAGGAGGTCATGCGAAAGGAACGCGAACTGAACGCGACCGTGCGACTCCCCGCCGAGGCCGAGAGCTACCGAGTCGAAATGATCGCCGAAGGAAAACGGTAAAAAAATTCGAGCAGCTCTAAATAAAATTAGATATGTCTAATGATATCACACACGATATTAATTTGTTGTTTCTTTCAGGACGCACACCGTCCAACACGCTAAAGCTGACGCCGAGAAAATCAAGCTGATTGGATCGGCGGAAGCCGAAGCGATCTCCTTGATGGGAAAAGCGGAAGCCGAACGGATGAGGCAAAAGGCCGCTGTCTACAAACAATACGGAGACGCTGCCAAAATGGCAATTGTACTCGAAGCACTGCCTAAGGTAAATGTCAAAATTGCCTATGTCAAATATCAAATGTTTGTGTCATTGAATCTGCCAAATGCTTATAGAATGCAAAGTTAAATATACTAATATATAATAATATTAAAAACGAAATATAGCTATAAATATCTTCCCTACCATGTCAAACTATCGAATATGAAAAAGTCGGTTTTTTCATATTCAATACCCGGCTCTTGTATTGGGGACTTTAGGGTTATATAACGTTATATTGCGTTCCTTTAGGGGCTACAGATTCGAGGTTTTGCCACAAGGCGAATCGTCCCTAATGCCAGAGCAGGGTATTGATTATGAAAAAACTTTTTCACATTCGAAAGTTTAACATGGTAGGGACGATATGTGCATTATGTACGTAGCTCTATAATATTAAGTCTTATAAGACTATGCACAAATCTCATGTTCGAAACAACTACTCTCCACTGACTAATACCATACTGGATATAGAATTATACAACAGAGATTTGCATGTTATTACTACTCCCAGTATATTTTCACGTGACTAACAACCATAGACAAATAATATTACTATTAAGATAATTTCTTTCCATTTAAATTAACTGAATAGTCATCTGCAGACGCATTTCGAGATTTACCTGTCATCAGTGCAGCTTTGCTGTTTGAATTACAAATTTTACTTGGACACCTCGTGCATGACTGGCGAGGTTAAGTTTTATTTTGACATTTCTTGAGAATGTCCTGAAATTAGTTATGGTCGTTGATTTAAATGGTAATTGAATAATGGTGAAACCATACTAATTATAGATAAAATTATACAAACTTATTAAAGAGCAAAATATAGCTTGAATATATAAATTCGGTATAATCTTGATAATCCGATACATATGGGACCAGACAACCGCCGGATTATCAAAAAAATCCGAATCATCAGGTTTAGAAGAAAACAATTACAATCTTACATATTAAACGCGTCACTGTTTGCCACAGTTCGCCGAGTTTAAACATTCAAGTCACAAATTAGGCTGAGGATTTCTTCATCAGAAAAAGAATGAAAATTTTCTTCGCTTGTGAATTGAAGCCAAGCTATGTCATCGTTTGTCAGCGTTACACCAAAGCTCTTGTAAAAATTCCCAAGACAATTGTAGAGAACAGTTAGCTTGGTCAGAATCACGAATCAAGTTTTCAGAGTTTAAGGATGACGGTTTTGACTTTATTTCAGCTGTGTGCGAATTTTATATCCGACGCGGGACAGCGCAAAGAATAGGCACGTGTTTCCCCACAGCGCCGGATTACTGAACGCGTCCGATTAACCAACCGCTGGATTATTAAGATTATGCTGTATATTCAACCTGTTCGTAGTTCTATAATATTAAGTCTTATTAAGACTATGTAGTCAGCATTGTAGCCTAGAGGTAAGTGCGGTAGCTTACGATTCTGAGGTACCTAGTGCAATCCGAGCCATGTCCGACCGCATTTGTTCGAAACAAATGTGATTACTAACGTTACCCTCTTTACAGAGAGACAAACTTAGACAGACGACACAAACATTTCAAACCTAACATTGTGTAATCTTTGGGACCATTTCATAGACAATAAAAAGGGAAGTATCAACTTTCAACAACCATATCATACCATATCAATGATAAGGGGCAGTAATGGTATCATATCAAAGAGACGAGGGGCAGTGACTAGGCTGAAAGTCATCTACTATACAAACTACAAACCTATCATTAGATATGATAAATGGGGCAAGATTATCTTGAACCATCATTGCAAAGGAAGCAGGCAACTGTCGTACAACCAGTCTATCATGCTAAACTCCGGAGACTCCGCCATAGACCTCTTTCTTGACATCCACTTATAACAGGTAGCAAAACTCCACGTATAACAGGTCCCTCTATCACTAGTCCGTCTCGTAAAGAGCTTTCTCTCGAACCGCTCGTGCCGCGTAAAAGTGTCCAAGTTTCTCCCATTTACGCCCGTAGTGGACGTGCCACAAGGCTCCTCCCTGGCCCCAGCTATTTAACATATTTTGGCACGACATTCCGTTACGCATTTCTCGCTGCCACATCCAACAATTCGCATATGACACCCTCATCTAGAGTGTATGACAACACTCTCTCTATATAAGAACAACCATCAAATGGATGAAAAATAGCCCCGATATTCACATTGGGGAAAAAGAGCATGTACAAATTCATGTTTTTTTATTTTATTTTCTCAAGTGAATCCACTGAAACGGAAGGGCGGAGGGACCGCCAGCGATAGCATTACTGCCTCTGCCCACCCTTCGAGTAAAAGTACAACAGGATTTACATGAAAGTAAAAGACGCTATACAATAGCATTTACAATTTACAATAATTTTCAACAAAAGTAATACAAAACAAAAGAACAAACACAAGAAAAAACAAGAAAAAGCGCTAACGCCCTTGTTCCCACCCAGTCAACTCCTTAGCCCGCATGACTGTAGCCGCGAATCGGCTTAAGGCCGCCCACACCCCGCGCCCCACCTCGTCAGCGAGGCTACCCGCCACGGCTTCGACTGTGACTTCCCTTTCCAGGGCCGACGCCAGGGCCTGTCGCTCCTTCCCCCAACGCGGACACGCCACGAGAGTGCGCTCCGCGTCGTCGCGCATGCCCTCTCCACAGGAAATGCACCTGTCATCTGGGGCTTTCCCAATCCTATGGAGATGCGCTCGGAAGGACCCGTGTCCTTCCCCGGTAAAAAGCTGGCTGAGGAAGTACGGACCCACCTCGTCCAGCCCTCGCCCCATCCACCGAATTAAATCAGGGATGAGGCGACGAGTCCACGCGCCGTTTCCGCCGAGTGACCACCTCTCCTGCCAGCAGGCAAGTAGTTGCTCCCGAGCAGCTCTCCTTGCCTCCCCGCGGTTCCCACCAGAAGTTCTTGCTTCCCTCACCGACGCACGCTCCATAACAAGGAGGTCCGCGGGAGGAATCCGCGATATAACCTTCACGGCGTCACTACTAACAGTGCGGTAAGCCCGGGCGACCCTGATAGCCTCCGGGCGCAGTGCCCGTCGCAAACGCTCCCTGTTACGAGCGTTATCCCTCACCGCCGCTGCCCACACCGGTGCTGCGTATATGAGTCTGCTAGTAGCCACACTGGCCATAAGCCTCCTCCTACCCTCCCCAGGTCCGGTGGCCCTCGGCATGAGACGCGCCACCTGTTGTGACGCGCGTGCCGCGTTGCCGGCGACGTGACACACGTATAATCTCCACTAACCCGCCTGGAGGATCACACCGAGGTACCGAATCGACCGTTTGACCGGTATCCTTTCTCCCAAAATTTCGATCAACAGAACGCCTCTACCTGGCCTTCTAGTGGAGAGCAGGGCCGCCTGTGTTTTAGAGGCGGCGAGCTGAAGGTCCGCCGTCTCCATCCACTCCCGAACGAGATTCCCCGCGCGCGTGACCCTGAGACGCAGCATATCCCAGCACCTGTCTGTGAAGACAAGTGCCAGGTCATCTTCTTACGCCACAATACCCACCCCTGTGGGCAGTTACTATCTCAGCATCCGCAGAAGGCCGTCATAGGCGACATTCCACAAGAATGGTCCTAAAACCGATCCCTGCGGAACGTCGGCAGACAACCCCCGCTCAAGCCAGTCCTCCCCCTCGCGATACCTGATGGTTCTGTCGCGCAGGTAATCGGCAGTAAGCCTCAGCAACGTCTCCGGTAGTTTCCACCCTGCTAAGGCCTCGAGAACGAACCACCATTGTACCGTGTTGAAGGCATTGACGACGTCAAAGCTGACGACCACACAATGCCCCCTGGTACGGTACGATCCGCTGTTGGCCCACTCCGCGACACGAAGGACAGCCCGAATGGCATCCTCCGTCCCAACCCCTTTACGGAAGCCGAACTGTTCCGGAACGAGTCCGCCCCCTTGTTCTATAACGGCTTGTAACCGCCATAGGAGCAACCTTTCCAGAACTTTTGCCCCAAAGTCCAGCAAACAGATCGGTCTGTACGCACCAGGCGTCGAGGGATTCTTACCCGGCTTTGTAATAAGGGCCAAAATGGCCTTTTTCCAACACCTGGGAAACACTCCCTCTACCACATCTGTTGCAGACGTCGGCAAGTCCTTCGAGGTACCCCCTGCTGCCAGCCGGAACAGCTCATTAGGCAGCCCGTCTGGGCCGCATGCCTTTTTCGCGGGTAGTGAGGCTACCGCTCTGCGGACTTTCTCCACGGTGAAGGAGGCCACCGCAACGTACCACGACAGCGCATCCCAGCCCCGTTGCCGTGGCGGGGTAAAGGTGCTCAACCACGGCTTCGGTCCCACCCAGCACGTACGCGTCAGGACCCTTCCCTCGGTGCCCGAACCGACCGGTGACTATGTGGACGGCAAGCCCCACGGATCGCGGTCGACCAGAAGGCAGAGTTCCTGCCACCGCTGGGATTTACTCCGCGCAATCGCTCGTCGAAAATTACCACGCTCCTCCGCAGCCTCACACGGCTCCCCTCTGCGCCGCGCCCTCTGAAGTTGACGCGTAGATACACGCGTGGAAATCGCAGAGCACCTGTCGTTGAACCGGAAGGGATGCATTTTTATTGCTGACGTGAGGCACAGGTCAAGGTTATATTCTCGTCTCCATGCTGCGGACTTGAATGTGAAGCGGTCTTTTGCATCGAAGACGAGATTAAGGTTTTCATCTTTAACCCATCTAACTAACGCCTCTCCGTTAGCGTCACAGTTTGTGTATTTCCACTGGTCGTGGTGGTTGTTGAAGTCACCCACGTAAAGTTCTGGGTGGGGTTGAGTTTGGAGAACTGAGGCCAAGCTGCGGGTGGTTTATAGATATTGGATACTGTGATGTCTCCGATTTTCGTCACGACAACACGAGTTCCATTTTCAGTAGATGTGTTTATCAAAGAAGCATTTTCGATGTCGTGCCTGACGTGGGTTGCTGCACCGTAGGCTTGGTTGCTCCGAGTAGGTCGTATCTGGGTATTTTGACCCTTTTTTGTAGTTGTTCTTCTGATTGGCAGTGCGTTTCCTGAATAGCAACCAGATCAATATTGTCACTCTTTAAAAGCTTAGATAAATATTGGCATTTCGAATAGCTTATGCTCTCTATGTTTATATGGCAAATACGGACACAAGGTCCGAGGTTTCTGGTCAGCAAGCCCTTAGGAGAGCTGATATTTAAGTTCGGTAGCATTATAGATTTGGGTCTGATTTGGCTGATTTAGGGTTTCTAAATATCCGCACTTATTCAAAACCGCGGTTTTCGGTTTTTGAAAATTAAAAACCGCGGTTTCGGTTTTGGATTCGGTTTTTAAGAACTTTTGGTAGTAGTGTCTGATATTTAAACGAGATCTTAGTTTTGTACAAAAGTTGGCGCTTAGGGAAAGTGATCTTTCGGAGTAGGTGGATGTAGCTTTAGTTGTACAGAGTGCTTGAAATATTTAATCTTTTTGTTCTCTCAGAAGTTCTTTTATAGTTATAGTTTTCTTACCATTTGAAAATTACTTTTAATTTCAGCATCTTCTTCGACGTAATACTCATTTTTTACATTGCAGCGTCTGTCTTTTTTGACTATCTAGTATATCTGTCTAGTCTTTTCTGTCTAGTCTATCTAATCTCCTCTATTTAGCTTAGTTGGTTTAGTATATAATTAATATAATTGCAAATCTAGTTTGCAATTTCACATTGAATAATAATGTAAACAATTTGAAAGTTACTGAAACCCGAATAAAACCAAGACTGGTAGTCTACCACCGTCAAAATTTGTGAGAAGAAACCGCCTGATGAAAAAGTAGTTCCACAATTTTTCCGAGAAAATTGTGAGATTTCGCTGCGAAAATTGCGCGAAAATCTCGGGAGAACCGTGTAGAAAATTCACACATACCTTGCCTCGCTGCTACATTTTTACATTTTTTACGTGCGATTCTTCAGATAATAAATCTTCATTTTCACTGCTGCAGTTATTTACTACTTGAGATCTTGTCTACTTGTCACATATATCGAGATGAATTGTATGGTTAATGCAAATTTTTGGTTCAGCAGGACAATTTGTACCATTTTTTTAATTACCCGGGCATCGTCATGTGTAGTATCTTGCTCAATAATAATCCCACAGCAATCAAACTTTGAGGTTTTTGCGACCAGAAATTAGAAACCGCGTTGAAATCGCTCGATGACTAACGCCGCGACGGCCCGTCAAAGTTAGATCTCTCGAGGATAGGTTGCATTTGTTTTTTTCGAAATTTCGCAGCTGCCGCAACAAATTCGACGTTTTGTTAGAGTAAAACGTGGTCGGAAAGCGAGACTAAAAACCGCGTTACGAAATCTTTGACAGCAGCGTCGCGACGCCACCGCAAAGTTCAATTTCCTAATGCGGCTGTTGTTTTTTCCGCCGTAGTTTTCGTAATTTTCAAGCTGGCGAAACAAGTTTGACGTTTTGTTGAAGGAAAAGCTTGTCAGGAAGCGGTAGTGAAAACCTCGTTGCAAAATCTTCGACAGCGGCGTCGTGACGTCGCCGCAAAGTTCAACTTGCTAATCTAGGTCGAATTTCGGGAACTCTCGGTGGTTTTTCCGCTGTAGTTTTTGCAATTTTGCAGATACCGAAACAAATTTGATGTTTTGCTGAAGGGAAAGCTTGTGGTAAAGCGCGACTAAAAACCGCGTTGCGAAATTTTTGACAACGGCGTCGCGACATCACCGCGAACTTTAACTTTCTAATCCAAGTCACCCACAATATCATTTCTGAAACTGATACTAAATGAATCTAAATGTTTTTCAACACTTATTACGATATTATTTGCAGAACAAGTTCCTTCAATTCGCAGAAAGCCTAAATTGTAATAAAAATTGTTTTCTCCATGAATATTAATGTTTAAGTATCTTCGGCGTCTCAAACTAGTCCACTCATCTAGAGCAATAATAATAATAATTTTAATTCTTGAAACTTTAAAATCATTTCCTTCTTTCTTTCTTCGTATTCCTTTTGAATTAAGGTCCTAACACCTGAAAAACATGTTGGCGAGATTTGGTTGGTAAACCGGCCAGCTATTGCTTTCCGAATAAATGCAGATTTTGAAATTGCTCGAACACATATACCATCGATGGTTACTATTTTTGCAACAACAGTTTGCAATGTTTCAAGGAGCACTAATTCAATGTATTTTATTTTTATGTATCTTTAGGTAAAACCGAAAACCGCGGTTTTTTATGACGGTTATGCGGTTTCGGTTTTTGCACAGAAAACCGCGGTTTTGCGGTTCGGATATATCCGAACCAGAAACCCTAGGCTGATTGTTTAAGTGTCTTACAGTCAGGAGAACCTTCGTGGTTTGTTTGACCGCCAATATTTGCTAGTTTGCTTAGTTACCCAGGGTGCACCACGAGAACGCGAGTCCTGTGAAGTTAGCAACCGAATTTGCAAAAATATAATATTACATCAGAGTTCCCGGCAGATATGAAATAGTTCTAGAGTACTTTGTGCAAAATTTCAATAGTTCTGCAGAATTTCGCGAAAAAAAATGGAAAATACCAAAAGTTAGCAACCACTTTTGAGAAAAACTGTGCGTTTTTTACATATTCCTGTACCTCGACCATAGTTCTGGAGTACTTGATCAATATTGCAAAAAGTTCTGCAAAAATTGACATATTGCAAAAATAAATTAAATTTTGTAACCAGCACAAACAGCGGATCTGAGTAGCACCCTAAGAGTTCTATCAAAGATCCCTTTGTCATTTTTTGATAAAAACCTTAGTTCAAAAGATATTTGCAATAATAAGGGACCTATTATTTTGAATGAAAATTTATAAAAATCGCAGAACAGTTCTGTTTGCAGTATCCGATAGAACTCTTAGAGTTCTATCGAAAATCCTTATAATTTTTTTCTGTAAAGTTCAAAATTAGAAAGATTTGCGAAAAATTAGACTTCACCAATGCGACGAAGAAAAAATCGCGCGACATTTCTGTTTGTAGTTCCCAGTATAACGCTTAGAGTTCTATCGAAAATCCTTATAACATTTTTCGTCAAAGTTAAAAATTTGAAAGATACGCGAAAAATTACACTTCGCCGATGCGACGAACCAAAGAGAAAATAATCGCGCAATAGTTCTGCTTGCTGATCCTGGTAGAACTCTTAGAGTTCTATCGAAAATCCTTATAACATTTTTCTGTAAAGTTAAAAATTGGAAAGATATACGAAAAATACAAGTTCACGATTGAATTTCGAATTCACCATTGAGTGAAAAATTTTCCCATATCTCTCGAATTTTTAACTTTTGAATTTTTAACTAGAAAAATGTTAAAAGGATTTTCGATAGAACTCTAAGAGTTCTACCAGGAACTGCAAACAGAAGTATTGCGCGATTATTTTCGCTTTGCTTCGTCGCATCGGTGAAGTCTAATATGTCGCATATCTTTCGAATTTTTAACTTTGAAGAAAAATGTTATAAAGATTTTCGATAGAACTCTAAGAGTTCTACCAGGAACTGTAAACAGAACTATTGCGCAATTTTCTCTCTTCACTTCGTCGTAAAGTCCAATTTTTCGCAATATTTTCTATTTTTAATTTTACAAAAAAATGTTATAAGGATTTTCGATAGAACTCTAAGAGTTCTACCGGGAACTGCAAACAGAACTGTTGTGCGATTTTTTTCTCTTCACTTCGTCGCGTCGGTAAAGTCCAATTTTTCGCAAAATTTTCAATTTTTAATTTTACAGAAAAATGTTATAAGGATTTTCGATAGAACTCTAAGAGTTCTATCGGGAACTGCAAGTAGAACTGTTCCGCGATTTTTTTTAATTTTCATTCAATATGGGTCCATTATTATTGCAAATATCTTTTGAACTAAGGTTTTTATCAAAAAATGAGAAAGGGATCTTTGATAGAACTCTTAGGGTGCTATTCAGATTCGCGAATAGAACTGTTTTTGCAAGTTTCAAAATTCAATTATTTTTAGGGTTCCGTACCGAAAACGGAACCCTTATAGGATCACTTTGTTGTCCGTCTGTCTGTCTGTCTGTCTGTCTGTCTGTCTGTCTGTCTGTCTGTCTGTCTGTCTGTCTGTCTGTCTGTCTGTCTGTCTGTCTGTCTGTCTGTCTGTCCGTCTGTCTGTCTGTCAAGACCATTTTCTTAGGAACGCGTAGAGGCCACAAGTTGAAATTTGTATCAAATACTCGGGTCTGCGGTCTCTTTCAGCTGTGAAAAAATGAAACTTGTAAGTCAACGCGATCAAAAGATATGACCGTTTATGTCGCATATTTTGCGATTTCACAAGGGAATCAAAACCTATAGGGTACTTCCCGTTGACCTAGAATCATGAAATTTGGCAAGAAGCGGTGTCTTACAGTAAACACATGTAAAGGGAAAAATCTGAAAACCGTAAATAAGTAGTTTAATTACAAGAAAAATGCGAATTTACTATTAGAAACTTATGAAAATACACTAATATTTCGTAGTGGTATTGTCAAGCTCCAGATGCATATGGGTTGCATACAGTTAGGTCCTAAGGTTAAAAAGTATGTGTTGGCACCAAGCTGTTTATTCTGAATTTTCTTTGTATATATTCGTTTTGCATTTCATCACGTACGCTCTATATCAGCGTTTTTCAACCTTTTTTTGCCCGCGGACCAGTAAAATTTGTAAAAAAATTTCGCGGACCAGTGATATTTTTTTAACAAAATTTTAGGTATTAAAGAACTACTACATAAGTTAATTGTAACATTATTATTATCATTTACGAATCGTAATAATCATAAATTACATAGAATTTAAATTAGTTTAAGATATTTGCATTTTGTAATTTTATAACAAATAATTTAATAATAATTAAAATTTTGTTATTTTATTTTATAAGTAAATTTTTTGCGATTAGAAAAAATTGTTCCAGGACTAGCAAAATTTCTCCGCGGACCGCCGGACCGGTGGTCCGCCGGACCAGCGGTTGAGAATAGCTGCTCTATATACATAATATATACAGGGCATATATTATGTCTAAATTTTGCTTATTTATAACCGACATGCGACATACTCAAGTCCCGTAACATCCTGTATATATTATATTTCGTCTAATTTTTCTTTATAATCTACATAATATGTTGATAATCTACATAATAATACTATACTATAATCTACATAATCTACACAATATGTTATAGATAATATGATTTAAGTATATTATACTTAAATCACGTTCACCCTATATTTTTTGGTAGTCAATTGCCCAAAAAACAGTCAATTGAACAACTGAATGTTAAGAGTATCGAAATAGATCTAGAAATAGTTAATATATTAGTTTACTTTAGATCTAGAAATAGTTAGATCTTAATATAAGTTAGTGAATAAGTGTAATACTAAAATAAACTTTTCTTTTTATAAGTTATTAAAAAAATATAAAAAATATTCGTTATAAAAAAAATATTCGCGTTATTAAAAAAAATACCCTGTATACTTTTATACAGGGTATAAAAGTATACAGGCAAAATTGAGCAGTAAAAACAAATAGTGAAGTTCCAGTAACCCTAAACACTCATAGTGAATGGGGGATGTATGGTAATAAAATATAGGGTAGAATTCCATCGTACGACAGCGACATCATGAGGTTATACTTGCAGCGGTACTAAGATGGCCGTGATGGTCAGGAGGGCCACTTGTCAAGTTAACTGAATGTGCTTGCTACGTCCTCCACAAAAAAAGATACCTTACTTACAAGTTTGTACGGAACCCTCGGTGCGCGAGTCACAACTCGCACTTGGCCGGGTTTTTTTTTGCAAAATATCAATTTTTGCAGAACTTTTTGCAAAATTGATCAAGTACTCCAGAACTATGGTCGAGGTACAGGAATATGTAAAAAACGCACAGTTTTTCTCAAAAGTGGTTGCTAGCTCAATTTTGGTATTTTCCATTTTTTTTCGCGAAATTCTGCAGAACTATTGAAATTTTGCACAAAGTACTCTAGAACTATTTCATATCTGCCGGGAACTCCGATGTAATAATATATTTTTGCAAATTCGGTTGCTAACTTCACAGGACTGAGAACGCGAACTAGCTTTTACACCCCATTTGTCTAGTGCGTGTTCAAGGGCGTACTCAGGATCTGAACTAGGAAGTTCGGCAGCTCATATTTGCTTCTTGAGGATTTTGAAATGAATTTTCCATCTGTCGTACAATTTCAGAACTGTTTCGCCATGCTCTTTGCATCCGAAGACGCCACGGTGAGGTTTTAATAATGTTATAGGTTTTGTCTATGCGGCGTGGTGTTTCTGGGGCGGGGAGGGGGGCAGCTGCCCACCCCTGCCCCTCGCTGGGTACGCCCTTGTGCGTGTTAATAACATGAAAATATACTGGGACTATTAATAACGTGCAAATGTCTGTTGTATATTTTAATATCCTGTGTGGTATTAGCCAGGAAGGAGTTGTTTCAACATACGTTTAATAGGTTTGTATGATTGTATCTATAATTAGTATGGTTTCACCAATATTCGCTTATAGAATGTCTTAATATTTATCGTTAACGTCAAAAGTTTATAGAATGTGTCAATGTTTGTTATATAATACGTCATTTCCTTATTTTGAAAATGATCGTTATTTTACTTTTCTGTCAATTTTTCTAGCAATCAACATTTTTTTTCGAATTTATTTATTAATTTGTGTCATTTTTGTGTTTAAAATGCGTCAAATATTTATCGTTAACGTCAAATGTTTATAAAATGTGTCAATTTTTGTTATGCAATACGTCATTTCCTTATTTTGAAAATGATCTTTATTTTACTTTTCTGTCAATTGTTCTCGCATTCAACATTTTTTTTCGAATTTGTTTATTAATTTGTGTCATTTTTGTGTTTAAAATGCGTCAACTATTTATCGTTAACGTCAAATGTTTATAGAATGTGTCATTTTTTGTTATGTAATACGTCATTTCCTTATTTTGAAAATTATCGTTATTTTACTTTTCTGTAAATTGCTGTCGTATTCAACATATTTTTCGAATTTATTTATTAAATTGAGTCATTTTGTGTTTAAAATGCGTCTAATATTTATCGTTTACGTTAAATCTTTATTTATAGAATGTGTCAGTTTTGAAAATGATCAATCGATGATCTGTCAATTGTTATTGTATTTAACGTTTTTTCTTTTTTATTAACTTTTTGATTTGTGTCATTTTTTCAAATATTTGTTTGTTTTTAGATTGCTGCTGAAATTGCTGCTCCATTGGCCAAGACGGACGAGATCGTCCTCTTGGGTGGGAGCGGCAGCACAACTTGCGAGGTGTCGCGCCTCGTCGGCCAACTGCCCCCAGCCATTAACGCCTTGACAGGTGTCGATCTGTCGAAAGTCCTGGGAAAAATTCCCGGAGCCACTGTCAACCAAATGACAGCCGTGAAATAAAACGCAGAACCCCAACGTTTGACACCGCCATCTTCACCGTCAGTTTAACAACAAATTTCTATATACAAATAATTGTTTTATGCGAATGTTCTCGATAATAGTGTCGATTTTGACAGTGAATAGAATCTCAAAATTATAAAATCATAATTATTGCCATATTTTGATAGTTACCTTAACACCTAAAGTACTCTAAGGTTTGGAATAAAAAAAAAATATTATTGCCATTTTTTGACAGTTGTTATATATTTAGAAATGACAAAAAAAATTGTAATTTAAAATTTGTCACTATTAACTTTTTTGGATCAAAGGTGTCAAAATATGACAGCGTTTTAAAGAATGTCAAAATCTGACATTATTATTGAACATTCGTGTAAACAATATTCACTTTTTACGATTTCTCTGGCTTTTCTGTTTTCTTTTTCCATCTATGTTAAAGGAAAAAAATATTTAAAAAAAATTCAAAAATTTCCAAAAATATATAAAAAAATGTGTTCAAGAAAAAGATATATAGATAACAGATCTACGTTAAATATATAGTTTTTTGAGAGATAATAATATAATCAAAGCAGATTTTTTTCAACAAAATGAAGTTAAGTATTTAAGAAATATATATGATATTCAATGTTTAGAGTGAAAAATGGAAGATTTTTTTAGGTTATTTTCGATAATGTAAGTCGTGTGAAGTTGCACGATTTAGTTTATAAAATAAAATTGACAGATTTTGACAGTTTGGGGATATTTCTATACGCCAATTTAAGAAAAATGGGTCATATTGTAAAAACTGCGCCAAATTGGAAAAACTAGGCGAACAAATTGGAAAAATTTCAAATGTTTCTGAACCCAGGAAAGGCCATATATGATAAACAGGGCGGCCATATTGAGATAACTAGGCTGCCATATTGGAAAACTAGGCGGCCATATTGAAAAACATCAAATGTTTCTCCAAACTGTCAAAAATAAAGTCAAAGAAAATTTCTAAAATTTCGCCAATCTCTTGACCAAACAAATGAACGTCTTTTACTTAGGATTATACAAGCTGAATGTGAAGATAAATTAGTTTAGTCAAGGATTTAGTCCAAAACAAAACGTTAGATATTTTGGAAGAAGAATAAAAACAAACTGATGCCTAACCGTTTGTCTCTCAGTCACAAAAAAAATAAAAGTCGGAAACTTTTTAGCATTTTATTCTCAGGAACAATAACAAAGGAAATTTAGTTTTATAGATTTGTCAGTTTGTAACACTTTTTAAAATTAATGTTAAACTAATCTAATGTTAAAACTAATTGTCAGTGCTACCAACTACGACTATTCGTACAAACTGAAAGAAAATTAGTTTTAAAAATGTTGCAAATTTACATTTTGGATTCTCTCCAATAATTTTATTGTGTTTCTATTGTGTTTTAACTGTTATTCTTATGTTCTGTCCAACTTAGCCGATAAAATTTTTAGCAAAAAGAATGTCTGTAAAAAAATGTTAGCAAATTTAGTAGAGCCCACTGTGGGAGAAAATTAGCATCTTTCTAAGTATTTTTATACTCCCAAACGTTTAAGAAAATATATTGTAAAAAAGATACGAAAATTTAAGAAATTTAGAGTTTTGTTTTCGAAAAAAAAATGATTATTAAATAGATGGAGGAGGTTTTTGAAACAATAACATAATTAAAAAGAAAAATAACGTGAATGGTTAGTTCATCGTGCTTCAAGGAAATTTATATATTAAGTAGAATTTAAGGCGAGATTTATAAATTTAATCAGTTTTGGGTCTGGAATTTATGTTTGTTTATAGTTGGCACTACTGTGTTCAAAAAATTCTTTTTTTGGCATAATCTCAAGTTTCGACATAAACGCCGTATTTTGATATTAACGTCATATTTTGTTATGTCAAGTTTTGATATACATATTCTCAAATTTTTACATAAATTGTTAACTCGGATAATTAAATCTCAAAATAATCAGTTCATAATCTGAAAATGTATTTGTTTCAATAAGAAAAACTCACAAATGGTATACAGCAATATACGAAACTCATTTTAATTTTTGTTTTTGTCAAATAACCTGTTAATATATCTTGTTAATAAATATTAGATTAATTTAAAACAACAAATTGTCATAATCTGAAAATGAATTTGTTCGATAAAGAAAAACTCACAAATGACAGCAATTTCTACATTAAATCTGATAATTAAATCTCAAAATACTCTATTTTTTCTTTAAATAAAATATTGAGAACACAGTTTTTGTCAAACTAAAATCGTTATCTTTTAATTTGTTTATCTTTTGTAATTGTTGTCAAAACTTTTTGACATTCTTCATCCAATAATTTAGAAAGTTTTACACACAAAAAGAGTGTTATGTATCAAAACGTTTTGGCAACAAATTTTATTTGTGTCGCAGGTGTCATTTTTTGACACATGTGTTTATTTTAACTATAAAGTGTCATTTTGGCACCTGTCAAATTATTTTTATATTCTATATTATGTTTACTTTTATTATATTAGGGGAATTAACGGTATTTTTATTGATTGCATTAATTATTTTACTACAAACATGTATTTTACACTATAAATGTGCGCGCATTCGTTTTATTATGAGAAAAATACACCTTGTGTGAAAAATATTTTAATAAATGGCATGAACTAAATGAGTTATTTTATATCTTGAATTGGAAAATTCTGATTTTAGTGTTTGTTTCAGATTATGTTTTTACCACTGAATGGCAAAGCTACAATTTTAAAATTTGGGAATTTGCGAGATCTCGTAAGAATATCAAATCATACCATGTTTTATCAAAATCCTTGGATTGCTTCGACTGTAATTGCAAAAGGTGCACAAAAATTACCAAATTTCACCAAAGCCGTATTTATAAAGCTACAATTTTCAAATTTGGTAATTTGTGATATCTTATAAGAATATCTATTCATACCAAGTTTCATCAAAATCCGTACGATTGTTTTTTGTCCGTAATTGCAAAATACGCACAAAAATTTACAAATTTCAAAAATTCACGAGTCGTATTTATAAAGCTACAATTTTGAAATTTGGGAATTTGTGGGATCTCGTAAGAATATCAAATGATACCACGTTTTATCAAAATCCGTCGATTGGTTTGCCCGTAATTTCAAAAGGCGCAAAAAAATATTCACGCTAATATGGTAACTGATTTTCACTATCATATTGTAAAAGTAGACCTGGCACGTCAGCATTTCAAAACGTGAAAATTAAAAAATATATATAGGCAGTCAGGCACTGCCTGAAGTGAAAACTTCCACAGCACGTGGCGATTTTCACCGCAGAGTGAGAGGGCACGGGACTGCTTGACGGCTACCCCATGGACGAGGCGGAGGAAATCACCGTCGAGGGAGGCGGAACCATTCGTCACTTGGCAGTGGCGTTTAAAAAATAAGAATAGGATGCCAAGGAATGGACGTTGGCTAAGGTGTCCTGCACTTCAGGGGTAGAGATTGAAGGGCTATACATGCTGTTGACTTCGGTGAGGGACCTACTGGCGATATTAAGGCGCCGTCAAAGGCAAACATTGCGACTTTTCGCAAGTTGGTGGCCTGTGTGTTCCACGGGCGCGACATGCTCGTGCGTGTATACATCTCTGAGGGGGCAGCGGTGCCAAAGCAGAGCGCAGGAAAGGCGCTTAACAATAAGTCTACGGCCTGAGTGCCCGCTCAAACAGAGCGTGGAGCGGGGCGTGGCGTGCAGCGTGCATCTCAAACACATGGTCTTAGTAGCAGGCGTCTTGAGTAAGTAATTGAGCGGGGCGTTTGGGTTTGCGTACAGCGGGGCGGGCAGCGTGACGTGCACGCTCATTTCAAATCAGTTTGTGTTTAGCGTTCATCTACAGCGTGCAGTATGTCATTTGAGGAAATCGGATGCAGCTGCACGCCCCGCTCATAACTAAGGCCAGAACATTGAACGCCTATTGCCCGCTTAAACTGCACCCGAGCATGGCCACCCTGGCCATTAAGGCCGGGGATGGCAGTTACGCGAAGTTAGAGAGGGCGCATCGGGATGACGTGCAGTCGGTACGAAGTCGGCGCACGGGGACGTCATCCTCCGGGTTCGGGACGATGCCGGCGCACTCCGTAGGGCCTTGCAGGCTAAGGTAGGGGACGACAGCGTCAGTTTAGTGCAGGCAAATCGGTCTGCACTAACCGTTAGGAACTTAGACGCTGCGTCAACAGCTGCCTAGGTAGATGTGGCGCTTAGGCACTTAGGGGCCGACAGTGCCGACACGATGGATAGACCAGACAAAAACCCTGACGGGACAAGGAAGTTATGAGATCTGACTAAGATGGCGAGGAGTCATAGCGAGCGTAGCAAATTGATGTCACCACACCCTGCAGAAGGGTTATGGACTGAAGAGAGAGTGAAGACCATGATGACAACAGTGACGGCCAGTAAGCGTTCGGCGGACGCTCTGTTGAAGGTAGAACGGGTCCGGGTGAGGCTCAGCGGCGCGCATCGGCGAGCGCACTCGCCAAGACCTGTGCCACCGCTTTTGGAAGCTCTGTCACAAGGCGACCGACCGTGGACCGGAGTAAATGTTGCCACCGGTGCGCAAAGCCGGGGCATCTGGCGCGGGAATGCGGGGCCAAACCCTGCTGTCCCTTCTGCGATAAAGAGGGGCACAGGGCGGACGCGGCTAACTGCTCGCACTTTCGGGCTGCAAAGAAC
The DNA here is from genome assembly GCA_944588485.1 of Phosphuga atrata. Taxonomy (NCBI): domain Eukaryota; kingdom Metazoa; phylum Arthropoda; class Insecta; order Coleoptera; family Silphidae; genus Phosphuga; species Phosphuga atrata. Next base: position 50,437,284 of record OX155904.1, read on the forward strand.
AATAAATGGCGGAGTTCCTTCAACTAAACCTGAACAGATCGGGCGGAGTACGCGGCGGAAAACTGGGTTCGCGTGGTTCTGGCTAGAGAGCCGAATTACTCGAGGCGGCGACGCAGTTGGTTCGCGGATACGCAACTGGACGCGGCCATTTGGTTGTACCCAGTTGCGCCGCGCTTCCAGGCTTGGGAGTCGCTGTGTCGGGGGACAGTCTGGGTGACGTTTGCGGTGGGGGTGGTAGCTTACAGCTGCTACTTCTTTAGCAATAACCCGGACGAAGTTTTTGCGGATTGCCTCGACGGCATGGCGCGGCCCATCCAGCCGCTCCTTATTGGGGGCGATTTTAATGGTTTGAGAATCGAGTGGAGCGGCGACGTAATGGACGCGGGAGGGAGGATAGAGTGGGCGTCGGCACCCGGACCTCGGCATTTGTAACCGGGGAAAGGTTCCGTCCTTCAGGAGAGGTCCTAGAACGTCAATCGTGGACTTGACGTTTGCAGCGCAGGGACTGATGGGAGGAGACAGGGATCGGCAGGTGAGGGACGATTGGGAGTCGCTGAGCGACCACTAAGGTGTTTCCTTTCACCTGGAGAGTAACGCCATCGAGGAGCAGTCGCGCGAGCAGCGGGCTCGTTGGATAGCTGGGAGAAGCTATTGCTCGAGGATGGAGTTGGCTCTAGGAAATGCACCGCACGGGTTGACCGCGGAGGATCTTACCGGGCCGTTCGTGAACAGGTTGGTTGACGCGTGCAGGGCTGGCGTCCCTCAAAGACGTATGTCCTCAGGGGGGCGGAAGCCGGTTTATTGGTAGACGCCAGAAGTGGCGCGACGCGTAGCTGTGGCGTCCAGGCGTCAAGGAGGAGTCAAGGCGTCAAGTGAGGCTGCGAAGGAGCGGGCGAAACAGGACCGTGGTGATTTTTCCAGCGGTGGCAGGAATTCTGCCTCCAGGTCCGTGAGGCTTGCCGTACCGCATCGTCACAGGTCGGTTCGCGCACCGAGGGAAGGGTCCGGACGAGTGCGTAATGGGTGGGACGAGAGAAAACTCCGTCAGAAGTGGGGAGAATGATCAAGACTCGCTAAGAGAGGAAGTAAAACAACTGAGAGAAATGGAAGAAAGAAGAGAAAGAAAGGGTGGGACGGAAGCCGTAGTGGACCACCTTTTCCCCGTCATGGCGAAAGGCGTGGACGTGCTGTCGTGGGGCGGTACGTTGCGGTCGCCTCCTTCACCGTGGAGGAGTTCGGCAGAACGGTAGCCTCACTACCCGTGAAAGAAGCACCCGGCCCAGATGGACTGCCTAACGAGCTGTTCCGCCTGGGACCAGGGGGGGATCTCGAAGGACTTGCCGACGTCTGCAACAGATGTCTGGAAGAGGGAGTGTTTGGGTCGGAAAGGGGAGTGAGGGAATGTCTGGAAGAGGGAATTGAGAGAGGTGCTGGAAGAAGGCCAATTTGGCCATTATTCCAAAGCGGAGTAAACACTGAAGTGAAAACTTTTGAAAAAAAACAGCTTTAAAACTGGTTATGAGGATTTATCAGTATGTTAATTAATCAAATTTGGTACATAGCTTGTTTGTGTTGTTTTATTTAATTGTGGAACATAACTCACTTCTGAAGGAGAATGACTGTTAATGTCATCAACATAATATGAATTTGAATCCGGAATGTTTGGTTGATTCTGTGTTGATAGGTCAGCAAAATGAATTGGTAGGATATATGGCACATTTCTTGTTGATGGTTCTGCAATTTGTGAGTTATGGAAATTTTGACTTTTAGAAACATCTCTTATAACTGCTTTTGAAGATTTATCTGTATGTAAATTAATTTTTGTTTGGAATATTTTTTACGACGTTTAATTTTTCTCTCAGTTTTTTAGCTCTTCTGCAAAAATTAAGTAAAAATGTCAAAAAGTGATTTGACGGTCGGACGTGTATCGACGTCCCGGACACGCCGATGCCGGTCTCAGATCCGTACGACGCAAACTGACCGAGTTTTCATCAAATTTATAGAAATCATAAAAAAACCTGTACAGCCGCCCCCGGAGACGGTAGATTTTCAAAATTATTTTTCTCATAAAATTTCAACTTTTCCGAATAATTTGTTAAAAATTTCGAGTTTATTAGACTTTATAAAAGTAATTTTAAACAATTTTAAAATTAAGACTTTTTTCAGCCCCCTTTTTTATCCAGTGACGGCTCGTTACTCTTTTAGTATAGTAGACCCATCAACAAGAAAAATGAACAATTCTCAGCTGTGATTGTTCGGTGTTTAGAAATTTCTGAATTAACTATTGCAAGAGTTTTTTTCTTTTTCTTATCTGTATATCGCTGACTATTAATTTTATTTTGGAATTTCCTTTCTTTGGAGAGCACACGAATACATTTGGTCGCCTAAAACTTTGATGGGTCTGATTCGTGATTTACCATGAATTCTTCGATACCATCCAGTAATCTGAACATTCCAATAGTCCGGCTCTAGTATATCTACTAGTACATCCATCAAAAGTACTAACTTTTGTAGTGCACACTGATTATAGGGGTTGATATTTCTTTAGAGGCGCTGCGTTCTGTCAACACTGGCAAAAACTTTCCAATAATCCGTCACTAGTAAATCTAACATTACATCCGGTAAAAGTACTTACTCTTGTACTGCACACTAATCCTACGGGTTGATATTTCCTTATAAACGCTACGTTCTGTTAACACTGCCAAAAACTTTGACTATTAAGTTTGACGTTCTTTTGATCACATCTTTGAGTAATAGAAATTTTTTCTATAGAACGCAGCTATTGATGACGATGACGCAAATCTATGAGTTTACCCTCTACCCAAATGTCATTCAGCGCGGCTATAGAAGTTTTCACTTCAAAAATGGCACGCGGCCGGAAAAAGTTTCGCCACCCCTGGTCTACATAATCATACTAGAATATTAAAAGTCTAGTCTAGTTGTGAAACCTTGAAAACCAACTCTAGTCTACACAATCAGACTAGATTATCAAAAGTCCAGTCTATATGAAAGCTTGAAGACCAAGTCTAGTCTATACACACAGACTAGGTTATGGAAAATATGGTCTAAATGAAAGCTTGAGGACGAAGTCTAGTCTACAAAATCATACTAGATTATTAAAATTCCAGTCTAGATGGAACCATGAAAACCAAGTGTACACTAAGACTAGATTGTGACAAATTTAGTCTAGATGAAACCTTAAGGACGAAATCTAGTTTGCATAATCAGACACTAGAATATTAAAAGTCTAATCTAGATGGAAGAATGAACCTTGAAGACCAAGTCGAATGTACAACCCCACACTAGATTATCAAAAGGCGAGTGTAGCTGAAAGCTGGAAGATCAAGTCTAGTCTACACCAGGGGTCTCCAAACTTTCCAGCCTTAGGGCCATACTGATTACACCAGTAAATTCCGAGGGCCAAAACCATATTATCATTGTTGCCGGTGGTAAAAAGTGAAATAGTCCACTGATGAAAAAAAAAGTCCGAAAAAGTACGCAACGTTTAAAAAAGGCTGTAAATCGGACTAAAGTCCGCAAAACGGCAACACTGCATATTATTAATTTTCCTGTCATTATCTGTAATTTCTAGATTAGTCGTAGAGTACGAGCCATGAGGAGTAACGTGACACGACATCTGGTGGACACAAGCGGAAATAGGTAGTACCTTCTATCGCTAATAGATGGCGCTAATAGCATGTACAGAATATTCTCGTTGGTTTGAGAAAGTTCTGGTGTCTTCCACTCACTTCTAGATGGCAGTAATTGGAATATATAAGAAGGCTAGTGGCGCAACCACAAGTCAGTTCCTATGACACTGTTGTGAAATAAAATAGTGCGTACCTCCTTAAAACGTGTTTGTGCGTGTTTAAGTTTAAGACATCTTTGTAACAGTATTTTGATTTGAATTGTTGCTTTTGTGTGTGATCTAGTAGTATGGAACAGACGCGAAAAATTGATAGTGAATGCAGAAAATTCAAAGATCAGTGGAACATTCAGTATTTCGTAATTGAGTCCAGTAACAAGGCGCTATGTTTGATTTGCAATGAAAGAATAGCCGTTCTCAAGGAATATAACATTAAACGTCATTATGAAACAAAACATTTTCAAAATTACTCAAAATATACAGGAAGTTTGCGCACAGTAAAATTCGAAGCTATGAAGCGCGGATTGAAATCGCAGCAATCTTCATTTACAAAACTCAACACTGACCAAGAGGCTGCAACTCGTGCCAGCTTTCGTGCGGCTCTTGAAATTGCAAAACGTGGAAAACCATTCACCGATCGAGAAATGATCAAAGAATGCATAATTGCAGTAGCCGAAGAAATGTGCCCTGAAAAGGTAAATTTATTAAAAACTGTCAGTATGTCAGCAAACACTGTGGCTCGAAGGGTAGAAAACATCGCTGAAAATATATCCTCTCAACTGTTCGACAAAAATGGACATGTTGAGTGGTTTTCTTTGGCCTTGGATGAGTCAACGGATGTGTCAGATACTGCTCAGGTGTTGATTTATATTCGAGGAGTAGATAAAAGCTATGAAGTGCATGAAGAACTTCTTGATATGTATAGTATTCATGGCACAACTACTGGTACAGATATTTTTAAAGGAGTTGAAATGGCCATTAATCAAAAGAACCTTCGATGGAAAAACTTGAAATGTATTACAACTGATGGAGGCAAAAACATGACTGGGAAAGATAAAGGAGTGGTCGCTCTTGTGTCAAAGGCTGTAGAAAATGACGGTGGTTCAAAACCATTAGTCTTACATTGTATCATTCATCAACAGTCTTTGTGCGGAAAATGTTTGGATATGTCTGAAGTTCTAAAACCAGTCATATCAACTGTTAATTTTATCAGATCTTTTAGGCTGAATCACCGACAATTCCGACAATTTATTGAAGAGATTGGAGAAAATGACTTACCTTATCATACTGCCGTACGTTGGCTTAGTTGTGGGAAAGTCCTTCAGCGCTTTTTTGAACTTCGAGCAGTGACCGAAATTTTTTTGAATGAAAAGCATCGCCCTCTTACTGAATTACAAAACAACGCATGGCTGTGGAAGTTAGCATTCTATGTTGATTTGACAAAACATGTGAACGAACAGAATTTGAGATTGCAAGGAGAAAAACCAGCATCTTCCTGATTTATACACTAATATCAAATCATTCCGGAAGAAATTGATACTGTTTCAATCACAACTACGAAGTAAATGTTTTTCACATTTTAAAACATGTGAAATATTCAGCCACACCACTGAGACTGAGTTTCCTATCGATTTTGCAATCGAAACTTTGAGTGCTTTGAAAATAAATTTTGATACTCGTTTCTCGGACTTTGATGCCATTGCGAATCAAATTAAGATTTTTCAGAATCCTTTTGATACTGACATTGAAACCCTAGCCCCGGAACTTCAAATGGAAATGATTGATCTACAGTGCAGTGATATAATTAAGAACAAATATCAAAACTCATCTTTGTTGGAATTTTATAAGAGTCTTCCACTGACACAATTTGATAATTTGCATAAATTTGCTCGTGGGCTGTTTTCTGTTTTTGGTACTACTTATTTGTGTGAGAAGACCTTCTCCAAAATGAAGTACACAAAAAATGTTTACAGATCTAAATTAACTGATGGGCATCTTAAATCTCTTTTAATAATTGGTACAAGTACAAACTATTGTCAGTGGAAAATCTCAATTACATAAATCTCATTAGTATTTCATATGTCATTATGCTTGTTATAAGTTATGTTTTTATTTAAAATGTATAAAATGTTAGTTGCATTCATTTCAATAATTTGTTAGTTATTATATACTGAAGTTAAATTTTCTGCATATTATACATGTCTTTACTCATTACAATTCTGTGTTTCTTTATCCAACTTATCACAAAAACAATAACAATAAGCCTACAACAATGTTATGAGTAGTTAGCCCATGACCATATCAATGTAGATGTCATATTAATAATTATTCAACATAAAATTAGAATACTTCAGTAAACTAAATTTAATTTGCTATAAAAAATATGTTCTCTAAAAGGAGTTTTCAAGTGTGCTAGCTCTCCGCGGGCTGGACAAAATCTGTCCGCGGGCCGGATGTGGCCCTCGGGCCGTAGTTTGGAGACCCCTGGTCTACACAATCAGACTAGATCAGGGGTGGCGGGTCAGGGGAACCTTTTTCCGGCCGCGTGCCATTTTTTTTAAATGTTCACATTTTTAAATGCTGACGTGCCAGGTAACTTTATACATTGACTGAACATTCTGATAGTGAAAATCATCATCATCATCATCACGTAGCGCCACAACCCTGGGTGGGTCTTGGCTGACTGTACAACTTTTTTCCAATTTGTTCGGTCTTCCATCAACCTAGGGTCAAATGGAATGTTCATTTTCCGGAGATCTGCTTGGATGTTATTTCTCCATCGCATTCTGGGACGTCCGAGCGGTCTCTTGCCTGTGGGAATCTCCTCCCATACCAGTTTTACAAGTCTTTCGTTATGCAGTCTGTGCACGTGGCCTGCCCATCTTAGTCGCTGTGATTTAATTTCTTGGACAATATCGGTGTCGTTGTAGAGAGCTTTTAATTCGATATTGGTTCTGATCTTATACTGGTCTGTGGTGATGTCATGGTGAGGTCCGAAAATTTTTCTAAGTATTTTTCGTTCAAAGCGTCTGAGCTTTTCTTCGTTTGCTTTGGTCATGGTGCACGTTTCGCATCCGTATGTTATTACAGGTCTGACGATGGATTTATAGATTTTGATCTTTGAACTTCTTGTGAGATTTTTTGATTTTATGAGCTTATTCAGTGCTAATAGACAGCGGTTTGCAGATTGGATTCTGTCTTTTATTTCTTCGGTAACATCGTTGTCCGCTGTGATTACGGCCCCCAGATACTTAAAACGTTGTACTCTTTCGAAATTAAAGGTGTTGATCGTCATATTTTGTCCTATTCTGTCTCTTCGTGTCGTTCTATTTATACACATATATTTCGTTTTCTCTTCATTAATCTTCAGCCCTACTTCACTTGTTGCTCCTTCCACCTTGTTGAAAATGTCTTTCGTGGATAGAATGGAGTCTCCAACGAGATCTATGTCATCTGCATATGCGAGTAACACTTTGGGACCTTGACCCGATAGCAATTCTGTTTTTATTTCGGCCGACCTCATGGCTTTCTCTAATACAAGGTTGAATAGTAGTGGAGATAACGCATCACCCTGTTTAAGTCCACTGTTGATTTCAAAGCTGCCAGACAGTTTATTATTTACACGTACTTTAGATATTCCACCCTCCATACCGACTTTGGTCATCCGAATGAGTTTCTTTGGTATTGAGAACTCCGCCATGGCATTCCATACTTGGCTTCTTTCTACGCTATCATATGCCTGTCGAAAGTCTATGAAAAGATTATGTATGGGTTTGTTATACTCCCATCCCTTTTCTAGAAGTTGTCTCAGCGTGAATAGTTGATCTATTGTTGATCTGTTTGCCCTAAACCCGGGTTGATATTCGCCTAGGACATTTTCAGCATAAGGGATTAGTCTACTAAGAATGAAGTTTGAGAGGGTTTTATATGCCGTGTTTAGGAGTGAGATTCCTCTATAATTCGCGCATTTTGTTTTGTCCCTTTTTTTGTGGATGGGCACTATTATGTTTTCCTTCCATCGTGCTGGTATCCTTTCTTCTAACCATATGTGCGTTATTAGCTGGTGGATTTGGCGATGTAGTGCGTCTCCCCCATATTTCAGAAGTTCTGCTGGTATCTCGTCCGTACCCGGCGCTTTGTGATTTTTCAGCTTATTTAAGGCCTTTTGGGTTTCTTCAAAGGAAGGATTTTTGACGGGCATGTCCGCTGTGATATAGATCTGTGATATAGTGAAAATCAGTTTCCGTGTTATCCTGCACATAACACGTCTTATATTTTACGCCTTGATGTTGCACAAACCTAGATTGAGAAACTTAAAAATTTCTTTTAGAAAAGTAGAAGTTAAGTTTAAGAAGATTAGAAGGCAAGAAGATTAGAATTAGAAGATTAAAAATAGTTCGCGTGCCAATAAAATTTTCCTACGTGTCAGTTGTGGCACGCGTGCCATACATCGCCGCCACTGGAGTAGATTATCAAAAGTCTAGTCTACATGATAGCATCAAAGACTAGATTATAGAAAATTTGGTCTAGATGAAAGCTTGAGGATGACATAGGATGACTAGTCTACACAATCAGAATAAATAATTAAAAGTTTAGTCTAAAAGCACCTTGAAAACTAAGTGCAATCTACATACACATACTAGATTATTAAATGTCTAGTCTAGGTAAACCTTGAATAGCTAAATGTCAAGTCTACACAATCAGACTAGAATCTTTGAATCATTTTAATTCCGAAAATAATTTTTGATCCCTATTTATTTTCAAAGAGAAATACAAACAAGTTTTAATAAAATGTAAAGGAACTCAGATTAAATGTTATCTAGCGAACGCTTCATAAACATCTACACAGCCAGCCGGATATCAACAGTTTTTCTTGTTAGCAAAGTGATAACCCATAATTGCACGAATTGTTTAATAAATATATTGTTTGCAAATTACCAATACAATTTAATAATCTCATTTAATTATGGCATGGAGTAATTCTGACGAGAAGTACAATTGTTGAAAAAGAAAATTTTTCTATTGCACTTTATTCGCTATATCTTAAATAAGCTTTAAAAAATAATTTTTTTATCAGATAAGTGAACGCTCTATCGATCTATTAAAACAACATGATTTTGTAAATATGCTTATTTCCCTAAAATATTTTGTCTGTGGTTTTCTTTCTCTCGCAAGCTGTTAAGCCAACACATGAATTACTCAACGATATAATTCATAACTAAAAAAGAAATTTAAGTTTGCTCCAATGTGGATACCGGGTATTAACCCTTCAAGCATTTTTTTTCAGAGAGGAGGGGAAATGCATTGTTGCACACCGGATATTCAAACCCGTGTAGTGTGGGGCTCTCTGATCGAGTTCTTCGTGACCAGCATACCCACTAAAACCCCTCCTCTGTCTCTACACTACACTCCACCCGGAACTGCGTGAGCATTACTTCAGGTGGGTGGTGGTGTTTGTACCAATTGTTTTCTTATTGTTATTTTTATTGTCCTTTACTCGTTTCGATTTCGTCTTCTGTCGTATTAGTTATGTAGCCGTGTGATAAACCATTTTTCGGTCTTTTCGTCACATATCTAGTCGTCCATGTTAGCTTCTCTATGTTTCGTGTGATATTATAATCGCCTTCCATTCTCTCTCCATTTGTTCTTTTCCCAACATGATTTCGGTTATGTAAGCTTGTACTGCATCTCAGTTATGCTCACTTTCTAACATAACTTCCATGATGTTCTGTTCTTCTAGTTTTGTATTGTCTCCGCGAGTCGAGTTCTTTCGTTCTCTGATTCTGTACACATGAAGATAGTGTGTTGTGCGTCGTCTGGGATATGACCGCAATAAAAACACTCCGCAGTGTCTCTTTATAACGCATACCGTTCGAGGTATGCGTTGAAGCACCCATGACCAGTGAGTGCCTGTGTAAGATGCTAACTCATATGCCCGTGTGACCTTTCATACCATGATGTTACGTTAGGGATAAGTCTGTATGTCCACTAGTGTCATTATCACATCTTGTCTGCCATCGGTCCATGAGTCTCTTACGTGCTCTCTCCTTGGCGGCTGCTCTTTCGTGTTTTACTTCTTTTTTCGCCCTGTGTTGTTGCAGGTCTTCGTAGACTTCTTGTTTCTCGCGAATCAGTAAGTCTATTGGGGGTGTGCTTGCAAGTACCAGCGCCGCGGCCTCCGAAACCGTTCTGTAGGCAGAAATTACTCTTAGAGCACTTCTTCTCTGTACTCCTGTAAGTTATTTTCTCGCTCCAATCTTTTTCGTTACGCCCGACCATATTTCCGCCGCGTAGAGAATTTTTGAGTGTACCACATTGTTGAGAAGTTTCCGTTTCAATTCCCTCGGTCCTCCAATGTTCGGCATCAACCTTACCAGAGCTGTCACTGTAGACGCTGCCTTTTTCGATGTTTTGGCTATATGGTCTGTGTATCTCAGACCGCTATCGAGTTGGACGCCAAGGTACCTCAATGATTTCGATAAAGGGATATTTTGCCCTTCCAGAACGAGTTTCGGTGGGGTGAATAGTCTCTTATCCGGGATAAGTATCGCTTCTGTTTTATGAACTGCCATTGTTAGACCCTGCTCTTTTAACCAATTATTTGCCCGCCGAAGGGTTTCGATAGTTGCTACTTCTAGTGTACTTATTTCCTTTGCAGTCACTACCACTGCGGCGTCATCTGCGAACCCAACTAATTGCGCTGTTCTAGGCAAGTCTAGGTTTAGCAAGCCATCGTACATAATGTTCCACAAGAATGGTGCCAAGACCGATCCTTGTGGGACACCCGCCGTTACCTCATACTCAACTTCACGTTCGTCCGTGTGGTATATCAACCGTCGGTCGCTCAAGTAGCTGCTTATCATCTTTCTCAAGTATTCTGGTGTCTGTCTTGATGCTAATGCTTTCATGATTACATCCCACCTTGCTGAATTAAAGGCGGTTTTAACGTCAAGGGTCACTAATGCACAATAACCTTTCGATTGCCGTGTTCCATTTTTGATCTTTTCTGCTGCTTTAATTACTTCAGCAATAGCGTCCACGGTTGATCGACCTTTTCGAAAACCATACTGCCATTGGGACAGTCCTCCGTTGTTTTCGATATATGTCTCAAGTCTCCTAAGTATTAGTCTTTCAAAAAGTTGCCCTATGTTGTCCAGGAGGCATATCGGTCGGTATGACGATGGTTCTTCCAATGGTTTGTCCCCTTTTCTCAGTAAGACGAGTTTTTGTCTTTTCCATTGCGTAGCGAAAATTCCCTTTCGATTGTAAGTTTCCAGCAACGGCTCTGCCCACAATTCCACCACTTCTGTGATGATCTGATTTGGAATATTGTCTGGACCAGGTGTTTTCCCAGACAGTAATCGTTTCCTAGCCTCAAAGATCTCCTCTACGCTGAAAGGTGTTACGAGATTTTCAGTGGTTTGCCATTTTTCTGCCGGTCTTCGTTCGTGAACTGGAAATAGTGTGGTAACTATTTCTCTCATCCGTTGTGGGCACGATATCCCATGTATCAGTTGTCTACCCATTAGTTTTTTCGTAGCAATTCGATATGGGAGGCCCCATGGGTCTTCATTTATGGATTGGCAAAGTTCGAGCCAGCATTTCTGCTTGCTATTTTTGATGGCCATGCGCAATTCCTTTCTCGTTTTTTTGAAATTCGCGTCTAGGTCCACTTCTTGTCCATCCATCCTGTCTGTTGTGCTTTGCCGCCGTCTTCTGTGGCATTGGGCGGACCTGCGTGCCGTAACGTACTTCTTCCTTAGATTATTGATTTATTAAAATATATATTTATAAAATATATATAAAATATATATAAATATATATAAAATAGATAGTCAAATCAAATCTAATCAAAATCTTTATTTATAATGTGATGTAGTACTCATACATATTTGATAAGTCAAAAGGGGAACAAAATGAAATTATATAAATATATATAAAATATTTATAAAATATATATAAATATATATTTATATATATATTTATCTGTCTAGTCTGTCTAGTCTTGTCTGTCTAGTCTTGTCTGTCTAGTCTTGTCTGTCTAGTCTTGTCCGTCTAGTCTTGTCTGTCTAGTCTTGTCTGTCTAGTCTTGTCTGTCTAGTCTTGTCTGTCTAGTCTTGTCTCTCTAGTCTTGTCTGTCTAGTCTTGTCTGTCTAGTCTTGTCTGTCTAGTCTTGTCTGTCTAGTCTTGTCTGTCTAGTCTTGTCTGTCTAGTCTTGTCTGTCTAGTCTTGTCTGTCTAGTCTTGTCTGTCTAGTCTTGTCTGTCTAGTCTTGTCTGTCTAGTCTTGTCTGTCTAGTCTTGTCTGTCTAGTCTTGTCTGTCTAGTCTTGTCTGTCTAGTCTTGTCTGTCTAGTCTTGTCTGTCTAGTCTTGTCTGTCTAGTCTTGTCTGTCTAGTCTTGTCTGTCTAGTCTTGTCTGTCTAGTCTTGTCTGTCTAGTCTTGTCTGTCTAGTCTTGTCTGTCTAGTCTTGTCTGTCTAGTCTTGTCTGTCTAGTCTTGTCTGTCTAGTCTTGTCTGTCTAGTCTTGTCTGTCTAGTCTTGTCTGTCTAGTCTTGTCTGTCTAGTCTTGTCTGTCTAGTCTTGTCTGTCTAGTCTTGTCTGTCTAGTCTTGTCTGTCTAGTCTTGTCTGTCTAGTCTTGTCTGTCTAGTCTTGTCTGTCTAGTCTTGTCTGTCTAGTCTTGTCTGTCTAGTCTTGTCTGTCTAGTCTTGTCTGTCTAGTCTTGTCTGTCAACAGATGATCCAAAAGAATGGAGCGAAGTCAAAAGCCGCAAAAACAAAAGTGGGAATGAAGGAAACAGAGAGAAGAAACAGACTGAAGCAGTCCTAATAAAAGCCGACGGGAAAACATATGCGGAGCTACTAAAGAGGGTAAAAAAGGAAGTTGATCCTGATCCTTCAGGAACCGATATATCAGCTATCAGGAAAACCAACAACGGGGAACTACTCCTCGAGGTTAAAGAGGGCAAGGCAGAAAGTCTAAAAAACATCATACAGCAAAAACTACCTGAATTTGATGTCCGCGCAAAAAACGCAAATGTGATCGTTCACATCAGGGATCTAGACTCAGTAACTACACCCGTGGAAATAGTGGAAGCCATAAATAAAGTAATAGAGATCAAGAAAGAAGATATTCTCGTAAACAATCTAAGACCAGCATACGGAGAAACACAGGTGGCGACAGTATCACTCCCCAAAAGACAAGGGAAAATGCTAATTGAAGAAAGAAGATTGAAAATAGGGTGGGTACTCTGCAGGGTTAGGGAAAGGGTAGAACTGGAAAGGTGCCATAGATGCTGGCTGCCGGGTCACTACGCAAGTAACTGCAAAGGGCCAGACAGACAGAATCTATGTCATAGGTGCGGCCAAGAAGGACACAAGGCAAAAGGATGCGACAAACTACCCTACTGTCCGATCTGTGACAAGCAGGGACATCGAGCAGACACTGGACTATGTCCAATATTCCGAAATGCTCTAACCGAGGCAAGACAGGCAAAATCAAAACAATATTCAAAATAATCCAGATCAACCTAATGAGATGCCGAGCAACACACAGTCTGCTGATCGCAAATGCCACAGAGATGAAAGGGGATGTGGTGCTAATAAGCGAGCCAAATTAGAAACTCGCAACAGATGCCAGATGGCTCATGGATGACATAAAAGAAGCAGCGATCTGGATTAAAAACCAAAAGTTGTCCGTCGTAAGTACTGGCCACGGATCAGGCTTCGTATGGGTAGAGTTGTCCCAGGTTATAATATATAGTTGTTACTTCTCACCCAACAAAAACATCGAACAACTGTCTGAATCTCTTGAAGCTCTAAGCCAGAGTCTTAGACATCAGAAAAAGAGAGAAATTATTATAGCTGGAGACTTCAACGCAAAGTCCCCCTACTGGAGATCCCTAAGCATGGACAGTAGAGGTAATATCGTCACAGACTGGGCAGCAGAACTAGATTTGAGCATACAAAACAAAGGAGACACACACACGTTCGTCAGGGGAAACTCGTGCTCAATAATAGACCTCACCTTCTCCACAAACTCCATTGGCGACAGGTTCCAAGGGTGGAGGGTTCTTGACAAGGAAACCTTGAGAGACCACCGCTACATCTTTTATAACATAAGGGAAAAGGCAAGATCAAAAACACAGGCATACCCAAAAACAAGCGGCTGGATCTCGGAAAACCTCCAGGAAGAAAAAAATTAAGGAGTGTCTAACAAAAGAGCTAGAAACCATTTCCACAGAAGATGCTGATACTCTGGTTCAAACGTTGAGAAAAGTGTGCGATGCTACCTTGCAAAAGAGATCAAAAAGTTACAAATCAGTATACTGGTGGACCGACAAAATTGCTGACATGAGAACTACATGTGTCGCTACCAGGAGAAACTACCAACGTGAAAGAGCAAGACAAACACGGGAAGAAAAAATTAAACTGTTATGTCAAGAATACAAGCGAGCAAAAAAGGAGCTACGTCAGCTCATTAACAAATCAAAGCAAAGTCATTGGAAGAAACTGTGCACAGACCTAAATAAGGACACATGGGGAGACGCGTTTCAAATTATAAGAAGAAACCTAAAAATTCGGCCGCAAGATTTCCAAATGACTATGGAAGGAGTACGTCAGGTAGCGGACGCACTATTCCCGAAACATACACCCTTTAATTGGGTACAACCCGAAGTTCACACAACGCCCCCCTTTACGGAAGAGGAACTATCGCTGGCGAGTAAACGTATAAGAAATTGCAGAACACCGGGCCCCGATGGCATACCACCCGAGATTGTCAAGTTAACCGCTAGACATCAACCTAAATTCGTCTTAGACGTAATGAATAGGTTGTTAACTGCTGGGAACTTCCCAACCACATGGAAACGTGCAAAACTCTCACTAATTAGAAAAGGAGATAAACCGATAGGAGATCCCGCATCCTACAGACCCATCTGCCTATTGGATGTGTCTGGTAAGCTACTTGAGCAGCTCTTGCTACTAAGGCTAAAGGGAGAGATTGAGGCGGGAGGCGGTTTGTCCAAAAACCAATATGGGTTTAGAGAGGGTAGATCCACCATCAATGTCTTAAACGCTGTCCTGGAGATCGCAGAAAAGGCTAAAAGCGGAACCCAGAGAACCAGACGTATGTGTGCACTCCTAAAATTTGATGTTAGAAACGCTTTTAATAGCGCATCCTGGAAGCATATCATGGACAGCCTGACAAGAAGGGGTATTTCTCCGTACCTGTTGCGCATGTTAAAAAGCTACCTCAGCTGTCGAAGCATTATACTGCTAGGAGACCAGGAAAAAGAAGAGCGACAAATCAACAGTGTCGTTCCACAAGGTTCGATATTAGGCCCCACCCTGTGGAACGTGCTATATGACGAAGCACTTACCATAAGGCTGCCATTGGGGGCCACCGTAATCGGCTTCGCAGACGATATCGCACTAGTGGTCACAGCAAAAACGGAACAAGGCTTAATGCGAACGGCAAATCAAGCCACAGAGATGGTCAGCGCGTGGATGAATTCGAAGAACCTTAGTCTAGCTCCAGAAAAAACCGAGGCTGTCCTCCTCACAGGCCTAAGAAAACTTAGCCCTGTAAAGTTCAAAGTGGAAGAGGCAATCATAACACCAAAAGAAACACTCAAATACCTCGGAGTAGTGATCGATAAAAGGCTATCCTTCATGGCGCACATTACCGAAACGGCAGGAAAGGCAATGCGAACACTGGCAGGCATTCAGCAGCTCATGCCAAACGTAGGGGGTCCTAAGAGCAGCTCTCGGAAAATACTTAGTTCGGTAATACAGTCTACCATGTTGTACGGAGCTCCAATATGGGCCAAAGAATTAGACAAGAAACGAAATCTCCATCAACTTGCAATTGTTCAGCGGAAAATGGCTCTACGTACATGCAGCGCTTACCGCACGGTCTCAGGAGAGGCCGCTCAAGTCATCTCGGGAATACCCCCATAGACCTGCTCGTAAAAGAGAGGAAAAAGCTGCACGACGCAAACTACTGCAAACAGGGAAAACAACTGGCCAGAGAAGAGCTTATCGAGGAATGGCAAAAAAGATGGCAGCTAAGCGACAAAGGACAGTGGACCCAAGTGCTAATCCCAAATATATAGTCATGGGTAAATAGAAAATTCGGCGAAACTAGCTACTACCTTACTCAAGTACTGACTGGCCACGGCAGCTTTAGGGATTATCTCTTCAACATCGGCAGAGCAACAGACGACCTATGTGTTTACTGTGGGGAAACAGATAGTGTTAATCACACTATCTTTGATTGTTGGAGGTTGGAAACTGAAAGAGAAGCAGTCGAAAAACTCATGGATGAACCCTTTAGCGCTAGAACAATAATCCCATACATGGTAAAAGGAAAAACAAACTGGGACAATGTAAACGGACTGATTGTAACAATAATGAAAGATAAAGAAATTGACGAGATGCAGTCCAAAAAGGGAATAAAAGTAGGAAAGAAAAACAACATGTAGACTATTTTTTTCTTAAAATACCATCCGTCACTCCGAGGTTATGCGATAAGCGGGTCCAGAGTGTACGGATGTGATTCCAGGGGGTCCACTTGTCTGGAGAAGTTATTTTATTAACACCAGCTACGACACCCCTCCCCCCCCCCCCCCAAAAAAAATTCCCTGTCTAGTCTTGTCTGTCTAGTCTTGTCTGTCTAGTCTTGTCTGTCTAGTCTTGTCTGTCTAGTCTTGTCTGTCTAGTCTTGTCTGTCTAGTCTTGTCTGTCTAGTCTTGTCTGTCTAGTCTTGTCTGTCTAGTCTTGTCTGTCTAGTCTTGTCTGTCTAGTCTTGTCTGTCTAGTCTTGTCTGTCTAGTCTTGTCTGTCTAGTCTTGTCTGTCTAGTCTTGTCTGTCTAGTCTTGTCTGTCTAGTCTTGTCTGTCTAGTCTTGTCTGTCTAGTCTTGTCTGTCTAGTCTTGTCTGTCTAGTCTTGTCTGTCTAGTCTTGTCTGTCTAGTCGTGTCTGTCTAGTCTTATTTTTGCGTTTTTTTTCAGTATATTGCGTTTTATTAGTTTTATATCAAGTGCAATGTTCCAAGGTTATTATTTAAATATAAACTAGGTTAACAAGGTTGCAATCTTATTTTCCATGCATAAACGCAGGCAGTGTCTTTAAAAGCTTTGCATTGATAAGTTTATTGTAAATATTAGTTTCCACTGTGTAATTGCAACGGGGCACCTTCATGTGATAAGTTTAATCTTAAGTATGTTTTTTCACTTACATTTACACTTACTGGTTAAGTCAACAAAGTTTTTAATTAACAATTTTGAATATTAACATTTCTTTTAAGTACGCAGCTTTAAGTCTTTGTAATTAGAAGTCTTTAAGTATTTTCTTTCTATTTTGCGTCTATAATGAAGTCATTAAAGCACTCAAATCGGATCGTAAGCACTCATACAATTTTCTCAATATGTTTCGCGGCGATTTTTTTATTTAGAAATCGCATAAAAGGGTGCAAAATAGAACAAAATAGTATAAAAAACTCGTTCATAAAGCGTTTTTAGCACTTGTCCATTAGAAAACTCTTCGCTACTCTCGTCATTTTCTAAACACGCCCTCTATTTCTGCCCCGGGCCCATCATTTAGTTTAGAGACAGTATAGCCCTGATATTTCCGGACCTGTTGGGAACCATTTGTGTTCGGGTGGGAGGGTGCTACTAATCTTTTCGGACGAAGCACTTCGTATAAGTATAATAGAACTTCATTTAGGTAAGTTCGTTTAATTATTAATTTTACTCGTGCTTCGTCTTGAAAAGATTAAACTAGAGTACAGGTTCAGGAAATATCCTTGAAATTGAACCATCGCATTGCACTAATATCCGTTTATTCATAATAATCTATTAAGGGAACCAAGAACTTATTTACAGATTATAGCACTCGCTAATGAAGTACAAATTTCTTCTAGAGCTGCTCGGTTTTAGAATTTTCCGAATGTACGCGAGGTGACAGCCCCGCCCGCAGTTCTCCTTATTTCGTTTATATGTAGTTCTAGCTTATAGACCCTGGAAGCCGCCGCGTGGCGCTTACTAGGTGCTGAAAAAGTGGACACATCTATTCCACTGTCCCCTAGTGTGCACTTAATCCAACGGTTTGTTGGGTTGAGGCAAGTCTGGGTTGACACCACCTTGTGCGGTTTTTTATGACCGATAAATAGATTATCCGTGTTACGTAGGTCCCTGGTCCTATTAATGTAAACAATTAGGGTCTTAGCCGGGCAAATTTTTAGCTTTTCATGAAAAAAATAGGTAAACATAGCATTGGTTAGTTCCTACTCTTGAAGTCTTAATTAAATCTGGTATCTTAATAAAAACTTGAGATGAATTGATCTCAACATATCTTATATCTATTTTTGACAAAGTTTGTGCTCTGTGATCCGTGCCTAGGGCTAATAGAGTAACGCATTTCCTTGAGAGCTTTCCCAGTGAAAGCTCTTCATTCGGGTACCATTTAGTCAAAAAGTTTAAGACAAGTGATGTATCCCATGTTATATTTTTGGTGGAAACGGGAAAGCTTGGAAACGCTAAAAGAATCTCTTGATCCTGTAGTCCTCAGATATCTTGTCACTATTAAGGACAATGCTGCTCTATAGCTGTTTAGGGACGTATTGACTACCCTTGTTAAATAAATCAGTCAGAAACTTTAATATCTCTGGGATTGATGCCTCGTACATATCGATTTACAGAAGTAGAGAAGTAGAAAAGGACTGGAGAAAAGAATTGTTATCAGCGCTGAGGACAATAAGGGATGAGAATAAGGAAATAATGAATAGGATGTCGAAGCTGGAGGATGCAGCGGAATCAGTTAAGGAGGAGAAGGAAAGAATCGAGAATAGGTGGGAGGAGAAACAACAAGCGCTGAGGGAAGAACTGTTTAGCCTAAAGGATATTGAAGAGAGGAGATTAACGAGGGAGATAAGAAATAACATCGTAATTACGGAATTGAAGGAGAAACATGGCGAGAAGAGGCAAAGAAAACGTTTATGGAAAGGTTAGGAATTAACGAGGGTTTCGTGAATGCATACCAGCTCGGCGCTAAAGGAGGGAACAAAGGCCCAATTTTGTTAAAGTTAGAATGTTGGGAGGCAAAGAGGGAGATAATGAGAAATAATCACAAGCTAAAAGGAACAAATGTATTTATACAAGACTATTTCACCCCGAATGAGCAGGGAATCCAGAAGGAGTTATTAAGGAAGGCAAAGGATCTCAAGGAAAGGGGTCATCGGATCAAAGTAGGCTATAAAAGAGTTGAAATAGATGGGAAATGGATACCTTGGTCCGAAGGGGAAAAAACGAGTAAGGGACCAAAGAAGAAAGGGACAGAAACACAAGGACGGATCGGAAAGGGAAAATGTTAAGATATTACTTTGCAATATAGCTGGGATTAGGAAAAAACTGGAAAGGGAGGACAGCTCTTTCATAGCCTTCTTGAAGGGATTCGAAATAGTTGGGCTAGTGTAGTCCTGGGTCCAAGAAAAAGAATTGGAGAGCTGTGAAGAGAGACTCCCAAAGAGTACAAATGGAAGATGCAACCGGCGCTAAGGGAGAGTGGCTACGGAAGGGCAAAAGGGGGGATAGTAACAGGGATCAGGTGTGGTATCAGGGAAGCGGAGAGATTACAAGAAAAGATAGAGAGTATAGTTTTCAGGATGGTAGAGCTGAAGGGAGGCTGGTGGCAGATAGCCACGGTGTATAACAATAAGGGGCTGGAAAGAATTAAAGAGTGCATAAGGTGTAATATAGAAGGTACGGCATCGACAAACTTGCTGCTAGGAGGTGATTGGAATGTAAGGAGAGGAGAGGAGCAGTTCAACACGGTGGATAGAGCTGGTAAAGTACTAGGAAGGAAATCTAAAGACAAAACGAGAAGAGAGGCAGAGTGGGTAAGGGAAAGTCAATGGGATGTCTAGAACGGGTTTGTGAAAGGGGACTGGGAGGGGCAGTATACGTTTGGAAGTGCAGGGGGGGGGGGGTGGTGTCGGTGATAGACATTGCAGTCGTTAACGACTCCGCGAGACAAGAAATTAGAGAGATATAGATCGGAGTGAAAGGTGAATCTGACCATATGCCAATACTGATAACGTTAAAGCAGCAGGTAGAAGAGGGGTCCAGGAAAGAAAAATGGGTTACCAGGTGGGATAACCCGGCACGACGGAGCTGAATAAATTAACAATGGAGGCAATAGACTGGGATAATTTAAAAGATATAGATATGATAACCGTGGAAATGGAAACAGCAATGGTCAGGAGAACAATCACAGAGGGAAGATTATGGGCGGATAAGGAATTCATAAGGGAGAAACAAAAATATAGAGAGATAACGAGAAGGTTGGAGATAGGGTACCGGTGACAAGGAACTGTGGTTAAGTACGAAAGCGGACTTACGAAACCTGGAGAGGAGAAAGAAAGAAATGTGGGAGAGAAGAGAGCGACAACGAATACTGGAGATTAAAACTGAAGCGCAGCTGTGGAAATATTTAAAGGAGAAGAGCGGGAAGAAGCAGCGAATTCCAGACAGTATACCTAAGGAAACCTGGTTAAGGCACTATATATATGGTTCTATTGGAAGGAGTGGAGATAACGGTGGATCGAGGGAAAGACAGTGTAAGAAGGGAGCAGACTACTGAAGAAGTAGGTGAAGAAGAAATTACGACCGGGGAAGTACACCAGGTAATTGCAGCCTTAAAGCAGAAGAAAGCGGCAGGACCGGACGGAGTTGGAAATGAAGCGTGGAAGTTGGTACCAGAGAAATGTATCGACAAGCTTGCGGAGGAGTTCAACAAGATATGAAAAGGGACAAAGGATATCCCAAAGAGCTGGAAAGAGAGGATAATACAGTCAATCCACAAAAATGGGGACAAGGAAAGGGTGGAGAATTACAGGGAGATCATGCTGATGAACTCTTCCTACAAAATGTTCGCAAAGATTCTAGACGGGCGGTTGAGAAAAGAGGCAGAAGAAAAGCAATTAATACCAGAGGTGCAAGCAGGATTCAGAGAGGGAAGAGGCACAGTCGAGCAACTCATAACGCTTAAATTTATAATTGATCAGGAAATTAGTTCTGGGAGCCTGTTTGCTCTTTTTATCGACCTGAAAGCAGCGTATGATTACGTAGATAGAGGGAGATTGTATGAATGTTTGGTTAAAAAGGGTATTTTGGAGAGGGTGAGGCGGAATGTGAGGGAGGTGTATAGGGAAACGGTGTGTAAGATCAGGGTGAATGAGTGTGTACCGGAATATTTCGAGATAAAAAAGGGCATCAGGCAGGGATGTCCACTGAGCCACACACTTTTCAATCTCTATGTAGCTGATTTGGAAAGAGTTTTGGCAGACGGGCAAGCTGGAGGAGTGGTGGTAGGGAGAACAAAGGAGTTTAGCATACGTTGATGATGTAGTGGTTTTTGCCAAGACAGCTGGGGCATTGAGAGAGGTGATTGATAGGGTGAGAGGGTTTTTTGAAAGGAGAGATTTGAGTGTGAACGTGGAAAAAACTAAATGGATGCGGTTCAAAAGAGGTGGGAAGTTCTAGAACGAGCGGTTTGAATGGAGAGGGAGGGAAATCGAGGAGGTGCAAAGGTTTAAGTATCTGGGGTATGTATTTGGAAATCGAGGTAGCAATATAGAGCATGTGGAGTATGTAGCGAAGAAAGCGTGGGTGGCAGCTGGCCGAGTCTGGAATGAATGGAGGAATAAATTCGAAGGAAACTTCAGGGGGGCTGAGACGGTGTGGAAGGTGTGTGCAAGAAGCATTTTATTGTATGACTCAGAAGTCTGGGGGACGAGAGAGGAGGACAGGATAGAGAGCGTCCAGTTAAAGTTTTTCAAAAAAATCCTGAAACTTGATAGGTCGACACCTGGTTACATCGTCCTCCAGGAGGTGAGGCGTGCAAGGTGGCAGTAAGAAAGGTCATAAGGTTTGAATATAAGGTGAGTGAAATAGGAGATGAAAGGTTAATAAAATAGGTTTTTAGAATGGTAAATCGAGTGGGAGGAGGCTGTAGGAAAGGGAGTGACTGGGGTAAGAATAAGAGGAAATTGTATGAAAGAGGTGGTATATCTGGTGAGGGGCTCGAAACGCTAAAGCAGGAAAGGGCACTGTGGGCCTAAAGCTTGGTAGAACGTTTGCAAGAAGTGGACCTACAGGAGCGACAAAGCAAAATAGAAAGTAGTAATTTTCATAAAGGGTATGTAAAGATACAGGTACATGGGCGGTTAGCAACTTATTTAAGTGTAAATCAAGAGGACGATGCACAAGTCATGTTAGCAAGGTATAGGTGTGGATGTGAGAAGCGTGGAAGAAGATACTGGATGAGTGAGGAGCATAGAAAGTATAGTGTTTGTGGGACAGCAGAGGATACTTGGGAGCATTGGCTGGAAGAGTCTACAAGGGATAGAATGGATGGGTGAATGGAATAAGGGAGAGAGGCGGGAAGGAAAGAAATGGGAGGAATGTATGAATGATAGCGGAAAGTGTCTGAAACTGCTGAGACGGATAAAAAGGTGGAAAGAGCAAACTGGTAACAGAGATCGTGTATTATAAAGGAAATTGGCGTTAATTTTGTGTCAGTTACAGATTTTGTACTGGTTTCAATAATATAGTAAAACCGTAAGGCGCTACGTTCAAGCTAAAGGGTAAAACATTAAGTTCATATAATTTACTCTTCGGCTTGCTGAATGAATTATAATTAACAAGTAGGCATCCTTAAGGTCTATCAAAGCATGTCTTCAATTTTAAAATGATGTGTATCGATGAATTCATTCAGAGACTTAAGGTTTTGGTACTACGAATATGTTAGAAATGAATTGCCCTTCACACGGTGTGGCCCCTGATATTGCTCCCACCCCTAGAAGGTCTTGAAGGACTCATCAATGTACGCCATCTCCGAGTCTGAAAAGTTTCTGGAGTGTGGTACATATTTTTGTGCTACAGGTCTGGAGAATTTTATCTTGCACCCCTTGATCCAAGAATGTATAGTGTTATCATTAGTAATCAAGGACCATTGTTTATAAAAACAGGACAGTTGACCTGCATACCTTATCGAGCTTAACGACGGTAAGAGCTCCTCATTTGATTCCAGGACTTTTCTGATGAGCTGTTGCGCTGATGTGCAGGTTGTCGGCTCCTCTGTGGTTCTTGTTGTCTGCGTGCCGGAACCAGAGTCTTCCAGTTTAAATTCCTGGACGTTAATGGTTTGGTAGACCTCTTATTTGCCTTCGGGTTAGAGTTAACCTTAATTTCGGTGCTAGACTTTGATACTGCCTTGGCTGCTCAGGGTTTCAGGTAAATCCTCTCCGAATAGGTATGTATCAATCTTGGTCTCTGCTAGTTGGTCCATGATTTCTTTTTTCAGCGAATACCGAGTGAAATTACGTCTAATAATAGATTCAGGATGTCGCACAAGATACGACCTATATCCATAAGCAGTCCTAGCAGTTGATTGTCCTTGTTCTCTGCTCTTAATTCTAGAGAGATAGTTTTGCCTATGCAGGAGATTGCCGTAGCTAGTTTTCTCTGTTTTGACTCTATACCCTTATCCCTCTTTAAGGTTAACTCTGAAATTGCAGCTTTAATTTCCGGGTTCAGTTGTGGAGCTCCAAAATTGGTATTGGGTATTTTTCCACTAACTCTATACGAGCTTATTTAGATAGTCCCGAAATTTCGACATGTTCAGACCTACTTGCTACTTCGTTATGGAAACTTTCACCATGTTTCCTCTTACTCGATGGATCTGCACCTAAAATATGTAGAGTTTCTACATCAAGTTCAATCTCTGTTTTCATCGTCGATGTCATCGAGTATTTTTTTTATCTATTTATTAACCTACTGGCATATAGAAACCACATAAAAACAATATAAATTTATAAAATAAAAATACAAAAATATCTGTAACTGGCACAAAATAAACTCTCAATTTCCATTTAAAGACTTCCCTCAAGTTCCAAAAAACAATTTCCTTTATAATACACCTTGTCTGTTACCAGTTTGCTGTTTCCATCTTTTTATCCATCTCAGCAGTTTCAGACCCTTTCCGCTATCATTCATACATTCCTCCCATTTATTTCCTTCCCGCCTCTCTACCTCATTCCATTCACCCCTTGTACACACTTCCATCCAATGCTCCCAAGTATCCTCTGCTGTCCCACAAGCACTACACTTTCTATGCTCCTCACTCATCCAGTATCTTCTTCCACGCTCCTCACATCCACACCTATACCTTGCTAACATGACTTGTGCATCGTCCTCTTGATTTGCACTTAAATAGATTGGTATCCGCCCATGTACATCTTTACATACCCTTTATGAAAAGCACTACTTTCTATTTTGCTTTGCCGCTCCTGTAGGTCCACTTCTTGCAAACGTTCTACCAACCTTTCGGCCCACAGTGCCCTTTCCTGCTTTAGCGTTTCGGGCCGCTCACCAGATATACCACCTCTTTCATACAATTTCCTCTTATTCTTACCCCAGTCACCCCTTTCATACCGCCTCCTCCCACTCGATTTGCCATTCAAAAAACCTCTTTTATTAACCTTTCATCTCCCATTTCACTCACCTTATATTCATACCTTATGACCTTTCTTGCTGCCAAGACTGTCACTTTGCACGCATTCACCTCCTGGAGGACGATGTAACCAGGTGTCGACCTATCAAGCTTCAGGATTTTTTTGAAAAACTTTAACTGGACTCTCTCTATCCTGTCGTCCTCTCTAGTCCCCCAGACTTCTGAGCCATACAATAAAATGCTTCTCGCACACACCTTCCACACCGTCTCAGCCGCCCTGAAGTTTCCTTCGAATCTATTCCTCCATTCATTCCAGACTCGCCCAGCTGCCACCCACGCTTTCTTCGCTACATACTCCAAATGCTCTCTATTGCTACCTCCATTTCCAAATACATACCCCAGATACTTAAACCTTTGCACCTCTTCGATTTCCCTCCCTCTCCATTCAAACCGCTCTTTCTTGAACTTCCCACCTCTTTTGAACCTCATCCATTTAGTTTTTTCCACGTTCACGCTCACATCTCTCCTTTCAAAAAACCCTCTCACCCTTTCAATCACCACTCTCAATTCCCCAGCTGCCTTGGCAAAAACCACTACATCATCAGCGTATGCTAAGCTCCACACCTTTGTTCTCCCTACTACCACTCCTCCAGCTTGTCCGTCTGCCAAAACTCTTTCCAAATCAGCCACATAGAGATTGAAAAGTGTGGAGCTCAGTGGACATCCCTGCCTCAGGCCCTTTTTTATCTCGAAATATTCCGTTACACACTCATTCACCCTGATCTTGCACACCGTTTCCCTATACACCTCCCTCACATTCCTGCCAAAACATTCTTTTTAACCAAACATTCATACAATCTCCCTCTATCTACGGAATCATACGCTGCTTGCAGGTCGATAAAAAGAGCAAAAAGGCTCCCAGATCTAATTTTCTGATCAATTATAAATCTAAGCGTTATGAGTTGCCCGACTGTGCCTCTTGCCTCTCTGAATTCTGCTTGCACCTCTGGTATTTAATTGCTTTTCCTCTGCCTCTTTTCTCAACCGCCCTTCTAGAATCTTGGCGAACATTTTGTAGGAAGAGTTCATCAGCATGATCCCCCTGTAATTCTCCACCCTTTCCTTGTCCCCATTTTTGTGAATTGGCTGTATTATCCACTCTTTCCAGCTCTCTGGGGGATACCCTTTGTCCCTTTCCATACCTTGTTGAACTCCTCCGTAAGCTTGTCGATACAATTCTCTGGTACCAACTTCCACGCTTCATTTCCAACTCCGTCCGGTCCTGCCGCTTTCTTCTGCTTTAAGGCTGCAATTACCTGGTGTATTTCCCCGCCCGTAATTTCTTCTTCACCTACTTCTTCAACACTCTGCTCCCTTCTAACACTGTCTTTCCCTCGATCCACCATTATCTCCACTCCTTCCAATAGAACCCTATATATAGTGCCTTAACCAGGTTTCCTTAGGTATACTGTCTGGAATTCGCTCCTTCTTCCCGCTCTTCTCCTATTTAAATATTTCGACAACTGCGCTTCAGTTTTAATCTCCAGTATTCGTTGTCGCTCTCTTCTCTCCCACATTTCTTTCTTTCTTCTCTCCAGGTTTCGTAAGCTCACTCTCGTATTTAACCACAGTTCCTTGTCACCGGTACCCTCTCTCCACCTTCTCGTCACCTCTCTATATTTTTGTTTCTCCCTTGAATTCCTTATCCGCACATAATCTTCCCACTGTTCCCTCTGTGATTCTCCTCCTGCCCATTGCTGCTTCCATTTCCTCGGTTATCATATCTATATTTTTTAAATTATCCCAGTCTATTGCCTCCATTCTTAATTTAAACAGTTCCGTCGCGCCGCTATACCACTTGGTTTTTCTTTCCTGGATCCCTCTTCTACCTGCTGCTTTAACGTAATCAGTATTGGCATATGGTCAGATTCACCTTTCACTCTGATTTCCATCTCTCTAATTTCTTGTCTGGCGGAGTCGTTAACAACTGCAATGTCTATCACCGACACCCCACCCTGAACTCCCAAACGTATACTGCCCCTCCCAGTCCCCTTTCACACACCCGTTCAAGACATCCCATTGACTTCCCTTACCCACTCTGCTCATTCTTTTCCTTCCGCATTTCTCGTTTTGTCCTTAGATTTCCTTCGTAGTACTTTACCAGCACTATCCACCGTGTTGAACTGCTCCTCTCCCATCCTCACATTCCAATCACCTCCTAGCAGCTAGTTTGTCGATGCCGTGCCTTCTATAATACACCTTATGCACTCTTTAATTCTTTCCAGCCCCTTATTGTTATACACCGTGGCTATCTGCCACCAGCCTCCCTTCAGTTCTACCTCCCTGAAAACTATACCCTCCACCTCTTCTTGTAATCCCTCCGCTTCCCTGATAGCACACTTGATCCCTGTTACTATCGCCCCCTTGGCCCTTCCGTAACCACTTTCCCTCAGCGCCGGTTGCATCTTCCATTTGTACTCCTTGGGAAGTCTCTCTTTACAGGTCTCCCATTCTTTTTCTTGGACCCAGGACTCCACTAGCCCAACTGTTTCGAATCCCTTCAAGAAGGCCATGAAAGAGCCGTCCTCCCTTTCCAGTTTTTTCCTAAGCCCAGCCACATTCCAAAATAATATCTTAACATTTTCCCTTTCCGATCCGTCCTTGTGTTTCTGTCCCTTTCTTCTTTGGTCTCTTACTCGTTTTTTTCCCCTTCGGACCAAGGTACCCGTTTCCCATCTATTTCAACTCTTTTATAGCCTACATTGACCCGATAACCCCTTTCCTTGAGATCCTTTGCCTTCCTTAATAACCCCTTCTGGATTCCCTGCTCCTTCGGGGTGAAATCGTCTTGTATAAATACATTTGTTCCTTTTAGCTTGTGATTATTTCTCATTATCTCCCTCTTTGCCTACCAACATTGCCCAACTTTAACAAAATTGGGCCTTTGTTCCCTCTTTTAGAGCCGAGCTGGTATGCATTCACGAAACCCTCGTTAATTCCTAACCTTTCCATAAACGCTTTCTTTGCCTCTTCTCGCCATGTTTCTCCTTCAATTCCGTAAATTACGATGTTATTTCTTATCTCCTCTCTTCAATATCCTTTAGGCTAATCAGTTCTTCCCTCAGCGCTTGTCGTTCCTCCTCCCACCTACTCTCGGTACTTTCCTTCTCCTCCTTAACTGATTCCGCTGCATCCTCCAGCTTCTACATCCTATTCTTTATTTACTTATTCTCATCCCTTATTGCCATCAGCTCTGATAGCAATTCTTTTCTCCAGTCCTTTTCTAATTCTTCCTCCTCCTTCTGCCTCTTCGCCACTCTTTCCAGCTTTTCCTCCAGCCTTCTGTTTTCCCTTTTCATTTCCTCCAGCTTTCCGTCTACTGCTGTGAACTCCTTTTAAATTCCTTTTAATTCCTGTAGAATTCTATCCAGCTGCTCACTCTGCACTGTACTACTCTCACCTCTTCCTTTATCTTTAATCTCATCTTTTTTCGACCTTTTAGCTATCTGAATCGGTGATCGATTTAGTTTTGCGCATCTTTCAAAAGGACTCATCGACTCACTGTTCGCTCTCGGTCTGCTCTCGTATTCGTCCATTCTCAAGCTGGAACTATTCAAATATGGTGGAGCACACGGCTACTAGTTCAGCTATTCCTCACTAAATACGCACTGTAGAGCTGAATAAGTGATTACCCTGACGCGCCGGAGCTACCAATAGTATCTTATCACCACGTGTCTTATCACAAAACATACGCGACCTTTCACTTTCCTCACAACCAAAAGAAAAACTAAACCTTTAAAAGGAAACCAAATCAAAACAGTTCCCACTAACTAAAGTCAGATAATCGCGCGATAAACCACACTATCTGGATTTTAACCGGAAAAAAAACAGCATATTAAAATCACCTAGAAATTAATTTATCGAGCACTCTAACGCACGTCTTCACTCGCTGAGACTTCAAACGATACTCAAGTACTTGTGTGTAGCCGCTAGGTGCCTTCTCATGTTCTCGGGGGTGATCGAACGTCGATAAGACAGATGGCGTTTTTCTCCGGATATCGTCCCTCACTTTTACATCATCATAATTATTCTTGTGAGCTAAAAAGAACACAAAATGGCGGTCAAATAAAATTAATATGCGTTCATTTTTGGAACGACTTTTGGATATTGCGAGCCGGTCACACAAACCGCTCAGAATCTTTAATTAGAGATCTATGTGCCCCTAGTCTTGTTTCTATATAAATCAAATCAAATACTTTTATTTCATTATTTAAGTATATGTTACAAGTACCATATGCTAAATGAAATATGTCAAAACAGATTATTCTAGAAGACTAATCAAAGTAATAGCCTGAGAATTAATATAAGAAAATAAATAATATGAGAAATAATATCAACATAATAATATCAACATTAATATGAACACAAATAATGCTGGAATATTTTAGGAATTGAAATAAAGTCAGTTTATCGGGTGTTCATTTTAAAATAATACTCGTCCACAGTATATGGTTCTATCTCAACAATTAAGCCATACAGTTCCTTTTTAAACTTTATAAAGTTTGTTATATACTTAATAAAGGGTCCGCCAATTAGCGCGCTCGATCTTTAACAGCGGATGGCGGCCATGTTGTTTGTGGTAGAGTTATCAAACCTAGTTGTTATTATTCAGTGTATCTTCACAAATTACCATGAACCAATTTAGCCGCGAGCAACATGTGCAAATCATTAAAATGTATTACGAAAATCATTCATCGGTTCGGGCAACGTTCCGCGCGCTCCGCCAATTTTACGGTGCAATTGGTCGTCCTGCTGAGTCGACTATCCGTCGTTTGATAAACAAATTCGAGGCAACCGGTTCGGTGAACAATAAGCCAACACCGACGCGTCGTCGAAACGTCCGATCTGCCGCGAATGTCGCCGCTGTGCGCGATAGTGTGCGTGAAAATCCGCGACAGTCAATTTCACGTCGCGCACAGGAACTCAGCCTTTCGGAAACATCACTTCGCCGAATCTTGCATCTGGATTTGGGCATGCATCCGTACAAGATCCAGCTGACACAAGAGCTCAAAATAAACGACCATAGACAGCGCCGTATCTTCGCTGATTGGGCTTTAGAGCAGTTGGAAGTCGACCCCGAGTTTGGTCGCAAAATCATCTTCAGCGATGAGGCACATTTTTGGATAAATGGGAATGTCAACAAGCAGAATTGCCGTTATTGGGCCGAGAACAATCCACAGGAGGTCCACCAGGTCGCAATGCACCCAGCAAAGGTAACTGTTTGGTGTGGATTTTGGGCCGGAGGCATCATCGGGCCGTATTTCTTCGAGAACGACGATGGTGTGGCCATCACGGTAAACGGCGAACGATACAGATCCATGATAACGAACTTTTTCTGGCATGAAATCGACAATATGGATGTCGAGGATATGTGGTTTCAGCAGGACGGCGCTACGAGCCACACAGCGCGCGCCACAATGGATCTTCTGC
The DNA here is from genome assembly GCA_944588485.1 of Phosphuga atrata. Classification (NCBI taxonomy): domain Eukaryota; kingdom Metazoa; phylum Arthropoda; class Insecta; order Coleoptera; family Silphidae; genus Phosphuga; species Phosphuga atrata. The sequence goes on from OX155904.1 coordinate 50,466,929, forward strand.
ACGAGCGCTTCGGAGGAATGGTTATCTCGCGCGGAGGCGACATCAACTGGCCACCGAGATCGTGCGATTTAACCCCACTACACTATTTCTTGTGGGGTTTTCTTAAATCACAGGTCTACGCAAACCAACCACAAAACACTGATGACCTCAAAGTCAACATACGCCACGCCATCGATGAAATACAGCCCGATTTGTGCGCCAGAGTCATTGGAAATTGGACTTCTCGTATGCGCGCCACCAAGCAAAGCCGAGGTGGCCATTTGAACGATATTATTTTCCATACATAATGCCTTCGAATACTCTTTCAAACAAAAAATAAATTTCATTTATACCTCTCACACAACTTGCTTTATTTTATTTTAAAGATCGAGCGCGCTTATTGGCGGACCCTTTATATGCTGGCAATTTGTTATAGAGTTTAATATTGCTGCATGGTGGGCACCTTTCAGTCATCACCAAAGTATGTTTGGGTATGTTATATAGTTCTTTGTTGTACCTTGTATGACGTTCACTGGGTTTGTGAAAACTTGTAAATAATTGCCTGTGTTTGACTATGAACAGGATGCTTTCATATATGTAGATGCCCGTAGTAGTTAGAATATTGGCCCTTTTAAAAACACCCCTGCATGATTCGCGGTATTTTAGGTTCTCTAGAATACGGAGGGCTTGCTTCTGTATCCTGAACACGTTCCTAATGTAAATGCTGTTACCCCAGAAGATGATTCCAAATTTTTTATCTGATTGGAAGTTGGAGAAGTACACTAGCCTCAGAACTTGATCATCTACGTATCGCTGTAGGACTCGCAATGCAAAAACTGCCCTGTTCAGTTTATTAGTAACATGGTCGACCTGTGACGACCACTCAAGTGTATTGTCAATATACAGTCCAAGGAGTCTTACTGATTGGTCTACATTTATTACATCATTCCCCATTCGGATTTCTTGAGGGTAACTCGTGGTGCTATTAGTTTGGAAGATGATGGACTTCGTTTTATTCTTGTGTAATACTAATTTATTATTAGCAAACCATGCAGTCATCAATGACATTGCTAGATCAGCATTCCGACTAATGTCCTCTACCGTCTTGTTAATTAATAGCACAGTCGTATCGTCGGCATAATTTACCATTGTATTGTATACCATTGATGTATATTATATATCGAGTCAGTCCCATATAATTTGTTATATATATATATATATATATATATATATATATATATATATATATATATATATATATATGTTGTATTTGAGGTTTTCGCGGATAGATACCTGTGTTGTATTGTTTTCTCGGGGATTCCGCGTTGATGCTGAGGGTTGGCTCTGAAAAGAACCGGATTCTCGACGTTTCGGCGAACTAACATTCGCCATTTTCAAGAGATATATGCGTCCGTGCGGGTCAACCGTTAGACGCATACTGAGAGCTCGTTCGTGCGATGCGACTACTTATAGCTGTCTGGCTTCGGGTCATGCGCGTTGTGTGCGGTGCTTCGGTTCGGTTGTTTGTTTGTCTTGTTGGTCGTACATGAGTCTGGGGTGTCTGAGATTGCACTTTGAGGGTGGATATGATCGGTCGCCATGCTGGGGGCAGTGGAGGATATTTTCTGGTTAGGTTTGAAAATGGTGTCGATGCACCGACAACCGAACCGAAGCACCGCACACAACGCGCATGACCCGTCATGTGTCCTTTGCTTTTCGACGGTCATTGAGCCTTCCGCTCAGCTGTTCCGTCGCCTTGTTGTTTGTCCCTGTTTTTTTTTGTCAGTTTGTTTGTTTGTTTGTCGGTTTGCTTGTTTGTCGGTTTACTTGTTTGTCTTTCGTTGGGTTTGGGTTTCGTTGGCTTTATTGATTACCTGTTGTCTCGGTGTGGTTCTCGCTTTTCTTCGTTGCTTCTTCTGTGTTTCATCTTCTGTGGTTGTTCTCCAGTGGCCTGTGGTCCTGATGAGCTTGGTCTTGTCGTTGATGGTGATGGTTTCTTCTTCTTCTTGGTTCGGTTTACGCTTTTTTTTCGACGGTCATTGAGCCTTCCGCTCAGACTGGCTGGGGGTCTGGGGTCTGGGAGACTGGGGGTGGCTTCGGTGGCGCTGTGTGTGTCCATCTGTGTGGTTCTTCTCCGTGGGGCGGCTACAGTTGCTCTTTTGGAGGCGGCTTCGTTTGTCTTCTCGGGGGTGGCTTCAGTTATCTTTTCGGCGGCGGCTTCGGTTTTCTTTTCGGCGGCGGATTAGGTTTTCTTTTCGGCGGCGGCTTCATTTGTTGTTTTCTCGGGGGCGGCATCAGTTGTCTTCTTTGGGGCGGCTTCGGTTGTCTTCTTGGGGGCGGCTTCGTTTGTTTTTTGGGCGGCGGCTTCGTTAGTCTTCTCGGGGACGGCATCAGTTGTCTTCTCGGGGACGGCATCAGTTGTCTTTTCGGCGGCGGTTTCCTGGGGTTTCTCGTTGGCGATTCGGGTCTTTTTCAGTTCAATTATGTAGTTCATCATCTGGACGAGGACGCTGTCGTCCACGGTGTCCGGGTAGTCGGGGTCGAGGAATTTTGCTGCGAGAGCTTTGTTGGGTATTGTCGGAATAAACATGTTAGTTTTGTGACAGCGGAGGAGCGAGTCGCGCATGACCCGAAGCCAAACAGCTATAAGTAGTCGCATCTCACGAACGAGCTCTCAGTATGCCTCTAAAGGTTGACCCGCACGGACGCATATATCTCTTGAGAATGGCGAATGTTAGTTCGCCGAAACGTCGAGAATCCGGTTCTTTTCAGAGCCAACCCTCAGCATCAACGCGGAATCCCCGAGAAAACAATACAACACAGGTATCTATCCGCGAAAACCTCAAATACGATATATATATATATATATATATATATATATATATATATATATATATATATATATATATATATATATATATATAAAGTCCATAAAGACTTTTTTTGATAGTGGCATTATGGACATTTTTCGTTTCTTTTGTTGTTTCTTTTTTAGTTTCTTATTATGGACTGCTCACCAGAATTTATAAATGCAACCCTTGGGGCGCACCCACCGCATATGTACATACCGTTGATGTTGACAGTTCTGGCGGCCAAATGTGGCCTGGACCCGAGGAACCAGTACCCCGAGGATTACGGACCGGATATCAGGGACGGAGACGTCTTCGATTTCATCGTGGTTGGAGCCGGATCGGGCGGATCCGTGGTGGCCAATCGCCTTTCAGAGAACCCGAACTGGAGAGTTTTGTTGATAGAGGCTGGAGGTTATCCAACGCCCTTATCTGAAGTAATTCTAAATCAGTTTGTTGACTTTGGTGCTGGTTAAAACATTCGTTCAGGGGCATTAGGTGGTTGCTCAAAATTAATATTAGGTTGCTTAGTTAATAAAGTTGTGCACAGAAAGCACAAAAAATAACAGAAATAAACTTAATGGTCAAATTCTTATATTAAAAACTTGTTAAAACACCTGTCTTGAATGACACACTTCTTAAATTCTCTGAATTCCATCAATACCAATGTCAATAGCTTATAAGAAATTCTAATTTTAACGATGTTGAAATCTTTTGTTTTCCATTTTTAAGGTTCCTGCCATATTTATCACTCAACTGAAAACGGAAGTCGACTGGCAATACGTAACTGAACCTTCAGACAGGTTCTGTTTAGGCTTAGAAAACCAAAGATGCAATTGGCCCAGAGGAAAAATCCTTGGAGGCACCGGCGCTCTAAACGCAATGCTCTACGTCCGTGGAAACCCCGAAGACTACAATAACTGGGAGCAATTGGGCAACACCAACTGGTCTTGGCCCAATGTCCTGAAATATTTCAAGAAATCACAAAACGTTCAGAAACATGAATACAATTCGAACGAGAATCATGGGGTTGGGGGATTTTTGACGACGAGTTATTTTAAAGATGATATTGGGTTGACGGAGGCGATTATTAAGGGTGGTGTTGAATTGGGAGAGAAGTTCACGGAGGATGAAGGAAAAGGGTTTTATATGTGTTTGTTGACTGTTGAGGACGGAAAGCGATGCAGTCCAGCCAAAGCTTTCTTGAGCAAAATACGAAGAGAAAATTTGTTTATCGCGTTGAAGGGACAAGTCGAAAGGGTGTTGATTCACAAAGGAATAGCTAGAGGTGTTAGGGTTAACATAAACGGTAAAGTGGTTAACGTTAGAGCTAGAAAAGAAGTTGTGTTGAGTGGAGGATCAATAAATTCTCCTCAGATCTTGATGTTATCTGGCATTGGACCGAAGGAAGACTTGCAGGGGCTAGGTATTAAGGTTGTGAAGGATCTACCAGTTGGGAAGAATCTTCAAGATCACCTGACAACGTTTGGTGTATTCGTCAAAATTAAATTACCAGTGCAGAATTCCGTTTTTGATGAGGTTTACAAATACCTTACGGAAGGCAAAGGGATGTTTTCATCAACTGGCACTTCCAAACTTTTGGCCTTCATCAACACAAGGAACGAATCTCGTCCAAATGCAGAAGCGCACTTCCTGGTGTATCCTATCGTGGATGGTGGAGGTTTACAATCTTACATCGAGGCAATCGGTTTCAACAAGGAAAGTATAGATGATATCATAAATACCCACAAATCCTCAGATATAATGCACATCCTCTTCTCGCTTTTGAATCCCAAATCTTCAGGCCACATCAAACTTAGTTCTAAAAATCCGTATCGGAAACCATTAATCTACCCAAATTACTTCCAGCATCCAGACGACTTACAAACCCTCCTCGAATCCATCCACTACACCAAATCCTTAATCAACACGAAAGCCTTATCAGAATACCAACCAGAATTCCTCAACTTTTTCTCTGCTAATTGCCAAAATTACGTATTTGACTCGGATGAATATTGGAGGTGTAACTTAAGGAACTTTGCCAGTACAATTTATCATCCTGTCGGGACTTGTAAAATGGCACCGGAAAAGGACGAAGGGGTAGTTGATGCTAGGTTGAGGGTTTATGGAGTGAGGAGCTTGAGAGTTGTTGACGCAAGTATTATGCCGGAAATCGTGAGTGGAAACACAAATGCGCCAACGATTATGATTGGTGAGAAGGCATCGGATATGATCAAGGAAGATTGGGGGATGTTTTAGACGTTTTCTATATAGTTAAGGTCGCTTGTAAATTGCTGTTGTAGCTTAGGTGTTGGTCAAAATTTAGTTTTGATAGAAATGGTTTGATTTGTTGTGTTGTGATAAAAAAATATTTTTTATCAAAACACCTAGGTAGGTTGCATTTTATATCAAATGGCTTTTTGTTCATTTAATCTTACTTTTTTTTTTAAATAAATATTTTTTCTTTTCATTTCATCAACATTCATTTCCAAATCATTCAAACAGTAACTCTTGACTAGACATTACACTTTGTCTATTTTTGTAATTCGATCACGACAAGCACTTGGTGTTATTAATTTTTTTACAATTTTTGAAGGTCCTTGCTTTATTTTTCTTAGAACAAAAGACGGAGTCGACATCCGTCTTTTGTTGGAAGAAAAATAATGCAATGCGTTACATAACCGACGGATAGAGCGTGATAAAGTCTAGAAAATCAAAGGTGCAATTAGCCCCGAGGCAAAATTCTAATCATCACTAGTTTACTCTAGTGTTGTTGCAATTAGTCCCATCTTATCAAATACAGACTACTATTTTCATCTAGTTACTAGGTTGGTCTGGTCTTGTATGACCTGATCTTGTTTTGTCTGGTCTCTCGTTTTGTATCGTATACTCTTACCTCGTCTCGCCTAGTCTTTTTCTAGTTTCTTTTAGAAATCTTGGTCGAGTCTTGAGGCCAATTGTAGATTGTAGATATGGTGGTGACGACTTGTACTGCGACCTTTATAGATCTATTGTACCCCACTCTCCTCCTCCAAGCGCTGGTGTACTTACCCATTTAGAGCGCCTCCTCTAATCCTGATTCCTTTAGGAATCCCAGGATCCGGGCGGGATTCAAGGCCAGCAGCTCCTCTGTGTTCAAGCAGTGAGCCCCGAGGTACATTTGTCTCTTGCAGAGGTTTGCGGAGGAAATCCTGCTGAGCCACAGAATCTGCATCCGTCATCCTCCTCTAGGCCTAGGACCTTAAGATGTTTCATAAGTCTGCAGTGTCCCGTCAGGACTCCTGTCAGAATTCTAAGCTGGTTCCTGCTTAATTTCAGGCAACATTTTGTTCTTTTCTGGTTAAAAGATCCCAGCATCACTTTGGACTTTGGAAGTTCTTTCCAAGTTTTCATCCATTGTTCTCTTGTTTCTTCATCTAAACTTTTGTGGATGGTGTTCACACTCATGCCGCAAAAGGGTTCCGGACCTATAAAGGGACTACTGGATCCCTTGTTTGCTAGGTGATCGGCTTCCTCGTTTCCGTTTATACCAGTGTGTCCTGGTGCCCAGTATAGCGTTACTTTATTGTTTTTGCCAAGCTTGTTTAGCTTTCCCACACAGTCCCATACTAGTTTGGATCTGATGGTGTATGAGCTAATGGCCTTGATTGCTGCTTGGCTGTCTGACAGGATAGCAATTCGTTTTTTGCGATAATTCCTGTCGAGGTTAAACTGTGCACTTCTTTCGATTGCGTGTACCTCTGCTTGGAAGATACTTGGGAATGTTCTCATAGATTCGAAGTATTTGGTACGAGGTCCAAACACTCCTGCACCAGTACCTTCCTTTGTCTTCGAAACATCTGTATACCACTTGATAGCATTTTGCTCTATGTGGTATGCTGAGGATTCGTCGCTCTAATCGGCTTCACTACTACACATTGCTGTGTAGTTTTTCTCGAAGTGGTATTTGCATACCATTTCGTCTTTTGGTGCTTCCAGCCAGGGAATCTTGGCAGCTCTGCTCCCGATTATTTTACCTCTGCCTATTCCTTTCTTGCTGAACCTTACAATCGCCGATCTGGCGGCCCTTTCCACGACAAGGTGCAGCATAGTCAGATCCAGCAGCAGCTCCATTGCTGATGTCGGACACGACCCCATCGCCCCCGTGATGCAGACACACGCCAGTCTTTGAATCTTCTCAAGCTGTTTTCTCATAGAGGCCAGCTTGGTTCTACTTCCCCACACAACTGCCCCATAAGTGATCGCAGGTCTCACTATCATGGTGTACATCCATCGCAGGATTGTTGGGTTACAACCCCACACTTTTCCTGCCAGATTTCTGCACACTATTAGAGCGCGTTTGGCTTTACCTACCGCTGCCTCAGCGTGTCTATTCCATAGGAGTTTACTATCTAGTGTGATACCTAGATACCTTATCTCCTGTTTGTATTCTACTGCCCTCCCATCTAACAGTATGGGCTGTAGGTAGTTTAGTTTTCCCCTTCTAGTAAATGCTATCATCGTGGTTTTGCTCGGGTTGAGTCTCCGTCCCACTGTTTGACACCATCTACTAGTTACTTTGAGGCCGTTCTGAACGATTTCACAGAGCGTTCCCTCAAACTTCCCTCTTGCCATTATGACTATGTCATCGGCATAACCTTGACATTTGATGTCTAGGTCGTTCAGCCTAGCCAGTAGTTCATCAACTACCAGGCTCCACATTAGTGGTGATAGCACACCTCCCTGTGGGCACCCTCGAGTTGTGGAGATCTTAATGGTGTCTCTTCTCACTTGTGTCTCCGCCGTTCTGGTTCTCAGCATTTCTCGTATCCACTTTGAGATAATGCTGTCGATATTCCTTCTTTCGACGGCCGCTTTGACAGATTCATGTGAGGTGTTGTCAAAGGCTCCCTTTATATCCAAGAAGGCACATATCGCTACTTCCTTTGTCTCTAGTGCTTAGGGTTTGGGAATACCCGGTCTTTTTAGACTCGGCGAGTCCGAGTCCGATTTTTCGGGTCCGGGTCCGGGTCTAATCCGTCTCGAAATTTTAACAATAAAATGAAAGGATTTTTCGTGTTTACGCATTTGGTAAATTAAGCGATACTGTACGAACTTACCGATTAAGTTAAGTGGAACTTAGATAAGCAAGGGATTTGGAGAATGTCGTGGTTAATAGGTAAATAAAGCAATTATTAGCCGGCTTCGACGCCTAATGTAGATTCTTTAATACTATTTACTGCAAGGTCCCATAGATACCTTCCACAGCAATTATTTTTTACTTAAAACATAAAACTTTAAAAAAACTAATGCACTTAATGAATTGTCTGATAATCTAGAACGAATTCTCGTACAGAAGCCAGTCTAGTCTTGTCTACTCTAGTTTTCTCTGGTTTAGATCTGTCTAGTATACTCTTGTCTTATCTTCTTGTATGCACAAGATATTCATCTTTCTTCTCTCCATCTTGTCAACAATCTCTCTGGTCTTTGCCTTCATTGTCCCTATATTTAAAGTTCCAAACGAAACATTTACTCTGAGAAGTATCCATCCTTCGTTTTGGCAGTAATTTTTACGACCGGATGCCCTTCCTGCCTCCTACCCTCCTCTAGAAGGTAGAGCAAAAAAAAAAATTCGTGTAGGTCACTTTCACAATTAATTATACAATAAAACTATCAAAAACAAATCTGGTGTGAAATTTTTCAGTTATTTTATAGCTTTCAGTCCAGATTCGTGGCTCTCAACAAAAACTAGAAAAATAACAATGTTATTAAAGATCATCTTTCCATCTTCATCTTTACGGATGTGCTATCATCTTTAAATGATAGCACATCCTAGTTATTATATATAATAATAATAATAATAATAAAATGTATTTGCTGCAGTATTGTTAGTAGTACACACAAATGATGAAACAGGACAAAACAGTAAAGTGTACAGATTAGTGAGTGATTACAAAAATACAAACATACATATGCCGCAAAGAGGGAGTGGAGTCAGCTGTACAGCTGTTTTTCATTCATACCCTTTAGTCTGCTGTCTATTAACTAAGTAAATCTTCAATTCTTTTTTTAAATTAATAGCGGACATGGTCTTAAACCTAGGTGGTAAGTGATTATATGTTATGCATTTATACGTGAATGAAATCTTAAATTTTTCCCTGTAATGTTTGGGAATTTCTATTTGATCTGTATGTCTCGTCTGCAAATTATGTATAGTATGGTAGGCCGGTGAATGATAGTGTAAGATCTTATGCACATCTGAAAGTATTGCAAACTGTATTCTACTACTTATATTTAACCATTCAGACTTAGCCACATACGGGGATACATGTTCCCTTCTACCGAGGTTGTAACAATATCTAATACAACAGTTTTGTATCTTTTGTAACTTATACACATCTCCTTTATTTATACAAGATCCATATGCTGAGATGCAGTAGTTGATTAATGATAAGACTAGTGTTTCACATAACTTAAGTTTCAAGGCTGTTGGTAGAAGATTTTTATGCGGGTAGATACATCTTAGACTAAAGTAACATTTTTGACATATAAGTGATACATGTTTGGAAAAAGACAGCTGTATACAGCGGTATCCATTGTTACACCTAAGTTCTTAACTGATTGTTTTACTTCTAATTTATTACCACTAATGTTAATGTTTTTTACAGTTACCATTATTTCTTCACAGGTTTTCTTGGGTCCACATAATAGTACCGCTGACTTAGCTGCATTTAGTCGTAGTCGCTGATTTTGGCACCATAGTGAAAGAGAACTTAGATTAGCGTTTAACAACTGCACTTGGGTTTAAACATTATTTTTATCCACTGGCACATATAGTTGTGTGTCGTCAGCATAGCAGTGCGTGGCGACATTCGTGAGGCACGTTGATATGTCACTGGTATAAATTAGAAACAAGATGGGTCCTAGTATGGAGCCCTGTGGCGCGCCATTTATTAATTCACGAAAGTTAGAGACACAAGTACTTTGATCACTGTTTATTTGCACTCTTTGCTGTCGTCCGGTTATGTAGCTGTTGATCCAGTTGGTGGCATTGGTGGAAAAGCCGAAGTAACCCAACTTTGAGGCCAGTATGCGATGGCTAATGGTATCAAACGCCCTGGATAGGTCGAGCAGAACTAAAATAGTTCCCTGACCGTTGTCATGGTGTCTCAGGATGTCGTCTGTTACATTCCATATTGCTGTCGAGGTACAGTGGTTTGTTCTAAACCCTGATTGGAATTCGGGTAATATGTTTTCTTTGTTCAAATACTCCACAATTTGTTTACAAATAACTTTCTCTAAGATTTTTGATAGTGCTGGTAGCAAGCATATTGGTCTGAGGTCCTTGATATCGTTAGGGCTAGGGACTTTTGGCAGAGGAATTACGCTGCCTTTTTTCCATAGCTCCGGGAATGTGCACTGGTCAATGGAAGAGTTGATGATGTCTACCAATACATCCATTATATGTTCTGAGATCATATTGTTCATCGCAACTGAGATGTTATCAACCGCAGGGCTTACCGCATTCGTTTTGATAGCTTTTAAGGCGTTTTCTACTGTGTCCCGAGGCACGTGTGTAAAGGAAAATCTCGCTTCAAGTTGTTTGTAGCAGTGATGGTTATAATACTGCAGAACATCTGCTTCGTTGGTTGGTGGGAGCGTTGCCGACGTGATGAAAACATCATTTATTTCGTTTGGTCTGATTAGGGCATCTGGAATCACAGTTTTTTGTTTGTTGTTTATTCCCAGCGCGTTTATCCCGTTCCATATCTTCTGCGAGTCCCCTTTAGCAGTTCGTTGTATGTACGCTGCATATGCTATCTTTTCTTGTCTAATGGCCTTCGTGAGGTAATTTCTTATTTCCACGTAATGTTTCCATGCGCCCTGACTTTTTTTTGTAATTTCTCAAAGCTTTGGTTTTTGACTTTACCATTTCTTTAAGGTTGTAGGTGAACCATTCGGGTACCGGCTTTACTATTTTTACACGTTTGAGCGGGGCGTGCTTATTAAATAATTGTGTTATCAGTGTGCTTAGTTCTTCAACTTTTTTGGAAACTTCGTCGATATTATAGATTGCATTCCACGGCATTAAAACTGCATCATAGAGTAAACAGTCCATATCAACATCTTTGAAATTTCTGCAAAGTTTACTTTGGGGGATATATTTCGGTACGTCAATGTTAAATTTACATGTAATGAGGCTATGGTCGGTCAGAGTTTTGGTGTCGTCGATAGTAATTTCATTCATCCGCTCAACGGTAGAATCAATCAGAAGGTCATTATTGCTAATATATAGATGGTCTATCAGACTGGCACTGGTGTGGCATATCCTGGTGGGTGTGGTAATGATTTGAGTTAAGTCGAAAGGTTCTACCATTTTGTATAAATATTCTGACTCCGGAGAAGGTCCTTGCAGGAGATCAATATTGAAGTCACCTGTTACCATTATTCCATTGACTTCCGCCGAAAAACTTGACAGCTGTTCTTCAATTGTCCTTAGGATTTTGTAACTTATGTCTGGCGGTCGGTAGATGACACCTAGGCCAAGTTTATATGTGGGTTTGATGATCACGATGCACCATAGCTGTTCCATTTGTGAGTTTTCAGCCTGTTCTAAAGTTTCAAACTTATACATTGATTTCAGGTAGATGGCTACGCCACCACCACGTTTTTTGTTGGAGGTGGTTGAGTCTCTGTCGTTTCTAAGTAGACTGTAGCCCGGGATGGTGATCATTTTGTTATGATCCGATGATGACAGCCAAGTTTCGGCGACCGATACGATATCAAAATCTCTCTCTATTACAATTTCCAAAAAAGTTTCAAATCCAGATTTAAGTGATCTAATATTTATGTATCCAATATTCAGGAATTTTTTTCGGTGACTTTTTGATGAGTAGTTATTTGTTTGTGATGCTTTCTTATGAGCTATCTTTATTTGCTATCTCGAAAAGTTGTGGTACTTCTTCTTTTGGCTATCTATTACTTTATTCAGGGTTGAGCAGTTTTTGCTCCAGACTTCGTGATCGGTGGTTAGCTGTAGATTATACTTTTCATTTGCCGCTACACAGTTTACGCATTTCATAGTAGTACTTTTAGATTCATTCCGTTCGTGTTTGTCTGAGCATAGAGGACATGCTAATTCCTTTTTGCATTCCTTTGTGATGTGTCCAAATCTATTGCACTTATAACATCTAATTACCCCATAATCCTGGATTATGCGGCATCTATTCCAACCAATGTTAAGTTTCTCTTTCATTATTAGAAGATCATAAACGTAATTATTTATTTCTATAATAATACTAAATTCCTTTTTAATAACTCTCGTTTTAAACAAGATTTTAATTTCTGCCCTATCTTCCTGCAAGTCGTTTTGTTTTATAATTTTCTTTATAATTTCTTCATCTGGTTCATGAGTTACGTTTTCGTGAATCCCAAATATTTTGATCCCGTTTTTGCGTAATTCTGGTTTTTTTACATAACATTTGCGTTTGTTTTGTTTTCTGAGTTTATTGACATTTTTTCGGCCATTAGTTCGTGTATTTCTTGCGCTAGGTTTTTGTTAGCCTCTAAAAGGTGATTAATCTTATCGTTCATTTTATTAGTCAAGGATGTTAAATTTTTCACTGCTTTGATTAATTCTACTAATGTGTCTTCATCTATATCTCCGGAGTCATCTTCCTCACTGCGAGTTCTTGTTTTTCCTGCTTCAGCACTTGTCGTTTTTATACCTGTAGTTTTATTTGAACGTAACTCTCTAGACATTTTGCTTGTAAAATGTATCTCGCTGTCGAATTTAAATTCTATAAATCTGTCTCAACGAGCTCTCGCGCACACGTCCGTCCGTCACGAGGACTTTCGGATCTTTCGATATATGATGCAAGGGTAGGGGACATCTGGGGAACGAGTTGATGCTACTGTTGATGAGTAAATTACATTAATTTGTAGGGACTCATTATTGACAAGATGAGTTGCACAGGTTCGGGTTTTTCCTAAACCGTTTTATGGCCCAGACCGTTTTTTAAGCGGGCTGGAGCTGATCAAACAAAGCCGATAGGTTCGGGTTTTTCTTAATCGTTTTATGGCCCAGACCGTTTTTATGAGCGGGCTGGAGCCGATCAAACAATACCGATTTTTCCTCCCTCTTACTTGGCGTCAGCACCAATAGGAGGGAAGAACGAACAACCAATCGGGACAACGGAAAACCTCTCCCACCAAAGTTACCAGAGAGAAGATGCGTTTGACCGAGGGATAAAAGGACGGGACGGGAGTGACAAAGGGACAGTTTTTAGAAACAACTTCGAGAGACAACTTCGAAACAACATCCAGACACAACTTCCAGCAGAACATCAGTGAACACAACTTCCAGCAGAACATCAGAGACAACTTCCACAACTCGCATCAAAACCGGCACGCGTCACGTGACGCGCAATAAAGTTACATCGTCTCCGGGTTTGTTATTTTCCTTTTCTCCACACACTACCCCGTCACCAAAAATTTTCTATTATTTTTTTAAATCAATAATCCGTTTCATCCTTTCCTTTAATTGACTTTACATAAAGTAAATCTAACACACTGATTTATATTGAGTATTATTTAGGATATATTTTAAGGTTGGAATGGGGTTCCGCGAAAACATAATTCTGATGGCTCCGTAAGACGTCAAAGTTTGCAGACAACTGGGTTGGACTACACTAGAGTAGGTACATAAATCCCAAATTCAAGTAAACAGAAAAGAGTTTAAATGTAATATCCACAAATAATAGTTGAATGAGTCTGGCGGCGTGAATGGAATAATAAAATTAAAAAAAATTGGTGAAAAATAAAGGAAATTGTAAGAACACAACATATGTGAGGTAAAATTTTACATTGTTATCTGAAATTTAAATGAAACTGATAAGTCTTGACTATTTAAATATATTTTAAATACTACAAAAGCCCATTAGTTTGCAACGAGTCACACGTTAATCAACAGGTAAGACAGTCAAGCAATAACATGAAACTAATTTTACGCGTCCTTTGAATCACGTCCAGTTTAAATTATTAAACAAAAATAGAATTAATCACAGGTAGTCAGGACATTAAAATCAGAACTCTGTTTTGATTTTAGTTATTAAAACCCAACTAAAATCAAAACAGAGTTCTGATTTTTATGTCCTGACTACCTGTGATTAATTCTCTTATTATTTGTGCGAAATTTGAATAGTTCTGCAGAGTTTCGCGATAAAGATGGAAAATACCAATAATGAGCTTAACAACCACTTTTGAGAAGACTTTTGAGAAACTGTGAATTTTAACATAATTCTGCACCTCGAACCTAGTTCTCTAGTTCATGACAAATTTTGCAGAAAGTTCTGAAAAAAAATTAAATTTTGCAAAAAAAATCGGATTTTGAAAATTGCAAACATAGTTCTTTTCGCAGATCTGAAAATGTAACACAAGCGTCTCCAGATAGCTTTATTTATTATTTATTTATTTCTTTACTTTGCCACATTAAAAACATATTGTGGATGTCATAGTTACAATAGACAACATATGTGTCGCTCATTGTAAAAGTGAATTATCTCCTTATAACTGAATTTTAAAATAACGAGCTTTTTGCGAATTAAAGTGTAGGAAAAAAATATAGGCATGCATTCAGTGTTTTCTGTGTTTATTGTATAATACAAATCAAAGTTATAATAATTTGAAGTAACTTAGAAAATCAAAATGAAACTTAATTAATAAATGAAATTAAACTTTTTTTTCTGGAGTTACATTACTGTTATAGTGACATCTGTATAATATTTTAACCATATGTAATTTCGTCATCGTTTCGTCAATGGTGGTGAATTTATGGTAGAAGATCAAGAATATCTTTCTTCTTTGCGATAGTAACTAGTCGTTAGATGGATAGAGTGGGTCTTGTCGAATATTGCACAAGTGGGCCGCTCGTGGGCCCACTTGTACAATATGCCCAGTGGTCTTGCTTTTTTTGCATAAATCTACTTTATATAAGGGTGTGTCGGGATTTAGTGTTTCTTTAAATTGAAATTGTAAAATGAAAATTTCTCTCAAACCTCAGCCATCTAATATTTAGCCAATTAAAGTCGTAACCGAGTAGGGAAAGATGTCATGTTCTGGCGCCACCTCCCGCACCTTATGGGAAATTACATGTAAATCTAGTACCAAGCACGTTATGGGGAAATCCTATCGCGAGATAGCCCAACCTATCCCAACTTACTGATCTAGTCCGGGTTACAGGTATCCATTAATGAGGACTAGGATGTATCAGCTTTTAATTAGATTTAAACAGCTTTTAATCGGGTAATCAGCTTTAATCAGCATTTAATCAACCTTAACAGCTTTTGATCAGCTTCAATCAGCATCCTCCTCATTCTCATGCGCATGCGCGAAGTAGTTTGGAAGCCAACCTAACCTAACTCACAGATGCCGCGGTTTCATTAAACGCTGATTAAAGCTGATTAAAAGCTGTTTAATGCTGATTAAAAGCTGTTTATGGCTGATTAAAAGCTGTTTAAGGCTGATTAAATGCTGATTTATAGCTGATTACCCCCATTAAAAGCTGTTTAAAGCTGATTAAAAGCTGATACATCCTAGTCCTCATTAATGGATACCTGTAACCCGGACTAGATCAGTTAGATGGGATAGGTTGGGTTATCTCGCGATAGGGTAACAGCCTTAAACAGCTTATAATCAGCTTTAATCAGCGTTTAATCAGCCTTGTCAGCTTAGCGTGGGGCTACATGGACCTCATATCCTCTTTAAAAGTGGAAGCAAGCAGATAAAAAGTGGATGCAAGTAGACGAAAAGTGGATGCAAGTGTAGTCTTATGCAACCAAATGCACAAGAAACTTTCTATAAAGGCACCATATACCAGTATAGTTCGGAAATAATGATAGGAATCTGTTTGAAACTGCGACATCTGTGAGTTAGGTTAGGTAAACTTTCAAACTACTTCGCGCATGCGCATGAGAATGAGGAGGATGCTGATTGAAGCTGATCAACAGCTGTCAAGTTGATTAAATGCTGATTAAAGCTGCTTTAATGCTGATTACCCGATTAAAAGCTGTTTAAAGCTGATTAAAAGCTGTTTATGGCTGATTAAAAGCTGTTTACGGCAGATTAAATGCTGATTTATAGCTGATTACCCCATTAAAAGCTGTT
The DNA here is from genome assembly GCA_944588485.1 of Phosphuga atrata. Taxonomy (NCBI): domain Eukaryota; kingdom Metazoa; phylum Arthropoda; class Insecta; order Coleoptera; family Silphidae; genus Phosphuga; species Phosphuga atrata. Next base: position 50,482,900 of record OX155904.1, read on the forward strand.
TAAAGCTGATTAAAAGCTGATACATCCTAGTCCTCATTAATGGATACCTGTAACCCGGACTTGATCAGTTAGTTGGGATAGGTTGGGTTATCTCGCGATAGGGTAACAGCCTTAAACAGCTTTTAATCAACTTTAATCAGCGTTTAATCAGCCTTGTCAGCTTAGCGTAGGGCTACATGGACCTCAAACCCTCTTTAAAAGTGGAAACAAGCAGATAAAAAGTGGATGAAAGTAGACGAAAAGTGGATGCAAGTGTAGTCTTATGCAACCAGATCCACAAGAAACTTTCTATAAAGGCACCATATACCAGTATAGTTCGGAAATAATGATAGGAATCTGTTTGAAACTGGGGCATCTGTGAGTTAGGTTAGGTAAACTTTCAAACTACTTCGCGCATGCGCATGAGAATGAGGAGGATGCTGATTGAAGCTGATCAAAAACTGTTAAGGTTGATTAAATGCTGATTAAAGCTGATTTAATGCTGATTACCCGATTAAAAGCTGTTTCAAGCTAATTAAAAGCTGATATATCCTAGTCCTCATTAATGGATACCTGTAACCCGGACTAGATCAGTTAGTTGGGATAGGTTGGGCTATCTCGCGATAGGATTTCCCCATAAGGTGCTTGGTACTAGATTTACATGTAATTTCCAAAAAATAGAGTTAAACCACTTTTACAATGAACGATTCATATAGCCCACAATGTATGCTAAACGCAATGGGGAAAATGCTGGAGCAATAATTAAGTAACAGAATCAAGGAAAGTATCGGAAAATCAGGAAATTGATCAGAAAGGCGATTCGGATTCCGGAAAGGAAGATCTACAATTGATGCAATGCGCGTAGTACACGAGATAGCAACCAAGGCGAATATGGGATGCTACAAACGCAGAGATTTCTGTGTTATGGTCACCCGCGACGTGCAAAATGCATTCAACTCTGTTGGAATGGATTGGCAATCTAGTCTTGTCTGTTTAGTCTTGTCTGTCTAGTCTTGTCTGTCTTTGTTCGACACCGCCGAACATACCATCTTTCAGTGCATAAAATGGACGGACTACCGACTAACAGCAAATCGGTTATGCGGCACAGTAGTTTCTACAACAAAAGTGGCAGACTTACTCCTTAGAACAGAAGCAGACTGGAATGCAATAACGGCGATGATGAGGGACATAAAAGGAAAAGAAAGACACGAAAGAGAGAGCCGGAACTAGAAACGGATGGAGAAAGATGTTTCAGATGCGAGGGTAATACAAAACAAGTAGAGATCCAAGCACCCCGAAGTAATGCCAATGGCGGTTCCAGGGTGTTCCCGTTGGAATTAAATTTACCAGCTCAGCTAGTTCTCATATTATTTTGTTTAATAAAATTGTAGTAGTCTTGTAAAAAAAAAGTCTTGTCTGTCTAGTCTTGTCTGTCTAGTCTTGTCTGTCTAATCTTGTCTGTCTAGTCTTGTCTGTCTAGTCTTGTCTGTCTAGTCTTGCCTGTCTAGTCTTGTCTGTCTAGTCTTGTCTGTCTAGTCTTTTCTGTCTAGTCTTGTCTGTCTAGTCTTGTCTAACTAGTCTTGTCTGTCTAGTCTTGTCTGTCTAGTCTTGTCTGTCTAGTCTTGTCTGTCTAGTCTTGTCTGTCTAGTCTTGTCTGTCTAGTCTTGTCTGTCTAGTCTTGTCTGTCTAGTCTTGTCTGTCTAGTCTTGTCTGTCTAGTCTTGTCTGTCTAGTCTTGTCTGTCTAGTCTTGTCTGTCTAGTCTTGTCTGTCTAGTCTTGTCTGTCTAGTCTTGTCTGTCTAGTCTTGTCTGTCTAGTCTTGTCTGTCTAGTCTTGTCTGTCTAGTCTTGTCTGTCTAGTCTTGTCTGTCTAGTCTTGTCTGTCTAGTCTTGTCTGTCTAGTCTTGTCTGTCTAGTCTTGTCTGTCTAGTCTTGTCTGTCTAGTCTTGTCTGTCTAGTCTTGTCTGTCTAGTCTTGTCTGTCTAGTCTTGTCTGTCTAGTCTTGTCTGTCTAGTCTTGTCTGTCTAGTCTTGTCTGTCTAGTCTTGTCTGTCTAGTCTTGTCTGTCTAGTCTTGTCTGTCTAGTCTTGTCTGTCTAGTCTTGTCTGTCTAGTCTTGTATGTCTAGTCTTGTCTGTCTAGTCTTGTCTGTCTAGTCTTGTCTGTGTAGTCTTGTCTGTCTAGTCTTGTCTGTCTAGTCTTGTCTGTCTAGTCTTGTCTCTCTAGTCTTGTCTGTCTAGTCTTGTCTGTCTAGTCTTGTCTGTCTAGTCTTGTCTGTCTAGTCTTGTCTGTCTAGTCTTGTCTGTCTAGTCTTGTCTGTCTAGTCTTGTCTGTCTAGTCTTGTCTGTCTAATCTTGTCTGTCTAGTCTTGTCTGTCTAGTCTTGTCTGTCTAGTCTTGTCTGTCTAGTCTTGTCTGTCTAGTCTTGTCTGTCTAGTCTTGTCTGTCTAGTCTTGTCTGTCTAGTCTTGTCTGTCTAGTCTTGTCTGTCTAGTCTTGTCTGTCTAGTCTTGTCTGTCTAGTCTTGTCTGTCTAGTCTTGTCTGTCTAGTCTTGTCTGTCTAGTCTTGTCTGTCTAGTCTTGTCTGTCTAGTCTTGTCTGTCTAGTCTTGTCTGTCTAGTCTTGTCTGTCTAGTCTTGTCTGTCTAGTCTTGTCTGTCTAGTCTTGTCAGTCTAGTCTTGTCTGTCTAGTCTTGTCTGTCTAGTCTTGTCTGTCTAGTCTTGTCTGTCTAGTCTTGTCTGTCTAGTCTTGTCTGTCTAGTCTTGTCTGTCTAGTCCTGTCTGTCTAGTCTTGTCTGTCTAGTCTTGTCTGTCTAGTCTTGTCTGTCTAGTCTTGTCTGTCTAGTCTTGTCTGTCTAGTCTTGTCTGTCTAGTCCTGTCTGTCTAGTCTTGCCTGTCTAGTCTTGTCTGTCTAGTCTTGTCTGTCTAGTCTTGTCTGTCTAGTCTTGTCTGTCTAGTCTTGTCTGTCTAGTCTTGTCTGTCTAGTCTTGTCTGTCTAGTCTTGTCTGTCTAGTCTTGTCTGTCTAGTCTTGTCTGTCTAGTCTTGTCTGTCTAGTCTTGTCTGTCTAGTCTTGTCTGTCTAGTCTTGTCTGTCTAGTCTTGTCTGTCTAGTCTTGTCTGTCTAGTCTTCTCTGTCTAGTCTTGTCTGTCTAGTCTTGTCTGTCTAGTCTTGTCTGTCTAGTCTTGTCTGTCTAGTCTTGTCTGTCTAGTCTTGTCTGTCTAGTCTTGTCTGTCTAGTCTTGTCTGTCTAGTCTTGTCTGTCTAGTCTTGTCTGTCTAGTCTTGTCTGTCTAGTCTTGTCTGTCTAGTCTTGTCTGTCTAGTCTTGTCTGTCTAGTCTTGTCTGTCTAGTCTTGTCTGTCTAGTCTTGTCTGTCTAGTCTTGTCTGTCTAGTCTTGTCTGTCTAGTCTTGTCTGTCTAGTCTTGTCTGTCTAGTCTTGTCTGTCTAGTCTTGTCTGTCTAGTCTTGTCTGTCTAGTCTTGTCTGTCTAGTCTTGTCTGTCTAGTCTTGTCTGTCTAGTCTTGTCTGTCTAGTCTTGTCTGTCTAGTCTTGTCTGTCTAGTCTTGTCTGTCTAGTCTTGTCTGTCTAGTCTTGTCTGTCTAGTCTTGTCTGTCTAGTCTTGTCTGTCTAGTCTTGTCTGTCTAGTCTTGTCTGTCTAGTCTTGTCTGTCTAGTCTTGTCTGTCTAGTCTTGTCTGTCTAGTCTTGTCTGTCTAGTCTTGTCTGTCTAGTCTTGTCTGTCTAGTCTTGTCTGTCTAGTCTTGTCTGTCTAGTCTTGTCTGTCTAGTCTTGTCTGTCTAGTCTTGTCTGTCTAGTCTTGTCTGTCTAGTCTTGTCTGTCTAGTCTTGTCTGTCTAGTCTTGTCTGTCTAGTCTTGTCTGTCTAGTCTTGTCTGTCTAGTCTTGTCTGTCAAGTCTTGTCTGTCTAGTCTTGTCTGTCTAGTCTTGTCTGTCTAGTCTTGTCTGTCTAGTCTTGTCTGTCTAGTCTTGTCTGTCTAGTCTTGTCTGTCTAGTCTTGTCTGTCTAGTCTTGTCTGTCTAGTCTTGTCTGTCTAGTCTTGTCTGTCTAGTCTTGTCTGTCTAGTCTTGTCTGTCTAGTCTTGTCTGTCTAGTCTTGTCTGTCTAGTCTTGTCTGTCTAGTCTTGTCTGTCTGATTTGTTATAGGTCATATATTGATGGACACCATATATCGACTAGGCATGGGGAAATATCATACCATCTAACTCAGGTTCTCACTGGTCATGGATGCTTTAGAGATTATCTCCATAACATCGGGAGGGCATCTGACCCAGACTGCGTTTACTGCGGTGAAGTGGACAGTCTGACTCATACGATATAGGAGTGTCCGAAATGGGATAAGGAACGGCTAGAACAAAAAGCTACAAAACTCGACCCAAAAAATATCCAAGTCTGAAAAAGACTGGGACGTTATAACAAAACTCATTGAAATAATTCACATCCCAAAAAGAAAATTAGGAGAGGCAAGTGAAATGTATCGAACTGAATCGTTCCTAAAGCGTAAGGGGGAAATAGAAAAAGTCAATCAACCGCCCAGATGTAATGCTAATACCAGTCCCAGTACGCTCGGTTTATCACTTGTATGGTTAACCGTAAGGTGCCTTCTAAACCTCATAAAAGTCTTATATATCTAGTGTTGCATGTCTAGTTTTATTTGTCTAGTCTTTCCTGTCTAGTTCTGTCTGCCTAGTCTTAGATTTCTCTGTCTAGTCTAATTTAAATTTTCTAATTTCATTTTGTTTTATTTTTAGTTTCTTATTATGGATTGCTCTCCAGAATTCATAAATGCTACCCTTGGGGCGCACCCACCGCATATGTACATACCGTTGATGTTGACAATCCTGGCGGCCAAATGTGGCCTGGATCCTAGAAACCAGTACCCCGAGGTTTACGGATCGAAAATCAAGGACGGAGACGTCTTCGACTTCATCGTGGTTGGAGCCGGATCGGCTGGATCCGTGGTCGCCAAACGGCTTTCAGAGAACCCGAACTGGAGGGTTTTGTTGATAGAGGCTGGAGGTTATCCAACACCTTTATCTGAAGTATGTCTAAATTAGTTGCGCTGGTTAATATAACATTGGTTTAGGAGTATTAGGTGGTTGGTCAAAATTAATGTTAAGTTGCTTAGTTGCCTACAGGACAGATTTTAATTTTCTTGGGTGCTTGCCAAACATGTCAGCTTTCTTAGATGGTTTGCATAGAAATGTTAGGTTTCTTAGGAGTGTATGTATTTCTCTATTTTTCCTTAGGGTCCTTAGGTTTCTGAGGTGCTTGTTGAACAAATGTTAGCTGCTTATACGTGGTCTGTTAGAAAAGTATCCGACCTTTAACCTGTAGAAAAAAACTGGCATACCTGGAGCGTTGGAAACCTAATCACCTTCAAAGTAGTCTCCTTGGGACTCCACACACTTCTCCCAGCTGTACTGCCATTGCTGCAAGCATTCCGAAAAAGCCTCTTTCGGAATCGACTTTAGCTGGGCTGTCGTTGCAGCCATAATGTCTTCTCTTGTCTGAAATCGCGTTCCTTTCAATGGTCTCTTGACTTTGGGGAGTAGCAAGAAGTCGCAGGGGGGCATATCAGGAGAGTAAGGAGCCTATCGAATCAGAGGAGTCTCGTTCCTCGCCAAAAAAATGTAAACCAAGTGCGAAGAATGTGCTGGAGCATTGTCGTGATGGAGTCGCAAATTTCCTGATGACCACAACCCCAGTCGCTTGCGCCACACAGCATCACGTAGGCAAGTAGTACATCACTCATTTCCCTTGTCGTCATTTTACTTGCATTGAAAAACCGACGAGAGCACTACACACTACGTCACTCGAACACTGCTCGACAGCAACTGACGCTATCTACAGGCGGGAAAAAATTCACGCACGCGCACGAAGGTTCAAGGTCGGCTCATGCAAGCGCGCTTGATTCAAATCCATCAGGTTTTCAAAATAAAAAATAAGGTCGGATACTTTTCTAACAGACTACGTATATTTTTTCTTCAACTTTTCATTTCCAGAACATTCAAACAATAACTCTCGTCTACACATTACTCTGTTTTAATTTTCGTAATTTCGATCATGACAGCCTCTAGTATTCTTAAATTTTTGTTCAATTTTTCAAGGTCCCTGCTTTATTTTTCTTGCAACAAAAGACGGATGTCGACTGGCAATACGTTACAGAACCGACGGATAGAGCGTGCCTAGGTCTAGAAAACCAAAGATGCAATTGGCCCGTAGGTAAAATTCTAGGTGGAACCGGCGCCCTTAACTCGATGATTTACTTCCGCGGCAACCCCGAAGACTACAACAACTGGGAAAAATTAGGCAACACAAACTGGTCTTGGCCTAACGTCCTAAAATACTTCAAGAAATTAGAAAACTTTCAGAAAATTGAATACAAGTTGTCGGTAAATCAAGGCACTGGAGGATCATTAGAAACAAATTATTATGGCGGCGATATTGGCTTAATAAAAGGTATTATTAAGAGCGCAATGGAATTGGGAGAAGAGTCTCTTGAAGACGAAGGGAAAGGATTTTATAAGATCCTGTTTACAATTAAGGATGGGAAACGGTTCAATTCTGCCAAAGCTTTTCTAGGCAAATTTCGAGAAAATTTGTTTATCGCGTTGAAGGGAAGTTGAAAAAGTTTTAATTCACAAAGGAAATGCTAGAGGAATTAGGGTAAATATTAATGGGAAGATAGTTAATGTCAGAGCAAAGAACGAAGTTGTGTTAAGTACTGGAGCTATAAATTCTCCTCGAATTTTGATGGCGTCAGGTGTTGGGCCTAAAAATGATCTGAACCGTTTAGGAATCAAAGTGATTAATGACCTACCAGTTGGGAAAAATCTTCAAGATCACATTACAACGTTTGGCTTAATCATTAAAGTAAATTTACAAACGAAGATTTCTATTTTCGACGAAGTTTACCAGTTTCTTCATGATGGTAATGGAAAGCTTAACCAAGTTAGTGGTACTCCAATATTGCGCTTCATTAATACAAGAAACGAAACTCTCCCAAATGTTCAGACTCACTTCCTTCACTTTGGAACTGGAAGCACAGAAGTTCTGGACAGTTTCCTAACCAATGTGGGCTTCAACAAAGAAAGCAAAGCAGATTTAATCAAATCCTACAAATCAGACATAATTGTTGTACTCTTGTCGTTGCTGAATCCAAAATCTTCAGGCTACGTAAAATTAAGGTCCAAAAATCCATACGACAAACCTTTAATTCAACCAAACTATTTCGAACATCCAGACGACCTACAAATCCTCCTCGAATCCATCCAGTACACCAAATCCCTCTTTAACGCAAAAGCCCTATCCAAATACCAACCAGAAATTCTCAAATTCTACTCGGAAAATTGCCAAAATCATACGGATGACTCGGATGAATATTGGAAATGTAACTTGATGAACTTTGCTAGTACACTTTACCATCCTGTTGGTACTTGTAAAATGGCACCGGAGGAAGATCAGGGTGTCGTTGATGCTAGATTGCGAGTTTATGGAGTGAAGAATATGAGGGTCGTTGACGCAAGCATTATGCCGGTAATAGTGAGAGGAAATACGAATGCAGCGGCTGTGATGATTGGCGAGAAAGCGTCGGATATGATCAAAGAAGATTGGGGGATGGAAGGTGGCGATCACAGCGGAGTCCACATGGACCCTTTGGGGTCGATAGAATCTTGAAAGTTGTTGATCTAATAGGGGCAAGATGATTCTGGCTAGATTGGCAAGTAATATTATAAACATACTATGTAATTTTTAGATAATAATAATAATGTTTTGAAGGTTGGCGATCCCTAATTTGCACGATGTTTGGGTTGTGGAATGTTTTTATATTTTAGTTGTAGACCTAGGTGTTATGTTGGTTAAAAAATCCCTTGGTCAATTGTAGGACATCAAAGATTTGACTAATTATGTTGTAGTAAATGTGTGATGATGGATCTTTGGAAAATAAACTTGTTTCCACGTAGTTAAATTTTGCGATTTATTTTGATATCCTTTAGAAAAAAAAACTACAGTAAGTAGCAGTATTGGTTGACATATACAATGTTGATAGTTTGCATTCTCGCAAGGTTTCTACAAGGTCTATTCAAATAAAGACAAGCTTTCCGGAAGTTATGACTGTTATGAAAGTTATGACTGAAAACCTAGACATAAACATCGTTCGTCATCCCTCAAGGTTCTTATATAGCACCCCTGGTTTGTTTAAATAAGGACCAGTTTTCCAGAAGCTTAGGAATTTGAAAGTTGGAAGGTTGGCATTTGCAATGTTGAACGTATGGTTTCCCTCAAGGTTCCTATATGCACCAATAGTTTGCTCAAATCAGGACGAGCTTTCCAGAAGCTTAGGGATTTTGGAAATTGAAACGTTGGCATGTAAAATGTTGATAGTTTGCATTCTCGCAAGGTTTCTACAAGGTGTATTCAAATAAAGACGAGCTTTCCGGAAGCTTTAGAATTTGGAAAGTTGGCATTTGCAATGTTGATTGTTTGGTTTCCTTCAAGGTACTTATAAGGCACCCATGGTCTGTTCAAATAACGACAAGCATTCCAGAAGCTTTGGAATTTGAAAGTTGCAAAGTTGGCACTGCGTGAGAAACTCGCAAAACTCTTGAATTGCAAATTGGTCACAAACGGCGCGATGCAGATTAGTTGAATTGCCGAATAAATGGAAGCTTGTTCAAGATTTCCTTGTAAAAACACAGAAATTTGGCGAAAAAACAGATTAGGCACGTTTTTAGTAAAACTCGGGAGTTTTTTAAGACCGAACGATACTAGCAAAGGTAGTACAATCCACAACGCACAAAGTTAGAACAATCCACAAGATGAAAGCCGCGGCGTTGTTTTTGGCCATAGCCCTGCTCTGCAGCCAAGTAAGTATACAAGCTCGGCGTTAATACAGCAGAAATCTAATTTTGAAATCACCAGGCGGATGGTCTAGGAATAGACTTGGATGGAACCGTGTCAGGCGTCCTAGGCACCGTCACCGGCCTTGTCGGCAAAATCTTACAACTCGTCATATCGCTTTTGGAAGAACTTCTAGGCACCCACATCAAACCGGTCCCAGGCATCCCCATAACCCCCCAACCTGATAGCCCCATATCCTTAGTCGTCACCGGCATCAAAATCCTCTTGGCAGACGGCGTCAAAGGCATCAACCGCGCCACCAACGCCCCGGCCCAAATCGAATAGATCGTCAGAAACGCTTTGAACGAGACGAATCCAACTGAAGCAATAATCACCAAGGTCACTGAAATATTAGCTAACATCTTCGAAGGCAGGGCCAACATCGTCCGCAAACTCACCGAAGTCGTCGGTGCCAACTTGAACGCTTTGTCCTCGTCACTGTTGCAATTGACCAAACTGATTCAGACGTTGACGAACTTAAACGATCGGACTCTCGACGAGCTAATCAACAGACTCAAGGTATTCAACACGGCGATGGGTGGCGTGTTTGGAGGCGTTGCGTCAACCGTCGATTCCACCAACATCACCGCCATCAGCCAGGAAGCCCTGGAGAACGTGAAACCGATCGTTGAGAAAGCCGTGGCGGGTCTGACCGCCGACAACGTGGAAGAGGTTGCGGCGAAACTGTCGAAGGACCTCGCCGCGTTGTTGGATCCGGCGGCGACGCTTCAGGTTCTGCAAGGGCTTAAAGAGTCGGTGATTGCCATCCTGGAGAGTCTGAACACCACCCTGGCCCGTATTCTCGCCGCATTGCTCGGCATTCGTCAGATCCGTGACGCGCTAAAATAGATTTCTGTTAAAATCAAGTTTGTAGATTAGGTTAGTCACGCTAAATGTGTGCAAATTTAGCACACTCATTCCTCGATGTTTCCACCACTTGCATACTAAACTACATTAAAATCAGTCAACTAATTTCAGATGTGTGACTGAAACCCTAGACTAGGACAAGATAAATAAGTCTAAAAGATAAATTTGTTGCTTCAGACTTGAATATTATAGGAAGTTTACTAAATGCGTACTTCAAATTTAGCACACTTATTCCTTGATGTTACCACTAGTTGCATGTCAAATTTCTTTAAAATCAGCCGACTAATTTCTGAGTTATGACTGAAAACCTAAACTAGGACAAGACAAATCTGTCTAAAAGACAATTTTTTTGCTTCAGACTTGAATATTATAGAAAGTTTAAAAAATGCGTGCTTCAAATTTATCACCCTTATTCTTCTTTGTTTCCACTGTTTGTAAATGTAAACTGGTTCCAAAATTATGACTGAAAACCTAGACATAGACATCGTTCGTTTTCCCTCAAGGTTCTTATATGGCACCCCTGGTACGTTCAACTAAGGACCAGTTTTCCAGAAGCTTAGGAATTTGAAGGTTGGAAGGTTGGCATTTGCAATGTTTCCCTCAAGGTTCCTATATGGCACCCATAGTTTGCTCAAATAAGGACGAACTTTCCAGAAGCTTAGGAATTTGGAAATTGGAAGGTTGGCATGTACAATGTTGATAGATTGCATTCTCGCAAGGTTTCTACAAGGTCTATTCAAATAAAGACGAGCTTTCCGGAAGCTTTGGAATTTGGAAAGTTGGCATTTGCAATGTTGATTGTTTGGTTTCCCTCTAGGTTCTTATAAGGCACCCATGGTTTGTTCAAATAACGACAATCATTCCAGAAGCTTTGGAATTTGAAAGTTGCAAAGTTGGCACTGCGTGAGAAACTCGCAAAACTCAAGAATCGCAAATTGGTCACGAACGGCGCGAAGCAGATTAGTTGAATTGCCGGATAAATGGAAGTGTGTGTTGTAAAAACACGGAAATTGGGCGAGAAAGCAGATTAGGCACGTTTTTAGCAAAACTCTGGAGCTATTTAAAACCGAGCGATACTCACACGAAGTTAAAACCATCCACAAGATGAAAGCCGCGGAGTTGTTTTTGGCCGTAGCCCTGCTCTGCATCCAAGTAAGTATACAAGCTCGGCATTGATACAGCAGAAATCTAATTTTGAAATCACCAGGCGGATGGTCTAGGAATAGACTTGGGTGGAACCGTGTCAGGCGTCCTAGGCACCATCCACCATTGCCTTGTCGGCAAAATCTTACAACTCGTCATATCGCTTTTGGAAGAACTTCTAGGCACCCACATCAAACCGGTCCCAGGCATCCCCATAACCCCCCAACCTGATAGCCCCATATCCTTAGTCGTCACCGGCATCAAAATCCTCTTCGCAGACGGCGTCGAAGGCATCAACCGCGCCACCAACGCCCCGGCCCAAATCGAATAGATCGTCAGAAACGCTTTGAACGAGACGATTCCAACTAAAGCAATAATCACCAAGGTCACTGAAATATTAGCTAACATCTTCGATGGCAGGGCCAACATCGTCCGCAAACTCACCGAAGTCGTCGGTGCCAACTTGAACGCTTTGTCCTCGTCACTGTTCCAGCAATTGACCAAACAACTCACCGAAGTCGTCGGTGCCAACTTGAACGCTTTGTCCTCATCACTGTTCCAGCAATTGAACAAACAATTGACCATAGACATAGACAGTTTTTCATAAGCTTAGGAATTTGTAAGTTGGAAGGTTGGCATTTGAAATGTTGATCGTATGGTTTCCCTCAAGGTTCCTATATGGCAACAATAGTTTGCTCAAATAAGGACGAGCTTTCCAGAAGCTGAAGAATTTGGAAATTGGAAGGTTGGCATATACAATGTTGATAGTTTGCATTCTCGCAAGGTTTCTACTAGGTCTATTCAAATAAAGACGAGCTTTCCGGAAGCTTTGGAATTTGGAAAGTTGGCATTTGAAATGTTGGTTTTTTGGTTTCCCTCAAGGTTCTTATAAGGCGCCCATGGTTTGTTCAAATAAGGACATGCTTTCCAGAATCTTTGGAATTTGAAAGTTGCAAAGTTGGCACTGCGTGAGAAACTGGCAAAACTCAGGAATAGCAAATTGGGCACGAACGGCGCGAAGCAGATTAGTTGAATTACCGAATAAATGGAAGCTTGTGCAAGTTTTACTTGTAAAAACACGGAAATTTGGCGAGAAAGCAGGTTAGGCACGTTTTTAGCAAAAGTCGGGAGTTATTTAAGACCGAGCGATACTCGCACGAAATTAGAACAATCCATAGGATGATATCCGCGGCGTTGTTTTTGGACGTAGCCCTGCCCTGCAGCCAAGTAAGTATACAAGCTCGGCGTTGATACAACAGAAATATTTTGAAATAACCAGGCGGATGGTTTAGGAAAAGACTTGGGTGGAATCGTGTCAGGCGTCCTTGGCACCGTCACCGGCCTTGTCGGCAAAATCTTACAGCTCGTCATATCGCTTTTGGAAGAACTTCTAGGCACCCTCATCAAACCGGTCCCAGGCATCCCCATAACCCCCCAACCTGATAGCCCTATATCCTTAGTCATCACCGGCATAAAAATCCTCTTTGCAGACGCCGTCGAAGGCATCAACCGCGCCACCAACGCCCCGGCCCAAATCGAGGAGATCGTCAGAAACGCTTTGAACGAGACGAATCCAACTGAAGCAATAATCACCAAGGTCACTGAAATATTGGCTAACATCTTCGAAGGCAGGACCAACATCGTCCGCAAACTCACCGAAGTCGTCGGTGCCAACTTGAACGCTTTGTCCTCGTCACTGTTGCAATTGACCAAACTGATTCAGACGTTGACGAACTTAAACGATCGGACTCTCGACGAGCTAATCAACAGACTCAAGGTATTCAACACGGCGATGGGTGGCGTGTTTGGAGGCGTTGCGTCGACCGTCGATTCCACCAACGTCACCGCCATCAGCCAGGAAGCGCTGCAAAACTTGCAACCGATGGTTGAGAAAGCCGTGGCGGGTCTGACCGCCGACAACGTGGAAGAGGTTACGGCGAAACTGTCGAAGGACCTCGCCGCGTTGTTAGATCCGGCGGCGACGCTTCAGGATCTGCAAGGGCTTAAGGAGTCTGCGATTGCCAGCCTGGATAGTCTGAACACCACCCTGATGAACACCACCCTAATGAATATTTCTGAGGAATATTTTCATCTGGATCGTCCGAAAGTAATGGACCCGCATCAACAGCTAGTGCAAAGTATGCACCAACACTATTGCTCTTAAATAATTAATAATTCTAATATTAAGTACTAATGTTAAGCAATTGTTTTTTATTAATTACTTACCTCAAAAATATACAGAGTTTTTACTCAGGCAATATTGGCTTTCTACTTCTGTTATATGGTGTCGAAATTATCTTTTATGTAGGTGAGTACATAGTCAAACAACACGGGAGTTAGACGAAAATATTCTCTGAATTTCTTGTCATTCGACTGCAGATGACGACATATTAAGATTTCATATGCACCTTCTGTTGCACGATTTTTAAATAGGTCACACTCTTTAGAACGTTTTGGTCGTTCATCTTCTGATAACTCTTCATCTTCCAGATATATTAGTAGGGCCAAATCGAGATTATCTATAATATTAATAACTGCAAATGTTTCACCTTGCAAACACAACCGAACCCACCGTGTGACACCCTCACATTTTTCCTAGCTTTACAACAAGTGCTCACCGTCACAGCGGCCGTATTTTCCTTCCAACGTTACGTGACGTCACATCAGTATCTTACGTCAGCTATCTGACGGTACCGCTTTTCTAGGAAACCGTAGCTTTTCATACATTTAGTATGAACGTGATTACATTAGCTCAGTCCCGCGTGTTGCCGAGCGAGTTGACGCCACGCAGAGCACTCGATTTCGATCGGCGTGGCGTCGCTGGTGGGGGAAGTAACGCGTTGGCTCGCCCCGCGCTAGAATAATCACCACGTAGCTACGCGCATTCCGGCGCAGTGTGTTGATAAGCAAGCAAGCAGACGTCTACCACATTTCAGTACGCGCGCAGGATGTCCGCCGACGAACTTGTTTTGTATGATTGAGCTAGTAAGAGAGTAAAAATTGCCGTTGTCTGATCTTATCTTGTCCTGTCTACTCTTGTCTGGAACTCTTGTCCTGTTGTAGATGGTAACTACGCTCCGGAATAATCATTAAACCATCTATTTGTAAAATACTTGTATCGTTTTTGTTGAATAAACTTTAATGAAATGAAAAATATTGTGCCGCAATAATTATGCCCTAAAGCCTGGAAATGATATGCCCTGATGCCCTAAGCTTTGGACTTTGTAGCAATGACATTAATATTTTCTGTATGCAAATATTTCATGAAGAAAGAGAGCTTTACACCCAATTGGCAACAGGCTAAGATATTTTAAACAATTATTTTAACGAATTTATAAAATTTGCTAAAAAACATTGCAAATAAGTGCGGACGTTTACGCGGTCGCCACTGAACTGACATAAAAATTAACCAGCACGCGCGGCGACGCGACACTGTAGTATAATCACGAACCCGTTACGTCAGGCAGCGTTAAAGTAGCTCTAATATAAGCCCGACTTAAGTCATTGAATTTAGCCTCGGGGTCATTTGCATATTAGGATTTCTAGACCTAGGCACGTTCTGTCTATATGTTGGCTGTATTTACAGTCGACATCCGCCTTGTGTTAAAAAAAAAATAATGCAGGGAACATAAAAAAAGGGAGCAAAAAACCTTGAAAAATTGGAAAAAAAATTAAAAGTGCTTGTCATGATCCAAATTACGAAAATTGAAGAAGTGTAATGTCTGGTCTAGAGTTATTGTTTGGATGATTTGGAAATGAAATGATGAAATGAAAAGTAAAAGAAATAATATTTATAAAAAAGAAGATTAAATTAACAGAAAGCCAACACCTAAGTTACAACGGCAATTTTCAAACGACTTCAACTACATAGAAAACGTCTAAAGCATCCCCCAATCCTCCTTGATCATATCCGATGCCTTCTCACCAATCATAATCGTTGGCGCATTTGTGTTTCCACTCACAATTTCCGGCATAATACTTGCGTCAACAACTCTTAAGCTCCTCACTCCATAAACCCTCAACCTAGCATCAACTACCCCTTTGTCCTCCTCCGGCGCCATTTTACAAGTTCCGACAGGATGATAAATCGTACTGGCAAAGTTCCTTAAGTTACACCTCCAATATTCATCCGAGTCAAATACGTAATGTTGGCAATTAGCAGAGAAAAAGTTGAGGATTTCTGGTTGGTATTCTGACAAGGCTTTCGTTTTGATTAAGGATTTGGTGTAGTGGATGGATTCGAGGAGGATTTGTAAGTCGTCTGGATGCTGGAAGTAATTTGGGTAGATTAATGGTTTCCGATACGGATTTTTAGATCTAAGTTGGATGTGGCCTGAGGATTTTGGATTCAGATGCGAGAGAAGGATGTTAATTATGGCTGTGGATTTGTGGGTATTCATGATATCATCCTTGCTTTCCTTGTTGAAACCGATTGCGGTAATGGCAGAATGTAAACCTCCACCATCCTCGATGGGAAAGACTTCGAAGAGAGCTTCGACATTTGGACGGGATTCGTTCCTTGTGTTGATGAAGGCCAAAAGATTGGCAGTGCCAACTGATGAAAACATCCCTTTACTTTCCGTAAGATATCTGTAAACCTCATCAAAAATAGAATTCTGCGGTGGTAATTTAATTTTGACGAATACACCAAACGCTGTCAAGTGATCTTGCAGATTCTTCCCAACTGGCAGATCCTTCACAACATTAATATCTAAACCCTCCAAATCTTTCTTCGGTCCAATTCCAGATAACATCAAAATTTGGGGAGAATTTATTGATCCTGCGCTAACCACAACTTCTTTTCTAGCTCTAACATTAACAATTTTACCGTTAATATTAACCCTAATACCTCTAGCTGTGCGTTTATGAATCAAAACCCTTTCGACATGCCCTTTCAACGCGATGAACAAATTTTCTCTTCGTATTTTGCTCAAGAAAGCTTTAGCTGGACTGCATCGCTTTCCGTCCTCAATAGTCAACAAAGACTCATAAAATCCTTTCCCTTCATCCTCCTTGAACTCTTCTCCTAATTCAGCTCCACCCTTAATGATCGCCTCCCTGACTCCAATATCATCTTTAAAATAACTCGTCGTCAAAAATCCTCCAACCCCATGATTCTCTTTCGACTTGTATTCATGTTTCTGAACGTTTTCTGATTTCTTGAAATATTTCAGGACATTGGGCCAAGACCAGTCGGTGTTGCCTAATTGTTCCCAGTTATTGTAGTCTTCGGGATTTCCTCGGACGTAGAGCATTGCGTTCAGGGCGCCGGATCCTCCGAGGCTTTTGCCGCGAGGCCAATTGCATCTTTGGTTTTCTAAGCCTAAACAGAACCTGTCTGATGGTTCAGTTACGTATTGCCAGTCGACTTCCGTTTTCTGTAGAGCGTAAAACAGTGCAGGAACCTTAAAAATGAAAAAAAAAAGATTTTAACATTGTTAAAATTTGAAATTCTTTTAAGGTATTGATATTGGTTTTCGTGCAATTCGGTGAACTTGAGGGGAGTGTCATTCAAGAAAGGTGTTTTGACAAGTTATTAACATAAAAGTTTGACCTTTAAGTTCTTAACACATACGCATTTTGCTCTTTGACAAGAACCGTTAGAATTCATAACTTTAATCCAAAATGAAGAATATCCAGATTTTTGAAAAAAAACTTGACTATCTGTGCAGGATCAGGTTTTTCTCGTCCAAAATGAAGCGACTTGCGTAGTTTTAACAGATGTAGATATTGTATTAAAATTCGTTTTACAAAGTTTGTCGTGGCGGTTGGCGGTTCGCAAGAGACAAGATTTTTGCTGAAACACGCGTGAGTTAAAAGAGACCGAATAAGTGAGAGACGCCGATGCCGAACGACCCAAGGAACGACCGGATCCGAAATTGAAGGAAATCTTCCTCCCTTCAATGGCAGATGGCGCCTGCGCCGCGTCGACTCGATAGTGTTGCGTATGTCCGTCTAGTAGACGGCGTGGACACCAGTGTTGCCAACCGTACGATTTAAATCGTATTTATACGACTTTTTTGGAGCTGACACGATGTACGATCCTACATTCGAAATCGTACGCAAAATATACGATCTTTCCAAATCTTTCAATCTTCTAAACAGAATTAAAAAAAAAATAACAGAAAAACAACAAACTTAAACGGACCATGAACTTCTTCTTTGGATTCTCAATGAAGGCTTCCAATAATTTTTTAAACTCTCTGTACCACTCGCGCTTTAGAAATATGCAGCGTACTATCCTGGCAACTCGTCGCCTATACGATGATTTGCCGCAATCAAAGCACTGTGTATGTGTGGTCGTGCGCTATCCTGTATTAACAGGACATTTTGACCTATTCCATATACCACAGGAACAACATGTTCTCCTAACACAATGTCAACATAGAGCATAGCGTTAAGATTTCCTGGAATTACAACAAGGTCGGTTCTACTGTCGATACTAATCCTACCCCAAACCATAACTTAACCACCTCCAAATCTTTCGACTTCCTGGACAGTAGCAGCTGAGTACCGTTCTCCTGGGCGTCTGTAAACACGAACTCGGCCATCGCAACGAGTAATACGGAACCTTGATTTATCCGCGAGAAGCACAGACTTCCTTTGTCGAAGTTGCATGCGACATGTTCACTTCGAGCAAAATTCATCCTTGGTTACTTTACTTTTACTTTTTCGAGTCTGAAATCATTCCATTCAAAGTTTTTCTGCCCAGTACCGGGCTACGTTTATGGGCGTCTTCACACTACACGACACGACTCCGACACGGCTCCGGCATGACAACGACACGAGTTCACACCTCAAGGTACGTGTGGACGACACGACACCGATAAAAGCCATTTTTTAGTAAATAGTTTATTATTTAAAATTATAAATAAGTAATTTTTTTAGTTTTAGACTTTTTTTTACTCCCGTAGTATTATGGCGGCTGTTAATAAATTATACTTACTGTACTTATTATATCTTCGACGTCGTAGAAGGCAAAAATGTAAAACTGGTTAGTTTTATCGGGACGACACGAGTGCAAAGATTGCTCCTAGACGACAGCCGGCGACGGCACCGGCTCGGCACCGGTATGTCGTCTAGTGTGAAACCATCCCAATTATTTCAATGTAAATTCCATCCCACCGGCATCGTTGACTCTGCCGTGCCGGGGCCGTGTCGGAGTCGTGTCGTATAGTGTGAAAACGCCCAATGGCATTTTCATTTGCAATTCACATCTCATCAATGGAGCACGTTGCAGGGCATAATGTGCATCCCAGCAGGTGGACCATATTTTGTATCTCCCCACAGAGGCATTATTGGTCCTCCTCAATTTTCCGCTTTAGTTTGGTTTTTTACGGGTGCCACGCCGGTTCGTATTCTGTTTAGCGTTCTCAATGTCTTCCAGTCCAAATTTGACCCTGCACCCCCTGTGCTTTCGTTGAAAGGGAAATTGTCGGGCGGTTCCACGAATTTTTTTTCTTAATTTGAGCCTTTTCCGTTGCTGTTCTTGGCCATAAAGGACATCGACCTTCGAAGGTTTGCATACATTTTTCTACGTGCTCTATACCTATTCTTCTTTTACTTGGTTCTGCGAAGCCCGCTGCGTTGTTTATGGCGATATCGACCTGTTTTGCATGGCTTGGTCTGCACCAGACTTGGCAGGCATATTCTGCAGTTGAAAAAAGAAAGACTTGCGCGGATCTTCTCAAGACTTGAGGTTTTGCAACCCATTTGCTTCCAGATAGTTTTTATAGAAGGCTATTTCTAGCAACTACTTTTTGTTTGGTTTTGTGACAGTGCTGTTTGTAAGTTAGTGTTCTATCCAAGATTACATCCTTATACAAGCGGTGGCAATCGCACGAAAGGCGAAACGAACTCAAGGTAAAATACTACGAGAGGAACTTAACAGCAGACACCAGAGGGATTTGTTGGCGCGGTTGTACACTCCCATACAAGATCTTAATCTGACGATTTTGGACATAAATTCCGAGTTTTACACCATAATCCAAGTAAGACCGATCGGGGAGAAGTTCAAATTGCAAAAATACATAGATAACATCAGGGACGAAGATCGTGACCGGCTACCGGATGGACGACGCGATGTTAATCGCAGAGAATTTGATCGAAGAGCAAAACATGATCGACGAAATCACCAAGCAATACAACCTCTACGTGAGCACCTTCGAGGATTTCTAGTTGCAAGTCCACGGCACATCCAAAGCGCTACTGCAACAGAGCGAAAACGAAGTCAACAAGTTATCCAAGAAGTACGAACTGTGCCGAATCATGGCCAAAGAGTTCGGAAACTTGAAATCTCAACTCAAGAATCATGAAGAGAAATGGAGGAACTGCAAGTTGTACCAAAAGTTCTTGTACCTTGTCAGTCCGATACACTGGAGGAAAATCCACGACCACTACTACAACAACGACAGAGGTTCGGACAACTAAGAATCCGAGGAGACTCACTCTGCGGGCTTCGAACACACCGCCTCGGCCGTCGGCGAAGTCAAGTGGTTGCAGGACACAATTCAGAATTTCAACGAGGAATGCAAGAACGCGCACTAGTCGCTCACTTCCAAAATCCGAAGGAGCTCATAAAGATGTTTCGGTTCATCGAGCTGTAAAATTTTAACTCGCTCCTGCACTCCGAGGAACTGGCGCGAGAATATCAAAGAAACTATGGCCACCGCCGAGGCCAACCACGAGAGTCAAATCAAGGATCTTCAAGAATTGATCGATAAATGGAAAGGAGAAATTCTATATAGGAGAAGAGAGCTAAAATGTTGGAACAGCTTGCCGAAGAACTGATCCAACGGCGAGTTTAAAAAGTTGATTTGCGAACCTGTACGTGATTGTTGAGGACGTGTACGAGACCAGCGTGGCGGCTAACGACGCCAAACTCAGCGTCTACGACATGATGAAAGTCGTCGAGATGAAGTTCAGGGAGTTCCTGCTCAAACTCGACTATTTGCACTACGACAAAATCCACAAGGCCGATATCGAATGCTACAACGACCAGACAAAGGCCATGTAGCCGTCGTGGCCGCAAGAAAAGTTATCCAGATTGAGCGATTGGTGAAGAGGTTGCGCCGGATTTTGGAAGCTCCCGTCGAAGTTCACATCAAACCATTGAAGAATAGATCGATGCAGGTTACGCCGAAGTCCGCCGAAAAGTACGCCGAGTACCCGATTTCCTCGGAAGAGGCCGAGTATTTGCACCTATTTATTGATTTCTGCAAGTAGGATGACGATATTAAGAGGTATCGTAATATTAGGAAAAACGAGCTTTTAGTTGAAGAACAGGTCATTAATGAGCAAGAGCTACAAGCTGAATAAACTGAAATTGACTAGACAGATAAGACTAGACAGACAAGACTAAACAGACAAGACTAGACAAACAAGTTTTTGGTGTTTCGGCGTATTCTAGTTCTTTGCCCTCCCAGGACACGTTTTGTTTTTTTGTGAGCCTTGTGGGTATTCAAATGGAAAGCAATTACTTGGGTTTTTGATGGGTTCGATGGTTCGAGTTTTTTTCGATAGAATTTGGACATAGTTCCCATTGCGTCCTCCAGCCTTACCTCTATTGCCCTGAATGTTTGATCTTAAACTGTGTCAACTAGGTCGTCAGCGTACACGTAGTGTTTGGCGTTTTCTGTTATAGGCTGGTCATTGATGGTTGGTCAAAACTTCGTAGTTGACAAATTAGTGTCATTGGTGTATGTATATGTTAAATAGAGTTGGGGCCAGAACACTTCCTTGTGGGAGACCGTTTCTTTGGATTCTCCATCGGCTTTTCAACATTAAACCTTCTGTTTAGAAGTATTGATTAAACTGCTTTCGTTAGTTTGTACTCTTTTGTGGTTTTGTAGACTTTGATAAGCAGGATTTTATTGTTTATTGTATCGTGGGCGGCTGTGATATCGATGAACACACCTCCTGTTGTTTTGGAATCCCTCCTCTATGCGTTCTGTGAGATTTAGTACCTGACCAGTGCATGATTTGCCAGGTCTGAAGTCTGCCTGTTGGGGTACTAACAGAGGGTCTATGTGTTTCTGAATTCTCTGTAGTCGTACGTCGTACATGTCGCATGCAACTTCGACAAAGCAAGTCTGTGCTTTTCGCGGACGAATCAAGGTTCTGTATTACTCATTGCGATGGCCGAGTTCGTGTTTACAGACGCCAAGGAGAACGGTACTCAGCTGCTACTGTCCAGGAAGTCGAAAGATTTGGAGGTGGTTAAGTTATGGTTTGGGGTGGGATTAGTATCGACATAACCTATTCCTAATTGTCTGGCCTGATAAAGTGCGTCGTCCTGAGGGAAATTAAGAGGTCTTTCGCCATAGAAACTCTATTGCGAAGACTCGAAATCAGTACAAATCGGTCTTGATTTTGAGTTGTTTTTCTTTTGCGACCTTGCCCACCGCGCCTGGTATATTGACCTGTATCCAAGTACTTGTTCCACAATCGCTGAATAACAGACAGGCTTACGTTGAAGTTTCTTGGAACTTGTCGAAGGCTCTCGCAATTTTCAATTAATGTTATAGCTCGAACAACTTCCAGTTCATTGAGATGACTCATTTTCACTTCAGTCAAATTGTCAGTGGTAAACTTTTCCGTTTGATACTCCGGAAGTATGCGATGCTAATAATTCCCTATGTGTAAGTTAAAACAATTAAATAGAGAGTGTTTCAGATGTTCTTAATTTTATTTGCATGTAATTTCCCGTTTGAATTTTATGGAGGCACAAATTAGTGACCCGGTAATTGTTTTGGGCAGTGTATATATAGTTGACAAATTAGTGTCCAAATTCTGGTAACCAAGGGCCAGAAAATCATTCCTTGCTCGTCGAAATAGCAAATATTAAAACGTTCAAACGTACCCTAAATATTGAATATTGATTTAAAGCTATAATAATATTACGTATTTAAATCGTTTAATATTGTTTTATTGAAAATTCTATGCGTACTACTTTTTTTCGAAAATTCGTAGCAAAATACAATTTTTCATGGTGCATTTCATGGTTTCAAAGTGCATGGTACGATCCCCTGAAAAATAAAGTTGGCAACACTGGTGGACACTATTGTTGAAGTAAAGTCACTGGATATGCAGTGTATTACCAGTGACTCTACGTTGAAGAACTTGACAAGATTACCTCTGTAAATGCTACAAGACATTCTAATAATTTTGGAGAATCTAATTTAATATGACAAGCAGAAAAACGCCTAAGAAGTCGAAGAGCATCTAAACACCTAACCGCGTATAAGCACCGAACATTTGTTTGACAAGCACCTCAGAAACCGAAAGACACATTAAAATTTACGGAAATACACACACCTAAGAAACCTAACGTTTCAATGGAAATCATCTAAGAAACCTAACAAATGTTTGGCAAGCACCCAAGAAAATTAACATCTGTTCTGTAAGTAATTAAGCAATCTAACATTAATTTTGACCAACTACCTGATACCCCGGAACCAATCTTTTAATCAGCACCAAAGTAAACAAACTAATTTAAACTCACTTCAGATAAGGGCGTCGGATAATCTCCAGCCTCGATCAACAAAACCCTCCAGTTCGGGTTCTCTGAAAGGCGATTGGCCACCACGGATCCCGCCGATCCGGCTCCAACAACGATGAAATCGAAGACGTCTCCGTCCATGACTTTCGGTCCGTAATCCTCGGGGTACTGTTTTCTCGGGTCCAGGCCACATTTGGCCGCCAGAACTGTCAACATCAACGGTATGTACATTTGCGGCGGGTGGGCCGCAAGGGTTGCATTTATAAATTCTGGAGAGCAATCCATAATAAAAAACTAGGAATAAAACAAAATGGAATTAGAAAATTTAGATTAGACAGAGAACAATAGACAGAGAAGGCTGGACAGAGTACAGAGACAAGTATAGACAGACACAATTAGAGAGGCAAGTCTAGACAGACAAGACTAGACAGATAAAACTAGGCAGCCTATTTGTATTTTCCTTCATGTGCAGACTAGCGCACGAAGGCCAGCATTCCGTCCAAAGGACACTATGCTGGTTATAACGCTATCAGTTTTACTTTTCTCTTTTTATGTAGTTTGCCGGGATCTCTGAACCTTCTAAACTGTTCATCACGATCCAGTCTAAATAATTGTTTGGCATGTTTATCAAAGACAAGCCACCACTTTCTCGATTTTGATACTGTTAAGATGTCATCTTCATCCTTGGGCCAGGTAAGTTCATGCATCTGTATATCTGTCTCCAAAGATCGTCTCCATATTTCGGTATCTGAGCAATAAAATAGCACGTGTGCCGCGGTGTCATTTTGGCCACACTCACAGAGGGGACTTTCTCTTTTACCAAATCTATGAAGGTATGCTTTAAAATTACCGTGCTCTGTTATTAACTGGATTGCGTGGTGGGACACACTGATGTTGTAGCTCCTACAGGTCTTAATGAACGGTATAAATAGCTTAGACCACAAACCTGTTGTAGCCAGATCCCATCTGTCCTGCCAGAGCTTCTAGAAATGCCCTTAGGAGCACGATCTTAAAGCCTGCCTGGGCAATTTACTAAAGGAAATTGGCAGATCTTCCTTGCCAGCTGCTTGTTTGGCAGGCATGTCTGCTCGTTCATTGCCTTCAAAACTAGCGTGTGCTTTAACCCAATGCCAACGGATCTTGTTCTTCCTTGAAACTCTGGCAACTGTCGTCCCCGCCTCCAACAAAAATTCAGTGGGTGAATTTAAATTCTTTAGAGCATCCAGAATAGATCGGCTGTTACAGATGATTGAACAGGGTCTGCTGCTGTTATTTTCTACATAAAGCAAAGCTTGCAGCATGGCCAAAAGTTCAGCTTAAAAAATTTAGCAATACTTTTCTAATTTAATCAGCTTGTATTACACTTCCTCGCCTTGAAAGTAGACGACGAATGCAGCCTCCGTACTTCTGATCGAACTCGAACCGCCCGTATACACCCGGAGTTGAAATATATTACTCAGTGACAAATAGTATGTAACCAGCGACAATTGTGAAGGATGAACTAGTTCTTGGGTATTTACGGTCAGTTCGAGCTCGCTCAGTGCAACTGGTAAGCCCATTATATCTCTAATAATCGTATCGCCTGCAATCTGGTGTGAGTTATGGAGGGCCAGCTGCTTGAGACGGGTGTCGGCTGGAAGGAGACCCGTAATCACACAGACTGCCTCAGAGGAGACTGTGCGATACGCTTTTTCAGCCCGGATGGTGCTGAGGTGCTGCACGCTCAAAAGCTTTAGGCCTCCCTTCACGCCACACGACCTCTGCCATATTGGAGCAGCGTATAATAGTGCGGGTTCTATAGCGCCACGGTAGATATCAATCAGCTGTGTTCTCCCCATACCTCACTCTTTCTCGCAGCGATACCTAGTTTTATGCTGAACCGTTTTACCCTACCACAAGCCTGCTTCATGTGTTCTCTGAAGTTCAGGAATCTGTTAATTGTGACACCTAAGTACTGTAGGTTTTGTTGGCATCTAATTGTTGTATTCCCAAGAGTGAAAAAAGGGCCTCGGTCTTTTGGGCATTAAAATTAAGTCGGGTTTCAATTGTCCACTGGCAAAAATTATCTAGAGACCGATCAGTTTTCTCCTTAAACCCCGTGATGGTTTTGTAATAAGCAACAATCTCGCAATCTTCAGGCAGATCTATTTCGAAAATGGTGCCATATAATATATTCCAGAAACCAGGACCTGACTTTGAACCCTGTGGACAATCTTTGCCGATGCTCCAGTCTAAGTATAAACCAGGTTCACTGATTATTGCTCTGCGATCTACAAAGTAAGACCAGGCTAATTTGATTAGATTGTCAGGACAATCTTTTTCAATCAGCCTACAGATAATAAGTGGCCACCAGGCAGTGTGAGCAACCATATTATAATTATAGTGAAATCGCGTAATGGATCATATGACAGATTTACTGAAAAGTTGTTTCCCTGATTCAAAAATATTAGAAAATGTCCAATTAAAATCAACAAAAGCTGCAGCTGTTATTAAAAATGTACTTGGAGAATCTCAAAAAGAAAATTTGTGCGACAAATTAAAGAAAAATTAATTTAGTATTTTGATCGATGAGTCGACAGATGTTTCAGCCGTAAAATCAATGTGTATAGTCGTCAGGTAAACTTATAAATCTAGTTTATTTCACAAAACATAAAAGTTTTTAACTAAAAATATACACTCCAATATTTAACACTCTTATATTACAGGTTTTATGATGAAACTGAAGGTAGAGTCGTACGCAAATTCTGGCAACTTCATTCGATATTCGAAAACGAAACTAACGGCAAAGCTGCCACCGCTGAACATTTATTGAACATCGTTAAAACATCATTTGAAAATCGCGGGGTTCCTTTTGCGTATGTGATTGGATTTGCATCTGACGGGTGCAGCACAATGATGGGCGTTAAAAATTCTGTTGCAACTCGATTTGAAGCTAATTGTCCTGGAATAACAATCCTTAAATGCATATGCCATTCGCTGCATTTATGTGCAAGTAATGCATGCAAGACATTACCAAGAACATGCGAAGACTTAGCTAGAAATATCTACAACTTCTTCAATGCTAGCTCAAAGAGACCATTCGAATTTTCCAAATTTCAATCTTTATTAGATATTGATGTACATAAAATGTTACATCCATCACAGACTCGGTGGCTTTCCTTAGAAGCAGTCGTATCTCGGATGATTGAGCAATGGGAACCCTTGAAAAAATATTTTGACCAAAAAAAAATTGTTGAAAGGCTGCATGCTGTAGATCAGCTATTCTCAACCGCTGGTCCGGCGGACCACCAGTGGTCCGCGGAGAAATTTTACTGGTCCGCAGACAATTTTTTCTATCCGCGAAAAAAATTTACTTATAAAAACTAAATTTTATTTTATAAAATTACGAAATACAAATATCTTAAACTAATTTTAATTCTATGTAATTTATGATTAGTACGGCACTGAAGAAAAAAAAAGAAAAATAATTACATATCTTTACATTTAAATATTATTGTAAGTAAATGATAATAAAAATGTTACAATTAACTTGTAGTAGTTCTACTAACAGGTAGATTTTTGGTGATGGATAAACATTTTTCCTTATTTTGGGGGATGATATCAATTTTTTCCTCGTCAGATCCAAATTCTTTAAAATAAATAAATGAACATCATAATTCGACATGTTATGGAAAAATACCGGGATCATTTTAGGTATTTTATAATTCAAATTACAATTTGAGTGGGCGGCTCCCCGAAATTTACCCGTTAAATGATCGTGATCGGCGACTTTGTCTGTTACTTGTAATAATTAATTACATATGTGACAAGAAGTGGCCGTATCGTAGGAATTTTGCTCATCTGCAGTTAATTTAATCATCGGAAGTATAACGCTTAAATGTTCTCTGTATAATTCCTTAAAATCTGCATAGAGGTTCTGACAAGACAATTTCGGGCAATCTTCCCCGGTATAAGTGAAAAATTTACTCAATGAGTCATCGCATGAACATTTTATATTATAGGCGAAACTGTATGGTACATGGATATGTGTCTGATTAGTATAGCTATTGTCAGGGTTCGGTGAGCATGTATCAACAGGTTTTAAAATTGATTCAAAATCTGCGTATACAACAAAAGGTATACGCATTTTTCTATCGAAATTTTGATATTTTAATATATTCCCCGGCATCATATCACCTCTCTTATGTTTTACAAGGTCTTCCGTCGGCATAATAGTGTAAATTTTGCTGCAGTCATTCAATTTATGTTGATTGAACGCGAATTCATTTGAAAAAAAGGTTAAACAACCGTCACATAAATATTTTTTTCTACAATATACCGAGATTTAACTTCTTACAAGCCGTGAAATATTTTTAATATAAACATAATGACCATTAACCCCTTCTTCCAAATATAATAAATTTACATGTCTTTCCCTAGTCGCATTAGTATGGTAAATTGGTCCTACTACATCTTGTTGTGTAGATTTAAAATTAAACTCCAAGCTATAAACGTTAATACTAATATTATTCATCTGTTCAAATTTAGGAATGTCTTTGATTCTAAGCGGAAACTCTAATCTGTCATATTTTAAAATTGAAGAAAAGTAGGGATATGATGCCGGGCGATCAGAACTCACATTCGTGGGGTGTAATTCGGATACAATGCTCCATAAAAAACAAAATTCGTCTACATTCTGAACATTGATGCAAGCTTTCCGATCCCTAATCTCTTTTGGCAGTTCAATAAATGACCCACGTATTGGTTTATATTTATTGATATTAATTTCTAAATGGGAAATCTCCCTTAGTAACCAACCCGAATCTTTCTCCTGAAACTCGCTACATTTGGTTTTAATTTTGGCACACATACTGTCATAAATTTCATCAAAGTTACTCATGCTACGTGTTATTTCGCGATATTTTGTGTAAAATGACTTTAATTCACCTTTGTGTAGTAGTTCTTTAATACCTAGTAAAATTTTGTTAAAAAAATATCACTGGTCCGCGAATCTTTTTTTTAAATTTTACTGGTCCGTGGGCCAAAAAAGGTTGAGAAACGCTGCTGTAGATTATATTGTAAACGCGCTTAATGATCCATTTATATATTTATTTTATCTTTTTCTAGAATGGGTGCTGCCAAAATTTACAAATTTAAATAAATTATTCCAATCAGACAAACCTATTATAGCATCAATGTATGATGAAGTTTGCCATATTTATAAAGAGTTACTGACTTGCTATATGATGAGAGACTATGTAAAGAAAACTGACATAAATGATATACAACCTTCTAACAGAGAAATTTTTTTTATATAGATAATATATATATATATATATATATATATATATATATATATATATATATATATATATATATATATCTAGGAGTTAGTCATGATTTTTTTACAAAAACCTGAAATTTTCAAAAATAAGCAGCTCAAGAGTGACTTTTTAAATGCATGTGTACTATTTCTTTCAACAAGTTGCCTGGAAATTAAAAAAGTTTTGATTTCCAACATACAGTGCTATCAAAACTGAATGTAAAGCAACCATCTTTAGCAATACTTGAACAAACAAGAATTTCAACATCATCTTTATTGCCATTAATGCAGGCACTACCTCGAATACTAACTACTGATCAATATCAACTAATAGATGATGAGTGGAGAAAATTACCTAGTTTTGAGCTCCCTACTGATATAAGTATATTAGATGATATTGATGTGTTTTGGCACAAATTATCTACATGTGATGGAGGTGATCAGAAATATTTTAGCTTCAAGAATCTATCTAAATTCGTATTGGACGTAATAGCTCTCCCACACTCAAATGCGGATTGTGAACGTATTTTTAGTGCAATAAATTTATCAAAAACAAAAACTCGCAATAAATTATTCATACCAACGGTAAATGGTCGTCTCTTAGCTAGTCAACTTGTTGAAAACTGTACGTCTTTTGAACCATCTAATCAAGAATTCTCCAAGATGAACCAGAAAATACTTTATCCAAATTATAAGAAAAAACCAAGTGGTAATAAATTCAAGCTTAGCAGTAATGTCCAGAATTTACCTAATAATAACGTAATTGAACTAGTCCCAGATGATTCTGAACCTGAAGATATAAGTATTTGTATTGCTCCAAAGAAGATATAAATATTAGTCATTATGTATTAAAATGAAGTGATATTATTATTAAATTTACCTAATATTATAACCTAATTGGACTAGTCCCAGATGATTCTGAAATATCTGAACCCGAAGATATAAGTATTTGTATTGCTCCAAAGAAGATTTAAATATTATTGGTCTTTATGTATTATCGTGAAGTGATAAAATTACTTATTATTATTAAACTAAATACTGAGCATATGGTTTTCCCCAAAAAATCTCAATACCCTGGTTCAACTATAAATAGAATAATATCAAATACGATAATATTAGTTTGCTGTGAAAAACACACTGGGTAAGTTGTATTTCATTTTATTTCTAGTTATAATTTGTTGTTAATGATAAAGCCATACTGATGAAGCCAAAAGGCCGAAATGCGTATATGGATGTTCATTAATTAATTGATAATTATTTTTTGTATTTGATCAGGATATTGTTATTTTTTGGGAAAATCACAGGGTTATGCAGAACCCAAAAAAACTTTCTTAATGTAATTCAATGTCAGTCGAGGTGTTTGCCAGTGAAGTAGTTGTTTTTAAGAAAGTTTGTTAAAGAAAGATTAGTTATACGTTCTATATGCAATGATGTTAACTTTGTTAACGATATGTATAAAACAATTTCCTGGAAATTCTAATCTATGAAGATAAGATACAAACACTAATGTTTAATTTGATCAAAAATCAAAATCTTCTAACTCAACAAAATATATTTAAATAAATATATATATATTAATAAATACTGAGCTTTATATAATTATAAAAAGTATTGTCAATTTCATTAAAATTATAAAAATACTTTATGAATAATAATTACACTGGTCAACACAAGTTTTGTTTCCTTTATTTTTTTTTCTGTTATTGGGTATTTCTATGGCCCTGACCATGAAAAAAATAACAACTTTACTTTTTGAAATATACAGTTGTATTATTTTGACAAAAAAATACAGAAAAATAATACATTATGATAACAAAATTTCTATTGAACACTAGCAAATGAGGTTTTATAAGATTTCCTTGAATGAACGACTTTAGGTAGATCTCGTTGCAAACTCCAACAGTAGTCTACCATCATATGTAAGCCCCACCGGCCCTGATAACGCGCTTCCATTGTCCGAAGATCCTGATGAAATCTTTCACCCTGTTCCTCACTAAAATCACCCTGATTTTTTGTAAATCGGTCTATATGTGAGTACAGGAAGTGTAATGGACTCATAACAGCACTCATATGCGTGCGGTTATGGCTCGCCGAGTGCGAAACAATTTTCTCAATATCTATAGGCGATTTTTTTTTAGAAATGGCATAAAAGGTCGCCAAATAGAAAAGCTACTATAAAAAACTCGTTTGTATGGCGTTTTTCAGCACTTGTCCATTAGAAACTAACCTAACCTAACTTGGACGCGTGCTGTAAAATCGCGCTTATTGAACTCGTCCTTTAATATACTATGACCGCAGTTATTTTACTACTGTAGTTACTTTCTACTGTGCTGTGTGCAGTGTTACCAACCCGAACTTGGCTTGGAGGTAGATATAATTTGAAAGTTGGTAGTTTTGAAAAAAGAAGTTCATCTCGTTTTAGGAAGGAACCAATAAAAAAGCTGAGTTACTGATCGTTAATATTTAAAATAGGAATCGAAAAAATCAAGAATTAAAAATTGAATCATAATCAATAGGTCAAATTATACATAATTATGTTCTAACACTTATCATTGTACTTATCATGTCCTGTACTTCATGTTATTATGTCCTTATCATGTTATGTACTTATCATGTTCTATATTAGAATTACACTTCAACAATTTAAGTAAACAAATTCACTAGAACTGAAGCATAATTTATGATATTTTTAAAAATAATGTGGCATCTTTGGTACAATAATTTGAAATTCAATTGAAACAAGTTTTTTTTCCTCTTTCTAGAGTAAAAGTAATTGGACTTACCAAGAGCTTTATAGGATTCTGAATATTTTTCAGTTCTATCGATTTTTTTATTATAAAACAACGAAAATACTTAGCAACAATAATTGTGATAGTTTTTGAAATATTTAAAATAAAAATTAACATGCGGGGATTCCTGTAGAAAGAAAAATTTGTGAAAAAAAGTGGGCATTATAATTTTTACAGAAATAAAATTATAATAATTTTTTTCTTCAGAAACTTGAAAAGTTTAGTAGATTTTTCTTCAAGGTAGTAGATTTGGGCAAGACACTAAAAGGTAGTAGTAAATCTACCGAAAAGTTGGTAGAGTTAAGGTAGAGACACACTGGCCCCACGTACGCAACGTATGCGATGCAACGTGGGAGAAATGGTGTGCACACTCGTCCCGCGTATGCAACGTAAATTTTGCATCCGACGCTGTTGTAATTTCTCACAAGGTGCGTCTGTAAGTCATGTTTTCTGATTCTGATATCGAGTTTGAGGATGATTTATTGTGTTTACTATTTTTAAATAAATATTTCCGCGCCACAAAAACAAAAACTTAAGTTTAGAAGAGAAGATATTGAGGTAAGTTCTAGAAACACACTGATCACACGCGTGGATATCGTACAAACATCCCCTCCACCTTTCCACGCCGATCTGGACCTCCCAGATCGACGTTGCGTGTGAGGCGTGTGATTGCGTTGCATACTATAAGAGTGTTTCTAAGGCATAGTTTTTCAAAGTCCAGATATCGTAATGTGTTGCATACGTTGCGTACGTGGGATCAGTGTATCTCTACCTTTAGAAACGCTAGCTGCGTGTGTGTGCGTGCGATTATCGATACTCGACCAATAGCGAACAGCAGACGAGCGTGGCCGATTGTATAATACTGAACACGGAACAATTTTGTTGAACGTATTTGTTTCTTTTAAATTAACAGAAATACATTGTATAGTGATACCTACCGCCCCCTATATCGCCCCCTGGCTTCCTACCGCCCCCTATATCGCCCCCTGGCTACCTAGCGACCCCCAAAACGATGTCATCGCCCACTGGGGGGCGATATCGCTCACTTTGAGAAACGCTGGATTAGAGGAAAGGTGGGCAGATGGTTCCGTTCGTTCTTCAATAATAGACAGTCGACAAACTACAATGTTCCAACTATCGGTGAATATCATTGATAAATGCGGGATATAAGGACTGGTTCCTCAGACTTCCCGAAAGACTAACTCCCTATGTTGAACACCAGCTAGACAACTACCAATGTGGGTTCAGGAAAAGAAGATCACAGTTTATCAGATCTTCACAATACGTCAACTAATGGAGAAGTGCTGGGAGTACGATAAAATACGATAAACTTCAAACAAGCGTACGACAACGTCTTGAGGGTGAAGCTGTGGAATGCTATGATGGAACTGGGAATTCCGAGTAAACTTGTCAGCTTAACAAAGATCAGCATGGAAGGCTCCAAAAGTGCAGTACGGATCGGAGGAAAGTTGTCAACCTTTTTTACGAAAAATAGTGGCCTGAAATAGGGAGACGCCATCTCCCCACTCCTCTTTAATAAAACTCTGAAGAAGGTAGTGAGGGAGGCAAAAACGGAGACACTGCTATTTAGAAATCATTGGCTTTTGCGTGATAGTGGCACCCAGATATTTAAATTCCTGTATTGGTCCATCGTCACATTTTGTCCTATCCTATCCCTACGTTTAGTCCTTAATGTGGTCATGTACTTGGTTTTACTCTCGTTTATTTTTAGGCCCATATTTTCCGCTGCAGATTCTATTTTTTTAAACTCTTCTTTAACGTCATCTTTAGAAACACAACCAGGAACGTTAAAGAAGAGTTTAAAAAAATAGAATCTGCAGCGGAAAATATGGGCCTAAAAATAAACGAGAGTAAAACCAAGTACATGACCACATTAAGGACTAAACGTAGGGATAGGATAGGACAAAATGTGACGATGGACCAATACAGGAATTTAAATATCTGGGTGCCACTATCACGTCGGACAATGATATGACCAAGGAAATTAACAACAGAATAAAAAGTGCCAATCGATGTTGTTTTGCATTGCAGAGAATAATTAAATCAAAAAATGTATCTCGGACGACAAAAATAAGAATATACCACTCCATTATAAGACCGATTATGACTTACGCCTGCGAAATCTGGACAATGGGTATGGGAACAGGCTTCCACCGGTATAAGACCGCGACTACGGTGGAGAGACAGCATAGCATCAGATCTTAGATCCCTGAATATCTTGGAAGCGGAAGAGCTAATGATGGACAGAGGGCAATGGAGGAGAGTTGTTGAGTCAGTCAAGACCCACCATGGGTTGTAAGAGCTACAGAGAGCGAGAGAGAGAGTATCAACCGAATTTCCGTCGAAATGACACCGGATTGCAATCCCTAATCTAAATCGAGAATTGATATGTTGCGCTGGGAATTAAATATCGAAGGAATCTAAAAACATCTGCCTGCGGAGAATTCGCAAAAATTCTTCAAAAGACAAACAAATCTCTACATCGTCATCAAACAGATAAAGTTATCTCTGAAATTAAATTGGGTAATGGACACGCTCGCCGCAAACCAGAATTAATGATTAAAGTGCAACCAAAAAAGAATACAGAAAATCTAATCTAAACTAAATTCAACTAATTTAAAAACTTATATACAGTTTCTATCTAACATGATTTATGTACTATACTTTAGTGCAGACCAATCTAGGTCTTAAATGTACTTTCTCCTTAGTTAACAACTTGGTCCTTAATTAACAACTTTGTCATTTGTCAATATTTTTGTGCTTTGTCTAGTTTGATGCATAAAATTAGTTTCATGTTATCGGTTGGCTGTCTTACCTGTTGCTTATGGTTCAACTAGTTGAAAACTACATAATAAGCTTTTTATTTTATTTTCAATCTATTTAAATAGTTAAGACTTATCAGTTTCATTTAAATATTCGATAACAATGTAAAATTTGACCTCGCATACATATTTTTGTATTTACTTTAATTTCCTGAAAACTTTATTTAATGTTGTTATTCCTTTTTAAGGACGTATAAACGTCCGCAGTCCCATTAAACTTAAATCTTGATTTTGCTGCTAAGCCAAACAGTTGTATGCCGTATGTCTTTTCTTTAAAAAAACTAACCTTTTTTTTTATTTTTTTATTTGTGGTTTGGGGGAAGCTCTACCAGCCTGTGTGTAACGCTCGCACTAAACCCCTACTTCCACTTGGCTTTGAGTACGCCACCCCGGTATCGCTTGCGCATTCCTTCAGGGTGGGCAGCCCGGACGGTTGTTTTACCGCCCTAGTTAATCTATTTATCTTTGGCTTTCTCTCGTGATTCGCTCTTCTGACGAGCTCTTTCTTCTTCTTCCTTCCGTGTAATTATTTCACGGATTATACCCTGTATTCTAACCCAGTTTTCCTCGGACTCCAGCATTTTATTTACCAGATCGCTTTCCTCTTTTATTTCTGTTAGGCCCCTACGTTCTTTTTCCCAGCGCTTGCATTGGAGGATCGTGTGTGCGACGTTGTATTCAGCTCCACAGTACTCACAAAAGGTGTCCGTTGCTTTTCCGATTTTGAATAAATAATTACGGAAGCAGCCGTGGCCGCTGAGTACTTGAGTCATGTGGTAGTCTATCTCTCCATGTGTCCTTGTGACCCATTTATAGATATGTGGAATAATGCGCCTTGTCCATGTTCCTGTTTTTGAGTTATACCATTGATTTTGCCAGGTCTCGTACGTCAGGTCCGTGGCAGCTTTTTTGATGTCCTGTTTAGACATATTGCTTTGGCGTTTCAACGAATAGGTGTCATATTAATAATTATTCAACATAAAATTATAATACTTCAGTAAACTAAATTTAATTTGCTATAAAAAGTATGTTCTCTAAAAGGAGTTTCCAAGTATGCTAGCTCTCAGCGGGCCGGACAAAATCTGTCCGCGGGCCGGATGTGGCCCTGCTAAATATATTATATTAACGCCGGAAACAACACTGCACCAGATGAACTACTCACTTCAATATTCTACAACTGCAAGAATGGTTGTGGTTCGCGTTGGGAATGCCATAAGTTAAGGGATGCAATGTTCTTTAGCTTGTAGTCAATGCATTGGGATTCAGGATTTACCTTGCGCTAAGGTACGTATGGCTAAGGGCATCATACTCTACGTCCTCTATCTCAAAAACAGTTCGACGAATAAGAAAGGTCTCAGATGAAATTTGTAGAGAAATTTATTCTTTACAACTTTTATACTAATGCAAATACGGTAGGAGGCGGAAAAAACGAGATATTCTCAAAAAACTGATTTTTTCGACCTTTGATCTAAGGATGCTCACATGTTGGCATATGTGAATTTTCAGACAACATTTGTAATGCTAAAATAAAGGTTTATACAGAAATTTAGCTTCTTCCGTTAGATTCCGGGGTGATGTGCTAAAATGACTGGGCTATCTCCCTTCTAGAAGGAAAACATTCCAGTCAAAAATGTGTATGTTGGCTATATTATAAACTAATTCAAACCGCCAAAGCTCTTGTTAAATTGCGTGAATTATGATACAGCTCGAAACTTTTTACGAGTTCCACCAGTTTTTTTTTTAATCCATTTAGGCATAGGCTAAACCGCCGCCGTTTTTAATCGCGTGATTTTGTGACTCAAGTAAGCTAATACAAGTGACCTCACTTGCGGTTTTTCCCGCTACTGATTTTTCCCATAGCAGACTGTGTCTTTCTCGAGCGGTTTCCGCTCGCGGGAAAAACCATAGCGCGGCCTAGACCTTACTGCGATACGTTTTGAAACGTTTTACCGGCTCCACTTTTATCTGTTTCTAAGGTTAACCTGTAGACTGATCTGTGGTACAGGTCAAGCGTAAAGCGTTAGTCATATAAATGCAAAAGCCACTCAAAGTGTTGAAGCTTTCCTGAAGGAAGCTCGAGACCTGTCTTGAAGGAAGGAGCCCAATAAGGATCCTTGTTCTATCAAGGAAGGTCTATGAAACGTGAAATGAGGAACAAGGAATCCTTGTTCCTCAAGTATTGAGATTTAGTTGAAATCAAATCCATAAAACTTTGATCCTAGCGAACATTTTACCCAAGATATTGTGTTTTATTGTTATTTTTTCATATCAAGTTTACTAAAATAATGAGATTCAAGCAAATTCTAAATTAGAATTTTAATCCTGTTCTTGTAACATTTTCTTCGATCCATTGATCGAAAGCTAGAACGACTTCCTCGGACATTTCAGCTTTGTAG
The DNA here is from genome assembly GCA_944588485.1 of Phosphuga atrata. Taxonomy (NCBI): domain Eukaryota; kingdom Metazoa; phylum Arthropoda; class Insecta; order Coleoptera; family Silphidae; genus Phosphuga; species Phosphuga atrata. The sequence continues at coordinate 50,518,627 of OX155904.1, forward strand.
CTTCCGACCTTTCCGCTCCTCATAAACTTGCCCTCCGGATGGAAGCACAGTCCCTTCTTAGCTCGAATGTCCACCACGTCTTCCCGATTCACCGACTTGTTCTGCTTCATTTCATCGAAGCTCAAGTGATGCAACAGCGTGGAAATTTGCGATTGGGACAAAGTTACGTTGAAGAATTCGGTTGTGGTTTTCAAGACCGCGGTCAAATCTTGCTTCATGTCTTCATATTTTATAATTAGGAAGTTTGAGTTGTTGCAGTTCTTCAAATAACTTTGCTGGTGGGCGAAAAATGGGCAGTAATTTACTGAAAGCAATAATATTTTAACTTACAAGCTTTTTAATTTTTTTGTTGTAAATTTACATTTGTCCCTAAGGAAGAGCTGCCAGAATAAATCAAAATCGCCGGAAAAATTTTCCAGAAGTCTGGAATGGTGGTAATAGGAAACACAAACGTCTTTGGGATTCCGAAACACCATCACAATCTAAAACGGTTTGTTTAAATACTTTTTGATATGATTTGATGCAATTTTGTCCTAACTTTTGGATTTTTCTCACGATTTCGTAGTTGCTTGGGCAGAAGTTCCCACGGCAGATGAGTCTTGATGAACCTAGGTCGCTTGCAATTCTTCACAAAGCTTAGGGAGTCGAACATTTCCGGTTTCATTTTTGCCAGGCTATCATTCCCTTTAAGATCGAACATACAAGACATCCTACAAAGACATATTTTGCAATTATTTCAACGTATTTTTAAATTTAATTTCTTACTCGAGGAAGGGAAATCTCGCTGTCCCACTAACAGCTTTTGCAGTTTTCAAATCGACGTTGTTGCAAACGCACCAAACCATTTCTTGGGCCCATGTTGTACCTAAAAAAGATTTTGTTTTGTAACAGACAAGTACATACTATACATAACCAAATAAGATATCTAGGCTTTTCCGTCTAGTCTTGTCTGTCTAGCATCGTCTGTCTTTTCTTATTATTTTTGTTAAGATATTTGGAAGTCGGAAAATACATTACGTACAACCCCCAAGGGAACCCCGAACGGGGTTGGACTCTCAATCTAGATGTTCGAGACGGATATACCCACTAAAAGCCGCTGTTTTCTTTTCATCTTTTGTTAAATACCCTTCCTCCCGGAACTACCTGATCGGTATTACACCAGAAGATAATTTTTTAGCCACATTTTCCTATATTTCTACGTTTCCAGTACGTGGTCTGTTAGAAAAGTATCCGACCTTTAGCCGGTAAAAAAAAAACTGGCATACCTGGAGCGTTGGAAACCTAATCACCCTCAAAGTAGTTTCCTTGGGACTCCATACACTTCTCCCAGCGGTGCCGCCATTGTTGGAAGCATTCCGAAAAAGCCTCTTTAGGAATCGACTTTAGCTCAGCTGTCGTTGCAGCCATAATGTCCTCTCTTGTATGAAATCGCGTTCCTTTAAATGGCCTCTTGACTTTGGGGAATAACCAGAAGTCGCAGGAGGCCATATCAGGAGAGTAAGGTGCCTGACGAACCAGAGGAGTCTGGTTTTTCGTCAAAAAAATTGTGAACCAAGTGCGAGGAATGTGCTGGAGCATTGTCGTGATGGAGTCGCCAATTTCCTGATGACCACAACTTTAATCGCTTGCGCCGCACAGCATCACGTAGGCGACGTAGGACATCCCTATAGTACTCCCTATAGTCGTTCCGTCATTTTACTTGAATTGAAAAACCGACGATAGCACTACACACTACGTTACTCAAACGCTGCTCGACAGCAACTGACGCTATCTACAGGCGGGAGAAAATTCACGCATGCGCACGAAGATTCAAGGTCGGCTCATATAAGCGCGCTTGATTCAAATCCATCAGGTTTTCAAAATAAAACAAGGTCGGATACTTTTCTAACAGACCACGTATTTTCTTATCAGCTTCCTCTTCTCAATCTTTCTCAGGTAATATATCTGTGGCAAAATCACTTATAGCCATCCAATTTTCGGGATTTCTTTGCATCTCTCTGACCACGTTTTACGAGACAAGCTTGCAGTTCACTGTTGCTTTCGCATTTTGTCGTTCCACATTCCATCTAGGACACACACAAAGGTGTGGTTTTCAACTTTCTTGCATTCTAAGTATATTGCACTTTCTCTTAATTTGAACCTATGTAGATAGGATCTGAAGTTTAGGTTCTAAAGGTTGATCATTGTAAGTAGACCTATACAAAGCCACCAAACAATGATTTACTACACTATCATCAGGCGGTTTTGTAGTTCTCATTCTCTTAAAAAAAGCAGATTCAAAGTTACAACGTAGAAATAGAGCCTCCAGTCTTTTTGTGGAATAGTTAATGCCTGAAAGTTATGAAAATCTGTAGCACTATAAGCAGGTCTTTTGCTTGCATCATATGGTGCGGTAGAAGATGAAGGAGGAGCTGGTGTCGTCAAGGGGTTTAATGGTAGAGATCCTCAGGCCTGAATGATGGTGTTAACTTGTTCAGGCAGAATACCTTTTCTTGGACGTTCAGAACCGGACAAAATTTCAGATTCTATTAAGACCCTGTCTTCAGCTACAGACACACATTCCAGATTCATGAAGGTTTTTGCTACATTTGACTTGGTGTTGCCTCCAGTTCCTGGTGTTCTTGGAACACTCATTGCGACACTCAAAGAGGATAGGATAGAGGGGAAGGTCTCCATAAGAGACAATGTTAAAATAGAGTATACGGTCGTCTCCATGACCAGATATCATTTTTTTTTTAATCCGGGACGGCGCATATGCAGTCCCGACTACCAAAAATTGTGCGCCAGAGTTATCCACATTAGGGATAATCGCAGGGGTGAGCCCAACCGTAGTGCAATGGTAAGGCCTCACCCTGGGGGAACTGCCTTGTTGATCACAGCAACCTCTACGCCAGGAAAGATATCATTTGAAGCACGTGGTACTTTAACTTCGCATGACCTCGTTCCGTCCAGATCTTAATATCAGGTATGAGTCTATATGTTAAGCTGCCCTTTCCACCTTTTCTCCAATCAGTTTGAAATATCTTTAAAGTGTCTTGTCTAAAACAATCTCGCTTCCTATATCGGTCTTGATATATTTTTCTTTCAAAGTTCGATGGTTATGACTGAAGCTACCACCATTAGAGCATCCGTGGAAGTTGTTCTGTAAGATGAATATATACATATGGACGCCGATCTCTGCACCCCAATAATGTTGCTTTCTCACTGTTTTTTTTTGTCACAAGCTGCCAGCAGTTCAAGGAAACGCCTCTATTAGGGTCTGTAGCGCAAATAAAACCATATCCGGTTAACGTGCCATAGTAACCGTGGGCATACCTCCCATAGACCTCTTAGTAAAGGAGAGAGATGAATTGTACGTGAATGTTAGTAACAGGCAGTAAGAAGAACGCTAAAAAATCTTTTAGAGGAATGACAAAAAATGGTGGTTGTCGGACAAGTGCCAATGGACAAAGCTGGTCATTCCAGATCATCCTAAATGGCTTAACAGGAAGCACGGTGTGACAAATTATCACCTAACACAATTCCTCTCAGGTCATGGCTATTTATGTGACTACCTGTGTCAAATACGAGCCGCCGCGCATCACCTTTGCAAATATTGTGGCGAGATAGACGCGCTATGCCACACCATATTTGACTGCTATAGATAGCACCTTGAAAGAGGTAGTGAAATCGGACAAAAACAGTGTAATGATAGTGATAGGGAAAACAGGTAATGTCGTTCATACCAAGAACGACAATTAGTTTTGTGATGGACAAAAATTGTGAGAGGACGACAGGCTTATCAAAAATTATATTTCCTCCAAAGGAGATGACTAACGAGCAAAAACAACTTTGCAACCATCACTCTGAAGACATGCTAAGCGCGGTCTTGTCCTGTCTGCATAGTCTTGTCTGTCTAGTCTTGTTTGTCTAGTCTTGTCCGTCTAGTCTCGTCTGTCTAGTCTCGTCTGTCTAGTTTCGTCTGTCTAGTCTTGTCTGTCTAGTCTTGTGTGTCTAGACTTATCTGTATAGTCTTGCCTGTCTAGTCTTGTCTATCTAATCACCTCTTTCTAATCTTCCCTGTCTAGTCTTGCATCTAGTAAATATCGTACTAGACATATCTAGATCACAAGTTCAAACGATTCATGCTTACCAGACTTTGGAAAGGTAAGGAGCCAGACATCGTCTTCAAAAACTTCAAGCTCTTCGATATCTTTTACCACTTCTTCGTAGGATTCTGGAAGGGTGTAGCCCTTGAAGAGCTTCTTGTAGCCTTTTCTGGTAGCACCCGTGCCATGGATGTTCAGCAATTTGACTAAATCCTCGTCCGTTTTCAGCAGCTCGGCCATATCGAATGCCAAAATTTTGTTGTCCCAAGCGTTCACTTCAATTAAAATGCAATTAAAATTTTAATGCAATTTATATAAGCTTTGAATATTTATTTTATTACGTTTCTTTCTGTAAACTATATGCATTATTATTGTTTTGCGCAAATAGTCTTATCATATCTTGACTCGTCTTATGTAGACCTATCTAGTATTATTTATTATTTGATGTTTGCTTTTCAGATCTCATGTCTATTCTCGTCTTATATCTGTTTGTAGCGTCTTATACCATTGTTTTTTTCGTTGTTTTATGGTATCTTGTTTAGTCTTGTCCGGAGATATTTTGCTTTGTCTTTTCTTGCTTGCTCTGGTCAGCTCTTTTCGTATGTGTCTAGTATTGCCTGTTTTGTGTTGTCTATCTAGTCTTGTCTGTCTAGTCTTGTCTGTCTAGTATTGTCTTTTTTTTTGGAGAGGAGGGGGAATGCATTGTTTCACACCGGATATTCAAACCCGTGTAGTGTGGGGCTCTCTGATCGAGTTCTTCGTGACCAGCATACCCACTAAAACCCCTCCTGTGTCGCTACACTATACTCCACCCGGAACTGCGTGAGCATTACTTCAGGTGGGTGGTTGTGTTTATACCAATTGTTTCCTTGTCGTTCTTTTTATTGTCCTTCCCTCGTTTCGATTTCGTCTTTCGTCTTCTGTCGTATTAGTTATGTAGTCATGTGATAACCCATTTTTCGGTCTTTTCGTCACATATCTAGTCGTCCATGTTAGCTTCCTTGTGTCTCGTGCGATATTATAATCGCCTTCCATTCTGTCTCCATTTGTTCTTTTCCCAACATGATTTCGGTTATGTAAGCTTATGTTATGTACTGCATCCCAGTTATGCTCACTTTCTAACATAACTTCCATGATGTTCTGTTCTTCTGGTTTTGTACCGCCTAGTGCGTCTAGTATTGTCTGTCTAGTCTTGTCTGTCTAGTCTTGTCTGTAGAGTCTTGTCTGTCTAGTCTTGTCTGTCTAGTCTTGTCTGTCTAGTTTTGTCTGTCTAGTCTTGTCTGTCTAGTCTTGTCTGTCTAGTCTTGTCTGTCTAGTCTTGTCTGTCTAGTCTTGTCTGTCTAGTCTTGCCTGTCTAGTCTTGTCTGTCTAGTCTTGTCTGTCTAGTCTTGTCTGTCTAGTCTTGTCTGTCTAGTCTTGTCTGTCTAGTCTGTCTAGTCTTGTCTGTCTAGTCTTGTCTGTCTAGTCTTGTCTGTCTAGTCTTGTCTGTCTAGTCTTGTCTGTCTAGTCTTGTCTGTCTAGTCTTGTCTGTCTAGTCTTGTCTGTCTAGTCTTGTCTGTCTAGTCTTGTCTGTCTAGTCTTGTCTGTCTAGTCTTGTCTGTCTAGTCTTGTCTGTCTAGTCTTGTCTGTCTAGTCTTGTCTGTCTAGTCTTGTCTGTCTAGTCTTGTCTGTCTAGTCTTGTCTGTCTAGTCTTGTCTGTCTAGTCTTGTCTGTCTAGTCTTGTCTGTCTAGTCTTGTCTGTCTAGTCTTGTCTGTCTAGTCTTGTCTGTCTAGTCTTGTCTGTCTAGTCTTGTCTGTCTAGTCTTGTCTGTCTAGTCTTGTCTCGAGCGTCACGAGCGACGGACGTGCCTGAGTGATTCTAGTTTATTGTGGATCTTAAGACTATTATAAAATTATTTGTGCCTATAGACAATAGAGGAAAAAGACTCGTTTAGTGATATAGTGTGCTGTTTAGCTTTGGGCTGTGTTATCTGCCCCGTTGATTGGACACTTTTAGTTTTTATTTTTTCGCCACGTGGCGAAAAAGACATAGTTTTTGGTATGATCAACGGACACCTGGCGTCCTCTGGTAACAAGTAGCCTCACCGCGACAGCGCACGGCTGCGGTGAAGCAGAAATAAGTGAGAATTCTTGGGTACTGATAATGGAACACCACAAACAAAGGAGAACCCAAACTCTGTAAATACGGGAAATCTTGACAATCAGGTGACGGCAGCTCCGCCCCGGTACTTGATTATCAAAAGAAAGGATGGATCTAATTTTGATAAAATTAATCCTTTTAAAATTAATAAGAGTTTTTATAGTATTATTGGAGAATGTAGTAACATTAAAAAGATAAGAGATGGTCTATTAATAGAATGCAAGTCGAGTAAACAATCTGAGAGACTTATGTCAGTAAAAGAATTTTGCAATTTTGAAATCGATATAGTACCACATAACACATTAAATTACTCAAAAGGCATAATCTTTTGCTGGGACCTCTTAGGTGTATCAGAAGAAGAGATACTCCAAGAACTAAAAGAAAAAACGTCTGCGAAGTGAAGAGAATTAAAAGCAAGAGAGATGGTGAATTAAAGGATACCCCTTCACTGATTCTGACGTTCAATTCACCCACTCTCCCAAAGAAAATAAAGGTAGCATTTTATAATCTCGGTTGTATATCCCTAATCCGACAAGATGTTACCGGTGTCAAAAGTTTGGTCATAGTGAGGCCCGATGCTCCAGTGAACCAGTCTGCTTCTGTGGGAAACCACTGCACGAAGGATCATCTTGCGAAACTCCAGTATGTATCAACTGTGAAGTCGAACACTTTGCAAACTCAAAGAACTGCCCGAAGTTTAAAGAAGAGTTCGCTATTCAGAAGATAAGGTCCCAGGAGAAACTAATATACAATGAAGCAAGAAGAAAGCTGGCGCTTAATGTCCCAAGAGGAACTATGTCATACGCGAAAGCAGCATCTATGATAAAACCCCAACAGCCCGACGTGAATGAACTCGCCGCTGTATTAATTCCAGTGATTTTGAGTTCCATCAAGGAATTTTTAGCAGCTCAGTTAAACCAAATAAAATCAGCTACAACCATAAGACAGGTACAGGAAGTTTCGGAGCTAGAAACTACTCCCAGAAGTAAAAAGGAGTCGACTCGCTGTGATGGCAAACCACAAAAAACGATGGAACCTAAAACAACTCCACAACGCGACGTCGAAGCGTCCGGTAGCGACGCTAGCGTGTCTTTCAAATCTCCTTCTCTAGCGGCGACGGAAAAACGGAAACGAGGGGCTCAACCAGCTCGCTCGCGTTCAATCTCTGAGGATAGCTCGGAAACAGATCCCGGCATCAAGAGTTCTTGGATCAAGAAGAAAGACACCGGATGGGAAAAAGGAAGACTCCGACAGAAACAACCACCCTTATTAATTAATTTTTGTCAATATCTGGAGATTATAGTTAGGTATTCGTGCCCTTTATTTTTTAAATCAAACGATTCTTAAGATGCCAACCAACGCTATAAAATGTTTGCAAATCAATCTGGGTAAAGGCAAGGCCGCCACTGGAGCCCTATTAGAAAAAATTTAAAGGGACAAAATTTCAATAGTTTTTATTCAAGAGCCTCACGTCTTCCGTGGAAAACTTTTGGGTTTTCCAGATCACTACAGGGTTATGCACTCTCGTAAGCCAAATGAACCAACTATTAAAGCCGCGATAGTTATACCTGATCCTCGAATCACAGCAATGCTAAATACAGATTTGTCCAGTAATCTGATGTCAGTTATCCAAGTTCTCTGTGGGAAAATGAACTTCTATGCCATATCCGTCTACCTACCACCACCATCAAGACCGGCGGGGGAGGATAAATTCGAAGAAAATCTAACGAATCTCTCTAATATTCTTAGGGAGACAAGATCGAAAGCAGAAGTATTAGTTGTTGGAGATTTCAACTCAAAGTCCTTTTCTTGGGGTAGTGTATTGGAAGAAAAAAGGGGTAAAAGTCTAGATACATTAATATCACAGAACAATCTGGCCATCCTGAACATTGGGTCGGAACCTACATTCATTGGACACAAAGGACACAGCCTGATTTACCTAACTCTTGCCAGCTCCACACTAAGCAAGGAAATCTGCAATTGGCATCTTCCCCATGAGAGTAGCTTATCAGATCACCGTTATATAAGCTGGAGAATGGGAAAGGCAACTGAGCTGCCTGAACTCCAACGGGGATTCTGCACTGCGAATGGAAACTGGACAGCGTTCAATGACACTTTTTTATTAAATCTTCATGGAATTAAACCACAGCTAGACGACTGCTCCTCTCCGGAGCAAATTTCGACATTCGCTCAAAGATTAAATCTGCGATGATGAATGCAGCTCGCGACACCTTTCCTCCAAGGAAATATTTTAGACACTCTGTTCCATGGTGGACACCCGAATTAACTGCTTTTCGTAAGGAAAATAACAGGTTACGGAGAATCTATCAAAAGAGTAAAGGGGAAAAGAGGCTATCAAATAAGCTTGCATATCAAAACAAGCTGCGTGAATACAAACAATTGATTTTAGACACAAAAAAACTAAAGTGGCGGCATTTCTGTACTCATTCTTCAACTGGAAATCCATGGGGACCTGTGTTTAGGGTGCTCAGGGGAAGAAAAACCTCGACTAGCTTCGTTACCAGCCTTAAGATAGCGGGAAGTCTCTTGATATTTTCGAAACTATGAGGGAACTTCTTAATGCTTTCTTTCCAGAAGACAATGAGGAGGACTCTTACATACACGCTCGAGTCAGGGATTATGCGGAAACTGGAAGAGGTGGACCAGATGATACACCGTTCACTATTTTCGAAATTGAACGCATACTACGCGGAATGAGCCCAAAAAAGGCTCCTGGTCTGGACGGCATATCATCAGACATTGTATTAGCTGCCTTTAATTCTGCACCCAAAATTTTTTAATTGCTGTAAGTGCTTGAATAAATCGATTTTTTCATCTTGCTGGAAAGAACAGTTGATCAAGATTATTCCCAAACCTAATAAACCGGCATTATCCACGAAGGATTTCAGGCCAATCAGTTTACTTCCGGTTGCTGGAAAGGTGTTAGATTCCCTGCTTATATCAAGAGTCGAGCACTATTTCTATAAAAACAATTTCATTCACAAAAACCAATTCGGCTTCAGAAAAGGAACTGGAACTGTCCAAGCTATTTCAACAGCCGTTGGGTACATACGGGAAGCAATAAAAAACAAGAAATATTGCTCTGCCGTCGCACTAGATATTAGTGGTGCATTTGATAATGCATGGTGGCCGCTTGTTATTAGCAGGTTAATTGAGAAGGGTTGTCCTGATAACCTCATCAAATTAGCTAGAAGCTATTTTGCAGATCGCAAGGCTATTATTATAGAACCAGGAATACAAATTGAATAAAGCGTCACTAAAGGCTGTCCGCAGGGGTCGAAATCTGGACCAGGTTTTTGGAACATTCTCTATGGCACTATTTTTGAAAGAAATTTACCCGAAGAATGCGAAATCATAGCCTATGCCGATGACACTCTTCTGCTTTGCAGAAGTAACAGCATTGTGGGACTAAAGGAAATCACCGATCGTGCTTTGGCAAGTCTTCAAAAATGGTCAGCCGACTGTCGACTAAATTTCAATCCAAAAAAGACTGAAGCTCTATTCTTCGGCAAATCATTAAGACAGAGAAGTCCCCTTTTCACTCTTGGGAACACAAAGATAAAATGCCAACATCATCTCAAGTATTTGGGTGTCATAATTGATAGATCCCTTAACTTTAAGGAACATATAAAAATTGCATGTGGTAAGGTGAAACAGTTTAGTCAACGATTGCGTTTTGCCGTCAAGAAGGAATGGGGTCTAGGGAGAGCAGAAATAGTAGACATATATAATGGCGCGGTTGAACCAGCGTTACTTTATGGAGCTCCTATTTGGCACCGGTCTTGCGGTGCTAAAGAAAAGCTTAAGCTATTGGGCGTACAACGCCTCACTACTATCCGTGCAGCCAAGGCATATCGTACAGTCTCTAATGAGGCGGCCTGCGTGATTTCCGGTATTCTTCCGTTTGACATCCGCCTAAAACAGTTGGCGCTTTATAGCTCGCATTCCAGTACAGATGATTTATTAATAAGAGACGTCTTGGGATTTGGTCTAACTTCAGCGGATTTGGAACCTACCATCAACACTCAGGCATTTATCCACCCTTCGAAGCTGTCATTGGTCTATTACCATTTAACGCTTACGAATGTCCTCCAACTTCGGGTGTATACGGACGGTTCAAAATCCAACAGTGGTACAGGGGCTGCCTTTGTTGTCTACTTTGACGGAGAGGAAGTACATTATAAGCAGTTTAGACTAGAGTATTACTGCTCTATCTTCCAGGCGGAGCTTATAGCCATACAACACGCCTTGCGTTATGTGGAAGAGCAATCCAACTGCTCTTGCTCTATTTTATGTGAAAGCCGTTCCGTTCTTGACGCATTGAAACACATGAATTCGTCCAGTGAATTGTTAATGGAAACTTGGAAAATAGCTGCTCGTGTATCGAAGAAGATCAAGCTCCAATGGCACTGGGTTAAAGCTCACGCTGGAATCGAGGGTAATGAGAGAGCAGACAGGCTTGCCAAACTTGTAGCAGACATGGAAGATCTCCCCATCGCTTATAGCAGATTGCCTAGGCAAGCACTAAAATCGAATTCCAGGGAATACTTTGAGAATCTCTGGCAGGATAGATGGTGGACGGCTAAAATAGGATTGTGGACCAAGACGTTTATACCATCCATCACAGCTTGGAAAAGCTTTAACGTCAGTCTGTCGCACCACTCGGTTCAACTAATAACTGGCCATTGTAACTTCAAGGCGTATCTTCACAGATTTGGCAGGAATGATTCTCCGTTATGCAAGTGTGGTGAAAACGACACTGCGGAACATGTCATCTTTTCGTGCCCAGATACCGCACAGTGGAGACAAACTCTGGAGCTAGACTTCAAACAAAATGGACTTAACTGGCCTAATAACCAAGAGCAGCTTAAGTCAATTAAAAAGACTAAAGATTGGTGGCTTACCTTCGACAATAATGCGAAAAAAGTAACCAGGCTAAACCACGACATTCGGTTTAGTTAAACAAAGATCAATATGATACAAACTGAAAATAGGTCTTGGCATCAGTAGATTAAGAAACGCAGCCAGCATAGTGTCGAGCTCGACGGAATGCTGACTTTCATATGCACACATATGAAAAAGCAAACAAATAGGCTGTCTAGTCTTGTCTATCTAGTCTTGTCTGTCTAGTCTTGTATGTCTAGTCTTGTCTATCTAGTCTTGTCTGTCTAGTTATATAACATTTTTACATAATATAAGTGTGCTAAAAAACAAAGTGAATTTTTCAATTCAATGTACGTGTATTTTACATTATTTTATCTACCAAGCATATTAAAATACTGTTGAATCTAGAAAAAAATAATTCTTTCTCACCGATAATTTTGAAAAATAGTAATTACGAGACACAATAAGGTTAGAACGTTCAGCTCCTCCGTGGCAAAAATTGCTTACTAGTAAAAAGGCACAGTGACGGGTACACTATTTTGGTCGTTGTCGATGTAATCTAGGCTAACATATAGTTAGTCTGGATTATGTTATGGCTAGGTTAACTCCAAACTGAGCCCGAAACTTCTTGATTCAAAATAAGAAAAATTTATCCAATTTCAATACACGTCAGTTATTTTCACTTCGTCTATGCAGTCACGCTCAGCGTTCGAAGAGAACGGTTGGCGGTGAGATAGTACGCAGCAAGTGTGAAAAAGTGAAATTAAGAATAATTAAATAAATACAGTTGTATAAAGTATTATAATAAAAATAGAAAACGTAAATATGGCGAGAGAATTACGGTCAAACACCCTCTTAACAAAGCAAGAGGATAAGATCCCAGCATATTTTTTGTGTGCCGAGTTCAACAATTTAATATCTGCAATAGTAAAAAGGGAGGTGGAGCCACTATTAAATAAAATCAAAGACCTGTGAAATAAAATCGTTACGTGAGGAAAAACATCACCAACGAAACCTGGCACACGCTGTTGAGGAAGAAAATATTTTAATACAAAATATTTCAATAGATCAAACTCAGCCGAACACAAGTGAAGAATTCAGCAATATACCCGATAAGGAAATAGAGAGAAGAGATAATAGAGGTTAAAAAGAGAAAATTTATCGTCAACAGACGAAGAAACGATAAGTTCAAAAAATATAAATTCTCCAAATATCCGCGCGGAAATAAAACGTCCGCGCGCTCAAAATGACGCCGACATTGCTACCGTAAAGCAGTTTGATAAACCAAAAGTAAACAATTCATTTAATGACAATGATGGTTTTACTGTTTATAAAGGGAAAAGACCAAATAAAAGAAACAAAATAATCAGCACTGGTAGTAATACATCGGGAATAATTTCTGCGGAACCCAGAAAGACTTGGCTATTCATAAACAGAGTACAACTTGATGTAACCCAGTCAAAAATGGAAGCTCATATCAACAAAATTCTAGTAAACAAACGATTTACGTGTGAAAAAATTGCAACAAAATCCGAAACTTATAGTAAAACAATAGTTTTAAATTAAGTGCGAACTTAGCAGAGCACAAAATGTTAACAGATCCATCTAACTGGCCAGCGGGTATCGAAATCAGCCGATATATTTTTAGGAAGAGTCCCACTAATCCAGGAGCAACATAATCCACTCACGGAATACAAGGAACGCTTACCAACATCAGCTCGTGATGCAGTCAAGTCTCCAAGAAATGTCTTCAAGCTGCTTTTTATAAACACGCAGTCTGTGCGCAATAAATTCAACGAACTCGACAGTCTCATTGAAAGTCAGCAATATAATATAGTGTGCATCACTGAACACTGGCTTATAGAAAATGAAAGTAAATATTATTGTGTCAACAGAATGGCAACTGCATCTCATTTCAGTAGGAGGAATTCGGCAGGCGGAGGTTCTCTAATATTAACAACACAAAATACTAAATTCGAAGTGTTAACCTTCGTAAATAAATTATCAATAGAATCTCACTGTCAATTGGCGGCCATATCCCTGGTTGATCTAAATAAAATTGTTATTGTTGTTTATCGTCCACCTAAGGGTGATTTTAATATGTTCTTAAATGTCATGTTTTCTGTTTTAGAATCTATAGATCTAGTTAGGTATCATGTTCTGATTGGAGGAGACTTTAACATACATTTTAACCGCCCTAACCAAAGAGTAACAGATATCTGTGATATGTTTCAATCATACGGCCTATCGCAATCAGTTTGTTTTCCTACTAGAGGCACAAACATACTGGATAATATATTTATAAATTATAAACCATCAGGATTTGAAATATTTCCAATTTCTATGTCATCGGACCACAAAGGCATTCATATTCAGTTCGAACTGGAGATTATCCGTGATTCTTTAAGAAGTAAGGTAATACGACCAATAACCGAGGCAGGTAAACATAGTTTTTTCAATATATTAAACACTATTGAATGGAGTAATATTCTTGGGGGGACTGACTGCAACAATAAATATAAATTATTTCACGAGGCAGTTATGTCCGCCTATAAAATAGCATTCCCCGAAACTAAAATTCCAAATCGAAGAACAAAAATTAATAACATTCATTGGTTCACGGTGGATCTCCGTGTAATGCGGGAAACCCTAAACTTAATACGTGATGCGGCTCAAAATAGCGGTGATAAATACATACTCTCTGTAATACATATAAATCTTACCGTAGGAAATATAATACAGCAATAAAATTTGCCAAAGTAAAGGCTAATGGCAATTTTATTGAGAAATCCAATAATAAAGTCAAATCTATGTGGCAAATTATTAACTATAGTCGGAAAACAAAACATAATAACTGTGATAATTCATGTAATATTGATGCCGAACTTTTTAATCATGAGTTCACATCACATATAAAAAATGTGATCAAGTCCATTCAAGATCCTGGACTCAATCCTTTAGATTTTGATCCAAATTATTCCGATATTAGTTTCTCTTTTAAACCAGTAACAACCTCGGAAGTGAGAGAGGCTATCCTCAGTCTAAAATCCAGTAAAAGCAAAGACGTTTATGGACTGACCTCAGATTTGCTAAAATGTTGTAAGGAAGCAATCTTGTCACCACTTACATCCAGTATTAATTCATGTATCATCACATCATCTGTACCTGACGAAATGAAAATTGCGTCAGTGATACCAATACATAAAAAGGGCGATAAAAACACTCCACTCAATTATAGACCTATATCTATTTTAGCGATATTTTCCAAGGTGTTTGAAAGAATTCTTCTGCTACAAATCACCAAGTTTTTTGAACTAAATAAATTATTGAATAATACCCAATTTGGATTTCGTACTGGCAAATCGACTACTGACGCCATTATGTCACTTATAAATAATCTTTCAAATGGATATGAGGATGGAAAGTTTATCATGACCTCTTTTTTAGACTTGAGTAGAGCATTTGATTGCGTAAGTCATGACATTCTTATCAAAAAACTCGCGTGCTATGGTTTCGATGAAGCCAGTCAGAATTTAATCAAATCATATCTCTCATGTAGAACTCAAATAGTTACATATGGCGGTGTCAACTCCCGTATATTGCCTATAGAATTTGGTCTCCCACAGGGCTCCATTCTGGGGCCACTCTTATTCATAATTTACACAAACGATTTTGCTTCGTATATTAAAGATGCTTTTAAGGTGATGTATGCCGATGATACTACGTTAGTTAACAGCGCTAAATCTCTTAACGAGGCAATTAGTGGAAACCAGAGCGCAAATGATAAATGCAGTGAGTGGTTTAGTAGCAATAAGTTGTTACTAAACAAGGACAAAACAATAAATATGCTATTTAAATTAAGGAAACATGACTTTGACACTCCACCGTCGGCCAAGTTTCTGGGGATACATCTTGATCCTACAATGTCATGGAATGCTAATACCGAATCGTTGGCAAATAGGTTATGTACATCGATTTTTCTCTTAAGGAATATGTCAGAGTCCGTATCAAATAAGATTTTAAGAACGACCTACTTTGCAACATGTCAATCAATCTTAGCTTATAGCCTTCTAGTATGGGGCCACTCTGCTCATAGGCACCGCCTATTTGGACTGCAAAGAAGAGCTGTGCGCGTGGTGGCGGGTATTGGTTATAGAGATGATTGTAAACCGACGTTTCGTAAACTGAAAATTATGACATTACCAGGCCTGTACATATATATGTGCCTTATCTATCTTAAAAAAAACTTCACGAATTATCAAACCTCTGATTCATTCCACAATCATAACACCAGACGTAAAGGCAACATTAATATCGATCAAGTCAGGCTAGGTAAGTCACACAATGGCGCAAATTACTGGGCTCCTAAATTTTACAATAATCTGTCCCCTGCAATAAGGGCATTACCATTAAAGCAATACCAAGCATTCTTGAAAAATTACATAACTGAACACGCATTTTACTCCTGGGACGAATACCTTGACAAGTGAGAAATTCACTTTCTTTTAATTTGTACTTGTTCACTTTCTTTTAATTTTCACTTTCTTTTAATTTGTACTAGAAACATCTTTCAGAAAGAGACTTTGTAAAACAAGCGCTTTTAGAGTGCTATTTTACTTCCAGATTTTAAAGACAAAGACTTAATTAAGAAGCTTATAAGAATTTAAAAAGGAAGCAACTAAGAGAAGGCCGAAAGCAAGTAAGAGTGGCTTTATAGAAATGGAGAGAAGATACAAATAACACAAGCAAGAAGAAGAGAGAGAAATAAAAGCAATACATATCACATATCAGAGAAAGAGGTGGGGAAATACTTAAACAGGGAAAGAAAGAAAAAAGAAACAGTGAGCGAGTAGATAAAGATGAGAGAGTGGGAAGAACATTTCAAAATGGAACAAAAGAACAAAAAGGAGAGAAAACCAAAGTTGAAAACTACCGTGGAATAACTCACACGCTCTACAAGGGTACAAGTTGTATGCAGCAATTTTAAACGATTCGAGTACGATATATGCAGCAGATATGGAAAGAATGTTTAAGAGGGAGCAAGCATAATGGTGTGTAATAGGTAGAGAGAAAGTATGGAGTCTGGCGTTCGTGGTTGATGTGGTACTGGTGGCAAAGAGCGTTAGGGAGATGAAATAAATGATGTAAAGCCTAGCTACTCCCAAGGCTTGAATTTTGTAAAAGAGAACTTGAATTTTGTAAAAGAGAACAGAAAAGTAGTCTTTGACCGCCCTCCTCTTTTCCAAATGATGCCACTGCCATGGTGACCCACGAGCTAGTACGAAAAATATAATGAACAAATTTTGACCCACTACTCAAAAAGGTTCGCCATCCCTGGCCTATAGTATAGAGAGAAATATCTCTTATCGTATAGGCCCTATACGATAAGAGATATTTCTCTCTGGGTTAACTTATACACTAATCTATGGTACATGTCAAAACTGTATCGACGCCAAGCGCAGGCGTCATAGAAACGCAACAACCAATCACAGTGCTAAAGATCGATTCCCACATGCGCGACACTCAGCTACGCGACGTCGTGCGAGATCGCCTGTCAAATAATGATTACATTGTGTTAAATGGGCACGTCGCGTAGCCATAGTGAGAACGTGCTCATTTAAAACATTGTAATCATTATATTACAGGCGATGTCGAGTGACAGCACGTAGCTGAGTGTCGCGTATATGAGAATCGGCTTATAAGCTTCCCTTAAGGAAGCTCGAGACCTTCCTTGAAATAAGGAGCCCAATAAGGTTCCTTGTTCTCTCAAGATAGCTCTATGAAACGCGAAATGTAGAAAAAGGAATCCTTGTTCCTCAGGGAAACACTATGAATATGTGTATAAGTCTTATCTAATTTAATTTTAACCAAGATTTTGTGTTTTACTTAATTTTTCCATATCAAGTTTACTAAAATTACGAGATTCAAACAAATTCGAAATTAGGATTTTAATCCTGTGCTTGTAACATTTTCCTCGATCCACCGATCGAAAGCTAGAACGGCTTCCTCGGACATTTCAGCTTTGTAGCTTCCGACTTTTCCGCTCCTTATAAAACTTCCCTCCGGATGACACAATCCCTTCTTGGCTCGAACTTCCGCCACGTCGTCTTCCCGATTCACCGACTTGTTCTGCTTCATTTCATCGAAGCTCAAGTGATGCAACAGCTTGGAAATTTGCGATTGCGACAAAGTTACGTTGAAGAATTCGGTTGTTGTTTTCAAGACGGCGGTCAAATCTTGCTTCATGTCTTCGTATTTTATAAGCAGAAAGTTTGAGTTGTTGCAGTTCTCCAAATAACTTTGCTTGTGGGCGAAAAATGGGCAGTAATTTACTGAAAGCAATAATGGATTAACTTACAAGCTATTTCAATTTTTTGTTGTAAATTTACTTTGGTCCTTAAGGAAGAGCTGCCAGAATAAATCAAAATCGCCGGAATAATTTCCCATAAGTCTGGAATGGTGGTAATAGGAAACGCAAACGTCTTTGGGATTCCGAAACACCATCACAATCTAAAACGGTTTGTTTAAATACTTTTTGATATGATTTAGTCGTTGCAATTTTGTACTCACTTTTGGATTTTTCTCACGATTTCGTATTTGCTTGGGCAAAAGTTCCCATGGCAGATGAGTCATGATGAACCTAGGTCGCTTGAGTTTCTTCACAAAATTCAGGGAGTCGTATATTTCCGGTTTCATTTTTGCCAGACTATCATTCGCTTTAAGATCGAACATACCAGAGAACCTACAAAGTAATATTTTGCAAATATTTCAACGTATTCTAAAATTCAATTTCTTACTCGAGGAAGGGAAATCGCGCTGACCCACTTACAGCTGTTGCAGATTTCAAATCGACGTTGTTGCAAATGCACCAAACCATTTCTTGGGTCCATGTTGTACCTAAACAAGATTTTTTTATTTGCAAAAAATAACAGAAAAGTACATACTAGACATAACTAAATATGATATCTAGTCTTTTCTGTCTAGTCTTGTCCGTCTAGTCTTGTCCGTCTAGTCTTGTCCGTCTAGTCTTGTCTGTCTAGTCTTGTCTGTCTCATCTCCTCTATCTAATCTTCTCTGTCTAGTCTTGTATCAGCTAAATATCATACTAGGCATGACTAGATCACAAGTTCAAACGATTCATGCTTACCAGATTTTGGAAAGCTAAGAAGCCAGACATCGTCGTCGTAAACTTCAAGCTCTTCGATATCTTTTTCCGCTTTTTCGTAGCATTCTGGAAGGGTGCAGCCTTTGAAGAGCTTCTTGCAGTCTTTTTTAGTAGCACCCGTGCAATGGATGTCCGGCAATTTGACTAATTCCTCGTCTGTTTTAAGCAGCTCGGCCATGTCGAATACCGATTTTTTTTAGTCCCAAGCGTTTACTTCAATTAAAATGTTCTAATGCAATTATATAAGCTTTGAACATTTATTTTATTACGTTTCTTTCTGTAAACTACTATCGTCTTATCGCAATATTATCGTCTTACGATAGTCTTATCGTATTTTGACTCGTCTTCTGTAGACCTATTTAGTTTTATCAATTATTTGATGTTTGTTTTTCAGATCTCATGTCTACTCTCGTCTTATATCTGTTTGTAGCGTCTTATGCCATTGTTTTTTTCATTG
Source organism: Phosphuga atrata (assembly GCA_944588485.1). Classification (NCBI taxonomy): domain Eukaryota; kingdom Metazoa; phylum Arthropoda; class Insecta; order Coleoptera; family Silphidae; genus Phosphuga; species Phosphuga atrata. Next base: position 50,537,382 of record OX155904.1, read on the forward strand.
TTTTATGGTAGGTTCTTGTCTTGTCCAGCGATATTTTGCTTTGTCTTTTCTTTTTTGCTCTGGTCTGGTCATGTCTTGGTGCTAAGGGTTATAAATAAAAACAGTCTTGACTGTCAAGTGTTGTCAATCTAGTCTTGTCTGTCTAATATTGTCTGTCTAGTATTTTCTGTCTTGTCTTGTCTGTTTAGTCTTGTCTGTTTAGTCTTGTCTGTCTAGTCTTGTCTGTCTAGTCTTGTCTGTCTAGTCTTGTCTGTCTAGTCTTGTCTGTGTAGTCTTGTCTGTGTAGTCTTGTCTGTCTAGTCTTGTCTGTCTAGTCTTGTCTGTCTAGTCTTGTCTGTGCAGTCTTGTCTGTGTAGTCTTGTCTGTCTAGTCTTGTCTGTCTAGTCTTGTCTGTCTAGTCGTTTCTTTCTAGTCTTGTCTGTCTTGTCTTGTCTGTCTAGTCTGTCTAGTCTTGTCTGTGTAGTCTTGTCTGTGTAGTCTTGTCTGTCTAGTCTTGTCTGTCTAGTCTTGTCTGTCTAGTCTTGTCTGTCTTGTCTTGTCTGTCTAGTCTTGTCTGTCTAATCTTGTCGGTCTAGTCTTGTCTGTCTAGTCTTGTCTGTCTAGTCTTGTCTGTCTAGTCTTGTCTGTCTAGTCTTGTCTGTCTAGTCTTGTCTGTGTAGTCTTGTCTGTCTAGTCTTGTATGTCTAGTCTTGTCTGTCTAGTCGTGTCTGTCTAGTCGTGTCTGTCTAGTCTTGTCTGTCTAGTCTTGTCTGTCTAGTCAAATCAAATCAAATCAAAACCATTTATTTCAATATTTAGGTCACCTTTTACAGGAAAAACTAATTCAAATTTGTCAAAAATCCCAAAATAACAAAAGGGCAATACACGAAGCAACAGTGCTTGTGTATAAAATATACAAAAATTTCTACAAAATAAAAAAATATAAAAAATAACTATATATTTAGATATGTTTTGCTTGAACATAAAATTCTTCCAAGTGGTGGTTCAATGTTGATTAGGAGGTCGAAAAGTGCCTGCTTAAAACTTTTCAAATTGTCCATTTTTCTTATGGCCATTGGGAGGTTGTTGTACAGTTTCATGTTACTATAGGGAGGAAGTCGCTCTGTCATCGTCATATTGTGCCTGGGCAGCTCATAGGATATTTTATTAAATCTGGTATCCCTTTGGTTGGGTTTTGTATATTGGTTAAACAAGGGTTTATGTTTGACTAAGAACATTATGCTCTCATATATGTATAAACCCGTTGTTGTAAGAATCCTTGCCTTTTTAAAAAGTCCTCTACATGATTCTATAAAAGGTAGATGGAGGAGAATCCGCAACACTTGTTTTTGCACTCTGAAAACATTATTTATATGAATTCCATTCCCCCAGAAAATAATTCCGAACTTAATGTGGGGATGAAAATTTGCAAAATATACCATTTTCAAGTTTTTTGATCTACATATCGACTAAGAGTTCTAATTGCGTATACTTGAGTATTGAGTTTCATTATAACTCTGCTAATATGCGATGTCCAGTCTAAAGTGTTATCGATATGTAGACCCAAAAGTCTCACCGTCTGTTCCATTTGTATGGTTTCATCGCCAACTACTATTTCTTCCGGGTAGATGGCTGTGGATCTTTTCGTTTGAAAAATTATCGATTTTGTTTTTAGTTTGTTCAATATTAATCTACTTTCACCGAACCACGATGGTATAGACGACATTGCAAGGTTGGCATTGGACGTAATCTCTTCGATGGATTTATGCATTAGCAGCAGCGTTGTATCGTCGGCGTAATTCACCATCGTATGTCGGGGTATTATTGGTGTTTGTGGTAAGTCATTTATGTAAAGTGAGAATAATAATGGGCCAATGGTGCTACCTTGCGGGATCCCCATATTAACCATTCTTGGCATGGATTTCACAATTCCATTCGGGGTAACTAGCTTCGTGATATGGGTTCTGTTAGATAAATAAGATTTTATCCACTTTAATATCACACCTCTAAGTCCATAGCTGTGCAGTTTTTTTCAAAAGTATAGCATGGTCTACCAAGTCGTAAGCTTTTGTTAGGTCAACTAGCAGTCCATGGGGTATATTTTTTTGTTCCAAGTTTTCCATGATGTGTATTATAAATTGAAAGCATGCGGTATCTATGCTTCTACCTTTTAGGAAACCATGCTGTTGTGGGCTTATGATTTTGTATTTGCTTGCAAAATATAATATTCTATTGCACAATAGTTTCTCAAATATTTTCGAAAAAGTTGATAGGATGTTTATCGGCCTGAAATTACTAATCATTGATTTATCACCAGCTTTATAGATTGGTGTGATTAGTGCCACATTTAAACTGTCCGGGAATACACCAAATTGGAACGAGTTATTAATAACATGCTGCAGAGGGCTAAGCACACTTGGGAGAACATTTTTAATTACAATACTGGGTATATCGTCCATGCCCGCACTTTTTTTATTCTTAAGGCTATTAACGGTATCACATAACTCTTGTTCGGTAACAGGTTTTACAAATATAGTTTTACAATTTTCCACTATTTTATTTATAAACGGAACTCGGGGTTGGGATTCAGAAAGATTTTTTGGTGTATCAATAAAGAAGTTGTTGAAATTTGTGGCCAATGTATGTGGTTCTTTAATATCATTGAAGAACGGCATTTGCTTTGATTGGAGTGAAGTAATTTGTTTAATAATGCTCCACGTTGCTCTTTGAAAGTTGGATGTTCTTTCTAACTGCTTGTTGAAACGGTTCTTTTTTTCTTCACGCAGTATTTTAATGTACTTTCTGCGTAGATTGTTGTACAGCTGTTTATAACGTCGGTCATTTATATATATCGTATGCATCATCTTTTTTAATTCTGGATTTAAAAAAACCCGTGACGCTGCTGGTTAGGTATTGACTGTTACTTGAGGAAAAGCTTCGTCAAATAGGCTGTAGAAAATCCCCATGAAGACATTCAACTGCATATTAACTTCGGAGCAGTCAATGTTGAAAAGTTCGCTCCATGATATATTATCCATAAGCTCTCGATGATGTCTTCTATTGTCTTCGTCTAGGATACGTATTCGTTTTTGGCTTGGGTGCCAATTCTTCTTAATTTCCAGGTTTAATATCTGAGCATAATGGTCGGATATAAGATTATTTGAAGTTGTTATGTAATATTCGAGCTTTATATTTACAATAATGTTGTCTATACTTGTCCCAGACTGTGGGTGGCTTACTTCTCTGGCTACTGGTGTAGCATTAAATGATTTTAATAACGACAAAAATTGCTGACACTGGTTAGATTTTTTTTAAATATTAATGTTGAAATCTCCTGCAATAATAAATTGCTTTCCCTGCCTTTCTAATATAATTAGGAGTTCATGCAGTTTTTCTATAAACATTCTATAATCTGCCAGAGGGGCTCTATATATTCCAATAATTATTATATTATCTCCGTTAAGTGCGGATTCTATCGCTGCACAATCGAGTATATTATTTTCAGCGATGGGACTTATGTCGCTTCTTGGTTTATTAGTTGTACCTTCTTTGCAGTAAATTGCGACACCTCCGTGTGTGCCTGCATGTCTGCAAAAGTGGTCTGTTAGTTCAAAGTCCTTTAATTTTATTACTTTAATTTGCTCTGAGCTTTTCCAATGCTCTGTAAGAATTAAAAATATACACTGCTTGTTTTTTTCCAACATATATTCTAAGGTATCCACCGAGTTACCCAATGACTGCACATTTTTATTTATTAATTTTACAGTTGATGATTTAGAGTTACGCACCTTAAGATGATTTACTCCCTAGGTATTGGTTTCTCCAGCCTTAATAAAAACGGTTCAAACAAGTGTTCCGTGGCCATGTATCTGGTTTGTTTAGGATCTCAAAATCTTCAATGGGTACTGAGACCTTAAAGGACGCATATTAGGTAGGGTGTCGGGACTGTAGCTTTTTACACAGTATTTGTTTAAAGTTTTTCTTTGTAAGATATGATATTAAGTCCTTTTCAGTTAATTCCGGAGCCAAACGGTACACGTGTAGGTGTTTGGTGTGCAGAAATCTGGCAGGAAAAACGTGGGGTTGTAACCCCACTATCCTGCGATGGATGTACACCATGATAGTAAGACCTGCAATCACTTATGGGGCAGTTGCGTGGGGAAGTAGAATCAAGCTGGCCTCTATGAAGAAACAGCTTGAGAAGATTCAAAGACTGGCGTGTGTCTGCATCACGGGAGCGATGGGGTCGTGTCCGACAGCAGCATTGGAGCTACTGCTGGATCTGACTCCGCTGCACCTTGTGGTGGAGAGCGCCGCCAGATCGGCGATTGTAAGATTCAGCAAGGAAGGAATGGGCAGAGGTAAAATAATCGGGAGCAGAGACCGAAACAGCCTCGCTGCCAAGATCCCTTGGCTGGAAGTACCAAAAGACGAAATGGTATGCAAATACCACTTCGAGAAAAACTACACAGCAATGTGTAGTAGTAAAGCCGATTGGAACGACGAATCCTCAGCATACCACATAGAGCAAAATGCCATGAAGTGGTATACAGATGGTTCGAAGACAAAGGAAGGCACTGGTGCAGGAGTGTTTGGACCTCGTACCAGATACTTCGAATCCATGGGAACATCACCAAGTATCTTCCAAGCAGAGGTACACGCAATCGAAAGATGTGCACAGTTTAACCTCGACAGGAATTACCGCAAAAAACGAATTGCTATCCTGTCAGATAGCCAAGCAGCCATCAAGGCCATTAGCTCATACACCATCAGATCCAAACTGGTATGGGACTGTGTGGGGAAGCTGAACAAGCTTGGCAGGGATAATAAAGTAACGCTATACTGGGTACCAGGACACACTGGTATAGACGGAAACGAAGAAGCCGATCACCTAGCAAACAAGGGATCCAGTAGCCCCTTTATAGGTCCGGAACCCTTTTACGGTATGAGCGTGAACACCATCCGCAAAAGTTTAGATGAAGAAATAAGAGGAAAATGGATGAAAACCTGGAAAGAACTTCCAGGGCTAAGGCAATCCAAAGTGATGCTGGGATCTTTTAACCAGAAGAGAACGGGAGCTTGCCTGAAGCTAAGCAGGAACAAGCTCAGAATTCTGACAGGAGCCCTGACGGGACACTGCAGACTTAGGAAATATCTCAAGGCCCTAGGCCTAGAGGAGGATGATGGATGCAGATTCTGTGGCTCAGCAGAGGAAACCCTCATACATCTGTTCAAAGACTGCGGAGCATTACTCCGCAAGAGACAGATGTACCTTGGGGCTCACTGCTTGAACACAGAGGAGCTGCAGGCCTTGAATCCCACCCAGATCCTGAAATTCCTAAAGGAATCAGGATTAGAGGAGGCGCTCTAAATGGGTAAGTACACCAACACTTGGAGGAGGAGGGTGGGGTACAATAGATCTATAAAGGTCGCAGTACAAGTCGTCACCACCATATCTACAATCTACAATCTACCATTTATTTATCATATTATCATTTTTTGTTATTGTTATATCATATTTTGTTATCTTTGGGAGTCTGACCTGTAAGACTTACAAATGTTAAAAATGATACCTATATTGTATTTATATTGTATTCTTAAATTGCCATTTGGCTTAATTTGCCATTATGCCTTGGCATAAATAAACTAAATCAAGCAATCAATCTCTATTCAGCGCCTGTTTGTCCACTGCAGGACGTAGGCCTCCTTCAGGTCGTTCCATGCGCATTTTTTTTGCAATTTGTTGCCATTCTTTCCCCGCTATTTTCTTGATGTCTTCGAGCCTTTTTCTTTGTGGTCTTCCAGTGCTTCGTATTATGGCTCTTGGTCTCCAGTGAGTAATCCTATGGGTCCATTTGTCGGTGTTTTCCTTGGCTACGTGTCCTACCCAGCTCCATTTCAGTTCTACTCTTCGTTCAATCACGTTGGGAAAGAAATAACTTTGGTTCGCAGTCTGATCTCCAGCCAGGGGGGGTTGGGGGTTCAACCCCTCAACACAACCAGGCGGGTGACGAGTGTCCCGCAGGGGTCGGTTCTCGGACCGCTCATGTGGAACATTCTCTACGATGGCGTTTTAGACGTAGAAAAGACAAAAGACCTCAAGAACTGTAGACTGGTAGCATTCGCCGACGACCTCCTTGTGGTGTCTGCGGACACCAATGAGGAAGCTGTGGTAGCCAGGGTCAAAACTGCAGTAAAGGCCATTCATCGTTGGATGAAAAGCAACGAATTGCAAATAGCTCCAGGGAAGTAGGGAAGTAGGGCGTAAGAGAATAGGCACCGTTAATGTTAATATCCTAGGCAGGTTGATGTCGGCAAAACCGGCAATAAAATACCTCGGCGTCCATATTGACCAACGGCTATCCTGGAGTAGATACTTCCAAAACGCAGCTATGAAAGCCGAACGCGCTGGAGCAGCACTCCGCAAACCAATGCCTAGACTGAAGGGCCCTGCTACTAAAACTAGAAGGCTACTAAGTGAAGTCGTAAACTCCATCCTCCTCTACGCCGCACCGGCCTGGGCGAGTGGTCTAAAAGCTGCTTCTAATAGGAATATATTGATAAGAATACAACGCCCCATGCTCATAAACCTATGCTGTGCCTATCGCACAGTGTCCAACGTTGCGCTACAAGTTATAGCGGCAGTCCCGCCGATAGACCTTATGGCGGAGGGAAGGGCTTCCAACCAAGGAACGAACAAAGAGGGTAGGACCATAAACAGAAACCAACTGATGAGCAAATGGTAGCAACGTGGGGCCAAACCAAGGAAGGGGAGTGAACCCGATCCCTCATCCCCGAAATTTACTCATAGTACAATTGCAAACACGGTGAAGTCAACTTATACCTCACACAAATACTAAGCGATCATGGTGATTTCGCCGCTTTTGATAAGAGAATAGGAAAAATAGAAAGCGACAGCTGCCGATACTGCCTAGCAACGGATACTGCTGAACATACTTTATTTCAATATTCGCAATGGGCTGATATTGGGGCCATAGCAGAACAAGTAAGAGAACCCATTAACAAGCAGAATATGGTCAATCTCATGATTCAGAGCGAAGACAACTGGAAGACAATGACAAATCTGTGTACCGAAATTCTTAAAAGGAAGGGCGAAGACGAAAGAAGGGATGGTGTGGTAGGTCACATAGGCCAACCCTAGATGAAATGAAAGGAAAACAGAAAAACGAGGGCGGTAAAAAACCGTGCCGACTGCTCACCCTGAAGGAATGCGCAAGCGATACCGGAGTGACGTACTTTTAAGTGGAAGAAGGGGTTTAGTGAGTGATAGCCTCACACACAGGCTGGTAGAGCTTCCCCCAAAATCACAAATAAAAAAGGTCATAGGTCCTAACGGGCAATATGCCCATGTCATATACTTTTCGTTTTAGGCAGAGCGGTATGTCTGGGTTCTTGAGTATGTGTCTGAGTTTGCTGAAAGCAGCCCAGCTCTGAATTATTCTTCTGGTTATTTCTGTTGCCTGAATTTTCTTCCCCAGTTTTGTTGGATGTCCTAGGTATATCAACTCGGTCACTTGTTCCATTTTCTACCCGTCCATTTGGTGCGGTTGGGCTCCGACGTACAGCCATATTTTCATCTCTGCAGTGTTCATCTCTTCTTCACTAACCTTATGCCCGCCATACACGCTACGGTCTACTGGAGAGGTTACATGTGCAGGTTTGCCTGCGCAGGTCAACCGTACGCAAGAAACTGGACAGGTCTATTCCCACACACGCTCCGGTCTACCTGCACAGGCAGACCTCTCCGGTGGACCGTTGTGTGTACGCCGGGCATTAGCTTTGCCAACCGATGCGCGGTGTCTTCTCCTTCTAGGTTCCACGAACTTTTGGTTTTCAGGGTTTATCAATTCTGTGTTTGAGTCTACGTTGTCCCTGTTGCCCCTAATGGTATTACTTTTCTCTGTTCTGTTTTAGAGTTCGTGTTGTTTATTTATAGTTTTTATGTTTGAGCGCGAATCCTTGTAGATTATTTTTTTTAAAGCCAAGTGGAAGAAGGGTTTTAGTGAGTGATAAAAGTCAAATTTTCTGGGTTTTAATCGCTATCGCTGATAACGGGTTCCAGGCTCTGTATATCTTGTCTGTCTAGTCTTGTCTCCCTAGTCTCGCCTGTCCTGTCAAATCTGCCTAGTCTCATCTGTGAGGGTTGCCAGAAGTACCCCTTTCATGTTCTACTTTGACTCTATTACAAATTGTTCAAAATGTTTGTAAACATGTAGAAATACATTTATTATATGGATTTTTTAAAACAAAATTAATTATTTGATTTGAGGTTTTATTTATATGTAATAGTGCAGAGCCATTGTTTTATAAACATTGAAATTTACAATGCAAAATGTGGCATAGTTTTTGAATTTTTGTATAGTCATTTAACCAAGGTCAATTTTATTATAAAAGGCCCTCATTCTTTCTGGAACAAACCACTCTGAGTTCAAACGACATGAAGTTCAGCGAGAATTTCGTGGAAGCCGGGAAACGCGTTTCCAATCCTCCTCCAGGAGAAAATGTGGTCATATCAGGTAGATTAAACAAAAAGTTTTTCATTTATTTAGGCCTCAGACGTGCTCAGTTTTAGTGTGTAAGTTGGTCAGTTAACTTTACAGGCGAAGTATCACTAATTTGGTTGTTTAATTTTATAATTTGTTGAACATCACTCGATTTGACAAAAACGTTTTCTATGTCGGATTTGTGTTTACTCAAGAGATTTGTTGCTCACGCAGCTGAGCTGTGCTGAATAGACTGGACATTCGTCTGAATCCGTAACTGTTCGAAAATACATATCAATCCGGGCAGAAGAACCTTATTGTCGATAGCCCTTTTCATAATGCATAAAGTATACAATAAATATATTCTCTATCTCTTTTACAATATTTTTTTTACGTATCAATCATATATTGAAACAAAATAAATAATGTATGTTTTGACGCATTAGCTGTCTTGGAAGGGACGTATGGAAGAACTTGCTTTAAGATTCGCTTATTATTTTGCTGTGCTTTATTGTATCAGGCACGATGTCGCATAGCCAACAGGCTTTTGAAGAGTTTATCGCAATATACGATAACGAAACTTGTCTTTGGAATAACAAAAGTAAGGATTCGCACAACAGCCCAAGCAATGTATAGCAAATTATTTCAGAAATTGAAGTAAAATGCTCCTAATGGCAAGCAAGAGTTATCAAGGAAAGTAATTATAAATTTGATCGATTTGTAGAAAGGGTACAGGAAAATTGAATAATCGCCATTAGTCATTAAAGTTTCATAAATGTATTGCTTATATAATTTGATGTAATTTGTTCTACAGCATATTATTTTTTATTTAGGAGTTTCTGGAAAGTTTCCAAATTCGCACAACTTCGTCCATTATTGTGAAAATCTGATGAACAAGGAGAATCTCTGCGATGAGGACGAGCGACGCTTCGAACACTTCAATATCGAGATCCCGCGGAACATGGGAAAACTCCTGGATTTGTCCAGTTTTGATCCGGGCTTCTTTGGTTTGCACCAGCACCAGGCCAATTATATGGAGCCTTCGACCAGAATACTCTTAGAAACAACTTACGAAGCAATTATTGACGCTGGACTTTGCGTCCGAGACTTTGCTGGCTCTAAAACTGGTGTGTTTATTGGAGCTTGCTGGTCCGACACTCAACCCTTTTTGAATACGAGCGTCTTGATAAAAGACTCATATTCCGTACACGGGTAAGTATCTCGCAAAGGTTATTAAATTCTCTACTTACATACGATATTTATTTGTAGAACTGCTAGGTCTTATGTGGCTAATTGTATAAGTTATTGGTTGAAATTGGATGGCCCGTCAATTTGTTGTGACACTGCATGCAGTAGTTCTATGTACGCTTTCGAGGAAGCTTATCGGTCAATAAGGGAAGGAAAATGTGACATGGCGATTGTTGGTGGTGTCAATATTATTCTTGATTCAATGAAATGCTTGCAGTTCTCACGGTAAGTAATTTATTTTGTGGAAATTTGACAACAGAAAAAAAAATAATATCCAATTTGAATCACAGCAGAGAGAATGATGTTTACTAGCTTTCTAAGCTATTTTGTACATATTACAATTTAACGCCTACAATGAATATACTAACATAACATATTTTTAAACTGTTCAATCAACACTGCTTTATGTCGACGGGTATATTATCATATATTTGTATCCCTTTATAAAACAAACTATCTACTAGCACATCAAAATGAACACATTAATAAGCAAATTATTGCTTGTGAAGGATGCCATTATTATAATCGTGTGTAAAAGTATCCAAATCGTGCATAAAAGTCCAAAGTAAATCAAATGGAGTTCCATTTGTACACGATTTCTGTTTGTTGTAGCTATGGCAACAACTTGCGTCACTAAACAAAAAACATAGACGTAGTGGAAATAAATTTTCTGACGTACATTAAAATTGAATTAATCTTTCTTATTTTGAATTAAAAATTCTCGGCCCGTCAGTCTGGGTTTATCTGGCTCTAATATAAATTAACCTAACCATAACCTAATCTAGATTAAATCTAGGTTAACCTAGATTACATCAACAACGTCCAAATAGTTTTCCCGTCACTGTGCGTTTTTACTAGTTATTAATTTTTGCCACAGAGGCGCCGAACGTTCTAACCCAGTGATTTGAAAAATTTTGTCTGTGAAAATTACAATTTTATTAATATTATTGCTAAGAAACATTGTTTTTGTAGAAAAAAACAATATTTTAACATGCTTCGTAATAGTATATTACGTATTGAGAGTTGTAAGAAGCATATTATGTACGAGCGGAACAGTTACGCGCGACCCGCGTAGCGGGGAGCGCGTAATTCCGCGAGTACGTAATTGCCTTACAACTCGAATTATGTACTATACTTTATCTACGACCACACTCACTTATTTCTATTTAATAAGAAAAATATGTTTGATGTAACTGATATAGTGTTTCATCGATATAGGCAACACAAAGTAAGCAGTGTCAATGTCAAATGAAATCATTTATATTTACTTAGTAATTTATATTTTCTATGTTTAATTTCATTAATACCTACTAAATAGATATAGGCCCTAAAGAAGGTCAGAATAAGAGATAATTAATAATTTTCTATTTCGCTATCACTGGACATTATTTTAATTGTTTTAATTGAAAAAAAATTATAGTGTTTATGTATTAGTTTGACGTTTAATATTTTTTTGACAAATAACGGAATGTATTGGGTTGCCTATATTAAACGATAGTAGCAGCTCTCAACCAATCAACGAATCGTAAACCAAACGCACTAGTGTGTTATTGAATCATTAAATAACATTAATCGCGGACTGTTACATACGTGTGTTGTAAGATGTATTTACATAATCCACGAACTGTACAATATTGGGCAATTATAATAGTGGTCGTAGATAAACTAAATAATGTATGATACACGTGTGTGAAAGGCTCTTGTGCAATAATTACCGTTAGGAATACAATTTAATAGGCCATAGGCCTCAGATGGGCCCGTTGTGTTACCACGGTACTTGGAGTACAACCCTCCTCAGGGGATTTTGTCAAACCATTTCGAGCCGTGGATGAACCTCATGAGAGTCTGCGCATCTAGTGATGCGAGGTCAGAGAGATCATCCAAGAAAGGTCGGCCTAAAAAGAGCAATCGTGTTGCGGTCAGAGAGGGGCATTGGCATAGGTAATGCTGAACACTCTCCTCTTCCTCCTCGTCCAAGCAGCCTCTGCAGTAGTCCCGCATCGCTATGCCCAGTCTCTCAGCGGGCTTGCCAATGGGACAGTGTCCCGTGATGACTCCCAGTCTGATATCGTTTCTTTTTAGAGAGACGATGTTGGTGCTTCTTTTCCTGTTTCGGTGAGGTCATATTTGCCTGGTTACCTCGCAGGTGTCTTCATCCCTCCACCTTCGCTCCGCTAGGTTCGAGGTTATTTCGGCTATGGTCTCCTTGCACGAGGCAAATGGAATACCAATATCCTGTAATACTTCGGTTGAGTGCAGGCTTGTGCCGTTCTTTGCAAGCTCATTCGCTTTTGCGTTTCCTGGGATCCCGCTGTGGCTTGGTACCCACATCAGTCTCACGTTTGCGTGTGCTGCGAGCTCATTCAGCTTTCTCCGGCAGTCAGAGACCACTGTTGAGTTGGTGCACACGCTAGTAATTGGCCGGAGAGCAGCTTGGCTATCGGTGTAAATGTGGATCTGTTCACCAGGGTCCCCATTTAACATCAGCCACTCTGCTGCCCTCTTTTATGGCGGTTACCTCCGCCTGTAGAACGGTGCAGTAGTCTCGAAGGCGTAGGCTAATTCTGAGGTTGAGGTAGTTGGAGAAAACTCCGCTGCCCACTTTGTCCTCCATCCGTGAGCCGTCTGTAAAGAGCTGCGTGTGTCCTGCTGGTACCTCTTTCTTTTCCATCCACTCCCCTTTAGAGGGTATGTGGTATGAGAAGTTGTTGCCAAAAGCAGGTGTTGCTAGACATCGGTCTATGTTTTTAGGCACCCCTTTAAATTCATTGATTATTCCGGCGTGTCCTCGATAGTCCGATGTCAACATTCGCACTGACTTTAGTCTAAGTGCTGTGGTAATGGCAAGTTGCTTGCCCATTAAATCGACCGGGGCTATGTCCAGGATTGTCTCCAAGGCTTTCGTAGGCGTCGTTCTCATGGCTCCCGTTATTATGAGCGCCGCCATTCTCTGCACTTTTGTAAGCGCCATTTGATGGACTCTTTTATTAAGTGCCGGCCACTATATGAAAACGCCGTAGTAGAGTATTGGTGTAACTACGGCTCTGTATATCCAGAAGGTAATCTTGGGGTTGAGGCCCCAAGATTTCCCCATCGCTCTCTTGCAAAAGTACAGCGCCACCGTTGCTTTCTGTACTCTTTCGTTTATGTTGAGCTTCCATGATAACTTTCGGTCTAGTATAAGACCTAAGTACTTGGCGCTCTCATTGATCGTCAGTTCAGTGCCCTTTAGCATTGGGAACCTAAATTCTGGGATGTTGTGTTTCCTTGTGAAAACGACTAGCTCGGTTTTCGCCGGGTTGACATCTACGCCACACCTTTTGCACCATTGCGCTAGTTTGGATAGGGCCCCTTCAACAAGTTGCGACATTGTATTGAGGTGTTTCCCTGAGGCTGCTATTGCTACGTCATCCGCATAGGCGACGACCCTGCAGCCGGATTTCCTAAGTTGGAGGAGCAGCTCATTTAGCGTAATGTTCCAAAGCAATGGTGAGAGGACGCCTCCTTGTGCGGTTCCCCTACTCACCGTCCTTCTTATGTGGGATTCTCCCATTGTGGCCCTAATGTTCCTTTCACGGAGCATTTTTCCGATCAGGTGACATAGAGCGTTGTCTATAGCTAGTCCAGTTAAGGCTGATTCTATGGCTTCAGGCTTCACGTTTTTAAATGCCCCTTCTATATCGAGGAAGACAACCATCGTGAACTCCTTATGCCTCATCGAGCTCTCTATCTGGTTTACCAAGGCGTGGAGTGCTGTTTCCACGGATTTCCTCTTTGTGTATGCGTGCTGAGACACTGACAGCATTTCAGGGTGTAATGCCTCCTTCATGTGCAAGTCAATCAGTCTTTCAAGTGTCTTTAGCAGGAACGATGATAAGCTGATTGGTCTCAGGTCTTTGGGGGAGGTGTGTGAGGCCTTTCCTCCTTTTGGGATGAAGACCGCTTCGACTTCTCTCCATATTTTTGGGATGTATGAGAGGTTTATACATGCCTTAAACATAGTCTCCAACCAAGGTGTAACTATATCTATGGCCTCTTGCAGCTCAACTGGACTGATTCCGTCAGGTTCAGGTGACTTAAAGGGTTTGAAGCTTTTGATGCTCCAGGTTAACTTATCTCCACCTACAATTCTGTCAGCCAGATACCGAGGTGGAGCAGTTATGGTGGAGTCCACTACACATATTCCATTGTTTGGAAAGTGTGTATCCACGAGTAGCTCCAGCGTTTCTGTACATGAGGTTGTCCAGTTTGCATCTTGCTTCTGTATGAAGCTTTGGACTGCCGGATCCTTAGATAAAATTTTTCGCAGTCGGCTGGCTGCTGAGGTTTCCTCTATTTGCTCGCAGAGCCGAGCAAAGGATGACCTTTTGGCCTTCCTAACCTCCGTTTTGAAATTCCGTAGGCTGTTTTTATAGGCAGTCCACTCATTGGTGCTTTTTGCCTCGTTGAATAGCCTCCTGCATTCTTTTCGTAGGGAGCTTATTAACGGCGTCCACCAGCGTGGTTTGCTCTTACCTATCCTGCTCACGACTTTGCATGATGTGCGCATGGCCTTGTTACAGGCACTTGTGAACTGTTTTACAGTTCTGTCTAGCTCATCCCCTGTTTTTGGTGTTGGGGGCGGCTCTTCCGATAGAAGACCCGATAGGGTAGTTTTGTACTTACCCTAGTCAGTCTTCCGTTTGTCTACAAACTTAGGCTTTATTTGCATCTGTATGCCTACCTTAAATTCAATATACCTGTGATCAGAAACGGAGTGTTCTTTTGACACTTTCCAATTGCTTACAAGGTCAGGCGTTTTAGTGGAAACGAGTGTAATATCAAGTACCTCCTCTCTCACGGCTGTGGTGAAGGTGGGAGTGTTACCTATATTACATATTTCTAGGTCGGAGGTAAGTATAAATTCTAGTAAAGACTCACCTGTGTTGTTCGTGTCCGAGCTGCCCCATATGGTGTGGTGGGCATTGGCATCACGTCCGCCCGTACTCGGTTGGCTTCTGTGATTATACCATGGAAACCCTCTGGGGGACTTTCCTTCTCATGGGCGAAGTATCCTGAGATCATCCATAACCTACGGTTAAAAAGTCCCATTGATACAGTGACAGTGTCGCAATCGCTGTGGTTAGGCATCATAAAAGCGTTGATGCTTTTATCCCCCAGGACGCACAAGCGTGACTTACCTGCGTTTTTCACGTATAGTAACCTGTACTTGTCAGAGCCCAGTCCACAGATCTTGGTACCCACGACCCAGGGTTCTTGGATTAGGGCGATGTCGACTCCTCCCTTTGACAGTTGGAGGAGCAGAGCAGCCGAGGCTGCTTTGGAGTGGTGGAGGTTACATTGTATTTCCCCCACCATCGCTGAGAGAGTTTTCTGGCACCGCGACGATCGTTACGTCGTTGTCGTCTTCGGTGTCAGAGATTAGCGCCAGATTCTCCTCTGCTTCTTTAATCTCATCTAGATGGAGAGGTCCCAACATATTAGTGACCCCCATATCTGACATCTCACTGTCTGAATGTAACCGAGGCTCCCCTTCCCTCGAGGGGATTGGGGTTCTCTGGTCACTCTTGTAAACATTCAGGGTAGTGGAGCCGAAGCCGTAACTGATCACTCCCTTACTTTCTGCCAGTGGCGCTAGAGATGCTTCGTTTAAGATGACAATTACTTGCCCTCTCATACTCACTGCCTCGCTAACTTTGATAACGCTCCAATCCTCAGTTGGAAGCGTGGGGTTGCTGGTCTGAATTATCTTCAGAATTGTCCTCGGGTCAGAGGGTTCCGTCGGGATCCAGGCTCTCGATCTAGGTCTGCTCGGGATCTTGTCCCTTGAGACAGCCTCGATTCGGGCGCCTGGCCTGACTTCCCCCACTTCCCCGATGGCTTGCTTGTACAGGTCCGCTGATCGTTGATCTGCACAAGCCACCAGCTTGATATGTCCTTGATGCCAACCTGCGTCTCTGCAGCAAGGAGCTGTGCCTGGATTCTTCTGGAGAATGTCCAGGTATTTGCGCAAGAGAGCCGCTTCCACCAGTCCCCATTTGGCTGGCGCGATACTCCCATCCCGGTGACCTCTGTCAATGACCGCCCATACCAGATGATCTTTCATGATCTCCCTGTATGAGCGCTTCGGGAGTCCCTTTTTGTTGGACTGTGGCGAAGGACCCAGTCGTGCCCTTTTTTCCATTTGAGCGGGGATTCATCCATCGATCTGTCCTTTCTTTTGGACGATCCCAGGGTTGCCGCCGACCCATGCTCTTTCGTAACTTTAAGGCCCACTCGAGTTTCGCCTTGTCTTGATCAGACCACTTTTCCTCCGGGATGCCCTTAAATTTGTCGAGGAGTTTGTAAGCCGCCCTTCTATCCCTGTAGGCTCTGACGGACGGTTTCACCTCTTTTTTGCTAGATGCCGCTTTATTCAGCTCTGCATCATTACTAGTGCTAGGCCCGGGTTTCGTTAGCCTGCTACTTGTGTTGTCCTTAGAGGACGGGAGTCTACCTTTACGGGTGGACTTTTAGGGGAACTGACGTTCCGGGAATGGATTGTTGCCCAAACGTATTATCATCATTATTTTCACACCTTGATTCCTGGTAGCAGAGATGCCCGAGTATAGTCTGCTATCACCTAACTAGACTCTTAATCCCATCTTCGTCGCCAAATCATATGTATTGAGGTGGACAAGTGGGTGACCATTGGAGAGCTATTTAAATAATAACTATTACGTGAACAGCGTATATTAAAACTGACTTAAGACTAGTGAGCAGGACAACTTAACACCTTGATGGCTGGGAGCAGAGAGGCCGAAGTCTCGTCTGCGACCAACTGACTAGACTCTTATCACTAATAGATAGTTAATTGACAAACATTACAGTCTTCGGTAACAGAACAAAAGTAAATAAAGCCCATCTTGATTTTGTGGTTGTCGAATTTTTACATCATATAATAATCAGTGGTGTATTCTAAAAAATTAAGTAACGGAACGATCGGGCATTCCTTAGATGGAGGGAAGTATTTCAAGATATTCATTATTCAAGGTATTATTTCACGGTATGTATTTTCTAGGCAAAAATGAGAGTTTAGAGAGTTTGTAGCAATGAAGTAATGATGAAAGTGCTTACATAGTGATGAATAATCCTTCCATGCAACCGAAACTGTTTTAAAAGGCACTGAACTATGTTTTTCGGACGGACAAAGCAATTTTTGTTGCCGATTACGGTTGATGTTTCTTTCATCTTTCAATGAACACGTCCACTTAAATTTCTTGATCAAATTTTCATTTCCTCGTCGGTCGATTATGCATGACGAAATGATCACGTAACTTGCGAATCGTCACAAGTTCATTTTGTTATTGCTTTCTACCCCGAGAGAGCATTTAATTTTAGCATGAATATTATTAATTAAAAGTACAAATTGATTCAGTTAGAATATTATTCCCATTAGAATACGCTATTACGTAATCTACTTATACCTATACCAAAATGAAATATGTTTTGTTGTAAAATCTAATTTGGAAATGTGTTCTTCAATATGTGACATGAATAAGTCGACCAGGGCTTAATGGAGACCTGTCAAAACGAGATTCCCTTAGCAAAAAAAAATGACTAGTTGGCAGATAAAGTGCATGAAATCGCACCGTCTTAACCTCAAATAGCCAATACCAGCAATCAACAACCTAGCCCTGAGAACTCAGCCGTTATGGAACAGATGATAACATGGCTGATCTCACTCGTCAAGTTGCAGCTCTAACCTCTGCAGTTAGATTAAGACCGCGCAGCCGGTCAATCTCTCACAGTAGGAGTTCATCCAGACACCGTTACAAAACCATCAAATCAGCGTGTTTGCTGGTACCATCATATACATTTCTGAGCAATGTCCTTAAAACGTCGACATTGCTCAGAAATGTACTCCGCCATGGGAGTACAACGCAACGCTAACTTGCAAGACAGCCGTCCGTAGTGGCCAACGACTGTCACAAAACTTCCGGCCGCCTCTTTGTCATAGATCGCAAGACAAAGATGAAATTCCTCGTGGATACCGGTTTAGATCTTAGACAAACACCGAAAGAATGGATATAACCTTTTCGTAGCTAATGGATGTTTAATACCTACTTATGGTTTTGCTCATTTACCTCTCAATCTTGGTCGAGATTTTTCATGGAAATTTGTAATAGCTAACGTTACCATTATAGGAGAAGGTTTTCTATCTTACTTTAACATTCTTGTCGACTGCAGAAACTCACGTTTGATAGACAACTTCATTAGTCGCATATCCCGTAAAGCCCAATGAAAAAAAGTCTCGTCTATCAAGATCAGCAGCAACAACGAATATATAAATTTATCAATTCTGAAGCTGTGAACGAAACCTGTAGGTTTTTTTTTAAGTTTGGTTCGATGTGATTACCGGGTTTGCCGACCTTTCGAACACTGCGGCCTATTGGTAGCCTATTGTATTTTATCACATACACCTAGGCCCAGAAAACCTGTTGTTATAGTAAATTGCACTAATTGCCATTTTTCACATTTGTCTTTCTGGAACAAATGCGGCCGGACGCTGGGAATAGAACTCGGGCCTCTATACTCGTCAGTTAGCGCTCTAACATGAGGCCACGAGCGTCACCACTACACCACTCGCGCAGGCCTAACCTTTAGGTTGATAACAAGTTGTTTAAAACCTATCCCCACATATAGCTCTACTATCCGGCTGGAATAGCACCACCTTGTGTACGCAGAGAGGTGGCTGCCAATAGGGAGAGGCTGAGAGTGGAAGAGAACAGCGCCCACCGACTGCATGGATATAATTCTCCTCAGCAACAGCTGAGGTCCTAAAAGAGCTTCCTGAGGACATCTGGGCTGATAACCGTCTCACAGGAGAAGGCAAGGCTGGATATATGGAATAAGTCGACCCCCAGCCCTGCCATTGTATGCCAGTAGCTGAAGAACCACCACCCGGACACAACGAAAGCTGGTTGGTGTCGAAATACCAAAACAGGGCACGATCGGGAGTTGGAAGATCCCGAGACAATCTGAGGAGATGGGGCCTCATTACATGTGACACGTCTTGCGAATGTGGACAAGAACAAACCACAAGACACATGCTCCATTGGCCTATGTGCCCTTCATCTTGTGCAGAGGAAGATCTTCTGTTAGCCACTCCGAGTGCCTTTATGTTGCTCAGTATTGGGCACGTGTTATATAATTAGACAGTTTTACCCTTATATGTATAGGGACTGTACATTTGTATGTTTATGACAGGAGAAATAAATAAAATTCTGAAGCAATACCCTGATAACAAGACCAGCTGAAACATCTAGCCCCTATACACATAACACACTACATACACTATATAAAAACGACTCCAGGTCCACCTATATCTAATCGACCTCGCGGTTTACCAGTTGATAAGCTGCAGATAGCTAAGAACGAATTTTTGGAAAAGATCAAGAATGGTACAGTGCGAACGCCCGACAGTCCTTGGCCTCTTCATTTAACATCAAAGAAAGACATCGTGTGGTGTCCATGCGGCGACTACCGTACTAAGCCTATCCCAGAAAAGTATCCTATAAAACATATACACGACTATAGATTTTTCTGGTTGCGCCATTTTTTCGAAAATAGATCTAGTTAAATCGTACAACCAAATGCCACTATTTACGCCAGTATCTACCTGATATAGAAAAAACAGTTATCACAACTCCGTTTGGACTGTACAAATTTCCGACCATGACATTTGGACTCAGAACCTGCGTTTCTAACAAACATTTCAAAGATTTACGGATGAAGTCATCAGAAGCATAAATTTCTGTTACGGATTTATTGACGATCTTTTGATCTATTCTGTCGTTGGTGTTGGTATATATTCTAACGAAATACGATATGATTAGTAGAAATGTTCAATAAGCGCAGGCTTATTCATGTTCAAAAGCTATTCGTAAAAAGTTACTCGCTATAAAACTGGATAGAGATGAAGAAGATAAATTACTAAATAAACCTCAAGTTTTTTTATTTTCCTCTTACATATATCAGCTGCCCACCCAAACAGTGATTTAAATTATTAGATTCACAAAATGGAAACATCACAGATGATTTATCTGATGTGTGTTTTATTCCTAGTGTATGTCCTATCTCATGGGCAAAGATAAAATATAAACTATATTTTCCTTCCGGTGGTATATCAAATCTTGGTCTAAATAAATTTTCACTGGCTTTCAGAGCTAGTGGAAATGCATTCACATCTGTGAACATGCGCAGAGATCTTGAAATTATGTTCCAATTTTGAAATAATAATAGATAAGTTCAAACACGAAACTATCGTCCTGCCATCTCCCGCAGTCAAATAGTGTGTGGCCAACGCTATCCGTTTCGCAGGTAGTGCCTAAAGCAGCCGTGGTCAGAGAGAACTTGGGACAAGTAGTAGTTTGTTTCATCGTGTTTCTGTTGATCCATGTAAGATACTTCTCGGATTAGCAGTCCTTTCTTACTGAAGTTCACTTCCTTTGCCGTTTTTCAGCTAGTTCTTATCTCACTTCTTGTTTGGCCAGCCTGATTCTACCGATTACAAGATTTCCATGAAGAAATTGAAATTGAACGTCGTCTCACAAACGAAGTTAGTTACTCTATCTCCAAGTCTTTGAATTTGGAGCTTAGGGCTATATACTAACCACGTTCCGAATGTATAGCGATACAATAATTTCAATGCAAAGCATCTGGCCGCGCCCGAGCCGCGTGCTAGTAAAATTTTTGATAAGCAGAACGTTCAAACAGCGGAATGTGCAATCATCAAATTTAACAAGTTCAAACAGGCAATGTCTAAGTATGAAATTCCAAAGTTAAGTTTACGAAATATTTCCGAGAAATTGACTTGTCCAGACAAGCTGAAACACAAAAATGTCGGCTCGCCGGATCGCATCTCTCTTCATGTTTTATCCTTATCGCACCCATTTACTCTTATGGGACACCCAACATCACAAGTTGTAATAAAGCAACCCTTTCTACCGCAATATCCCTTCATACATGCAACCAACTATACATATCCGATGCTTAGGCAACTCAGAATCTCCTCCCTTCACAGTCACCATTCTCGCACCGTATTTTGAATTTTCCCGCCCGCACCCCATTTTGAATTTCCTCGCGCTCAGAGCAGGAAATCGGAAATGGGAGGTGGAGAGCCGGGAATGGAACAAGAAATGGGAAACCAGTAACGGAAGAAGGGACCGGAAACGGAAGTGGGGTCAGGAGTGGGGACTGGAAACCGGACGTGGGGCGTGGAAAATGGAATTGGGGACCTCAAGTGTCAAGGGCCAAGGCGGGTCCAGAACATGACATACTCACGTATTATAACTCACGCATTTTGGGAAATGGGTGATCTTGAGTTGTTCCGGACTTTATTGTTATGTTGTGAATTGTTTTATTTGTTATTGCAATATTTGTTAATAGATATAATTTTTACGAAGATAAATCGTTCAGAAGTTTAGAGGTTCGTTTCCTACATCCTACTTCTAAAATATGTTTGCTTTTAATGTTTTATATCAAAGGTTGTTTTATTTATATTTTAGTTTGGGTGTTCTTAATATGAACAAGCTATGCAAACCATTTGATAACGATGCTTGTGGCTACACCCGTTCAGAGAGTGTTTGTGTAGTAATTTTACAGAAGTCCGAGGAAGCCAAGAGGATTTACGCAGAAGTATTAATTTCAAAATGTAAACAAATTGAAATTCTACATGTTTTTCTTATTGTCAGGTGGTTCATGCAAAGAGCAGCGCCGATGGTTACAAACCTGAAGGAATTACCTACCCATCGGCTCGAATGCAAGTCGAACTTCTTGAAGATATCTTTAATAACTGTGGGGTTAGTGTTGAGCAAATTGGATTTATGGAAGCTCATGGCACAGGTAAATATATAACGAGTAGCTATATCCCGCGGCTTCGCTAACGTGGATATTTTTATCCAAACTAAACCAATATGAGTTGGGATTGTTTCAACGTCGTGAGAAATTATTTATTGAGATGCCTCGAAGTCATCTCTGCTTTTTACTCAATTTTCTATTTATTCAGATGACATAACCAGTAGATGTGAAAAAAGAGTAGCGGCAGAACCGGTAATGGGAGTCAGCGGGCAATGGTAGTCATCCACATATTTTTAAAAGATCAAACTTGAGAGTCGCATAAATGGTCTTTCCGCCTCGCTATGTGCACCCGTCAATAATAACGTGTCACCGCGAAGCGGTCGGCGCGAAGCGTATGCGTCGCGAAATTTCCGCTAAGAAAAATTCGCTAGCGGCGCGGCAGCGAAATAACAATGCCCACACCAAAACCCGAATTTTACGTGTATATAGTAGTCATGATATCGTTAGAGCAAGAAGATATGATATTTTAAGCATTGATTGTATAAGATGAAATGATATTATTTCGTAGTAGTATTTATTTTTGATTTCTAAAATACATAAAACTCATTTCAGAATTAAAAATTGGTTCATGGGTTCCTAAAATCAATGTGATTACAGAGATTAGGGGTAAACAGTACAGTGATCGGTCATTTTAGAAATCGAGCAATGAAAACAATAAATTGCATGCTTGTATAAAATGAATTTACGAATTATTATAGTGCTAGTAATTGTAAAAAAACATCACTTTTCTATTTAAATAATAATTCGAATCAAAAATTTAAAATTTTATAGAAAATAAGAAGATAAATATTTGATTCATCTAAAAACATAGTTATAGATCATAAGAATGTAGTGATTGTCTAGTGGATTTACAGTAATTAGTCAACGCTTTATAATAAATAAAAGTAATTTGAAAATATGAAAAAAACTATTATGAATGAATTAGTGATCACTCCAGTGATGAATACTCCAGTGATTTAATAAAAGAAAAATATTTAATTATTGTTAAAAAAAACAATTTATAATTAATGTTATGATTATTCATTTAATTGCCACCAATATTTTCTTGATCCTCAATCAACTCTATGATTTTTTTCCGCCAGTTTTTTTTTTCTGGTTTCTGTTATTCTTTTTGTTTATCTTTTTCTTTTTATTTTTTTTCGAATTGGTAAAATCATCCGACGTTATAGATAATCATTAGGGTGGAACGAAATATTTTTTTTGGGTTGTGAGTGATCTAATAGTGAAAAAACGGTGCCTTTTAGAATTAATCCATGCAAAATATTATTTGATTTGATTTATAGTAATAGCCTCTGCAATGTCATTGAATTTAAAAAAAAAAATACATCAATTAAATTTGAAATTGGAAACTGCAAAAGAGCCTACATTTTCAGAAATAGCAGATATAGTGACATCCAGAATTGAAAATATATGGCAAACTGCATCTATTCCGATAGTAACACCAACAAAGGTCGTACAAATGATAAAAGCATACCATTTAAAATGCAAAAACCTACTCTGTGTCTGAAAAGTATTTGTCTGAAAAAGTGTCTGTCAAAAGGCGTCTATCAAAAGTTTTCGACAAAGTAGTAAGGTACTTTTTGATATTGCAGAATGCAAGTGTAAAAATTTCCCTCGTATCTGTCGGATAAAAAGGATAAAAAGGTTCCCAAACAAGAACATACTTTTTTAATTGATCATAGAAGAAGTTACGAAGAAGTTGCAAAAGACTCAAAAGAGGAGACTGTAACGAGAAAACCGCCCAATTAAAGCCTTAAATACTTCGTTATCTCTTATAGAAGTTAGTACTTCTCCGGTATCGTCAGCGTCTGAAAGTCGTAGTAGTTCAGATAAATCCACTAACACCATAAACAAAGGCATTCCGAAAAAAAGTATGCGTCGATTTTCCTCCGTTATCGAAGACCTGCGAGAGGTATGTAGTATCAGATAGAACAGCAGCAGCGATTGCGTCGTCTAATTTATTCGACATTAAGTCTGATATCGAGGTACAGACATAAAGTACGAAGAGAGAGACCTAAAACTAGACAAAAGTTAATGAAGGAGATCACAATCCCAAAACAGTCTTTATATTTTGATGATAATTCAAGAGCCAGGGTCTATTTCAAAGGGGTACGTAGTACTTAACATTGGTTCAGCTAAAGGAATAGAAACTGCGATGACAAGGTTTCTATCACAAGTAGGAATTCCCCAGCATCATCTTATGGCAATCGGTTGTGATGGTACCAATGTAAATACTGGCATTTATGGTGGTGTTATAAGACTGCTTTAAATAAGGCTACACAAACCACACCAGTGGATAATTTGTTTACTCCATATGAACGAACTTCCTTTGAGACACTTGTCTTTCTTTCATCTTGATGGGGCTACTTCGGGACCTAAGTCTTACACTGTGACATTTGCACTTGAGACTTGTGAACAATTGCCTGTTAAAAAATTTCAGCATTGAAGGAGAATTGCTTCCAGAAATGGTTCAAGATTTAAGTACAGATCAACAGTACCTGCACAAGATTGTCTCAGCATTACTTTCAAGTGATTTTCCGGAAGATTTGGCAAACAAATCACCAGGAAAAAAGTCACATACCCGTAGGTTCACACGTGCCAACCTTTAAACTTGACAACTTTGGCTACATTTGTTGTAAAAGTTTACGCAACATATTAGTTCTACATTAAAAATAAACCATCATGCAACGATGGCTCAAAACACCTTTTTAATATAATTAAGGCCCCCAGGCACCCATCAGAGGATCTAAAAAAAGTTATTGATCTTGTGATTCAACGCAATAACAATTTTGCACATCCCGAGAGCATACTCCTTGCAATGATAACTGATGACTGAAAGCACATTCGAGAACTGGCAGCCCGGCGCATATTAAAGGCACGCAGGATGCCTCAACCTTCAACACCTAGAATGTTTGAAGTGCCGCCTATAAATGTCAATGCTTCAACATATAGATTTTCAAGAAATGAAAATTCAAGAACAACATTCAAGAAATATTAAGTAAACCACCGATTATGAAAAACTTTCCTGACCAAGAAATTCGAACGTAAGAACGTAATGCCTAAATTTGAGACAAAACGAGATTTTCGAGCAAATTAATTGTTTTTTTTAATACCTTTATAAAAAAATTGTTGTATTTTTGACTAAAGGTGATTAATATATATCTGAATTATATATTACGTATCTAAATATACTCAACCTTTCCGGAACTCTATAATACTAATGAGTCTTTTTAGGACTACCAAAAACAAATCTCTTATGAAATTTGTCAGTTATTCTATAGCTTTCAGTCCACCTTCGTGGCACTCAACAAAAACCATAAAAATAACATTGAGTTTTAAGATCATGTCTTTCCAATACCTTGAGTGGATAGCCATCTGTGGACGCGTTTCGAGATCTATCTCTCATCAGCACAGCTCTGCTTCCATGAACAATATTTTGTAAATCACTCACTTGAAAACCCATGTGGTGTTGGGGTCCACAGATGGCTATCCACTCAAGGTATTGGAAAGACATGATCTTAAAACTCAATGTTATTTTTATGGTTTTTGTTGAGTGCCACGAAGGTGGACTGAAAGCTATAGAATAACTGACAAATTTCATGCGAGATTTGTTTTTGGTAGTCCTAAAAAGACTCATTAGTATTATAGAGTTCCGGAAAGGTTGAGTATATTTATATATTCAAGCTTTGTTCCGTCTTTATTAAGTTTATCTGATTATCTATAATGTTGTATGGTTTTACCAATTCAAAATATTGCGTATCATTTAGCACCCATATATCATTAAATTAAGCTTAATATTTGGCCATAACTGTACTAGACTTTTATCATTAAATTTAAATTTTTCAGTGAGGCAAAAGAACTGAAAATTGTCATTGCGGAGGCAGAAGATATTCATCAAATTGATTCAAAAATTATATTTATTTTAACTTTAATATAATGCACCAATCCCCCACTATGACAACTTTAAATCTATAAAAAAATATTTTTGCATATATCCGTGCTCCACCCTAATAATCATACAAACTTAGAACAATCGGAACACAGTGTGAATATATAAATATATTCAACCTTTCCGGAGCTACAACAATTACCGAGTCTTTTTAGGACTAACAAAGCAAATCTCATGTGAAATTTGTCAGTTATTTAATAGCTTTCAGTCCACCTTCGTGACACTCTACAAAAACCATAAATATAACATTGTTTTTAAGATTACTTTCCATTAAGTTTAAAATTGCTGTGATTCATAAACATTTTGTGCCCCACGAGGGGCTATTATGTTTTTCATTTTTGGACATACCATAAAATAAGTTTCATCACCATTGGAAACAAGAGTCAGATCTTTTAATATGTTTAAATATTTAATTTTTGATAAATAATCATATATTTCTCTCAACCATTTTTTAATATTACTCTCACTTACACAAGAGCTGGCTTTAGTTGCTCTTTCTGGAAATCTTTCAATAAGAATCGGATTCCTTTCAAGAAAGGCTTTATACCACCCATTTCCTAGAACATTGTCACAAAAAGGATTTTTATTTTACTTTGATCCAAAAACTCTTTAACAATAGCTTGTATTAGATGGTCCTAATCTTTCTTCTAGGAAATCCTCTCCGTTGACAATCAATTATCCAACATACTAGGTCCTCTTCTGCATTGCATACTAATACAGGAACAGACCTGTAGTAGATTTGATGAATGCATCACTAATTCTAAATTGAATTGTTGGTTTGGGAATACCATACTTTTTTGAAGCTGTGCATTGTGACATCCCATTTTAAACTGCATTAATAGCATCTTAATTTGATTATCTGTATATTTTTTTATAAAACTGGTAAATAACTGGCATATTTCACATGAGATTTGTTTTGGTAGACCTAAAAAGACTTATTAATTGTTATAAAGCTCCAGAAAGGTTGGATATATTTATATATTCAGGCTGTGTTCCGATTGTTTTAAGATTGTACCTTTTCTTACATTTGTCATTTTATGCATATTAACACTAGTGTGTTTAACCTAGAAATAAATAAATTAGTATTTTCACTAACTACAATAACAAATACATAAATAAATTCAGGTAAAATAGATTTTTCATTTTTAATTATCTTAAAATTGTGTACTGAATATTTTTCTTGTCCTCTTATTTGTAGGTTAAACACTCTAGGAATAACTGTCACATAGTTACCAAACGTCAAAATACTAATTGGTCGGATGACCTATCACTATAAAAACTGTTTATCGTGCGATATTTATTGTCTTATGATATTTTTCACAGTCAGTACTTTATTTTTATCAAAAAACTTTTTATTTCTATAATTTAAACCTGTATTCATTTACAAATAGCAAAAATCAGCACAAAAATCATTATTAAATCATGAAAATATCTAGAAATAGTAAGGTTACTTTTTGTACATTTCTGTCTAAAATGACGTAAATCTCGGACTGGTCATTTTATTAATTAAATACACACATGAAACTTTAAGTTATAACAAAGTTATGGGTTGTATCTAATACAGAAAAGAATATAGAATTTTCTTCTGTTAATAAACAATTATGTCACCAAAAGATTGTCTTATAGTTATATAGTTTTCAAATTATGACCAATCACTACCTACTGACCAACAACTGTACTATTTATCCCTACCATTTTAAAACACAGCGGCAGCGAACTAACCGCGCATGCAGCGTCCTTGTCGTGCAACGCTGCACTACAGCGACTAAGGCAGAAATGGCGCTTTTTGATCTGAACATGTACATAAGCCGCCGTATCAGTCGGTCCGCCGCGATATCGCACCGGTTGTGGCAGCGAAACTTTCGCTCCGGTCTGTGAGCACCTTTAAGGCTGCTTCAGACGGACGCGGAACGTGGCGGCTTATGTGCATGTTCAGATTAACAGGCGCGATTTCCGCCACTGCCGCGGTAGTGCAGCGTTACACAAGAACGCTGCATGCGTGGTTAGTTTCGCTGCCACAGTTTTTGAAGTTTATTGAAAATATTAAGGCTCCGTCAGACCGGCGCGGAGCATTTGCCTCGTGAAACTTCCACTGCGAAAAATTTGCTAGCGGCGAGGCAGAGAGATGGCAATTCCCACATCAAAACGCGATTTTTACGTGTATAGTCATAATTTCATCAGAGGAAGAAGCTATGCTATTTTAGAATTTGCTGCATAAGAAGAAAATTGGTCAGTTTTTTTTACATGCGAATTGACCACTTAGGATCACACCACAATCTCACTATTTCAGTTGTAATTTCCTCTGCCTCCAGTACTCCTTCATAAGGTCGCTGTGTTGCTGCCGTTATTCGGCCGTCCAAGTTCTTCCGGTGTTTGTAGCTCGTTTCTCGCCATGAAACCCTTCCAAATTGTGTATACTGTTTCGAAACACATTTGGGCCTCAGGGATGTTAGATCTTTCAAGGTCCTTCCGAGTTTCATTAATCCATGATGTAGTTGTTTTTTTGTTCCAGAAGTAGTCAAATAACTGCATGGTTAATCTGGATTTGTTTAATCTGTATATGTGCCCAAGAAATATTTGCGTCCGTTTCCTCATATCGCAGTGATTTTTTCTACATTTTGGTAGACTTTGGCGTTGCTCCGAAGTTTCCATCCTGTTTCCGTCTGGATTGGGCGCATGATTTTCCGGAGGATTCTTCTTTCCAAGACCTCGAACTTCTCTAGCCTGTAGTTCATCGAAAGGCATTCAAAGGCGTACAGGCTTTCTGTTATGACTACAGTGCCGTAGTGCTTTATTTTGGCGTTCCAGGAAATGCATTTCTTGTTATAGATGTTTTTTGTGAGCCACATACGCTCTCTCCATTTTTGAGATCCTATCGCCTACCACAGCTTTCTCTAGTCATGTATCGTTTCACCGAGATATTTAAATTTCTTTACTCTCTGAATGCCCGCTATCTCCGTTTCAAGGAATGTTGGTCCTTTATGCGTCATTTATCTTGAATTTTGTTTTCTCTATCGAGATCATAAGTCCCGTCTTACTGGCGATCTTTCATAAGAGGTTAATCTCAGTGATCGCTTCCCTTGGGCTTTCCTAGAGTATCGCAAAGTCATCTGCAAAGACTTTAATTCCTCCTGATTTCCTCCCTCCCTCCTACGATGGTCTAGGTTAAGAGAGGCTTATGTCCAGCAGACGAGACAAGCTGCTATATGATGATGATGATGAATGTATCTTTGATTATATTTGCTAACTTGGATTTTTTTTGTATTTGTTTCTCTGTCCTTAAAGTCAAAAGCATTTTTGAAATCTATGAAAGATACTACATTTTTTTTGGAGCTCATCATTCTATGGCGGATTATTAATTTCAAGTTGAAGATCTGCTCTGCACGGTAGCGACCTTTTCGGAACCCTACTTGGTCTATATCTATGGTCCCTTCTCTATTATATTCAGGAGTATCTTTGAGAGGATTTTGTAGGCGACCGGAAGTAAGTAGACGCCTCTATAATTATTGACATCCTTTTTGTCCCTTATGGAAGGGGTGAATCAACGCTGTTTTCCATTGTTCTGGTATATTTTCTGTCTGAAATATTTGGTGTAAGTCGTTTAGAATTTCCGGTTGCGCCCATTTCAACATTTCTACAGTTATCAAGTCTTCGCCACTAGCCTTGTTGTTTTTCACACTTCGTAAGGAATTCTTGACTTCTTCCCTCGCTGGTGGTAAGTCCTATTCTTGGTCCTTCAGCGGTGGCAGAAGTTCTAGTTTGGAGGTCGGTGGTGCGCAGTTTAAGGCTACAAAATACCTTGCAATCTCGCTGTTTTCTTGGTTATTAAAACCGATTTTTCCGTGTTCATTTCTGAAGCTCATACTTGGTGATTGGTATCCTTTGTGTTTGTTCTTATAGAAACTCTAGGTCTGATAGAAATCAGACTCTAGGTCTGATAGAAATCTCTGGAATTGTTTTTGGTCAAATTAGTTTCGAGGTCTTCCAACTGTGCCTTCTCAAATGATCGTTTTGACCGTCGAAATACAACGGATGTTTCCTTCCTTTGACGCCTGAATTGTTCCTTGTTTTCTTGGTTGTTCAAATCGATTTTTCCGTGTTCATTTCTGAAGCTCATACTTGGTGATTGGTATCCTTGGTATAGAAATCTCTGTAATTGTTTCTGGTGAAATTAGTTTCGATGTTTTCAAACTGTGCCTTCTCAAATGATTGTTTTGACCGTTTTAACCCAAATACAATAGAACAGAAACTATTTATATTTATAATATTCAAAATGGGGACTGTCGCCCCAAAAGCGGGACGCATGGTCACCTTAACTTAGACGATGAACAATTTATAATACTGAACTATTTTTCTATTTAGGAACTCTTATCGGTGATTTTCAAGAACTGAATGCTATTGATCAAGTCTTTTTTGTAAATGGCAAACGAGAGAAGCCCTTGCTCATAGGCTCAGTCAAAGGAAATATAGGACATGGTGAAGCTACTTCTGGTTTAAATTCAATCTGCAAAGTAAACCAATGTTATACTTTCTTGATTTTGGTAGAAAAAACTTGTTTTTCTTTTCAAGGTTCTGTATGCAATGAATACAGGATATATTCCACCTAACATTCATTTCGACCGACCACATGAAGGAATCGAAGGTTTAGCTACAGGGAGACTACAAGTTGTGACTGAAAAGACTTGTTGGCCAGAAGACGCACCGTACGCTGGTTAGTTTAAACTAAATAAATTAGAAATATTTTTAGTGCAAGGTCGAATAAAACATTTAGGTATAAATTCGTTTGGGTTTGGGGGAGCAAACGCTCACGTGCTTTTGAAATGTTACGAGAAACCAAACATCATCGGTAGTGAGAAAATTCCTCGACTTGTTTGCTTCAGTGGAAGAACTGAAGAATGCATTTCTTCGTTTCAAAATAGTTTGAAAGAAAATCCAAACGGAGAAGTGATGAAGCTTTTACAGTCAGCTTTCAGGTACAAGAAAATCCAAACAACATTTTAATTAATTAATTATTGTTGTTGGTTTTTTTAGAAGGAAAGTTCCAAATAATTGTTTTTACGGATACTCTATAATATATGAAAATGAAGAAATTAAACGTTCAATTAATAACGTCGTTGTGGAAAAGCCTTTATACCTTTGTATCGGTGGTCCACGCAAATATAATGAGAAGATATCTGAAGAACTTTGTAAATTACCGTTGTTTTCTAAAAGTATTTCGGAGTAAGTTTAACCAGATTTAATTTTCTTATTTTGTATGTACATATATATATATATATATATATATATATATATATATATATATATATATATATATATATATATATATATATATGTTGTATTTGAGGTTTTCGCGGATAGATACCTGTGTTGTATTGTTTTCTCGGGGATTCCGCGTTGATGCTGAGGGTTGGCTCTGAAAAGAACCGGATTCTCGACGTTTCGGCGAACTAACATTCGCCATTCTCAAGAGATATATGCGTCCGTGCGGGTCAACCGTTAGACGCATACTGTATGCGTCAGTATGCGTCTAACGGTTGACCCGCACGGACGCATATATCTCTTGAGAATGGCGAATGTTAGTTCGCCGAAACGTCGAGAATCCGGTTCTTTTCAGAGCCAACCCTCAGCATCAACGCGGAATCCCCGAGAAAACAATACAACATATATATATATATATATATATATATATATATATATATATATATATATATATATATATATATATATATATATATATATATATATATATATATATATATATATATATATACTGTACTGGACCATATATAGTGTGCGTCATGGGAAATGGGGAAATGGACGTTTTTGGGATAGGTAGTACTACACCGGAAAGGGTCGGAGAGGAGAATCGAGGCCGTCGGTGCCCTTCCTTTACCTTGCAGTTTGTGAATGGTTATTGTTTAGTTTCAATCGTGCCGCTGTGGACGGTGGAGCATCGCGTTTTCGCGTATGCCAGGTTTGTGAGGAGCGGCGAATCAGTCACCATTTTGCGATGGGTTAATGCCCTTCGTGGAGGAGGCAGTTTAATGAAATAGAAGCACACCAAGAAGGTCGCACAGTGTCGACAACCGTTGAAACTTGCTAAATGAACTGACAGTTGACACCTGTTAAAGGTCAAACTTGGCGTACGTCAGCTTAGAAAACGTGACGCCGTGATCCGGAGCAGTCATCCAATCGAGCGCTCAGCTTTCCAAAATTTTTTTGGTTTATTGACAGTTGACACCTGTCAAATGTCAAATTTGACGTATATCTGCTTGGAGAACGTTACGCCGCGAGCCCTAGCAGTAAAACATTGCACAAACTGCATTTCATTTCACTTTCTCGCTGATCTAACGGTTCCGGAGAACGTGGAACGTTGTTACGTTAGCCTAAGGCGTTCACTTCGTCGGCATGCTGCAACACTAGGAATATCCTGAATCCCAGTAATAATACGGCGAATTCTTCACTAATATTTACGTTTTCTCGTTTTCATTACTATTATGTCCTTAACTATTTGTACGGGATTAAATGAATTACACACAACTGTTGATGTAAGGAACTTTTCTCCATTCGAGTTACATCTGATGCGCTCTCTATTACAACTACTCGAAGACCCTCCACGCGCATGACGCTGGCGCATCCTTAGAGTCCATACACAATATTCTTCCCTGACATAAAAAACAGAAGCGAAAGATATAAAAAAATTAAAATGTAAAAAGATATAAAATATATAAAAATATAAAATGTAAAAAGATATAAAATTGACATTTCCATAACACGATAGTCAGGATTATAAAGTGCTAGGAAACGGCGATGTCGCTGGGACCGACGTGGGGTTCCTTGTAGCTCGTTCCGTGGTTTTGGTGTTTCGGCGATAAGTTCCGGCATCCTAGGTGACATCGCCTCGAGCGTGAGATCTGAGTTTGTTGCTCAATTCCCATAGAAATGAATCCGTCGGGACTGTCGAGCGATGTCTCTGTTTTCTGTTTCCTGTCTCCTGATTGAGATGACGATCCTCCTTCGTACCGAGCTCGGATTTGATATATATATATATATATATATATATATATATATATATGTGTGTGTGTGTGTTGTATTGTTTTCTCGGGGATTCCGCGTTCATGCTGAGGGTTGGCTCTGAAAAGAACCGGATTCTCGACGTTTCGGCGAACTAACATTTGCCATTCTCAAGAGATATATGCGTCCGTGCGGGTCAACCGTTAGACGCATACTGCACTGACAACCGTTATACTGCATACTGCATACGGAAGTATGCGTCTAACGGTTGACCCGCACGGACGCATATATCTCTTGAGAATGGCGAATGTCAGTTCGCCGAAACGTCGAGAATCCGGTTCTTTTCAGAGCCAACCCTCAGCATCAACACGGAATCCCCGAGAAAACAATACAACACAGGTATCTATCCGCGAAAACCTCAAATACAACATATATATATATATATATATATATATATATATATATATATACCTTTTGAAGTATTTGCCATTGTATTCGATCCTGTAGTGTAAATCTCCTAGGCGTGTTGCAATCGTTCCCGGGATCCATTTATCCAACCGAGGATTATGCGAGAAGAAATAGACAGAAAGAAATAGAACATACGGAAGGGAGATCGGAACATCAGTTCCTGCTCTTCGGTTTTCTCGTGCTGCGTATCATCCGGTAGTACCAAACTAAGACGTGCGCGTAAGTTTCGTCCCAGAAAGAGTCTTGCAGGTGATTGTCCCGTAGTTGCGTGCGGAGTGCGTAGTTGTCGGTATTGACGTAGGAATTCATTTAAATTTTGTCGTAACATATTTCCTATAGTTGACATTGCCTTAAATGCATTCTTGACCGTTTTAACGTATCGTTCTGCTTATCCATTCGTTTCTGGATGGTATGGGGCCGTGAACTTGTGAAACTTGACGCCGCTTGTCTTTAGAAATTCTGCAAATTCAATTGATTTGAATTGTGTTCCATTATCAGACACTATCGTTACGGGGGCACCATATGCCGTAAATAATTCATCCAAGAGTTCAATTGTGGAAGCTGAAGTTGTAGACCTTGTAACTTTCACCTCGATCCACTTAGGGACCGTACCCATACTACGTGACCCATTTTTTACATTTTTTTACCCCCCTCCCCCCCGTCGGTGACCACCCGTAGTATATGCCCGCACCCCTGTCTATGAGGTCTCCTGGAGAGAATCCGTAGAGGTCTCAAGCAAGACACGTCCACTGCACGACCATGCACGTTTTTGCGATGGTTGTTCATGGAAGTTTTTGAGGCAAAATAAATTCCACAAATTGAGCACTTCCTTCCGGTGATGTCATCTTTAATAGATGGACAATATGAATCGTAGGGTATTTCTCTACCCTGTGAGAGATCCGGACGTAGTGTTATACACTGTAGCACAAACAATGATGGAAATTTTTCCTTTCCGACTTCATCTGGGTTTGGTATACGGAAAGGCTTTTGTGACATTGGAAAAGGTGCCGGCAAAAATCCTTGGTATAGAATATTTCTAAGTGCACTGCGGCGTAGAGCGCAACAGGAATCATCGGCGCACTTCGTTATTTGAAGAAAATATTGACTTTCACGAACGTGATTTGCATACCAGGTGTCACAAACTTCTGCGGTTTCCAGAAAGACTTGCCCAGGGGGCACATATTCTGCTATCACGTTGTGGCCGTCAATAACCACCTGGGACCAAATCTCAGCCAATGTTTCGCCTGACATATAACATATATATATATATATATATATATATATATATATATATATATATATATATATATATATATATTATACTTATATATATAAATGGTAAATGGTATCAATTTTACCTGCATGCTGAAAGTTTTTCAATTCTAGCTCGTTATCGATGGTTTTTCCTTGAGAATCGAGATGGGATCCGTAGTGTTCATATGGAAGGACTACCGTGACTAGTTCACGGCTCAAGGGTGCCATTCTTCGCTCAACTCGGCTGTAAGCCGATCGACGGGGTGCATTCGTTAACACGAACAGCCCATCCAAATCAAACTTTTTAAAGTGGGATATACAGTTAGATATCACCTTGTAACGTGGATTTTCATCCGTACCTCCATCCACGGATAAAATCATCACAGGCTTGATTTTTCCATCTTTTCCTAAGGTCAGATTTTTAAAATCAACTAATGTTAGCAGTTTGATGAGGTCTTTGGCGTGAGTTGTTGCTGTCGGACTGCTATGTTTTCCACTGCGGATTGCGATATAGGTTGGACCAGAGTATGTAACAGTTTCTTTCCTACCCATGCAGTTCTCTTTGATTATGATACCAGCATATACCGAAGGAATCAGTTGATGGCGTTCTCCAACAGCAAAATCGTGGTCATCGAGGCGCACTTTATAATTCAGGTGCATTAAAACAGGAGCCTGTACTTTTGCAGCCGTTTTTCCAATTGGTACTTATGCTTTATCATCTTGAGAAATAAACACTACCTGTTCAGGTCCAAGTAAAGATGAAAGTTCCTCAAGGCCGTTAACAGTATCCTTACAGAAATGTTGATCGACGTGATCTCGGTGTCTACCTATTTGGGCTCGACACAGTCTCACAGGTACAGTTGTGACATGGCGCTTGCCCTCTAAGGATTCAGAATACTTTGGCATCAGCCTACGGTATGTGGAGGTTCGTGAGATCAAATATTCATTTTCAACAAGCCGTGCATGCAATTCATCAAGAGTCTTACAAGTTCTCAATACTTCTGATCTGCTTCGATCAGCAGCTGAACTTGCATGTGTTGCTATATCGCAAATTACTTGAAGAAGGCCTGACTGACTTTCTTTAAGTGAAGGGCGTCCAGGCTGTGTCCTTATAAACGAGGATTGCACGTTGGGATGAGCGGATTTCAGTCTCAAAATTTCAGCTTTTTGTTTTGCTCTAAATTTTCGCATGTTCTTTGCACGGACTATTTTGTTCTTTAACTCCTTTTTCTTCACATCAGTATCATGCCTTAATTTTTTTATTTTCTTCTCAATTCCGTCTTTTCCAAGTCCAGCATCTCGCTTTTTTACGGTAGCATTAAATTCGGCTTCAAGTACTGAAATTTCAGATTTCAAAGCGTCCTGTTTTGATGTCGGAGCTGTTGTAGATACAGAAGATTTATCATTATTATCACTGATACCTTCGGTGTTGGGAAGCACTTTGAGATCAGCTTCATGTGTGGCTGGAGGTTGTCGTGCAGGTAGCTACATTCACCAAATACAAAAAATAGTTCAATTTTCATTACCAATGTTCATACATGCGAAAGCAGAAACCATACTTTAAAAACATGCAAATAAGACCATACTTAAAAAATATGCAAATAATATAAAACCAAAAATTTTAAGCATTCAACAAAATACGCTCAGAATACTCACCTTCACGAAGAAATTAAGGAGACGAGCGCTTTTCTTAGTCCCAAGCTGACAAAGTTCCTCGATTTTTAACAGTGTGAGACGTTCCAGCTCTTTTGGATTCTTTTTGTGCTCATTCCTTAAAGGCACCCAAAATTCATTTGTCTTTTTTTGTATTGTCTGCATTGACAAGAAATCCTTGTGACATTTAATAAATGCATTGTATAGCCGATCATACAACGACATTATTGTATCGAACACTATAATAATATTTATTATTAGTTTCTTACAAATGTTTAGAAACGCTATATTTCTAAATTCCTTCTGATCTCTATTCTCACCTCCACACGCTCACCCCACCATAAGAGGAAGCAAGGCGGCCAATAAGAGGGTTACATTTTAAAAAACGCCATAACAGTTCGCCGGCATTTTTCAAAGTGCCCTACCATGCCGCTTGTCTCTTTGAAATGCAATAACTTGCCGCCGCCGATACGACTTTGAAAGGCCCTAGCATACCGACGCCGCTGCGTCTTTGAACGGGCCTTAAACGCTAGATGAATTGCATGGTTGCGACCGTTACTACGTGTAATCTATACTTACACTGAATTGAAAAAATCAATATTCGGCTATTCGGCTAGAAAGCCTGCAGAATATACGGTATTCGGCGTGTGGCCGAATACACTATTCGTTGCAAGTCTAAAAACAACCGA
Source organism: Phosphuga atrata (assembly GCA_944588485.1). NCBI lineage: Eukaryota > Metazoa > Arthropoda > Insecta > Coleoptera > Silphidae > Phosphuga > Phosphuga atrata. The sequence continues at coordinate 50,574,041 of OX155904.1, forward strand.
AATTAGGAAATTGGAATCTTACATAATTAATACCTGGAAGAATGTATTATCAGCGGCGCAATAGAAGTAGCCGATGCAATAGAAATAAATCACTGTTGTAAAAGAAGTAAAACAGAAATAAAGACTGAATAGGAATAACGAGTGTTACATGAATATAGCTCGAAAAAGCATTTCCCTGGACGGCTTAGAGGAGATTTACTACGTGACCAAAACCTAAGACCCCCCCCCGGCCCAGTGACCAAGCGTGGTATTTTGAAGACCCCCCTCCCCCCCCCTGAACGGGTCACGTAATATGGGTACGCTCCCTTACTGTATGCATCGACGACGATCAGCAACATCTTGCCTGCGACTGGTCCTGCTTAATCGATGTGAACTCGTTCCCATGGCTCTTTAGGGTAATGCCAATGATGTTTGCTAAATTTTGGAGGAAGATGTGCGTGTTTTGCTCATTCCGTACAGGATTTAGCAGTACTTTCAATGCTGGCATCTATGCCAGGCCAGAAAACAAACGAACGGGCCAATCCTTTCATTTTTAGTATACCCAAATGGGCTAAGTGAAGGTCCTTTAATATCCTTGGTTGAAGTACAGGTGGTATTACCGTCAGATATTCGAATAACAGGGATTTGCTGCTAAAGTGTAGTTAGCCTCCGGTGCTGTATAGCCACATTGAGAAAGCGATTGTCCTGTTTCTAAAAGTTGAATTATTTTACTTAGTTGCGCATCTTTCCTTGACTCAAGTGCAATATGCTCTACTCGTACTGGTAGTTGTTTAATTTGATTAAGAACAAATTGGTCAAATCCGTCCAGTTGATCCGCTTCTTTTTCTTTATGTTTAAGCAACTGTACTGTTTCTTCCCTCGGTGGTAACGGTAATCGAGAGCAATAGTCTGCGTTGGTATTCTCTTTTGTTGGTTTGAATATTACATCGAAATTGAAATGTGAAAGATAGTGCGCATAGTTTGCCATTCGACTAATGCACAAGATTGGAAGTGATTTTTATGTAACAAGTGTAAAGTGGCGTGCGTAAATAAAATGGAAGAATTTTTTTTGTAGCCCAAACAATAGCTAATGCTTCTTTATCTATCTGTGGATAGCGTTGTTCAGATGTATTTAAAGTACGGCTCGCGTATGCAATCGGACGTTCGTTTCCGTTACTCAATCTGTGCGAAAATACAGCGCCCAGCCCTTTCTTACTTGCGTCCGTGGCGGAAGTGACTAGTCATACGGTATGAGGACTACATCTCGAAGCGGGCGATCTCTAGTCGAAAGCTCGGGAATAAATGAACTGTAGTATGTTGCCTTGCCTAGAAATAATTGCAATTTCTCTGCTGTTGATGGTTTTTATATGGTTATATTGGTTCTATATGATTGTCAGATTTGTGTCTGTCTATCTTATGTCTCAAGAATTCCACGTTAAATGTAGCGAAACAACATTTAGCACGGTTCAGTTTAAGGCCGTGTGTTCTCATTCTTTTCAACGTGGTGTTAAGAGTTGACACCAGGCTATCAAAGTTGTCTGCAAAGATTAAACTATCGTCAAAGAAACTGAGTATATTTGGGATACCTTGTAGTATAGCCTCCATACGCCGTTGCCAGATTGCAGGTATATTATCTGCTTCATATAATGACCGGGTTTTTCGAATTAATCCGTGTGTTGGCGTGTTCAACGTTAGAGCCTGACTGAATTCTTCATCCACCGTTAAATGAGTGTATGCGTCTGTAACATCCAAGTGACAGAAAATACTTGTGCCTCTCATTGTGTTGAATAGATGTTCCGCTCTTCGGATTGGATGTTCGTCTATTATAATTCGTGGGTTTAATGTAGGTTTATAGTTTCCTGTTATGCGTAGTTTTCCGTTTTTATTCATCACGATGTGAGTCGCTGAACTCCACTCTGAATGTTCAACCCTCTCATAATATCCTGCTGCGATTTTTGCGTCGATTTCTCTGGCATATTCTTCACGTAATGCCAGAGGTACCTCCCGTGCTCGAGCAAAAACTGGTGTTGCTCCTGGTTTTAAATGGACTAAAGCTGGGGGTCCTACTAATTTGCCGGGCGAGTTACTAAATACATCTTCGTAATTTGCCAAAACCCTATCTCTTTGTGTTCTCTGAGTTCTGGTTAACTGAATATATGGTAATCATATGTGTCTTCTCTTGCGGTGGAAACAAATCGTGAAATTTAATTTCGTTAATAAATTCTGAAAACCATTCTCGACCGAATAAGGTGTCAAAGTTGCCATCTACAACATATAAATCGAGTTCCCGCGAAGTTGATTCCATTGTTGCTACAATTGAGGTTCGTCCAAGACATTTGATAGGGTGGCCGGTGTAACTCTTAAATTGCCTATCTGTTTTCCGTATCAAATAGTCGGTCTTAATTTAGGTGCTGCTGTGTCCCAATTCCATTTCGAGTTCTCGACCTTCGATACGAACAGTGAGTATTGGCTTGAGTGACGGCTTCATGCTGTTAACGTTACCGACCCTGCTTAAATATTGAACATCTTCCTGGTCCTCAAGGACAACCTCATCCTTAACTGGTGCAGTGGAGTCCGTGTTCGTTTGAGAATACGTTTTCGACCTGCAAACTCTGGCAATGTGTCCTTTTTTCTCGCAATTGTAGCATATTGCTTCTCGGAACCGACATCGTTCACGTGAATGCTGACCTCCACATCTTCTACTAGCTGGGTTTTCGTTTCCGGAGGGATGAGCATTCAGTCGCTGTGATCCTCTATCCCTTCTATGGCGTGTGTCTTCGCGAGATGGCAGTTCTCGACGTATACTGCCCATTGTTTGTTTGAATTTGGCTGGTACATAACCTAGTCTATGTGTTGTCTCAGATATAGCTACCGGGTTGCTTTTAACTTCGTTACTTGACTCGTGTGTCGCTTCTAATGAGTGTGCTATCTCGTACGCGTTTGAGAATGTGACCGGTTCTTTTGCAATAATTTCATCACATGTTTCTCGCGATATGAGTCCATGCAAAAATTGTTCGATTAACATTCTGTCTAGAAATTCTCCAAATTCGCAATCGGCAGCTCCCTGCTTAATCGAAGCACAAAATTAGCAATGGTTTCTCCTTCCTGTTGTGTGATGAGTCTGAATTTAATACTTACAACGTATTTGTTTTTCACGCGGTCAAAATGGCTAATTAGAGTTTTGCGTAACTCGGCAAATGACAAGTCCTCAGGACGACGTGGGTTGACTAAAAATCGAATGGCATTATTCAGCTCAGAACCTATGTATACACGGACATAATTTGCATATTGTTCTTCTGGTATTTTACTTAATAGTAATGCCCATTCGAACCGCTTAAAGTAATCTTCGACAGTTACCTCTTCTGAAGATCTGTATTCGCATGCTGTAAACGGCGGCGGGGAACTACCGCATTCGATGCTGCTTGTGCTGCTGTCGACTGGAGGGCGCTGGCCACTATTGCAAAAGTTCTGAAGGCACGTCCATATTGATTTTCGTCGCCTGTTGTCACTTCTATGTCTATCACCTGATTTCCAACTTCTTTGTTTCTTCTTCACTCTGCGTTCTTTGGTCACCACTATTATGTCCTTAACTATTTGTACGGGATTAAATGAATTGCACACAACTGTTAAAGTAATGCCCGCCATACACGTTACGGTCTACCGTACAGGTTACATGCGCATGTTTGCCTGCGCAGGTCAACCGTACACAAGAAACTGCACAGGTTTATTCCCACACACGCTCCGGTCTACCTGCGCAGGCAAACCTGCACAGGCAGACCTGTCATGTGGACCGTTGTGTGCATGGCGGGCATTAGGAACTTTACTCTATTCGAGTTACATCTGATGCGCTCTCTATTACAACTACTACAAGACCCTCCACGCGCATGACGCTGGCGCATCCTTAGAGTACATACACAATAATTACCATGGCTATGCTCCTTATTTCCCTGTGAATCTTCTTTTCTTCTCATGTTAATTCGTTATTTTCTTATTTTGTAATAGATTTGATGCAGTTTTAAAAAACAACAATTTAATCCGCAAGATGGAAGAATCTAACGTTACAAAACAAGTCATGCTCTCCCTCGCCATCCAATTATCTCTAATTAATCTTCTAAAAGCTTTGGATCTCAATACTACTCGCATTATGGGAACATCTCTCGGTCATTTCTCCGCAGCCTTTGCCAATGACGCAATAAGCTTTGAAGAAACCATTCTGGCCGCATACATAACTCACAGGTTTATGTCAATAAAATCAACTAAATCTTCAAGAAACGCCAAAGAAGAACTAATTAAAAGTTTGAGATCTATTCTGCGTAAAACTGGTGGGAGCTCTCAAAAACAAATAGTTTCAATGGAAAATCCTTATGATTACGCAACACCTGAATATTTCGTTTTTGAAATTTTTAATTCGGAAACGGCGAGCGTTATTGAACAAGATTGTGTTGTTTTAAGCATTGATTTTGAAGGAAAAGTTGGAAATAATGAAGTGGTAGATTTGGTTAGGTATGGTATGAAATTGGAACATTTTTTGGAAGGAATTGGAAGGTAAAACTTGAGTTTTCAAATGCTTTTTGAGCATATTTACTTTTTTCAGATTGTATGAACTAGGCAACGAATTGAGGATTGTAGGAATTTATCCAAAATCCAATTGGCCTGTGATTCCAGAAACACCAACAATTTCCCACTTGGTGAAATGGAAACATGAGAAAGAACACTTTGTTTTGAGATTTTCTATTTTCGATGAAATTCCTTGTTGTTACACGAGCATTGTCTACGATGCCAACGACCACGCTTCAAGTTATATTAAAGGACATGTTGTAAGTGGAAGGAAAGTTTTCCCAGCCACTGGTTACTTAATAATAGTTATTGAACAATTTTGTTTACGCGCCAGAACTTCTTTTTTCCAACAAATTGTTCAATTTGAAAACGTTCAGTTCCTAAAGGCTACAACGTTTGGCGAAGGCAAACTTGTCTTCCAAATATTTTTTGGTAAAACTGGAAGGTTTGAAGTAATGTTTAACGTTTGAGATTTCTGATTTTACTTCTAAATACAATTGTTTTAGATTGTGGAAGGTGGAGTTCCAATTGTAACTGGAACAATTAAGAAAATTAAGCATTTAGAGCCGTTTATTTTACCAGAATTTAAAGAAACTGACATACAGTTAGATCAAAAAGACATTTATAAGGAGCTAAGATTAAGAGACTACAATTACTCGTATTATTTATTTAATAGGCATAAATATATAGTTGTTATTTACTTCATTTTCAGTGGCTTGTTTTGTGCGATTCAGGAAGCTTGTGGGAACAGAGCAAAGATTCAATGGAACGATAATTATGTAACATTTTTGGACAACATGCTCCAATTTACAATCTTACAAGAAGGCAGTCGGGGATTTCCGACGAGTATTGATCGATTGATAATAAATGTTCCTGTGCACCAAACTTACATTCAATCACATGAGGAAGATATTCCAGTGTTTATCGACTTAAAAACCAGAAGCACAATGTAAGTTTAGTTGATAAACGAGATAGGTTGTAGCGCAATTTTTAGTGAAAGTGTAGGTATGTGTATGATAGGTTATCCGTTCAAGGTGGGATCATTTTTTTCGGACTATTTACTTTTCTGGTATCATGCGGGTTGAATGTTCAAGCTGACCATAAAAAAGTGAATGAATCGTTCAAATAACGTGATTTCTAGTTTACTCGCGTTTTTTGAGGTCGCTGATCATGAAACTGCTCTCACAATTCCTAAATTCAAAATGGCAACTCCAATATGGTGGCCTATTTTTCAAGGAAAATGAATGATTTCTTCGAAAAGCTTGTATTGAGACTCAGGATTTAGGGGTTTTTGAGGTCATTGATGTACAAACCTATAAGGCCTTAAACAATGACATCAGATGAAAGTTGAGGCAGGCTAAAGAATAATAGCTACTGGATCAGTGTCGAGAAGTTAGAGAGAAGCCTATCAGGATAAATACGACAAAACAAATGACCTGGACAACTAAAAGATGACAACCGATGTATTGGTAAACAAGAACGACGACTTGATTGTAGACCAGATAGACAAGTTAGCAAGATGAAGCGAATCTATTCCAGAACTTTTAAATCATAATCGGATTTAACACACTAACCGAGACATGCTATTAAAAACTGTAAACCCGAAAAAGCAATAGGACCTGATAAATAGCCAGCTGACCTACTAAAGCTTATCGGAGAAGACTCAATAGATATTCTAATAAAACTATTTTACATTTATAAGTCGGATTAGGGTGCAAGGGGTGATAGCACACGCTGGCCCAAATGGAACCTTACCTGCACGTGGTGCACCCTGCCAGAAACTAACAAGGCTCTGTCGACCGAGTGACTACCGGTATAAGTAGTCCCCTTCCTGCCAATCAACAGCTTCAGGTGGAAGAATTGAGAGGAAGAAGGGGACTCTTTTGTCCAGGGATTGAGAAATCGACCCAAAGGCGGATGAACTGTAGAAGGCAATCAATGCAGTGAACGGCATAATGATGAGGAAGAAGTTTGGACACTCACCTCATTAAAGATCGAAGGAGATAAGTCCTAGTAAATTGAACATGACTATGCTCAGAACTAAATTTCAATCCGGAGTTTCAAGTCTCCCATTCGGATCTCCGGGGGAGACAGTGAAGAGCGAAGCAACTACATCAATAGATACAAAGAAAAGTAAAATGAGAATTTGTACGTGGAATGTTAAAACAATGGCACAAGAAGGAAAAATATACAACGCACTGAATGAAATGAAACGACTAAATATTGGCATAATGGGGGTAAGTGAAATGCGGTGGCCGGGCACAGGAGTTATAGATATAGATGAACACAAAGTCTTTTATTCTATAACAAGCACGAACATGGAGTTGGCGTCATTATGACCAAACAAATGGCACGAAGCGTGAAGAATTTCACACCGGTATCAGAAAGAGTTATACTGATACAACTGGAGGCAACTCCCGTAAACATCAATATTATCCAGGTCTACGCACCTACTGCGGATAAACCAAACGAAGAGATGGAAGAATTCTACGGATCGATCACAGAACTAGTACGAGCCTTACCAAAACTACAAATCATCATTACGATGGGGGACTTCAATTCAAAATTTGGAGCAGGATTCAAGTCGGAATACATCGGCCAGTACGGGTTAGGAGAGAGAAACCATCGAGGGGATACTATGGAAGTCTTCGTCGAGGAGAATGAATTCGTCGTACTAAACACTCAATTCAAGATGCCCCCTAGGAAGCTCTATACTTGGAAATCTCCACTCAGCAGGCCAGACCATCTCATCAGAAATCAGATTGATTTTATACTGATAAATAAAAGATTCCGAAATAGCTGCACTTCCCACTTGTGCTAAAACATTCCCCGGTGCCGATATTAACTCCGACCATGTACCAGTGGTTGGGGAATTTAAAGTTCGGTTTAAGAAAACGAAGGCCAAAAGCTATAACAAATATAACATGAGAATACTGAAGGATCCTAACATCAAAAGAGAGGTAGAAAAGGAACTAAACGAGAAAATCAATAAAGAAATTGATGAAACCGCGTCAGTGGAATAACAAATAACAGTTTTAAATAAAATCAGCCAAAATACCAAGAAGACACATATGAAGGAGGGAGAAAATAAAAAGAAGAAATCATGGATGACGAACGAGATACTAAAATTAATGGATCAGAGACGTGAACAAAAGAACAACAATGAAGAACACAGAAAAATAAACAAGACAATTAGACAAGAAATTAGAAAGGCAAAAGAGAGAGAAAGCATGTCAAGAGATAGAACAGCTGCAGGAAAGATATGATGATTTTAACGTGCATCGAAGAATTAGAGAACTGGCAGGCAAGACAAGAAAAAAGAACTTTGGAAAGCTGGTGAACAACGAGGGAAAAATCATCATAAACTTAGAAGACAAAAAGAAAACGTGGAGGGAATATCTCAACAAACTATTTGTAGATGAAGAGAGAATAGCAACACCAATCATCAAAGGAGAAACGGGACCGCACATCTTGGAAGAGGAAGTAGACGTAGCAATAAAACGAATGAAAGATGGGAAGGCGGCGGGGCCGGATGATATACAAGTTGAAATCCTGAGACTGCTAAGTGACAAACATATCAAAATACTTACCAACATCTTCAACAAAATATACAACTCGGGCAGCATACCAGAAGAGTGGTTGAAGTCGGAATTCATCGTATTACCAAAGAAAGTAGGAGCAAAGCGGTGCGAGGAATATAGAAGCATCAGTCTCATGAGTCATCTTCTCAAAATATTCCTAAAAATAATACACCAGAGAATTTATAACAAATGTGAAGAACAAATCTCAGCAAATCAATTTGGATTCATCAACGCCGTAGGCACAAGGGAAGCGCTTTTCTCAGTGCAGGTGCTCTTTCAAAGATCTAGAGACGTAGAGAACTGCTATAATCGATTATCAGAAAGCGTTTGATCGAGTGCAACATCACAAAATGATAGACATCCTTAAACAAGTGAGAATTGACGCCAAAGACCTACAAATCATCACTAACTTGTACTGGAAACAGACCGCATCAATGAAAATTGAAGAGGAACAAATAGAAGACATTGAAATAGCTAGAGGGGTAAGGCAGGGGCGCATTATTTCTCCGATTCTGTTCAATCTATACTCCGAACAGATCTTTTAATAAAGCGCTAGAAGGCATAGAAGAAGGCATTTAACTGAACGGAGTCAGATTGAATAATATCCGATATGCCGACGACACAATGGTATTCGCTCTTGAAGGACTCCAAACACTAATGAACAGAATTGTAGCGGCTAGTGAAAAATATGGACTTAACATTAATAACAACAAAACAAAATTCATGGTCATTAGCAAAGACAATATAGCTAATGCAAATCTTTACGTTCACAACCAACAAATAGAGAGAGTGAGACAAACAACATACTTAGGTACACTTGTGAACGAAAACTGGGACAATAGCCAAGAGATAAAATGTAGAATTGGAAAAGCAATACAATGAATAACCTCTACAAAAATCACGAACTACATCTTGAAACCAAAGTACGCATGTTGAGGTGCTACATTTTCCCAATATTACTTTACGGAGTCGAGTCCTGGACACTAAATGATGCAACGACAAAAAAGCTTGAAGCCTTTGAGATGTGGCTATATCGACGTATCCTGCAAATATCTTGGAAAGACCGGGTAACAAACATCGAAGTCCTCCACAGGATGAAGAAAGAGAAGGAGATCATGGACACCATCAAAACCCGCAAGCTCCAATATCTAGGCCACATCATGCGGAACGAGGACAGATACGCCCTATTACAAGCCATCATTCAAGGCAAGATACACGGAAAACGAAGACCTGGACGGAGGAGAATTTCATGGTTGCAGAATCTCAGGGTCTCGTGGTACGGGAAGACTTCGAACGAGCTCTTCAGAATAGCAACCAATAAAGTGAAAATAGTCATGCTCATCGCAAACATCCGAAATCGGATATGCACATGAAGAAGAAGAAGAATAATAATTAAAGGAAACGTTTTAAAATGAGTGTAAATCCTATGGTGATACCGGAGAGTGAGGAGAGTTCTTATGACGAATCCACACCACTGGAGACAATCGAAGAAGCAAATTCTTCATTATTGATCCTATTTTTTTTTTATGACACATGGATCCCATATTTGTAAGATATATCCCCTCGCATGAGTAATACAAAATATTGTTTGTAACACGGGCGGTATTGTCAATTGACCTCTAGAGCGAATGTGCGCACTCACTTCGTTCGTGCGCCCAATTTCTCTCTCCCGGCAAATTGACAACGTACCGCTCTAGTTACAAAATATACTTCTTCTTCTTTAATCCATAGCCGGCGCATGGAGAGGTGGTCGACCTCGTAGCCAGTACGCTGCTGTTGGTGCCGCTAGATTCCGTGCTCCATTCACTATACGCTTCCATGCTAATCGATCAGTTGCAACGGTTCTTGCCTCAGCTGTTGTTATTCGCTGGTTTTTTAAATCGTTCTCTACGTGTTTCAACCATGTGGTCTTCGGTGCTTGTTTTTGTGTTCTCCAATCAAGAGGTCGTTTTTTCCATAGGAGTTTGTGCGGTACTCGATTGTCGCCCATCCTACAGATGTGGCCGAACCATCGTAATCGGCGTTTTTGAATTTCCTCAACAATCGGTGTCTGTTGGTCGCACCTTTCTCTGATTGTCTCATTTCGGAGGTGGTTGAGGAGTGAGACGCAGAGAATCTGTCTCAGGCATCGCATTTGGAAGGCCTCGAGCTTGTTATGGTCTGGTTTGAGTAATGTCCATGTTTCCGATCCATAAAGAAGAATTGGGAGGATCAGCGTCCGGTATAGGCGTATTTTGGTTTTGATGGTAATATTGGTCCGCTTCCATATGCACCACTTGAGTGAAGCAAACGTTGCTGTTGCCTGGCCTATCCGGCTGTCGAAGCTACTTTCTTCTCCACAACCAGTGATCCCAAATATTTGAACTGTGGTACCTGCTCGATTGTGGTTCCATCGAGGTAAACTCTGGCTTCAGATCCATCCGTTGTAAGCACTTTGGTCTTATCCGCATTGATTCTCAGTCCGTATGACTGGGCAATGCGGGAAATGTCATACAAGGTGTCTGTTGCTTCGGCATCTGTGTTGGCGAAAACCGCACTGTCATCGGCGAACATCAGATCGGTTAGGAAGTTTTTGTCATCATATCGAACTCCGCGTCGCCCATCAAACGCTTTCCGCATAATCGTGTCGATCACAATGTTAAAAAGGAGCGGCGAGGCCACGTCTCCTTGCCGGACTCCGGTTCGAATCGGGAATTCCTCAGACATGTCGTTTCGGATACGAACATTGCTGGTTGAGCCGTCGTACGATGCTTGAAGAAGTTGAATGATTTTCAGTGGCACGTGTTCGATCTTCAGGGCTTCCCACAAGCTTGTCCAATCGATGCAATCAAAAGCAGATTTGAAATCGATGAAGACGATGACAGTTCGTTTGCCACATCGAATTCTTTCTTCCATTAGCTGACGGAGAGCAAATATCTGATCGATGCATCCTCGATGTGGTCGAAATCCAGCTTGTTCTTCCCGGCTTGTTTGCTCTCGATGTTTCTGTAGTCTTGATTGTATGATTTTCATAAATACTTTGCCGACGATCGAGAGGAGGCTAATACCACGGTAATTCTTGCATTCCCGACTGTCGCCTTTCTTCAAAATAGGCACAAAATATACTATTAATTTTACGTATATCTAATATATATGATAATAATGGAGCACACTTTTTGACCAGTGCTATCAACCATAGGAGGGAAACCCGACGCATTAGCAGGTTGGGCGTTCCATTATACCACATAATGCAAGGACCCAAATACACGCTGCTACAATTGATAGTACAACGAAATATCATAGGAAAAAGGAACATCAGAAGGCGCTGAATCTCCTTGTTCAAAAATCTAAGGGAGTGGTTTGACTGCAGCAACACTCAATTATTTAGAGCTGCAGCCAATAAGGCTCGAATAACTGTGATGATAGCAAACCTCCGACAGGTGATGCACTGCAAAAAGAAGATGGCACTACAGTTCAGAAAAAATGATACCGCCTTGTTCAGGCATCATACACATTCATCGCCATTTTACCAACAAGTTCAGACTTGTTGAAGTAAGCTAGAACCTGTCTTATTTATCTGTTTAAAAACTTTTAATATAGATTTTAGTTGATGAAAATTTTATTTCACGTCTTTAGAACCAAAGCTATTAAAATGGTCGGGTTACAAACCACTTCAATAACGCGAAGAAAGCAACTTCTGGAACCGCTTTTGGAAGTTAACAAGTTTGTGCCGAACGAAACAAACCTTACCTTAAATGTAGCTCTTAGAGTCAATGCCCAAATTATTTTGGAAAATATAAACCAACAGTTCTTTAATGTCTTGGAACAAATTGAAGAAGAACGGCTTCCTGTTGTAACGATCGTCAAACAATCTTTAGAAGATAATCCGTTGGTGTTAATTAAAACTAAAGTTATTAGTCAATTAGATCTTCAGTGTGAAGATATCGATATAGTCAAAGAGTCTATAACAACACAAACTGATTATGTTGTTTATATTGGAAAGAATTTAATCCGGAGGCAAGATGTAAGTTATATTTATTACAATAAAACAAAATATATGCTTTATTTGTTTTTAGGAATTCGAAATTGTTTTACTAAATATCTTGCACGGAGGATTCTTAATTTTGTTTGAAGACGCCAATGTTAAAATTCCGGATTCATTGGTGTTAATAACAAGATATCATATAGAAAACTCAACAGTTTATATGCTGAGGAAGAAAGAGACACTACCAAACAAATTTGTTGCAATTAATATTTCAGCGGATCTTTCTTGGATTAGTCCTCTGCAAAAGGCAATTGCCTCGAAGAAAGATGTTTTAATTTACGCGGAAACTCACACGGAAAGTGGAATTTTAGGTTTAACAAATTGTTTGAACCGTGAAATTCGAAATATTAAAATCTCAAGTTTCTTTTTGGAAAACGCGCCCAAATTTGCTTTAGATTCGGATTTTTATCAAAAACAACTTGGCAAAGATTTACGCGTGAACGTGTTCAAAAATGGAACTTGGGGAACTTACAGACATTTGCCAATGGAGGAAAAACTTTGCGAAAGAGATCACAGTTTCGGAAGTGTTTTAAAGCCTGGAGATCTGAACACTTTGAAGTGGATTGAAGGACCCATCTCGCCAAAAAATCCGGACATAATTTACGTATGAAATAAAAATTAAATTTAAATGATTCGTTAGATTTTAATCTATTTTCTAGATTTATAATTCTGCGTTGAACTTCAGAGACTTGATGACGGCCTCGGGAAAAGTAAGCATAGAGTCTAAAACGAATAGAATGGAACAAGAATGTAATCAAGGGTTGGAGTTCTCAGGAAGAAACCTCAAGTAATATTTAGATTACAAACGCGTAAACGTTTATTTATTTTTTACTTAAAGAGATGAAAGATTGATGGGTGTTCTATCTTGTGGAGCCATTTCAACCTATGTAGTGCCAAATAAAAATATGTTGTGGAAGATACCAGATGGCTGGTCCATGGAGGAAGCCGCTAGTGTGCCAGTTGTTTATTCCACGGTTCTCTTTGCTTTGAAGATTGTAAATATAACGTTTATCCAATTTAAGCAAATTTAAATAATTGTTTTTAGAGGGTTAACGTGCGAAGAGGGCAAAGCATTTTGATCCATTCAGGTACTGGAGGAATTGGACTTGCAGCTATCAATTTGGCTTTGCATTATGGACTTGAAATATTTACAACTGTAGGCACTGAAGAAAAACGGGAATTTTTGACCAAGAACTACCCTCAAATTAAACCTGAAAATATTGGGAACTCAAGAGATTTGAGTTTCGAACAAATGATCCATAAGAACACAAACGGTCGCGGAGTTGATTATATTTTGAATTCGTTAGCTGAAGAGAAATTGTTAGCTTCAATTCGCTGTCTAGCTAGAAATGGAGCTTTCTTGGAAATTGGAAAATTTGACATTGCTAAAGACTCTAAATTGGCAATGGATCTTCTTTCTAAAGCAGCATCATTTAGTGGTGTTATGTTGGATAATCTGCTGTTTAATGGAACAGAATTTACGAAAGATGCCAAAACGCTCGTAAATCTTTTACAAGATGGAATCAATGAAGGTTTTATTAAACCGCTTCCAGTAACTACTTTCGAAAGGGAACAATTACAAGAAGCTTTTAGATATATGGGATCTGGCAAACATATTGGTAAAATTATTATCAAACAGCGACATGAAGAGGCAGATAAAATTACGGTGCCTAAAGTTGTAAAGTTTTCTGTAATTCCCAGGTAAATACAATAATTTTGCGTTTGTAAAATAAAAATTTCTGAATGTTGCAGGACATATTTTAATTCAGAAGCTTCTTACATAATCCTCGGTGGACTTGGAGGATTTGGATTGGAATTAGCGGATTGGATGGCTTCGAGAGGAGCAAGGAATATAATTTTGTCTTCAAGAAATGGTGTGAAGAACGGTTATCAACAATATGCTATAAGGTTTGTCATGAAATTGATTGTAATTGTCCAATTAAATTAAGAATTTTAAAAATATAGGAAATTGAAGTCGATAGGAGTTAATGTAAAAATCACAAAGGAAAATATTAAGACCCTTGATGGTTGTGAGAAAATATACCAACAAGCCACCCATTTAGGACAATTAGAAGGAATCTTCAATTTGGCCGTAGAACTGAAAGACGGATTGTTTGGAAACTTAACAAAAGCAGACTTTGAAATAAGTTTAGGTCCAAAGTCCATTGCCAGCACTCACTTCGATAAAATTACCAGAAAATATTGTTCCAAGCTTAAACACTTTGTACTATTTTCATCAGTTTCTTGTGGTCGTGGTAACGCAGGGCAAACAAACTACGGTCTATCAAACTCAATAATGGAGAGACTTTGCGAGAGAAGGAAGGCGGATAATTTGCCAGGATTAGCCATCCAATGGGGAGCTATTGGTGACGTGGGAATAGTGGCGGACATTCAGAAAGAACAGAGCGAAATAGCAATTGGAGGAACTTTACAACAAGGAATTTTTAGTTGTCTAGAAGTGTTGGATACATTTCTGCAAAGCGACGAGGCAGTTGTATCCAGTATTGTGTTAGCTGAAAAGGGCGAAAAGAAAAAGTGCGACAACATGGTTGATACAGTAATGAATGTGCTTGGCATCAGATATTTGGAAACTGTGAGTGCTCACGCAACTCTCCCAGAACTAGGAATGGATTCTATGACGGCCGTTGAAATTAAGCAAATACTAGAAGGAGAATACGACATATGTTTATCACCGCTAGAACTGAAGAATTTAACAATCAATAAGTAGGAAATCAAAGTAAATTAAAACATGTTATAACCTTATTATTTCTATAGATTGATCGAATTGGATAGTTTGGACCTTCCAGAAGAAACCGTTAGCAAGCCGAAACCAGTTGATTTATTTAATATCTTTAATAATGCCCATGAATCTAAATACTATCTACCAAAAATACATTTCATTGAAGACGAAAAGGCACCTAAAGTTTTCATTTTCCCTGGCGTGGAAGGAACAGCGAATAGCGTCATAAATTTATCGAAGAAAATCAGCAAAAATTCCACCTGCCTCCAATACATTTCCACAAATCCTTTGGAGTCAGTTCTAGATATCGTGAATAATATTTGGCCAGTAACTTAAGCAAGAAAAAAGCAGAAAATGCAATTATAATTGATTTTTATATTTTTAGCATATAGTTAGTGAATGTGAAAATGGATTTAAATTTGTGGCTTATTCTTTAGGATGTACATTCGCATTAGAAATAGCAAGCAAATTAGAAAGTATGGGCATATATGGAAAGTTGGTTATAATTGATGGATCTCCAGCACTTACCCAAAGAATGGGTGCAATGCTATCACATTTAGCAGAGAAAAATTTCCAACACAACTTGCTAATTTTAACCTTCACGTCGTTTATACCCAAGGAATTCCAAATAGACTTCAAGGTATTTGAGAATGTGTGAAAATATATTGTGCACTAAAACTGTTTTATTGTAGAATAAACTTAACGCTGCCCAAAATCTCGAAGAGATGCAACAAATAATCGTGGAGAGCATACCGGAAATGAAACGCATGTCAAGGAAAATGTTCGTGGAAGTTGTTAATTACTGTTTCAATGTCTGGCAGATTAACCAAAATTACGTTCCGCAGTTTACAGAAAAAATTAAATCGAAAGTGATTCTGTTCAAGCCGAAAGTTCCGACCATCGCGAATTTTGCAGAAGATCTCCGGTTATCAGGAATTTGCGCAAATATTAGAGAAATTAAATACTTCGATGGCGATCATAGAACTGTCGCGAATAATCCTGACATGCTTGAAGCAATTGCTAAGTTTTTAGAGTAAATCGAATTGTAAAAGTTTGCTAAACTTATTCAATTTTATTGTTTAAATTAATTCAATTTTATTGTTTATATGAATTAAAAAGTTTATTTTGTTGTTGATTTCTACCTGGAGAGTGACTTTATTTTTAGGATATTAATTTATTTAGGTTAAAGAAACAAATATAGAAATGAATCCCTTCTTTGAATTTCTTTTCTCAATTTACATGGGTTTAAATGGAGAACGCGATTGGAAGTTTTGCAAAAAAAATCTTCATCCAAAACGGTTCGCTTTGGAAAGATGAAAATGCCACCATTTTTAGATGAAAATCTGCTCTATGAAATAGTGCTAAATGCATGTTTGGTAGACTTCATCCAAAGACATAATTTTCTATTATATAATATTATCAAATAGCGTTGTAACAACATGCTTTTTTCCGTAAAGTTTAAAATTAAGTTGATTAAGATGACTTGTAATATCAACGGGGGAAGCTAAGTCCTTTATACATTGTCCATCTTTTAATTCAGCACATTCATAATTTTTTTTCCAAGAAATTTTTGATTTCGTCCAGCAATTTAAAGAATTGTTTTAACACTTTATGACTAGAAAGCCATCGTACTTCCGTATAATATGGTAGATCGGTGTATTCACATTCTAATCTTCCAAAAATAAAACAAATTGACGAAGATAAAGCCCACGTGCTCGAATATAATTTTGGTGACTTGCTGGTGAACATAATTTTCTATTATATAATATTATCAAATTGCGTTGTAACAACATGCTTACATGTTGACATATTGATTACATATTGATTACATTTTGATTACATTTAGAAATTGATCCAATTGACGTACCACGCACGAAACACGCTATTACGTCATCGACATATCTGTTTCAAAATAGAATATGTTTTATTGTAAAACCTAACTTGTAAAGAAAAACTGAGACCAGAAATAACTGACCACAGTTATTTCACCACCACACCTTCTCTCTTACAAAGATGTGCCTTATGTGGATATGCTTGGTCCTCTTGTTTAGCTCTGTGTTTGAGCTAACTTGATTGCTGCTTCATTGTATACTCGCAACAGGACTCTTGTTGTTTCGCAATACTTCGTAATAGACACTGCAACCAGACAACTTCTCTTGTTGCCTCGCTTGCTGCAACTACCTCAGCTTCTGTTGTAGATATGGCTACTGAACTTTGTCTCTGACTGAATCAACTTACTGCTCCCCCTGAAAAAATGCAGATAACTCCTGTCGTGGATCGTCCGGTTGCCTCATCTCCCCCATGGTTTATATCACAGTATGCAATCAGCTGGTCTGAATTGCCTGTTGCCTTATATCAGGCATGTCAAACACGCGGGCCGCATGCGGCCCGACAATACAGAGATTGTGGCCCGCCGAGACATTTCAAATTATTTTTGATATACGGCGGAAGTATTATGTCCAGCACAAAGAAGTTGAAATGTTATAGCAAACAGAGTTGATGAAATAGACGATATTTTGATAAATCGGCATAACTAAATAATATCAACATTTTAAGCCTACTCTGTTGCAATTGATGATTGAAGTGCAATTTCACATGCAAGTGAAATGAAGTGCAAGATATTGAAGTTACAGATATTCGATATAACGCTCGATATATAATGCTTCGATATAACGGCCACGATATATGGCCGTTTTTATTTGCGGAGGCGATGTTAATTTTAAATTAACTGAAGAACATCAATCATTTGAATTGGAATGAATCAAACATTGGAACAAATGAATCATAATACAACTACTGAAGCTTATATTTTTGTTACGCGTTTGGAAGTTTTGAAGAAGCATAAGTTACCATTGTAAAAGTTGGTGCACCTGCAACTGATGGTGCACCTACCATGACCGGTATTAGTAAAGCAGTTTTTGGGGGATTAAAAGAAGTATGTAAACACCGTGGTGATAATATTTTGAACATTTACATTGTATTGTTCACCAGCAAGTCACCAAAATTATATTCGAGCACGTGGGCTTTATCTTCGTCAATTTGTTTTATTTTTGGAAGATTAGAATGTGAATACACCGATCTACCATATTATACGGAAGTACGATGGCTTTCTAGTCATAAAGTGTTAAAACAATTCTTTAAATTGCTGGACGAAATCAAAATTTTCTTGGAATAAAAATTATAAATGTGCTGAATTAAAAGATGGACAATGTATAAAGGACTTAGCTTCCCCCGTTGATATTACAAGTCATCTTAATCAACTTAATTTTAAACTTTACGGAAAAAAGCATGTTGTTACAACGCTATTTGATAATATTATATAATAGAAAATGATGTCTTTGGATGAAGTCTACCAAACATGCATTTAGCACTATTTTATAGAGCAGATTTTCATCTAAAAATGGTGTCATTTTCATCTTTCCAAACCGAACCGTTTTGGATGAAGATTTTTTTTGCAAAACTTTCAATCGCGTTCTCCATTTAAACCCATGTAAATTGAAAAAAGAAATTCAAAGAAGGGATTCATTTTTATATTTTTTTCTTTTGCGACTAAACGGAAGGTTTTTACTAAATTTGCAAAGAATACTTTTTTGTAGACACCCACGTCCTATATACGGATATGCCGGTTATAATTTACTATTTTGAGGCGCTGACGAGATATTTGCAAAAAACTGTTGAAGACAAAATAATTCCTCACGCCGTCCTCATTGGAGGGGGAGCGTTCAAATTTTGTCAGCTGATACTTCTGGTGGATACCCACATCCAGCAAAAGTTTCATTGAAATCCCTCAGGGTTTTATACATTTTTTCGCAATTTTTGAATATTTTGAAATTTTCGTGTTCGTTTTTGGTTGAAATTCGTGATTGATATGTCTGGATTTGTTAAATAAAATATTTGTAAAGAATTACTCAGTCTATGATATCATTCAGTTAGTTTTGCAAAATATTTTATCTGGCGGCGGTCGCCGCCCCTCAAACTCGAACTTTAACAGAAAGTAATAAATTAAAATAACTATAAATTGAAAACTGCAAGAGATATATTGAAATTTATTTCAGATCTATATAGATTATACATTTTTTTTAATGAAATTGACGTTTTAGAATCTTTGTGGCGGATAGCCGTGACACAGGATTTGTTCAAATAAAGAAACACTTTGAAAATTTTAAATTTTTACTGAAGTTAAATTAAATTAACTGAAGAACATCAATCATTTGAATTGGAATGAATCAAACATTGGAACTCATAATACAACTACTGAAGCTTATATTTTTGTTACGCGTTTGGAAGTTTTGAAGAAGCATATGTTACCATTGTAAAAGTTGGTGCACCTGCAACTGATGGTGCACCTACCATGACCGGTATTACTAAAGCAGTTTTTGGGGGATTAAAAGAAGTATGTAAACACCGTGGTGATAATATTTTGAACATTTACATTGTATTATTCACCAGCAAGTCACCAAAATTATATTCGAGCACGTGGGCTTTATCTTCGTCAATTTGTTTTATTTTTGGAAGATTAGAATGTGAATACACCGATCTACCATATTATACGGAAGTACGATGGCTTTCTAGTCATAAAGCGTTAAAACAATTCTTTAAATTGCTGGACGAAATCAAAATTTTCTTGGAAAAAAAAATTATGAATGTGCTGAATTAAAAGATGGACAATGTGTAAAGGACTTAGCTTCCCCCGTTGATATTACAAGTCATCTTAATCAACTTAATTTTAAACTTTACGGAAAAAAGCATGTTGTTACAACGCTATTTGATAATATTATATAATAGAAAATGATGTCTTTGGATGAAGTCTACCAAACATGCATTTAGCACTATTTCATAGAGCAGATTTTCATCTAAAAATGGTGTCATTTTCATCTTTCCAAAGCGAACCGTTTTGGATGAAGATTTTTTTTGCAAAACTTCCAATCGCGTTCTCCATTTAAACCCATGTAAATTGAGAAAAGAAATTCAAAGAAGTGGTTCATTTTTATATTTTTTTCTTTTGCGACTAAACGGAAGGTTTTTACTAAATTTGCAAAGAATACTTTTTTGTAGACACCCACGTCCTATATACGGATATGCCGGTTATAATTTACTATTTTGAGGCGCTGACGAGATATTTGCAAAAAACGGTTGAAGACAAAATAATTCCTCACGCCGTCCTTATTGGAGGGGGAGCGTTCAAATTTTGTCAGCTGATACTTCTGGTGGATAGCCACATCCAGCAAAAGTTTCATTGAAATCCCTCAGGGTTTAATACATTTTTTCGCAATTTTTGAATATTTTGAAATTTTCGTGTTCGTTTTTGGTTGAAATTCGTGATTGATATGTCTGGATTTGTTAAATAAAATATTTGTAGAGAATTACTCAGTCTATGATATCATTCAGTTGGTTTTGCAAAATATTTTATCTGGCGGCGGTCGCCGCCCCTCAAACTCGAACTTTAACAGAAAGTAATAAATTAAAATAACTATAAATTGAAAACTGCAAGAGATATATTGAAATTTATTTCAGATCTATATAGATTATACATTTTTTCTAATGAAATTGACGTTTTAGAATCTTTGTGGCGGATAGCCGTGACACAGGATTTTTTCAAATAAAGAAACACTTTGAAAACTTGCCAATTTATTTTTTTGTCCAACTCTTCGTTATTGAATATTGGGGTGAAACCAAACTAATTATAGATACAATCATACTAACTTATTAAAGCGGAATATAGCTTGAAAATATAACTATATTCAACATTACCGTAGCTCTATAATATGATTCAGTGTAAATAATTAAGTCTTTTTAAGACTTCAAAACAAATCTCATGTTTTGCTATTGTGATGTTATATCACATATAGATGTTATATAGATGTTTGTATGCTATTTACTAGACCTCAGTCCACGTTCGTAGCACTAAACAATAACTACTTAAATAACATTCGAAACGCGTCTGCAGATGGCCATTATACATATATATATATATATATATATATATATATATATATATATATATATATATATATATATATATATATATTTATATATATATATATATGTATATATATATATATATATATATATATGTGTGTGTAGAGATGAGGGCAAAAGCCCACCCAAATGACAACCTCTCCTGCTCACGGTGTATCCTGCTGGAAAACTAACGAGGCTCTGTCGACCGAATATCTGGCGGAAAAATCCCCTCTTGTTGGCCAACAGATTCGGGTGGATGAGCTGGTAAGTGTAAGGGCACCTCCTTGTCCTAGGGAGGAGAAATCGTTCCTAAAGGCGGACGAATCAGTAATTGGTCAACGGCATGGAGATGCAGAAGGAAACGGAAAAGCACTGCATTAAAGATCCCTAAAGAGATCTGTTACTATATTTGCAGTAGCAAATTGGGCTTCTATTTGCCTAAACCATAAACCAACGTTTCTTTTCCAAAAAAAGGAATTTTTACCGTTACTCCGGCCAAAGTGTCATTTTGTGTCTGATTTAAGTTTTCATTGATTTCATCTAAGTCCTGCATTTTTAGTATATTCGTAGGTTATCTGTAGGAGGGATTTAATCCTCGATTCTCGATGCAAGGTTATAGCCCCTTGTACTGGCTATCAGCAACAATTTAAAATATTTAACGAAAACTAGATGAGAATTTAACACAAATTGTTTTTCGGGGTCACCAGTTATAGTTTAAATCTCATCAAAAGTTAATCAAGAGATGTTACACAAAGAACAAATGTTAGATATATTTCCAAATACAACACAAACAGTTACAATTATCACAAACATAAAAATAAAACAATTACATTTTACTAAAACCTTATATAAAAATTCAACAACACTTTCTTACTTCTTCAACGACCGTTCGATCATGTGTCCTTTGCTTCTTGACGGTCTTGAGCCTTCCGCTCAGCTGTTCCGTCGCCTTGTTGTTTGTTTCTGTTTTTTTTTTTGTGTCGGTTTGTCGGTTTGTTTGTTCTTCTGTTGTGTTCCACTCATAAACGTTTTTTTTTTTTTTTCTGTTTTTTGTTCTGTTTTTTTTTCTTCTTCTTCTCGCTGTTGGTCCTTGGTTCGTCCTGGTGTTGGTTCCTGGTTCGCCCTACTGGCGGTTCCTGGTTCGTCCTTCGTTCTCGTGGTGGTTCCTTGCTCGTCCTCGTGGTGGGTGCTGTGTCTCTCTGGTTTGTTCGTGTTGTTCCTGCCTGTTTTTGTTCCTGGGTGCTCCGCTGGGTTCGGGGATGTGGGCTTTCCTGTGAAAAAGAAAGATCGGTGATTACCTATGTTGTTGAGGTTTTGGATGTTTCCATTTGACGTTGATGTTGTAGTTTGCTGCGTTGTTGATTGTTGGGTTGTCATGCGTTTTCATGCGTTCGAAGCTTTTCGTTGCTAGTTTTTCTATGTGTTGCTTGATTGTCTCCATGTTTAGATCGCTGTGCAGCTGCTCATTGGTCATGTACCATGGCGAATCTGTTATTTCTCTCAGAGTTTTGTTCTGGATGATTTGGAGTTTGTAGATTTTCCGTTCTTTGGATTGTATCCAGCACGTCGTTGAGTACGTCATTGTCGGCCGTATTATGGACTTGTAGATTTGTACCTTATGTTAAGCTTGCTTTTCCTGTTTAAGAGCGGGTAGAGGTAGCCTTTAATTTGTTTTGCTTTTTTCGCTGTCTGATCGATGTGTTCTGAAAATGTAAGAGCTTTGTCTAGGATTACGCCTAGATATTTGATTCTGTTTTCCCATTTTATGTCTGTGTTGTTGATTCTCAAGGAGCTACTGGGTTCGTGCATAAATTTTTTCTTCGTGAAGATAATTGCCTGTGTTTTTTCTGCGTTTAGTTTGATCCTCCAGGTGTTACACCAGTCGTTAATCCTGTCCAGGTGATTTTGGAGCCGTTTTGTTATGGCCTCGGTCGAGTATCCTCTTGTGAAAATTGCCGTGTCGTCTGCGTATAGTGAAATTTCTGTGTCGTTTAGTTTTGGGATGTCTGCGGTGTAGATGCTGTAAAGAAGGGCGCCCAGTACAGATCCTTGTGGGACACCGGCTGTCAATGTCTGAGTTGTGGAGATGCTGACGTTTGTTTTGACTTGGAATGTTCTGTTACAGATAAAGGACGTCACTAGTCTGATCATTGCTGTTGGGATTTTAAATTGGTGCAGCTTGTATATTAAACCTAGGTGCCATACCTTGTCGAAAGCCTTAGAGACGTCCAGAAAGTCGGCTCCCGTGGCTAACCCTTTGTTGAAAGCGTCGATTATTGCTTCAATTATTCTTGTCGTCTGATAGGTGGTAGAGTGCTCTGTTCTGAAGCCGTATTGTTCGTCGGGTAGAATACGTTTGTCTTCAGTTATTTCTGTCAGTCTTTTGTGTATTACTTTTTCTGTGATTTTACTGAGACCTGTCAGCAGACTTATTGGTCTGTAACTGGAGGTGAGGTTTCGGGGTTTGTTCGGTTTCGGGATTAGGATCATTGTTGCGTGTTTCCATTGGGTCGGAAACACTCCAAGTTTCAGTGCGAGTTTAAGATTTCGGTTATTCTGTCTATTGCGTTCGGTGTTAGGTTTTTTAGCGCGGCGTTGTTGATGTTATCGCAGCCTGGTGCTTTCTTGGTTTGTAGGTTTTTAATTATACCTTTTATTTCTTCCGGTGTTGTTTCCTCTATTTCCGTGTTTTCTACGCTACTATTTAGTACTCTCAGTACGGTTTCGCGTATTTCTTGCCTTTTGCGGAGTGGGTGTGTGTCGGCGTTCGGATTAAACTGCTGTGCAAGCGACTTTGCGAATTCCTCCGTTTTCTCCTCGTCCGTGCTTGCTACAGTATCGTTTGTTGTTTTCAGTGGGGGAATTGTTCTCCTCTCCTTGTTTCTAAGATTCTTGGCTAATTTCCACGGTTCCTCTATTGTTTCGTTGATGCGTTCTAGTTTGTTTTCCCATTCGGCGTTGTGCTGTTCGCGCAGTGCCGCTTTCAGTTGGTTTGTCAGTCTGTTTAAGAAGTTCTTGTCCGTCGGTGCCAGCGTCCGTTGGAATACCTTGTTAGCTTTGCGCTTTTCTTTTAGTAGATACCTGATTTCCTGTGGGAGGGTTGTTGTCGTGTTGGCTGTCCGTTTCCTTGTGGCGGCCTCGAGTGCTGCTTTTATTTCGTTTTCTATCGTCCGTGCTGCTTCTTCTAGGCACGGGGGGCTTGTAATTTCTGTACAAGTGACGTTCGTCAGATTATCTTTGAATTTATTCCAATTTATAGAAATTTTCTCAATTGTTTTCCTGGCCGTTTTCGCTTGGAGATTTATGTGCACTGGGTTGTGATCTGAGCTCAAGTCTGTGATACAGACTATTTCCACGTATGCTGTGACGTTTTTCATGACGGCTATATCTAAAATATCCGGCATTCGCTGAACTCCTGGAAAGTGTGTCGGTTCGCTCGGTGCAATTACTTGTAGCTTCCGGTTTTCCGTGTACCTTAGTAATTGTCCGCCCTTTGTGTTTGTCACTCTGCAATTCCATTGCGAGTGTTTAGCGTTGCAGCCTCCTGCGGCTATGGTACCTATATTTCTGTCGAATATTTTGTCCAGGTCGTCGGCGTTTATTTGTTTCTGTGGCGGAGAGTACAGTGCGTAGAGGGCTACGGGTCCGTCGGTTGTCTGTACTTCTACTCCTACCGTTTCCGTGTCGGTGGTTGTTTCTACTTCCGGCAGTTCGTGGTGTTTTATGTTCCTTTTGATGATGATGGCGACTCCTCCTCCGGCTTTCTCGCCTCTGTCTTTTCTGTAGACTTGGTAGTTTGCTATGTTCAGTTGGTTGCAACGTCTGAGATGCGTCTCGTTGATCAGTGCCACGTTGACGCTGTGTTCGTTTAGGTGTGCTACCAGTTCCTGTTTCTTGTTTTGTATTCCGTTTGCGTTCCAGAATATAAGTTTCAGATTGTCTCTAGTTCTTCTAGTGGTCATTGTTGAGTGTGAGCATGATGGTTGTGATTCTTCGGGTGAACTTTTCTGTGTCCTCCTTGCTGTGTCCCATTTCGGCAAAATCGAGCATCATTTCCGTCAGTTCTGCTCTGATTATTTCGTTGCTATTCCTTTTGTTTCCGCTTGTTGACGGCCTTGTCTCCGGGTTGGGGTTGTTGTTTTTTCTTACCGGTTTCGGTATTTGGCTAGTTGTCGGTGTTTGGGCTGTTTGTCTCGGTGTTTGGGCTGTTTGTCTCGGTGGGGGTTTTTGTCTCGTTTCCTGTTGTCGTTGTTCTGCCTGTCTAGCTATTTCCGGTCTCGCCGGGCAGTTTCTCCAGATTGAGGTGTGTTCGCCTCCGCAGTTTGCGCATTTCGGCGGCAGTGTTAGCGGTTTCTCGCACAGGTGCGTGCTGTGGTTCTGTCCGCATTTCATGCATCTGTATTCGGCGTTGCAGTGCCTCTGCACGTGGCCGAACAGCTGGCATCGGTGACATTGTACGGTTTCTCCTCGTGTTTTCAGCGGTTCCATTTTCACGTTCAATCCGCAGAATCGATCCATTTGGTAGATGGATTTGTATTCCTTCCCAATGTCTATCAGGACCATTTGGATTGGCGTGGCTTCTCTCCCTTTCATCCTGGTCACTTTTATGGCCGGGTATCCGTTGTCGTTGAGGTTCTCTTTGATTTGCTCCTCCGTCAGGCCGCAGGGAACTCCCTTCACTACGACCTTCAGGTTCCTTTCCGTGCTTAGTTGGAGCGTGTGAAATTCGTAATGGTCCTCTTTCATTAGTTTGTACATGTTTCGGTAGTCCGTGATTGTTTGGGGCTGGATTCTTATCCCGTCCTTGGTCGATGTAGCCCTGGTGTAGTTTATATTGTTCTTGTTGAGCTTCTTCGAAAGCCCTGCCCATTTGTCCTTGTTTCGTAGAACTATTGGTGTTTTGTTGTTGGTGTTTTCGGTGGGGGTTTCGGTCTCAGTGACTTCGTCTTCGTCGTCGTCACTGTCCCTTGTGTTTAAGCATGCGTAACTATTCATACTCATACCTGCGGTCCTCGCAGGCTTGACGTGGTTGGGCTCGTCAACTTTGCGGTTTTCTTTGGAAACTGGAAGGTTTCCTCGTCCTCCGGGTCGGTTTTGCGCTTGGGGGCGGCCTCGGTGGTGCTGTCCGTGTCCATCGGTTGGGTTTTCCTCCTCGGGGCGGCTTCGGTGGCTCTCCTCGGGGCGGCTTCGGTGGTTCTCCTTGGTTCGGCGTCGTTGGTCTTCTCGGCGGCGGTCCTTCTGGTCGCGGCGGTGTCCTGGGGTTGTTCCGCGGCGGTGGTCTTCTTCATCCTTTTGCCTATTTGGTTGAATAGCTTTTCCAACCCGTCCTCGCTGATGGAGTCCAGGAAGTTGTAGTCCTTGATTTCCATGGAGGCGGCGGTTCCGTTGGCGCTGGTTTGCATGATTGGATTCATGTTTTTCGTTGGGGTTTTGGAATTTATTTTGTCCAAATAAATTGTTCGGTTTAACGTCTGCTTCGTTCGAAGTTCGGTTAAGCTGTGTTCAACGACCGTTACCACGATTATGGATTATTTTCAAGAATCCTCCAGCGTCTTTTACGATTGGTTGACACCGACCAATCAGGAGGTATCAAGGCAATTTAACAGTGTTGTCCCGACTATCCGCCACAGATTGAACTGACTTTTTGATATTTTTCAACTCACTTTGCTGTCTTTTAAAAGAATCAATTGGCCTGTCTTTTAAATGGTTGTGTTGGTTGCGTAAATGAAGTTTAAGAAGGGATGGTTCGAGTTCTTCATCGAGTTCGAAAATGTTTCATAACACACAACACAGTGTGATTTGGGCTCATTTTCCTCTCCACACCAAGTAAATCCACGCCTAATACTCGTCCATATATTTCTTTTTTTTTCTGTTTTAATTTTTCAGAATCTTCTTGAGAGTTTGGTACTGCTGCTACTAGAAGTGTCAGAGTTATCTTTTTATTCCTCTTAGACTTTCCTCTTAGAATTTATTAACTATTTGTCCATTATTATAGATTAGGACGGACTAAAAATGAATATCACGTGTAAGTTTGACGACTTTTCAAACTTAGCCGCCTACATGCGTTAGTCACATGACTAACAGCTGTAACCGGCTGAGCCGACACTCGCGACGAAGGACGTGCCTACAGAGGAGCGAGGAGCCAGTCGCTGACAAACTATGCTACGTTATAGTCACACTGGTTATAATTAACTTGTTATAATTTATCAACAAATACCGACAATTTGTATTGATTCAGGTAAAGACCTGGGTAATGATATAAGTTGTATATAGTTTGTATATAGTTAGATATTAAGTATTTCCTTTAATTAGAGTATTTCACTGCAACAACACGTGTTGGTTTAATTGACTTAATCCTAACCCGTTCCATTTATTAAGTCCCTGCGACAGAGACTTACACACGTTATAAAAAGACGTTATAATAGTTACTTATTTATCAATGGCGAAGCGAGGTTTTTGACATTAGACATGCACTTCCTTAAAAAAGAAACAACCAAGAATTTTTATATTCAAAGCTTGTTTTGGTTGAATGTTCAACGTTTGTTGAATAAAATTATATGCGTATCTATTTATTTTATGTAAAATTTTATATAATTTTTAGTTATTTGCATGTTAGATAATTTTAAGTATTTTTCCAAAAAAAATCCGGAACTTACGTATTAATGCCACCGCAGCGAGAGGTCGCGCAACTCCGCGATTTGTGGTCTGGATGAACTTACCTGTTTTGATTTAATTGATTTAAAAGTTATTGACAGTTGAAATTTATACAAAAGCACACATTTTCATAACCATAACCAAACATTAGATACATCGTGCCGTATAGAAACGAATTGGGAGGCGGCACGTTGAATGTTATCATTGAGAAGTGGTGGGGGTAGAAGATGGAACGTACCTCGTTAATTTACATTTAAAAAAATTACGCTCTACATAAGAAATTTTAAGAAATTTCTATTGTACCCCTCGCAACAACGTAATGTACCACCAGGGGTACATGTACCCCAGGTTGGGAACCTATGCCCTAGTCAAACCAACAAAAAGCTCGACATGGCACAATTCAAGTCAAAATTTTCCGGAGTTACTAGCCCCCTTTTCGGATCTCCGGTGGGGGCGGTTTTGAAGAAAGCCATCA
Organism: Phosphuga atrata; assembly: GCA_944588485.1. Lineage (NCBI taxonomy): Eukaryota > Metazoa > Arthropoda > Insecta > Coleoptera > Silphidae > Phosphuga > Phosphuga atrata. The sequence goes on from OX155904.1 coordinate 50,602,012, forward strand.
CAAGAAAGGCAGAAATGCGAATTGGTACTTGGAACATTAGAAGTTTGCTCCAAGCCGGAAAAGTTGACAACGTAATAAACGAAATGCGCGGATAAAACTACGGATAAACATATTGGGAATTAGCGACCTCCGTTGGCCAGGACATGGGAACTGCACTGCTGAATGGGTAGTGATGTATTACTCGGGTAGCACAGATACGCAAAATAGAAACGGCACTGCAATTATTGTAGGTAAAGCAAGTACACAGATCGATTACAAGCTTTGTTCCCTACTCAGATCGAGTGATGCTAATACAGATACAAACGACAATTGGCAAAATAAATGTCATACAAGTTTATAAGCAGTCGCAATTTATTTTTATAGGCAACTTATATATAACTTTTATATGCAGTAAGCAGTCGTTTATAAGCAAATCGAAGATTTTTTTAGCCAAGTGGATAGTGTGTTAAAAGCTACAAACGACGTCACAATCATGATGGGAGATCTTATTGCAAAAATTGGTGAAGGTAGAGTTGAAGGCTTTGTGGGTAACTATGGTTTAGGAGAAAGGAATGAGAGGCGACAGACTGCTTGAATTCTGTAAATCAGAAAATCTGGTAATAACAAATACGCACCATAAATTGCCACCGCGCCGACTGTATACTTGGACATCCCCAGCTCATACAAAAGAGACGATAATTAGAAACCAAATAGATTATATCCTAATTAGAAAGCGCTATATAAATGAACACATCAGTTAAAACTTATCCTGGAGCCGATGCTTCGTCAGACCATAATCCGGTTGTGGCCGATGCAAAGTTCAAACTTAAGAAACTAAGGACAAGAGGAATACCTAAAAGAATAGCTGTAGAAAAACTAAGAGGTGTGGAAATAAAGGAACAGACAAAAGAAGGCATAAACGCGGGTATCCAGGAAATAGCTAGAGAAACATCCCAAACAAATAGCGTCAATAGAAAGAGGGAAAACATAAAAGGAGCCTTATTGAAAAGAAGTAGTTTTATTAAGGACTAACAAGTTAGGCGCACAACATCAATGGACGACGAAATAAATATTACAACTTATGGAAGAAAGGCGGAAAAACAAAAGCGATCACATAAAATACATCGACATTAATAGCTGTAGGCAGGGGTGCATTTTGTCTACAATGCTATTCAATCTGTACTCCGAGGCAATATTCCAGGAGGCAATACCTGAAGAAGAGCAAGGACTGATTGTTAACGGGCGACCCATCAATAAAATAAGATACGCGGATGACACGGTGATAACATAGAAGACTTGCAAAGAATGGTAGAAAGAACGAATATCATTAGCTTGCAATACGGATTGAAAATGAATATTAAAAAGACCAAATATATGATCATTTCAAAATCAACAACACCTAATTCTAACCTTATCATCGACAATATCCGTATCGAGAAAGCAACCAAATATAAATACCTTGGCACTTGGATAACAAGCGACATCGACCAGACAACAGAAATCAAATACCGTATTGAACTAGCCAGAGCTGCCTTTATTAAAATGAGAGACCTCTTCTGTAATCGTGATCTAAAGTTGGAACTCCGAATCAGAATGATGAGATGCTACGTGTTTCCCATATTAATATACGGCGTGGAAGTATGGACACTCAATCAACAGCTTACAAATAAACTCCAGGCGTTTGAAATGAGGGTGTATAGGAGAGTCCTAAAACTATCATGCACCGACAAAGTTACGAATGTGGGGGTGTTACGAAGGATGGGAAAGGGGCTAGAAATTATAGAAACAATTAAATGTAGGAAACTGGAATATCTGGGACATACTATGAGAGGAGAAAGGTATGAAATATTACAGCTCATAATGATGCCGGGGAAGATTGCAGGAAATAGAAGTGTGGGAAGACGCCGGATTTCCTGGTTGAGAAATCTTAAAGATTGGTTAAAAGTACTTCAAAGGAATTAATCAGATTGCCTTGCTGGTAGCTAACCTCCGAGTCGGACGTGTCACATGAAGAAGAATATGTATATATATATATATATATATATATATATACATATTTTGAATTGGTAAAACCATACAACATTATAGATAATCAGATAAACTTAATAAAGACGGAACAAAGCTTGAATATATAAATATATTCAACCTTTCCGGAACTCTATAATACTAATGAGTCTTTTAGGACTACCAAAAACAAATCTCGTATGAAATTTGTCAGTTATTCTATAGCTTTCAGTCCACCTTCGTGGCACTCAACAAAAACCATAAAAATAACATTGATTTTTAAGATCATGTCTTTCCGATACCTTGAGTGGATAGCCATCTGTGGACGCGTTTCGAGATTTATCTCTCATCAGCACAGCTTTGCTTCCATGAACAATATTTTGTAAATCACTCACTTAAAATCCCATGTGTTGATTAGGGTTAGATGTTTTTAATTTTGACATTTTGTGAGAGAGACATGAACTTAGCAGGTTATTGATATTAATGATAAATTTTGTAAAGTGTTAATCTACACCCCTTATCAAAAAAAAGTCTTGTCTGTCTAGCTTTGTCGTTGTGTGCTTTGATCTTATCCATCTACTCTTGTTAATCTAGTCTTGTCGGTATATTTTTGTATGTCTAGTCTTCTTTGTCTAGTTTTGTCTGTCTAGTCTACCTAGCCTTGTCTATCTAGTCGTGTCCATCTAGTTTTGTGTATCTAGTCTTGTATGTCTAGCTTTGTCTGTCTAGTTTTTTCTGTCTAGTCTTGTAAGTTTAATCTTGTTTGTCTAGTCTTGTTTGTGTAGTTTTGTCTGTCTAGTCTTCTCTTGCAAACCAATCTATAATTTACTAAATTCCAATATAAAATTTATAACAAAATAAAAATGAGAATTTTGGTGATCATAATGTTTTTGAGACTGTATCTAATAGGCAGATTATTTAATAATTAAAAACATATTCAAGTTATTTACTACTGCGTTCTCAATATCCTTTATGAATATTGTTTATTGAGTTCTCGGTGATTTGGCCCACATACCCCCAATTGTCCAGTCCAGATTGTCTATTCCTGACTTGCATTTTTCATTAATAACAATAGCCATAACATATTCAATTCAATTCTCTAATTAATATTTGTGACCTGTAAATTAACCTGTTATGTGAATAACTTGAAGTTATTAATTTCAAACTAACTACACATTTACACTCAAACCATTTGCAATAAGTTTAAGGAGAAGACAAAGCAATATAGACCAAATCATGTCAAATTAGTCTTGCCTTTCTAATCTTGTCTGTCTAGTCTTGTATATTTAGTCTTATATGTCTAGTCTTGTCTGCCTAGTCTTGTCTTGTAGTTCTAATGTAATTGGTCTAGTCTTCTAATTTAACGATTTATTGTTCAACAGGACCAATAACAAAGCAAATATGAAATGAGTTACAACTAGATTACACAACACTAAATGTAGTCAAAAAATGTGCAGGCAAGGTTGCGCTCATCGAACAATTAAACATAAACATTAATATAAGAATCATAACATACATATAATCAAATAGTGGGAAGAGTGGGGTGGACAGGACTCCTTAGCCGTACTGAAGGCGAGCTGTCTAGGGGTGACAACCCCGAATAATAAGCCTCCCTAATAATAAGCCTGAGTTGTTTTCGATGGTTGTCTCGAGTCTCCTAAGTAATCGTCTTTCAAGAAGTTTCCCTAAGTTGTCCAAAAGGCATATCGGTTGGTATGATGATGGTTCTTACAATGGTTTGTCCCCTTTTCTCAGTAGGACGAGTTTTTGTCTTTTCCATTGCGTAGCGAAAATTCCCCTTCGTAGGCACGCATTGTAAGTTCCTAGCAACAACTCTGGCCACATTTCCACCACTTCTGCAATAATCTCATTTGGCATATTGTCTGGACCAGGTGCTTTTTCTAACAGTAATCGTTTCCTAGGGTCAAAGATCTCCTCTACGCTGAAAAGTGTCACGGGAGTCGCAGTGGCTTGCCATATTTCTGCAGGTCTTCGTACCTGAACTGGAAATAGCGTGGTAACTATTTCTCTCATCCGTTGTGGGCACGATATCCTAGGTTTCAGCTGTCTACTCATTAGTTTTTTCGTATCAATTCGATATGGGAGGCCCAATGGGTCTTCATTTATGGATCGACAGAGTTCGAGCCAGTATTTCTGCTTGCTACTTTTGATGGTCATGCGCAATTCCTTTCTCGCTTTTTTTAAATTCGCGTCCAGGTCCACTTCTTGTCCAGCCATCCTGTCTGTTGCGTTTTGCCGCCTCCTTCTGTGGCGTTGGGCAGACCTACGTAGCGTAACCTACTTCTTCCTTAGGTTATTGATTTCAGCGTTCTACCAGTAAACTGACTTTTTATTTTTCCATTTAAGGCAAATTTGCGCTTTAGCATCGAGACATCGCACGCTGTTGTAATAGTTTCGACCGCATATTCTATAAGTCGTTCTACGTCACCCATCTCTGAGAGTCTTTGCAACTCTCTAGCCACTTCCACCGTCGCTCTTAGCTGAGTGCTATGGCGTTTCTTCACCAGCCATCCGTCTCCGATTCCATGTTCGATGGTAGCTTTTCTCTGTTGACTCTCTGGGTTCGTTTGCAGGCTAAATTTCAGATATTGGTGGTCGCTAAGCGTGGTGACCTCTAGTACTCTCCACCTTATGCGCGATGCCTTCCGATGCTATTGTAACGTTGATAACCGATCCGGTATTTCTTCTTCGGAATGTAAAAGAGTTTTACTCGTTAAGGATCACTAGGTCCAGCCCCGCTATCATTTCAGACAGAACTTCGTCTCTTCTATCCATTATTCTTGAGCCCGTTTCTGGTGATTAGCAGTTAAAATCACCTGCCACAAGAACTTCACTGCTCGCCGATCATGGATTTTCTTCTAGCTCGTGTATCTGTCTCAGGAAATCTTCGTGGTCAATATTTGGTGAGGTATAGCAGCTATATACTCTTAAACCTTTGATATCGATCCATACAAATTTGGATGTCTGCTTACTGACTTCCCTGATGCGTATATTCCGATTCAGCACGGCGATGGCTGTTCTACCTGTCTCATCTTGGAACCATGAGCCTATATACAGGCTTCTATACTGCTCGCTAATAATTAGCACATCCGTACATTTTTCCGCAGCAGTCTGTAGCACGAGATCCTGTGCTTCGCGGCATCTTCCTAAGTTTATCTGAAGGAACTTTGTCATTACTTCGTTTTATTCAATGCCTCCTGGAACGACTGACATCTTATACCGCCAAGAATGTATTTCGCATCTCTTTATTTTTCATTACAGACTGAGCAGAAGGCCTCCTCTTTGCAATCTTTAGCAAAGTGGTCTTGCTTTCCACATAGACGGCACGATTTGGATCTGTCTGTCCCTTTGCAGTGTAGTGCTACGTGGCCAAATCCTTGGCAGCGGAAGCATCGAATAACCTCAGGCTTCTGTCTTACTCTGCATATGATCCATCCTACTTTGATTTTGCCAGTCTTCAGCAGTCTTTCTGAAATTTCCTTCGATGTTGTCACTACTGCTGCTTGAGTGCCACTGAAACCTTTTCTGAGTGTGTCTAGTCTTGTCTTTCTAGTCTTGCCTGTCTAGTCTTGTCTGTCTAGTCTTGTCTGTCTAGTCTTGTCTGTCTAGTCTTGTCTGCCTAGTCTTGTCTGTCTAGTCTTGTCTGTCTAGTCTTGTCTGTCTAGTCTTGTCTGTCTAGTCTTGCCTGTCTAGTCTTGTCTGTCTAGTCTTGTCTGTCTAGTCTTGTCTGTCTAGTCTTGCCTGTCTAGTCTTGTCTGTTTAGTCTTGTCTGTCTAGTCTTGTCTGTCTAGTCTTGTCTGTCTAGTCTTGTCTGTCTAGTCTTGTCTGTCTAGTCTTGTCTGTCTAGTCTTGTCTGTCTAGTCTTGTCTGTCTAGTCTTGTCTGTCTAGTCTTGTCTGTCTAGTATTGTCTGTCTAGTCTTCTCTGTCTTGTCTTGTCTGTCTAGTCTTGTCTGTCTAGTCTTGTCTGTCTAGTCTTCTCTGTCTAGTCTTGTCTGTCTAGTCTTGTCTGTCTAGTCTTGTCTGTCTAGTCTTGTCTGTCTAGTCTTGTCTGTCTAGTCTTGTCTGTCTAGTCTTGTCTGTCTAGTATTGTCTGTCTAGTCTTCTCTGTCTTGTCTTGTCTGTCTAGTCTTGTCTGTCTAGTCTTGTCTGTCTAGTCTTCTCTGTCTAGTCTTGTCTGTCTAGTCTTGTCTGTCTAGTCTTGTCTGTCTAGTATTGTCTGTCTAGTCTTCTCTGTCTTGTCTTGTCTGTCTAGTCTTGTCTGTCTAGTCTTGTCTGTCTAGTCTTCTCTGTCTAGTCTTGTCTGTCTAGTCTTGTCTGTCTAGTCTTGTCTGCCTAGTCTTGTCTGTCTAGTCTTGTCTGTCTAGTCTTGTCTGTCTAGTCTTGTCTGTCTAGTATTGTTTGTCTAGTCTAGTCTGTCTAGTCTTGTCTGTCTAGTCTTATCTGTCTAGTCTTCTCTGTCTAGTCTTGTCTGTCTAGTCTTGTCTGTCTAGTCTTGTCTGTCTAGTCTTGTATGTCTAGTCTTGTCTGTCTAGTCTTGTGTGTCTAGTCTTCTCTGTATAGTCTTATCTGTCTAGTCTTGTCTGTCTAGTCTTGTCTGTCTAGTCTTGTCTGTATAGTCTTGTCTGTCTAGCTTTGTATATCTAGTCTTGTCTCTTTAGTCTTGTCTGTCTAGACTTACCCGTAGTATTTCTTTAATTTATTCTACTTCGCCTCTGTTACAAATTATTCAAAATGTTTGTAAACAAATATAAATTTAATTTATTATATGGATATTAAATAGATTATTAATTTGCGACGTAACGTTTTCTTTATGTTTCCTATTGTAGTCATTGTTTTATATATATTGAAATTTGCAATGCAAAGAATTACATAATTTATGAATTTTTGTCATTTGACCATGGTCATTTTTATTATAAAAGTCCCACAGTTTTTGTGGAACAATCCACTCCGACTTCGAACGACATGGAGTTCAACAAGAAATTTGTGGAAGCCGGGAAACGCTTGGCCACTCCTCCTCCAGGAGAAAATGTCGTCATATCAGGTAGTTAAAACAAAAAGGCTTTCTTTTATTCGGGCTTCAGACGTGTTCAGTTTTATTGTGTAAGTTGGTCCAGTTACCTTTACTGAAAGTACTACTAATTAATGTATTAATTTGTTGAACCTTCACATCATTTGACAAAAACGTTTCATCGTTTTCATGTCGGATTTGGGTTTATTGAAGTTTTGTTTGTTCACACAGCTGTGCTGAATAGACGGATATTCGTCTGAATCCACGACTGTTCGAAAATACGAATTTGCTTTACTTCTTGCTATCAACCATATATTAAAACAAAATAAATAATTTATGGCTTACACTGAATTATGGCTTACACTGAATTAATGGGTGGTGGGGCGCGGGTTGTGAAGAATCACGAAATATCACATGGGGTGGGTGTTGTGAGGTGATGGTGGTTGTGAGGTGATGGGGGGATGTAGTGAGATATCACGTGTATTTATTGTTTCGTTGAACGCACGATTTTTAAACCGAAAAGCGGCGCGCGACTTGTACCAAAAAAATAGACGTGATTTTGGGAAGGGGGGGGGGGCTTAACCTAAAACCACGCTAAGTATCGCCAGTGGGGAAGCGGGGGTCTTAAAAAGTTGCTAAAAAACATCAGGTGATTAATGGACGACCCCTTAACCACACTTACTATGTAAAAATATTATATAACTTTATTTACACTTAACTTTAACTTAAGTTATTTACACTTACATAAATTTCTACACTTCACACAGTGATATTTTTACATATTAAGTGTGGTCAAAACATTCTGTGTGAGTATGAATTAGCACGTCGTAACGGTCGCAACCATCTTATTTAATTTATAGCTTTCCTCAATAGCTGTCTTGGAACGGATGTTTGGAAGAACTTGCTTTTAAACTCGCTTATTATTTTGTGTAGTATCAGACAAGATGTCGCATAGACAACTGGCTTTGAAAGAGTGTATCAAAACATATGTGAAGGAAGCTTGTGTTTGGAATATTAAAAGTAAGGATTAGCACAACAGCAACATATAGCAAATTATTTCAGGAATTGAAGTAAATTGATCCTAATCGCAAGCAAGAATTATCAATAATCAAAGTAAATATTATTGGATCGATTTGTAGAAAGCGTGCAGGAAAATTGAATAATTGCCAAAGTCATTACAATTGCAAAAATTTCATAAATATATTGCTTATATAATTTGATGTAATTTGTTCTACAGCATATTATTTTTTATTCAGGAGTTTCTGGAAAGTTTCCAAATTCGCACAACTTCGTTCATTATTGTGAAAATCTGATGAACAAGGAGAATCTCTGCGATGAGGACGAACGACGCTTCGAACACTGTAATATCGAGGTCCCGCGGAACATGGGAAAACTCTACGATTTATCCAGTTTTGATCCGGGCTTTTTCAGTTTGCACCCGTACCATGCTCATTACAAGGAGCCATCGACCAGAATACTCTTAGAAACAACTTACGAAGCAATTATTGACGCCGGACTTTGCGTCCGAGACTTTGCTGGCACTAAAACTGGAGTGTTTATTGGAGCTTGCTGGTCCGACACTCAGCCGTTTTTGAATACGTCCGTCTTGATAAAAGACTCACATTCCGTACACGGGTAAGGATCTCGCAAAGGTTGTTAATGTTAAATCCACTCCAAATGATATTTATTTTTAGAACTACTAGGTCTTATGTGGCCAATTATATAAGTTACTGGTTGAAATTGGATGGCCCGTCAATTTGTTGTGATAGTGCATGCAGTAGTTCAATGTATGCTTTTGAGGAAGCTTATAGGTCAATTAGGGAAGGAAAATGTGACAGGGCGATTGTAGGCGGTGTCAATATTATTCTTGATCCAATTAAATGCTTGCAGTTCTTACGGTAAGTAATTTGTTTTGTGCAAATTTGTCAATAGAACAAAATTTAAATTTCCAATTTGAATCACACCAAAGAGAATACTCTTCACTAGCTTTCTTAGTTATTTTGTGCATGTTACACTTTACCGCCGACAATAAATATATTCACTTAATATATTTTTAAACTGTTCAATTTTTGAACACCGCTTTATGACGACTGTTATTATTATATATTTGTTTCCCTTTAAGAAATATACTTTTATGCGCACATGCTATTCTACGCGCTTTTAGCACAAAATTGGCTCCTTCCCATGTCTTCCTTCTACTCCTATCACCAACTCTTTCCACCTTCTATTTTAAATGGCTCGGTAGCAGGTTTTTTAATATTTTGAATATAAAGATGCATACATTGTAGTCTAGCTTCCTATCCTCTTCTTTGGTACAACTACTGCACTAATAATACACTCTCATTGTCCGATTCTGCACCATCTGCAGTTTATGTCATCAGTCATCAGCTCTGATGCTGCCATATTTATGATCACTATTGAAAAATTTTGAAGTGCGGTGATATAATTGTCTTATAAACCGTACAACTAGGATACATGGATAGGTACTGCCCTACTCTACCCAAAAAACTCGTTTTCTTTTTTAATTTTTTGCAGCATGTGTTCACTAAACCTCAATTTATCGTTTATAATATACCCAGATATTTTATTCTTTCCACCCCTTGTATCACGCTTCCATCACGGCATTTTAGCGTTATGCTTCTGTTGAATCACACGAATAAAGTCTGAAATTGAACACTAATTCGTAGTTAAAAAATGATGTGAATAATATGTGTTGTTCTTTTAAAATGTAGAAAGTCAATTATTTCTTTGCGATCGAACAGCTTTTTAAACTGTTGCTCGCACACAAAACACTGCACAAACAACATTTTACAAGCTTATGGCACTATATGGCACTATGACACTAAGTTTCTTCTTCTTCTTCAGCCTTTAAACGTCCACTGCTGAACATAGGCCTTCTCCATCTTTTTCCAGGTCGATCTGTTTTGAGCGGTGTGCGACCAGTTCTTCCCGGCTAGCAGCTGTAGGTTATCCCGCCATCTCGCCTGGGGTCTACCAGCACTTCTTTTCTCACTTCTTCGTCTGTCTGGCTCTCCACTGCATTATTTTCTTGTTCCATTTCACGTCATCTCGAGCATGACTTGCCCAATCGCCACCTTAATCTTGCAATTCGTTCTATGACATCCGATACTTTAGTGCGTTTGTGAATTTCCGTTTTGCGTATTATATCCCTCAGGCTGATACCCAGCATCGCTCGCTCCATTGCTCCCTGGCAGACTCTTAAACGGCTTATGCTGTTGATCGTGACAGTGGTGATCTCTAGGCCATAAGTTGCAACGAGGAGAATGCACGCATCGTACACTTTTCTCTTGAGACAGATTTTGACTTTATGTTCTCTGATAATATGGTTTAGTTTTCCAAAGGCAGCCCAAGTCAAGCCAATATAAGCCTTGTGACTTCCGCTGTTTGGTTGTCCCTGCCCCATTTAATATTATGTCCCAGATAGATATACTGCTCCACGGTTTCCAAGTGGTGGTTATCTAATGTTATTTGAACATTTTCATGAGAGAAGATTTTGGTCTTCTTGAAGTTCATCTGCAGGCCAACATCTCCAGAAGCTTGCTTAGCTTCGTTTATCATTTCCTCCAGTTCGTTTATATCTTGGCTCATAATTACAATGTCGTCTGCGAAACGTAAATGTTTCCGGTAATTTCCGTCTAAATACACACCTTTTTGTTCCCACCTCAGGTTTTGTTTTATGTCCTCTAGTGCCAGAGTCCATCAAGGGGTGACGGCAATAATCACCAAGTAAGTCCGACCCAAATGTCAACCTCTCCTGCACGCGGTACCCGCTGCTAGATAACGAACGAGGCTCTGGCGACCGAGTCATGGCGGTATAACCATTCCAACGAGAATAAAGGAAATGTATTCTCACAACAGCCCCAGAACGGCGGACCGAAGTGCTACCGGGATAAGTAGCAAGCATTAACTAGCCAACAGCTATGGGTGGAAGAGCTAGAAAATGTTAGGGCACTCTTTTGTTCAAGAGTTGAGAAACCAATTCTGAAGGCGGATGAACTGCTGAAGCGGTCAACGGCATAAGAATGCAAAAAGCAAGGAGAAACTATTGCATTAATGATCCTCGTGGATATCTCTAGAATCACCATTATGACGATGAAATTCACAGCAAATTATTCCGGAGTAAAAAGTCTCCCAATCGGATCTCCGGGGGAGGCGGTTTTGAATGAGGTCGTGGAAAAAAGAGTGTCATTGAGATCAGACACGTTAAGAGTAGGCACATGGAATGCAAGAAGTCTAAACTCGCCAGGAAGATTAGACAACATAGTACTTGAGATGGAAAGACTAAAAGTGAACTTACTTGGGGTAAGCGATGTAAGATGGGCAGGAATAGGCTCGATAAATACAAATAATGGAATGCTATACTACTCAGGAAACAATGACCCAAAACATCAGTACGGAGTAGGAATAATCCTAAACAAAAAGTTAAACAGGTCAGTTACAAACTTTACTCCCTATTCAGATAGAGTAGTAATGATACAATTAAAGACAAATACTGGAATTATGAACGTGATCCAAATATATGCACCAACAGCAGATAAAGAAGATGAGGAAGTTGAAGAATTCTATACACAACTAAATGCAGTACAAAGAAGTATAAATCGTTGTGAAGTGACCATAGTGATGGGCGATTTTAACGCCAAGTTAGGAAAAACAAAGGTAATTGGCTGCACTGGTGAATTTGGCCTCGGGGATCGGAACGAGCGCGGTGACCGTCTGATTCAGTTCTGTCAAGATGAGAATTTTATAATCACCAACACACTCTTTCAGCTCCCTAAAAGAAGGCTGTATACCTGGACATCTCCAGCCCATACAAAGGAGAAAATCATACGAAATCAAATAGATTATGTGCTCATCAGAAATAAATATAAAAATGCCGTAAAAGCAGTGAGAACTTACCCTGGAGCTGACATCCACTCAGATCACAATCCTGTAATAGCAAAGGTACAAGTTAAACTAAAGAAGATCATAAAGAAACAGAACAACAACATAGATATTCAACTTCTTAAGGATAAAAAGATACACGAAGTTGTAGTTGACCAGATAAAGCAAAATGTAACAACAGCAATGAAAGAAAATGAACTACATCAAGATGTCGACATAAGATGGAATCGAGCTCAAACAGTTCTGACAGCAGTAGTGAAAGAAAACCTAACTAGGAAAGCAACAAAAAGGAAATACTGGATGACTGAGAAAATCATAGAGCTCATGGATAGACCCATAAGAACCAAAATGAAAAACAGTATAAAATCTTACATAAAACGATTCAAACAGAAATAAAAAAGGCAAAATCAGAGTGGATCTCTAAACAATGTGAAGAAATAGAAATGCACGAAAGAAACTATGACAGCTTTCATATGCACAAAAAAATCAAAGAGATGACAGGAGCTAGAAAAACCTTCCAAGCTAACCATGTGATCAAGAGCGCAGATGGCCGCATAATAACAGATGTGAAAGAAAAAGTAACGAGATGGGAAACCTACGTGCGGGAACTCTTTAATGATGAAAGACCAACACAAGTACCAATAAGAGTAGAAGACGAAGAACCTAAAATAATGAAACATGAACTCGAATATGCCCTCAACAGTATGAAGACAAGAAAGGCTACGGGGCCGGATCAAATACCAGCTGAGATATTAAAATTATTCGATGAACACCTAATAGATAGTCTCCTAGACCTGTTTAACACAATATATGACACAGGCATCATACCGAAACAATGGCTTTTATCAACATTTGTATTGATCCCTAAAATAGCAAATGCTAGAGAGTGCACAGATTATAGGACTATTGCACTTATGATCCATGCACTAAAAATATTTCTAAAAATCATCCATAAAAGAATTTATCGAAAACTAGAAGATGACATAAGTGATAGCCAATTTGAAAATGGCTTTTTGGAATCTTCGTCGCGGATAGTCTTGACACACTATTTTTTTTTAATTCAAAAGTATTTTTTCTGTCCAACTTTCTGAACTCTGGCTAACATGTATTTTACACTGTTCGATAAAGCAGATTTTCTTCTAAAAACCGTTTTTGGTGAGGAATTTTTTTTGCAAACCTCCAAACACGTTCTCCATTACCCTTATTATTATTTTTTGTATTTTTCACTTTTGTGACTAAACCGAAAGTTTTTACAAAATTTGCAAAGCATACTTTTTTGTAGACACCGACGTCCTATATACGGATATCCCGATTATGATTTTCTATTTTGAGGCGTTGACGAGGTATTTGCAAAAAATCCTCAAAAGCAAAAGTAATTCCCCACACCGCCTCCATTGGAGGCGGAACGTTCAAATTTGGTACCCGCTGACCAAATTTGAACGTTCTGCATCCAATGGGGGTGCCTCCTACTCATGTTGGCACCTACATTTAGAAGAAGTTTCATTGAAATCCTTGAAGGGTTATTACATATTTTGTCAATTTTTTTTATATTTAGAATTTTTTTTAATTTATGAATGACATGTCTGGATCTGTTAAAAAAATATTTTAATAATATCCACACTACGTGTAAGAATAAAATTTTACAAATATGTAGAGAAATGATCATTGTATCAAGTCCTCTTATGAATTTTGCAAAATATATTATTTGGCCGCCCCTCAAACTCTAAGCGGCACACAAAGTAAGACATTCAAATTACTATAGTTTGAAAACTTGGACAGATGTATTCAAAATTCTTTCAGTTCTGTGCACCTTATACTCTCGATGAAAAATAGGATAATGTGGCAAGGATTGTTGGTGTTGGCATAAAACTTTGATGAAAAACAAGTATGTCGCAGAACTGATTTTTTTAACTTGGTTATATTATTTGTCTCATTTGACACAACAACAACAACTTGAATAAAACAATATATGTTGGTTATGTTGATCGTCAAAGTAAATAATATCAGTGCCAGTTAATTAATTTATGGTTATGGAGTTTACAGTTAGATTTTAGTAACTTTTACACCACCGCTGTTTTGTATGTGTTGTAAGACTTACTAACTATTATCACATTTATTAACTTATTAACTAATATCACATGTTATTTACAGTAACTTTCTCTTATCAATGCTGGCAGCTGCTCATTTCGAATATCACTTCTTTAAATATAGTAACTTTGATTCTAGACATTGTATGAATAAATTCATTTAAAAACTGATTTTGTTGTTTTTGATGTTTAGAAAAATATGTGTGTACATCAGGAATCGTCCAATTTGCAATTTCACACATACACAACAATCTACTACGTCTACAACAATCGTTTCACCCTCATCAACTTTTTCACCCTATTCAACTATTCCATCCAGAACAACTCTTCCATCCAAAGGAATTCGATGCGCATGTACTAGTAATAATAAAAATAATTATAATAATAATCAGTTAAATATTGGATTTGATCCAATTTTTTAAGATTTTTTTTGTAATATTACTATTTTCAATTGTTTTTAGTTCCTTTGGTAGTAAGTTAAATAGTCTCATAGCTACAAAGTAGCTGTTTTTTTTCACTAATCTTTTTCGTAATTTTTGGTATTTGTAAACTTTTTTTTCTGGTATTGACACTTTGTTCTTTAAAGTCATTTTTCAAGTCTTTGTAATGATATAATAATGATTCGAAGGCTAATAACTGTTCTATATTTATTGGACGGCTATTTGCGTCAAAGGTGTTTTTATAAATTATTTTAAGTATTCTATTTTGCAAGCTTTGTAGAGCTCTTAGGTTATTCCTATATGCTCCTCCCCAGGCAATGATCCCATAACTTATTAGACTATTGAATAATGCATAGTATATTGTTAACAAAGTTTTGGTTTGCATTATATTTGCCAGTTTAGAGAATATAAAAGTAAGAAACTTAGTTCTTTTCAATACACTTTCTATGTGTTTATCCCACTTTACACTTGAATCAAAGATAATCCCTAAATATTTATAATTTTGAACCCTTTTTATTCTATTATTACATATCTTAATTTCTAATGAATTTGGTATGCTATCCTTGTAGTTTCCGAAAGGCATAAATACTGTTTTTTCTACATTTAAAGTTAATTTGTTCCATGCTAAATATTTATTAACTTGTAACAAATAAATATTCATTTTATCTTGTGTGGCTTGCCAAGTATCTTCTCTGGATATTATTGCTGTGTCATCTGCATAGGATACTATTGTTTCATTGGGCAGGTCCGTGTGGGGTTGTAGGTCCCCCAACGGGCGCCTCCCCAGGTGGCGGATAGGGGGA
The DNA here is from genome assembly GCA_944588485.1 of Phosphuga atrata. Taxonomy (NCBI): domain Eukaryota; kingdom Metazoa; phylum Arthropoda; class Insecta; order Coleoptera; family Silphidae; genus Phosphuga; species Phosphuga atrata. Next base: position 50,617,257 of record OX155904.1, read on the forward strand.
TGCCTCCTAGATATAGGTGGTACCGGGGAAATCAAATACCCGGGGCGGACCAAAACCTACAAATGTAGCGTCTGCACTCAGAATGAGCGGCTACAAATCCGCAGCGTCTGTTCCAGATTGGGCGGCTGCAACAGCGTCTGACCCAGAATAGGCGGCTGATTTAAATCCTGTAAACAGGAGGCTGGTTTGGGAGCTATAGCTGGCAGCCCCAGCACCAAACTACGGCCACAGTGGGCTAATAACCTGCTTGAACCTAAACTATGCTATTAATGAAACCTCTACAACACAAATCCGGACGGACAAAACGAAGGCAACACTGGCTACACTTAAGGAAAAGTTACGTTTTGGATGCTGGAACGTAAAAACTCTATACGAAGCATCAAAACTGCATCAAGCGGTGAGAGAATTAAATAACTACAACATCTCAATTTTAGGCTTATCAGAAGTTCGCTGGCTAGGCAAGGGGGAGCTCAACTTACAATCTGGGGAGCTTTTCCTGTACAGTGGCAAAGAAACTGGGTCTCATGAAAGAGGCGTTGGTTTCAAAATTACTAAAAAAGCCAGAAAGAGCCTAATTTCATGGAACCCCATTGATGACAGAATAATTACAGCAAGGTTCCACACTAAATACAGAAATATCACCTTTGTACAATGCTATGCACCCACAAACAGTGCGAGTGCTGAGGAAAAAGAAAATTTCTACGATATCCTTGAAAGTACGTTAAGGAAGATAAACAGAGGTGATATCACCATACTCATGGGTGATCTCAACGCTAAGGTCGGGACAAATAACAGTAACCTAGAAGACATCATGGGTAAAGAAGGATGTGGGGAAAGAAACGAAAACGGTGAACTATTCACGAAACTCTGTTCAACATCAGACCTAGTTATAGGTGGAACAGTGTTCCCACACAAGCAAATCCACAAAGTCACATGGATATCCCCCGACAAGAAAACCCAAAACCAAATTGACCATATTGCCATATCGAAAACATGGCGGAGATCCCTACTTGATGTCAGAAACAAAAGGGGTGCAGACATTGCCAGCGACCACCACTTTCTGCTCGGCACGTTCAGAATCAAACTGGCCGTACCAAAGAAACCTGAACAATCAAAGAGAGTAAAGTTCAACCTACACAAACTGCGCCAACCAAACTGCAAAAAAGTTTTCCTAACAAACCTGCATGAAAATGCAGAACAAAATCCCATAACATCTTGGGATGGCTTAGCCAAGACACTACTCGAATCGGCCAAAACAACCCTTGGCACAAAGGAAAGAAATCGAAAAGACTGGATCTCAGACCAAACATGGCAACTTATACAAGACAGAAAGGATGCGCAGAAACTGGTACTCCAGTGCAAAACTTCGATGACAAAAAATGATGCAATCTGGAGATATACACAACTATGCAAACAAATTAAAGCATCTGCCAAAAAAGACAAGCGAATATGGATTGACCTGATATGTGAGCAAGCAGAAGAAGCAGCCAAAAATAACAACTCGAGGACTCTTTACACACTGACACACAAGCTCTCCAAAAAGCACACAAAGACCACAAATATAGTTAGAAGCAAAGACAACCGCCCACTGACCACCCCAGAAACTCAGCTCGATAGGTGGAAGGAATACTTTGCTGATAGGCTCAGCTCACCCACGGAAAACGAACTTGAGATAGCTCCAGAAGACAATGCAAATGAACAGCTGAATATAAAAATAGTTGGGTAGACAACATACCTGCCGAACTAATCAAGGTAGAGCCTAAATGGATTGCACCTCTACTTGCAAAAATAATAAAAGGGATCTGGACAAACCAAGAAATTCCAGCAGAAATGAAACATGGTCTCATTATCAAACTGCCAAAGAAAGGAGACCTAACGCAATGCAAAAATTGGAACCAAACCAAGCAGGCTTCCGCCCAAACCGCTCATGCATAGACCACATAAATTCAACAAGAATAATTATAGAACAATCCGTTGAAGGGCGATCGCTACTATATATTGTTTTCATCGACTTTGAACGTGCTTTTGACAGCCTATCCCACTCTGCTATATGGAAGATACTACGGACAAGAGGCGTGCCAACAAAAATCATCGACACGATTAAAGAACTGTACCATGACGTATCATATAGTATCCTGCATAGCGGAGCACATAGCAACCTTTTTCCGGTGAGATCAGGAGTGAAGCAAGGATGGGTGCTCTCTCCCTTGCTTTTTAACATTGCTCTTGACTATATCCTGGAAAAGTCTTGCAGACCAAACGATGGTATTCGATGGTCTCTTTACTCTAATCTCAAAGATCTCGAATACGCAGACGACATTTGCCTTTTTTCGCATACCTATGAAAGTATGCAAAGGCAACTCACCCTACTATCAGACATGACACAGAAGATAGGGTTGAAAATAAATGTCTCAAAAACAAAAGCGATGCGAATGCACACAAATAACGACGCACCGTTTCAAATAAACGACCAACCAATTGAGAATGTAGAAAAGTTTCAGTATCTAGGAAGCATTCTCAACGAGACGGGCGGAACAGACCTAGACATTCTAAACAGAATTCAAAAAGCACAGATGGCATTCAGGCAACTAAACATAATATGGAGGTCCAACATCATAAAAACAAAGAGCAAGCTGCGTTTATATAGAACAAACGTCAAAGCAATCCTCTTATATGGATGTGAGACCTGGAAAAACACTAATGCCACAAAACATAAACTTCAGGTTTTCGCCAACAAATGTCTACGAATCATCCTCAGAATCTTCTGGCCACAGAAAATTACTAATGAGCAGCTTCTTAAACGATGCGGAGAAGAAACAATAGAGCACGACATTAAGAAAAGAAAATGGGGATGGATCGGCCACATTCTAAGAAGAAAACCAGACGACATTGCAAGGGCAGCACTAGACTGGAATCCCCAAGGAACGAGACGACGAGGAAGACCGGCTCAAACATGGAGGAGAACAGTGTTAGATGAACTAAAAGCCCAGAAAACCTCTTGGAGTGAAGCCAAAGCAATGGCCCAGAATAGGGTCCGCTGGAGGGTGCTTATGGAGGCTCTATACTTCACCTAGGAGTCCAGAACCCATATATATACAGGGTGCTTCAAAAAAATGTATACACACTTTAAACTATTGTAGTTTTCCCGCTCTACAAGGCTAATGTTATATTTCTTCGCCAGGTGCCAGCATAATCGTCCCTCTATGTTATATTATCAGTTGGAATTTGTAATATCAACATGGGGGACGTACGTTTGAGTTTTGAAGAACGTAAGCAGGTTATTAAGTGGTACTGGAAGTTTGAGAATGTAAATGAAGTTCAAAGACAGTGGAGAAGGGAGTATGATACAGAACCACCTTCAAGATTAACAATTACACGCATACGAGACAAATTCGAAGTTCATGGAACAGTGTGTGATGTGCATAAAGGTCATTCAGGTCGGCCTCGAACAGCTACAAGTGATGAGTCATCAACGGCAGTCTTGGAACTGTTTCAACGCTCTCCTAACAAATCTTCAAGGCAAGGGGCACGTGAAAGTGATGTAAGTGCTAGCAGCGTGCTACGCATTCTGAAGAGAGGCAAGTATCGTGTTTACATTCCAAGGCTGGTGCAACAGCTAAATGACGACGATCCAGATCGAAGGTTGCAATTTTGTGAATGGATTCAGGAGATGGTGATACGTGAACCGGGATTTATGCGTAGCATCATTTGGTCGGATGAAGCCCAATTCAAACTTAATGGAACTGTCAATAGGCACAATTGTGTTTACTGGGGTGAAGAAAATCCTCACATTACAATTGAAAAAGCTGTAAATTTGCCTGGTGTAAATGTGTGGTGCGGTTTGTCTTCAAGGGGACTCATTGGACCTTTTCGATTTGAAGGCACTGTAACTGGTATTAATTACCTAACAATGCTTGCTGATTCCATATTTCCTGCCATTCGTGCATTATACGGTAATGATGATTTTTATTTTCAACAAGATGGTGCTCCGCCGCACTATCACAGGGACGTACGAGCTTACCTGGATCAAAATTTGTCGGGACAGTGGATAGGATGCAGGGGGCCAAACGAGTTTCCAGCACGCTCTCCAGACCTTACACCACTGGATTTCTTCTTGTGGGGCACAGTAAAAGATGAGGTGTACAAACGTAAACCACGTAACCTAGACATTCTTTGGAATGAGATTCAAGCAGTGTGTAGAGAAATCTCATTGGACGTTTTGATACGATGTACAGAATCAGTGGTGACTCGTACTCAGAATTGTATTGATGCTGCAGGTCACCAATTTAAACAGTATTAACATTTGTTATTTATGTTTTATTTACATTGGACTTTCAGCTTTCTATTTTCCTGAAATTTAACTTTGTAGAACGGTAAATAAATTTTCTATGGAAGTTCAAAGTGTGTATACATTTTTTTGAAGCACCCTGTATATTGGGCAGGCTACACAGAAGGTCGTTAATATATAATACAAAAAGCAGAGGTCCTAACACAGTACCTTGGGGTACACCAGTAGTGATTTTACAGTTTTTACTTTTGGTTTCTTGTATTTTTACTAACTGTTGTCTGTCAGTTAAGTAACTCCTCAATAATTGATTTGCATTCCCTCTAATACCGTAGTTGTATAATGTATCTAAAAGTATTTCATGATTAACTGTATCAAATGCTTTAGCCAGGTCTAAAAAGGTGACAATTATAGGCTTACTTCTATCTAAATTATTGTAAATCACATTCGTTATATATTTTAACGCGTCTTTTGTTCCCTTGTTTTTTATAAATCCAAATTGTTGTGTGTTTATTAAGCATTGAGAAAATTTAAAAATTCTTGTGAGAAACTATATATTCTGCTGTAAATTATTTTCTCAAATAATTTGGCTACATTTGAAATCAATCAATGACACAGTGTGTTTATCATTCGCTTTGTGAATTGGTATTATTTCTGCTTTTTTAAGTATTTCAGGCCAAATCGATTGTTCTCTTCATAGGTTGAATATATGAGTCAAAAGATATGAGATAGTTTCAGATATCGTTTTTATTACTTTTGTACTGATACTATCTACTCCTCCTGATTTATCTTTTAAATTACTTATTATCTCACGTATTTCTAAATAATTAGTAGGCAGTAAATAAATTGTACTTGAGATCATGGGTGGCAGTATTATTTTTTCTTTTTGCTTTTCTATTTTTTGGCATAATTTTTCTCCTACCTCACTAAAATATTTGTTTATATAATCTGCCATTTCTTTGTTATCTTTTATGATCTTATCATCTTCATTGTATAAGTATTCAATACTTCTGTTTTTCTTTTTTTCTTTGCCTAATTTATTATTTACATAGTTCCATAAATTTTTAGGATCATTTTTCTTCTTTTCAACAAATTTTCTTTCATGCATTAGTTTAGCTTCCTGTATTATTTTGTTTAATATTTTTGAGTAATATTTAAAATCATGTTTTAGTTTTTCGTTATTTGGATTTCTCTTCCACAATTTGTATAAATTATCCTTAGAATTACAAGAATTTAAGATTCCCTTAGTAATCCATGATTTTCTTGGCTTATTGTTGTCTTTCCATATATTGTGTTTTATAGCCATGTTCATACAATTTTGAATTTCGCTTATCATACCTTCAATAGCTATTTCAGGGTTTTTTCTCAGCCATGAGTAATTCCCAATTTTTCGATTTTACAATATTATTTAATTTGTAATAACTTAATTTAATATACTTTTCTTTATTGTTATCATGTGAAATTAGTTTATCAGTAGTGACTATTAATGGAAAATGATCTGTGAAATCTTCTATTTATTTATATGATTTAATATTTTTGTTATCCGTTCTAATTAAGATATTATCTATACATGAACCTTCCGAACTATTCTCGGATGGTCTAGTAATTCCAGCAAAATATGGTATATACTCTTTTTCTAGAAAATTATTCAAGAACTCAAGGCTGAGACAATCCTGCTCCAAAATATCAATGTTGCAATCCCCAATAACATAATGATTTTTTACGTTTCTCTTGGCTTTTAGGAAACTATCCAAGCTTAGTATACATTCTGACTTATGTTGATCGTGAGATCTGTAAAGACAAGATATTTCAACATTCTTTTTATCTTGTGTTTTAAATTTAGCATTAATTATATTTAACTTACCATACATTTCTATGTTAGTAGTTTCATCTATTTTTTCGTCAATGTACATGACCACACCATCTGCTCTGTTTATTTTGCTATTGTTATAATACATTTTGTAGCCTTTTAGTTTGTAATATTGGTAATGTTCCAAAATCCATGTTTCGGAACATACAATTATACTCAGTTTAGTCTCAACTAATATTTGCAACTTTCCAATATTTGCATTTAAACTTCTTATGTTTACATAAAGTATTAGATTATTTGTATTATGTATATATCTATTGAGAATCTCAAGACTATCACAACATTTTTCGTTTTCTATTAGATCTATATTGTTATTACATGCCATTTTATAGTCGGTTTTTATTTGAATTCGATGGTGAGCTATCACTAAACAAACTTAGTCTACTGTTCGTCAGTCCTGCAGGGATTGGTGTTATTGATCGCTCGACTGAAGATCTTCTTTGGTAATTTCCTGTTGTACCGATGTACCTCGGTATGGTAGGCTTTATTGGATAATCCGTCATTTCGATGTATTTTTTTATTCTTGATTTATATATTGCACACGTGTCACTATCACAAGCAGAATGATTGATGTTAAAGTCAGACTTATATTTATTATTACTGTAAATACAGTTAGAACACTTTAGTATGTTACTAGTACATGTGGATCGTATTTTTCGGAATGGAATAGTTTTTGTGGATGGAAGAGTTGAAAAGAATGGAATAGTTGCTAAAGGTGGAATAATTGATGAGGGTGAAATTGTTTAATGAATTTTGACATTTGTATATGAAAGAGTAATCAGAATTGCGAGCTGCGCGATTCTTGTAGAAAGCGCATCAGCTAAGGTTGTATGAGTTGCAAGATGTACAATTCCTACTGCACAGAATATTGACTAATAATTAAACCGTCTCAAATGATTTTAATGCTGTCAGGTTTGTAAAATAATATAATCAAACACTTTTGAGGTGTACTTAATCATATAATGTTACCAATTGTCTGAAATCAAAGTGACTTTAATTTAAGGAGTGATATTAGAAATGAAAAGTTCCCAACGTTCATAAAAAGGTTACTATATCTAACGATGTGATATTAGTTCCTAAGGTGTACAACATGGACCATAGAAAATCAGCTGTGGAGTGAAAAGTTACTGAAAATCTCACTAAAACTTTTATAACCTTTAAATTGATTAAGTAACATTCAACTTTGTCAACTTTTGACGTTCAACATAACCAACATATTGTTTTAATCAAGTTGGTATCTTGTGTTTTTGAGTTACCAACATACTCAAACATAATCTCACCAACTATTTGTTAAAGTTACATTGTTGTCTTTTTTTTCGTCAAAATTGCAAGCCTTACTTATTAACTTCACTTCATCATATATAGTAACCTCCTTTTATGAAGGTTGGCAACTCTTGATTTCCAATATCACTCCTCCAATTATAGTAACTTTGCTTTTAGACAATTAGCAACACTTAGCAAAATTATGTTACTAAAAGTTTCACCAAAAAAAATAATAACCAATAAATTACTCAACTGACGTTAATGTCAACTTTGATTTAATTTTCATGTATTTCTTTATTTAAAAAATCCAGTGTCAAGGTTATCGGCCATGCAAATTCCAAAATGGTCAAATTGTTTCAATAGAAATATCTATGATCTTAATAGATCTGAAAGAGTTTTTATTATATCTATTGCAGTTTTCGAGTTGTTGCTATTTGAATCCATTAGTATCAGTTCCGGTTTGACTTCGAGGGATGCGTATGTGGTCTGGATTTCTATGGCGCTTTGCTAACCTAATAGCCTAACCTAGGTTAAACCAACATTTAGCTTTACATCTTTTTCTTATTTTTGTTCTCTTGGGTCGCGCTACCGCTTGTAGTTTGTCTTAATTTTTCGTTCGCTTTTCTTTCAGGCTAACAGACTTTGCCACTTTATCTTATTGTAGATCAAGCTGTAAATGCATGTCTGGTAGACTTTGAAGAGTTGGACAAAAAAATATATTTGCAAGTTTTCAATAAATATTTCTTTGTTAAAAACAATCCTGTGTCAAGGCTATCGACCACAAAGGTACCAAAACGTCAATTTAAATAGAAAAATCTATAATCTATATATATATCTGAAAAAAATTTCAAAATATCTGTTGCAGTTTTCAATTTATAGTTATTTGAATTTATTAATTTTTGTTATGTCCGAGTTTGAAGGTCTTGATTTATCTGCCGCTTAGCGGTGTGCAACCTAATCTAACCGGGGTTAAACCAACGGTCCTTGCAACACCGTCCTATATTGTATCGAAAGCTTGCGCTACCGCGCGTATGTTGTCTTGATTTATCTGTCCTGTTATTTTACCCTGGGTAAACCAAAATTCCTTGCAACACTGTCCTATATTAGATCGAGAGTTCGCGCTTCCGTGCGTATGTTGTCTTGATTTAACTGCTCGCTTCGCGGCGGGCAACCTAATGTAACCGGGGTTAAACCAAAGGTCCTTGCCAAATTGTCCTATATTGGATCGAGAGTTCGCGCTGCCGCGCAACATACGCGATTTCTCTTGTCGAACGCCCGTTCAGTTTTACAACAGAAAATGACAATTTCCCGTTTCGACGCGCAAGAGGAACGGAGTTTTTGAAGAAAAAGTAAAAAAATTAAAATGCACCTACAGTTTTGATTTATCTCTCCGCTTCGCGGCGGGCAACCTAATCTAACCGGGGTTAAACAGGTCCTTTTTCACAATGACCTATATTGAATCGAGAGTTCGCGCTGCCGCGCGTATGTTGTCTTGATTTATCTGTCCGCTTCGCGGCGGCAACCTAATCTAACCGGGGTTAACCCCGGTCCATACCCCGTAAAACCAACGGTCCTTGCCACTTTGTCCTACATTGGACCGAGAGTTCGCGCTGCCGCGCGTATGTTGTCTTGATTTATCTTCCCGCTTCGCGGAGGACAACCAACGGTCCTTGCAACACTGTCCTATATTAGATCGAGAGTTCGCGCTGCTGCGCGTATGTTTTCTTGATTTATCTGCCCGCTTCGCGGCGGACAACCTAATCTAACCAAGGTAAAACCAACGGTCCTTGCCACTTTGTCCTACATTGGACCGAGAGTTCGCGCTGCCGCGCGTATGTCATGATTTATCTTCCCGCTTCGCGGCGGACAATCTAATCTAACCAAGGTAAAACCAACGGTCCTTGCCACTTTGTCCTACATTGGACCGAGAATTCGCGCTGCCGCGCGTATGTTGTCTTGATTTATCTTCCCGCTTCGCGGCGGACAACCTAATCTAACCAAGGTAAAAGCAACGGTCCTTGCCACTTTGTCCTACATTGGACCGAGAGTTCGCGCTGCCGCGCGTATGTTGTCTTGATTTATCTTCCCGTTTCGCGGCGGACAACCAACGGTCCTTGCAACACTGTCCTATATTAGATTTAAATATAAAATTCAAAGAAAGACAAAATATAAAATAGTGCTAAATGCATGCAACTTCGGAGCCTTTGAAAAAAATATATATTTGTAAATTTTCAATAAGTATTTCTTTATTAGAAAAAATTACGTGTCCAGGCTATCGGCCACGAAGGTACCAAAACGTCAATTTCAATAGAAAAATGTATAATCTATACAGATCTGAAAGAAATTTCAATATATCTCTTGCAGTTTTCATTTTATAGCTATTTGAATTTATTAATTTCTGTTATGATCGAGTTTGAGGGGCGACGGCCGCCGCCAGATAAAATATTTTGCAAAACTAACTGAAAGATATCATAGATTGGCTAATTCTCTACAAATGTGTGAAATTTTATTGTTCCACGTTGTGTGAAACATACTAATAGTATATTACGTAATGAGAGTTGTAAGAAGCATATTACGTACGAGCGGAACAATTCCGCGAGTGCGTAATTGCCTTACAACTCGAATTATGTACTATACTTTATCTACGACCACACTATTTTTTTTCTATTTAATAAGAAAATTATGTTTGATGTAACTGATATAGTGATTCATCGATATAGGCAACACAATGTACGTAGTGTCAGTGTCAAATGAAATAATTTATATTTACTTAATAATTTATAATCTATGTTTAATTTCATTAATACCTATTAATACCTACTGTGTTGTAGCAGTATCGTTTTGATTTTTCATGGAGCAGTCTATATAGCCTTCTGCTACTGCAGACGAACGCCAGCCACCATGCCTTTTTAGTGACAATAAATCACCACCAGAATCCACAAGAATGGTGGTCGACGAACGTTTGTAACAATGTCCTGTATAAAGAAAGATTTGCTTCCGGCAAATGAAGATAATTGGCGATTTGTTTAGGAATAGAGCCAATTTTATTTATTCCATTGCTTAGTGCATTTCTCATTTTGATAATTTAGAAAAAAAAGGCTGAGTTTTTTCCATATTTTGTGGGCGTAGGTTAATAATTTTTTTACAGGTTTGGTAAAATTCTTTCGGTAGCACAAAAGATCATTGAGTTTTTTTTTTTGAATCAGGAATTTTAATGATCAGAGATGTTCCGGTGTCTTCTATATGGCAGTGTTTGACATTTCGTAGTTCTTGTTTTCTGCAGGCACCACTAATGCCAATGATAAGAATAATCTAAAATGATATAAAAAAATATGTCGTTATGCCCATTAGAGAGCATTATAAGATAAAAAAGTAATGAATACCTTCATCAATAAATATTTGTTATCCGGCGAATTATTGAGGAAACTTTTTAATTTCTTGAATGGTTAAAATTTTTGATATGTTGCTTTTAAATCCATCAGATTTTCTCTTTAGTAAAGCTATTAACTTTGAATGTTTTGAAATGTCGATGTCGTGCTTTAAATTAATTGATGTCCGAACCATTCAATAAATTGCCCAAAGAAGTGAAGATGGTTTCATTGTTTGAGATAACTCATCAAAGTATAATAAAACATTTTCTGAAAAGGATTTAACTTTATGCTTCATTCTCCGGTCCATAAATTTTCTATATGCATCCTCGTATCGATCCCGAGATTTAATCCGTAGCAAATTATGGGCAGCTTGTTTCGCTTTTTCAACAATTTCGGGCGGAGTAGCATTTTCTATTTCGGTATCACCGGACATCACTGGACTTTAATTTTTATAATTGAAAAAAAATATATAGTGTTTATGTATTAGTTTGACGTTTAATTTTTATTGACAAATAACGGAATGTATTGGGTTGCCTATATTAATGATAGTAGCAGCTCTCAACCAATCAACGAATTGTAAACCAAACGCACTAGTGTGTTATTGAATCATTAAATAACATTAATCGCGGACTGTTACATACGTGTGTTGTAAGGTGTATTTACATAATCCACGAACTGTACAATATTGGGCAATTATAATAGTGGTCGTAGATAAAATCATTTTTTAAACAAATCCAGACATGTCAATCATGCATTCCGATCAAATTCGAACGCGAAAATTTCAAAATATTCAAAAATTGCAAAAAAATATATTAATAATTGAAGGATTTCAATGAAACTTATACTGAATGTGGGTATCCACCAGAGGTATGAGTTGACAAAATTTGAAAGCTCCCACTCCACTGGGGACGTCGTGAAGAATGATTTTCTCGTCAACTATTTTATGGAAATATCTCGTCAATGCCGCAAGGTGGAAAATTATAACCGGGATATCCGTATATAAGACGTCGGTGTCTACAAAAAAGTATTCTTTGCAAATTTTGTAAAATCCTTCGGTTTGGTCGCAAAAGTAAAAAATATAAAATTGAAAAAATTTTAGAAGGGGCACGTACGGTATCCCTTTTCTGAATTTCGTTTTTGAATTTTTCGTTTATAAAAAAAAAAATCGGCCAAACGGTTCGCTTTGGAAAGATGAAAATGACACAACATTTAGATGAAAATGTGCTCTATAAAATAGCGCTAAATGCATGTTTCTTAGACTCCGGAAAATTCGACAAAAAAATATGTTTGCAAGTTTTCACTGAATATTTCTTTATTAAAACAATTATGTGTTCAGGCCACGAAGATGCCAAAACGTCAAATCTAATAGATAAATGTATAATCTATATAGATTTAAAAAAAATTCAATATATCTCTTGCAGTTTTCATTTTATAGCTATTTGAATTTATTAATTTCTGTTATTTTCGAGTTTGAGGGGCGGCGGCCGCCGCCCGATGAAATATTTTGCAAAACTAACTGAGGGATATCATAGACTGACTAATTCTCTACAAATGTGTGAAATTTTATTGTTCCACGTTTTGTGAAACTTAGTAAAATATTTTTTTCAACATATCCAGACATGTCAATCACGAATTCCGATCAAAACCGAATGCAAAAATTTCAAAATATTCAAAAATTGCGAAAAAATATATTAATAATTGAAGGATTTCAATGAAACTTGTACTGAATGTGGGTATCCACCAAAAGTAACTGCTGATAAATTTTGAACGCTCTCACTCCAATGGGGACGGCGTGAGGAATTATTTTTGCATCACAGCTTATTTGCAAATAACTCGTCAACGGCTCAAGGTGGAAAATTATAACGGGGATATCCGTATGTAAGACGTCGGTGTCTACAAAAAAGTATTTTTTGAAAATTTTGTAAAAACCTTCGGTTTAGTCGCAAAAGTAAAAAATATAAAATTGAAAAAATTTTAGAAGGGGTTCTCCTTCTCTGAATTTCGTCACTAAATTTACACGGTTTTTAAATGGGCTCTTCCGCCAAAACGGTTCGCACTGGAAAAATGAAAATGACACAACTTTTAGATGAAAATGTGCTCTATAAAATAGCGCTAAATGCATGTTTCTTAGACTTCGGAAAATTGAACAAAAAAATATATTTGCAAGTATTTCTTTATTAAAAAAATCCTGTGTCAAAGCAATCGACCACAAATATGTAAATTTCAATAGAAACATGTACAATTTATATATAACTCTTGTAAACTATATAAAACTTAATGTGTTTGTTAACGAAAGTGCGCTCTATTTATCTGTGTTAAAATTATTTAACACACATTTCTAAACGTTCGTCATGTCGTGGCTATCAGCCGCAAAAAGTTTGCATGCAGCACATTTCAATGGGTCTCAATGAGCACTATTCGATTTTAAAAAGAAAATCCGGATAAATTTCGAGATGGCTTTTCCTTCAGCCGTCAAGTGGTAGAACTGACCGTTTTTCAACAAAAACTCTCTTGTTATACCCGCTAGGAAGTCGAGGAATACACCTTTAGATTCCAAATTAAATGTGTAATTTTCAACTATTCTTGTAGAATACTCTTAATTCCCACCGTTTGAAACATGGATTTTAAATCACCAGATGACCGAAAAACTTACATCGTCCCCCATGTAAAATTATCCGAATCACGAATTAGCCGCAGAAAATTCATGCAACATATTTTAATAGAACTTGATGAGTTGTATTCGAATTTGAATCGAAAATGTCAATAAATATTGAAATGGCTGTTCCTTCCGCAGTGAAATGGTAAAACTGACAGCTTTTCGCCAATAACTCTGTTGATATACGTTCTGTTGATATATATCGTCTTCTAGTTCTTTATCCGTTAGTATATTAAGATTTTCAATTCCAACTATTTTCATTTTTGGATTCATTAATTGTTCCTTTATAGTTATTTAGTGATTTGAATGTTAATATATTTTCTGCATTTATTACACTTTCTTCGTCCATACACTCTATTACCACTTCATTATCACTTTTATAGTTTATTTTTTTTGTTCTCACAGTCTTTTCTTTGTTTAGATAATGTAGAACGAAATGTTTTGTACTTGTTTTTCCTTCAGTATTAGTCTTTTTGACTATAATTTTTGGAATTCGTTTTTGTGCTGGTTTATTATTTATTACAGCCTCTACATACGATTTCTTGTTAAAACTGTTATCCTTTTCTTTGCTGAGTAGTTCTTTTAGTACAACATTTTTATCTTCTAATTCTGCATTAAGTTGTTTGAGTAATTTGTTTTCTATTTTATGGTTTTCTAATTCTATTATATAAAGTTTAATTATGATTTGTTTCATTTTTTGCAATTTCATCCAGGATTTCTTTTTTCAATTCTTCTTTCTGTTTTATATTTATTAGTGCAATTATTGATTTTGCTTCTTCACTTAGGTCCGCGTGTTTATTTTTTGAGGTTATGTTTAATTCATCCACATGTTGCGGACATATTACAAAGGTGTTACTGATATAGATAGTATCATTATATCTTTCAAAATCACTTGCGTGAAACAAACTTTCACAAATTAAACACACTACTGCTGAAAACTTAGTTTTAGGATGACATTTATAATATTTTTCTTTTCGCTTATCGGGAGGCACTGTGTCTCCCGACGCCATATCGTGGCACTCAAAGATCAAAACTATAAGATCAAAGATATTTTTTTAATTATTTAAATTAACAATTACAATCACATATGTTTTAATGCGTTAATAATTCTGATTGCTTGTTTTTGTACTTTGCTTATCTTGCAATTAATTTTTACTTTGCATATCTTAATCTTGCATAGCTTATATGCGATCCCCGCCCCAGAAAATGATTTCATATCGTAGGTGGCTGTGGAAGATTAACTATTTAAATAATAAAACTAAATAAACTATTTTTAATATTGTCCCATTCATATATTTTTTATATTACTCATGCGTTAAAAGTACTTTCTTGGCGCACGTTTTTTAGTGCGAAAAATGCCATTTTTCGCTGTATTGCCACATAACTTGGGCAACGCACGCAAATATTCAATATCGCTAAGTTACATTAAAAAAAACATTTAAATAACTAAAATAAACACAGTCAAGACCTCAATATAATAATATTGAGTGACGTGATAGTGACGTGATAGTAACAGAAATTTTGTTTCATTACAAAATAAAAATAAGAATTAAAGGAAACGTTTTAAAATTCTTGCAATATAGGCGGTATTGTCAATTGCCCTCTCGAGCGAATGTGCGCACTCGCTTCGTTCGTGCGCCAAATTGACAACTTACCGCCCTAAATGCAAAATTCTAAACCTTCTTTAACAGTCATTCTATACTTTGCATCGTTTGGGCATTCTTTATTTTCAAACGTTGTTTTATTTATATTTTAGTTTGGGTGTTCTTAATATGAACACGTTATGCAAACCATTCGATAACGATGCTTCTGGCTACACCCGTTCAGAGAGTGTTTGTGTAGTAATTTTACAGAAGTCTGTGGAAGCTAAGCGGATTTACGCGGAAGTATTAATTTCCAAATGAATACAAGTTGAAATTTTACGTGTTTTTCTAATTGTCAGGTGGTTCATGCAAGGAGCAGCGCCGATGGTTACAAACCGGAAGGAATTACCTTCCCGTCGACTCGAATGCAAGTGGAACTTCTGGAAGAGATCTATAATGACTGTGGCGTTAGTGTTGAGCAAATTGGATTTATTGAAGCTCATGGCACAGGTAAATTTAATATAGAACGATTAGCTATAGTCTGCGGCAACGCTAGCGTGGATATTTGGGAGTTGTTTTTTTTTCTAACTAAATCATTATGAGTTGGGATTGTTTCAACGTCCTGAGCAATTATTTATTGGTGACTTGAGTTGACAATTGAGTTGACTTTGAGTATTGCTGACTTCCAAGTCATCTCTGCTTTTTAGTCAATTTGCTATTTATTAAGATTTGATGTGCACAAAGAGTAGCGGAAGAACAGGTAATGAGAGACAGCAGGTATTAATAGTGACCCACGATTTTTTTAAAGAATACACCTTAGTGTCGCATAAAAACCCTTTCAACATCACACTGTGTCCCCTGCCACTAAAGCGAATAATTCGCTTCAATCGCCGCCGTGCGTTTCTGAGTAAAGGTATCGGCATCGGGTACACTTTGCAGACACGTAATCAGAAATACAACCTAAGTCATTTATTTTATGTCGATGACTTGAAATTGTACGCGGGATCAGAAGATAAATTAAAGAGACTACTCTAGCAAACAGAATAATTCACTAGTGATATTGGCATGAAGTTTGGATTAGAGAAATGTGCAAAATTAATTACAAAACGTGGAAAACCTATTTCATATGACGAAATCCTGGGAGATAATGATATACAACACCTCAACAATAGTAGCACATATAAATATCTTCGATATGAACAAAAAAAAATTATATAACAGGCAGATGTAAAGAAAAAACTAGAATCTGAACTGAAAATACGTGTCACTAAAATATCAAAGACGGAACTCAATGGAAAGAACCTGGTGAAAGCAATCAATTCCTGGGCCATACCGGCATTCCTTTGGTGTAATGAACTGGTCAAAAAACAGATATAGAAGCGCTCAATCGACTTATTAGAGTAAAACTAACGGAACGTCAAAAGCACCACCCAAGGGCCTGCACCAAAAGAATGTATCTACCTAGAAACTCTGGGGGTAGAGGTCTAATTAGCATGCTAGTCCTCAATCAAAAACAAATAAATGGGATGAAGAAATACTTCCAACGTAAAGCTTCCACCTCGCAGCTACATTCTGTAATATGTCAATTAGACAAATACTCTACAGTGCAAATCAATAAAGAACCGAATTCGCTGCCAATACTAACTGAAAGTAAATAAAGATGGATGGAGAAAACTTTACATGGTAAATATCCCCAACACCTTAAAAATGCAAACCTGGAATTATCTACAGACTGGATCAGAAGGGGATGTTTATTTGCAGAAAGTGAGGCATTTTTAATAGGAATTCAAGATAGCGTTATAGCCACAAAGAATTATAAAAGATACATTGAAAAAGTACCAATCGAAAGCGACCTATGTAGAATGTGTCGTAACACATCCAAAACAATTGAACATCTCGTAGCTGGCTGTACAATACTTGCCCCCGATGAATATACTAAGCGGCATAATTTAACTGCAAATATTGTCCACCAAGAATTGGCAATCAAATGCAAACTAAAAACAGAACTAGTTCCCTATTATAAATACATACCTTTCCCTGTCTTGGAAAACGAGCATTACAGGTTATATTGGGATACTAAAATTATTACGGACAGATAAATCGCTAGTAATAGACCAGATATCACTCTTTTGAGCAAAAACAAAAAAAATGCTTTCATCATTGAAATCTCACATCCAAATGGTCACAACCTACAACAGAAAAAAAAAGGGAAAAAGTCAACAAATACGTAGAACTCTGCGAAGAATACAAAAAGATGCTCACCTTGAAGTCGGTTCAAACTATCCCAATAATAGTGTCGGTTACTGGCCTAATGAGTGGAAACATCTTAAAATACCTGAAGAAAGTAAAGCTGTTAGACAAAATAATCTTTACAACATTTTAGAAATCAGTGATTTTACAAACGTGTCAAATAGTAAGGAAAATTCTAAACATACCTGAATGATGAAATGGAGACCTGCCTACTATGAGTAGCAAATTAAAGCACAGATGATGAATAAAGCTTTCAGTTTTCTTTTTCCCATTGTTCGCTGCACTCTACATAGGAGGAAAAAAAAATAATAAATCTTGTGGATGTGATAGTTGATTAATGTGATAAAATAAATACATGAATAGAATAATTACATGAATACAATAAATACATAAATACAATAAATATCAGAATACATTAATACAATAAATACATTACATATCACAAATCAAACACTATAATACAATAAATGCAATAAAAATACAATTAAAGAAAAAAAAATGCATTGAACACCATGATACATACAATGTTAACTAAATTTATCTACGACCACTATTATAATTGCCCAATATTGTACAGTTCATGGATTATGTAAATACATCTTACAACACACGTATGTAACAGTCCGCGATTAATGTTATTTAATGATTCAACACACTAGTGCGTTTGGTTTACGATTCGTTGATTGGTTGAGAGCTGCTACTATCGTTTAATGTAGGCAACCCAATACATTCCTTTATTTCGCAAAAAATATTAAACGTCAAACTAATACATAAACACTTTTTTTCAATTAAAACTATTAAAATAATGTCCAGTGATAGCGAAATTGAAAATGCTACTCCGCCCGAAATTGTTGAAAAAGCGAAACAAGCTGCCCATAATTTGCTACCGATTAAATCTCGGGATCGATATGAGGATGCATATAGGAAATTTATGAACTGGAGAATGAAGCATAAAGTTAAATCGTTTTCAGAAAATGTTGTATTGCCTTACTTTGATGAGTTATCTCAAACAATTAAACCATCTTCACTTTGGGCAATTTATTCAATGGCTCGGACAGCAATCAATATAAAGCACAACATCGACATTTCAAAACATTCAAAGTTTATAGCTTTACTAAAGAAAAAAATCTGCTGGATTTAAAACCACGAAATCAAAAATTTTAACCATTCAAGAAATTAACAGTTTCCTCAATAATTCGCCGGATAACAAATATTTATTGATGAAGATATTCATTACTTTTTTTTCTTATAATGCTCTCTAATGGGCATAACGACATATTTTTTATATAATTTTTTGTTATTCTTATCATTGGCATTAGTGGTGCTTGCAGAAAACAAGAACTACGAAATATCAAACCCTGACATATAGAAGACACTGGAACATCTCTGATCGTTAAAATTCCTGATTCTAAAACAGAAACTCAAAGATCATTTGTGGTACCGAACGAATTTTACCAAACCTGTAAAAAATATATTAACCTACGCCCACAAAAAATGGACAATGATCAACCTTTTTTTCTAAAATATCAAAATGAGACATGCACTAAGCAATGTGTTGGAATAAATGAAATTGGCTCTATTCCTAAACAAATTGCTTATTATCTTCATTGCCGGAAGCAAATCTTTATACAGGACATTGTTTCAGACGTTCGTCAGCCACCATCTTGTGGATTCCGGTGGTGATTTATTGTCACTAAAAAGGCATGGTGGCTGGCGTTCGTCTGCAGTAGCAGAAGGCTATATAGACTGCTCCAATGAGAAATCAAAATGATACTTCTACAAAAATTTCTACTGCGATAAACAGTAATTTCACTTCCACAAATGCAAGTATACATACCATGCGACTTACATCATGCGAATATGACTTCAAGTACTCATAATTCAACCAATCTTATCACTAATGATGTCGATAACAATCCAACACTAATATTTAACAATTGTTCAGTTATTATAAACTATAACACAAAAAAAAAATTATTATAAATATTTCTTAAGATATCAGATACATCAAACCTATTTTTTTTATTAAATAGAAATTAGTGTGGTCTTAGATAAAGTATAGTACATAATTCGAGTTGTAAGGCAATTATGTACTCGCGGAATTACGCGGGTCGCGCGTAACTGTTCCGCTCGTACTTCTCTATGCTTATATATATGCTATATGCTTCTCATAAATGCAACCACATGCTACTAGACATGCTACTACACATGCTACTACGTATGCTACTCTTTAAAATATGTTCTACAACTTTGTATACAATTTCGACCAAATATCAGTCCAATTATCCTCTTTTGCATAATAAAGCATCTATTAACGGTAGCGGCTTAACCCCAGAGTAAAACGTGCAGAGATAGGTGTGAATATACCAGAGCGTAATAGATGCTCAGTATTGCTTCCAAGTCCATTGATTTTTTTTAATGTAGGATTGTGAGTAGGATTGAAATGTAGGATTGAAGTAGGTTAGCTAGCTTCTTACAAACAAAATCTATGTGGTTCGACCAGCTAAGATTTGAGTCTAGTCGCAAGCCTATAAAGTTGGTTTCTCCATTGAATTGATAGACCTAATCTTTGTTGTGCCTTGTTGGACCTTATCCTTGTACCTTATTTTGTCCTCGTTTATTCTTCTTCTTCCTTCCAATAGGACTACTTTGGACCACGCTGGTTCAATTGTTGGGCTTTGATCTTTACCCAGTTTTGTCGCATCTTTTGCCGGTGTAACTCCTTTTTCTCTTCTGTGCAGGGGCTACCTTTCCTTCGGAGTTTTTCCTGAAATCCACGGACTTCCTTCAGGGTGCGCCTCACAGACTGTCTGTTTTGGAGATCTGTTATTCCCCGTTCTTTAATATCCTTCTCGGTTTCTGTCAACCCAGTGGTACGAACCTTCTTGTTTTGCCAGAAGGCGAACAGACGGTTGGTTAGTCGGTTTGGAGGCAATCTAGCTACGTGGCCATAGAAAGCTACCCTTATTTTCCTTGCACAGTCAGAAAGCATCTCAATATGTTCGTAGAGCTCAGAGTTATGCCGTCTTCGGAAATCCCCATCTTCCTTTACCGGGCCTAGGATCTTCCTGAGGATTCTCCTCTCTCTGATTTCCAATTAGACCCCTTTCTTTTAGTTCAATTATATATTATAATTGAACGATCAAACGAGCCCGCCGAAGGCGGGCGAAGTTCGATCGTTATTATACGAAACGTCTCGTTCGAAGATGATTTGTAGTATGCTCGTCATTGCTTACATTTCACACTTTTTTAGAGTTTGAAATTTGGCGCCTAGGCTAGTGTGGACTAGCCGGCCCGGACCTGTACAGTCATATTTTTAGAGATTTTTGTAGTTGAGTTTTCCGTGCAAGATGATCTAGGGTATGTTTATTAACGGGTACATGTAAGGAGGGAGATTGATCATCTTCGAACGAGACGTTTCGTATAATCACGATCGAACTTCGCCCGCCTTCGGCGGGCTCGTTTGATCGTTCAATTATACTACACGTCTCGTTCTCGATGATTTGTAGACTTTTAGCGTATAGGAAAACTCATTCATTTATCATGTTACATGACTGGAAACCATAAAGAAAAGAGTTACCGTGCGTTAGATAATACAGATTTTGCGAACGTATCGTTATTATCTTGGATCGGGCGATTGTAATGTTTTGCGAAGGTCTGTGACCGTCGAGATCAACCAGCAGTACGTCTGGTTGTGTATATATCCACTTCCAAAACCAGCCACTGATACTGCAGCATATTTTGTACTATGTGCTGTGAAGTGATTTGTATCAATGCCTGCTTTAGACAGCAAGGATTTTTCCCAGTGACCAATCGTTTGAGAAGTTACGTTTTTGTATGGCTTGATGTTTGATATGAGTAATTTGTTGTTTTGCTCATTTCTTAGGTCTTTTGTCTTATTCAAGTAGTGAATTACAGCTGTATCGGCACATAGGCCAGGTTGTTCTTTATACAAAAGGTAGTATAAGCTCTGATTTATTTCTTCCTGGCTTGGACATTTTTATCAGGTCTGGTATTTTTATTGTTATTTTCTATTTGTCCATGGATATGTTTTTTATATTAATTAGTGCGATAGTTTGCTGTGCTGTAGATAAAATAAGCATCGCTGATACTTTTTCTGCTGCACCCTTTAGCTGCTTTTAGCTACTTTTAGCTGATTTAATCAGGCCAAGTCATTCAAAACTGGTGTCCGCTGTACTTGTATATTTAAACCTTGTAGTCGTTCCTCAAACATTCCCCTGAAGAATCGGGACAGCAGTTTATCCTTACCGAGATCTTGAGTAGAGATGAGATAAGTATAGATATAGCTGATTTGTTGCAGTTCGAAGTCCCATAGCTTGCTCCGTTTTCGATCGGATCTAACTAAACGTCTAACTTTCCGTTAGAAAACGTATTATAGTATATTTACTGTAATTGCGTTAAATATTGGAATATTTTTTGATGTAGAAAATTTCCGCCATAGCTTTAAGGTACCTTGGTATTGTTTGAGAGTTGATGGTTTTATGGCCTTGATCATGATTTCTGTAGATGCTTCATTTATTCCTTTACTTAGGAGCGCTTTGCGGACAAGCTACCTGCAACCAATGAAAGTGCGTGTGCCAGTGGATGTATTTCTTGCTTGGAAGGAGACAATAATAAATTTTTGTGAGGTTTTAACTAAACGCTGTTCAGTAAGTAGTGATTTAAAGAGCGGGTTCCAAGGGTGGGTTGACCACAATGGTACCATGACTGATCCCTCAGCTTTACCGGTTATTATTTTATGCGAGTTCTAAGGGTAAGTGCGAAAAGAGGAAAAAACATAGATTTTTCATTGGTTCACATAATAGTAAATACATCTATTGTCATCACGTTTGGATCTGGGAAACGAGAACAAAATCTAGGGCACTTTTGATTCAACCTTGATGTAAAAAAGGTCAATTGAGAAAATTACGAACTTGATTGATTTTTTCAAATGACTCTTTACATAGCTCCCATTTTTTTCTCCTCTCGCACCATTGCCAGACCTCTATTGCTAATGCATTTAAGTGGGGATTTTGAATGACGCCTGTCCTATTGATATAGGAATTGGAGACGTATTATCAATTCTTAAGAGAATTTTGCCATCTGATACTTTGTTCGCGAAACATCTTAGACCAAAGAACGTTGCTAATACTTGTAGAAAGTTTATGATAAATTTTCTTTCCACTTTCGTCCAGAAACCATGAGCGTTTACGTCATTACAGTGTGCACTCCACCCAGTCAGAGATGCATGTAAAGATATCTCAAGTTTAAACTGAAGTGTTCTATTTAGGTTAGAACCTGTGTATTTATTTTCCAACAATACAGTACTTCCATTATTAGTTTATTGACATAATTTCTACTGTCGTAGTCGTTGACACTTAAAATTAAGGCTAGTTATTTTTGCCTTTCTAGTCTTTTACAGTAGATGGATCCATATGCCACCCCTGGGCAAGCTGCCGTCTGTCAACACAAGTCTAAAATCTACTGATTTTATAATAAAAGCATATCTGACTTGGTTGTTTGTTTTTCACCAAATTTGATGAATTTTTACAGGATTCATACGAATTTCCCACCATTAATAGATCATCAAGGTAAATAATTGATAAAGTACCTAGTTGTCTGTATAAACAAAAGGACTTGTGCATTAACCAAGGGGAAGGCATAAAAAACTGAAGAGCTGCCTCTTAAATTAAAATTTTTAAAATAGGAATAATGTAGTAAATATCTTTTAGTTCTATCGAACACATATATGATCCAATAGATATCAAGTGTTTATTGGACTTAATATCTTCCATTTTTAAAATAGATAGTATCGATAAATGTGTTTAGATTTTTTATTTATTTATTTTTTTGTAATTAATAATAAATCTACTGGAGCCATCTGGCTTGTCAACTAAGAACAAAGAGGAAATGAATTCATTATCTTCATTTTGACAAGGCTCTATTACATTTTTAGCTAAGAGCTTATTTATTTCATGCCTACTTTTTATAATGCCATTTTTAGCACAATTTTGGTCTGTTAGTGGTTTTGTTTGATATGAATTTCTCTGGACGGTATTTTATAACCCTTCAGACAATCTAGGACAAATTTATCCTAGGTAATTTATTCCTAGTTGTGCGTAAAGTATTTTAGACAGTTTGCTGAGTCATCTACTTCCTTAGGGGCTGCTGGTGATTTGATGACCGACTCGATGCTTCTGTCGTATTGTACCTCTTTCATTGAGGTTTTGTTTTTATTGGAATTTTCTTTTTAGAGTCAGAATGCTCTCCTAGTATTAGTTGCTTCTACGTCTTCAGTAAGAGCTATTTCTTGCTTTTGGGAAGAAATTTATCGGAATTTTATCCAGATTTTTTTTCTAAAAAATGAAATTGTTTTAAAATATAGACCTTTATAATAAAGGTGACAAATTGTTTTAAAATATAGACCTTTATAATAAAGGTGACCAACTATTTTTTGTTCAAAAAGAGTACACTTTGCAAGTATTTCATAGGTGAAAAAACAAGAAGAAAAAACGATAAAAACTTTATTTTCTTTTAAAAACATATTTTTCTTCGGAGTGTTTTTTTTTTGCTAAATGAGGATGTTCGTCTAATAATGTAGCCACATCCGAACAACTTTCATTTTGCATATTAAATTTGACTCTTAAGACGGCAGATAATGTTTTTACAGAAAGTTGCGACTTCTCACTGCTCCAATAATCATTACCTAGTGAAAATACCCTTTCAACAGCAGCATTAGTGCCTGGACAACATAAGGAAATTTCTATTAAAACTTTTAAATTTTCATGTGGGATATGTTCTACTCTAAAATGCCGAAAGATTTCTACCCATCTATTGTCAAGTTCTATTTTGAAAATAATTTTCTCATTGTTCCATTTCTTCAATTTTCTCTTCATTTAAATATAAATTTACTCTTCGAATTTCTTCAAAGAGAAAATTGTCATTAATAACAATATCTTTTACTTCCTTTATTACAAATTCGACTGCTGAAGAAACTTTTTTCCATTCAATTATCTAAATATAATAATTCAATAATCTAAATAATTAAAAAATAAATCTAATTATTCAATAATCTAAAAAAATGTTTTAGAAATACATATGAGTATTATATGAGTATATTTTATTTTATATAAATACATATAAAATTATACAAATGAGTACTTTCAGAGTACAGGATTTGAAAAGAGTACGGTTTGCGAAAAAAGAGTACAAAACTCAGTAAATGAGTATAGGGTCACCTTACTTTATTGTAAGTATTTTTGTAACTTCGTCTAATGGACAGTTTGTCGTATGGACTGTTAGTCGTATGAACATTTTGTTGTATGGACAGTTTGTCGTTTGGACAGTTTGTCGTATTGACAGTTTGTTATATGGGCAATTTTTCGTATAAACAGTTTGTCGAATAGACTGCTCTTTGTACATGTTATTTCTGTACAAAGACATAGTTAAGTGTGAATGAATCACCACACTTAAGCATTTTTCAAATAAGTGTCCCGTATAGAGGCTAAATACTCTTTATGTGATACTGGTTTCATATGGAAACTCATATATCTTTTTTGTTCTACAGACAGTTTGTTGTATGGACAGTTTGTCATATAGACAGTTTGTCGTATAAACTGTTTGTCATAGACAGTTTATCGAATGGATAGTCTGTCATAGAGACAGTTTTTGTACATGTTGTTTTTGTACAAGAAAAAACATACTTAAGTGTGAATGAATCACCACACTTAAGCATTTTTTAAGTAAATGTCTCGTATGGAGACTAAATACTCTTTATGTGATACTGGTTTCATGGAAACTCATATATCTTGTTTGTTCTACAGACAGTTTGTCGTATGGACAGTTTGTCGTATAGGCAGTTTGTCATATAGACAGTTTTTGTACAAAAACATACTTAAGTGAGAATGAATGCTTAAGCATTTTTTAAGTAAATGTCTCGTATGGAGACTAAATACTTTGACAATTTGTCGTATAGATAGTTATTGTACATGTTGTTTTTGTGTAAAAACATAGCTAAGTGTGAATGAATGAACACACTTAAACATTTGTTAAGTAAGTGTCTCGTAAGAGACTAAATACTTTTATTTATTATTATTTATTATGCAGACAGTTCGTCGTATAAACAGTTTGTTGTATAGACAGCTTGTCGTCTGGACAATTTGTCATATAGACAGTTTCTCTACAAGTTGTTATGCAAAAACACACTTAAATGTGTTTGAATCAACACACTTAAGCATTTTTTAAGTAAATGTCTCGTATGGAGACTAAATACTTTTTTGTTATAATGTTTCGTAAGGAAACTTATATATCTTTTTTGTAATAGAGACAGTTTGTCGTTTGGAGAGTCTATCATGTAAACAGTTTGTCAAGACCGTTTGTCGTATGGACAGTTTGTTATATAGACAGTTTTTTGTACATGTTGCTTTTGTACAAAGAAAAAATAAAAAAACAAATTTAAGTGTGAATGAATCCACACTTAATCATTTTTGAATTGTCTCGTAAGGAGGCTAAATACTTTTTATGTGATACCTGCATTTCCATTCTGATTTTCATCAGTGGTTTTTTATAAAGTGACCAACTATTTTTTGTTCAAAAAGAGTACACTTGCAAGTATTTCATAGGTGAAAAAACAAGAAGAAAATATTTTTCTTCGGAGTGGATTTTTTTTGCTAAATGAGGATGTTCGTCTAATAATGTAGCCACATCCGAACAACTTTCATTTTGCATTTTAAATTTGACTGTTAAGACGGCAGATAATGTTTTTACAGAAAGTTGCGACTTCTCACTGCTCCAATAATCATTCCCTAGTGAAAATACCCTTTCAACAGCAGCATTAGTGCCTGGACAACATAAGGAAATTTCTATTAAAACTTTTAAATTTTCATGTGGGATATGTTCTACTCTAAAATGCCGAAAGATTTCTACCCATCTATTGTCAAGTTCTATTTTGAAAATAATTTTCTCATCGTTCCATTTCTTCAATTTTCTCTTCATTTAAATATAAATTTACTCTTCGAATTTCTTCAAAGAGAAAATTGTCATTAATAACAATATTTTTACTTCCTTCATTACAAATTCGACTGCTGAAGAAACTTTTTTCCATTCAATTATCTAAATATAATAATTCAATAATCTAAATAATTTAAAAATAAATCTAATTATTCAATAATCTAAAAAAATGTTTTAGAAATACATATGAGTATTATATGAGTATATTTTATTTTATATAAATACATATAAAATTATACAAATGAGTACTTTCAGAGTACAGGATTTGAAAAGAGTACGGTTTGCGAAAAAAGAGTACAAAACTCAGTAAATGAGTATAGGGTCACCTTACTTTATTGTAAGTATTTTTGTAACTTCGTCTAATGGACAGTTTGTCGTATGGACTGTTAGTCATATGAACATTTTGTTGTATGGACAGTTTGTCGTTTGGACAGTTTGTCGTATTGACAGTTTGTTATATGGGCAATTTTTCGTATAAACAGTTTGTCGAATAGACTGCTCTTTGTACATGTTATTTCTGTACAAAGACATACTTAAGTGTGAATGAATCACCACACTTAAGCATTTTTCAAATAAGTGTCCCGTATAGAGGCTAAATACTCTTTATGTGATACTGGTTTCATATGGAAACTCATATATCTTTTTTGTTCTACAGACAGTTTGTTGTATGGACAGTTTGTCATATAGACAGTTTGTTATATAAACTGTTTGTCATAGACAGTTTATCGAATGGATAGTCTGTCATATAGACAGTTTTTGTACATGTTGTTTTTGTACAAGAAAAAACATACTTAAGTGTGAATGAATCACCACACTTAAGCATTTTTTAAGTAAATGTCTCGTATGGAGACTAAATACTCTTTTATGTGATACTGGTTTCATGGAAACTCATATATCTTGTTTGTTCTACAGACAGTTTGTCGTATGGACAGTTTGTCGTATAGGCAATTTGTCGTATAGATAGTTTTTGTACATGTTGTTTTTGTGTAAAAACATAGTTAAGTGTGAATGAATGAACACACTTAAACATTTGTTAAGTAAGTGTCTCATAAGAGACTAAATACTTTTATTTATTATTATTTATTATGCAGACAGTTTGTCGTATAAACAGTTTGTTGTATAGACAACTTGTCGTCTGGACAATTTGTCATATAGACAGTTTCTCTACAAGTTGTTATGCAAAAACACACTTAAATGTGTTTGAATCAACACACTTAAGCATTTTTTAAGTAAATGTCTCATATGGAGACTAAATACTTTTTTGTTATAATATTTTGTACGGAAACATATATCTTTTTTGTAATAGAGACAATTTGTCGTTTGGAGAGTCTATCATGTAAACAGTTTGTCATATAGACCGTTTGTCATATGGACAGTTTGTTATATAGACAGTTTTTTGTACATGTTCAGTATTTCTTACATGTTGCTTTTGTACAAAGAAAAAATAAAAAAACATATTTAAGTGTGAATGAATCCACACTTAATCATTTTTGAATTGTCTCGTAAGGAGGCTAAATACTTTTTATGTGATACCTGCATTTCCATTCTGATTTTTATCAGTGGTTTTTATTTAATTCTGCCAGTTTACAAATGATGTTTTTGAGGTTATCGATCTGTTTTCTAATTTTTTCCAGTCTTCCATACGTTTTTTGTTTCTTCCTATCTCTTTTCGTGATCGTGAACATGATTTTCTCTTCTTCTTATCTCCTGACATTTAAACCTTCTATTCTTATTTAGATTTGGTAATTTTTGTATACTAAAAGTACTCAGTACGTGTGAAACGTCAAACACAAGGAACAAATATGACTGTACAGGTCCGGGCCGGCTAGTCCACACTAGTCTAGGCGCCAAATTTCAAACTCTAAAAAAGTGTGAAATGTAAGCAATGACGAGCACTACTACAAATTATCATCGAGAACGAAACGTGTAGTATAATATATAATTTCTCTATTAGACGCATTCGATTCAAGGAAAGACACTCCATGGCATACAGGGCTTCTGGTCGTAAGACTGATGTGTAGTGCTTAAGTTTCAGGTTGCGTGACAGGCATTTCTTGTTATAAGTGTTCTTAGTCAGTCGATAGGCTAGTTCTAACTTGTTGACTCTCATGGAAAATGATGTTCTTTCTGATAAGTTGGGTTCAATCCATTTGCTGAGATATAGAATTTCTTAGTTTTCTTGATGTTTCCCTGCTCTAGCAACATCTCTCTGTTTGCTTCTCTGATATTGGTGAAGAATTCTGTTTTCTCCAGCGACACTTGAAGACCCACTTTGGCAGCCTGTCTTCTGAGGCAATTTATCTGCATTGTTGCCATCTCGAAGGGAATCAGCAGACAGTGCCATATCATCTGCAAAGGCCAGACAATCTACAACCAGTCCATCGTTCTTACATCTCAGGTAGATACCACTCTGAACACCCAAATTGAACAGTTCCTTGCGCCATTCTCTCATAACCTTTTCAAGGACACAGTTGAAGAGAAGTGGGGAAAGTTCATCTCCTTGTCTCACTCCAGTTTGTATTTCGAAGCTTTCAGAAATCTCGCCTCTAAATTTAACCTTGGAATAGGTGTTGGTCAATGTTTCTAGGATGAGTCTGCGGGTTTTGTTGTCTAGCCCTAGTTCCTGGAGTACTTTGTTAAGCGTTTCTCAATCAATGGAATCGTAGGCCTTCCTAAAATCAACAAAAGGGACGACCACTTTGCGGTTTCTCATCTTGGAGTATGCAAGTACAGTTTTAAGATTAAAGATCTGTTCAACACAGGATCGGGTCTTCCTGAAGCCTCCGTGGTATTCTCCCAGTTGACTAACCAGCTGATTTTCTGCCCTTGTTTGTAACGCCTTCGAGAGAATCTTGTATGTTACCGGTACGAGAGAAATTCCACGGTAGTTTCCTAATTATATGACTATACAAGAAGATCTATGAAAGTGGACAACTTCCAAAGGAATGGCTAAAGTCCACGTTCATAATGCTTCGGGCCAATCTCGCTAATGAGTCACGCATTAAAAATATTCCTACGCATCATACACACCAGGCTATTTAATTTGAAGAGCTAAGCGGAGACACTCAGTTCGGATTTAAGAGGCCCACCGGTACACGAGAAGCAACATTCTGCCTAAACACGTTGGTACAAAAGTGCTATGAGCAAAGAAAGGAGATCTTCCTGTGCTTCATCGACTATGAAAAGGCGTTCGATAGTATCAACTACGAACGTCTCATCGAATGTCTAAGAAGAGCTGGTATAGATGAAAAAGACGTAAGAATAATCCAAAACATGTACTGTGAACAGTCGACCAACGTTACAAATAACAACCAATTAACGACAGAAGAAATCGAGATAAAAAGAGGGGTACGTCAGGGCTGCATAATGTCACCAATGCTATTTAATCTCTACTTCGAAAAAATATTCTCAGAAGCCTTAGATGATTTAGAAATCGGAATAAAAGTGAACGGTACCACAATAAACAATAGAAGATACGAAGAGGACACATTGAGTATAGCAAGCAACCAGCAAGACCTACAGCTATTAAAGAACAACATAAACAGAAAAGCTCAGATCAGAAAAATCCCCCTTTTTGTGAAGCGGATGGATCAGAGCAGATTTCCAATCGGGTGGTAATTTTTCTGTTTCCCAGATGTCCTGGATGATCTCGGTAAGCTTGCGCACGGAAACTGTTTATATTTATATAGTTAAGAATCGGGACTCTCGCACAAAAAGCGGTACGGAAGTCTGGTCCCCTTAACTTAGTCAATGAATGCCCACCATTTATAATACTGAACAATTTTTCTATTTAGGAACTCTTGTCGGAGATTTTCAAGAACTGAATTCCATTGATCAAGTCTTTTTTGAAAATGGCAAAAGAAAGAAGCCCTTGCTCATAGGCTCAGTCAAAGGAAACGTAGGACATGGGGAAGCTACATCTGGTTTAAATTCAATCTGCAAAGTAAACCAATGTTATTCTTTCTTGATTTTGGTAGAAAAATCTTATCCTTTTCTATTCAAGGTTCTGTATGCAATGAATAAAGGATATATTCCACCTAACATTCATTTCGACCATCCACGTGAAGGAGTCGAAGGTTTAGCTGCAGGGAGACTGCAAGTTGTGACTGAAAAGACTAGTTGGCCAGAAGATGCACCTTACGCTGGTTAGTTTAAACTAAATAAATTAGAAATATTTTTAGTGCAAGTTCGAATAAAACATTTAGGTATTAATGCGTTTGGATTTGGGGGAGCAAACGCTCACGTGCTTTTGAAACGTTACAACAAACCAAACATAATCGGTAGTGAGAAAATTCCGCGACTTGTTTGCTTCAGTGGAAGAACTGAAGAATGCATTTCTTCGTTTCAAGATAGTTTGAAAGAAAATCCAAATGGAGAGATGATGAAACTTTTACAGTCAGCTTTCAGGTAAAAGAAAAACCAAACAACATTTTGATTAATTAATTATTGTCGTTGATTTTTAGAAGGAAAGTTCCAAATAATTGTTTTTACGGATATTCTATAATATTTGAAAATGAAGAAATTAAACGTTCAATGAATAACGTCGTTGTAGAAAAGCCTTTATACCTTTGTATCGGTGGTCCACGCAAATATAATGAGAAGATATCTGAAGAACTTTGTAAATTACCGTTGTTTTCTAAAAGTATTTCGGAGTAAGTTTAACCAAATGTGATTTTCTTATTTTGTATACATTCAATCATGCCACTGTGGACGGTGAAGCATCGCGTTTTCCTGTATGACAGATTTGTGTAGAGCAATGAATCAGTCATCGAAGTTCAACGTCTCGCACGTTCAACGCATGGAGACATGCCAAGCCGAAACACCATTTTGTCCTTCGTGGTGGAGCCAGTTTAATGAAAATGAAGTCACCTGGACACCCAGAACATCGCACAGTTTGAACTCCGGAGAACGTGGAACGTTATTACGTAGGCGTTCACCTTGTCGACATTCTACAATACTAGGAATATCCTTCAGTACGACGAATTCTCGACCAATTTACGTTTTCTCGTTTTCATTACCTTGGCTATGCTTCTTATTTTTCTATGAATCTTGCTTTCTTCCCATGTTAATTCGTTCTTTTCTTATTTTGTAATAGATTTACTGCAGTTTTAAAAAACAACAATGTCATCTGCAAGATGGAAGAATCTAACGTTACAAACCAAGTTATGCTCTCTCTGGCCATTCAATTATCTCTAATTAATCTACTAAAAGCATTGGATCTCAATCCTATTCACATTATAGGCACATCTCTCGGTCATTTCTCTGCAGCCTTTGCCAATGACTCATTAAGCTTTGAAGAAACCATTCTGGCCGTATACATAACTCACCGATTTATGTCAATAAAGTCAACTAAACCTTCAACAAATGACAAAGAAGAACTAATTAAAACT
The DNA here is from genome assembly GCA_944588485.1 of Phosphuga atrata. Lineage (NCBI taxonomy): Eukaryota > Metazoa > Arthropoda > Insecta > Coleoptera > Silphidae > Phosphuga > Phosphuga atrata. Next base: position 50,648,934 of record OX155904.1, read on the forward strand.
TTGAGATCTATTCTGCGTAAAACTGGTGGGGGCTCTCGAAAACAAAGAGTTTCAATGGGAAATCTTTATGATTACGCAACACCTGAATATTTCGTTTTTGAAATTTTTAATTTGGAAACGGCGACCGTTATTGAACAAGATTGTGTTGTTTTAAGCATTGATTTTGAAGGAGAAATTGCAAATAATGAAGTGGTAGATTTGGTTAGGAATGGTATCAAATTGGAACTTTTTTTGGAAGGAATTGGAAGGTAAAACTTGCGTTTTCAAATGCTTTTTGAGCATATTAACTTTTTTCAGATTGTATGAACTCGGCAACGAATTGAGAATTGAAGGAATTTATCCTAAACCCAATTGGCCTGTGATTCCAGAAACGCCAACACTTTCGCACTTGGTGAAATGGAAACGTGAGAAAGAACACTTTGTTTTGAGATTTTCTATTTTCGATGAAATTCCATGTTGTTATACAAGAATTGTCTACGATGCCACCGAGCATGCTTCAAGTTATATCAAAGGTCATGTTGTAGCTGGAAAGAATGTTTTCCCGGCCACTGGCTATTTAATAATGGTTATTGAACAATTTTGCTTACGCGCCAGAACCTCCTTTTTGCAACAAATTGTTGAATTTCAAAACGTTCAGTTCCTAAAGGCTACAACGTTTAGCGAAGGCGAACTTGTCTTCGAAATATTTTTTGGTAAAACAGGAAGGTTTGAAGTAATGTTTAACGTTTGAGATTTCGTGGTTTCTGATTTAACTTCTAAATGCAATGGTTTTAGATTGTCGAAGGTGGAGTTCCAATTGTAACTGGTACAATTAAGAAAATTGACCAATTAGAGCCGTTTATTTTACCAGAATTTAAAGAAACTGACGTACAATTAGTTCAAAAAGACGTTTATAAGGAGCTAAGATTAAGAGGCTACAATTACTCGTAATATTTATTTAATAGAAACAAATATATAGTTGTTATTTAGTATATTTTCAGTGGCTTGTTTTGTGCGATTCGGGAAACTTGTGGGAACAGAGCAAAGATTCAATGGAACGATAATTATGTAACATTTTTGGACAACATGGTCCAATTTGCAATCTTACAAGAAGGCATTCGGGGATTTCCGACGAGAATTGATCGATTGATAATAAATGTTCCTATGCACGAAACTTACATTCAATCACATGAGGACGATATTCCAGTGTTTGTGGACTCAAAAACCAAAACCACAATGTAAATTAGTTGATAAACAATACAGGTTCTAGTGCATTTGGCGAAAGCATGAGGTATGTGTATGATGGGTTGTTTGCAAGGTGAGATCGTTTTTTTTTAATAAAAACTGCGGTGTCATGCGGGTTGCATATTTAAGCTGACCATAAAAAGCTGAAATACCGAAAAACTGGCTATATTGTAGATATGGTGGTGACGACTTGTACTGCGACCTTTATAGATTTATTGTACCCCAACGTCTTCCTCTAAGCGTTGGTGTACTTACCCATTTAGAGCGCATCCTCTAGTCCTGATTTCTTTAGGAATTTCAGGATCTAGGTGGGATTCAAGGATTGCAACTCTGCGTTCAAGCAGTGAGCTTTGAAGAAGGCACATATCGCTACTTCCTTTGTCCCTAGTGATGTGTTTCATATCTCAGTTGATACAGGGCGGTTTCTGTGTACTTCCCTGCTCTGTATGCATGCTGACAGTTGTGTAGTGGTGCACCTACCAGCACTGTTGTCCTAAGGTAGTTATCGAATACCTTCTTCATCAAAGATGTTAGACGAATGGGTCTAAATGACTTCGGTTGAGTGGTGTCTTTCTTCCCCACCTTCGGTATGAATACCACCCTTCTCCATAGCTCCGGTATGTATCTGAGCGCTAAACTACTTCTAAAGATTTGTAGAAGATACGGCATTAGTTCTCTCCCTCCATTTTGTAGGAAGGCGGGAACTAGTCCGTCCACACCTGAAGCCTCAAATGGCTGGAAAGTGCCAATAGCCCATCTGATTCGGTTTTCCGGACAGATGCACACGGCCATCCTACAGTCAGCCCGTCTCCGTGGTTGCATCAAGCCCTCGGTCTCTTTGTATTTTCTACATCTACATCAGGAAAATGAGTTTATAGTAGGAGAGCTCTCTGCTCTTCATCCTCCGTGTAGCTCGCATCCGGTCTCTTGAGAGTGGTTTTCATTTCCACTCTATCCTTCGCTAGTGCTTTGTGCAGTCTAGCTGTCACCGGGGTGGATCCTATGTTTTCACAGAAGGTCCTAAAGTTTTTCCTCTTTACCCTTCTGATCTTTTTGTTGTAGGTGGTAAGCACCTCGGAGTATTCGAGCCAATTTCCGTATTGCTTAGCTTTGTTGAAAAACCTACGTACTTTTGTTCTTAATGTAGACAAATTTTGTTCCATCATTTTTCATCCTTATGCTCCTTCACGGTTTTTACGGGTAGCTGGATTCAAATGCAGTGGTGATTGCTACATGTACTTCTCCTACAGCCTGCTCCAGTATAGTGTACTGTTTGATACTACCTCGCACTGTCACTTGCTCTAGGTTCTCTTTTAGTTGGGAACTAAACATAGGCCACACAGTTTGTCTGGGGTTTCGAATGGGTGTGTTTTCCTCACTCGCTCCGTGCAGTTCAAACTCTATGATCCTATGATCTGACATTGAGGTTTCAATAGAAACTCTCCACTTTTTAACTATTTTACTTACGTTAGCGCCCACCTACCGTAATATCCAGTACCTCATTTCTGACCTTAGTGACAAATGTTGGTGTGTTCCCGACGTTGTACATAAATAACTTTTCTTTAATGAGGTATTTCAAAAGGTATTCATCTCCCTTATTAGTGTCCGTGCTGCCCCACATCTCGTTGTGTGCGTTCGCGTCACATACCAAGATGAGTGGCAGTCCTCCTAATACAGTATTCTACCAGCTTCTGTACTTCCATTGGTACTAAGGTGGCTAAGGTGGTATTCCTACCGAAGGTGAAGAAGAAAGACACCACTCAACCGAAGTCATTTAGACCCATTAGTCTTTTATGTCAAAGACAATGGAGAAGGTAATCGATGATTACCTTAGGACAATAGTGCTGGTAGGTGCACCACTACACGACTG